>OY728142.1:51272000-52686824 GCA_963277665.1 Viscum album | reverse complement strand
AGATAGGTTCATCAGACTTGATTTTAAAATTATTATATTTAATAGTGTAAGTGTTTAATCTCATTTTTTTAAAATTGGTTGTTCCTTCATGAGAAACACCCAAAGTATACCAAATTTCATAGGTAATTTTTCAAGAATATATGTGATTAAATTCTTCATCGCCTAAAGAACAATACAGGGCATTCATAGCTTTATAGTTATTGTTATAAGAAATTTTACTTGGTTTATCCCAAGTAGTTCTCTCAGTTTCTGGAATCTTATATTGAGTTTATATAGCAGTCCAGATGTCAAATCTCATACTTTCCAAATGAATTTTCATTTTTAGTTTCCACTGAGCATAATTTGAACCATTAAAGAAAGGTGGCATGTTGGTAGCAGCACCTTCTAGTCTATTATCCATAACTAGATTTTAACAAATATATTTAAAGAGATAAAATTTACAACTAACAAAAATTTAAGATCTCTAGGATGCAACTAAAATCACAGTTGGAAAATAGAGTGTTTTGAAATCCTTTAACAAAAACAAACCTCTGATACCAAATGTTGGTTAGAGTGGATACTCAATAGGGCATGAATTGAGTACCAATTTAAATTTCTGTTAAAAATGATTTCTATTCAAATCCACCAAATTATAAAACAAGTTAAACTATAGTGAATTTATATATATTGTAAATGTTCAATTAGTTTCTCAAATATTTATTGCTCCCTAGTTAACATAATCTAAAGATTAAGTTTGCTTTTGAAATTAACTTACTGGTTCACAATAAGTACAAACACTTTCTAGTTCAACTATTAGAGTTACTCTAAAACATATTTATGTTTAAAGTATGTAGAAGTGTAATATTCAAAATAGTTTTTAACAAATATAAGAATCACAACAATTTGTAAAACAAGAGGTTCAGTCGCAAGATGAGACATAGTACTCACAAACAGTTTATATAAACTATGATCCACACCCTGGATCAAGGTTTTACAACACTAATCAGACTTTCCAGGTCCTCAAACCTCTTACACAGTTCTATGTGGGAAAAACAATAGAAACAACTCTCAGGCTTTCCAGGTCATTCTTGACCTCTTCCACAACTCACAGTGGGTTACCAGAAGGTGTAGAAAGTTTGGTGTGAGGATTTAATATCCTCCAGTTCAACTCAGGAGATAGTGTGTATCTAGAGTAGATAGATACAGACACACACTGCTTAGAATGCTAATCAAAGGGATACAATAGAGGATATAATAGAGTTTATAAATCTCTGTGTAATTGCAAATAATCTCTGGACTCATTTTGATGTTGCAGATGGAAGTCAAGTCCTTTCTGGAGAGGATGACTCAAAACAAAGTATCGTTATTCTTCTCAGCTACATCTATTTTGACTTATGCATATGATTTTCAGTAAGGCACAATGACACGTCTTTTTTCATTTTATCCAGGTGAATGATATACTTCAAGATCTCTAGTTTTTATAGGTTCTCTTCAAGTTCTTCTTATGTTCTGTGGGACTTCATACATGTTCACCTTCTTTTGTGTGTTTTTCTCTTTTCTTTTAGCTCTATCTTTTTTACTACATATCTTCCTTTTTATTCCATAAGATCTGGAAAAAAGAATGATTAACTTTTTATAGGTATGAGGTATGGTTTCCTAACATCCAACAACCAACATTAATTAATATCAGGTGCATTTAATAAAGAAAATATGACCGTTGGAATTAAAAGGGTTAGTAGAAATTTCAAACAGTTTTCATGACTATCGGTGAGTCATGAGATCGATAAGTCATTTTGAATATGCATCAGTATTGTTAGGTCATGTGATCAGCATCAGATTTGGTATTTCATTTGATTAGCATCAGCTTTGGTAGGTCATTCGATCAGCATCGGTTTCGGTAGGTCATTTGATCAGCATCGGTTTCGGTAGGTCATTTGATCAGCATCAGTTTTGGTAGGTCATTTGATCAGCATCTGTTTCGGTAGGTCATTTAATCAGAATCAGTTTTGAGAGTTATCATCAGTGCGACATTTCTCATCAGTGCGACCGTTCTCATCGGTGCGACCATTGTTATCAGTTAGACTGTTGTCATCGGTTAGACCGTTCTTCATCGGTGCGACCGTTCTCATCGGTGCGACTATTGTTCATCGGTGCGACCGTTGTCATCGGTGCGACTGGTGTTCATCGGTGTGACTGTTGTTCATCGGTGCGACCATTGTCATTGGTGCGACTGTTGTCATCAGTGTGACCATTCTCATCGGTGCGACCGTTGTCATTGATGACTCATGAAAATAACTAACGGTGAGTCAAAAACATGAAATACGCACCAAGTGTCTGTTCAATTCAAAACACTTCCAGGTCAATAGAAGACCATAAATAATCATAGATAAACATATGTAGACATGATTAAACATATATAAGCACATTTAGACTAGATTTATGATTATTAAAATAACCATCTCCCAGAGAGTTCAATGGTTTCTTTAATGTAAAATTTATTATTTTACAATGATTGGGAGTAATCCAAAAATTCATAGGAAACACTATTAAATGAATAGTAGTACCAAAAATAAAAAACAAATAATAAAATATATGGAATTTAAATGAGAAAAATAGTGCATGGACATACAATACATGTAATCATGAATTATATTCATAAAATTTGAAGAAAATTTCAGATATAAAATAATAATTTTAATAATTTAAACACATCCTTGAAATCAGATTAATTTTAAAACAAAATTCCCTTCCAAAAAAGTTATTTAAAAATATATTTTACTTTATGAATATAATGAAACTATTTTTAAATAATTAAAACAGATACTTAAAAATAATCCCCTTAAAATAAATGGAGTTTAATGAACATAAAAAATAATAAAAAATAGGTTTTTCCTTACAAAAGTGATTATAAAAATAAAATATTAGTAACAAAATACACTCTTACCACAAATCTATATCTGAGTTTATTATTTAATAAGGATAAATTTGATAGAAAAATATGAAGCTTATGTATCTCTTCTTCTTCAAAGATTATATTCATAAGAATATATTCCCGCTCTTTCTTATTTTTATTTTCTTTCTTAAATTCTATCTATTTCAATTGAAACTATAAATATATAACCTTAGAAATATATAGAACATAGATTATTTGTAACATTAATGAAAGGTTCACATTAAATTTAAATCCATTACTATTTATTCTTATTTAAATATTATGTATATTAAATATCAGTTTATTATATTATTATTCTTAAATATTAAATAAAATATATTTATCAATGATGTTTATAAAAAAATTAATTTATATTATTATCCTTCTTGAATACATTCACGGAAAAAAATAATCTAGATCATTCTAATCATTTAATAATAAATAAATTTTAAAATTTGAATCTTCATTGATGTCATGATCTTACTGGATTTATGAAAAATCTAGAAAGTATTATCAATTCATGAAGAGAAAAAAATTATAAAAGATGTTGTTCATATCCGTGGTGTGTTTCACTAATTTGATCTTATTAGTAAGAAAAATTGGCATTTTAACCAATTTTATAATGATATTATATTTATATATATTTTTTTATTTTAATTTATCCAATGGTATCACTAGAGGAAGAATATAAAATGATAGTAATTTTAAATTTAAGAGTGTTTTCTTACATTTATGTGGATTTACCTTTACCTTTACATAGAATGGTGTTTACCTTTTTATATCTTATATGGTGTGAGATACCATTATGTAAACTCAATATTACCCTTCTTTTCACTTTTATTTATACATTTGACATTTATATGGGTGTTTTCTACCCTTACATGAAGTTTTTAAGACCCTTACATATGTTCTGTATGAAACAACTTACCCTTATATAAGTGTATTACTAAATTTTCATAACCTCGGAAAAGTGTGGACCACCCTTATGTAAGTGTGTTTATACCCATATGTAGCTTGTGTATTAGGCGTATTTCCCATATGTGAGTCAAGTTTATACCCTTACATAGTAGTATAGTGACCTTTTAGTGAGCATGTCTTATCCTTATGCATGCTTTTAAGTCCCTCAATGACCTATACACAACTCAGGTGTACCCTTATATGAGTTTCTTCTTACCCTTATGTAAGTTGTGGGAACTCTATTATACCTATAGGTAGGCTTTATAAAATCATTACACAATACACGGAGACACCTATTACCCTTGCACTACTAAAAAAATCATTTCCCCCATAATCATACCTTTAAAACATGTGTTGCTTTTATATAGGGTTTGAAAACCATAGCTTACCCTTTCAAAGATTTGTTTTTTATACAGAATAAAATTTTTACGATTAAAGTTCATAATTTGGTAATTTTAATTCTAAAGCTCATTTAATCCATTAGTTTCATAACATATTTAATATATTTTATTTTTTAATTCTTAATATATTTTGTATATATATTAAATATAATTTTAATTTATCAACATTAGTATTTTTACATATGATATTATTTCCTAATATTAATTAATTACTAAAGTTTACATTTATAATTTGCTATAATTTATAAAAATCTATCTAAATAACTTAAAATTAATATTATAAATATTAATTTTCATAATATAATTTCAAAAATGGTTATTTTATTATTAAATAATTTGTTAATCATCCTTTTGATTCCAAAACAAAAATATTATGGTTAAGTATAATCTTTTAAATTATAACATATAAAATGTTTTTTAAATTTTAATAAAAACTATATATATTATTTATTGTAAAATAATATAAATATAGTTAAATAAATATTTCTATAACTTATAATATTTTAAATTATCTTATTCCAAAATTTATGTTGTTTTTAGAAAATAATTTAATTATATAAAAGAATATTTATGTTAAAATATATTATAATTTATTTTAATTGAGAAATAATACATTTGATAAACATATATTTAAAAGAAAATTATTCCCTAATTATTCATAAATTACACATTAATTCAAGCTTGGAAAATCATCCTGGTTTTTTTAGTATGTCCAGTTATCTAGATGAATATGCAACAACTGGACATGACATTCATGATAGTAAGACATTGGCTGGATCCAAGGTTATTTTTCTACTTTTCCTTCCCATTAAATAATCATATGGAATCTTATGGGTATTACCAAGGCATTATAAGATGGAATCCAAGACTTAATTGAGGTATTCCGCATAATTGATGATGTGGATGATTTTCATATTTAGTAACCAAGACATCCATGGTAATAAGTCATAAGTTCCAAGTAAAGTATTCATTTTAACTCTTTCATCAAAATAAAACAATATCTTTATATTTGTATATGAAGTATTTAAAAAATATACCCACATAATTTCATAATTTAATTAATTATTTCTTATCATAGAAATATCAAAATTATGGTGTTTGGGATCTAACATTTTTTTAAGACACATTAATTATCTTAACCATGTTTATGTTACCAATGACATACTCGAAAGCCCATATTAATAATTTTATCTTATATGTGACAATAAAAACACCCCCAAATGTTTTTTGTTACCCTAAGGGGTGGTTTGGAAGAGTTTTTCAATCACCAATAGTTAATAGGAGAACCATAATACATTTAGGTCAAGCCATATGTGACAAATTAATGAAATATAAATTATAGGGACAATGCTCGGAATGACTAGTGTTTGGAACAATTAAACATTTTATAAAATATAATACATTTATTTATATTCATATAGACTACCTAAATAAGAAACTTAGAAGACTCCTCACCTGGTCTTGGCCATATATTTGAGCTGGAATTTGGAAAAATGAAAAACCAAAAAAAATCCATAAAAGTTTGGTATTTATGTCCAACTTAGAGGGAGTGATTTTCATGGAATGTAAAATTATAATTGAAAATAATGGATTTATTTCCTTACTAAGAGACATCCAACAAGATAGAAAAAAAGACGAAATAGCAATTTTATAAGAGAAATATTCCCAGATTTGAGGTAAAAAGTAAGGGATACATAGAGAGTATCTGTTGTGCACAAATGTGGGGAGGAAAAAAATTATATTTAACGGGTAATAATAAAAATATATATGTTTTCTCAATTTATAAATGGGTTAATAGTTTGTATGTAGGGTTTTCCAAACCATGCTCCAACCATGCGACCTAGTGATCTATTAAAACCATACCCATCATGGTTAGTTGCACAGTTAGACAAACCATGTGAAAACTATGTGAAGTGGACCTAAAATTAATTGTAGGTTTTTCAATGTTTATTATTCCACTTCACACAATTTTAAAAACCATTATCATATCCTTTTGAATCCACAAAATTAAGGTGAACTCTTATTATTACCCAAGTGATAATTGTGTGCCTCGCTTTTCCTTCCCAAAGATAGAAACTTTGAACCCAAAACTTCACAAATGTTTTGGAAACCTAATCTAATCCTTTGGAAACATTCATTAAGAAGTAAAATATTAAAACAAAAAAATAATGGAGTTAAAACACTGAAAATGATCTTATTCTTCTAACCCATCCTTCATAAGACAACTCATCCTTGATTTGTACCTTTGAGGGTAGTTAATACAAATTAGAGAATAAATTAGGACATTGGGAACTTGTATTATAATATTTTTCTTGTGTGTCATCTGGAATATGGTCATTTTATTATAACACTCAAACTAGGGGAATAGTTATACCATATATAGTCTTTATTCAATGGTATATGGTGTGAAAAAAATACTCCTCAAATGAATCATCAGTCTCCAATTAAACATCCTTAGATAAAATATATGAGAAAGGTTAAGATAATATTGGATCATCTTGGATGGATGGAAGATATCGTGAAAATTACTATACCACTAAGGAATATCTAATTGATAAGATATCAGGTTGATCCTCTCCAAAATCTCAAATTTCCCAATAAATCTAGACACCATCTTTCCTTGATCCTAATTCCATCAATGACCCAGTCTAGGTGAAACATCTAAGAAGACTCAATCTTCCAGCTCAAAATCCATAGGATAAAAATATTGATTGATGTATAATTTCATCCCATGCCGAGTCATTTACACACACGTAATGATTAGTTTTACCTACTCCAATTTCACCTAAATGAGGCTAGGTCCCAAAAGTGATTTATCCACTACCTAAAACTAGTGCATAGGTGAACATCATGGCCTATAATATAGATACTCATAAGAATAAATAAGAGTTATCTTTTATAATATATTATTATAGTTGAACTTAGTGGTAGGAAAGTGTTTCTCTCACAGACCTTTGAATTCTAGGTCACATGCACAAAGCATGTCCCATGGAACTTTTATAGTTTTCTTAGACTAAAAATTGGTTTAAGGTTGATAAGCTATAATAAAATAATTTAAGGACTAAGATAATTTTTCAACCCCTACCAAAAATATAATGTGAACTGATAATCCCTACCTATTTAAATGGTATGTGGAATCCTATAAATACATATGACCTCTCAGATATATAATCTCCCAAATTCATCAATTAAGAAGGCCTCACTAATAGGCAATAAATTGTTGACATTCATTAGCCTATCCAAAATCACCCATGTGATGTCACTCTCTTTGGGGTTACTTTGGTAACCCCATTATACAGTCCATAGTGACATTATCCCACATCCATTCTAGGATGGGTAATGGTTGTAGGAGGCCAACAGTCCTCTGGTGTTCTACTTTTACCAAATGATAAGTGGAACAATACATGACAAAGTTTTTTATCTTCTTCTTCATCCTTGACCACTAGTACATTTTTTGTCGGAATGGCCTGAAGACATTCATTTTTTTTATTATTTTTATAATACACCTTTCAAGGGGTGAGGTGGAACCCTTATAAGACCTGAAGGCTTAGAGACAATTACTTGAAATGTAGGTCTTAGAGGGAATCTCCCAGACAAGATAGCTTGGAACTTCTCCTCTCCAGCATATGTCATTATATCAGCACTCCACCTTCGCAGGGCTGGTCAGCTAGTTTTCCTATGCAAAGCTGTACAGGTCTAATACTGATGGAAAATCCATACCCTCTCATTCTTCCAAATCAGGTTAGCTCTTCTCTAGTGGATGTGCCTACCCTAGATCCTCATTTGAAGCCTTGCTCATTGTAGTCAAACTGGTACATCTGAAATCAAGTTGCTTGAATGCCTTGGGGTGGACTTAAGGCCTTAAGGTGGCCCGAAGGCCTTGAGAATCAACTGGCCCGAAGGCCATGGGTGGCCTGAAAGCCTTGCAGGACCTGAGTCCCAAATCGGTGGCCCAAAGGCCCAAATGGATGAATAGTTATAGCTGCTACAATCCCAAATAGTTCCTTCTATAGTCCCTATTATAGTTCCTTCTGCAATACCTTCTATAGTGCCTACTACACTAGTACTAGAGGTGAAAATCAAGATACATATTTTTTAGGATGGGATGAAATACCCACATAGAAGCATGTGATTCTCACATCAATTTCTCTATCCATCCATTAGGGACCGAGATATACCAATGGACATGAATATTCTCATCCTCACAAATAACCCAATCGGGTAGTAGATCCTCCCCATAAAAAATATCCCTTAAGACCAATCTTTTAGGATTAAAAATATAACTCCACTTTATATAATTTATAATTAATGGAACCATAGATAAATCTTTAATGATAGGTTTTATATAAAACCCTTAAAAATCAATATTCATTTTATAAAAAATAAATATCCACCAGATGACATTATCTACTAGCTTCTTGAACTACTTGAGCCTAATTATTTTATCTCAAAACATTAGCAAGTGAATTACATTTCCCTAGTGTATAAGAATGATGAAATTCGATAAACATAAGATGATAAAATCAACTATTCTTCCAGTGGTTTAGTACTAGATTAGAAAATATATATTCAAGGATCTTAGAGCCCGTATACACCACAAACCACTCCCTTGTGAGGTAATGTCTCTAGTAACACTAAAAAGTATAAATAATTTTTAACTAAAGGTTTGTAATTAGGTAGGTATTCTCATGATTACTTGAATTCTCAGTACCATATAAAACAAAAAAATATCATTACATCAATACATCCCCCAACCTTATGTCTAATTCATCATAATAAACTTTTTACCCTATTCTATGATCAAGAAAAAATTTGATCGGTAATGAGGTCAATTTTAATTTCTACTCCTTAAAATAATTTTCATAATATTCAAAGAAAATGAACCTTAAAACATTCTTGGTCAATCCTTTATATATAACTGAAAAGTGATAAAAATTCCAAATGAATTTCTAGTAGTAAATAGCTAATACTAATAATAGTTGAGTATCAAAAACATTCTTGGGATAATCCCAAGAAACAACTGCTCTCACCTTCTTTAGATCCATTGAAACACCTTATTCTAATATGATGTGACTCATGAAGGGAACTATATTGATCCAAAATAAATTCTTTGAGATTTTTCCATTAATTTTATTCCCCAAATAATTTTTCAAATCTACCTCTAGATTTCACACATGTTTTTATCATGACTAAGATTACACCAAGATATCATTAACATTATTGGATACGAAGGAATCTTGATTAGCGTGGAATACTAAATTATTTAAGTCCATAAAGGCATAATGTTTATTCATTTTGATCTAACATCATTACATAATACTTATATAATTCATTACTACTTTCAAATTCTATATATAGTATGTCTATGGTCCTATCTCCCACCAAATGATAACACTATCTCAAATAAATATCTGAAAGTCCCTAGATCTCCATAGATGGTCTAAGAGATCATTTGTACAAGTAAATGGGTACTAGTTTTTTTAAATTAAGTTAATTTAAATAGAATTAATCTAAATATAATAACAAATTACAATCATTCTTCTTAGTAAGAAGTACCGTAAAACCCCATGGAGAAATATTGGTCCGAATAAACTCCATTCTTCTAGGTCCACTTTTTTCTAATTGAGTTCCTAGTGATTAGTATGAACCATACTATATGGAATAAATATGAGTATAAAATTTTAGTAATGAATTCAATCTCTCTCTTAGAAATTATCCTATAATAGTGCTCAAGTAAGATATTCTTGAAATGGTCCACAACTAGATAAAAGATAGCATGTCATACTCCTTGATCATCCAGTAAGAGGCCATCAATTTGGTAAAACACTCCACCTACACCATAATATTCAGGTCTTTTATGCCCTTATTGGATCTCTCATTCACACTTGTGAATATAGCTACTAACCTTGGGTGATCAGAATGACACCCATCAGTGATAACAGTCAATATGATCTTGAAATGGATATAGTCGGTCCATATCTAAAATTAAGTGAAAGTCAATCATTTCAAGGATGAAAATGACCCATATAAATTGGTAGCAACCTATCATGAGGGGACACTCCTTAATATAGTAAATTCCCTCTAACCAGATTCCAAGGGGTGTATCAAGGGGCATCATCCCATATAGGAATTCAATCTCTAAACACAAGATTATCATTAATGCAGTAGATATAAATTATTATGATACACCACTGAAAAATAACTATGAAACAAATTTTAATGACACTAATACTATACCTTTAAATATAGAGGGTATGGTTCTCTACTCAATAGGTGTATGTTTCATTGTATGTAACTGGCTATATCCATGGCCATGAGTTGCAACATGACCTCCCTGAGCATCTCTACTCTTCATGCACTACACATCATGTGTCTGGATCCCTAGACCGTAACAACTTCCTCATCCTAATTGACCTATAGTACTCTTGTTTCATTTCTATAATATTGCTACAAATATCACTCAAATACTCTTAACTGATACACATCCCACGTAACTGGGAACTAGTAGAGTGATACTACATAACATCAAGAGATAACCTAACTTATCACAAGACTGAAACTCTATTTGCTCTCTATAACATTATGGCTTCATGTGACCATACCTACCACACTGATAACATACCAAAAAACTTCTAATGTGCACACATTGTCTACCACTACCGTGGAAAAAAGTTTCATGGTGATGCTTCTCACCAATGTTTGATCCACTTCTAGGACTAGCTGCTAAACCACCCTAACATGTACCTTCAGCTTCCCCTAGATTTATCTTAGAGATAAGGTCATGTGTTACCATCTCAAATATAGTAGTCAATCAAAATATGTTCACCTAATACCTAATAGTATACCTGAGTCCATACTCAAATCTTCTCACTCTTAATATATCATTACCTGCAAGAGTTGATGAAAAGCACTAGGGATCGGTGAAACGAGATGAAGAATATAATATAGACATATGTTATTTCTTTATATTCATGAATTCCTCATCTTAGTCATCCCTTAGAGTCTTTATAAAAGTGATTAATGCATCTATTATGGAATTCCCTCTGGACAATGCCCTGATGTTGATCTTTCTTATTAAGAACTTCCCAAAAACTCTTGGTAGTTCTATAAAGTATATTGGATGAATGTTTCAACCTATTATCTAGAATAATCTCTAAATTTTCAATGATCATATTAATTGTAACTAACCATTATTCCATATCTATGTGACCACCTTCCCTTGAGAAAGAAAGTGGGTTCTGTTACTAGAACTCCGTAGTCAACTTAGACATAGTCAAAATAGCTCGTAGAGATCCCCCCATTACTATACTTGGTGTCGAAAAATCTCTCTAATATAAGCATCAGAGCCTATTATAGAAAACTTGTGTGGTATAATTTTATGTTCCATAGGTAGAACTACAGGTATCCCTACTGGTTGTTTAGGTTTCACTAGCTTAGAAGTGTGGTCATCAACACTTTTGGATGCTCAATGTGAGGAAATTGCTGAGGCATGTATAAAAACTTTTAATAACATAACACATAACACAATACTAAATCATATGTTATTACAGATAAATAAATAAATAATAGGCACCTATACAAGCTATATGAGATACCCAAAATTAATAAAAATATTTAAATCAAGAAAATAAATCAACAAAAACTACCCATTTCTAGGGTCTGTTTATATAGTAATTTTTAACAACTGTATCATAATGGTTTAGTTTTATGGGTTTTAAATCCCATGTTATAGAGGTAAACATTCTTTAATTTTTAATTCACATCCCATTTAACTACAAAAAAAAATTTCTTCTAACTTTGGGAGATAGAATTTAGTGCATCTACAAATAGTGGTTCATTTATATGGTTTTATAGTTCCATGTTATGGAGGTCTAAAACTTGTATGTTTTAATTGTTACTCTATTTAATTACAACTAGTTATATTAATATTTTATGAAACCAAGGATTTAAGAAATAATTATATTATGTTTGGTTAAATAAAATTTCATCATTAATCTATATGGGAAAAAACCATTTAGGTTGATGTAGACACATAATGTAACCAATTTTTTTAACCAGGTAATGTTAGAAATTATAAGCAAAGAAACCAATTCATATAAAGTATGAAACAATCAGTAAAAGAAATGAAAAATTCATGGCATGGAATATGAATGACATATAAAACCATATTTTTCAATGATGCCTCCTGATCTAATACTTCCTTTAAGAACTTTTACAAGGTTAGAAATTCCATAAAACATAACATAATATAAAATGTGTGTCACCAAAATATGAAAATAGTATAACTATAACAAGTTAATTCCATAAAAACAAGTCCCTCCCATAGAAACATGGAATTACCCCTATATGTGGGTTATATACTCTCAAGAATAGGCTTATTTCCATGTTTTCACACTTCCAAATATCCTATTAACCAAACCAAAATAGTAAGAAAATGGAAAAAACTTCTCTAATATTAATTTGTGACATCCCTTTCATGGTTCACTAATGAGTATCTAGTCTAGTGGTTTATAAGGCCTCAAACACATCTTCCTATACACTAGTGGCTACCAACTAGTAGTGAGGGTGTATGGTGTTATGTTGGTTAGACTATACCATCTCATAAAAGTGAGACATAGTGGAAGTAAATAAAAAACAATCCATCAAGATAAAAAATTAAAAAGTCATAAACAAAAAAAAATAGCACTATAAATATGATATCATGGTGGTGAAAAATATAAGTCAAGCATGTCATATAAGTAGTCATATAATACTTCATGAGAATACTAAGTTGTAGATTAGTCATTTTCTCTCATTTCTCCAACCTAAGACCGAAATAAATCATCCATATTAGGGTGATTTCCTTTATACTTTCCTACATCCATGAAATCTGCTTCGTTAGCAAGTGGAAAAATTATCAAAGTGTGAGTAAAACTCATTAAGGAAATAGAAATGGGGTAATAATAAATATAAATATATAATATAAAATTTAGTGTGCATATATAATAATTTAAATTAGTAAAGTAAGAGAATTATTGTAAATATAGGGCTTCTTATGGGATATCAATTCAACCCTAAATGATTCAGCCTAAGACAGATGCCTATAATCACTTGTCCTTTTAGTTGGTCAAGGGACCCAAGGCTTGTATCCAAGGAATCCAAGATTGATTAATGACAAGGAATCCAGGGAATTATTCCATTCATTCCTATACAATGCACTCATTTTGAATCCACAGAGAGCCATGGAATTCTTAATATTTTTAATTTTTGATCCAACTTATTATGATCAATAGGTGATGTTTAGAACTTAGGTCTTGATAATAATCCAAGGGATTAACCCTTATCAATATACACATAATATTTTCTAACTAAACCAAGTAAATTAATCCTTGAATTTCGTGGTAAGTCTTGATTAGAATCTAAGGGACCTACTTGAGGTATTTTTTCTCTGAGGAAATCATATAAAACTTGGGAAATCATCCGGAGCGTTCTAGTTTTTTCAAATATCTGGATGAATAATTGAAGATTAGTCATGACATTATCAAGAGTAAGACTCTAACTAGATCCAATATGGGTTTACTAATTTTTATTCAAATCATTAAATCAGGTGGAATCCTATGAGTTCACCCAACGAATTCCAAGAGAGATTACATGGAATGGTTGAGGCATGCCATACCTTTGATGGTGTTACTGAGTACCATAAACAGTAAATAAGAAATCCATGGTAATAAGTAATATGTTATAATTAATGTGTTCATGGCAAGGATTTTTTTTAAAATTAAATCACATCCATGGAGGTATCTCCCATTCTTATCCATGAGATACCCACATCATTTCAGAATTTAATTAACACTTTCTTCTTATAATTATATAATAGTTATAGTTCTTGAGATCTATATTTATATAAGACACACTTGTTCACATAACCATGTTTCTATTACTGAATACATACCAAAATTCCCATCAAAAAAAGTATGAATTTTATGTGATAATCCAAACACACCCTATGGGGTGGTTTACCCTAAGGGGGTTTGGGTTGAGGTATTCTACCACCAATGGGGTTTGTAAGGCATGAAAAAATTTTATATCATACCTTTGGTAGCAAATTAATGGGATATAAATTCTAGGGTTAATGCTTCGAATGAATATTTTGTAACACAATGAAACATTTTATTAATGGTGAGACTTTAAGTGAAATGTATATATACCACCTACCTTGGGCTCATGTGAAACTCCACATCTGGTATCAGCCTCATATTTGAGATGGAATGAAATAAAATGAAGAACCTAAAAAATCGATGAAAATTTGATATTTATGTTAAACTTGGTGGGGGATATTTAGATGGATTATAAAGGAATTATTGGAAGATAATTGAGTTATATCCTTACCAAGTGATATCCAACATGATAGAGGGAAGTGGAAACATAGGTTGGATGAGAGAGATCCACTAATCTTATAAGATATTATGAGAGGAAACCTACGGAGGAGCTATAGTAAATAAATTATGGGGTATTAAAAAACTTTATTAAAGGAGTAAGAAGGGGAAAAGGTAAATTTTCTCAATTTTTAATTGGTTCCATGGTTTGGAAACACTATTTCCTAAACTATTCATAAACCATGTGACCTTGTTGTCTATAAAAATTCCAACTTTCCTAGTTCAGCATACGGTTAGACAACCCATGTGAAAACAATGTTTAGTGAACCTATAATAAAATGAATTTTTTCATAGTTTACTAGTCCCATTTGAAAGGTTTTATAAACTTTTCTCATCTACTTTTCAATTCGCATGATTAAATTGTGCGATTAGTGAAAACCATGTGCTAACTGTATACCCTACTCTACCTTCCTAGAAACAAAAACATTGAGGCCAAACCTTTCCAAATTCTCTGGAAACATATTCTACTCCCATGGAAACTTACATAAATTTAAATGTAAATGAAACCCAAAATAAATTAAAGGATCTCATCCCTAAAATAAATTTTGGGTCATACAAGAGGCATGGGAGATGAGTTCTATGCACTCCCCCTTCCCTATGAGTTTCACACATTACTCCCCATCCCTTTTTATTATAATTTTATATTAATTTTATTACATTTTACCATGTATTTAATATTATTATTATTATTATTATTATTATTTACTCTTCATCCTTGAATTATGAACAGAACCATTAAACTCCTCCCTACATTCCTATGTAACACCCCACAACCCACTTTAATAGTTTTTAAATCACTTACCATTATTATCATCTTATATTTAACGCTTCAACATATATATATATATATATATGTGTGTGTGTGTGTGTGTATGTATTAATAAATTAACACATATATGTATGTTAAGAAACACACTCATTGTATATGTAAACATACATATCTATAAATACATTTTATTTATATATATTAATTTAACTATATATATTAAAATGTAACTCATCTTCATTTGTGTGTGTGTGTGTTAATAAATATAAAAATATAATATTCATTAATTTTATAAAATAATAATAAAACAATTATTTAACACACAAAAATGAATTTATTTAGCATGAAACATTCATATAACTATAATTATCTAAGAACCCATTGTATATTTACCCTTTTCGTAATATCGCTTATTAACTAAGAAAATTATAAATTATTTAATATATTTATTCACAATCAAATATTAGTCATCTTAGTAAATATATTAAACCAAAAATTAAAAACTAATGATATGGGTTGTAAAAATATCATTTTCAAAATGATTATCATTCTCGAGAATCACTTCAAGTGTAACACCTAAATATATTTTAGAAATATTATTTTTCAAATAAATATCATTTATTTGATACCTTTTGTTACAGTCAATATAAACATTAGATTAATCATGATATTTTATTAAAATATTATTATAATCAATCCATTAGACAGATAGGTAGGAATAGAACTAACTAAATTATAAAAATACATTGTTTACACTTGTATAAAATGAATTCATTAGTTATCAATTAATTAGAAATAAAATTAAAAATAAACATTTGAAAATAAAGGAGATGGTTTTTGAAGAAACTATTTTTATGTGTATAATGTATTTTTTTACTAATTAATTTAATTTATTACTATTAGTGAATGATTTTAATGAAATTTATATATGATATATTCAATATAATGTTTTATCATTTATCTAATTTTATTCTTTTTTATTGAATAATAATAAATTCAGCTTTATTCTTAAAATGTATTTTTCTAAAAGGAATTTTTTTTCTCATTTTTTATACTTAGAATAAAATTACTTTCTTACTTTCATAGTTTTTAAATTAGAAAAATTTAATTACATATTTTGAATTATGAGGTTCAAATTTTTTGATTATCCCATTTTATTTTTATCAATATGAATAGTAATTATGGTAAACTTTATCCCCTCGGTAAAGGGTAAATCAATTTAATCATAATTATTCATCATAATTCTTATGGGATGAATATAATTTTTCCCTAATCACATTAGGCTCCAAATTGAGTTTTTTAATTGATACTTTCCAATGAAAATGACTTATTTATTATTAAAATCAAATAAAGTTACAAAAGTTTCACTCTCTTAGTTTTAAATATCCATTACATATTAAAATTGGGAAAACAAGTTTTGAATGTAAATTAATATTAATTTTTTGAATAATGAATTTATATTAATGATGGTAATTTATTTATAATTTTTAGGTATTATATAATTATCTTAAATGATTACACAATGACAATATAGTATTTATCAAATTAATGGAAAAATAAAATAAATGATATTAAAAATATTAAAAGTTATATAACTTGAGTAATTTATAGTTTTACATGAATTTTAATGGTGAATACAACATATTATTTTTGTGATAAAGGATTATATTCAAATTCAAACTTTTCTTTATATCTTTTTGGTCAAATTAAATAAATTGTCAAAATTAACAATAATGATATTTCATCAATATACAATTTTTTTAAATTTTTTAGAGTTCATAAAATATTACAATTTGGATATGATATTGTCTCACATCTCATAAATTGGGTATTTATCGTCTAATTTTAACCTTATAAGTAAAAATTAAAACCTTATAATTTTGAAAAAGTGTTATCGTAGTTAAAATTAAAATTGGTTAACTATGGTTACATCAAAATGATAATGTTTAAAATGAAACAAAAACATTTCTAAATTATAATTTTTTGGTAGGGTTAAAATCTATTGTACCTTAAATTTGAGTACCTATACATTTGATGGGATTTTTCTTGAGAATTAATTTATTATAATTTAATGTTTCGTGAAATTCCAAAAATTTATCCTCAACTCGGTTCGAAAATGGAACCTCTTCCCTCACTTATTTACACTATATTGGTAATTATATCTCAACCAAACTCTACCAATTTCTCTTATAAACATACCTAGACACATTATTGAGTTTATTTTCTTCCCAAAAGACTAACCTTGGAGGCTTATAAGGTGATTTAAATAGTCTTTTCAATGAATAGGTAATCACCTTAACCAATCACTTTCTTCTTAGTTATTTTTTTTACTTATATTAAGACATTTAGATTATCCGTAAAATAATAATTTAATTTTACACAATATACTAAAATTTAATTATTATTATTATTATTATTACATCATTATAACCCCTCTTTCCAACCAAATGATACGTGAAAGTCTTGATTTTGCGTACGTGTGGCTTATCCACTCCATGTAGTGATACAATTCATTTTCTATCATGATATATTATGGATGGATATTATGATGGGTTTAATATTTATATATGAGATTAATTATATAATTATAATTATTTAATTATAATATTATCCATACCTTCATTTAATCAATTTATTTTTAAATGATAATGTCACTCATTCATATATGTGGACAACCACCTCCACGAAGCAATGTGATTTGTTTCTTATATAGTTTTTACATAGATAGTAATGATGATGGACTTGATAAAAATATTTGATATATATATATATATATTATTTTAATGTTTAATTAATATTTACCTTTATTTTGTTCCATCTATTTAAAAATGAAAATAGTGTTCATGTGTACGTACAACTTACCGTATCTATAAACGGTGTAATTCATTTCTCTATCCCTAAATTTTATGGATAAATATATAATATATATATTTATATATATATGATAATTATAACATGGTTAATATTCTATATAATATGTAACTATTATCAATGTATAATAACTTAAGCTACTAAACAAAAATCTGCATGAAAAACAAAAAAAAATTATCATTCTGAATAGTGAATTTAATGAAAATTTGTTAATAAAAAGTTAATAAAAGCATAAGATTAAATTTTATATTGTTTTATATATGTTAGTATGGTTATGTAATTGGGTTCATAATTGAACTGTACATATTTTTTATGAGGCTTGAAAATGTAAAAAGGCATTCGAACCTAACATAAGGGTCATTATGTTACCATCTCATTGTTTATTGAAATTGTTTATAATTAAGTTCTAATGATGAAATATTATGAACTACCTTTAAATATACTCATTAATTTTCTTATCCTATTGTAATTTATTTAAAATACATTTTTTCCCTTTCATTTTTCCCACCTTACGTACTAAGTAGAATGAAATTATTTTTTTAAGTAAAATTCATATTTATTTATCTCTTCAATTGAAAAATATTTTCCATCCATATCCATGTTTTCTAAAAATGTTTTAAAGAAGGTTTTTACTATTATCCTGTGATTATTTAAATACATTTTTACCCTCATTTTTAATTCCAAAAAAATGATTCCCTTTATTATTTTCTAAATGAGGTATTATTAGCTACTTTTTAGAAAAAATATGAAAAGAATGTTTTTTATCGTATAATACATGAATAGAATTTCTCACTATTATTTCAATAAATGTTTTTATTATTACTTTAAATGTTTCCATGATTTTTTTAAAAGAAACTTTTTCCATAATATTTTGATAATTTTTATATTTTATAATGTGTTTTCAAAATAGAAATGTTATTTTCCCCAAGAATGTTGTAATGATATTTTTAAAATATTTCCATTAACTAGTGAAAAAACATTTGATTTTTTTTATGATTTCATTTGGATATGACCCAAGGATAGCATCTTTTTTCTTTCCCTGTATTTTTTATGTTTATGATATAATGATGTTTATGAAAGTCAATTCTTTTACACAGGTTTTGCTATGATAAAGTGTTTATGAAACTCATTTCTTTTCATGGGTTCTAATATGATTAATTATTTATGATCTTGTGGAACACATATTCCTTATTTTCTTTATGTTATTGGTGGAACCTATATCTCTCTTCAATTCATTGGGTATTGATTAATATCTAAAGAGATAAAAATGAAAATAATATGGATTGAACCCAGTTCAGTAAGGGACTTTTTCTACTATGATAGTCCTGGGAGTAAACCTTGACTAATACAATAGTTTGGGGTGAATCTATCTCACTATTATAGTCTTGGAAGAGATCTTTGACTAATAAAAAATGATTTTATTTTCTTATGTCTATGCCAAAAATTACATTTCTTATGTTTATATTGTCTTTAAAAGGTTCATTTTCACTGATTCCTTTGTGATTTATAACTTATAATGTTCCAAGATTTATGTTATGACTCAAGAGTAAGATCAATGATATACAAGTTATGGCTTTCAAATGTGAAGATCATATTTTTATAATCTTTTTCTCATTTTATTCTTATATTATAATTTATATCTCCCTTGTTTAAACTTATAAAGCATTAGATGTCAACCTTTCTTATGTTTCATTTCCCATGTTATGAAGAAAGGTCTTTTATGTGATATCTATAAGAATGGTGATAGTTATAAAGTTCTATGTGGGAGATGATGTAGAACAATTATGAATCTGTTTTAAATGTTTCTAAGTTTCCAAAGATACTAAACATATACTAATCTAGCATGGATCTCTATGTTATTTAATTAATTTTTATCTATTTAGATTTAATATATAGGCATGAAAAGTAGGGGTCGCTATATCCAGACATGGTACTATTAATCCCCACCATAAGTGTTTCCATATAAAAATTAAAACATATTAATAAAATATAGATACCAATAAACTTTTATTAATTTAAATCATGTCATAGTACAATTTTTTCCCAAAACTTCTACAAAAATGGATTTATGCAGTGTGACCCTTTAATAGTGCTAAAAAGGAACTAATAAAGGTATCCTCATTATCAGTCCTTTTTAACACTTTTAAATAGACCCCCTTTATTAGTACATTTTTTTAAGCACTAATAAAGACCCCCCTTTATCATCAATTTTTTACTAGCGTTGATAAAAGTTATATTTAAAATAATTAAAAATAAAATAGTAATATATAAATATATTTATATAAATATTTATATAATATATATATTTTAATATGTTTTAGATAATGCTAAATCGGAATTTATAATTATTATATAATATAATTAATGAAAAATGGATTATAAAATAATTAGAAATACTTTTTAAATTAATAATTTGATAATTATTATCAATTAATAGTCATTTAATAACAATTTGAATATAAAAAATCAAAAAAATTATAAAATATCGAAAATAAGTTGAAAATATAACTGGAACTTCAAGTCGCCATAACATTTGATACGAGGGTCAATTTGGGATATTCCACTTATAAAATTGAATCATATGATGGTATCTACACACTAGTGACATAGGGAAAACCTATATCACATTTTATGAGGTCAACAATTCATAGAGGGCATCCAAAATTGAGTTTCTAGTCAGGGTGCTCAAATTTTTTAACATTAAATGGAATTTCAACCTCTTTTGAGGGGGTATTTGTGAATTTCTTCAGTGAGGAATAAATTTATTCTTAGGTATTACATTCATATAGATATTTTGGTTTTTAAATTTTTTTATTTTTCACAATGTACTATTATTTATAATCAAATATATAACAATATATATATTTAATATATTCACCCATAAAAATTTAATTTTATTAACAAATAATTAAACGTATTTTCATATAAAATATATTTCTCAATATATAAACATTATCTAAATAAAAAATAACATCCAATTTATTTAAAATAAAAATGTATGAAGATTTATATACCTATACATATTCAATTAATGTATATATAATGCTTATATATATATATATATATTTGTTTGTATTGACAATCATATATATGTTTAGAAACATATTTTAATATATGTATATAAATATTAATATAATATAAATGTAAATAAATATTAATATGTATAATTATATTTATAAATTAACACATATATATAAATATACATATTTATTTATTTATAAACACACACACACACAAATCATATTTTAAATGTGTATTTAAATATATATATATATGGATAAAAAAATGTAACAAAATATATATAAATATATATATATATATCATAAAATGAAAAACAAAATAATGTAGGTGAGTGGAAGAGGTTCAGGTGTGTGAGGGGGGTCCAAGGTTCAAAACCCAGCAACTGTAATGGCGTGTGGGGGCAGGTAAAATAAGCCCTAGTGTTGTTAAAGTAGGGGGGCTTCCTAGTGCTATTAAAGCGGTGGGTTGGGGGTAATGGGGTGGGTTGGTTGGGGGGTTCTTAGCGATGTTTAAAGTGGATCGAGTTATGTTTAAAGGGTGGTGGTTCTACCTTCTGATTTGTATATTTTTTTTTACTTTTATCAGCGCTAAAAAAAATCTTGATAACAGGTGTCATCATCAGCACTTTTTTAGTGCTTATAAAAGGGTCATGTATCTGCTCTCTTTTTAGCAAAGATAAAAGGGACCCCATTTTAATAGTGCCTTGATTATCATCAAATATTTAGTGCTAGTGAAGGATTTTTTTGTACTGATAAAACATTGTTTTGTTGTAGTACAATTATCATCATATTTTTTAAAAAATAATAATAATATTTATGAAAAATATATATATATTTATAACACATATATATCATTTAAAAAAATTTCTTTGAAATATAACTATATTTTTTTTAAAAAAATAAATAATATATATATAATTTTTTTATATGAAACAATACACTTAGATATATATATAACACTACATTAATAAAACACCACATTTATAAAACATTTATAAATTATGATACCGCATTTTATTTAAAATGGTTTTTATTTTATGTTTTCTTATTTCTAAAACTTATGTACCCTCAGTAAAACACAACATGAATTATTATCTTTTAATAATACAAAATAGGGTTTTATCAGTGCTAAAAAAGCCTTTATGAGCATTAAAAATGCTAACAATCAAGTTGATATTATAAAAGGAGTCCCTTTTATCAGCACTAAAAAATATGCTGATAAAGGCCCATTTTATCAGAGCTAAAAAATCACTGATAAAATGGGTTTTTTATCAGAACTAAAAAAATATCTAATAAAGACCCCTATGATGATTTATTTTTTAAAAGTGCTAATAAAAGTCAAAGAAATATTTTTTTTAAAAAAATGTGCATAATCAGAGGGTAGACCCACCACCCATTAAACATCACTCAATCCCCCCTTTAAAATGTGCTAAGAACCCCCTCAACCCACCCCTTTACCCTCAACCCACCCATTTGACAATGCTAGGAAGCCTCCTACTTTAACAATGTTAGGGAATATTTCACCCACTCACACGTGCCCTTACAGTTGTTGGGTTTCAAACCTTGGACCTCCCCTTCATGCGATGATGCCTCTTTCACTCACCTACACTGTTTTGTTTCAAATTTTATGATTCATTTATATATTTATATTAATATTTATATATATATATTGTTACATTTTTTACCCATAATTATATATATATATATTTATTTAAATACATATTTAATATATGTTTTATGGGTGTGTGTTTATATATACATATAAATGTTTATTTATATATATGTGTGAATATATAAATATAATTATATTTATTTATATTTATTTACATATATTATATATTAATATTTATATACATATATTAGAATATTTATATAAACATATATATATTTGTTAATACACAGAAAAATATATTTATATATTTGTGAACATTATATATACATTAATTGTATACGTATATGTATATAAATATTCATACATTTTTATTTTCAATAAAATGGATAATATTTTTTATTTAGATAAGGTCTATATATTGAGAAATATATTTTATATGTAAATATGTTTAATTATATATTTTGAAAATTAATTTTTTATGGGTGAATATATAAAAAATATGTATATATTGTTATATATTTGATTAAAAGTAACATTAAATTTTGAAAAATGATAAATTTTCAAAACCATAATATCAAAATGAATGTAATCCTTGGGAATAAATTTATACCCCCCCCCCCAAAACAGGCAAACGACCACCATAAAATAGGTATAAATTTCATAAAATGTTAAAAAATCATGGTATCCCGACTAAAAACTCAGTTTTGGAGGACTTTTGGGTCTTTTTATCTTATAAAAAGTGATAGAGGATTTCCCTATGTCATTAGTTCGTATATCTCATCGGAATCTTCTATTTGATTTGTGGTAGAGCCTAAGCAAACACCCATGTCAAAGGTTATGGTCGTTTGATGTTCGATCTACGTTTTCAACTTATTTTTGATCTTTTATTAATTTTTTATTTTTTTATATTAAAATTGTTATTAAATGACTATTAATTGATTATAATTAAAAATTTATTAATTTAAGAAGAAAATTTAATTATTTATTATCTATTTTCACTAATTATCTTATATATTAGGTGTAGATGTCAATTTAGCCTTATCTAAAAAATATTTAAAAAAATACATAATATATAAATATCAATATAAATATATTAATATATTAATATATTAATATATTATTTTTAATGGTTTTTTTAATATACCCTTTATCAGCGCTCGTAAAAAAGTTTTGATAAATGGGGGTCTTTATCAGTGCTTATAAAAAATCACTAATAAAGGGGGTCCCTTTAATAGTGATAAAAAATATTGATAAAGGGGTACCTTTATCAGTGCTAAAAAAAGAACTCATGAAGGGGTACTTTTGATAGTTCATTTTTAGCGCTGCTAAATTACCCTTTATCGTCACTTTTTTTATCACTCTTAAAGGGTGGAGCTGCGTAAATCCATTTTTTTAGTGTTTTTTTAAATTTAATCAATGAGGCTTTAATATATATATATATATAAAGCTTCATGTACTTTAATTTTGGTTGTAACATGTCATGAAATCTATATTTATATATATATATATATAATGTTTCATAAAAAAATTATGATTTTTAGTAAAAATAATATGATTATTTATACAGGGCAGTGTATATACATGGTGGGTTTTCTATCATTTTTATTTTATTTAAAAAATATTTTTTTTAAATCATAATAATTATAGTAATACTCCTTTTTAATAACACTATTCATATAAATATATTATATATCAAAAATATTAATAATTTAAAATTAAACTTATTTCATAAATATAGTTTCATTATAAATAAAATATAACACACACCATTCATGAAATAATAAACTGACAAAAGGAAATCATAAAATATTATAATTTTCCAAAATTCTAATAAATAATAAGTGCTTGAAAAATTATATACATTAATAACAATGGTCCAAATATTTAGGAAACCTCCTCCAATTTATTTCATGGATGTTAACAAGTAATCCTTAAAATTTCATTAAATTTTATCCAAACATGACTTGGGTTCAAGAAAAGAACATTTATCTTTTTTTAATCAATATTAGTCACAATCAAACAAGGCCTTATTCTTCCAATAATAATTTTCATGATTTTTTTCTAAAACAAATATATTTGGAACCAACAAAAACCATTGCCTAATAATATTTAATTATACATTAACAATAATCCAAAAAAATTAAAGTTACGTTCTATTGTTTTTTCTACACCCAAAAGACAAGTTTCCATTAATGAAATTTTCAAAACTTTCAATCAAGACATTTTAGTTTCATAAAATCCACATTTTAGTGAAACACTTTAAACTTGATTTATTAAATATTTAAAAAAACTAATTCAATTTCATCATTCTTTATCACATCATTCTCCACAAGAAAAACTAATAACACCCACTATGTTTAACAGTAACATATTTTAAACAAAACATCATTTATCACAATAAAATCATCCAAAATTTTAATGCATTATTACCATAATAATCGATTAGAAAAAATTTCCTTTCACTTAATATATATATATATATATATTATGATTATTATTATAATAAAAAATTTATCATTAAAAAATTTCTTTAAATGTTTTTAATTGATATTTTTTTAATTTTTCCATTCTTGAAATCATATATTAAATGCTTTCTTCATTATTTAGAATTTATTGAATAATTCCTTGTTATTTACCATACATTAAAATTGGATGGAATCACTATTTTTTAAATTAAATAACATAATTTATATTCCATGTAATACTAATAATTTTCTAATTTATGTCATGAAATTTTTACCATTTAAATAATTATCAAACAACCAAATAACTATATTCATAATAATTATAAATCCAAAAATAATAGAAAATAATAAATTCTAAATTATCTATAATAAATACATTTCATTTAAATATATTATTAATACATTAACATTATCATGTTCCAAGGAACAAATTAAATTTTATTTGAAACAAATTAAATACTAATTTCTGTTTACATATTCCATTTTTCTTAATGTTTTTCCAATTGCTAAAACATTCCTTTTTTTACTTTCATCTTTTATTTTTCTTTTAAATTAATTTCTATCTTATTTTATATGATTTCCAATTTTTTTAAATATTTCTTCATAAACACCTATATATATGTATATATATGTATGCATTATAATTTTTGAAAAACTTTAGTAACATGATTTTAAAATATTAAAGTAAAATAGATTTTAAACATTATACATTTTTTAAATCCAAAATTTAAACCATGATTCCCCCTTTCTAGATTCAGTTTTTTCATTTCAAATAAAAATACACGTTTTCCTTTAAAAAATATGACATCACATATTTTATATGTTTTTTAACATTTTCTGTTTTTATTTTCAAATTAAATGCACAATCTCTCTTATATATGGTTCAAAATAAATTAATTGAATAAAAATAATTCCATATAACACATGTCATTCATATAATTTATTATTTTTAACCAACTAAAAATAAAACTTCCAACTTTTAAATTCATCATATCACCAAAAATATATAGTGTTAATTTTATAATTAATATTTTAATTTTTAGTCATCAAACTAATTTTACCAATAAAAAATAAAATAAATCATGTTTCCCTTTTTACAATATTTAACATTTTTCATTCATTGTGATTAATAAAATTTCTAATAATTTTATCATACAATTTAAACTTTTTAACACATGACATAAAACCTCATTATGCATATACATCATTATAAATATAAATAATATCTTCTATGTTATACTATTTAATCAATAAAACGTATCTTCATACCTATTTTCATATTAACATAAATATTTTATGATAATTAATATTTATAAGCACATTGAAATCAATACACATAGTTAAGGAAATTCTTCTTTTAAAAATTTATTAAAATACCAAACCTACCAACCAATACATAATTCTACACAATTAAAAATTTCATCCAATTTACTCAAATTCCATGTAATCATAACTCAGGATAAATTAATTAAATGTATTCAATATTATTTTTGAAAAATATATTATTATAGATATTTAATTAATTCAAACCATTATTCGTCAAAAACAACCAATAACATTTAATATGAACCTATATGTCTATCTATAATGTATAAACTCAGAAAAGAATCCCATAAACTATGAAAACACAATCATACCCATCGAATGGCATGAAACTATAACTGCACAACCAGTAAAAGCAATCCCACTTCCCTAGTAACTCATAAGTCCACAATACAAGTGCTAGCTAAGTACTTGAAAAATTCTCATACCCTAGTTCCAACCCTACTATCTCCATTAAACCTGATAAGAGAATAAAATGTTTTGATAACATTTTATAACACCCTGGTCTGAATTATCAAGTCTAGGCCTTTTGGTCTCATGACCTCATGTATGCCTCACTATATGTAAGATGTTGTTGATTAGTGGTGAGATCTTGGATGAAAACATGGGGTGACTATTCCCTCAGTAAGAGTTGTCCAATAATCATAAAAATATTAAAAACAATAATAAATAACTAAAATAAAGTAATATCAACAAAAATATAGTATAATAATTAAAATAAACCAGCATCCATGCTATAATAAGATTCCGTATAAGATTTAGATAGTAATTTAACTGGATCCCCACATGTAGTGGATAAATGCACTAAAATAAATAAAATATAAGAAAAAATAAATGATACATGATGCCAAAATATCTTAGAATCTCTCCTAGAATCGCCTTTGTTCGCCCAACTCATCCCGCTCAACTCTATGACATAGGGTTGTTTCCCCTCACTGGATCCCTAGCCATAAATTATCCATTTGTATCAAGATTTTTGAGCATAGTATGAGTATAAAACCTAGTAAGATGCCACTAATGAATTCATAGAATAATTTCCACATATGTATATAAGGGTGTATGAATTGACTGGAATAAAATCATAAACAAACATGCAACTAGCCAGGTCATCATGCCCTAACCAAACCACCATGAACCCCATTCCCACATGCTTTTTTACCATGTAGGAAGATACATCGCATCAAATCAATTACATAATCTAAACAAGGTATCAAAATTCATCTAAAACCTCAACCATATCATGATGGATAACCTCTATTTTATAATAAACATGTTGCAAATTTCATCCCATGACTCAACCGTGTTGATATGGATAGACAAAATATAATCAGAAAAAGGTTATACATTTTATCCAATGAATCAACCATCTATCAGTGGATAACCAAAGTATAATTAGTAATCATAACACATATGATCATACAAGGAAAAAAAATCTCACTAGGATACACATTCACCAACAAGCTAATCAAAACATGAATCTTTATGTAAAATTTTTAACATTGTAATAACTTTCTACCTCAAATTAAGTGAACTCAAAAACCAAGTGTTGATCCACCAGTAAAAGATGATGATTAATAAATCTTTAATCAAAATTATCACCATAATTAATATTTAAAATGTGAAATTTGGATGATATTAAATCAATATGACTTGGTCTAATTTTTATAATAAAAAATTAATTCTTACCTTAATCTCATCAAGAAAAACTAAATGCTTTTAATGACACATGATTCTGATAAATGTTGAAGGAGATATCTAAGGGAGAAGTAATGGTAATTTTAGAGAAATTATAATATTAATAGAAATAATATAATAGATTTGAAATAAGGTATAGGGAGTGATAGAAGCATGGGAGATGAGTGTTGTGCACTCCCCCTTCCCAATGAGTTTCATGCATTACTCCTGCACACCCTTTTATTATTATTATTTTTCTATGTTGGTTATTACATTTTACAATTTATTTATTATTTTTTCCTCCACATCCTTGTGTTATACATGGAACCCATTAACAAACTCATTCAATCATAACAAAGTCTTAAAAGGATTGATAATATTAGGCCATATCCATTTTATTTTAATATTAAGTAAAGGATTATTTTGGGGTCATGTGATTCCATTCCAACCCTACTTTTGACATGATAACCTTCAAATTATTGAATATTTATTTTCCACCATGAATTATAGTGAATTTTAAAAATTAGACTCAATATTTTTTCCAATAATGTGGAGAATCTATAATAAATTCATGAGATGGATTTGAAAATATTTTAAGTATATTCCACAATATAGATTAGATAATTTAATCTAAATGAAATCATTTATTATGTTTTAATGATTCTTTACTAATTAATAATTTTTTCTCTATGAATTTTGGATTGGTTATAAAAATTTAAATATATCATGAGAAATACTTCATGAAATATCTAACAATGATAGCCTTTTTAAAATATAAAATGGACATCTTAAGAGAGGAATACATCATGTGGAGGAAAATACTCACTTGAATACCCAAGTAGAATAATTATCAATGTTTTTGGATATTTTTTAATTAGTGTAACCCAAAAAATTTTGCTCATTCACTTTTAATTATCATAAAAGATATGTAGAGGTAAATGTGTAAAAAATTGATGAATGGTTCAATGGATAACTAATTTTGTATTTTAGTTATATTAATTATCACTAAACTCCTCAAAAATGTCCGGATTAATATGAAGGGATTGTAAATATATATATATATATATATATATATATATATATATATTTCCTAGAATTAATAAAATATTATACTAAAACTTAATAAAAATATTGGTCCACCCTGATACATGCCTCAATCAAAAGTCTCGGGATCATTCCAACAAAACTTTTATACTTTTAATTCTCAATTAAATGATCCAATTTTGTAGTTACATCCATGAAAAAAATGTTAAAAACCTTATCATCAGTATTTTATTTTTCTATTAATAAATTATATCAGTTTATGATAAACCAAGATCAATAAGACACTATTTAAAATCATGGGCATGGTTTATGGGAAATTACAACTATATTTTAGAATTATTACATGGTAAATTATTTAATAATTTGGAATGGTATATATAGGAGGAGGTGAAAGACGATAAACATTATAGTGGGTGAGAGATAGAGGAAATAAAGAGTATATAACAAGATAAATAAGTGATAATAAATAAAAAATGGTGAGTTATTTTATATAATAATAGAGTAGAATAATACCCAAGAAAAATCTAAATTACCATTGGAATAGTAAACTTTATGAAAATACACAAAACCAATGTCATACAAGTAAACATTTCTATTCCCATAGAGTTTAAGGAAAATAAATTTAGGGTTCTAATAGAAAAGTTTCATTATATTTTTAATTATCACAACATAAACATACCCTTCCATGATTAAATTTTTCAAACATTATATATAAAAAATTCTTGAAGGATAAATTTTCTAACAAATATAAATAGGGGAATATAAATGTTATATCTCAATGGAAGGAGTTATTTGAGGTTATTTAAAGGTAAATTCCTATATGTATAGATCATATAATCTTCCTTATTCCATAAATAATTAGATCATGTATGTTTGGGAAGGAATTTTTTGACTTAGGATAAATCTTTAATTTGATCCACCAAAGTTTATTTTACAATATGAGATTATATAAACAAAAATCGACCTGAGAGATAACTTAACATAGTGATTTATTAGTGAAATATCCATTTAAAATTATTGAGTACATTGTTTCTAGGTGAGAAAGGTTATTTTCTCACTAAACATTCAATTCTTGATATAGAAGATGTAGGGTATATTTCCACTATCTTTAAGAGTTCATTCTTAGCTAGGTGAAATTATTTAATTAATGTGAATCAAGGAAGTTTTATATTCATAGTAGGTTTTGGAAAATTGACTTTAGATCTCATAAATTTCTTCAATCTTGGATTCTATTTTGAATACTACCTTGTTATTTTCTTTATAAAAGGTCATTTAACTAGTACATGTTTCTAACAAAAATAAGAGACATATATAATGGAACATATTGAAGACATGGTGGATAGAAAAGAAGAAAATATAAATTCAAATTATGATCATGAAACTAGAGATAAGTAATAGATATAATATTTATCAAGAGAATACTACCATGAGTTGATCCATTTGTTACTGATTCCACTGATATTGGAGCATAAAAAACTTTTTACCCCATTATGGTACACATTTTTTTGGAGAAAAAAAAAGACATTATCCATTATTATCAATGCATACTTATCAATATAACTAGATTAAAATATCATTCAAGTTCTAAGGAAGAATATATAAGTGATTATTTTGGTTATTAAAGATATAAAATTCATTAACCAGATAATATATAAACATATAGTTCTAGTTAAAAAGGGATACAAATATATCCATCACTCAATATAGAGATTTAACCCACTAAAACATAGGTTGTGAAAGAGTATATTTTTAATTTATACAACACAAGGATAACTGTATCTATTTCAGAAAGTGAATGGGTTATCCCACTTATTAAAATGCTATAGAAGGGTAGGCTAATTATTATTAATAATGAAAAAAATGAATTTATCAGGAAAAGAACCCATCACATGATAGAGAGAGTGTTTGGATTATTAAAATTTGAATATTAGTATAAGTAATGACAACTTTCTACTCTCATTTTTAAACCAAATATATAATAGTTTTGTTGTGCATGAGTTTTATTTCTTTCTATATGATTATTTTAGTAATAATAATAATAGTCAAATCTTGTGAACCCTACTAAAACAATATTCATATGTCATTATTTAACCTTATCCTTATATTATTCCAATATCATTGGTTCTTGAAATATATATGTTTTGATATGGAAAATTAGTTTTAAAATGTTTTCATGCATATTTATTATTTATATGGAATATCTTTTTTAGAATGCCTTAGTAAACATGATTTTATATTTAAAGGATGTGGATGGAAGTTATTAATTACTAATTCATAAAAGTGATAGTTCATGTTTAAATGATTAATTTTATTTCCCTTGTATATGTTAAAAAACTATAGGAGTTAACATATTAAATATTAAAGTGATATTAGAGTTTCCTCTACCAATTGTAATAAGGTGTATTTACATCTTTCGTGGTAATGTAGGTTTAATCCTATGATTTATCATATACTTTAGTGAGATATCTCAGATGATCACCCATGTAATTTAATAATAATATCCTTTTTTGACTAATACATGGAGTCCTTCTCTATACTCAGAAAAAATTCGATAGCTACACTAATCATGATTTTGGTTAATCAGGAGAATAATTTTGAACTCATATGTGATGCTAATGATTTAATTATAAAAGAGGAATTAGGTAAGTGGATAAATTAAAATTTTCAAATAATATTCTATGAATTGAAAACCCAAACAAATGCCTAAATATTTTACATTACCATCAATAAATAACTCTTAGCAATGGAATTTTTTTTTGAAAAGTTTAGATCCTAATTATTTCCCTCCAAGGTAGTAAACTATATGGAACATAAAATATTTAGATACATACTAAATAAGATTTATTCCATTTCATGGTTAATTTAATGAATTATTTTATTACATGTTTTTTAAATCATTATCTACGAAAATAGGTATTTAAAATTTTTGTGGAAAATTATTTATTAAAATTGACAATAAATAATAAGGGAGAAGTGGATGAAGTTACAATTGGTTTTGGTTTTAAAAATGAGTAGATTTTTCTTATTGGTTTAAAATATATTTATTGTATTTATGATATTTCTAATTATTTGGTGAAAGGAAAAAATTATCCTCACTTTACTATATCAATAAAAAAGGATTTCTGGCTAATTTAACTCATACTTTTTTATATTTCCCATTATAATTTAATTAATATAGAGATAAAATAAAAATGTGATGTATACCTCAATCGAAGGTGAAGATAAATATATATTTTTTATTTATCATCGAATACAGGACATTGTTATCCCTATAAAATATTGGAACATATATTACTAAGTGGATTATTTTATACTACTCTTAAAAAATATTTTTGGAAATAAATGAGACCACAAAATCGATGCCAAAAAAATAGAAATTTTGGATATTTAAATTAGTTAAATAAAAACCCCAATTCTAGTATTTAATTTATTAAACACTTGGGGAATAAATTCGAATAACTCATTTATAAAATCCATTGATAAAAAAAATATTATTTGTTGGTGAGAATTATATTTGTAAATGTTTATAAGATATATAAATAGTAAAAAAAATAGTGTGTTTTATAATAATTTTTTTTAAAAAGGATTACATTTTTGAATTTTTAATTCCTTGGTTACTCATTGGTGGCTAAGTAGCTTTCTTAAATAATCACTTATCGTGGATAATTATTAAAAAAATATAACATAAAATATAATAGAATATCCCCTTATCACCAACAAAAAAGTTTAATGTGTAATTATTTTTATGGGACTCTAAGGATTTAATAACACATATTCAAGTATATAAAATCAACCATAAACATTAAACCATGATCTTTATGCTTTGAAATTAAACAATACATAAAAATTGACAAAAAAATGTGTACCTTATACCAATATTCACCTCGACTTCTATCATCAATCATGAGTTTAATGAAGATCACTATGAACCAACCAACCATATTATTCCTCTTTTATTTATTAATGAGAATACCTAAATCACTTAATTATAGGTAATGATAGGGTGGTATCTTCCTTAACTAGCATGATACAAAAGTGAATCTCAAATAAAAGGAATAATTAAAAGATAAAATTATGATATCATCCAATATGTTATAAAATCTTAGATAAAAAACAATTAAAAAGTTTTTTACCTATTCATATAAGTCTTAGGGATGATACCCAAGCCTTTGATGCATTTTACCACAAATTCATGACATATGAGAAAATGTAATGTCAGATATAATTTTTTTAACAATTTTCCAATACATTTAAAACATAATAACATTTTATTCTCCAAAAAATTTCATCATATAAATCATATATGATTTATGAATGATTAAATGGATGAAGGTTGGAATGTTAAAACTTAACATTAAATAGCCTAACTAATTCACTTAACATGATTCACACATACTATCACAATTATGATATTACTATATTATATAAAATGGAATTGCTCAAGGTAGTGGTATGATATGCAATATATTTTCATTACCATGTTTCATATTCCTAGGTATATATTATACCTTGATTTCAGGTATATAACACCATATGTAATTCACTTATCATAAAATAAGATATATCTAAAACACATTATATTTACATAGGATTTAGGGAATATCCCCATTAATATACAACGTCTGCTTTAAAGAGTATAAGTTATTTTAATTTATAATATTTTACATTCAATAAATTGTTAAATAATATCCATAATGCCTTATGAATATCATCTAAAAACATTTTTGAGATGTTATCATCATATTCACCATGAATCACTTCATATACAATATCTTGTGAATATTCATCCAAAAATTATTTTTAGATAAACTCTAAAAAACATTCTGAGTAGGTCTTTATGTTTTTTAATACCCAATCCCCATTTAGTCAAACAAATGTGTGACCACATGGGACTTTCTACCATGGAAAATACATATGAATTCTGAAATTCATAAATTTAAGAAAAGAGTGGAAACTATATATGCATTAATGGAACTCAAGATATAAAGAGATCTTGTGTGATCACCATAAAACACATGTATCATGATAAATATGTCAACCAGTTGTATCATATAAAAGAAATAATTTTAATATAATACCTTTTTAAAATACATAAATTAAAAATAGTTTACATATTATGTTAATTTCAAATAGATACTTATACAATCTAAATTCATTGATTATTGTTGGAACCAAGGATTATGTTGTTGGATTTATTTTCAATTGGAATGTACTGTGCATTTAGAAACTCAAAAGTTATTCAACATTTTTATGAAGTTTATTAAAATAATAAGTTTATTCAAGATTGTTTATGACTGAATCTACTTTTTAGACAACATTTTTAAAATTTAGATAAGTCAGATTTTTATGGATAAAAGTTTATTAGGATCATTCTTAGTTTATAAGGATCAATCTATAGTAAATAAAAACATTGCAACGATCCATTGGGACTTCTTGAGGATAAATATATAAGTTCATTGGGATAAATATGGGACTTCTTAAGAATATCTGATACTTTTTAAGGTTTATAGTGGCCTCATAAGAGTCATCCTACAATAAATAAAAACATTGGAAGAGTTATTTTCGAATTTAGAAAAGTTATTTTAACCATAAGAAGACTCATTTTGGACTTTGAAAGGGTGATCTTTTAATTTTTGATAGTAAACTATAATTTTATAAGATTCATTTACTAATAAAGTAAAATTTTATTAGGGTTATTGAGACTGCATTAAAAGATTCATTTAATGAAAAAAGGGGGAAATTAAGGGTTATTTAATTTTTTTTGAAAAATAAATTAAAAAATAATAAAGAATAATTATTTTATAGGATATTTACAACAGATACAGAATGTGATTCTATTTAACATTGAATTATAGATAATATTAAATTAATTTTGAGGGATAATTATATTATTTTTTAATTTATAATTTAAAAAATAAGTATTATGTGTATTCAATTGTTAAACTAAAATCATGTCGTAGCTTAGTGACCTCATGTAACATGTTAACATGAATGGAATATTATTAATTATAATACATGATTAATAATTTGGTAAAATAAAATAATTAAACTCATGAATTTTGTAAAGAATTTAATATTTTGATTTATGAGGAAGATTGAGATGATTAATGAACTTTAAAATAAAGTATTATTAGGTGTTGATCTAATGAAATTTCCATATTAAAAATATAGAAAAAATAATGAATGGAATATGAGATAGAATATTAATTTAGTTTTCATAGGGATTTCCTTATTTGAAATATAGAAAATATATTGGGATTAAAAACTGATAAATAGGAAGTGAAATAATTAGAAATTTCATTTAAAAAGAAAAAAATAGGAATCTATGTGAATAACTGATGTTTTGAAAAAGAATTAGGAATGTGAATACAATTAAACATCTAGAGATGAAAAAGGAGGGAGAGGTGTAATATTGGAACCCTTAGTAGTTCGGTGTGCACATTTTGAGATTAAAAAATATTGTAAGTAAACTGAAAGTTGTATCTTTTATCAGTAAACCTTTACTCAATGTAGTTCATGACTAGTAAAGAAAAATTAGTTATATGGGCATTTTTAGTACCACTTTCCCAAAATTACCTCATACCAATAAGGATGGATCCTTAAATAAAACTTTTTATTGTATTTTTTAATTAGAATTTAGATTCAAGGATATTTTAGGTTTATAGTTTTAAATATTTACTAAAAACTCTTAAAAAGTATACCCATACATTACATGTGGACACATATACTTAGTATCCATTTTTTTACTAAAGGAAACCCTTTTAAAATAAAACATGACTTCTTTTTTAGACACGTCTTCAATTCTGTCATCATGAAATTTTTTTTTCTTTACTAATATTAAGAACTTTGAAAAAAAATTAAAACGTGGGATGAGTAATAAAATCAATAAGGGACATAGATAAATAAAACCATTAGTCCAATTAAAACCCATAAAACATTTCCTTAAAAACATACATTTTTTCCCTAAATAAAGAATCTTCATTTCAAAAATTTCATTATCTTACCTTTTTAAAATCAAAATTTTTCTATAATAACTCACAAGAAAACATATAATACAAATGTAGGTAACTTGGGACCAAATTTTATTAAAAATAAATAACAATACAGTCAACTTCCATACATGTCACTCTTACAAATGGAATAGTCATACAATCGACTTTCATACATGTCAGTCTTATAAAGGGAATATCTATATGGTCAACTTCCATACCCAATGAATTGTAGGTTAGAATGTAACCACTAATACATGTTTTATCACATAACAAATTTTCAAATGTCCAAGTACCACTATATAATCATAACACATAAAATCATGAAATTTCAAACATGTTGCTCTTAGATTTCCATTTACACTCCAAAGAAACCATTTCATGTTATTAAATTATCCAATATATTTTAAAAACTAGTTCAAAACATTTAAAAATAGATTTTTGAATAAAATTGTCCCATACCACTTTTAAATTTTTTTAAAGATATTTTAAAATTAATATTTTAAAACATTAATGTCGATATAAATAAATCTATAAAAATGATTTGAAAGAATGGACATGAATGGGAAATATTTATTGGAATAAATATTTAAAATAATTAAAATAATGTTTTAGTTATATTTTCATTTACTATATCATGATAATATAGTAATTCTTGATATAATATTTCAAAGGGGTTTTATATACACCTTATTAGGCAATAAACGTGTATAACTTCCAGATATGCCTTAATGAAAGGAGATTGAGGTGAAGTCCCTTATCGTGAGTCTGATTCATCACATATGTCCTTTAAATTCCTGAATAATAAAATTATTTTAATAATTTAATTTCTTTAGATCATTTTCACATTTATTTTTCCTTTGATATCACTTATTATCATGTTATAACAATTACTTAATTATTTAAGTTCACATCAGATGTTTTGATGATTTTCAGTACATGAGTCTAAAATATCTTCAATAAGTACCATATGATCAAAGAGGTCATTAGTACATCATATCCATAATAATATTAAAGAAATAATTATTATTATTATAAATAAATAATACTTTTAAATTCATTCATTAAATATGAATATGAAAATTGAACTGTGTTACAATCATAGAGATGGTAAGTCGTACGTACGCTTGAGTAACATTTTCATTTTTCAATAATCATTATAAAAAGATGTAAAGTATTATTTTACCTTTACAGAATGGTCATAATATAATTAATATCATATTAAATATTTAAATATACTTATATATATCATCCATGTGATGTGATGATGAAAATTGAATAACATTGCTTCATGGAGGTGATAGTCCACACATACGCACGAACGACGTTATCATTTACATATACATGAGTAAGAAAGTAATTCATATATTATTCTCTATTAATTATAAATATGTAATTAATATAATATATAAACATTAATTCCATCATTATAACCTGTATTCAGATTTGGTAATGGAAAATAATTATATTGGTTCGTGGAGGTGATAGTTCACTCGTACACACAAACGATTAATTCATTTCCCATTTGATGGAATCATAGTTGTATTCATGTGATGATATTAACTTAATAACATATTATTACATTTAATATACATTAGATATTATCTCATCATTGTTGAAGAATATTGGAAGGAATTTTAAGTAGAAATAAAATAGAAACACTTAAATAAAAATGATAACTCTTCTTTGGATGATCACTGTCAATTAACACATTAACACCTATATGAGGGTGCTATTCCAAAAATAATTATCATAGAATGTGGTAAGGAATTATATGGATGTATATGGGAAGATATTGGATGATAAAAATAGTTTTTTATGTGTGAATAAAAAAGAATAATGGGTGCCCTCTTATAAGAGAGGGTAGGGGAACTCTTGGAATTATTCAAATTATTAAATTAATATAAATTTATTTTTTTTTCCAAATGGATAAAAAAATATTTATTTCAAATATATGATGATTGTGGGCCTAATAAAATTAATCCAATGAAAATTAGATATTTTTTAACAATTTTTTAATACTTATCATTTTGTTTTAACCCTTATTTTACCCTTTTAACTCTTATCAAATTATTATATAATTTAAAATTTGAGGGTTAATATAATTACTATAACATGTCAAATGACCAACATATGAGTAATTTATGAAATTTTATGAATTATAACAATTATTTGGATGAATTATATAATTTCTAAAATTTTATATCATTTAATAAAATATAATTTATTTTGTAATATCATTAATGTCAACTTTGACACAATTCAATATTTGACTTTTTAACAATATCATAAAATTTTTATATCTTCAAAAAATTTCCATTAAAGCATCATTAATATGTAAAATTCCTCCATAAACTTATTTTATAAAATAAATTGTATTAAATTATATTTATTTTAATATTATTAATATCATTTATTTGATTCTCCAATTAATAAATCAATTATTTCATCATCATTATGTCACCATTTAATTTAATTACTTATTTTATAAAAATTATAAATAAATTACTATGATTTATATAAACATTTTATATTTATAAATACTTTTTTTAGTCAAACATATCCATTATATAACCTCATATTAAAAATATTTTTCTTGTTAAAAACAAGAGTGTGACAAAATTATCTTTTCTTTGAATAAAATAATATACATATCTAAAAGTCATCCATATGAATTAAAAAAGGTTATATTCTGGCCCAATTATTATTTTATATTAGTAAAACATAACCAATAAAATTAGTATAATTTTTAGGATAATTTATAAAATTATTGTTACCCATAATTATGTGATTTGCCCTTAATTGTGGTAAAAAAGTAATTACTAATGTTATTATTAATATCTTTCAGAAACTATATTCATCCTATTATATAATAAATATCATACTTATTACAACTATTTATTTATGATTTTTAAAATTTAAAACACATAAGTAGAAAAAATTAATTTAAAATTAATCTTGTTGACGTATCAAGAAAATAGGTTTTTAAAGTAAAAATGTTTAAAAGTCCCCAAAGTTTTTATATCCAATTTCAATTTGAAATTGATTCCTATTACATGAATTCTATTTAATAATAAAAAATTGATTTAATTATACTTTAATACCAATTTAAAACATAATTTAACCATATAAATAAATTTTAAGAAAATGCATTTTTGAACTGATATTTTTATTATTCGTTATTCATCAAAATATAAAAGTTCTTTGAAAAATACCAATAAATAAACCAAATTTTTTTTTGATACGTTTATTCTAAAGAAAAAATTTATTTTTTAAAATATAATTTATTAAAATTTAAAAACTATATTTAAAATGGGTTTGCCATCAGACGGAGGTAAAACTGCCTCTTTTGAAAAATAATACTTTATGCATAAAATTGAATTTATTCTTATATAATGTCTTGAAAAAATATAAGATGTATTTTATCAATTATATTGAATAATATATATATATATATATATCATTAATAAAACCCAAAAAATTTATTTTATTATTTTATAAACACACTTTTTCATACTTAAATAGTTTTTTTAAAAAGCTTTTCATTTTATTAAAAAAGGTTTTATTTTCATTTAAAATTAATTGGCCACTAAAGAATTAATTATATATAAATACGAAAACCATATTTTTCATAATTTATTTATCTTTTTTATACCCTCCATTCTAATAGCTAGGTTATAATGATAATATTAAATAATAATATCTAGTTGTTTGTTTAAGATTGGTATGGTGTATCATGCACGCTATCAAATATAGTGTTTACATTTAAAAACACAAGATGTTACATTCTACCCCCCCCCCCCCCACTACTGGAAAACTAACATATACCAACGGTTTGGAACTGTTGGTATAGGCCTCCAAACCGTTGGTATAGCTTATACCAACGGTTTGGAGAACTGTTGCTAAGTAAGATGTTGGGATAGGTCTATACCAACGGATTTGGGAAAACCGTTGGTATAGACCTATCCCAACTATTTTGGAAACCGTTGGTATAATTAATATGAAAATCTATACCAACGGTTATGGAACCGTTGGTATATGTATTTCAAAAAAACATTCACTGGGATTTGATCCCAGGACCCCTAGTTTATTATTCAACGACTTAACCACTAACCTAACATGACTTTTGTGAATATAATTACATAAATATATATATTTATTCTCATAATGATTTTAAATTTTGTTTTATATAATGTTTTGGGTAAGAAGAAATTATAAAAAATAAAAGGATCTATACCAACGGTTTTGAAAATCGTTGGTATAGATTTTGATTCTGGATTTTGATTTTGGGGTAAGGTTGATTTTTGGGGGACCTTTCCCAACGGTTTTGGCAAACCGTTGGGATATGTATACCCTTTCCCAACGGTTTTGGCCAAACCGTTGGGAAAGATGTCCACAAAGTGGACTTTTCCCAACGGTTTGTCCAAAATGTTGGGAAAGGGTATACCTATCCCAACAGTTTTCCAAAACCATTGGGAAAGGTGCCCACAATGTAGGATTTCCCAACGGTTTGGCCAAACTGTTGGGAAAGGTGGCCTCAAAGTGGGATTTCCCAATGGTTTGGCCAAACCGTTGGGAAAATGAACCTATACCAACGGTTTTTACGAACCATTGGTATAGAAGCATTGGGAATGTTTATATTTCTAGTAGTGCCCCTCCATTAATAAATTTTCTCCTAATAATTTGAACTTGGGATCTAAAACTAGTGGTTTGACTTTTCAAAATAACTTTATTGAAATCCCATGTCAGAACAAGGATTTATGAAACTTCCACTTTAAAAGAAAGAAAGGAAAGTACGATGGTCATCTGAGATAATACATACTAGGGTTCTTTGTAGGAAAACCTGAACATGGAAGATAGAACCAACTATCATGTTCTGATTAAGAGTGATAGAGAACATGGTCATGAGACAGTTAACAATCCCAAAACCATAAATTTGTGATGAGTTAAAAGTTCACTAACTTCTAGTAACAAAAATATAAAGAGAACATTTTTTTAAGAACCTTTCCATAGAGTTGATAAATTCATTTACATATTAGACTAAGAACATAAATAAATATACTTAAATGAAATTTTTAGTTTCATCCATTAATAAATTTTCACCACAAACTCATCATTTTCTCCAAATTATGAGTATTTAAGATGATTTTTTCACGCCTGAAGCACTAGAATCAATTTCAAGAGAATAAGATAATACAGAAAAGAATAAAATATCTATTTTTACAATCCTTATATATTAAAAAAAACCAAAACTTTCAGAATAACATAAAATTATTCTTTAAAAATAATAAACCCTTATATGATGAAAAACTACTTTTAATCTCTAAAATTTAATTTCAATCCCCAAAGTTCAACAAAAACCATTCAACAAATGACTATCCATAAAATTCATCAAAATAATCCAAACTATGATTAAAACATAAAATTTAGAATGATTTGATAATATATAATTCCAAGATAAATTTTAAAATTTATCTCTAAATAACATCAATCAATCATAATGTCTCATACCAAAAATGTAATTTCGTAAATAACATAATCTCTACGATATGATAATTCTTTCCATAAATAAACCAAATCACCAAAAGTCCACAATTAAATCATAACATCTTCCAAAATATAATTCAATATTTACTTCTGAAACAAAATCACATAGTATTCAATTTACCTTAATCATATAGGATTCCCAATATAGTGAACTTCACGCAAAATAACATTAATCACTTAATCACCAAATCATTTCACAAATGCATGATTATATATTAGATAAAATATATTTTCCCAAAATAAACTTTTTCTTAATCCATAAAATCATTTAACTATAAATAATAACTCATACTAATCAGGACTTCATGTAGACCAATTTTAGACTATGCACCCATGTCTCCCTTTGGTTGTGGGTTTGAAACTCATGGCCTTGTTGGACACGATGGGTTGTCACGAATCCTATGGGTTTTCCTTTTTCTAAAAGTATATAATTCTTATAAAATTTCAAAAGTATGATAAATTAATCAAAAATAACCATAATGTGTCTTAACCTCAAATTTTATCTCATACCTTTCATTTTTTATCCCAAAAAGTAATAACCCATAATTACCTCAAAATGAATATCTCTGAAAATACTGTTACTAACCTTAAAATTTCATAACTTAAAGCCTCAAAATGGATTAGAAGACATTAAACTTATGATAAACCAAAAAATTATAAATCCATTATGATATCCATATCTCTTAGGAAGACATAATAATATCAAAATTTGTCTAAACCGTCTTCTGATACCGACTATAAGGACCCATCCTTAAACATTACATATTCTAATGTTTTGAACTAGAATTATAATTTGATGATATTTTCAGGTTTACTATTTTAGAGAATTATGATAAAATTTTACAAAGTATACCCATACATTACATGTGTAAAAATATACTCATTATCCATTTTACACTAAAGGAAACCCTTTTAAAATAAAACATTACTTGCTTTTAAGACACATCTTCAATTATTTCATTATGACATATTCTTTTCCCTTAATAACCTTAAGACATATGAAAAAAATTAAAATGTGGTATAAAAAAACTCAGTAAGGTACATGAATAAATAAAACTATTAGAATAGTAAAAACCCATAAAACATTTCATTAAAAATATTCCTTTTTACCTTAAATAAAGTATCATCATATCAAAAAAAATCATTATCTTACCTTTTGAAAATCAAAAATTTTACATGAAAACTCATAAGAAAACATATAATATATAAGTTTGTGTCTTGGGACATAATTATAATAAAATGGAATAACCATACAGTCAACTTCCATACATGTCACTCTTACAAATGGAATAGACATAGAGATGAATTTCATACATGTCAATCTTACAAATGGAATATCCATACGACTGACTTCCATACCCAATGCAATGGATGTTATAATATAACCACCCATCCATGGTTTATCTTGTAACCACCTATCGAATGTAAAGTATTTTTATATAATAATAACACATAAAATCATGAAATTTTCAACATTTAACTCTTAAAAATTCATTTACACTCATAACAAAACATTTCAAGTTATTGAAATAACCAATCTATTTTCAAAACCAATTTAAAACATTTTAAAAATATATTCTTGAATCAAAGTTTCCCTTACCAATTTGAAAATTTTAAAATAAATTTGAAAATTAAAATTTTAATATATTCATGTTCATATAAATGAATCAATAAAAATTTGAAAGGATGGACATGAATGAGAAATATTTATAATAATAAATCATTAAAACATTTAAAATGATGTTTTATTTAAATATTCCCTTACCACTTGAGAAACAATTGAATAAAAAAATTACGGAATAACATTAATAATACATTAAATATCATGAGAATATAGTAATTCATGATATAACATATCAAAATGGTTTTATATACACATTATAGGGTAATAACGGTGCATAACATCAAGATATGCCTCAATGAAAGGAGATTGAGATGAAGTCCCTTATCGTGAATTAGATTCATCGCGTATGTCCTTTACATTACTAAATAATAAACTTATGTTAATAATTTAATTTCTTGATAACCTATTCACATTTACTATTCCTTTTATATTAATTATTATAATGCTATAGAAATTACTTAATTATTTAAGTTCATATCATATGTTTTGATGATATTCAGCACATGAGTCCAAAATGACTTAGGTAAATTGAATACGGTAAAATATTTCATTATTAAATAATACTAAGAATAATATTAATTAAATAATAATAATTATTATAAATCAATCATATTTTTAAATCCTTTTATTAAATATGTATATGAAAAATGAGCTATGTTACAATCATGGGGATGGTAAGTCATGCGTATGCATGAGTAACGTTTTCATTTTTCAAATATCATTATGGAAAGTAAGTAAGTATTATTTTAACTTTATAGAATAATAATAATAATATAATTAATATCATATTATTTATTTAAATATACTTATATATATCATCCATGTGATGTGGTGATGAAAAATGAATCGCATCGCTTCGTGGAGGTGGTAGTTCACACGTACGCCCGAATGACGTTATATTTTTCATGTGCATGGAAAGTAAGAAAATAATAGATATATTATTATCTTATAATGATAAATATTTCATGAATATAATATATAAATATTAATTCCATTATTATAACTATTCTATAGAGATGTTAATGGAAAACAAATGATATTTGTTCATGGAGGTGATAGTTCACACGTGCGCAAAAATGATTAATTAATTACCCATTCGATGGAATCAGAGATGGATTTATATTGATTATACTAGATTTATTATCTCATCTTGGTTATATAATATTTTAAGGAAGTAGAAGTAGAAATAAAATACCAACAGGTAAATTGAAATGATATCTCTTCTTCGGACGATCACCTTTGATTAACACCTTTACACCTCTATGGAGGGTGTTATACCGAAAATAAGGATTCTATACTATGGGGAGAAATTATAGTAATGTATTTGGGTAGATATTTTCCAAAAACAATTGGTTTTTAGGTTTGAAGAAAAGATAAGAATGTGTTCCCTTTTATAAGAGAGGGGAGGGGCACTCATGGAATTCTTCAAATTATTAGATTAATATAAATTCATTTTCTCTTACAAATGGTTCCAAACATATTTATTTTTAATATATGATGTTTTCATGTCAAATAAATTTCATATAATAAAAATTAGATATGTTTTTACTATTTTTTAATCCTTATCTTTTTATTTTAACCCTTATTTTACCCTTTTAACTCTTACCATGTAATCATGTAATTTACACTTTGAGGGTTAATATAGTTAATATGACATACCAAAAAACTAATAAATCAGTAATTTATGAAATTTTCGTAGTTATAACAATTATTTTCCTAAAGGATAGTTTTTGTTTTAAATTTTATATATTTTAATAAATTATTATTTATTTTAAAATAACAATAATGTCAATTTTGACTCTTCATTATTTTAATTTATAAAAACATCATAAAAGATTTATATATTATAAAAATCTCCATTAAATCTTCTATTAAATTTCAAACTCATCCATAAAATTAGTTTATCAAATAAATTATATCAAAATATTTTTATTTTAATATTTTTAAAATCATTTATTTGATTCTCCAATTAATAAATAAATTACTTCATCAACATTCTCCCACCATTTAATTTAAATGTGTAATTTCCAAAAATTATAAATAAATTATCATGATATATATAAACATTTTATATTTATAAATTTTATTTATAGTTGAACATATCCCTTATATAACCCCATATTAAAAATATATTACTTATTAAAAATTAGAGTATGAAAAAATTATCATTTCTTTGAATACAATAATATAAATATTACAAAGTCATCCAAATATATTAAAAAGGTTATATTTTGTCAAAAGGATGATTTTAGGTCAAAAAAACTCAAAAGATGAAATTATTACCATCCAATGGCCCGAAGGTCTTCATTTTTTATTGATTTTTGATAATCTACCTTTCAAGGGGTGAGGTGGAACCCTTACAAGCCCCGTAGGAATAAGTATTACATGGCCCATAGGTCTTAGAGGAATTGATTTTCCATAGGATTCAAACATTACATACAACCCAGACTAACTACTTAGAACTGCTCCTCCCCAGCATCTTCATCGTGAATGAGCTCTCCACCTTCGCATGGCTATTCGGCTAGGATATCCTGTGCATGCACAAGCTTGTCCCGGTGGCAGGTGTCATACCCTCTCATTCTTGCAATCCATGTAGCATCTGCTGTGGTGAAATCTCCTTGCTCATCCTTGTTATAGAGCTTGTTCCTTGTAGGTTGTCTGGTTTGCATCTCCTCTTAAGGTGGCCCGAAGGCCAAGAGGTGGCCCAAAGGCCTTACTGGCCCAATGGCATGGGTGGACCGAAGGCCTTAAAGGACTCAAGGACTAAATAGGGGGCCCAAAGTCCCAAATGAGGGCAAATTCCTAGCTACTATAGTGCAAAACAGTTCCTGTTATAGTTCCCGCTACAGTACCCGATACAGTACCCTGAAAATTACTCCTTTTCCTAGATTTGATCCCAAGTCGCCTGGATGCACTTAAGATTCTTCACCAACCAGGATGAGTCTCATGTGCATGAAATTATTACAAGTTATAGGTTATTTTATTATATTATTTTTACCGTTAATTACCCGATTTACCCTTAACTATAGTAATAAAAATAATTACTAAAGTTACTATTCATATTTTTCAAAAATTATGTTCATACTGTTAAATCATAAATATCCTACTTATTAAAATTGTGTATGTAAATTTTTTAAAATTCAAAACATAGAGGTGACTAAAATTAATTTAAAATTAATCTCATTGATGGATCAAAAAATAGGTTTTTATAGTAAAGATGTTCAAAAGTTCACAAAGTTTTTATATCCAATTTTAATGTGAAAATGATTCCAATGACATAAATTGGATTTACTGATAAAAACGTGATTTAATTATACTTTAAAACTAATTAATTTTTTTATCTATATCAATATATTTGACCAAAAAGTAGTTTTGAACTAATATTTGGATTAATCAATATTTATCAAAAATATGAAATTTCTTATAAAAATAAAAAAAATTAAACCAAAATAAATTATAATATTATTATTATAAATAACAAATTAATTTTGTCAAATATAATTTATAATATTAAAAAACAAGATTTAAATTGGGTTTTCCATCAAAAGGGGGAAAAAGTTCTTTTTTTAAATACTCCTTTTATGAATAAAATTTAATTTCTTCTTATATCATGTCTAGAAAACATATGTGATGAATTTTGAAAATTATATTTAATATATGTTATATATATTTCATTAATAGAACCCAATAAGAGTGAGTTAATTATTTTGTAAACACGCTTCTTTTCACTTAAATGGTTTTTCAAAAAAACATTTACTTTTATTTAAACACAGGTTTTATTTTGATTTTTAATTAATTAGTCACTAAATAATTATTATATATACATGAGTAAACTATATTTTCATAATTCAGAAAATATTTTTCATACTCACCATTCTAATGGATAGGTTATAATAATATCATTTAAATAATAATATCTAGTTGTTTATTTAGGCTTTATGTGGTGTATCATGTACGCTATTAAACATAGTGTTTCCTTTTAAAAACTCAGGATGTTACAAAACCTATAGTGAACCATTTTACATCTGGGTATTTCGACATAGTGTATAAAAATTCTACTTATATTACCCCTTATGGGTGAACTAGTTAATATAATATTTCCACACCTTTACTTCTACATATGAATGTTATGATTCCAAGTATAATAATTTAAATATTCATACTATCCTATCTAACATGAGGATAATATCCTATGAAGATGAATAAAACATATCATCCTAATTAACCCCCCCCCCCCCACCCCCCCCCCCCCACCACCACCACCACCATTAGGTTTTATTATATTACAGCCCATATATTTTATAAGCATTAATTCATGATTTAATACATAAATACACAAATAGTAAAATACCAAAATATAGAAATTCCTAGTGTATTTCGGTAATTAGATATATAATATCATTACATTAAATAGGTATATAACAATATTATTTAAAAGTCCCATAGCATGCCCTTAAATTCTTTTGATCTTCTAAAACGATATGGGACAACCTAGGGACATACATAAGAAAGGGGTGACCAATAAAGACTTGTATGGGAATAATGAAAGTGTAACATGATAAAAGTAATACATGATAGTCAAAATTCATATAAAGGTGACATAAAATGGGTTATAATCATAAACATAATCATTGAGGCATTATATAAGATAATAACGTCTACGAAACATAGCAATGTGGAAACAGCATAAAGCATTACATCATAATCATAATTCAAGGATAAATAATGTGAAATCATAACATAGTGTGATATGTATAACCAATAATGAACCATACATGGTATCTCATGAGAGAAAAACATTACTCAATGAATTGGAGGTCCATATAATTTTTTCCCACCCATCACATTCATATTATGTACACAAATTTGTGTGCTATAGAGAATATACAACATAATAACATCAGTCATAAATTTTAATCCTATAAATAAGGAGTTTTAGATACATACATATAATTCACCATCAATGAAGTGTATATTCATCTAGGTAAATAACCATGAGTGTAAATTTGGATGGGTATACACAACATAGTTGTTCAGCATGTAAAATCATGGTATAATGTCAAAAGCATTATATTTCTACATAAAATTTTTTGTAATGGTTCAATGAAAGTTAAATGTGGTCTGTCATTACATGGTAATTGTAATGAAATAGTGGTATGTGTAGAAAAATATTCCAATGTGAAAAATTTGAAATCAAAAGGTCCGCCTCAAATAATGCCCTTAAAGTTATCTTGAGAGGGAACTTTTAAAATATTGGTAAGATATTATAAAGATCTTGGTAATACCTTTATAGGGAATTAGAGATGTATATGGAGAGTAACATCATGATAAATGGGTTTTTAGTGAAGGTGATTGGGAAGTTGGGTGGGTATTTATAGAAAATGAGAGGATAATTCTTTACTGATTTTCAAAAAATATATTTCAGACTCTATATGAATAAAAAATAAAAACTACAAACATTCCCATGGTTTTTTCCCATGGTTATCCCATATATGAGTGGTTTTAAATATTTTATAAGGAAAATAACTGAACATAATAAAATAATAACATTGGTTATGTGTAAGTGAGTCATGTTCATAAATAATTGATTTTAAAAAATTAAAATATAATATAGGTTTTGAAGGGTACATTGAAGAATTATAAAATTATTAAAATATTTTCAAATAAATTTTTTTTAAAGGGTAAATATATATTATATTATTGATTCATTTTATAGAATTTATTACCTCACTTTTTTTCTATTATGATATCATAATATACATTGTATATTAATACCATATTTAATTTTTAAAAAAAATTAATGTCTCATAAAATTGTAAAAAACACCATTAACTAATTTTTATTTTATGATATGAAAAATAATATTTATTTTATGAAAAAAAAAATTAAATATGACGATTTTCACTTTTAAATAAAAATCTATATTTATTAAAAAATACTTATTTTTATGACACTTACAACTTTATAACCCTTAAAAAATTACATTGGACTCCATTAAAATTAAATTATCATTTATATTTTAATAAATATTATTTAATAATAAAATTTTATTAAAATAACATTTATTAAAAAAAATAATGAATTTATCAAATGAGTGTCTCAATTGAGACTCTATATTTCTAAAAAATACAATTTTGATTTCTTCCTATAAAAAATTAAATTTTAGAAAACTCATTATATAATCCTTTATAAATTAGTAATAAAAATGTATAAATATAATCATTATTTTATTAAAAATAAAATTTAAAAATATATATAAATAGGGTCTAGATACTTTATATCTTATTACATCAGTGTACACCCTAGGGGTAAGGTATACAATGGTGGTGCTTTCTTAGGGTGGTTTGGAAAACATGGTTTGGTTCATGATCTCAATAAGATTCAAATTATCCCATAAATAATATCACTCAATCTTAATTTGTTAAATCTTTTCTTGGGATTGGTTAAGGTAAAATCCCAAGGATACCATCCCACTTGGAATCTCTGATAAATAGGCTGCATAAGGAATGATCCTACTAGTTGATTCCATCACTTCTTCTATTTATTTAAATTAGAATTTATAATAAATTTAATTATATAATTATCTTAATATCCACCGTAAAATATATATATCATCAATCATTAAGATTTTTAATATTCTTCCAAATACGATAGGTTATGTTTTAATAATTATTCCCAAATAACCAATGTAGTGAATCTGTTTTATATAACTATATTATTTCAAAAGACATTTATTCATTTAAAAATGAATTTAATTTCTAAAATTTTGGTTCATTACATTATTCCCCCCTTAAGAAATGTTAGCCTAAAAATTTTATTTTATAGACTAAAATAGATAAGGGTAATTCTGGTTCATCACCACTTCTAATTCCCATGTTGCTTCCTCAAAATTTTTGTTCCTCTATAGCATTTAAACCAAGTGTGTTGTCTTGTTTTGTAGAACATTGTCTATATAGTCTAATATCTTCATCGACTACACCTCATATGATATATTATACTAAAAAGGTACCACCTATGGATTCAGTACATGTGAGGGTCTAGTATGTAATTCCTCAAGATGGATACATGGAATGCGTCATTTACTTCAGATAGGTTGGGTGTTAGTACAGGTCGATGGGCCACTGATCTGATATGATCAATGTTCTCAAAGGGTCATATGTATCTAGGAATAAGATTTCTCATCTTCCAAAACCTCATGTCTTTCTTATATGGATATATACCAAGGAACACCATGAATCTGATCTCAAACTATAAGACTCATTGATGATTGTATGCATAGATTTTATTTTGAATTTGTGTGGATTTCATATGAAATTTATTGGTTTAACCTTCTATGTTATCTCTTAGATAATATCAGATCCCATAATATTCCAATCTCCAATTTCGTTCAATTATGTTGTATTATGAGACCTCCTCCTATATAGAGCCTCATAAGGTTCCATTTGAGTGCTATAATGGAAACTATTATTACATGAGAACTAAGCAAGGGGAATTTATTTATCCCAACATCCACAAAAATCAATTGAACATGATATTAGAATATAATCTATAGTTTTAATGGTTATTTTAGACTGGACATCTGTCTGAGGGGGATAATTAGTACTAGAACTCAACTCTATATCCAACACTTTCTAAAAGATTCTCCAGAACATCAAGGTAAAACTTATATCTCAATCAGATATAATGTATATTTGAACTCCATGATGTCTTATCACTTCCCTTAAATATATAATGGTGAGTCAGTAAAGAGGGAAATATTCCTTGATAGTAATAAAATGTGCTAACTTTGTAAAGTGAGTGACTACCTATTAAAAGGATTTATTTATTTTAGATTTCCTTGGTAATTTATGGTTACATACATGGTTATATTTTCTTATTTCCATACTTCTATGGGAAGTGGTTGCATGAAACCTTAGACTTATGTTGTTCATCCTTGAATTTTTTTCATACCAAGCACCGAGATATGAATTTTTTGAACTCCCTTTTCATGTTACCTCACTAGAATTTATATTTCATATATTAATAAATCTTAGTGATTCCATGATAAATATAGAATTATGAGCTATGTGCATCATCCCTAAGTTCCCACATCATCTATAGTTTTCATGGGACACATATTAGTGTTCAAAAACTTATAACTATATCTCTAGAAAAGTTAAACTATGGAATATTTCATAACTTTTTATATATCTCCACATTGTCTTTTGGGGCCTCTTTGATACCATAAAGAGTGGTTGCTTGATAAGTTATTTCTAAAAGGTAGGATGAAGGTACTTTTATTGTTTTAATTTCTAACCTTTTCATTTACATTAATATTAGATACCTTTCAATCCTCATAATAGATAGTTTTATGGCATCCATTCTACCCAGATAATAAACCTTATTTTTTTTCTTTCCTAGAATGGTAATGTATTGAACAATAAAAATCATTGATCAGCTCTAACCACCTTTATTGATATATATTGAGATCGTTTTGTAAATATATTCTAAATATTTCTTATGATATTTATATATGTTACACTTATCCCTATATAAATAATGTCACCTAATATTCAATGTAATGATCACTATATCCAATTTCAAATCAAGTGGTGGGTAGTTATTCTCATGAGTCTTTAATTAGTGAGAGGAATAGGCTATCACCTTATCATCATTCATGATTCAACAATCCAATACCTTTTTGTATGAATTATTTTTTATCTCAAATACTTTCCCAGTAGTTGGTAATGTGAGTATAGGTGTAGTTATTATCCTCTTTTTAAATATCTAAAGATATCCTAATATTCATCAGTATAGGAAGTATTTACTCTCTTCTGATTTATCTTGGTTAGTGGGTTTTAAAATAATTATAAGTTTCTCAAAAATTTATGATAGTCCTCAGATAGATCAAAGAAACTATGTATCTCTATCATTGATGTTGGTATAGGCCATCCTTTAACTACCTTTATTTTTTAAGGATCCACATATATTTATTTTGTTGTGATAACATACCCCATTAATGTTACTTTATCCATCCAAAACATTCATTTACTATACATAAAAAATAAATTTTCCTTTTATAAGGCCTTCTTTGTAGTATTCAGATTCTCCTCATATTCTTCCCTACTTTGGGAGTAGATAAGAATATCATCTATAATTTCTACCACAAATTTATTGATTTAAACCCTAAGGAATCTCTTCGTTATGTCTCTGAATATATCTAGAGTATTAGTGAGTCCAAATGTAATCACTATAAACTCATAGTTCTCATACCTAGTACGAAAAGAAATATTAGATATATCCTCCATCTCATATACTTGATAATATCTTGATCGATGATCCACCTTAGAGAACTATCTAGATACACATGGTGGGTTAAACAAGTCATCAATACATATCGGAGGATACTTTTTCTTTATTGTGATCTCATTGAGCTCATGATAATCCATGTATAGGTTCATTAACCCATCCTTCTTGTTGAAAAAAGTGGAATGGTGCACCCTATGGTCAAGTACATAGTCATATAAACCATTTATGTTGATTCACTTTTAGTTTTTTCTTCAGTGCTTTAGGTTTAATAATGTTCATTTTATATAGAGTCTTGTTAATTATAAAATCCTTAGGTTTAACCTCAATTGATAAATCAACCTCAAATATTGATGTAAGACCTGAAAATTATACAGAAAACACATCAATATATTCCCTTACAATGGGAATTTCATCAATGATGATCTTTTTTTTAGTATCAATAATTTAATCTAGATATGTTTACTCATAAAGAAAAAATATCCATTATTCAGATGATGATACCAAAGGAGATTAATCTTTCTCTTTGAACCTGTATAGAATTAGGAGGTGATTCAATATATCGAGGTTAATTTACTTCCCTCATAAATTTATGATTTCTCTATGTAATTAAATCCATTACATATAAATAAATGCATTGAATTCCTATAAATGGAGTATCATAAGGTTTTCTAGGAAATTAAACTCACAAATATGAATAAGAGAGAAGTTATATACTTTGGATGCAATAATTTTTCCATTTTCCATTTTCAATAATAGCACTACTTACAAATTTTTAGGTGGTGTTTAAATGGTTCTACTAAACATGAGTGATATGAAATAATGTGTAGAACCATAATCAAATAGTATTTTTCTAATCCTTGAATAGATAAATAGTGTGCATGTCACTATATCATTGTTGAGATCCACCTTATTATTTGTGATTGAATAACCTCACCCTTTCTCTCTAGGTCTTGGAAGATGTTTTATTCAGTTTCCTTTGACAACCCTTGTCTTAATGCATTAATTCACATAGTTTCTTTGATCATTTCAATTGAAATATTAGAAAATAGGATGAGGGTTTGATGGAGCATCCCTTCTTCCATTACATTAGTGGGTTTCTACAGTCAATATTTTCTTACTATTTTTCCTTCAGTATCACACCAAAAGCATTTCCTTATAACCTTGAAGTAATTTTTGGGATGATTCTTCCCATACATTTGACAAGTTCGTTGTTTTACTTTATTTACATCATGATAATTCTCTATTAATCTACCAAAATTTAAATATATTCTCTCATTCCTATCTCCTAACCCTTGAGACCCTTGATATTTTTAAATCTCTTTTTCAACTTTTAGGGAACATCAAAACATTTCGTCATAACCATCAAATCCTTGAATCACTAAATATTTTCATAGACTCAACTTTATCCCACCAAAGAAGCATTCAAATTTATATCTAGTATTAATGAAAAGGTTGAAGTCATATAATTAAAGTATTGTGAAGGGCACCTCATTGGTTGGGATGGATTTTTTATCCTTTTTATTGAGTTTAATTAAATCCCACTCTATTTTAAGTCAGTGAGTGTGGTGAAAATATATTTTAGAAAACATTTTCCAAAATTATTTCCACTTCATCACTTCTATCTCTTTCTTTAGGCTTCTTATTTTGATCAACATCCACCATTGACTAGATTTTACCTCCATACTATAAAAAGATAACATGAACTTCTTTTAATTAGATCATTGAAGTATGGAAAATATATTTTAAATTCAGTTCATCCATTTTTCTATGTTTAAAGAATTGGAAGAACCACTGAAATTCAGAGGAATTTAATTCATAAAGGTGTCAATTTATACTTGATCCTTATTTAGAAGATTTTTTTTCACTTGATTTGGGTTTTTGGTCAAAAAATTATTTAATTTTATAATTATTTTTATAAATTTATAGAATCCTTCTTTGATTGGGATAGGCGTCTCATTTGGGCATTGACCATCACATTTTTTGTTGACTCAGTTCCTTCTAGTTCTATCCACTGACTAAAATAAAGGGAAAATTAAGGATGGTATTTTGAAAAATATTAATCATATAAAAGGGAAAATAATAAAATTTAAGGGAAAACACATAAATTACATCCATTCATTAACCTATTAAATTTTAGGTTTAAATATTATATATCTATGATCTATTTCCTAACATAAAATATCATAGTAGTTTTATTCACTTTATAATGTTTTATAAATTTCTTGTAAATTTACCAAATCATATACCCCATGAGTTTAATTCTAGGTGTGAAATAGGGACTCCCTTTTTGCACTAGGTGATGATCAATTCAATTCCCAATATGCCCTTTTCGGGTTATTACATCTAGTTATAATGGTTCTAAATCAATATCCCTTTATAGTATCTAGATAAGAATCTTATTTCTTGGAAATCACTTAATTTATACATTACCATAATTTTGTTTTTTTCATATTTTTATCCTTATCCCAAAGTATTTCACTATATTTTTCTGATTTGAATCCCCAAAAATAACTATGCCTTTTACTAATACCATCTATGAAAACTCATATATTTTATGAATTTTAATTCATTGTTTATTACATAAATACAAAAAATAGTACGGTCCCAAAATATTATAAACCCTCATGTCTTTCGGTAATTAGATATATAACACAATAACATTAAATTAGGATACAACAACATTATTTAAAAATCCAATAACATGCCCTTGAATTCCATTGATCTTCTAAAACAATGCTGGATAACCTGAGGACGTACATAAGAAATGGTTGAGCTATAAATACTTTTAAGGGAGTCATCAAAGAATGAAATGATAAAATTAATATAATGTAGTCAACTTTCATATAAAGGTAACATAAAATGGGATAGAATCATAAACATGAACCTAAAGGCGTGATATAAGATGATAACATCAAGGTAATATAGGAATGTGGCAATAATATAAAACATGACATCATAAGCATAAGTCAAATCTAACTATTGATACATCATAATATAGTGTTATTAAGATAACTTCACACGCACCATAAATGGTATCTCATGATATAATAACATTACCCAATGCATTGGGGGATGTATAATTCTTTTCCTGCCCATCACATTCATATTATGTATGTACATTTATGTGCCACATAGAACATAAGCCATAAGAACATATTTTATCACTATTAATCCTATTATTATGAAGTATATGAAACATTAATGGAAGTCCCTAATCAATAAAGAAATTTTATATCTAGGTGAATACCCTTGAGTGTAAATGGGGATGGGTATATACAACACAAATGTTTAGCATGAAAAATCATGAAATAATTTTAACAGCATAATGGATGTACATAATGGTTTATAAAAAGGTTTAATGAGATTAAAATGTGTTATATCATTACATATAATTATAATTACAGTAATGGTATGGGTAAAAACATATTATTATATGAAAAATTTGTTACCAAAAGGCATAACTAAAAGAAAGTTCTTCAAAAAAGAGTGGAGGAGAAAATCCACTTACCTAGAGAGTGTGATTCTAAAAACTTATAATAAGATTATTAAGATATTTTTAATACATTAGGAGGTATTTAGAGTGTAATATGGGGAGGATATTAATTCTCAATGGGTCTTTGGTGAAGAATATTGGGAGTTTTGATGGGTATTTATAACCAAAGAGAGGGAACTTTTTATTAATTATTAAACATATGTTTTGTACTCTATATGAAAAAATAATCAAAACCGTAAAACTTACCATAGTTTTTATCTATTATTTCTACAAAATATGAGTTTTTAAAAATATTTTATAAGGATAATAACTAAATAAAATAAAATTATTCCATTGGTTATGTGGTAGTGAGTCATGCCAATAAATAATTGATTTTAAAAAAAAAATAAGTTTTGGAGGATTCATTAATAGATAATAAAAGTAATCACATAAATTAAAAAACATATTATTTTAAAGTGTAAATATATATTTGATCATGGATTCCTTTTATAGAACTTATTTCATCACTTTTCAGCCATTGTGATGTCATGATACAAACCGGACATTTATAACATTTTAAATTTTCCACCAAAAAATTGACTACCTTAGAAAATTATGAAAAATTTAACATTGGATAATTTCGACAATATTATTTAAAAAAAAATATTTATTTTATAAAAATAAGTTTCTAAATATGAGAATTATCACTTTTAAAAAAATCCATACGGAAACATACTATTTTTACGACACTTACAAATTTTTTGACCTTATAAAAATTACATTAGAATTAATTAAATTAAAATATCATTTATATTCTAATAAATATTATTTAATAATAATATTTTATTAAAATAAAATTATTTCAAAAATTCTTGAATTTAGAAAAAAAAATGTGTCTTTATTAAGAGTATATATTTCCCAAAACTATAATTTTTATTTCTTTGTGTCAAAATATAATTTTTATCCAAAACATTATATAATAATTTATAAAGTAAAAATAAAATTGGATAAATATAATTATTATTATATTAAAAATGAAAATATAAAAAAACATATAACTAGGGTCTTGATTCATAACCCCTCGTTACACTAGCATGCATTCTAAGGGTAAGGTGTGTGATGGTGGTTATTTCATGTAGCAGTTTAGAGAACATGGTTTGGACCATGATATTTACAAGATTTAAATTCTCCAATAAATAGTTTTACTTGAGATTCAAATGTTTAATCTCAACTTGGGTTGGCTAAAGGAAAATCCTAGTGTTTTCATCTCCCTCTTATGCTCTAACAAATGGACTTCATATGGTAAAATATTAATTTTCAATATACAAAAACTATATTATCAATGTTTAAGATACTTAATAATCATTTAAATATTACCAGATATATTTTATTAATATTCAAGATAATTTAAATAGCGCTCTCGTGGTCACCCTCAAATGATTATTGGTTTTTGGGTACTTAGGTGCAGCAGAGTGGTTAACCATGGTCATCTCTCAAAGGAGGAAGTAAATTAAAACAACTTCTTAAAGTTATTATAAAATTAAAATAGAATAGAATTAAAAGACTACTTGAAAGGATTGGGGTGGTTTTTTATCATTTATAAAACGTGAAAAAGTTTTCTGGAAGAAGATTGTGTTTTTTTTTGTTTTTAATTTTGAAATGAAGTTTTATTAAAAAGACACAACAAAAAGATGTTTTTTTAGAAAATATTTTAAAAGGCATAATAGATCTAACTCTACCTCTTCATTTACTTATTAATAATTATCATTTAAATTGATATCCACTTAATTATGATCCCTTAATTTGTTAACCCTCGAACCCTACGAGAGTTAACTTATCCACAATGATGAAATTACTTAAACCCTAGGCTAGCTTCGGAACATGCAATCGCAGCACCCTGGTTTGATTATTGTTCTAAGTTTAGCTTATGTTCAGTGGTTAATTAGAGAACATTTCTATTCTAGAAATGAGGATGAATTGTGTTTAGGGATTATATTTGAACTCTACCAATTTATCTCATTTGGTATTGTATTACCAATTAAGATCGCGCTCTCACAATTTACACAAAATCTCGACCTCACGTGTTTTTGTGTTAATTTTTCAATTGCTTTCATAGTTTATTATAATTTAAAAACAAAATTCATGGATCATATTAAGTGAATTACATTATCTCAATGACTCAAAATAATTAAATTAAGAGGGTAGAAGATAGAACGATCACTAAAAACTACTCTTTCATGGGCGGTGTGGTCATCGTGGAGACGTTTTCCATGAGCAGAGGATTGAAGTGGTAGAACCCAATATCATCTCCACTCTTGATTCCAACCCAATTAGTAATATTAATATAAGAATAAAATGGAAGAACACAGAAGATTAATTGAAGAAAAAATCAAGATACAAACATGAATGAAAATAAATACAAAGAGGAGGTGGGAGAGGAGATCCTCTTTGGAAGAGAGGTTTGTCCAAAGCCTTACTTATTTCAAGAGTTGTGAGGGGATCAAAAGAGACAAACTTCCGGCCACACCTTCCCAAATCCTTGACCAGCCTTCCCAAAGAGTTAAAACCCCATTTAAATTGGGTTTTTAGGCCTAGGGTTACATATCTTTTTTAAGTGTGAAATGAAACTCAGTGAAATATTTTATTCCAAGTTACACCACATAGTTGACCTAAAAACACGTGAATTTCCTAGCCTTATAGAATTATTATTTGTTCCTAATTATGTCCCAGAGATTCCCTTAAAATTTTGTCTCAATCCAAGACCGTTTTAAGAATATACGGCCCAAATGGTGAAGTAATGTCCAATCTGGATGGTTCTATCCAGCTTTGTATTCATGGCCCATTTACTCCCCTCAAATGCATGATCTAGCTCTCATGTCCTAACTAGAATATGTTTACAATTAATTCAGGAACATAGTTACAAAATATTAAGTCAAAATATTTTACATAACAATATTTATTCCCAAAATACTACAGTGAATTTTAAAAGTGTAAAACTGGATTTTTCATCAAATTTGAAAATGAATGATCTAATCAAAAATATTTCATAATTGATCATATTTAGCATAATTTGAGGAATTTATATCATTTATTATAAATAAAATATTCAATAAAATTGTGTTTTATCAACTCCCCCACACTTACCCTTTTTCACTCCTAGGAAAAAGCTCATATTAAGTAAACATCAATATCAAATCAAAACGAATTTTAAAACACATATCTTTGAGATCCAACAATTACACACCAAGAAACAAAAGATATCATGACTCATAAAAAACATTATTTCAAGTTATTCATTTATATAATTCAATATATTTCCACTTCATTTATTCTCCCATGCACAAAACACTTACCTCACTTGAATTTTATCTTATCAAAAAAATGTCAATTTTTTTTCGCAATGTATTTCTCATCCAAACTCATACAAGGGTCAACATAGGCTTTATAAATTTATACACCACCACCCGATGTGATTCAAGGACATATTTTTATCATGAGAACTTTTCAGGGTTGTTCTATGGCTTTCATTTGGTAGGATTTAGATGTGAAAAACTCTAAGGCTGAATGAGGAGGGATTGACTCTTTTTGAATAAAAATTCCATTAATATAATTTTCAATTAAATATGGTCTCCTAATTAATCCCCATAGTATGAATTCAGCTCCATCATAATGGAAAGTCATGGAAATTTTAGATCATTCATCATTCAGCAACTAAAATGTCAATCTTCCCAAACATGATTTTCTTGAAATTTCTAGATAGGCACAACTTTCTACCTCAATTAGAAGCTCCAGAAAAGGCACAACTTCACTTATCATGAAAGCTCCAGAAAAGGCACAGCTTTCAATATAATGATTTTCATCAACAGCAAACACATCTCTTCAGAATTTAAATTTCCACCCAAAGTATCACATAATGTGGTAGCACAACACAAGATAGCTTCCCACACACTTAAGTTCAACTACATTATGCAATTTCACTTCAAGAGTTTGTTGGATAGGGAAAATTAGCTTGTAATGTGGCTAACCTAACAGGTTTTTCTTGGCATCTAAGGTCTACAAGGATTAAATGTTCAATTTTTTCCATCATAAAAAAGTATTCTTTGAAATAGGGGCTTTAATACCAAACAAATTATTCAATAATTTAAACATAAGTACCTCAAACCCTCAAGTTTTGATAGGAATAAATCAAATTCTGGTTAAATCAAGCTTGTTTTGGTTATCTCAAGAAGTGAGGTGAATGTAAACAATATAAAAATAATGGTTCATAAGCCTCACATGAAAGTGATTTCAAATATAAAGATAGTGATATGTGGCATGGGATTCAAAATTCAGTGTACATTTCATGAACTTACTAAATATTTGAACTTGAAACAAAGTCATTTTAGCATTAATTTAAGCTTAGTTTCGAGGGATAAATTGTTTCACTTATTTATATGTATTTCAAAATGGGTTTTGAGAATCATTTAAGCTAAAAAGTTTCAAAAACACACAGAAAATTGAAAAATAAATACACAAATTTTAAAAAAAAAACAAATTTTAAAAAAAAAACAGGAAAACAATTGAAATTACTAAACTAAAAGGTTCCCTCCCCCACACATAAAATATTGAATTTTCCTCAATGTGAAACCATAAGATGATATAGGCACATGAAATGTATAATTTTAAATAGGACAAAGAATAACAAAGTTAAAGGGTTAGAAACAGCCTGATGTGCTCAAGTGATGCTGGGGTCATGCAGTGTGATAAAATCCACTACATCAGTAGGAAGTCCCTCAATGTATCTATTCAAGCATTACCCATTGACTGTAAAGATAATTCCTTTTTCCTCTTGTGGTATCTCCACTACACCATAAGGAAAATCATTAGTCACAACATAAGGACCTAACCACCTGGAACACAACTTACCAGGCATCAGCTTTAGTCGTAAACTGTAGATAAGGACTATCTCTCCAACATGAAACTCATTTTATTAGATCATTATATCATGAGGTGCTTTTGATTTTTCCTTGTAGAGCCTTTAGTTCTCATATGAAGACAATATAATCTCCTCAAGCTCTTTAATTTGAAGCTTCCTTTGGATTCCACCTTGGGCCAAATCCATATTTCATTTCTTTATAGCCCAATAACCTCGATGCTCAACCTCCACGGGGAGATGACATGATTTCCCAAAAACAATCCAAAATGGGGACATACCAATGGGTGCTTTGTATGCTATCCTATAATTCCACAATTCATCATCCAATTTCTTGCTCCAATATTTCCTATTTGGCTGCACAATTTTCTTCAAAATTTGTTTCAATTCTCTATTTTAAACCTCAACATGGCCATTTGTTTGATGGTGGTATGGTGTTGCTGTTTTTTGTGTCACCCCATACTTCCAAAGAAGGGGAGAAAAATTCCTATTGCAGAAGTGTGTCCCTTGGTCACTGATGATGGCCTTAGGTACTCTAAACCTTAAAAAAAATCTATGCTTTGACAAAGTCCACAACAACATGAGAATCATCAGTCCTGGTGGCCTTAGCCTCCACCCATTTAGTCACATAATAAACAGCAACAAAAATATATAAAAATCCAAATGAATTAGAAAAAGGACCCAAAAAATAAATTCCCCATACATCAAAAATCTCACAGAATAGTATGGGTTGTTGGGGAATCTCGTGTCTTCTAGAAATGTTCCCAGTATTTGGAAACTATAGAATGACTTACAAAACACATGGGAATCATGGAATAAGCTAGGACAATATAATCTAGAGTCCAAAACATTCCTAGCTATCCATTGGGGTCCAAAGTGTCCACCACAAGCAAGTTTATAACAAAAATATAAAATAGACTCCAACTCATGATTAGGAACACACCTCCTCATAACTTGATCACTACACATGCGCTAGAGGTATAAATCATCCCAGAAATAATACCAAGACTCAATTTTTAATTTTTGAAATTGATGTTTCTTTAAATTTGTAGGGATTTCAGAGGAAACAAGGTAGTTAACTAAATCTGCATACCAAGGATGCGTACCTAAGATGGAATAAAGATGCTCATTGGGGAAAGTGTCCCGAAGTGGTACATGGTCCAAGGTGCCACCCTCTAGTGTGTGAGTAAGCCTACTCATGTGGTCCACCACCAATTTTTCTGACCCCTTTTTTCCTTTATCTCAATATCATATTTCTGAAGAAGTAGCATCCATCGGATCAGCCTGGTCTTTGCATCTGGATTCTTCAAGAGGTACCTTAGAGCTGCATGGTCAGAAAAAACAAGTACTTTAGAGCCCAGTAAATATGAACAGAATTTATCTAAATAAAATATGACAACAAGAAACTCATGTTCCATGGTTGTGTAGTTTTATTAGGCTGAATCCAGTGTCCTCGATGTATAGGTGATCACATGTGAACGTCCCTCGACTATCTGAGATAAGACAGCTCCAACCGTAAAGTTGGAGGCGTCACACATAAGCTCAAAAAAGAATCTCCCATCATGGGAGTTGTATGATCGGTGGAGTGGTCAGACACTTCTTTAGCTCATCAAATGAAGTCCTGCAAGAATAATCAAACAAAAAATTAGAATCCTTTTCAAGTAATTGTGAAATAGGAATAGAAATATTACTAAAATATTTGATAAAGCGCCGATAAAATCTTGCATTCCCTAGTAAAGATCTAACATCACGCACACATGAAGGATATGGTAAGGATGAAATAATATCTACCTTATATCTATCAACCTTTATCCCATGCTTTGACACTACATGCCCTAAGACAATGTCATGCTCTACAATGAAATGACACTTTTCAAAGTTCAGGACCATATTCTTCTCAATACAAAAATTCAACACCTTTCCCAAACTACTTAGACATTCATAAAATGAAGACCCATAAACTGTAAAATCATCCATGAATACCTCCATGTGGTTCTCAGTATAATCAGAAAAAAATACTCACCATGCATCGCTGGAAGGTACCTGGGGTGTTGAAAAGCCCAAATGGCATCCTTCGGTAGGAAAACATACCAAAAGGATAAGTAAATGATGTCTTCTCCTCATCCTCTGGAGCAATATGAACCTGAAAATATCCTTAAAATCTATCCAAGAAACAATAATGTGTTTTCCCTGCAAGTCTCTCAAGAATCTGATCAATAAATGGGAGGGGGAAATGGTCCTTGTGAGTAGATTGATTTATTTTCCTATAATCAATACACACACGACAACTGTTTTTCACCCTCATCGGAACTAACTACTCTTTATCATTTTTTACAATTATAACACCACTTTTCTTAGGCACAACCTGAATAGGAATCACCCACTTGGAATATGAAATGGGATAGATTATACTTGCCTCGAGCAATTTTTCAACCCCTTTTTTAACAACATCCAAAAGTGTTGGATTGAATCTCCTTTGTGGCTGCCTAACATGTTAAGCCCCATCCTCCAAAATAATCCTATGCATGAAAATGGAGGGGCTAATACCTGATATGTTAGACAATGTCTATCTGATTTCCCTAATGTTCTCCCTCCAATGATTCAAAAGTTTTTCTTCATGTTCAAAAAGGATATTTTTAGCAATTATAATAGGTAATTTATCACCACTCAACAAGTATGAGTATTGGGGATTTGGTGGAAATGGATTGAGTTTCAGTGTAGGGGGTGGTGTATGGATGGAGACATAGAAGGAACTGAAATATGTGCACAAATAGCATCAGTATTAGAATATAAATCATCAAAATCGGAGAATAAAGCATCAAATCCATAAGCATACTCAATAGACATGTCATAATCAGAGTTCACATGATCAAAATCAGAATATGATTACATTTCAAAATAAAATATAAGAGAGACTTTTGCATTAGAAAAAGGTGTGGAAGTAATCTTAGAGATAAAACTAGAACCAATACTCATAATCTCCCTAAGAATAGAACAATCAATTTCCATGGGGTTTTTTTGGTGGTTCAAAATGGGATATAACAAATGTAGAATGATCCTCTGAGGGGTACTTCATGGAATCCATAACATTAAATATCACAACTTCATCCCCAAACTCCAGGGAAAGTGTACCCTCATTGACATTTATGATAGTTTTTTCTATTTTGAGGAAGGGTCTACCTAAGATAATGGGAGCATGAGAACTTACCTGATCGTCCTCCATGTTAAGCACATAGAAATCTACTGGGAAGATCATGTCTCTTACCCAGACAAGTACATCCTCAAGGACTCCCATTGGATTTGTTGTAGCTCTATTTTCCAACTGCACCACTACTCTCGTCGGCTTCAGCTCACCAACCTGCAAAGAAGAGAATACAGAGTGAGGAATCACATTTATGGGAGCTCCCAAATCACAAAGTGCATCAGAAAAGTGCAACTCCGCTATGGTTCATGGGATAATGAATGTCTCTGGATCCTTGCACTTTGTCGGCATTGCTAGAGTTGGTTTAATGAGTTCTGACACTTTCCTTCCAAGATTTATCCTCTCATTTCCCTTGATCCCTCTTCGATTGGTAAAAAGTTCTTTTAAAAATTTTACATACCTTGGGATTTTCTTGATGGATTCAAGTAAAGGGATATTGATCTCCACTTGCTTGAATGTATCCAAAACTTCCTTTTGCATCGCCTCTTCAGCCGTCTTCTTGGTTTGTACAACTCTATTTGGAAATGGAAGGGGTTTCGGAGGAAAATCATCATTATTTTTCTTACTTTTATCTTTCTCCTTGGATTTCTCATTAGTAGGTATGGAATGCGGCTTCTCCAAATTTGAGGTGAATCCAGGTGTAATGGTAGGTGGAGAAGCATCAGTTTTTTACTTCCCACTTCTCAATGTGATGGCACCAACATTCCCCTTGCGATTTGGAGTAGTTTGGGATGGTAGATTTCCAGAATTCTTACTTACCAGTTCATGGAGGGTAGTGGAAATCTGGCTCATTTGTGTCTTCAACTCCCTCAGCTCTGAACCTTGACTCTTCATCTCATTCTGCTGATTAAGAACAATTTTTTTCAAAATATCATCAGTATTATAATCTACCTTTGATGGGGGATTTCCTTTTTGTTGTCTTGTTGATGTTTGGGCTTCAAATCTCCTTTGGGGTTGTTGGAAACCTTGCCGGTAAGGTGAAGGCTGCTAGAAGTTTTGTTGAGAAGGTGTCCTTTGTTGATGTCTAGAGCCATACCTCATGTCTGATTGATCCTTCCACCCTTGGTTGTATGTTGGATAAAATGAATCAAACTTCTTTTGGGGGTATTTCTATTATTGATGCTGATATGGTCTCCCTTTGAATACTGTTGCGCAATCCTCTATCTCTTATAGTTGTGGGCAACAGTCAGTTGGGTGGCCTGTCTTAGTGAAAATTCCACAGGGCCTTGAAGTAGGGGGGAGGGATTCATTTTCTTCCAAAGCAACATGCCTCACTATAGTTTCCAATTCTTCTAACTTGGTATCAATAAAATGAATCTCAAGAGAATAAGGACTTATCTGATGTACTCCCCTGACATTTGGTGTACCTCGATCACCAAATTGTTGGGAGTTTTGGGCCATTTTCTTGATCAATGCATGTGTAAATATTGGTGTCTTGTCCACCAATGCTCCTCCAACCACAGCATCCACCATTCTTCTCTTCATAGGTGTGAGTCTTTCCTAGAATTATTGGATGAGGAGTTTCTCACTGATTTGGTCATATGGGCAGCTTGCACACAACTTCTTGAATCGTTCCCAGTACTCATACATTGACTCCCTTTGGGCTTGCTTGATCCCTGAGATCTTCTTTAAAATGGATGTGGTCCTTGAAGATGGAAAAAATCCCTGCATGAAAAGATGTTTCAAATCATTCCAAATAGTTACATCTTCAGGTTGTAAATAATACATCCAGTCTTTCTCAGCTCCATCAAGTGAGAATGGGAATTCTTATAGTTTGATTTGATCTTCAGAAACATTTCTTCGTTTTAAGGTTGAGAAAACCACATTAAATTATTTAAGGTTTTTATTGGGATCCTCATTATAGAGGCCGAGAAATTTTGGAAGTAGGTGAATTAATCTAGATTTTAGTTCAAAGTCTGATTCGAGATTTGGATATGCAATATAATTTGGTTGATAATTTATATCAGGTGCAGCCAATTCTCTAATGGTTCTATTAAGTTAATTTTCATTATTTTCATCCATTGGTTCTTGTTTTATGGTTTAATTTGAATTTCTTCCAATTTCAATGTTCTGATATTGGAGTAATTCTACAACTGGTTTAATATTGAAACTTCTCGTGGACATAGAATGTCTGATTCGAGCCCTAAGGTTGCATTCAATCTCAGCGTCAATATCTAAGAGATATTCGGAATTATTTTATGTCATAAATCAATGAAAGAATAAAAGTAAATAAATAAAAGTGGAACATAATAAAAATAAAATAATTTTTAGTTGGTCCAATAAAAATAAAAGAAGAGAGTAAGAGAAAAAAACATGAGAAAGGGGAAAGAAGAAAGAAAGAGGAAAAGAAAAGAATTAAATGAAAAATAAAAAAATACCTATAATTGGTTGAATAAATTAATTTCCTCCCTAGAAATAGCGCCAATTTAAAAGTGCGTTGTCATGGGAACCCTCAAATGATTTTTGGTTTTTCGGTACTTAGGTGTAGTAGAGTGGCTGACCAAGGTCGTATCTCAGAGGAGGAAGTAAATTAAAACAACATCTTAATGGTATTATAAAAGTAAAATAGAATAGAATTAAAACACTACTTGAAAGGATGGGGGTGGTTTTTTTATCATTTATAAAACTTGAATAATTTTTCTGGAAAAGGATTTCATTTTTTTGTTTTTAATTTTGAAATGATGTTTGATTAAAAGACACAACAAAAAGATGTTTTTTTAGAAAATATTTTAAAAGAGGTAATCAATCTAACTCTACCTATTCGTTTAATTATTAATAATTATCATTTAAATCAATATCCACTTAATTAGGATCCCCTAATTTTTTAACCCTCGAACCCTACTAGAGTTAACTTAACCACAAAAATGAAATTACTTAAACCCTAGGCTAGCTTCGGAACACGTAATAGCAGAACCCTGATTTGATTGTTGTTATAAGGTTAGCTTATGTTTAGTGGTTAATTATATCACATATAAATTATGTAAATGAGGATTAATTGTGTTTAGGGATTATATTTTAACTCTAAAAATTTATCTCGTGTGTTCTTGTATTACAGATTAAGATCGCGCTCTCACAATTTAAACAAAATCTCGACGTCACGTGTTTTTGTGTTAATTTTTCAATTTCTTGTTTAGTTTATTATAATTTAAAAACACAATTCATGTATCATATTAAGTGAATTACAGTATCTCAATGACTCGAAATAATTGAATGAAGAGGGTAGAAGATAGATCGATCACTAAAAAACTACTCTTCCATGGGCGATGTGGTCATCGTGGAGATGTTTTGCATGAGCAAAGGACTGAAAAGGTAGAACCCATTATCATATCCACTCTTGATTCCAACCCAATTATTAATATTAAGAGAAGAAGAAAATATAAGAACACATAATATTTATTGAAGAAAAATTCAAGATACAAACATGAAACAAAATAAATACAAAGAGGAGGTGGGAGAGGAGAGACTTTTTGGAAGAGAGGTTCGCACAAAGCCTTACTTATTCCAAGAGTAGTGAGGGTCTCCCAAGATATAACCTTTAGGAAACACCTTCCCAAATCCTCTACCATACTTCAAAAAGAGTGAAAACCCCCTTTAAATAGAGTTTGTGAGGGCTAGGGTTACATAACTTTTTTTAAGTGTGAAATGAAAACTCAGCCAAATATTTTATTCCAAGTTTCACTGCATAGTTGACATCAACAATGCGTGACTTGTCTAGACTTATAGAAGGATTATTTGTTTCTAATTATGTCTCAGATATTTTTTCAAAATTTGGGCTCAATCCAAGCCGGTTTTAAGAAGATACGGCCTAAATGGTGAAGTAATGTCCAATCTGGATGGTTCTGTCCATCTCTGTATTCATGGCCCATTTACTCCCCTCAAATGCACGATCCAGATCCCATGACCTAAATATAATTTGTATCCCATTAAGTCATTAACACATTTACAAAATCTTAAGTCAAAATATTTTACATAACAATATTTTATTTCCAAAATACTACAGTGAATTTTAAAAGGGTAAAACTGGATTTTTCATAAAATTTTCAAATGAATGATCTAATCCAAAATATTTCATAATTCATCATATTTAGAATAATGTGAGGAATTTATATCATTTATTATGAATAAAATATTCAATAAAATTTTTTTTTATCAATAATAAAAGTTGTTCATGTGTTTTTTATAACCGTATTACATAATAAGGAATTTATTCATTTATAAGGGAATTTAATTTATAAAATTTTGGTTTGTTATATATATTTGGCCTTGGGTTGAAACAAGTGGTATTAGAACTATAGATTCTGGGTTTTTAATCTATATTATTTTGAATTGGATCTATGTAGAACATGGTGGATGAAATTTTCATTCCTTTTTTCCGTGGGTGAAATTATAAAATCTAAAATAACAAAATGAAATCTCATCTATTGCCTCATGGAATTAAAGTCTTATCTACTGTTTTTCATGAAATAAATGTTAGGGATTCAATTTACTTTTCCATGAATAGAAGATATATAAATTTACTTGATGTGAATGCTAAATCATAAAATTTTTGTTTGTTCCCTATCAAATAAAATATTTATAAATGTGATGATTTTCACTTTTGTAAACTTTATCTGGGATAAGATAGACAATATTTATGATGTTGAAAGTAAGGTTAAATAATTAAAGCGTCATGTTTTTTATAATAAGTTTGATAATTTTAGGATATATCCAGATAATAATATGTATACATCATTTAAAGGAATTAATGAGGTGGTTTGAGAAATAAAAGTGCATGGTGAAGAAATATTGGATGTGAATTTTGTGAAAAAATCATGAGGTTATAGCCCCTTTATAATCTAGGAGCCTATTATTGAAGAAATAAACATATATGAGTTATATCTATATGAATTTCATAGTGATTTTTTGGCCTACAATATTAGTTTCAATCCCTAAGGATCATTAAATAATAAAAAAAAATATTTGCAATTAAAATACATGTAGAATATTAACATCACTGAAGATAATTGTGAAAGGGAGATATAGATGATGATTTTTGATCTCTAGTGGAAGGAAAGTTTAAAAGAGGTAAGAGTGGATTTTAAGGAAAGTTAGAAAAGTATTGTTTAAAATGTGAAAAGTTTAGACACATTATAGAAATGTTTCATAATAAATTTACTAGTGATGAAAGGGAGGTAGAATCCATAACAAATCTATTAAAAAAAGTCTCATAAAAGGGACTTCAATCCAAAAATAAATTCCATAATGAAGTTTTAATTAAATATATTAATGAGAAATGAAGAAAAATGTGGTGAATATTACCTAGAATAATAATATATATAATTTAAATATAATACATAATATATAATTACAGACATAGTTGATAGGGATAACTCTAAAATTGAGAGTGGCTGTCAACTTGAGTAAGTTGTGGACCTCAAGGAAGAATTTTAAGGAGGCCTTAAAGGGATTGATATCCAAATAAAAAAATGTAAATTTTGTTAATTATTGAAATAATCATTATAATATTTGAATCATCATGAGTTATAGATAGATATAACAATAAAGGTGTTGGAAGATCAACCATCTAGTTAGGAGAACTCCTAATGGGTAGTGGAATTTAAGATAAAAATGGAAGAATAAGATAATATGATCAATAATATTAATGATTTTGTGGAGGAAATAGAAAATTAATTTAAATATATCAAATATGAAGTGGTTACCTTGAGATAAAAACTTTCATCTGAAATAAAGTCAAGTGATTCAAAGAAGATGATATAGTTTGGGATATTCTCAGATTAAAAACTCTTTTAAAGTGACAAACAAGGAACTGAATGTGTTAAGAAATTTATAGGGGAAAAAATACCCAAGAATAATGGTAATAGTTTATACATGTGTAGATATGAGAGTTTAAATATATTTACACTTATTATGTATCATTTTGGTGGTTTTCATATCCATATTATGTCCTACAATGAAGATTCTAGGAGATATTTAAAAATAGAAGCACCTGGCGGTGGGAAACAATGAATGAATATATATATATATATGTAAACATAAATAAGAAGTTTTTATGGATATTTATTTTAATTTTATAAAATCTTATATATATCCACTTACATTGGGAAATGAATTTTCAGCGATGGCAACCATAGAAATTGAAGACATATAGATACTAGACTATAAAATGAAATTCCTTTATGATATAGATTCTATCGAGTGGGTGAAAATCGCGAGAATGATCATAATATTTTTACTAGGAAGATATATGATGTTTAATCTATTATCATTAGATATTTGGGTCTTTATTATAAATAAAATAATATAATACAGAAAGTGAACTTGGTCAAATTTCCACAGAAAGAATCATAGAATAATAGTACATGGATTCTTGACAGTGGTGATCATACCATATGATTATCCATTTGAATATTATTAAAAATATTAATGATAAATTCAATGGTACTATAATTTTAGAAATTAAGGGTCTCTTAAGATCAAATTAATTATAAATACTAGGTAGGAAGGTGATGACCTAAAGATTACTGAAGTTATCTTTGTGGATGGCTTGGAACATAACCATCATGAGACAGCATGGTAAATTTAGGATTTAAGTTGACTTAAATTTTAAAGGTTTATTTGTTAAAATTAATGAAGGAAACTACATTATGTTGTGATATAGGTTAATGGTATGTAATTATCATGTGGATAGAAAAGAGAACTCCTGTTATTTTTGGGTGGAGGAAGAGAACAATAAATTGCACTGAAGGCTGGGAAATATTCACCAAAAGTATAGAGAATATTTTCAAGATGAATGTAGAAGTATAAATCCATAAGATTAAGTGTTATTAGGATTGGTCATGTGATGAATTCATGCTAGGGAAGATGATAGGTAACCCCTATCAACAAAAGAAGAAGAGGGAATCAAATGTTCTTGATATGATATACAATAATATTTTTAGAATAATAAATCGATAAGAAAAGAATATATAAAGTTAATTCATTATATTAATTGATTATTATAGTATAATTTCTTTTTTAATGTTCATATAAAGTAATATACTAGTAATGGATTTCTTGAATATGTAATATGGTAGAGTTGAAAATTAAACTAGTCATATAATCATAAATTTTGTATCAAACAATAGAATATAAAATAATTTCATTGAAGTGAAAAGGTACTTTCAAAAACATCAAATATAACATGAGTTATCTTTATTACATACTCTAAAATATAATGGATTAATATAATACTGAAATTTAATGGTGAACAACCTGGATAGATAATTTCTTATTTAAAGTGGTGTCTATTTAAATTATTAAAAGGAAGTAATTAATGTTGTAGTGTACACTCACAATTGATCCTTGTAATGCCATGGAGAATAAATAACCTCATATGAGATGTATAATGTTATAAATATATCCTTGAAGAACTTATATATTTATAAAATTAGGTATTACATTTGAAATAAAGAATAAAATCAAGGAAAATATAGTGATATAGTAGATAAAGGAGTGATCTTAGGTAACTAAAAAATTAAAGCCGATAAATTATTCAATAAAAGATTATGCAAGATTTCTGAAAGAAATGATATGATGGTTATCTATGAGATAGGTGGTAATAATGTTATTACTATCCTAGATGAATACTATGAAGAATATGATATCTAGTACAAATTATGAAACTATAAAAATTCGTTCAAGTGATGATGATTGGAGGGATGATTTTAAGGATGAAATAACTTCATAAGATAGTTGTCTAACACCTTTGAGAAGAAATGGAAGGGTGTATGTTTATCTATATAATTTAACTATTGATAAGGCTACACCAACTCAAACATAAAGGATAATAGAAGTAAAAAATGTTGTACATCCATAAACGATAGGATCAACTTCATTTGAGTGGTAATTATAGCATGAATCATTTTTATGATCCATGATTTCATGTTTATCTATGAGAGAGAAGGTGGAAATTATAGGAGTTCTAGGATAGAAAATACTGTAAAGAATATGATAAAGCTAGTATAAATTATGAAACTGTACAAATTTATTCAAGTGATGATGATTCAAAGGCTAATTTGAAGGAGTAAATAACTTCATAGGATAGTCATCCTATACTAATAAGAATAAATTGAATGATGGATGTTTATCCATATAATATAACTAGTGATAAGGTACACCAACTCAAAAAAAATGGATAAGTACAACGGAACATATCGTACTTCTATCAACTGTAGGCTCAACATCATTTGAGTAGGCTATAAAGGATGAATCATGTGTGAGATCCACGAGTAAAGAGCTTTACTATATTGATATAAAATAGATCTGGGAACTTTTGTAAAGATTGAGAGACAATAATTTATTTGGAAAAACATTTTGTCTTCCAAAAATATTTTACAAACAAGGTAATGTCATTTGAAATAATGTTTGACCTGTTTAAAGAGGGTATGCTCAAATAAAAGGTGTATATTTTGAAAATAATTTTTCCAAACTATCTTGGATTTAGTATATTATATTTCAATTGTAAGTGGTGATTAATATAGGATTTAAAATTTTCAAATGGATATAAAAATATATTTCCTAAATGGTTTACTCAATGAGGATGTTTAAATTGAAAAGATAGTGTATTTATTATCAAAGACAGTGTAAATAATGTGTGAAGATTATAGAGGGAATATTATATCCAAAGGAAAGAATCTTGAGCATGATATAATACATAGAACTCATACTTAAAGAAACTAGAGTTCAAAATAAGAGGTGTTGATCATATCCTTTATGTGAAAATATATAATTAAGAGAAGTTTATAGTGCTGGTATATGGAAATGATAAGATATTTTGGGAAGCAAACAAAAATCAGTGAAATATTTTGCAAGAATGGGGATTTTAGAGTTTGAAATTGAAATTATTGGTGAGATTACTTATTTTGTTATATTTTAAGTGAATAAAAACTAGATATATGCTTTTATCTCATGGAATAAATATTCTAATGATATAATTAAGATGTTTAAAATGAATGGCTCGTAACTAGTTCCAACCCCTATTACATTTGGAACCAAACAAGGAATGAACATAAATGGGAAGTCAGTGGATCCTACCCATTATAGTAGGGTTATTAGGAGTTTATTGTACTCCAAATAAACCCATCCTTATGAAACTTGTTCTATTATACTGGTTTCCTAGTTTCAAAGAAACCTTAAGAAGTTTCTCCTCATGATAGTGAATATTATTAGGAAGTAAATATAAGGAAATATCACTTATGGATTACTATTTAATGCAGATAAAGAACACAAGATATCAAATTTCTATGATTCTGATTGGCCTCATTATGTAGTGTATATAAATTTCATAAGTTGAGTAACCTTTTATATTTGTACTATGTGTTTATAATTTTTGATCATGAAATGGGATAGAATTTCTCTTATCTTGACTGGGGACGAATACATTATAGTGCCCAAGGAATGAACATGGCTTAAATGGATGAAATATTGGTTGGAAGATATGGGAGACCAATTGAAACAACTAATGGTAATATTTCTGGATAAAAATTTTAATAAAACTTACAAATAATATGTTTCATCACTCTTGAACAAAACTCATTAAAATTTGGTACCACTTTATTGAATGAAAAATTATAATCAGGATTTATCAAAATATAGTTTTTTAGAATGATCAAAAGGTGGTAAATATCATGGAGAAAATATTAGATACACTATAATTTGAGAGGTATATCTTGAACCTTGATGTTCAACAACCTCTTTCCACATGAGGAGGCTTAAAAATTTCCCATATCCCCATTAAATTTAATTTTTTTTTTGTTGTTTTTTGTTTTGGATGTTGGTGATCATATTTTGTGAATTTGATAAGAAAAGGGTATTAAAATTATTCATGGATAATTCTAATAGAATAATAAAGGTATAATATGAGTCATATGGATATAATTTTAGTAATTAGCTATTGTTTCTTGTTTCCTTCAAAGATAATTGGACCACATAGTCTTAGAAACTTGATTGATGGATTAGTGCTTAGTTATTGACTTTATAGAACTTTTAAAATCATTTCTGAAAATAGATATCAACATAAAAAATACTGATTTAATTTTATTTTTATGGCATAGAATGGTTATAGGGGATACATATACATGGGGATAAATGATTGGTATGATAATCTTGATTATGTTAGGTAATTGAAAAAAATTACGAAGTGGGGGTTATTGGAATAGAGGCTTATTCTATATGATTTTATTTCAGTTTGAATGTATTGTGGATTTGGAGTATTGAAAATTATTCTATCTTTTTATCAAGGATGAAAAATTCCTGAGTTTTTTCTATAGTATTTCTGATTAAATCTAATTTTTAAATAGAATTTGATTTCTTTGATTCATCTATAGTATCCTTGATTCTATCTCTCTCATCCTGCATGAAATTTTTTTGAATTTCCACCTAAAATCTCACATGGTGTTGGTGACATTACCCTTTAATTTGGGGATCTCTCCTACTATTTCTTCACTCTTATTCTTTATTTTTCTTCATTTGTGGTTTTTTCTTAGGTTTCTTAATTTATTCAACTTTTTTATCTTCTCATATCCATCATCTACCTGCTATATTTTTTTGTGTTTAATTCTCTGTTAGTTGTTGTTATTTATTAATTCTTAGAGGTGTTCGTTCACTCTCTTTTTCTATATTAGATCTCCCCATTGTATATTTACACCACTATGGTCTAGATTAGGGTTTAAATTGATGTTTTGGGATGTTGAAGGTGGTTTCATTTTTTTTGTACCTTCATAAACAAATTTTCCTTTAACTCTTAATGTTCATCATGGTTTTCTTGTAGGGTCTCCCATTCTTTTATTATCACTTCTCTTCATTTAGGACCCCTCACTTAGGACCCCATCTTGGTCTTATGTGTTGTGGTCCACAGATGTTTTGGATGGTATTGGTGGGATCTACTGATGGTTACCAATTTTTTGGGGGTATGTTACTCCTACACTACTATTCTCTTTTATCCCCTTGATTTTCTTCTTTTTAGTGATGCTTCAACTTCCAGCTTAGAGTATTAGGTGTACTAGATTTTGTATGTTGTATGATTAATTCTCTATTGGATTTCTTCCTTTTTTTCTCTGGGTATATTTAGTGAGGGGGTGTTATTATTGGTTATTTGGTAATGTTTTATAATTTATGGTTATTATATTTTAAATTTATGATGTGATTTTGTTTTTTTTTTGTTTTTTTTTTCATTTTTTCATCAAAAACTAGTTTATGGATGGTTTGGTGGTGTATGGCCTGACCGCAGTGAGACATCGACAACAACTTGATTTTCTGATGTGACATACTTATTTTTGAATACATCATTGTATTAATATCAATTAATTGATGATATATAGGTTATTGTTGTGGTTTTGGTATTGGTATTTTAAATTTTAATTTTTTGGGTTGGTTTTGTGGTTTCTAGTTTTGGGTTCAATTTGAATTATTGCTTTTTTACCAAGTTCTCACTTAAACTCAAAGTTTTTTTCTTAAAAATATAAAAAAAAATTTAAAGTTGAAGGATGGTAGAAAAAAATTGAATAATTTTATAAGTTACATTTTTTGAGGATAAAAGTTCATAAGGACTAATATTACTTCATAACAATCAATTTGCAACAAAGGAAAACATTATAAGGATCCACTGGGACATCATAGGGATAAGATTATAAGTTTATAAGAAAAAAATCAAGAGTTATTGATAATAATTTAGAATTATTAATAGTCATTGAGACTCTATAAGATTCATATATAAGAAAATAAAAAAAATTATAATCATTATTAAAGACTTCATAATACTCATTTTTTACTTTAGAATAGTCATTTTAGACTTTAAAACGGTTATCTTTTACAATAGAAGAGTAAACCATAAGTTTCTAAGAGTAATTTACTAAAAAGTTAAAGTTTATAAGGGTAAATGAAAGAAATTCATAATATTTATTTTCTAACAAAAGTATAATTTTGTAAGGTTCATTCTTTTATTTTTCTGGAGAAAACTCAGTTTGAAGATGGTAGTGAAGAATTGTTCCTTGGGAGATTTCTGACAGCTACATAACATGATTCTACATATCATTCCATGATAGAGAATTTTTAATTAAGATCAAAGGATACTAGCTTTGAAATATTAGATATAATTTAAAATGAATTTATTATAAAAATTTAATACTTGAAAAAATAACATCATGAACCAATGTCCTACGCATTGCGTGTCAGTAAAAATGGAATATAATTAATTATAATTCATTATTGAAAAATTGGTATAAAATAATAACGAAACACATGTATTTTTTTGAGAAGTTAATATCATTAATTATAAGGGAGATATTATAGATTATGAATCCTTAAAATAAAGTATTACCTGTTGATGATCCCACAAAATTTCTATATTCAAAATATAGAAATCAGTAAGCATGGAATATGATAGAGAATGTTATTATGGTTTTCTTTAGAATTTATATATTAAAAATATATAAAATATAAAAGGATTAAATATGATTAAAATGAATATAAATAAGGATAAAATATGTCTAATAGGAAAATAAATAAATGTATTTTTACAAATAAGTAAAATTTAGTGATAATGGGGAAGAGAAACACACATGAAGATATAGAGTTGAAGAATGAGGAAGAAGATGAATGATTACACCCTCACTGGATAAGTTTTAACATTATAATCAGGAAAAAAATTGTAATAAATTTCTGTGTTTCAACTATTTTATGTAAACCTTGCACCAAATCAGTGTGTGAGAGTTCAAGAAGAGGAAGGGCTTCATGGATTAATAATTCATTGTTCCAAAAAAAATTGTAATATTAATAATGGATAGTATTAAAACATAATGCATTAACACATTTTCAATTTATATTCCTTGTAATATACCTTTGTGATTAACCATGTAAAACATTATGTATTTTTCTTTACTTTATATATTCAAATGTTTTGTGTGAATGCAAGATAATTAAATTTTCTTCATCTCTATTCTAACATGAATACAAGATCATATGATAAAGAAAAAAACTTAACACCCTAGTTCACCCCCCCTAATTATGGTCATACACTAATTAATCTTTATAAATCATCCATATTCATAGATATAATGCATGACCACAAATCCCATCTTTGTTAAACTAAAATGATAATAACATCAAAAACATAAAAAATCACCACCTGATTAGATAAGACTCAAGGATAGAATAAGAAAGGTATTTATTGTTCTTTGTGGTCCTTAAAAACAACTTATGACTGGTTAATTAGGGTGTATTGAAATTTTTTTATTTAAATAAAATTATATCTTATCACCATGTTGGAAAAGAAACCTTGAAATAGTTTTATTAGAATAAAAAAAAATTCAAAAACAATAAAGGGCATGGAAACATGATTTTACATGGTTCACCCAAAAATGGGATACATCTAAGGAGAATATATAAATATTGTCTTGATATTCCAATTAGATGATAATTTAAAAGTATTTTATTAAATATTTAGCATAAAATCACTTCTTATCAAAGATGTACAGCTTCTTCCACTCTTCCACACAATTATTTTAAGAATGTTACTACGATTCAATCAACACATAGGTTGAAAACATAAAGAAATAAAAAAAAATGAATCAACATTATTCATAAATGGTGTAAACCATAAATATATACCCTTAAATTACAAATCTCCACAAAAATTCACATTAAATCTATCTTCTAATCCAAATATTCAATGTAATTTAGTCTCACAAACTTTTTAATAAAATTATAGATATTTATTAATATTTTACTATAGATATATTTTTCTTCCTAATATTTAATATTCCTCTATTATCTATGCGTGTCTCAATTTTTTTCTTCTTGTGCACCCCTTTTTCATTTATATCCCTCTAATTTTCAATTTTAACTTGAAAAAAATTAATTTCTGACAACTTCTACTTCAAATCCAACCATTGGATTGATTCCCAGTTGATATCTATCATTTAAATTAAAATATTTAGTAATTGGTTAAACAAATTAACATTAAATATTCAAGAGGATACTAAATCAACAATTGTATTTGAATCCATCAAAAATAAATCTTTACATGAACTACTACATCATATAGTGATAGATCATTTTCTCTTTGACTTCTATCAACTATCAAATAGGTCATCATGTGGCATAAGCATTTGTTGCATGTACATTATTTCAAGTAGTATGAAACTTCAAGATTCAACATCCATGGACCTATATGATTTTCATTATTGGATATAATGTAATGTATCCTACACCCAGTGTGTCATGACATTCCATCCACATCATGAGAACATCAACTCTATAAACACTAATATCTTACCAAATCACTTTCATAGTGTGTAATTTCTTATGCTTCTCCAGTATCACATTTATAAAACCATAGAAATCTTTTTGATTCTCATTCATAGTTTGGAATTTCATCCATCTCATTAGTAACACATTTCCATAACCATTGAAATATTCTTAATTATCCTACATATAATGACTTATTGTGTCATGGAACATACAACAAATCAATAAATATGGAAAAGTAAACCTTATTGTCTGTTTCAAAAAATATCTTATGAATTTAAAATATCATACACAAACTTTATTCATAGTCTAACTCATGAATTAAAGGCATGAAAACATCTAAAAAAATTTCCCATGTACTCTTCCAAGAATGATTTATGGTGTGAAATTTTTTCAGGGTGTATATAAACCCTATAAATTTATCTAAAAAATATTAAAAAATACTAATTTTATATTTTTCTAACCTTAACTACATTCACAGTGCAACACGGATTTTCATAGTGTGACCTATGAAATTTCAAGGATTTATAAAATGCTTCACCAAAGATATTCCATATACTTCAAGGAACTTCATTTAACTTTCATTCACATCCAAATAACTTCACACTAATAGAAAATATATCCAAACATAAAATTAATAATAAATATAACCAAAACAACTAGATGTTGTAACAATATACTTATTTGGATTTTTTTGTCAACCATAACTATTATTTATCACATACTCCCATGGAATTTGATAATCTCCTTCTAAATTTGATTATATAGTCTCCACTTTAATTCTATAGCCTCCCCTTATAGTGATTCTTTCCTTACCTTCCAATAAATATTCATTCTTCCCCTTTGGTTTTTCCTTAAGAAAAACAGTACCATAATAATCTTCAATCATTCTATCATAATTATCACCCTTTGAAAATAAAATTCAAAGGGTGATATTACTTTAGGTAAAAACTTTAACATAAACTTATAGATGACTCCATTATTCCAAATATTAGTAAAAATAATTCAATTAATAATTAATCCTACGTGATTCATAGATTAGTGTAGGAAATAAGATAAGTAATAAAATGGAAAAATGGTGCCCATGTTTCCTCTGATTAGTTCCATTCAGCTATTAATCCCTATGGATAGTATCTACCCCTCTATTTATTCTTATATCAATGTTAATTTAAAAAAACATAGAAAATAACCAAATATATCATTAAGTTCAATGGGGATAGAGGAAATATAACCTTTTTATAGAAGATTGGTTGAGGTATGAGGTTCAATATATGCTTCTCAAACATATTTACCACCTATAATTTGGTTGATATATCTTCCAACATATTTTGACTTTCAAAAAAACTGAAATTATTTAATGTTTTTCATCACCTTCTCTTTTATGAAATGATTCATTATCTCAGTATTATACATGTGAGACTGTTATACTAGATTTTTATTTAACTCAATATAATTTTTTTATCGCACTAAATCATTATTGGTTATTTCACCACTTCATTGTTGTATTCTAACTATTTTTTCATCCATATAATCTATATATAGGCATTTTTGACTAATATATACACCATATATATTAATTTTAATGAAACACAATTTCATTTGATACCTAACAAACCAATAAAATATCTTATAATGTAAAATTATCCACCACTTTCGTCACAAACCAAGCTGGTTCTCCATCTGACCAGGCACCTAACCGGGTCCGTGTCAAGGGCCGGAGGGCATTCTTGATCCCCACGGGATGGCACAAGTGATCGGGTATCAAAATTAAAACTTGGGAATGGTTTAACTAAATAAATAAACATAAAACAAACATTAATATGAATAAATTAAAAACTAAAATCAATCAACCAAAGAGGACCTTAAACTGGGGTCAAAATTAAAGTTTACAACTTGAACCAAAATCCCAAAGGGAACAAAAATAAAGGAAACCCCAAAATCACTAACTCAAACCTCCTAGAAACATGAGTTACAACAACCTCAACCCACATTCACCAAACCAACATGAGGATGCCACTGATAACCCGAACCACCCATGCCATGCTAGATGCCTCAATCTGGAATACAAAAGAAATAGGATCAACATACACCCAAAGGTTTACATAGGGTGTGAGCCAAAATCCTAGTTGGATGTCGCTAAGAAAAGGTTCCATGCGTAATTATTAAATGACATATACAGTTACAAGTTCAAAAAAATAAAATAAATAAATTCTTGAATAGTTTTAGTGAAAATGATTTTTTATAAAAATAGTTTTAATGGAAACAACTTTAAAGGAGACAACTAAAATTAATACACACACACACACTTTCTTTCATGGTAACACCAATGTCACACCATGTGTCGACGGTGAGAAAAAAATAAAGGAGGATAACAAAACATGGGAGAGGACCTAACTATACTAGCGAGAAGTGGGACCCTAGAACATCACGTCTCAGTGAAAAATGGTATAGAAACACAGCAACATACATTCTCATGAACGATCCACTAGTAGGGTAACACATTCATAACCTAGTAGTCCCTCAACATCATCCAAAATATTTGTTAGTGTTGTAGTCATCAATCCAGCTAAGTGAAACCGGGCTGATGCCACTTCTGTATCACTAGAACACTAGTCCTAGTCCGGCCACCTAGTACTCAAGCTTCCCTTTTGGACTCAAGTTATTCAGATTTCATGTCATATATCATAATCATATACTCAAACCAAATATGAAACTACACACGCCAAAACCACCTTTTGCACACTCAAAATCCAATTTAAATAATACCCACACTAAAACATTCTCCAAACACATTTCACACCATTTACATAATTTAATAAACCATTTAAAAGGTTTATAAAATAATAGAAAAATAATTTCACAAGGTTTTACACACACAAAAGTAACTATTTATACATCCAAAACACATTCCAACACCGCACGCACTCAAATACAAATTCAAAGTGTGACCTGAACCATACAAATAGTTTTATGAAAAACCTTATACCACATGTAAAGCACCATTTCAAAAACCACACAATTTAATAATCCAAAAATATAAAATCTTATGAAATAATTTAAAAGAAGTCACTTTTCATCACCCACTAACCCACAAAAAACCTTCTTTTATGACCAAATGCACATGAAACCATGTCAAAAATATAATTCACCCCAATTTTACATATTAATAAGATAACCACACAATTTAAAAATTCAAACAACTAACTTGATATTAGTCTTTAGAAAAAACTATAAACATAATATAAACATGATACCAAACAATTTAAATACAAATCAAACTTCAGAGAAGATCTACTTCCCACTACACAAATTAATTAAATTATATTCTAAATTAATTAAACTTGAAAATTAATTAATCAAAAATAATTAAACATGGAACCACCAACGTCGGTGTTAAGAATCACAAGATTTCGGTGTGAAATTATCACTGCATGCCAAATGCACCACGAACGACACTATTAGAACCTAAAAATAAAACATTCGGCCATTTACACTATAATTGAACCAAATGACAAACCAAAACCCTAACTGCACCTTAATCAAATTGAAAGAACAAACAATCGAGCTATATCATACCTATGGAAAGGGGTCCGAGAATTTTTCTGAGTGAGATAGAGGGTGCCAGAAGGTGTCGCGCTAGTTGGATCCTCACCGGAAGAAGGCACAGCCAAGGGATTCATGACTGGGGAAGCCACGGTGGGGGGTTTTAGTGCAAGGAGGGTAGTGGGGGTCGGTTTCATCACCGAAAAGGAGCACCAGAAGAGGAATGGGATGTGACCAAGGGCGGTGCTTGTTGTGGTTTTGACGCGAGGAGGATAGATGAGGTAGATCGGGGGTGCTGGTCGGTGTATCCGAAAGGGGCGTGACCTGGGGGAGATGGGTGGAGGAGGGAAAGCACACCACATGGTGGGTATAGAGTGTGTCATCCAAGAGAGAGGTGGAATGAGTGAGGTGTTCATGTGGTGAGGAGGTTAGATGGGTGTCTTAGACGGAAGTAGGAGGGCATGGCTTGAGGTCAGTACAGTCGGGGAAGGGTTCGCTGGGTGGTCTGGCCGAGAGGGACGTGGTGCGAGGGAGCAGGAGGGTGGAGGCAGTCTATAAAGGAGGTGGAGGGAAGGGGCGTTGAGGTTTCTAGGGTTCGGAGGAAGGGGCGGTGCAAACCAGGGGGAAGAAATGGGGGTGTATCATTACGAAAATAAGTGAGACCAAGGGAGTGGGATGAAAAAAAGAGAGAGAGAAAAAAACATAAAAATAAATAAAAAATAAATAAAAAAATGAAATGAAACATAAAAAAATTTAAACTAACCTATACATAGTCACAAAAATAACAGTAATCTAAATATTAAGTTAATTATATAAATAATTGTAACATTAATTTTAATATTAACGACTAAATTAAAATATTAAATAAAAAATAATAATTATAATCATAACCAAATTAAAATATTAACTTATGTAATTATAATACGAATAGTAAAACTAAAATAATAAAACCAACCAAAATAATAATATCATTATTAACTGAGGTTGGACACCATGCACGGTCGTGTGCCCAGTTGCATGCTCGGTTGCACGCTAGTGTAATAATAAATTTAATAATAAAATTTTCTCTTATTAATGTTGGGCACTACACACGATCATGATTACAGTCGTGCAATCGTATAAGATTCCAAATTTACTTTAAATTAAATCCATCTCAACTCATGGATCAAAAGTGAGACCCAAAATAATTAAATTAAAATTAAGCATTGGTAGGGGTGTGACAATTCTTCTCATCATGACACTTTCTTCTCCCCAAAAGTCCCAAATGACTTGACCAACCCAAGCTTCGAAGAAAGACTGCGAAGATACTTTAAACAAAACCTCAATCACCTGAAGACTGAGCATTCGAAATTCCCATGACCATAAACTCCAAGGATCTCAAAACCAAAATCACCAAGAAAAATAACCAACGACAATGAATTCACCTCCAAACATTTCTACAACATTAAACACCCCGACCTCTAACTTAGGGATCACTAGGGTCGCTCAAGATCTCCAAGAAAACTCATCTGGAGACCCAATACCCAAGAAAACCAAATACCATGGTCAAGGTCAGGAAAAGCAGAAGAAATGGGTAGCCCCACAAAGTATACTTTCAAAACAAAGTTTCCCCCAAGTTCTCCCTGTGGTGGAATCCCCAATATATTTGGATTCTTTTCAAACTTTGGTTCTCCAAACCAAAACAACTAACAAACCCAAACAACCTCTAACAATGGCATGACCCTCTATGTTACCTAAGTTTAACCATACCAACACAATAGGAGATTTGGAGAGACCTACACTGGGTCTCCCCACCATTTTAAAATTTCCCTAGAACCACAACACCCGTGCGGGTATTCCCGGTTTACTTTGAGCGATATGGATTGAACTCTTAGTCATGAACCCACTAACACAGGCTGACCTTCATGGATGATTCCTACACTGGCCAAAAATCCTTCACATTGGAGAGGTTTGACAGTGGAAACCCCCAACCATGAGGTGAACTGTACAAGCGTGCGTCAATCCCACAAGACCTAAGCATCTCTGAAACGAGTACAATTTTGATCCATAACCAATCACAGGAAGGTTCACATAGAATGCCCACTGTCTTTACAAGAATAAGGATTCTCTGAACCTATTTAATTCCTAAAAGGAACTCCCGTAAATTAAGATCATAGTAAAGATACAAGGACTTCATATACGGTATCGCAATAAGAAAATTTAAGCCATCCCCATACTGTCACTGTGGACTTAAGTCGGACCAAGCCCATCCCATGTTCGATGAGTTTTATACTACACGCAAGCATCACCCTGAGACTTGTGGTTAAGGCCCTGATGTCTGAAGCATTTACTGCCTCACAGGAATAAGCTGACCACCTCTAACTGGAAATTCCTTCGCTGGAAAAGAAACTTAACAACTTCTCCTCATGTCCCAAGCATCCACTCCATCAACATACCAACTAATAATTTCCAAAAATGATATAGAGTGTCTGAATGACCACACTAAAGATAGTATATTGAGTATCCTATCAAACACATGATGCAAACTGAAAGAAGGGTCACTCCAAGAAAAAGCCCCTTTGGTTCACACTTCTCATCTGATAAGTAACCTGCACTTACCAAAATATTAACAAGACCAATAACTATTACGAGATTTAAAATGATTGTTCTTCACAACCTCTAGGGAACATGAAACTAGCTCATCAGAAAGGTTGACACAACCCCTTCTTTGTCTTTTGACTGGTCAAGAACCTACGAGATCCACCAATTTCCCTCACCTTCACTTCTTTAGGTACAACCGCAGAATGGGGCTAGTCTTGAGGATCACTCAAGACATCCCCATTTGCAACTAAAATGGAACAATCCTCATTTACCAGTATAGTCCCACTCCACCAGACATACTCGAGACATCTTAAACCCACACGACTTTTGGAGTTCCTCCAAAACTAGAGACACTTTCAAATTTCCCAAAGTTCTCAACAATATTCAACTCACCTTGATATCTATAAACAATCGACACAACTAAGCAGAACCCAGCTCTGCCACTCCACTAGGAGTCTGGGCTGAGCCAAGAACTGAGAGACCTTCTAGAAACCCATGGCACCTTCTAGGGGCATATCCTGAACAAGAAACACAAAACTAGCCTTCATAAAAACCAAGCATCTCAATAAACAAAAATCCACATTACAGACACAAATCCAATAATTAAAATTTAAAACATCAATTCTTTTTCAAATAAAAACACATTCTTGAAAAACCAAGCACAGTACAATAAATCCCAATAGCTCTTTTGAACCCATCGCCTGCGCTCTAGAATCAAAACCATTTTACAATTTCGAAAACCATTTAAACACAAAGAACCCATTTTAAAGAAAACCCCACTTTTTGGGAAACAAAAAAGAATCCATATAAATCAATCACTCACCACTAATATTCCATGATTCCTCGCAATTATGAATTTTCGTTCCACTCAGTCACCCATCCACACGATCCACCAACTATCCATTAATCATGTCCACATGCTCACGCGGGCACCCATAAGAATGCCACTGGACAAAACAAAGCTCTTCCTATTTCAAAACATAACATTTCCATAATTCCAAAAATACCTTTTTCCAAAACCATTTCAAAAATTCAGGAATAAAATTCAAAATGCTTCCAATTTCCAAAATAACTCACTTTGATTTAAAATAACCCAAGATGTTATTTTAGAAATTTGACTTTGAAAAATCAAATTCCAAATTCCAAAAACAAGGTCCAAGAAAAACACACCCCAAAAATCATTCCAAACACACCCCAAAATAATATAAGAGCAACCCCAAAGTCTGATTTCCTTTTAAAAAACACTTTCGCACAAACCCAAAACTGAATAAAGACATCATTAACACTAAAGCACCTAGATAGAGAACTATTATTCATGACTAAACCAGCTACATAGATTAGCAGACCATGCCCTAGGCAAGCGCCAACCACTAAGAGTGTCAAACCGTACTCTCAGGCATCACATGGGTTGCTACTCCATGTGAGACCGCACGTAGTAACGGTTTACTCCTACTGTTATCCCATATCCACACAAACCAAAGAAAAAAACTCAAAACCCAAACTACCCCTGGTTACTCGATGATCAAAACAATTAAGAGTTCACGACGCTCTTCCCGCACCTACCACTCAAGTACCGACATTCATATCCCCAATATACCTTACATCCCAAATAACAAGAACAAAAACTTGACCCTCTGATACCATTTTTTCATGAACAAAGTTGGGTCGCCATATGACCTGGTGCCCGACCCGGTCCGCAGCAAGGCCTGAAGGGCGTTCTCGATCCCCATGGGCTGACACAAGTGCCTGAGTATCAAAAATAAAACTTTGGAATGGTTTACCTGAATAAATAAACATAAAACAATAGCAAGATGAATAAATTAAAAAGTAAAATCAATCAACCAAACCGGCCCTTAAACTAGGGTCAAAATTAAAGTTTACAACATGAACCGAAATACCGAAGGGAATGACAATAAAGGAAAAACCAAAATCACTAAATCAAACCTCCAAGAAACATGAGGTGCAATAACATCAAGACATGTTCTCTAAACCAACATGAGGATTCCACTGACAACCTGAAAAACCCATGCCATGGTTGATACCTCAACTTGGAATACAAAAGAAAAAGGATCTACATACACCTAAAGGTGTATGTAGGGTTTGGGCCTAAATCCCAATAGGATGTCACCGAGAAAAGGTTCCAAGCTTAATTATTAAATGAAAAATAGTTACAAGTTTAACAAAATAAAAGAAATAAATGCTTGAACGGTTTTAGTGAAAACAATTTTTTATAAAAATAGGTCTAATGGAAACAACATAAATTAAAACACAAACACATACTTGCTTTCATGGTAACCCCAATGTCACATTGTGTGTCGATGGTGAGCGAAAATTAAAGGAGGAGCACAAAAAATGGGATAGGCCCTAAAGATACTAACGAGAAGTGGGACCCTAGAACATCGTGTCTTGGTGAACAATGGTATAGAAACACAGCAACATACGGTCTCGTGCACGATCCACTAGTAGGGTAATACATCCATAACCTACGGTTTCCCCAACATCATCCAAAATTTTAGTTAGTATTTTAGTTGTCAATCCATCTATGTGAAACCAGGCTGACAGCACTTCTATATCACTAGAAAACTAGTCCTAGTCCACCCACCTAGTACTTAGGCTTCCCGTTTGTGATCAAGGTGTTCAGAGTTCATGTCATATGTCATAATCATATACTCAATCCAAACAAGACACTACACATGTCAAAACCCCCATTAGCACACACAAAAGCCATTTGAAATAATACGCACACTAAAGCATTCTCCAAACATGTTTCACCCCATTGACATAATTTAATAAACCATTTAAAAAGTTTATAAAATAATAGAAAAAGAGTGTCACATGGTTTTACACACACAAAAGTAACTATTTATACATCCAAAACACATTCCAACACCGCACGCACTCAAATACAAATTTTAAGTGTGACATGTACCATACAACCAGTTTAATGAAAAATCTTACACCACATGTAAAACACCCATACACAAACTACATAATTTAATAATCCAAAAAATAAAATCTTATGAAAAGAAGTCAATTGCCGTCACCCACTAACCCAAACAAAACCTTCTTTTACGACCAAATTCACACGATGCCATGTAAAATATATAATTCGCACTAATTACATAGATTAATAAGCTAACTGCACAATTTAAAAATTGGGAACAACTAACTAGATATGAGTCTTCAGCAGAAATCACACACATAATATAAACATGCCACCAGACAATTTAAATGAAAATAAAACTTCAGAGAAGATCCACTTTTCATTACACAAATTAATTAAATAATATTCTAAATTAATTAAACAAGAAAATTAATTAATAAAATGATAATTAAACGTGGAACCACTTACCTTAGTGTCAATAATAACAAGATTTCAGTGTGAAATTTCCACTGCAAGCCAAACCAACCATGAACGACAAAATTAGATCCTAAAAACAAAACATTGTACCATTTACACCATAATTGAACCAAATTCCAAACCAAAACCCTAACTAAAACTTAATCAAATTGAAAGAACACAAAATCGAGGTATATCACACCTACAAAAAGGGGTCTGAGAAGATATTTGAGTGAGATGGAGGGTTCCAGAAGGTGTCACGCTGGCTGGAGCCTCAGCGGAAGAAGGCATGACCAAGGGAGTCACAACAGGGGGAGCCATGATGGGGGGGTTTAGTGAGAGGAGGGTAGCAGGGGTAGGTTTCGTCACCGAAAAGGAGAACTGGAAGAGGAAGGGGGTGCACCCAAGTGTGTTACGCACTGTGTCTCCAACGTGATGGGGGTAGCAAGGGCAGCTCTGGGGTGTTGATCGGTGTAGCCAAAAGGGAAGAGACATGGGGGAGCTAGGAGGAGGAGGGGAAGCGCAGTGTAGGGTGGTTTTCAGGTGGCTCAGTTGAGAGGGAGGTGTGCGCGCGGTGAGGAGGCCGGGGAGGTGGGCCAAATGGGAGTAGGAGGGTGCGGCTCAAGGGTGGTGTGATATGGGAAGGGTTCGTTGGGTGGTCCGGTCAAGAGGGAAGCAGTGTGAGGGAGCAGGAGGGAAGAGGCGGTCTGGAGAGGAGGTGGAGGGAAGGGGGTGCTGAGGTTACTAGGGTTTAGAGGAGGGGGCGGCGTGAACCAAGGGGGAGAAAGGGGGTGTAGCACGATGGAAAGAAGGGAGAACAAGAGAGAGAGAGGAAAAAAAGAGATAAAATAGAGGAGAAAAAGAAATGTAAATATAAATTAAAAAAAATGAAATGAAACTTCAAAAAAATAAACAAACCTATATATAATCACAAAAATAATGGTAATCTAAATAGTAAGTTATTTTTTTTATAACTGTAACATTGATTTTAATATTAACAACCAAATCAAAATATTAACTGAAAAATAATAATTATAATCACAACCTAATTAAAATATTAACTTAAGTATTGATAATATGAATAATAAAACTCAAATAATAAAACCAACCAAAATAATAATATCATTATTAAGTGAGGTTGGAAATTGTGCATCATTTCATCCCCGTTCACATGCCCGATCGGGAACCAATATAATAATAAATTTAATAATAAAACGTTATATTATTAAAGTGGGGAACTACACACAATCGCAAGTACGGTCGCACACCCATATAAGATCCCAAATTTCCAATAAATTAAAACCAACTAACCTATGGCTCAAAAGTGAGACCCAATATAATTAAATTAAAATTAAGCATCATTTGGGGTGTGAAAATTTTTTTATTTTTAATCCATAATTTCAATAGACCAATTAGAATCTAAATAAGCCAAGAAATCTATGTTTTCTATAGTTTTAAACATAAAATCATAATTTTGAGTTCCATGAATATACCTTATATTTCTCAACACTACATGGAGTTTCTATTACATAGGAAAACTTTTAAAATCTACTTTCAAGATTGTATTTTAAAATAGGTCTAGATATTTTGAAGTAAGATAGATTAAATTCATAATTATTCTTCTATATGTAGTTAAGTGTACCCCCTCTTTGTAATCATGATTATCAAATTCTGATCTTACTACTATCAAAGTAAAGATAGGAATGCACTATTCCATTATAAATTTCTTCGATACTAACTTTACATAATTCACCTATGACGTATATAAACTACCTTCCTTTTTAGGTATTTTTAGGACTAGAATGTAGTTAAATTAATTAATAAATGAATTCTAAAATACTAAAATCATTAATTAACCATACTTATAAACTTAATTTTTCTTATTTTCTCTAAATATGTGGTCATCTATATGCACCATGATCATAAACTAATCCTATTATAAAATTTTCACAAAGATATTATGATCAAACCCTCTTCTATTGAACTTAATCATTATTAGTAAAGAATGAAATCATGCATACCAAACATTGGTTATTTTGTTTAGTAAATACAACGCATTTTTTATCCTTTACACTTTCAAATCATTATATGAAATTATAAATCCAACAAGATACTCAATATAATATTATTAATTTAGAACACTAATGAAAAAAAATCTTTCTTTACATCTATTTTAAATACACTAAAATTTATTTGGATAGCCACTCCTAAGAAGAGTCTACCAGACTCTATTATTTCCACCAGTTTTAATATATCTTCACCATCAATCCCTTTAAACTAATAATATCACTTACATACCATCCTTTATTTATTCCAAATTTCTTTACCACTTTATCCAACATGTTCTTAGAAACCCACTTTGTATAAATCACATTATGATGTTTCAGTCTATCCACAAGCTCAAAAGTTTTGTTTTTATCAATATGTTATAATTATTCACTCATAGATTACACCAATACCCCCTACTTATTATTCTGATGAAATTGGTTTTATATCAAATAATATAGACTCTTTCTCCATTCTGTTTATCCTCTAAGTCTATTTTGTAGAATATTTTTCTCTAATAATCTTTATTTGATCAAATTATACCCTTTTTTCTTAATTTAGTCATAGGTTGACTTATTTATTTATTGCGTTCCTCTATAAATTCAATCTCAAAATCATCATAATTATAAATATTTGAAGATTCTCTCTAATATATATTCATTTCTTCATCTTATTCAAATAATTATTTAGATATAGATATTCCAAAATTATCTTTGACTCTGTTATCAACTCCTTTTACATAACTGCTCTCAATAATCTTGTTGATCCTTTTATTGAAACACTTATAGGCCTCACCCTTTGATAGTCATCCTATGATTAAATCTTTATCCACTACATCACCATATTTTCCCTGATTTTCACCTTTATTTTCGATAAATAATTTTCATCCAAAAACCCTAAGATACTTAAATAAAGGTTTCCTTCCATTCCATATTTTGTATAGAATTTTATCTACCACTAGATTAAGTAAAACTCTATTCTGACTATTGGTAGGAAATTGAACTACTTTTTCTAGTACTAATCATAGAATCCATTATCTATCAAAAATTTATTTACTATATTTTTGAATAATTAATTCTTTACAAAACCGTATTATGTTATTAGGTTAAAAATAATGAAACTTAATGTTTAATACCCTATTTTTGAAGGTAGTTTTCCAAGTCATACGATGTTTAATCCATTCCATTTCCTAATCTAAGAATTTTTATATTTCTTTTAGTTTTATTTTATTCTATTAATAAAAACATTTTAATAAAATTTAACACTTCCATATTTGATCATATAAACAAGGAACATCTCATTCTATAATAATAAATAAAATGTAATATGAAATAACTCTCACAATAGGCTATATCCTAATCAATTAGACCACAAACATCTGTTTGAACGAAATTTAGTAAAACTGATGTAGTATTCTTCTTTGAAGGATATGGATTTAAAATTATCTTTATTTATATACAAGATTAAAAATAATCTTCTAAAACTTTAATATAGTTATAAATATATACTATAGCATTGAATTTTTATAGGTTCTATATATTTTTTTTAATTAACATGTCCAGGCCTCCGATTCTATAATCATTTTTATTATTCTACTATAAGAAGAAATTAATTTCATTTTTTATCTACATAATATAGTTTTTCATTTCTCCTCCAACCTTTAATAATAGAATTTATATACATTCCTTTGATTTTTTCTCCCTTTATAATGAATGTGACTTCCAAAATTAAGTCACAATGTTATATTCTGATCAATAAATTATAAAAAATTACATCAACCTAAATGACATCAATTTTCATTAATTCATCCCTAATGAGTTGAGTCTTTTAACTTCCTTTAATATTAAAATCTGTAACATTTATTAAAGACAATGTTACATTAACTTAACCATTTATATTCTTCAATATATTAATATTACATGTCATATAAGATGAATACCCACTGTCCAAAATCTAGATGATTATATAATTTTATTCATTCAAGGAAATTTTTGTCAGATTTTACTTCTTGGTCATCTTTCATTACATCCAGAATATTACTTAATGAGTTTAGATTTTTTTTGGTATCTTCTCATTATTTACAACATAATAAATAATATTTAATTCTTCTTATTTAGAAGGATAATAGAAGTTCTTCATTGGAATTTAATTTAATTAACTCAAATCCATTCTCTATTGAATTCCATAAAAATATCTTCATGTTTTATTCAAATAATTTATTGATTCATGACCAAAATTTAAGAAGTAAAAACTATAACTAGAGAAATAAATATTTCTTTAATTTTAAGGGTATGTTCAAAATCTAATTTACTAACTTCCAATATATTCTCCTCTAATATAACTTTTAGATTCACTTCAATTATACATTATGTGGATATGAAAACCAAAAAACTAACACTAAATAAAAATAAATATCCTATTGTGATTATTTATCCATTGATCTCATGATTTTGAAAAATTCCTTTATTGGTGGTAAGTTATAGATAGCTGAGAATTTTTCTCTTTAACTATTTCCCTATGATATAATTTTCCTTTTATGCTTCACCATTTTAGCCAATACTATTTTTACCTATAACACTTTGTCTTTATAAACCTGGAATTTATTCAAAAAAATCCTAAATTTTCTCTTTATATTTAAACTTCATCAGAAATCTTCCAAAATGTAAGATTCTTCTTTGAACCATCTATTTTAATTTTTGATTCAAGTATATTTCTTAAAGAAACAACTTATTTTTCAATAATTTCAATATTTTTCATTTTCTCTTTAGTATATAAGATAATATCATCAATGATCTTAGTTTTTTTAAATATTCAATATGTAACCTGCAACTTCTTCATATTTAAGTTGTCTCTATTCATATTCATCCAAAAAATTATAAATATGATATACTTTATCTTTATTTACATTAAAATATTTTAATATTCCTTCAAAATAAACTCTATTTTTATTATTCAACTTAATATTTAAATCATGATCTTTATGTTATCCTTCCAATTCTATATAGAGATTTACAACTCCCTCAAGTTTATCATTATCTTATTGTTTAGTTTTCTACTTATCCATTTAATTTGTCATAGTTTATTTTAAATCTAAGATAAACATAGTTTCAAATTCTTCCACTGGATCTTCAACAACAAATTCTTCATATTTTATTGATAATACTTTCTTATAAAATTTCTTACCACTTGAATATATAGATTTAAAATTCCTTCATGGATGAAACTTTTTATTCTATTTTGGTGATAATTAAAACTAACATCACACTTTATCATATCCCTTTAGACACTTATCAGTGATGTGTCCAACCTTTCCACAATGTAAACAAGCTAGAGGTATCTTTCCATCAAATCTTCCTTTATCCATTTTAAGCTAACATGTAATAATAGATAATAAAAAATTAATAAATTCATCAAAAAAAATTTCCCCTTCAACCTCTAGCTTCCAAAATTCTTTGAATGTTGTCTCTTTATATTAATGTTATAATGATCTCTCTAGTTTCACCTGCATCTCATACGAAACTAACTCATTATATAAGTCATCAAGGGGTAACTCTCAATGATTCAGTTCTTTAAATACTAAAAAATTTGGATTATAAATAGGTGGTAATATGTATATATGTATATATATAATATTTTTCATAATATTATAATATTTAATCTCATTACCATTTCCTTGTATGGAACCAACCACTTAAGGAAGGATGTCAAAGAAACCAACCACATATTCATTTTAATTCTTCTCTAGATCAGTAAATATAATATTTAGAACCTCTAGTTTGACTTTTTACACTTTTATATGACCTTTATATATGTTATAATTATTATCCCATACTCATTTTTATATGAAAAAATCCATTAACCTCCTAAAATATGATTATAAATTTCACCCAATAAGAAATTTTGAGTTGTATCATCATCATTAAGCAACTTCTATTCATCTTATATCATTGATCTTCAAGTGGGATCACTTACTTGTATTCCAGGTACTATTTCAAAGTATAAATCAATTCCTAGATATATCAAATATGATCTCAATTACTTATTCAAAATTTGATAGATTTATACGTTAAATAAGTGAGATCCCTTTAAATTCCTAATGTTTTCTATGAAATCATATTTCCATCAATATATTCGAGAAATAAACAATGGATATCACACAGCTTGGTGTGTTATATGGTTTCACTAAACACACTAAGAGGGGTTGAAATGGGGTGTATTGAGATTTATTTATTTAATCCAAATTGGATATTGTATTACTATTAGCAAAGACTCCTTGAATATTTTTTAGTAGGACCAACCAAAATGTAAACCCAATAAATATTATTGACACATGATTTTACTTTGTACACCAAAAATGGGATACATCCATAGGGAACATATCAATGTTTTTTCAATATTAAAATTAACCAACACTTTAATAGTATGTGATTATAACATGAAGATAATATAATTACTCATATAAATTATATAGATTCTTCATCTCTTACATGAACTGCTTTTAAGAGGGGTATAATGATTCAAGCAACACATAGGTAAAAGTCAAAAAATATATAAAAAATTTTAATTAACATCACATAACAAGGGTTTTATCTATGAATATCTATTATAAAATTATAAATATTCAATTAAAAACACCACAATTTTTTCTTCTAATGATGATCTTGATTGTAATTTATCCCCACACACTTATCTTTATAAATATAGATATTCAATGCTCTTCTACTATTATTACTATATTCTTCCTGATATTCAATATTCCTATATTATTTATGTTTGTATCCTTTTTTTATTCTTATAAATTCCATATTCTTTTATATCCCCTATATTTCAAATTTTAATTAAAAAACAATCAAATTTCAAAAATTTACACTTAAAATCCAATAATTTAATTGATTCCTAGATGATATCCATCATATAAATTCAAATATGTTGTTATTTATTGAAAAGATAACCTCCAAATATTCAAGAGACTATTACATCATCACTTATTTTTTTAATCATTTAAAGTCTAAAATCATGGTGTGACCTATTACCTCAGAGAATTATGGATCAGTTTTTATTTAACTTCCTTAAACTACCAGATAGGTTATAGTGTGGCCTAATCCTTTTTAGTGTGAACTCTATTTCAAGTATTATGACACTTTGAGATTCAAACTTCATGCCCCTATATTATTTTAGTGGTAAAAAATCATAGCACATAACCTACCCCTAGTGAAATACAACATTCCATCCATAGTTTGAGAACTTCAACTCTAAAACCACAAAAATATAATAATATATTCTTTACAACCCAAATATTCTTACATGTCTTGATCATTACATTTCTAGAACTATATAAATCTAATTTATTTTTCTTCTCATCATATAATTTATTCTAAAAAACAAAATTAAATTTTTTAAAACCATTGAAATATTATTTATTCTCCTTAATTATGTAACCTATTGTGTTATGACATGAACTAAAAATATACAAATCTATAAAATTAAAGCATATTACACAAGTTAAAAATGTATATTATGCACTTCAAATATCTAATGAAAACTTAATTTTTTTATGATTCATGAAGTCTTTGTGCATATAAACATTATCATGTTTCTCAATTACTCATCATAAAATGCTTCATGGAATTATCTTTTGGGTCTCAGTGTGTAGGAACCCTACAATGTGATGCCATGAATATTATGAAAAATTACTTTTCTATTTTTCATAACTCTAATTAAATAATTTAATGACACTAGATATCATTGTGTGACCTATAAAATGTCTAAAATTTTCATAATGTTTCTCATTAGAACCTCTACATACTTCAAGGCACTTCATGTGACATCCAATCTCTTCCAATTAACACCACAATAATTGATAATCCAACCAAACTTTTCATTGAAAAAAACAACCAAAACAACCTATGGTTGTAAAAATATAAAATTATGAATTTTCTCATGCTAGGTATATTTTCTAATCACAAGTAATAGGGAAATCCCAATATGAAACATTCACCGCTAATAGACCAAATAAGTGGTGTATAAAACTTGATGTGGTATACTTTGTGAGTCTTACAACACACAAAACTTTTTTTGTTTCTCATGATCATATTTTGTATCTCTATATGAAATCTTACCCATCCCAGTCTTAACATTTCATCACAAACTAAATTATACCATAATGAAAATCCATTATGGATAAATCAATGTATTATGCGAAGAGATTAATTATCATTTCACTTTATTTGGATGATGTAGGAAACCTAAATGAAAGATAAAGTGGAAAATTACTTGTATAACATAATTTATATCCTAATATTTAAAAAAATATTTAATAATATACAAATAAAATAATACATCAATGTTGTCTTTATAACTCTTATAAAATATTACCAAAATTCTAAATATTTACTGCATTTTAGGTTATATTAAACTCATTATATACCAATGTAATTCTTTTCACATATCTTTGATATAATCTGATAAAACCCTCTAACTAAAAACTTTTAATCGGTAACATCTATAAAGAAAATATGTTTGAATAATGGTGATATTTGAAATAATATTCCTTGTGCTCAGCTCATTGAAAAAGTAATCAAACTATTTTATCTCACAAAATCAATTATTACTATATTAAAAAAATTACATAGAACTCTTTCTAAGTTCATCATAATTATCATTAAACCTCAATATTCAATCTTTATTTTTTTATCATCATGGTAAAAAAATATAACTCTTTACAATATATTAAATTTCAACATATCCTTAAATTATTTTATGATATTAAGTTACATTCACATTAAATCTTGAATTGCATAATTTTATATACTTTGAACTTAACTAAGTCCAAAAATAATCCTATTAGTCTATTAAAAACTATATTATTTTCAAAATATCAATATAATACCTACAAATTCTTTTAAGTTTTAAAAATACCATGTATTTCCATTAGTATGTATATTTAAAAAATAAACTATTAAACAATATATATCATATAGTATTCTATGTTTTTTGAGAATTATTTTGAAATAAAAAATGTATTCTTTAAAATATTCCCTTGATAGTCGTGGGGTCTCTTTACCTCATATTTTAACAAATACCTTAGATAAACTCTTTATCTATGATAAAACTACATTTTTCATTATCTTCTTTTCAGTCCATGTAATAAAATATTATGAATCATAAACTATGTAAATGAGAATTATATTTTTATGTTGTTTAAAAATAATAATTTTTTTTACTAAAAAAATCCTCTTATAATATACTATAAATGAGATAAGAATGAAAAACCATTATATATATCCATCTAGGATTCAAATTTTTATTTATATTCTAAATATTTGATATTTCATTTGTTAGTAGTATATTTGAATGTAGGATATAAACTCCATTAATTATTACCTTTAATTGGAAATCCTATATATTTAAAAAAAATAAGCATACATTTCGTATCATATACCCTTTCAAATTTAAGGATTTGATTTTAACATCACCAATACTTGAAAATGACCCATCATAGAGTTTTTAAAACCCTTACAGGTATCCTAGACAACTCCATATTATGGAAGCATTTACTCTCCTTCCTAATGCGAACTTTAAATATCAAAAACCAGGAAAATTTATAGGATGATTGAATATTATACCTTTAAATAGTCTTTCTTCTTTGATTTTTAACTTTTAATAATGTATACAGTCAATACATCACCAGAAAATGGACATCATGTGGAAAGTTTATTAATCCTCAATACTTTGGTAAATTTTGTTAAAAATCATTTTTGTGCTCTTTCATATTGTCAAAAACATTTAAATAATAACTTTATAATATGTTGACACCTATATAAATCCTATAAGGATACCTCAGACATCATATATGAAAAAAATAAAATCCCAACACAAGTTCAGGTAATAATCATAAAGGTAAGTATATTCAAAAACCGATGTTTCAAGGATGTGGAAAGAAACACCTAGGAAAATTCTTTAATGGGACAGGAAGATGCTATAGATGTGGTAATAAAGGTCATAAAGCAAGAACCTTCTATGGAGAAAGAATCATCTATTTGACTCTAGGAAATGGAGATAAGTTCTCTTTAAAGGATCAATTGAATGGTTTAAATGTGGTGTACATGGTCATTATACAAATAGATGTCCTATGAAGAATTTTTGGGAATGGGATCAGTAGAACCGTACAAATATATGTTTACCAATACCTAATACCATTCCAATTTAGGATAAAGAAACTAATAATGGCCAATGAATGGTATGGATTATTTCTTAGTTGATGTTTTGACATTATTAAATATTAGGATATAATTCATGATTTTGTTTGTAGGAAAGAAGTATTATGAAACAAGTTAGAAAATAATGGTTAATGGATCATGAAGAAGGTTGAATGAGTAATAAGTCTACATATAAGTGGTTCAAGAGTTATGGTATATTTTTGGATGAGGAAATACTTAAAAGTATTAAGGCTCTTTTGATTATGGTATTACTTTGAAAGACTTTTTCTAGTATGTGTAACCCTAAAGTTTGATATGTGAAAATTTTATTAAATGAATAATTATATTTTATTTTGTGGATATATTTATAAAGAACCATTTGGGTTTATATGATCCTTGAATTTTAGGTAATTACAGGTTATTACTTTTTGGGATGAAAATGCGACGTATGAGATAACATTTGTGGTTAAAATAAGTTATGGTTATTTTTGAAGAATTTATCTAATTTTTGTTAATATTATTAGAATTATATATTTTTTGAAAAATGAAAACACATAGATCATGTGACAACCTGTCGTTTCAGAAAGAGCTATGGGAATTGAACTCACAACCAAAGTGCAATTGGGATTTATCGCCTACCACTAGCCTATATGAAGTCCCCGGTTAGTATGAATTATTCTTTTTAGTTAAATGATTTTATGGATCAAGAATAAGTTGAATCTGGGAACTTATGTTTTCTTCAAATGGAATCCTTAGTATAGGAAAATGATTTTGTGATTAAGTTATAATGGTTATTTTGGAAGATGTTTACTCTTTTGGGAACACTATATGCCTAAGTAAAATAGAATACTTTGGGATATCATTTGAGGAGTAATGGTATAATTTTATTTTGGAAGAATGTATGTTTTTAATTGTGGACATATAATGATTCAGGTTATTAATGGAAATGATTAACCTATCATTGAGAATATGTGATTATGTTAATTGCTTTTTAGTATGAGACTTTAAGAGTAGCTGAAGTTATTTCGAGATAATTGTTAACATTTTTTTTTGAAGACTATATGATCAAATCCTTCTGAATTTTGGGTTTCAATCTTAGTTCGGATTATATTGAAGTATTTTAAGGACAATTGTTTATTGAATGGTCTTTATTGAACGTTGGGTATTCTTTGTTCAATTTTGGAGATTAAGATTAGTATTTTATTTAACCTTTTGGGTATTATCTGATCTTATACTAACCATTTTGGTTTTTGTTAATTTCTAAAGAAAAGGGAAATATATATTTCATCATTTTTCAATTATGTGATTCTATAGAAGTTGATTCTAGAACTTCAGGTGCAACCAAGTCATCTTGAATACTAATCGTTCAGAGAAAAGATGATTTTTTGGTAAAAACTTATTAAAGGATGAAAATCTACATGAAAAGTAATTATATTTATTTATTTCCTTAATCAATATCAAAAAGAAAATCCTCAACATTATAAAAAAGAACTTAAAAAAATGTTGTCTGTTTACTTTTTCTAATGGGGAATCAAAGTCCATTTAACCCATCACAAGTTTGTGATTTTCTGGTGGTTAACCTTATCTTAATAATGTTTTCTATCACAATCCATCAGAACGTGACACATAGTTTCTCCTCCATATCCATGTTTTCTTACATGGAATCTTAGTATGGGTTATCTTGGGTGAACTTTGTAATTATATTTCTTTCTTTTAAAGTAATGGTTTTATTGACTCTTTTTCTGATGTGGGACTTTCAATGTTGTTTCCAAGAAAATATTTAAAATTGTGTGAACACAATTTCTAAAAGGGGAGAAGGATGTAACATCCTAGGTAAATACAGAATATGAAATTTTCATATTTATTAATATTTTTGAATTAAATATTTATTTTACTTTAAAAGGGATTCTATTTTTGATAGCGTACTCAACACGCAATAACGGGTTTCTCTGAAATCTTACATTTCCCACAATGTTGAGTTATACTGAAAAATAATATATTATTATTATTATTTTAAATAGTAGTAAACGCCTAGCCATTTTATTTTAAATAATGAATAGAAATAACTACAATATGATTGTAACACCCCAGGTAAAAAAAGAATATGACATTTTTATATTTATCCATATTTGTGAATAAAATATTAATATTACTTTAAAGGGGATGCTATGCTCGATGGCGTACCCAACACGCAACAATGAGTTTCTTGGGAATCTTACGTTGCACTCTAATAATAAAATAATATTATTTTAAATAGTAGTTAACGCCTAGCTGTTGTAATGGTGGGAATGAACCGAACTAACTACAAAATGATTATATATGTTTGTCAAATATTTTTACTTTTTACAATAAATGTTAGAGGATTAAAAAATGCAAATGAATCCAATTTTAAGCGTAAACATTCTAATATTATTTAAAAGGTCGATTAACCGCCTTTTGATGACGAACCTCTTTTAAATCCACTTTTTGAAAATTTTATGTGTTATATTTGACAAAATAAAATTCTTCTTTAGAATCGGGACATCAAAGTTTACTTTGCGTAAATTTTTGGTATTTTTCCAAAAAAGTTCAATTTTTAATGAATAGTGAAAATTGTTGTATTTTAATTCAAAACCTCTTTTAATATAATTTATTTATATGATTAGATTATATTTTGAATTGGTTTTAAATTGAAATTATAATATATTTTTACCATTTAATCCAATAGTGGTCGTTGGAATTAATTTCACTTTGAAATCGGACTTAAACTAGTATCAATCTTTTGATACATTTTGTTTCATAAAAACACGCTATTTGTTTTAACAGTGGGAATTAATTATTAAATTAATTAATTCAACATATATGTTCTGAATTTTGTAAAATAGAAATCATTTTTTAATTCAGAATATCAAATATAGCTTAGGGTGAACTTTCGGTAATTTTCTGAAAAACTTCAATTTTTTATGAATAGTGAAACCACTAAGTGATACTTATAAAAACTGATTTTCTGTTTAAATGAAATTTTGCCATCATTGTGTTTTGAATTTCAAAAATCTGACATACATGGTTTTCATTAAGAAGTAAAATGTGGTTCAATGGGATTAAAATAATTTTTTGGTGAATAGTAACTTATTATGTTTTTAATCACGATTAGAGGTAATTAGTGTAGTTTAAGGTAAGAATAATGTTTTAATAAAATTAAATGACCTAGAAACATGTCCTACCCTCATTGGGTGTGTCATGTCCGACCAATAAAATCCATGGGTCAACTTGGGGACCCCATGGAGCCACTTTGGTTGGAAAATGACATAAATATCTTTTTATTTAATGTTAAAGTAAAAATGACACAAACATGAGATGTTTTACTAAAAAAAAATTTACATGGGGTTATACAAGTCATATTTTTGACTATAAATAGTCATTGGTAAGATAAAAATATTTCCTACATCATAGTATTTTTTTTGTAATATTTAGACATTAAATAAATTAAATTATTTATGACATCATAATGATGCAGCGATGACCTCATTATTTAACGATTTAAATAAAATGGAGAGATAATGTAATATCTAAGACCTACACATGTCCAAAACATATTGGATGAGCATATTTCGAACCCTTATCACCTTATCCTCGAAATACATCAATGTGGGACCTTTAAAATCCGAAACTCTTTTGAAAATAAAGTAACATTTTGTAAATTTATAAGAGTGCCCCTCCTCTCCTCTTATAAAAGGCCCCCAACTCTACCTCCTTACCCACACTCCCAAAGCCTTTGGCTCGGACAACCTCTGACCATTTTGTCTCTCCAATTACCTCTATTACTCCTTGAATCCTCACTTTGGTCATAAATATTCCCAAGGAAGCCTTTGAGCTCAAACCAAAGGGAGTTACCCGATTTTAAGGTAATGTCTTCACTTGAGTCCTTTTGTTTTATTTTGCCTCTCCAACCCCCTAAACTCTTTTTATTCATTTCTTTTGTAACAAATCCAGTAACTTAAATATACTAGGATGTTGTTATAAGAAGGATTCGAGCTACACTTACACACACCTACATCTAATGGTTAAAGAACATACTGTTTCCGTGGATGGCGAATTTCTGCCTCACGAAACGATGATTGTTCAACACTCATATAACACCTTCAAAGGTGGCCATTAAGATGTCACTATATTTATATATGATATATAATATGTTTATGTTTTACTTAAGCTTCTGTATTTTTCATTTATGGCATACCTTTATGGTTTCCATTATGGGTAAACGCAATATCTTCATTTAAGGAAGTGCGGACTACCACCCCCTCAAAGTGATGTGATTCGTTAATGCCATATGTAGGACGTATAAAGGATGGATTTAAAGTTATTATATATGATGTTATACTGGAATTATAATATACCTCTATATAATTATTATTTCTTTCCATTAATGTATGAGATAGAAATGAAAGTAGCGTTCATGCGTACGTACGGCTTACCGTCCCCATAAACGGTGCATTTCATTTCTTATCCCCAAATGTAATGTACTATTATAAGTACATATTTATAATGGATATATATAATGTATGTTACATATAAATGATGAATATAATTCTGGAATTAAAATATGAATACCTCTCATTTAGTTTTAATTCCATTAATATGACAAAGAAATGAAAGTAGCGTTCATGCGTACGTACGGCTTACCGTCTCCATGAACGGTGCATTTCATTTCTTACCTCTAAATAATTATGTAATATTATAAATACATGTATATGCTGGATATATATGATATATATGATATCCAAATCATGAATATCATTCTGTATATAATGAACCATTGACCACACGAACAACATGTAATTGTAAGAAGTGCACTTTTGACTTAAGAACCAAATATCGACAAAACAAACATTATTAACTTAAATGATTACATAATGTTTATAACATGTAAATAATTGATGTAAAAGGAATAATGAACTTTAAAAATGTTCTTAAGAAATTATAAATTAACTCATGTTTATTATTCAGGACATTAAAGAACGATTGAGTCAAGTCGGATCTGAGGTAAGGGATCCTACTTCTCTCTTTCTTTTTAAGTACACTCTTTTATGTCATTCCTTTTAATCTCCTCATTCTTGTGATTGGGATGTTCTTTTATATTACTCATACTGTAATTTTTATGTTCATATGTTGAGATACCTTATTTTCTCTCATCAATCCATTTTGGAAGTTTTGAGTGGTGCTGTTAGGCTCCCGAATTTTCGTAAGAGATCTAACCTCTTTTTTTTAAGTAATCTCATTTATGTCACTTCTTTTAATCTCCTCTTTGATATGATGGGGGATGTTATTTTATATTCCTATTTCTGTAAATTTTATTTTAATATGATGAAATACTCTATTTGATCTCATCAATCCATTTTTTGAAGTTTTAAGTGGCGTCGTTAGGCTGCCGAGTTTTCGTAAGGGATTTTTTTTCATCTCACTTTTATTCCCGTGAGATTTATGCTACATTTTCCACAATCTCCTTTGAATGGTGTATGTACTGACCATTATTCTACTATTTGTGTAATATACTTTAGTTTATGAGTATTTACATCAATGGTGTATTGTCCTTCTTTCATGGGGTGTATGTTTCGAAAGATACCCAAGTCGGTAAGGGAACCTTTCACCCTCCTCTTTTTAAAACACTTCTTTTGTTGGGTATTTTAATTCACATATTGTTATGTTGGGATATGTTATCATATATCCTTATTGATGTAAATTTTATGTCCAGGTGATGAGATACCTTTTTTATCTCTCATCAATCCATTTTGGAAATTTTGAAGTGACGTCGTTATGCTGTCAAATTTTTTGCAAGGGAACATTTTAACCCAAATTTGATTCTTTGGGATAAACTTGTACTCCTTGAATATGTCATTCTATGAATATGTGTGAATAACCTCTGATTGTTTTACACTTAATATTCACTTAGATTTGGTGTATTCATTTGTCAAACATAATTAAGCAATTGATTTATTCTTAAACCAAGGATACTGTCTTTGTAAGGGACTTCATCTCAATCTCCTTTCGTTGAGGCATATTTCGTTTTATACACAACATTCTTTTATATGGTATATAAACCCCTTTGACTTTTACTTTTATACAAAAGTAATCTTTTTTCTACGAAGAATTTTTCTAAATGACAAAAAGGAATGTTTCTTTTTACGTACGCGGTGACAACGACCTTTTCCACCGCCACGAGTATTATTTGATCCTTGGCTTCCTCAATAAGCCGTAATGTTTTTAAAATAAAATAAATACCATATACTTTTTTGTATTTTGGCATTGAAAATGGTTTTGATAAAGGATTCTATTATGTCAATAAATTTAAATGATATATTGTGATTGAAATATGGAAATTTTATTATTCCTTTATGTTGGTTTAATGTGTTATAATTTTATAATGGTACTTGGACATTTTACGGGTGGTTATGTGATAAACCATATGACGGGTGGTGTTGTGAATACCTGGATGGGTGGTTACGTTATAACCTCTAATGCATTGGGTATGGAAGTCAGCCGTATGGCTATTCCATTAAGTATGTATGGAAGTTGGCCGAATGGCTATTCCATTAAGTGATATGTGTGGAAGTCGACCTTATGGTTATTCCACTTAAGTATGTTTATGTCCCAAGTTACCTTTATATGTTATGTCATATTTATATGGGTTTTATGGTAATCTTTTGGTTACAGAAGGGTAAGTAATGAACTTATATTCAGTGAAGAGTTTTTACTACATCGAAAAGTTGAAAAGTATTACTTTGTTGAAGTATACATGGTTTACTTGTTGTTTTGAGAAACTAATAGTTTTCATTCTTTGTGTATCCCTTACTGAGCTTTTTTTCTCATCCCAAGTTTTTGAAATGTTTTTCACAGGACTTAACGTGGAATAGGGTCAAGGATGGGATCAAGGGAAAGTCATGCTACCTAAAACATGGAACTAGAAATGTTTATTTTTAAGAGTTTTTATTTTATGGAAACTTAGTAGAAGTTTCTACTTTGTAATCTTTTGAGATGTAATAGTTATGTCCTAATTCTCAAAAACTCTAAACCTGAAAATATCCTCAATATGAATTATTCATTTAATTCAATATTAAGTAAGGTTTAAGTTTGGGGCCTTATAGTCGGTATCAGAGGTCGGTTTAGATAACTTTAGAGGTTAAGGTATTCTTTAATCATAAGTGACATGACCATAATGGTTAGGATTTCAGAAAGAGTCATAGTTTTTAGATAAAGTGAATGAGTAAGTATATCCTAGTGTTTATCTTCCTATTTAGTACATGATGGTTTTGTTGATATACTCACACTGACCTTCTTGTTTTTAGTAAATGGATGGATCTAGCAGGCACCAAGGTAACGGTGGATGTGAAGGAAACTGTGACAGTTTTCTGAGCGAGCAACTAAATGATATGGGAGCTGCAATGAGAAATCTTGTGTTTATCCTCAACCAACTATCTGGAGTCATGATTGACAACCTAAACCTTGGTGATTTCTATAAGGCATCATATATGCGAGAAACAAATCCCTATAGAACTACAGGTAATAATCATAAAGGTAAGTGTGTTCAAAAACCTATGTGTCATAGATGTGGAAAGAAACACCTAGGAAAATGTTTCAAAGCGACAGAAATATGCTATAGATGTGGAAATGAAGGTCATAAAGCAAGAACCTTCCATGGAAAAAGGAAGCATCCAGTTGACTCGAGGAAAGGGAAAGAAGTTCTTTCTGAGGGATCAATTGAATGTTTTAAATGTGGTGTGCATGGTCATTATGCAAACACATGTCCTATGAAGAAGTTTCATGAATGGGATCACCAAGATCATACAAATACTTGTTTACCAATACCTAATTCCATTCCGATTGAGGATGAAGAAACTGACAATGACCAATCAAAGTTATGGATTATTTCTTAACTTTTTTTTCTATTTTCGAATCTTAGGATATGATTCATGATTTTGTTTGTAGGAAAGAAGTATTTAAGAATAATTTGGAAAGGAATGGTTAATGGATCATGAAGAATGTTTAATGAGTAAGAATTCAACATATAAGGGCATCAAGAGTTATGGTGAAATTCTTAAGAATATTAAGTTTCTTTTGATGATGGGATACATTAGAATACTTTTTATAGTATGTGTAACACTGATGTTTGATATATGAAAATTTTTATTCAAAGAATAGTAATCTGTTCTTTTGTGGACATAGTTATAAAGAACCATTTGGGTTTATATGATCCTTACTTTCGAGGTAATTATGGGTTACTATATGTAATGATGGAAAGTGAAAGTCATGAGATAAAATTGAGGTTAAATTACGTTATGGTTATTTTTGAATATTTCATCTCGTTTTTGGGGAATGTTTTAAGAATTATGTAGTTTTGGAAAAGGACAACACGCAGACCGTGTGACAACCTGTCGCGTCGGACAAAGCTGCGGGAATTGAACCCACAACCAAAGTGCGACTGGTATTTATCGCCTACCACTGGACTACGTGAAGTCCCTGGTTAGTTTGACTGATTCTTTTTAGTTATATGATTTTATGAATTAAGAGTTAGTTTATTTTGGGTTATCTATGAAAATGATTAACCTATCATGGAGGGTATGTGATTAGGTTAATTACTTTTCAATACAAGACTTTAAGAGTAACTGATGTTATTTGGAGATAGGTGTTAATTTGTACCTTGGAAGACTATGCGGCTAAATCCTTCAAATATTTGGGTTTCAATATTAGTTTGATTTACCTTGAAGTATTTTATGTACAATTTTTTTATCGAATAGTCCTCGTTGGACATTGGGTTTTGTTTGACAAATTTTGGAGATTAAGCATAGATTTTCTTTTTAAAGGGTTATCCTTTTTTGGATTATCTAACCTTGTACTAACCTTTTTGGTTTTGGTTTTGGTTAAAGCCTAAAGACATGGGAAGTATATAGTACTCTTTGGTGGATTAGGTGATTCTCTAGAAGTTGATTATAGTACTCTTAATGCGAACAAGTCTTCCTAAATACTCGTCTTTTGGAAAAAATATGAGTTTGATTAAGGAATCTAGTAAAAGTTGAAAGTCAACATGATAAGTGATTATGTTTCCTTATGAATAAATTCCTCAATAAAAAGTAACTTAAAACAAAAATGTTTTCTATTAACTTGTCCTACTGGGGAATCGAATACCGTTTAACCCATCACAAGTTTGTGATTTTCTTATGGTTAACTTTCTCTTAGACATGTTTACTATCACTCTCCCTCAAGAACATGACCCTTTGCTTTTTCTTCCATGTCCATATTTTCCTACACGGAATCCTATTATGGGTTAACTCGGGTGACCTCTGTACTTATCTTTCTTTATTTTAAAGTGATTGTTTTACCGACTCTTGTTCCGATGTGGGACTTTCAAGGATGTTTCCAAGCTCAATTTTAAAATTGCGAGGACGCAATTCCCAAAAGGGGGGAAGGATGTAACACCCCAGGTAAATAAAGAATATGACATTTTTATATTTATCCATATTTTTGAATAAAATATTAATATTACTTTAAATGGTATTCTATGCTCGATGGCGTACCCAACACGCAACAACGAGTTTCTTGGGAATCTTACGTTGCACTCTAATAATAAAGTAATATTATTTTAAATAGTAGTTAATGCCTAGACGTTGTAATGGCGGGAATGAACAGAACTAACTACAAAATTATTATATATGTTTGTCAAATATTTTTACTTTTTACAATAAATGTTAGAGGATTAAAAAATGCAAATGAATCCAATTTTAAGCATAAACATTCAAATATTCTTTAAAAGGTCGATTAACCGCCTTTTGATGACGAACCTCTTTTAAATCCACTTTTTGAAAATTTTATGTGTTATATTTGACAAAATAAAATTCTTCTTTAGAATCGGGACATCAAAGTTTACTTTGCGTAAATTTTTGGTATTTTTCCAAAAAAAATCAATTTTTAATAAATAGTGAAAACTGTTGTATTTTAATTTAAAACCTATTTTAATCTAATTTATTTATATGATTAGATTATCTTATGAATTGGTTTTAAAGTTAAATTAGAATATATTTTTACCATTTAATCCAATAGCGGTCGTTGGAATTAATTTCACTTTGAAATTGGACTTAAACTAGTATCAATCTTTTGATACATTTTGTTTCATAAAAACACGCTATTTGTTTTAACAGTGGGAATTAATTATTAAATTAATTAATGCAACATATATGTTCTGAATTTTGTAAAATAGAAATCATTTTTGAATTCAGAATATCAAATATAGCTTAGGGTGAACTTTTGGTAATTTTCTAAAAAACTTCAATTTTTGATGAATAGTGAAACCACTAAGTGATACTTATAAAAACTGATTTTCCGTTTAAATGAAATTTTGCCATCATTGTGTTTTGAATTTCAAAAATCTGACATACATGGTTGTCATTAAGAAGTAAAATGTAGTTCAATGGGATTAAAATAATTTTTTGGTGAATAGTAACTTATTAAGTTTTTAATCGCGATTAGAGGTAATTAGTGTAGTTTAAGGTAAGAATAATGTTTTAATAAAATGAAATGACCTATACACATGTCCTACCCTCATTGGATGTGTCATGGCCGACCAAGACAATCCATGGGTCAACATGGGGACCCCATGGAGCCACTTTGGTTGGAAAATGACATAAATATCTTTTTATTTAATGTTAAAGTAAAAATGACACAAACATGAGATGTTTTACTAAAAAAAATTTACATGGGGTTATACAAGTCATATTTTTTACTATGAAAAGTCATTGGTAAGATAAAAAAGATTTCCTACATCATAGTATTTTTTTTATAATTTTTAGACATTAAATAAATTAAATTATTTATGACATCATAATGATGCAGCGATGACCTCATTATTTAACGATTTAAATAAAATGGAAAGATAATGTAATATCTAAGACCTACACATGTCCAAAACCTTTTGGATGAGCTGATTTCGAACCCTTATCACCTTATCCCCGAAATAAATCAATGTGGGACCTTTAAAATCCGAAACACTTTTGAAAATAAAGTAACATTTTGTAACTTTACAAGAGTGCCCCTCCTCTCCTCTTATAAAAGGCCCCACCTCTACCTCCTTACCCACACTCCCAAAGCCTTTGGCTCGGACAACCTCTGCCCATTTTGTCTCTACACATCCCTCTCTTACTCCTTGAAGCCTCACTTTGGGCAGAAGTCTTCCCAAGGAAGCCTTTGAGCTCAAACCAAAGGGAGTTACCCGATTTTAAGGTAATGTCTTCACTTGAGTCCTTTTGTTTTATTTTGCCTCTCCAACCCCATAAACTCTTTTTATTCATTTATTTTGTAACAAATACAGTATCTTAAATATACTAGGATGTTGTTATAAGAATTATTCAAGCTAAACTTACACACACCTACATCTAATGGTTAAATAACATACTGTTTTCGTGGATGGCGAATTTCTGCCTCACGAAACGATGATTGTTCAACACTCATATAACACCTTCGAAGGTGGCCATTAAGATGTCACTATATTTATATATGATATATAATATGTTTATATTTTACTTAAGCTTATGTATTTTTCATTTATGGAATACCTTTATGGTTTCCATTATGGGTAAACGCGATATCTTCATTTAAGGAAGTGCGGACTACCGCCCCCTCAAAGTGATGTGATTCGTTAATGCCATATGTGGGACGTATAAAGGATGGATTTAATGTTATTATATATGATGTTATACTAGAATTATAATATACCTCTATATAATTATTATTTATTTCCATTAATGTATGGGATAGAAATGAAAGTAGCGTTCATGCGTACGTATGGCTTACCGTCTCCATGAATGGTGCATTTCATTTCTTATCCCCAAATGTAATGTACTATTATAAGTACATATTTATAATGGATATATATAATGTATGTTATATATAAATGATGAATATAATTCTGGAATTAAAATATACATACCTCTCATTTAGTTTTAATTCCATTAATATGACAAAGAAATGAAAGTAGCGTTCATGCGTACGTACGACTTACCGTCTCCATGAACGGTGCATTTCATTTCTTACCTCTAAATAATTATGTAATATTATAAATTCATGTATATGCTGGATATATATGATATATATGATCTCCAAATCATGAATATCATTCTATATATAATGAACCATTGACCACACGAACAACATGTAATTGTAAGAAGTGCACTTTTGACTTAAGAACCAAATATCGACAAAACAAACATTATTAACTTGAATGATTACATAATGTTTATAACATGTCAATAATTGATATAAAAGTAATAATGAACTTGAAAATTGTTCTTAATCAAGTATAAATTAACTCAAGTTTATTATTCAGGACATCAAAGAACGATCGAGTCAAGTCGGATCTGAGGTAAGGGATCATACTCCTCTCTTTCTTTTTAAGTACACTCTTTTATGTCATTCCTTTTAAGCTCATCATTCTTGTGATTGGGATGTTATTTTATATTAATCATACTGTAATTTTTATGTTCATATGGTGAGATACCTTATTTTCTCTCATCAATCCATTTTGGATGTTTTGAGTGGCGCCGTTAGGCTGCCGAATTTTCGTAAGAGATCTAACCACTTTTTTTTAAGTACTCTCATTTATGTCACTTATTTTAAGCTCCTCTTTGATATGATGGGGGATGTTATTTTATATTCCTCTTGCTTTAAATTTTATTGTAATATGATGATATACTCTATTTGATCTCATCAATCCATTTTTGGATGTTTTAAGTGGCGCCGTTAGGATGCCGAGTTTTTGTAAGGGATTTTTTTCATCTCACTTTTATTCCTGTGAGATTTATGCTACATTTTCCACAATCTCCTTTGAATGGTGTATGTACTGACCATTATTCTACTCTTTGTGTAATATACTTTCGTTTATGAGTATTTACATCAATGATGTATTGTCCTTCTTTCATGGGGTGTATGTTTCGAAAGATACCCAAGTCGGTAAGGGAACCTTTCACCCTCCACTTTTTAAAAGACTTATTTTGTTGGGTCTTTTAATTCACATATTGTTATGTTGGGATATGTTCTCATATATCCTTATTGATGTAAATTTTATGTCCAAGTGATGAGATACCTTTTTTATCTCTCATCAATCCATTTTGTAAATTTTTAAGTGACGTCGTTAGGCTGTCAAATTTTTTGCAAGGGAACATTTTAACCCAAATTTGATTCTTTGGGATAAACTTGTACTCCTTGAATATGTCATTCTATGAATATGTGTGAATAACCTCTGATTGTTTTACACTTAATATTAACTTATATTTGTTGTATTCGTTTGTCAAACATAATTATGCAATTGATTTATCTTTAAACCAATGATACCGTCTTTGTAAGGGACTTCATCTCAATCGCCTTTCGTTGAGGTATATTTCGTTTTATACACAACTTTCTTTTATACAGTGTATAAACCCCTTTGACTTTTACTTTTATACAAAAGGAATATTTTTTCTACGAAGCGTTTTACTAAACGACAAAAAGGAATGTTTCTTTTTACGTACGCGGTGACAACGACCTTTTCCGCCGCCACGAGTATTATTTGATCCTTGGCTCCCTCAACAAGCCGTAATGTTTTTAAAATAAAATAAATACCATATACTCTTTTGTATTTTGGAATTGAAAATGGTTTTGATAAAGGATTTTATTATGTCAATATATTTAAATGATATATTGTGATTGAAATATGGAAATGTTATCATTCCTTTATGTTGGTTTATGTGTTATAATTTTATAATGGTACTTGGACATTTTACGGGTGGTTATGTGATAAACCATATGATGGGTGGTGCCGTGAATACCAGACGGGTGGTTACGTTATAACCTCCAATGCATTGGGTATGGAAGTCGGCCATACGGCTATTCCATTAAGTATGTATGGAAGTTGGCCGAATGGCTATTCCATTAAGTGATATGTGTGGAAGTCGACCTTATGGTTATTCCACTTAAGTATGGTTATGTCCTAAGTTACCTTTATATGTTATGTCATCTTTATATGGGTTTTATGGTAATCTTTTGGTTACAGAAGGGTAAGTAATGAACTTATATTCATTGAAGAGTTTTTACTACTTCGAAAAGGTGAAAAGTATTACTTGTTTGAAGTATATATGGTTTACTTGTTGTTTTGAGAAACTAATAGTTTTCATTCTTTGTGTATCCCTTACTGAGCTTTTTTGCTCATCCCAAGTTTTTGAAATTTTTTTCACAGGACTAAACGTGGAATAGGGTCAAGGATGGGATCAAGGGAAAGTCATGCTACCTAAAACATGGAACTAGACATGTTTCTTTTTAAGAGTTTTTATTTTATGGAAACTTAGTAGAAGTTTCAACTTTGTAATCTTTTGAGATGTAATAGTTATGTCCTAATTCTCAAAAACTCTAAACCTGAAAAGATCCTCAATTTGAATTATTCGTTTAATTCAATATTAAGTAAGGTTTAAGGCTGCGGCCTTTTAATGATTATACATGTTTCTAATATGTCTTTAAATTTATGTAATAAATTTTAAAGTCTTAAAATGAGAATGAATCCAATTTTAAGCATGAAATACTCTAATATTATTTTAAAGGTTGTTTTACTTCCTTTTGATGGAGAACCCTTTTTAAATATTTTTTTCACTTTTATATATTCTCTTTTAAAAAATAAAATTCTTATTTAGAATCGGGACATCAAAATTTACTTTGGGTAAAGTTTTGGTATTTTTCTGATAAACTTCATTTTTTTAATGAATCGTGAAAAATACTGCATTTTAAGTCAAAAATGTCTTTCCTTATAATTTATTTATATGGTTAGATTATTTTTTTTAATTGGTTATCAAGTCTAATTGGATTATATTTTTAACATTTAATCAAATTTTGGTCATTTTATGTAATTTCACTTTGAAATTAGACATAAACAAATGTCAATCTTTTGATAGTTACTGTTTCTTAAAAACAAGCTTTTTGGTTTTGACAACGAGAATTAATTTTAAATTAATTTCTGAAACTTCTGTGTTTTGAATTTGGGAAAATTGATTCCATATTTGGAATCAAGAGGTCCAAATTTTGTAAATATTTAACTTTTATTTTTAGACATAATGAATAGCAACTTCACTAAATATTTCATTTACCATGGTTAAATGGTACATCTAGTAAATAACGGTAAAACATAATATTATAATAATATTAAAATTATCTTAAAACATGTCCTAACATAATTTGATGATACATTTATGACCATGGTCATCCTTGGGTCTGTTTTGGAACCCCATGGAGCCACTTATAAGTGAAAATGACACTTTATAAAAATTAATTTAAAGTTAAGGAAAATGTAACATAAACATATATCACTTAGTAAAACAATTTTTATAATGGGTTATATAAGTGATATTTTGGACTATAAATATTAATTATATAGATAAAAATATTTAATAAATAATTTTATTTTATTTATAATTTTTAGACATCAAATAAGTATATTTATTTATGACACAATGATAATGTATTGATTACCTCATTATGGAATGATATAAATAAATGATATTATAAGTATTAAAATAAATTTAATTAGAAAATTTTTATGTCATACAAGAATTTTATGGATGATTATAACTTGTTATATTTTAATTAATGTAGGTTTTTCTAAATAATAAAGTTTTTATATTTTTTTTAAAGACTTCATATGAATAGTTTATAAATTGACATAAATGAGTTCTTAAAATGAATATTATTTTACTAAATGATAAAATAATCCTAAAAATATAATATTAGGCCAATTGACATATATGATCTTAAAATTTTCATTAATGATCCATTTTTGGATATATTATAATTTTATAGTAAATATATTAACCATATAGTATGAATATATAAGGAGACATGGTAAAAGTTAAATAAGTTAACAAAGGGTTAAATAAAAAAGATAAGGATTATAAAATATCCAAAACCTATCCAATTCTTATTAGATGATTTTATTTCGACTTATATGAACCATATATTTAAATTAAATAAGTTTTGGTCCGTTTGAAACCAAAATATAGTTTATGATAAAATAATATGTTCAAAATTTCCTAAATAGCCCCTCCCCCCCCTTATCAAGATCCATCAACTCTAACCCTTAATCAAACCTCTCAATCCACTTTTATCATCCATAATCTTCTCAAATAAACTCCAAAAATCCCCATATTTCATCTATAATCCTCAATTTTGGAATAAGGGACTTCAATAAATCCTTTTGGTTCAAACTAAAGGGAGTTACCCAATTTAAAGGTAACATCTTCTGTCAAGTTCTTTTCTTTTATTTTCCTTATTCAACCCCCTAAACTCTCTTTATTCCATTATTTTATAAAAAAACTAGTATCATAAATATACTAGGTTTTTTTATGAGTATTATTCTAACTACACATCCACACACCTCTATCTAAAGGATACGAATATACTGTTTCTGTGGACAGTGAACTATTGCCTCACGAAATAATGATTGTTCAATTATCTTTTACTGCCTATCATGGTTGACATTATGAGGGAAATATATTTATATGTGATATATATTATATTTATATTTTTTCTATTCTTATGTATTTTTCATTTATATAATACCTTTATGGTTTCCATAATGGGTAAATGTGATAATTTCATTTGAGGAAATGCGGACTACCACCCACTCAAAGTGATATGACTCGTTCATGCCATACATGGAACATATAAAGGATGTAATTAATGAACTTAGGTAACTTATTTAAAATATTATATTATACTATAATTATAATATACCTATTTATTATTATGTTTTTATTTCTTTAAATATAAAATGTAAATTAAAGTAGCGTTCATGCATAAGTACGGCTTATTGTCTCCTTGGATGGTGTGTTTCATTTATTATCTCCAAATGATATGGAATATTATAAATACATATGCACTGGATATATATGATATATTTGATATCTAAATCATAAATATAATTATCTAAATAATTGACTTTTGACCACATGGACAATTTTTAATTATAACAAGTTCATTTTTTACTCAGGTTCTGAACATCAACAAAATCTTTGATATGAACTCAAATAATTAACTAATTGTTATAGATTGTTAATAAGTGAATTAAAAAGAATAATAAACTTTAAAAAATAATCTTAATCAAGTATAAATAAACTTAGGTTTATTGTTCAAGAAATTAGAGAATGAACGAGTCAATTCGGACACGAGGTAAAGGATTTCATCTAAATCTCTTTTAATTGAGGCATATCTTGTTGTTATTAACATCTATTATCCTATAATGTGTATATAAAACCCTTTTTAATATTTATATCATTAATTAGTATATTATCATGATATTTAATGTTCTATTTAACTTTATTCCTTAATGATTTTATTTCAATTGTTTCTCAAGTGGTAAGGGACTCTTTGTCTAAAACATTGTTTTAAATGATTTAAAGATCTATTCATTTTAAAATCTTCAATTTAATTTCCATGTTTTCAAAATGGGTGTTAATAATTTATTTATTTGGACATGAATTTTTTGAAATGATAATTTATTTCAAATTTTTCCAAGTGTTATGGGACACTTTGATTCAAAAATCACTTTATTAAATGTTTCAAATGGTTTTGGAATGGGTTGTATATTTCTATATCTTAAAATGATATATTGTGGTTACAATGTGGAAATGTTATTTTTCCTTTATTTTTGTTTTATGTGTTATTACTATATAATGGAACTTGGACATTTGATGGGTGGTTACGTGATAAACCAAATTATGGGTAGTGTTGTGATAAACCAAGGACGGGTGGTTACGTTATAACCTCCAATGCATTGGGTATAGAAGTCAGTTATATGGCTATTCCATTTAGTTATATGTGTGTAAGTAGACTTTATGGTTATTACATTTAAGTATTTTTATGTCCCAAGATACCTTTGTATGCTATAAGTTATTTTTTATGGTCTTTATGGTAATATTTTGGTTAAAAAAAGGGTAATCAATGAGCTTATATTTAGTGAAGTTTTTTTACTTAATTAAAGCTAAAAGTATTAATTATGATAAATTATTCATGGTTAACTTGTTTTTTTAAAAACTAACTGTTTTCCTTCTTTGTGTATCCCTTACTAAGATTTTTATGCTCATCCCATGTTTTTTAAATTTTTTTCATAGGACTTAAATTGGATTAGGGCCAAGGATGGGATAAAGGAAAAGTCATGATGATTAAAACATGGAACTAAACATGTTTATTTTCTTTTAAGAGTTTTTATTTTATGAAAATATGGATATTGAGTAGAAGTTTCTACATGTAACATTCAAATTTTTATGTATAAGTTAGGACCTAATTCTATAAATCTCTAAACCTTAAAAGATCCTTAATGTGAATTATTAATTTAATTCAATATTATATAATGTTTAAGGTTGGGTCATTACACAACATGTTTAAAAAACTTGATTACTCATGATTTGATTCAAATTAGGGGTCTGAAAATGTTTTTTGGAACCCAAAAATCCATTAGGATATTACTTTAGCTATGGGAATCCCTATTAAATTTGATAAAGAAATTGAATGTATATGTCATGGTAATTTCAACATAATTCTAGTTGAGGTGGAACTTTTATCTCCTATTATTGAAAAATAGGTTTTTGGTTTCTAATGATATCAATATTGACATATCAATGGGCTTTTAATAGCAACCTAATTTCTGTAACACATGTAATAACATTAGGCACTTAAGCCCTAAATGTCACAGGAACATGGTTTTTATAAACAATAGGAAGTTTGTACACATGGTTGAGAAATTTGAATTCAATATACATGTTGTAAGAGAAAATTTGGGTGGTTTTGAAAGATATTTTTATGGAAATAACTCCATTGAAAATTTTTCTTGAAATATAATAAATGAAAACTAAAAAAAATATTAGTCATCTTCATGAGCAATGAAAATTATAGATGCCTTGGATGGGATATATCACTATTTGTTAGGACAAGAAGATTCAATGACTAGTAAATGGTGAATAAAGTAATGCTCATATGAATGCCTCTGAGGTTGTAAGTATTAGGTATAATTTTGGGAATGGAAACCCAGTGCATAATGAAATATTATAAAGAGTTGTTCCTAAGGATTTTGTGCTACAAGGAAAAGATGGGTCACCTTTAAAGGTTACATAAAGGATGTTCTATAAGTAAATTTTCCAAACTTAGTTAAGAAAGATTTTGTCTAATCTAGGACATGATGTCCATAGCCATGGAACTTGTAGAAAGGATGAGGCTAACTTTGAAAATATTCATACTTTTAATAAGGTTCCCATTTTTTATGTTAGTTTTTTGAATTAATTCTTTGAGGACTCCTCAGTTGAGAGTGACATAGGGATGGAACTTGAATATATTTGAGAAAAGAACTACATATCTTATAGGGTGGGTAATGGAAAAAATACAACTTAATTCTATTAAATTTTATAAAATAATGGGTTCTTAAAAAAATAATGATAAGATGTTTATTGAAAATGGGGAGGGAAGGTGGAAACATTGTTTTTTCTTCACAAATGTATGGTAAGTTAAAGATGGTTAAAAAATCCAACTCTAATTTGGATGACTACTATTATAACCAAAAATCAAAAAATAAAGAAACAATTTGGTGGATTATGCTGATATCAAGAAAAATATTGATATGAAGACTCATCTCATTGGGGTAACTGATCTTTATACGACCTTTATCATGGCTCTTGAAGATCATGTGGATGGTAACTCAATCCAAGGGATAAACTAATCCATTATGGATACCAATGTGGAGGAACCAATAAAATCTTGACTAGATAACCTTGTTTGATGGATAAAATTACTTAAACATACTTCAGAGATTGATTGGTCTATGACTGAAATTATGAACTCTTTAGAGGACAATAAAATTCACATGCTAGTGAACATGAATGGTACTCATTAGGATTCCAACCCAATGCTCACCAGTTAAACTAATAGTGGTAAATGAATCTTCTTTATCATTATAGATCTCATTATTACCTTATGTAATAAATACTAATATCTTAAAGAATATAAAAAACTCAGGATAATTCCATTATAAATTATAATTAATGATTTTTGCCCCATCTGACATTACCTATAAGTCGGTACCTTATCCACTTGTTTGAAAGGTAATTATGTAGGGGTAACAATATAAGAATGTGAAACTAGAAGGGATGTGTTAAAAATTTCAAACATTTAAATGGATGATTTTATTATCAATGTCAATTTTTTTCAAAGTAGGTTGTAAGTTTTAAGTACACATGAATGGATGGGAGGTTGTACACCTGAACCCTTAGAGGATTTGGGGAGCTCAAAAACCTAGGTCTCTAAGGAAGATGAGTTTGATTAGAAACATGGAGTTACACAACACACCATTGTTATAGATATTATTGGATGCTCCAATCTGACCCTACCATTGGAGTAGATTCCAAGGATGGAACCTCTTCCTGCTGATATAGATGCTACTGTTAACTAGCATGTCATAGAGTTGGAGGCATGAAAGGGTTTGGATATAACACCCCACATTTTTATGAATAATAATATTTCCATAAAATATATTTTTATAATTCAAAATTATATTTATTATTTTTCAATTTGTTTAAAGTAATTAGAAACAATTGGAAAATAAGTCATAAAATATAAGAATTAAATAAAAAATTATTCATTCATAGTAAAGAATTACAAAAAAAAACACATGAAACAAAGTATTAAAACCATGGATTATTATTCATTAAGGATCATTACATTATTTAAATGTGTATAAATTAAAATTGGATAACAAATAATAAAATAATAAAATCTTCTAAACTGGTGGATCTTTGGGATTATCTTAACCAATGAGGTTCACTAATACCCAAAGAAAACCTATAATCGGAAAGAAAATCATGAAATTAGATATCATATTATGAGATATAAAATAAAAACCTCAAGAATGAGAAGTATGACTTAAGAAGTGTGAGTGGAATGAATGATTTTAGTAAGGCTATATATAAGAATGAAATCTAGCTGATTATACGTATGGTGGTTAGAAATATGGTCATTAGGTATATAGTCATCAGATATACTGTATCGAATAGGTATACTAAATTTTTGTATTATTATTAGTAAATTTAAAATAATATAATTCACAAATGATAAATAATAACATAAAAATAATATATTAAAATAATATATATATATATAATTATTTATTTTTTTATTTATATTTATTTGTTATATATTATTAATTACATTATAATTTTTAATATACGATTCTAGGTATTTCTAAAATACTTATAAATAAATTAATATCAATGGATTAGTAAATTAAATTTTTTATGATATAAATAATAAATTTTAATAGTAATAATTCTTTAATATAAAAGTATTATCTTTTAAGGAATTTTTTTCCATTAAGTTTTATATATTTTATCCTAATAAATTAAATGGTACACTTTGGAAATATTATATTCGAACTATTTAAATTATAAATGGATATAAAATAATATTAAAAACTTTTAATGATTAAAATGGATGTTTTTCAATAAACATAGTATTTCATTATATTTTTTATTTTCACTTAAAAATTAAATATATATTTTTTATAATTTGAGTTATATAGAAATAACAAAATTATATAATATAAAATTTTAAAACCATATTTTTATGAAATTTTGGTATTTTTCTGAAATAATATTCTTTTATTTGAATAGTAGAAATACATTTTTTTTGTAAAAAATGTAACATTTATTATATAAGAAATAACTAAAAGTGTATAAAAAATTTTAATAGATCAGATATTTTTTATGAATTAAAACTATACATTTTTAAATACTATAAAACCTATTTAAAAATTTTATTAAATTAAGTAATATTTATCAATAAATGAAATTGATTTTAGTATTTTCTATTAATTAATATTATTTTGTTAAAATTTAGATTTTTCTTGTTTTTAAAGCCACGTAACTTATATTTATTTTATAATAAAATAATTTATATATTAAAAATAAAATACATGTAAAATTTTATCCTATACATAAATTTTAAGATTAAAAATACACTTTTCCTAAAAACATGTATTTATGCATTACATGCACTAATAATAAAATTATTTTTTTCAATAATTTTAAAAATTTAGTAAAATTAAATAATTTTAGTATTTTTAATCATATTTTTTTTGATTTTTTAATAATTCCTATTTCATTTTTTGGTATGAAATTAAGTTACCATTTTAAATATTAGTTACCGTGGTAAAACTATTTTTTATTAAAGAATGATAATTTTCTAAGTATTGTGTATTTTTGGAAATTAAATGGATATATTTTAAATTAAGACTCTAATAAGAAATTTAGAAATTTATGAAAATAAATTAACACTCATTAAATTGATAATTAAAGTTAAATAATATTAATAGCACCAAACAATTAAATCATAATTTTTCTATAAAATGGTTCTTCTAAATATTATATATTTTAATTTGAAAGATAATACTCTCATGTTTAGAAATTGAATTAATTTAAATGGATCCCAAATTCATATTAATCATGTAAAGATTTTATGAAGGGTCATATTATATTTTTAGTGATAAAATAAAAAACATAATTTATATTTAATCAAGATTAATAAGTGTTGAAATGGGTAGTAAAATGTGGATTGAATTTTATTAAATAAGTTTGACACTTAGAACATTTAGAATAATTTTTTAGTTTATAAATTCATACCTACATGTCTCACTAACTTTTCCACACCTAATTCACCTAACTAACCAGACCCACCTAACCCCCATGTGATTTCCTTCTAACCCATTACCTAACATTAGTTTCCATGTAAAATCCCCTCTTCTTCACCTATAAAAAATAGCTCACTCCCACCAATTATATCATCCCTATCCACCCTAAAAGCACTTATCTTGAATTTCCATTCTTCATACCTCTCTAAATATCCTATAATAATTTTCTATAGTTCTAAGAAGTCATCTCTGTTGATTCAATAAGGTTTCCTTATGACTTTTCCATTCCTTTATGTTTTGAGAATCACAAACACTTTATCACAAGGAAAATTTTATTTCCCTAAAGATTTTTTTAAAAATGAAATTTTTCCTTCCCCAAGAAAATATTTTCCTATCTTTTTTTTCATTGTTCATGATTCAGTTTCACTAAATATAAATCTTTTTATTTCTAAGTGAAAAATTCGGTTTCATTTCTAAAACCTCGGAATCCTATAAATACTTAGATATAAAGTATTCTATTTTCAGGTTTTGAATTTAGATTTCGAATTCTATGAAATTCAGATTCTGAATTCTCTAAAATTTAGATTCTGAATTCTCTAAAATTCAGATTTTGAATTCTCTGAAATTCAGATTCTGAATTCTCTGAAATTCAGATTCTGAATTCTCTGAAATTCAGATTTTGAATTCTCTAAAATTCATATTTTGAATTCTTGGAAATTCAGATTCCAAATTCTCTAAAATTCAGATTCCAAATTCTCTGAAATTCAGTTTTCTATGTCCTCAGAATTCAGACTCCTAATTACTTAGAATTAAAATTCTAAATTCCTTAGAATTCAGGTTCTGAATTCCTTAAAATTCATATTCCAAATTCCTTATAATTCAGACTCCAAAGTCTATAAAATTATGATTCCAAATTCCTTGAAAAACATAATCTTAATATTCATGTAATTCAAACTTCGAATGTTTTTCTCTTAGACTCCAAACTTTATTTTTCCTTAGATTCCAAAAAATAGATTTTGTTGAGCAACCATATAATACTTACTCTTGTTATAGTTATGAAATGATGTCGTGCATTCTGTTTCTAACTAATTGTTGTTTGAGTGACACATGTATAGGTCCCTCTAAGATTCAAGTAAAAATATGGCCATTGGAGGAGGGAGTCGACCGTTGGAGAAGTACCCATAAAAAGGAGCTCATTTGAACAAGCTCAAGATAAGAGATACTATTATACAACTCTAGATATTACATGTTGTTGAAGTGATTTCTAGAGAGAGAATCTCATGCTTTGTGCATACTAAACATCTTGTTTAGATTTTTTTTGTGCGACTCTGATTGTTGTTGTGTACAATTGAGGGCTTCTGGTGATAGGAAGACAGATATGACGACTACCTTGAAGTTCAAGGGCTTGCGAGGATAGCAAGATAGACTCTGATATTCCAATAGAGGTCTTACCCTAGTGTGGGTAAGATAGACTTTATTGAAAGCATAAATCAAAGGACCTTTATCCAAGGTTGTTGGATACCCTACTCTTTGGGTTAAAATATTCTATACTTGTTACTTGTGTTGTTTCAAGTTTATTTTCTGCTGTATTTTGATTAATAAGGAAAGTATAATTATCTTATACTTTCATGTACTTGTACTCTAATTAGTAAGATTCTATATGCTTTAAGGTAGAATATTTTCCCTTATAAACATTTCTTAAGTTTCATTTCCAGAACCATATTTCCAGAATCTAGAAAGTTTGTAAAACTAAGAGGTCTTGTGAGTTTACCTTGTTTAAATTTGATAAATAAAAGAACGTTTTATTTCAACTTTAAAAGTTCCAAAGGAATTTTTAAAGGATACAATTCACCCCCCTTATCTTGTATATTGAGCATCTACATCATTATTTTGATTCTACAATTGGTATCAAAGAAAATATCTGAAATACTTATATTCACATATAAGTTTTCTTTCTCGAGTTTTTATTGTTCTATATTTTCCTTACTTCGGATTTTTATCCTTGTTTACTAACTTTACTGTTAACAAGTTTTTTGTAGAAATATAGTTTCTTTTAGATAGAAATAATGAATGTTGGTTCGATTGACAATCTTAATCCTACTAGACCACCTATATTTTATGGGAATGATTATGAATATTAGAGAGATAGTATGAAGAATTTTGTTATTAACACTGGAGTGGAAAACATTGTTGTGCTTACTGAAGATTACAAGATTTATGATAAGGAAGTCAGAACTTTTGTTAATCAATAAAAGTCATAATATCAAATAAACTACAAGGTATGCAATACTTTGTTGTGTTTCATGACTAGAAATATATATAGTCATATTTTTTCTTATGAAGCTGCAAATTGTATTTGGAAGAAATTAGAGGTTAATCATTTTGGTACATCCAAGGTAATAGAAACTAGAAGAGCTATGTTAGAACAGAATATCATGGATTTCTATTTCCTTATGTTGAACCAGTGTGTAAGGTATAATAGAGGTTTATGAATATTGTTAATATTTTAAAATCCATGAGTGAAAAAGATTTAGATGATGAGGAACTTGTGGAAAATATTATAGATATAAAGCCTATTGAGTGGGAATCTAAGAGAACAGTTACTGATGAGAATAGGAAAGTATCTAAGATTACTCTTGATGAGTTTTTTGGAACTCTTCCTCCGCATGAGACAAGTAAAATCCAAGAATCTGGAATGTTTACTAGATCCAAGTCGAAGAAGGTGTCAATTTTATCTATATTAAGAGAAAGTGAACATTCTAAGAATTAACTAGCTAATCTTTCTCGAAGGATGAACAAGATAGTTGGGAATAAATACTTTTAGTATAGATATAAGAAGAAAGATATAAAGGATAAGAAAGTCTTAGAAGTCACTTATTAGAAATACAAAAGAGCAGGGCATATATGGCCATATTGTCCTATGCTTAAGAGAAAGGATAGAAAGGAAAAGAATTCTAAGAGGAATAGAAAGAAGTAAAAAAAAGCTAAAGATAAGAAATTTTTGAAAGCTAATGATACCTAGAGTGATAGTGGTGTAGACTCCTCTGATGAATCCTTAGTGTATGAATCTTCTGGTTAGGATAATCTTGTTTTACTTTCCAAATTACCTATTTAAAATCATTGTTTAATGGCCGATGTACATAATGATGAATTAATAACCAATGTATCCTTGAATTCTAATTATAGTGATAGTAAATATTATGAATCTTCAGATGAATAATATTCTTCTGATAAATATAATACTTTACCTACTTATGAAGAAGTTTCTAGGTTTTCTAAGCTCCTTGATAATGAAAATTCTAATGTTAAGAAAAGTCTTAACAAGGAAAATTCTAGAATTTCTATTCTTACTAAAGAAGTATCAGATCTTTCTAAAGATTTTGATAAGAAAATTTATGTTTTTTAAAGTATTTCAAAAACCCTTGGGGAAGTTAATTCTGAGAAGGATAAACTTTATAAGGATCTAGAAAAAGTAATTTCTAAGAAAAATGTTTTAGAGACCAACTCTAGTGCTAAAATGAATGTTTTTTAGGATAAAAACTTAGTTATTAAACTGAAGTTAGAAATATTTTCCTTGATAAAGTGTTTGTCAAACTTTAACTTGGGTAAGGAAAACTTTGACAAGATATATTCCCAAATTAACCTCTAAGGAATAATTTGGGATTTGGTTATACTCATTCGAAACCAGTTTTTAGTAATAATTACTTTGTTCCTTAAAGTAATACATTCTACACTAAGTGTCAGTGTGGAGGGAATTGGGAAAAGAATTATTCCTTAAACAAAATTCCTTCTTTAGGATTTCATAAAGCTTATTTTTCAAAGAAAATATGGATTCCTAAGATATTGCTTTCTAAAGTTTCTGGATCCAACAAATTTTGGGATCTAAAAGTCTATCACTCTTATTTTCAGGAAAGTAAAGATAGTACCAACAGAAATACATGGTATATAGATAGTGGATGTTCCCAACACATGACTAGTAACCAAAACTTATTTCAAAAGATAATTCAGATGAAGTGAGGAAAAGTAACTTTCAAAGATAATGCTCAAGGAGAAATTATTGGTATAGGTAATACTATTCTTCTTGAAAAAACTTTGATTTCAAATGTTTTATTTGTTACGGGTTTTAAGCACAAACTCATTAGCATAATCCAATTATGTGATAAAGGATACCTTTTTAATTTTAGGAATGAAAATTTCTTAGTACAAAATTCCAAGTAAGAGTTTTTTCTTTCTACCGATAGGCAAGAGAATGTATACACAATAAAATTATAAGACCTTAGGATCCAAGATCTACCTTGTCTTAGTGCAATGGAAGATCATTCTTGGTTATGGAATAGAATGTTAGGACATTTTAACCTTAGGAACCTATGAAGACTCCCCAACAAAATACTAGTTAAGGATCTACTGAAGCTTAGATTTGATTCTTCAATAGTTTGAGATCCTTGTAAATTTGGAATGATACATAAATCAAGTTTTAAATCAATCAGTGAAATCTCAACCACTGATGCATTATAGTTGGTTCATATGGATCTTTTTGGTCCAACACAAACTGGAATCATTGGATAAAAATATTATATATTTGTCTTAGTTGATTATGACAATAGATTTACATGGGTCTATTTTCTAGCAAAGAAATTTGAAGATTTTTCTTATTTCAAAACTTTTAGAGCCCAAGTTAAAAATGAGAAAAATATTTCTTTGAAAACTATTCATAGTGATCATGGAGGAGAATTTCAAAATTCTGATTTTGAAACTTTTTTTAGTAGAAAAGGCATTACTCATAACTTCTCAACGCTAAGAAATACTCAACAAAATGGTGTTCTTGAAAGAATAAACATAATTCTTCAAGAGATAACAAGAACCATATTGAGTGAATATTCAATAGCCAAAAAATTTTCAATTGAATCTATAAGTAATGCCTTTTATACTATAAATCATGTTTTTATTAGACATTTTCTTAATAAAACTCCTTATGAGTTATGGAATGGTAGAAAACCTAGACTTTCCTACTTCAGGGTTTTTGGTTGAAAAGTATTCATTCTGAATACTAAAGATAATTTACAAAAATTCACACCCAAATATGATGAAGGAATATTCTTAGGCTACTCCAAAAATTTCTAAGGCATATATATTTTTTAATAAAAATACTTGTATTGTTGAAGAAATAGTACTTGTTAAATTTGATGAAACCAATCCCTTTGTTTTTGAACATCCTCAACCTACATCATCAGATGTGTTTTCAAAAAATGATTATCAATCCTTGATAGAATATCCTTATAATAAGGAAAATGTTCAGGAAATTTTTTTTGAAGCATTCACCCCAAAAGATTTCCTACCATATGTTGATGAGAAGGTTTTACGAAACCCAAATCAGTTGTTTCTTAAGAATCATCCCAGTAATAGTATCATTGGTGATGTAAATCGACATGTAAGGACTAGAAGTTCCTTAAGAAATGAAGTAGAACATCTAGCATTTTTTTCCCAATTAGAACCAAAAAAGCACTGATAAAGCTTTAGGTGATGATGATTGGATAAAATCTATGCAAGATGAGATAAATGAATTTGAAAGGAATAAAGTCTAGATCTTGGATGAAAGACCTAAGGAAATTTCTGTTATTAGAGTAAAATGGGTCTTCAGAAATTAGTGTGATGAAAATGGAATCATAGAAATAAATAAATCTAGATTGGTTGCTAAAGGCTATAATAAATAATAATGAATAGACTATGAAGAAACCTATGCTCCAGTAGCTAGACTTGAATTCATTCGTATTCTACTTGCCTTTGCAGCATTCCTTAACTTCAAACTTTTTCAAGTTGATGTTAAATGTGTTTTCCTTAATGGTTATGTTCAAGAGAAAGTTTTTGTTGAACAACCTCTTGGTTTGGAAAATACAAAACATCCAAAACATGTTTTCAAACATACCAAAGCTTTATATGGACTTAAAAAGCCCCTAGAGCTTGGTATGATAGGCTTATAGGGTTTTTGTTACAAAAAAATTACATTAAGGGAAATGCTGATCCAACCATTTTTATAAAGAAAGATAAGAAGAATGTTTTTATTGTTCAGATTTATGTTTATGACATTATATTTGGTTCAACTCAGAAATCTCTAACTGATTCCTTTGCGGATCTAATGAAATTTGAGTTTGAAATGAGTATGATGGGTGAATTAACATTTTTCCTTGGTTTTCAAATTTCTCTAAAACCAGAAAGAATCTATATATCCACACATAATTATATTAAATATATTCTTAAAAATTATGGATGTGAAAACACTAAGAGTATAAGTACTCCCATTGGTGCCTCAAATTCACTTGATCTTGATGAAGCTGGGAAACTAGTAGATCAAACATCATTTATAGGTATGATAGGAAGTCTACTTTACTTAACAGCTAGTCATACAGACTTAATGTTTTCATTATGCTTATTTGTAATATATCAATCCTATCCTAAGGAATCTCGTTTAAAGGTATGGAAAAGGATTTTTTTTCTAATTAAAGGGAACCATGGATCTAGGACTCTTTTGTTCTTCTATAAATGATTTTGTTCTAAAAAGTTTTTCGGATGCTAACTTTGGTGAATGTAGAATGGATATAAAGAGTATATTTGGAACTTTTCATTTCTTAAGAGATTCATTGGTTTCATGGTCATGAAAAAAGCAACACTCAGTATCACTTTCAACTACTGCAGCTAAACATGTAGCAGCTAGAAGTTGTTTTTCTCAGGTATTGTGGATGCAACACACACTAACGAACTATGGTATGAGTTTTACCAAAACACAAATATTGTGTGATAATACTAGTTTCATTGCTTTAAGTAAAAATCATGCACATCACTCTCATGTAAAACACATAGATATTAGGAATCACTTTCTTAGGGATCACATACATAAAAAGAGATATCATTCTTCAATTTATCAGAACGTAAGATCAACTTGCTGACATTTTCAAAAAATCTTTACCCTCCAATAGATTTGAATGTATTAAACAGAAGTTAGTAATGATAGTCATATGGTAATCTTAAATATTAACTTCTTGTTGAAACCTATCTACTTACAGTAAGAAACTCTTTTTCATAGGGGGTACATTTTATTATTTGTCAAATAAAATTTCGTAGTAAAAATTTTTTGTAGTCAAAATTTTTTGTAGTCTAAAGTTTTCATAGTCTAAATTTTTCATAGTCTAAAATTTTCATAATCTAAAATTTTCATAATCTAAAATTTTTGTAATCTAAAGTTATTCGAGAAGAATGTTTCCTCATTATGAATAATTTTTCTAGCAATCTGAAAGGTATGATTTCTTTTCTGCGTTTTCGTATTCATATTTTACTAGTTGGTATTTTCTTTTTGTTTTAAATTTTTCAAATTCATTTTTTTTCGTAATTCTAAATTTCAATCTTAATAACCTCAAAATATAGAAATATATCAAAATCCCTCTTCGGTTATCATCTCAACTATCATATTTGATCATAAGTTTCACAACCATTGTATCAACCATGGAAGTTGAATTGTCGCATAAATCGCCTATATAAAGCCCCCTGATGGTTTTCCCACATCAGTTTTTCAAGATTTTGTGTTTTGAAGCTCTGCCTCTATATTTTAAGGTTGTTCTAAATCTTCAAAAGTTTCCTTAGTTCTGAATGTCTGCTAAATCTTCTCCTCAAAAATAAATGTCAACTATTAAGGAAATCTCTAAGTGGCAGATATACCAAGATAGGCTAATTGATCAGAAATTTCTTGAAAAGTATGATTCTATTATTTCCAAAAATATTAATCTGAATGGATGGGAGAGCCTTTGTAATTTGAAGTCGAAGGCACATGATCTAGTGTATCTGGAGTTGATGGTGGAGTTTTATGAAATAGTTAACTTTTTAAATGGAGGGAAAGATAAATTTTCTTTCAAGTGTTATGGAAAGACCTACTCTCTTTCATACAGCAAGGAAGAAAGTCTGATTGGTATTCATTAAAAAGGGGAAGTAGAGTTATGTACATACAAATTACCTAATTAATCAGGATAATTTAATAAGGAGAAGTCAATATAGTGTCTTGGCTTTAAAGGAGTAAAAACTTCGAAGATCATTCAACTTTCTACAAATTTTTGGATTCTTGAATTGTGGTTTCAAGGATTTATAATTCCAAGGAAAGGGGATAAGGATACTCTGAAGAAGATTGACATATATATTTTGGATTTATTGGTGAATATAGGGATGATAAACTTGGTTAAGTATATCTTGGTAACGATTGATAATATTAAGAATGTAAATATGAAGTCTCGGATTATTATGTATTCAGCTATTCTTTCAAATATTATTGTTTTTTGACTTCAGTAATTCAAAATCCCAAGCAGTTCCAAGACGATAGATTACAAAGTTATGTTGCTAAGTGATGACACCTTAAGTAGAATGAAAATTGGATTTTCCAGTGAATCTAGACAATTCTATGATTTTTATGAAGATGAATTAGAAGATTTTTCAAAGAATCTGAAAGTGGCTGAAACCACTAAGAAAGGTGGAAGGAAGAGAAAGGCTAATGAGCCGGAAGAGAAAACAAAAACTCCTATGTCCATGCAAACTCAGTCAGCACCACTGAATCCAAATAAGCAAAAATATTATCCTAATGAATTAGTGGCTAAGTGTAGAGAAGATAAGAAGAACTGGAAAGAAGGGGAGCCTAAGTTTGGCTTGGACCTTTCTGAAGCAAAATCATTGAAGGAAAAGGCTGCTGAGAATCTTGAAAAGTAAGAAAAAGAAAAGAAGCAAAGGAACAAATTTTCAGAAGATTAAGTCCTAAAATATCTTTTCAAGGATACTGAAAGATCCTCTGAACAAATTCCAGTACCAGAATCCTTTTTGATAGAACCATTAACAGAGACTCGGGGAAAAAAGTGGTGGTTTCAGAATCGCATCAAGAAGAAGAAATTGCTCAGGAAGAGGAAGAGGAAATAGAAGAAGAAGATGAGGAATAATAATAAGGAAATGAAACTATTGATATTATAAAACAAGTTTAAGAGTACCATGAGAGGGAAAGTACATCTGTAAAATTATTAATTTGGACTTCCCAAGCTGAATCCTCAAAAATTTCTACACCAGGAAAAGATGAGAAGGGTGAAGAAGAAGTGAATAAGCCAACAGATGATGAAAGTAGTAATCATGATTTTATTCATCTGGAAGATTGAGTGGTTGATATAGAGAAATAAGAAGTTGAGGAAGATAATATTGTCTAGCTATCTCATAGTGAGAATGAATCTTATAAAGAACAATACATCATTCTGAGACTAGATAAGGGAAAGTAGGTGGTTGTAGATACACCTAGTAAATCTGTGGGGAAGAAGAAAGATGTTGATGCTGCATCAAAGAGGAAAGCTGAGGATATAGAAAAAGAATCATCACCAACCAAACATTCAGATTCAGAATCATCTTCTATTAGACATGATTTTGTTGTCCAGTCATTGAAGAATTTGGTTGGCACTATTACTTTATTTTCAATCATAGATTCAAGATGCCAAATGCATCAGCATACCATAAACTAGAAGTCAGATTCAGTTTCCATGGTGATGGAAAAATGTGTTGCACTAGAGGAAAATTTCAAGACCTTCCTCATTGGTTATGAGGCTCATAAAAGATAGTGAAATAATATAACAAGCTGTTCAAAGCATATTATTGAAGAAATAAGAATTTTTTATGAATTCCATGATAATTTAAAGGATGCTTTTGATACTGAAGATATGAAGATTAAATATCTTTAAAATATTCTTGAGGAAAATTTAAGTCTTGAAGAGACTACTTAGAAGTAGGAAGTTAAGGATTTGAATGGAAATATTAACTCTATGGCCATGAATTGGAAGAGGGAAAGAGATCTTAGAAATGATATTGAAGAGAATCTTGTTAAGAAAGAAGAACTTTTGAAAGCTCAGGAAGACATTCTTAAGGCTCAGGAATAGAAAATTCAAGCCTTAGAGAAGAAAAGTGAAGACTAGGATCAGTTGCTTAAGTGAACAGAAGAGGATCACAAGGAGTTTAAGAAGCTAAAAACTAATGTGAAGAAGCTGATACTGAAGGAGAAAGAGGGATAATTTCATTACATTATGATCTTTTGTTGTATTTTCCTCATTTTAAAAATACTTCCAGTCTTAATTAAATTTTTGTTATTCTCCATATTTTTGGTTGTTTAATACTAATGTTTCAGGTACCAATTTTTTCATTCCCAATATTGCTTTTTAAAAATCACAAAGGGGGAGAAAGTAATGTTAAAAATAATTCAAAGTAAAGAAGATATTTCCCTATGTAAGGGGTAGTTCATCTAGAGGAATGTTCTTATCAATAATATTTTTTGAATCCAAGAAAATGAAAAATATATTTTAGGAAATCAATAATATAATCCTTAGTGTTTCCAAAGCCTTAGGGGGGTTAGTTTTATTCACTATGATCCATAAGTAAAGGGAGATAAGTTTTATTTAGTCTATAAAATTACTAAGACCTTATATTCTTTTTAGCAAGGATGTTTGTGCTTTCCAAAAAGGGGGATATTGTTGAGTCAATAAGGTTTCCTTTTGACTTTTCTTTTTCTTTATGTTTTAAAATTCACAAAAACTCTCTCTCAAGGAAAATTTTATTTCCTTGAAAAAAAATTTTAATAAGGATATTTTTCCTTCCCCAAGGAAATTTTCTCATATCTTTGTTTTCATTGTTCATGATTTAATTTCACTAAATCTAACTCTTTTTATTTATAAGTGAAAAATTCGGTTTCATTTTTAAAAACTGGGAATCCTATAAATACTTAGATATAAAGTATTCTATTTTCTGGTTCTGAATTCAAATTCTGAATTCCCTAAAATTCAGATTCTGAATTCACTGAAATTCAGATTCAGAATTCTCTGAAATTCATATTCCGAATTCTCTAAAATTCATATTCAAAATTCTCTGAAATTTATATTCTAAATTCTCTGAAATTTAGTTTTTGAATTACTTAGAATTCAGAATCCTAATTCCTTAGAATTCCGACTCCGAATTCCTTATAATTTAGATTCTGAATTCCTTAGAATTCGGGTTCTAAATTCCTTAGAATTCAGGTTCCAAATTCTTTAGAATTCAGATTCTGAATTTCTTATAATTCAGAATCATGAGTCTATAGAATTATGATTCTGAATTCTTTGAAAAACCAAATCCGAATATTCATGTAATTCAGACTTAAAATGTTTTTCTCTTACACTCCAAACATTATTTTTCATTATATTCTGAAAAATAGATTTGTTTGAGAAACCATATTTTACTTACTCTTGTTATAGTTATGAAACTTTTTCATTCATTCTATTTCTAACTTACTATTGTTTGAGTGACATATGTATAGGTCCCTCCGTGATTCAGGGAAAAATATGACCATTAGAGGAGGGAGTCAACCATTAGAGAAGTTCATATAAATAGGATCTCATTTTAACGATCTCAATATAATATATACTTCTCTAAAACTCTAGAGATTACATGTTGTTGAAGTGATTTCTTGAGAGATAGACTCTCATGCTTTGTGCATACTGAACATATTGTTCATATTTCTTCATGAGACTCTGATTTTTGTTGTGTAAAATCAAGGGATTCTGGGGATAGGAAGACAGAGGTGCCGACTACCTTAAAGTTCGAGGACTTCCTTGATAAGGAAAACAGAGGTGCTGACTACCTTGAAGTTTGAGGGCTTATAGGGATTGCATGACAGACTCCTATATTACTATTGAGGGATTACCTTGGTGTGGGTAAGATATAATTTCCTTAAAGTATAAATCAAGGGACCTTTATTTAATGTTGTTTGATACCCTACTCTTTGGGTTAAAAGATTCTATACTTGTTACTTGTGTTGTTTCAATTTTATTTTCCGCTGCATTTTGATTAATAAGGAAAGTATAACTATCTTATACTTTCTTGTACTTGTACTCTGATTAGTAAGATTATATATGCTTTAAGGTAGAATATTTTCCCTTGTAAACTTTTCTTAGGTTTCATTTTCAGAACCATATTTCTAGAATCTAGAATGAAATTAGAACTAATAGGTCTTATGAATTTACCTTGTTTAAATTTTTTAAACAACAGAAAGTTTAATTTCAACTTTAAAAGTTACAAAGGAATTTTTAAAGGATACAATTCACCCCCCCCCCCTCCATTTTATATTGAGCATCTACATCATTATTTTTATCCTACACTCCCATGCTTTGAGAAGTTTCTTATCAAGGTAAGGGTTATCCTATCATTTTTTTGATTCAAGTACTTATTTTGTTATAAGCCCTTTTTATGTACATATGATTATTCTTCTGTGTGTTTTTATTCAATAATTCGCTATCCAAATCATTTATTATTGATTACATACTAACATTCTCTCTCATTAAACCAATTCTATAAACCATTATTTAAAAATGTCATGTTAGTAATGACACTTCCGGATTTTCTATGTCACACTTTCATGTTATAATCCTTTTGATTTATATTTGATTATGCCTCCACATTTTAAAAATAAATAATTTACTATCCAAATTTTTTCCTATTAATTATAAACTACCTTTATCATTCATTAAATCCATTCTATAGTCAATTTTGTATACTGATCATGTTGCTGAAGTCACTCCTTAATTTTCCATGTCACACTTTAATGTTGTAAGCCTTTTTCTTTCCATGTTACTATTACCACATGTGTTTATAATTAATCCTTCATTATCTAAATTATTCCATATTTATGATATAGAACCATTTCCTCTCATTAAACCCATTCCATAATCCTTTTGTATTCTTTTCATGTAGTTGAAATCATTCCTTGATTTTCCATGTCATATATTCATGTTATGAATACTCAACTATAATATCACTCAAGTGTATCCATATATATGTAACATTGATTAATTTATTTGGTGATTCCATGTTTGAAAACTAAATTCCCAACTCATAGGTTAAAATTATATTTTCATATGATCTTTTATTAATGTTGAACACATAATGATAGACATATGAAGGGTGTTCCCTAATAGCACTCCAATAAATTTTGTAAGCAATTGATATCTACATATGACATGTTCATTATATCTACACATACTTTTTATACATAGATATTATATATAAATATATAAATATTATTTATATAAAATAATTATTCATGCTAGAATGGCATAGGTCTAGTATCTTTGGAAACTTGGAAACATAAATAACTGCATCATAATAGGTTTGCATCATCTACCACTTAGATATTAATAACTATCACTCTTTTTATACATAGTATACATAAAACATTTCTTCATAACTTGGTAAAGGAAACATAAGAAAGGGTGAGATTTGATGATCAATAAGTGTAAAAAAAGGGATATACCGATGATCGTATATGAATAACATGAGAAAAATGGTATAGGAACATCACCTTAGCATTTGAAACTCATACCCTACATATCATATATCATATATCATAATCTTAATTCATGGAATAAATATTAGTATATTATGAGACATGATTCATAAAGGATTCAGAGATCATGAGTTATGAGATCATAACATTTCCATGAGACATGGAATTTTGGCATACACATAAGCATAGAAAATAATTTTATTAGTATTCATGGATCATTGAAAACACTAACATAGTGGAAGGGGTTCACTCCCCAAACCATTGTATTAATCACTGTTCACTCCCAATACTATCGTAGTGGAATAAGTCTCTTATTGAATGGGGTTCAATATCTATTTTGATCATGTTTTTCTCATGATATATTAATTCTTACCCAATCCATTATAGGGTGATATAGGCCCCGCACTTAACATAATGAAAATCATAAATATTTGTGCCACAATATCATAAAGCATTAATCATACCAAAAACCAGGAAAACAAATGGGTTTCATAAAAATCTCACCAAAGCATAAAATTTTGAAAAGAAACGGGTTCCATAAACTTGATTCCATAATAAAAAACCATTCATAGAAAGAATAAGGATGGTATCCTTTGATCATATCCCTAGTAAATCATTATAAACATCAAAGGTTTTTGTCATTGATAAATTTAAATATCATAAAAATATCATTAAAACATTCTTGTGTAAAACAGCCTTTTTATTTTTAAAACACTTCATAAAAAATAAAAATTACCAAAATATTGTGGAAATACTTTCTTTTAAAATAAATATAGAAAATTTTAAATGAATATTCAAATCATTTATTGGTCATGATGGTAGTAAATTATGATCATGTTGTATAAGTTAAAATAAAATATTTTTTTCACATTTTTTTAGAAAGTCAAAAAATACCTCATTTGGAAAATGAAAAGAATGTTCTTCTTAAAACATTTTTTAAATAGTAAAATAATGGTAAAAATTAATTTAATATATAATATTATAATATTAAAGACATTCTATAAAATTTTTTGTTCTGAACATGTATATGTGAGAAAAATATCAACCAAAAATATAAATATAGTCGATTTCTCCATCAAAAAAATATTTTTCGTCTCTTCAATACTTAAGGTGAGTAAAATGAAAGTGAAACATTTATTTTAAATAAATAAAAATAGTATAAAAAAATTCATGGGTTTCTTGAGACGTATGCTATAATATTTCATCATCATAGCCTAATCATAAACAATCCTGAAAAACAATTAGATTGTAACATAAAACCCCTTACATCAGGTCCGACTTCCTTCGTACATTTTAGAAACTATTGTTTAATAAATATAGATTTATTAAATAAATTATTCCATAAACAGACTCATATATATATATATATATATATATATATATATATTAAAACATATATAATTTTATTTTAACCTTATACCACTTTTTTATTAATTATTCTTTATTAAAGTCATTATTCCAAGTGATAATTGTTTCGTTTTTCATTTAAGTTTTGGTTTAGTAGTTTCAGTCCTTAAAATTTGATCATAGTTCCATCATCTCTATTATATTAATCATGATATAAATATAATATATATTAATTATATATATATATATATTCATCCATAAACTTTAGGGATGTAAAAATGAATCACACCATTCATAGAAACGGAAAGTTATATGTACGCATGAACGATGTTTTCATTTTTTGACGGATGGAACAAAAGAATGGTAAAAATTAATTAACCATTATTGGATAATTATAATATAATATATATATATATATATATTCATAAAATATATCCTAATTACCATCCAAGTAAAATTTAAATGAAAAATTAATCACATCACTTTGTGAAGGTGGTAGTCCACATGTACGCACAAACGACATTATTGTTTCCCAGAGGATTGTATGGTAAGAAGTTATAAATGTTATTATCATTAAAATAGTATAATTATTTCATAAATATTATAAATAAATATTAAAACCATCATAATACTCATCTATAAAATATGGTGATGAAAAATAGATTGTATTGCTACGTATAGATGGAGAGTCGTATGCATGCATGAGTGATACTTTCACTTACCATTTGTTGGAAAAGTGGGTGTATAATTATGTTTTAATAATAATTATAAGATTTAATTATATTAATTATAATTAAGTTATAATTTTATGAATGATATAATCATCTTATAAGAGGTAAAATGAGAATTAAGAAGAAATTTGTCGGTTAAGGCGATTACCTCTTCTTTGAAACGACTCCTTTAGATCTCCTATTAAGGGCTCTAGGGTTGGTCTTTTGGGAGTAAAATAACCTATATAATTTTTATAGAGAAGTATATAAGATAAATTGGAAGATTTTTTTCAATCTAGAAGACTCAAATTGGTGAAAATAAGTGATGGAGGAGGTTCCCATTTAAAATTAAGGTGAGGGGTTCTTTTGGAATTTCTCAAAAGATTAAAGTATAATAAATTGATTATCAATAAAATGGAATCCAAATGGATATGTATTAAAATAAAAGGTATTATATATTTTTAATACCATTAAAAATAAAATTTAAATATTTTTTAGTTACATTTTAACCCTTATCATTTTGATTAAACCTTAGTTAAAAAATTTTAATTTGAACTACGGTAACAACTTTTTCAACATTAAAGGGATATAGTTATACTTATAAGATAAAAATCGGTTCATAAATGGAAAATTAATGAAATTTTAGATAATATAATATCCTCCTTATCTTATTTATATATTTTTATGAATTTTAAATTATTTAATAAAATATTTTATTTATAAAATATCACTATTGTTAATTTTGAAACATTTCAATTAATTTGACTTATAAAACATAAATAAAAAGTTATAATTAAAAACTAATATTTTAAAACAAAACTATTATGCCATATTAAAATATAAAATTCGTTTATAACTAAAAATTAATCAAATTATATCACTTTTAATATTTTTAATATCACTTATTTTATTTTTCCACTAATTGAATAAATAATTTTTTGGCATTGTATATGAATTTAATGAAATTATATAATACCTAAAAATATAAATAAATAAACATAATGAATATAATTTCATTACTGAAAAAATTAATATAAATATTTTTTTATAAGTAATTTTTTTCATTATTTGAACACATAAAGGATATTTAAAACTAAGAGACTGACATTTTGTAACTTTCTTTTATTTAAATAATATATAAGTCATTTTCATGAAAAAATGTCCATTAAACTTATAAATTTAGAGACTGAGGAGATAAATTTCAAATTAAATTCTTTCAATAAGAATTAGGATTAATATTTATGGCCTTATAACTTAGTTTTAACATATAATAACCATATTTACCCTTTACTAAGGTGACAAATTTTACTATAATTAATGTTCATATAGACTAAAAATAAAAGGGGCCTATTTACCAAATTTATACCTCCTGGTTATAAATATATAATTAATTTTATCTAATTTAATACATATAAATGGAATAAATTTATTTTAAATTATATGCGCAAAATGCGATAAAAACAGATTTTTAGAAAAATACATTTTTTAGCGTACAAATTGATTAATTATTTTCCTATGCATAATAAAAAGTGATAAATAAATGTTAAAACTTTTTAGTGAATATAAAATATATAAATTTTATTAAATTATTTTACCAATAGTAATCAATTTAATTTATTAGGATAAAAATACATTGCGAACAAAAATTGTTTTTTAGAAAAACCTTTCCTTTATTTTCTATAATTTTAATTTTCATTTATAATTAATTGATAACTATTGAATTAATTTTATACATATATAAAACATAAAATTTAATAATTTAGTTAGTCATATTCATACTCATAAATCTAATATTTAGGCTATAATAATATTTTAATAGTATATCATTGTTTTTCTAAACTCGTTGTTGTGTGTAACACAAGTTATCAAATAAATTAAATTTATTTGAAAGATATATATATATATCTTAAAAAAATATTGGGGTGTTAAATTCTTCCCCTTAAAAAGAATTTTTACCTAAAAATTCCATTACTCTAATATAAAAAAATTATGATACATCTACCTCATCGTATCCTCGGGTTCCCATTTAGCTTCCTTAAATTGTTGGTTTCCCTACAAAACATTGATTGAGTGAGTGGTCTTATTTTTTAGCACTTTAGCTCTATGATCCAGAATATTAACTGGTTGTTTTTCAAAAGAATGATATTTCTCTAGTTTTATAAACTTTATGTTTAGTATATGTTAAGGATCAGTTATGTACTTCCTTAGGAGAGATATATGGAACACATCATAAACTTGAGAGAGATTTAGTGGAAGCATTAATCGATAAAATATTATCTCGATATGATCAAGAATTTAAAAGTACCGACATACCTAAGTCTTATATTTTACCTTCATTAATAATATCATAATACTCTTCCATATAAATATCCATAGGAATACCTTACCACCAACTTCAAGCCCTAGATCCTTATAATGATTGTTTGTATAATTTTTGTGCTAACTTTGAGCTGCACTTATAAATTGTTGAATGGATATAATATTCTCTTACATTTACATAGCTAGATGAAGTACCAATATATTCCCCACTTCAAATTCATTCCATCATATTGGATTTATACAATTCTTTCCATATAGGGATTTATAAAGAGACATTTTAATACTCAAGTGAAAGCTATTATTATAATAAAATTACACCAAATAAAGGTATTGACACCAACCACATTTAAAACACATAGAGAAATATCTAAACATGTATTATAGAGTTTGAATTCTCTATATATATGAGGATAATAACAAGTGTTTAATAATAACTGTGTATCAAGATCCTACTGAATACATCACCAAAACATTGAGGTAAACCTCGGATCCCAATCAGATAAAATTGATAGTAGTACACCATAAAATATTACCACTTAATTAATGTATAAAAAAGTAAGTTGATCAAGAGAGAAATATTTTATAATGGTAATAAATTATGTTGACATCATAAATTTATTGACTATAACCCATATAGTATTATGCCCTTTGGATGTTTAGGGGAGTCTGATGACAAAATATATGGTGTTGTTTTCCCATTTTCATTCTTGTATGGGTTATGGTTGTAAAATACTCTTAGACTTTTTCCCCTCATCCTTAACCTAACGACATATCAATCAATAAGAAAAATACTCTTCAATATCTCTATTCATGTCATCCCACTATAAATACTATTTTAAATATTTAAACATCTTTATGCTTCAAATATAAATAGATAATGAAAAATTATGAGCTTCATACAATAGCTCCGTAAAATCTAGTACCAAAGGGAGATATACATGGTTCTAAACCTTATTATTCTATTATAATCAAGTTTGAAATTAGGAACATTTATCACCTTTTTTTCATCTTTACATCTTTCTTTTGTGCCTCTTTAATCTTAAATTTGATAGATGGTTTAACACTAAATTCATAAATATAAGATGTATCCCCTTACTTTAAGATTTCATGATCTATAATTTGTAAGTATATAAATATTGTATATTTTTTTATCTTCTTCATATATAATCTTGAATGATCCATTTGACTAAAATTATCCTCCACCTTGTTCACTTTCCTAGGTTAGTAATGTATTGAGAAGTCATAATCATTAATCAGCTCCAAACATCTTCTTTTGTTCATGTTCAACTCTTTTTGAGTGAAAATGTACATTAAAATTTTGTGATTAGTATATATATCACACCTTTATTCATAGATATAATTCCTTCATATCTTTAACGAAAATTTACTACATCTATATCCAAATCAAGAGTTGGGTAATTTTTCTCATAGACCATCAATCATAACGAGGCATAAGCTATGACTACATCATTCAACATGATAATGCATCCAAGTACCTTGTTTGATGAATCACTATAGATTAAAAACTTTTATCCGCTATGAGGAAGTGTAAGCACATGTGAACTGACTATCCTTTTCATTATTTCCACAAAACATTCCTTACATCCATCCATCCAAAGGAACTTGGCTCCCTTACAATTTAACTTGGTGATTGGATAGTATATACATGAGAAAATAACCATAAAACACTGATAATATCCATCCAAACTAAGAAAAATACATATCTCAGTCACAATGGTTGGTATGGGAAAATATTCAATAACTTCTATCTTTTAAGGGTCTACTAATATACCCTCAATTGAGATTATTTGACCCAAGAATGAAATTTTCTGAAGCCAAAATTGACAATTGGTAAATTTTTTATAAATATTATCCTTACAATGGGTCTTCAGAAAAATATTCAAGTGGTCTTAATTATCTTTCTTTATCTTTTAATATATAATAATATCATTCATAAATACTGCAAAAAAACTGATCAAGGTAATTTCCAAATACTCTATTCATTAAATCCATGAAGAAAGTGGGGGAATTAGTAAAACCAAATGGAATAAATATAAATTCATAGAGTCCATAACTTTTATGGAATATTATATTGGTTATATCCTCCTTATTGACCCTCAATTGATAATATCTAGAATAAAGTTCAATCTGGGAAAAGTATTGATCTCTATACATTTGATCAAATAATTCATCAATACAAGGTAAAGGATATTTTTTATTGGTAATGATATTGTTAATTTCTCGATAATAGATATAGAGTCTCATTGATAAATATTTATTCTAATCAAACAATATAGGTTTACCCCAAGGTAACTCACTTGGATAAATTAATCCCTTTTTAGGATTCTCCTGGTGTTTCTTCTTCAATTATTGAAACTCAATCGGGGCCATTATATAATGTCTTGGAAAAAGGTGTAGCATTAGTTTTGAGTTCTATTGAAAACTAAACATCACAATTTGGTGGAAAACTAGGAAATTATTCTATAAATATATCAATAAACTCCTACACAATAAGAATATCTAAATGTCGATTTTCTCCCCAACTATCTAAGATAAACTCAATTTTTGAATAGGAATATCCATATGATGTATGTAATTTCCATCAAAATTTTCTTTTTTCATCACATTGATAGGTGATGATAAGTTTGTTTGGAACATCAAATGTAAATTCACTTCCTTTAAAATTTATGTGGGTTTTATTAAAAGAAATAAAATCCATTCCCAAAATAACATCAAATTAAAATAGAGGAATAATGAAAATATTTTTAAGAAACACATTCCCACAAACATCAACTAGAGAAGAATCATAGACTTGGGATGAAAACATCATACCGTTAAGGTTTTATACTTTTAGTACCCCTGTTTTCTAATATGTAACCCTTAATTTGTGATTTTTATGTATATTAAGTATAAAGGTGGATTTTGGAATAATTTGGGGGTCTTTTAAGGAGTCTTGTGAGCTAAAGGGAAGGCGCATGGGATGCGTAAGGTTTCTTTAAACCATGGGGAACAATAGGAGAAACCGTGAATTTTTGTAGATGTTGGATAGTAGCTTCAGAACACTGGATGCACGATTAAGGAGGTCGTGCAAGGAGGTTGTGTGAGGGTTTTCCCAGGCAGTAGCTAATGAACAGTTAGTACACGGTTTGTTAAACTGTGTGACTAAACCATGTTTAGGGTTAAAGTGATATCCTAAAAAAGTATATCTCACATTTTATTGAATATATAGGATTTTTTTTGATCATATGAATCCCATATTTGGTATTATTCTACATTGAAGGTTGGAGAACCTCTCCAAAGAAATTTGGAATCAATCTGGAGCCTTTACTTGGTGGTTAGAAGTTGATTTCTTGAGGTATGTCATCGTTCTTCACTGTTATTATCATGTTTTCTTAAATATACTTCTAATATCCTCTCATTTTATCATATCTATTCCTGTTATTGGTAGATATAAGATTTTGGATGCCAAATATGATTATTTTTTGTCTTTTTGTTGATAGGCACAGAGATCTAAGGCAGTCTCGTGGATTTATTACCTGGTTTCTTAAGTATTCTTCATCAATTTTCTGTTTTCTTCAAAACCTTTGAGGTAGGTGGATTCACTCTCAACTCCTCTTAGTATAAATTATTGGAATGATTTCAAATTGATTACTTTGTGTGGATTTGATTGTGATTTGGTTTCTTTATGATTTTTAGAAGCATTCTTCAGTGATGGTTTGTGGAAATATATAAAATTGTTGTTCTTGAATAAAGTGTTTGATTCTTGATTTTAAAATGAAGATTAAAAATGGTATTTTTATGGAATTTTGGTAATTTTATTTGATTAAAGTGTTTTCAATAAAATTAATTCTTTTTTGAATTGGAATGGGTGTTTATAATTGGTTTGTTTAATGGTTTTCAATAAAAGAACAGTTTTATTGAAATGGTTTGAATTGGTTTATTTAAATGGTATTGGAATATATGGGTTGTGTGAGTTCATGTTCAATGTTCCCCTAAATAAGGAATGTGTACCAATGGGGTACAAGGTGTGTGACCCTAGATAAGGGACGTGTGTCATTGGGACACAAAGTAATTGGATGGGAGTCCGCTCATGAGAAGGAACTATCAAATAAGCAGGTATGTGTGGCGGTGTGGTAAACAATGGAATGGTTATGCCAAAATGATATTGAGAAATGGTTTAGTGATATTTTTTGGTTTCTTTTTTGGAAATTTGAATTTTTTGAAATTTGGATAAAATAGCACTTGTTTACTTTTGGTTATAAAAAGTTTTGTAACTTGTTTATGTTTAGTTATAAACTATTTTGGGAAATTGTTTTATATAAACCATTTTATATAAATGTTTATAACCTTTTTATCCTAGTGTAATGAGTAGGGAAGTCATTGGGTAAAACCTACTTATTTTTATACTCACCCCTTCTTTATAAATTTGGTGCTTTTGCAGATGCAATCTTTCAGGAAATGAGAAAAGGTAAAGTATCACACGTCTTTAGCACCACCTCATGATACTTGGGTTGTTTTGTGATTGGAGAAATGGAGCATGTGAAGCTTGGAGTCTTTTTGTCGTATTGAGTTTATTTTTTTCCTTATGTTGTTTACATTTATAGTTTCTTTATCTTTCACTATAGTACACTTTGATTTTGTTGTGATATAAAGTAGTTGGTTGAGTTGTCTTTTATTTATTCATATATAAAATTGTGAGTTTTTTTGTTATGGTTTTTTGGGTTAATGGTTATAGTTATTGAAGTTAAAATCGTCCCCCACTTATATTTGAAACCCTTTAGCATTTATTAACAACCATTTTCATCTTAGGGATGTATCTTAAGTCCATGTAGCATCCCACCGCCCTCTCAAGCCAGTGATATGGGTGGGATGTTACAAATGGTATTAGCTTGTTCAGTCATTTCCTAACAAGTGGTCTTTAGTTTCTTGGTCTTGGAGTTGAATTCAATCTTGTCTATTCCTTACATTGGAATCCTATAAAGGAGTAGGATTGTTGGGACTTGAAATGTAGATCATAAAAAGATGAAGATAACCTTTTTATTTTAAACTTAAAGTTACCAGGGAGTTGGGTATATAAGTGTTTTTGATACACTTATAGGATATAGAATCTCATTGTCATGGGTTTATCCAATGAGACGAGCATGACATGAATTGTAGAGGAATGACTTCCCACATGGATTTAATATCTCATTTAGATTAATGATTTATTATTTTTTGCAAAGATGTAAATTTTTGGAAAATGTGGAAACTATTTCAAGTGAAAGATTTTGAAAAATAAAGGTTGATATATTTTTAAAATGGTTTTATTTTCAAAATAATGAATGGATTTTTCTTCAAAAAAACAATTGAACATGGAAAAGGTTGATTTTGGAAAGAATTGTTCGGATGGTTCATGTGATAGAATTTGAAATTATAATTCATCATTTACTAGAGAGTGATACTTATAGAGTTTGTTGTTTGTTTAGAAAATGGCACCCGGTAGGCATCGTAGAAACCAGTCAGAAGAATTTGCAGAGAATGTGGTTGAACCTGAGCCACATGTGAACCAAGAGATGGTTTATATTATTGTCCAAGTGTTCCACACTATAGAAACAGAAAATCATAGGGATGATCCAATACATGTGGATTATTCCATCTAATTCATGAAGAATAATCCACCCATTTTCTAGGGTGATTCTGAACCAGAAAAGGTAAAGGCGTGTCTAAATAGGATGAATTGTATCTTTGATTTCATTAGTACACCAATTGTGATGAAATTCAAACTAGAAGTGTATATGATCGAGGATCTTGCACGCTAGTGGTGGGAACTTGTGCTTCATGCCAAACTGAATAAAGGCTTAAGTTGGGAGGATTTTGAAGAATTATTAAACAAAAAACTCTATCCTCACATGTTAAAGATCCATAAAATTATATATTTCTTTATCCTGAAGCATGAAAATCTCTCTGTCATATAATATACGGCTAAATTCATGAATTTAGTGCACTTTTCACTAGATGTTGTGGCTAGTGTGTCCTTGAAGGAAGGCGTCTTTGAATCAAGGCTAAGGGATAAGATACAATCAAATATTGTGGTACTTTTTATTACATATTATACAGAAATAGTGAACAGAGAGACAATGGTTGAATGTGATATCTCAAGAGCTATGGGATAAGTAAGTATGATGATACCTATGGGAAATGGTGGGAACTCAAATGTTGGGAGAAAGTAGAAGAGGGACACCTATTTACAAGGTGGGAGCGGGACTCAAAATCAGACAGCTCAATCAGTAAACCTTCCTCCATGACCTAATAACAAATAGAGTTGTTTCTAAGTGGTTATTTTGATAATATAAAGTGAGATTGTATGGAAAAACCTAGAGAATGTCATAACTGCAAGAAGATGGGGCATCTTTAGTGCTATTGTCACAGTGATCTGAGGTCAGGTGCATGAGACACTTCTAAGGTGTCACAAGCATCGTATGATTGTATAGGATGAGGGTAGAAGAATTAGTATCATAAACATAGAAGATATTGACATGGTTATTCTAAGAACACCATGAATCCTTAGTAAGGGAAATCTCATCAAGGTAACAAGGAGAAGACTGCAGCAACGAATCAATTGTATGGATCTAAGTAGATGATTGTGGATGATCCGGATGGACCATCTATGGTGAAAGGTTTGATTCTATTTAATTTTACCCTTATGAAAGTGATGTTTTGTACTAGTGCATCTCATTCCTACATTGCTTTGCATGTTGTTGATTTTCTATGTTTAAAACTTGATATAATGCCTTATGTGATAAAACAACAAACTTGTCTTGGAGAAAAAGAATGTCAATCCTTGGTCTGTAGAGGATGTTCTATAAATATTGATAGAGCTGAGATGAAATGGTACTTCTCAGTGTTGGATATAGATACCTATGATCTAATCCAGGGTATGGATTTGTTTCCAATGTTCAAGTCACACATCAACTATTATAATAGAATGGTTATTTTCACAATAGAGGATAGAATCAAACATCTATTCATTGGAAAAAAGGTTGTAAAGATATGTGAAAAGGATTTTTGTAACATAAAGTGGGAACAATCTCTTACCAGTTGGTGGTGTTGACCTAGGCATTGATGGAAGAGAACAAGGATATCCACTTTCCAGTAGTTTTGGATTAATTTCCAAATTTCTTTCCCAATAACTTTTTAGGGTTACCACCTCTAATGGAAGTGTATTTTACGATTGATATCCTCCCAAGGACCATTTCTATTTCCTTTATGTCTTATAGGATATCACTAATATAATTAAGGAAATTTAAAGTGTAGTTGGAATATATGGAAATAAAAGGTTCCATTTGGCTGAGCACATCTCCATGGGTAGCACCAGTCTTGTTTGTGAAAAAAGCAGATATAACTCTAAGGTTGTGTGTGAATTATCATAGCTTAACCAAGTTATGATAAAGAAATGGTATTCACTTCCATGGATTAATGATCTATTTGATCAATTAAGGGGATCCCGGTGGTTCTCCAAAATTGAATTGCTATTAGGATATCACCAATTTCATGTTCGAAAGGAATATATTCTAAAGGCAGCTTTTAGAAGCAGATATGGCCATTATGAATACGTAGTTTGGCCTTTTGGTCTTACGAATGAACTAGAAATATTTATAGCATTAATGAATCAGATATTTTAGAGAAATAGTGATTATGTTGTGGTGGTTTTGTGGATGACATATTGGTATATTCAAGGATAAGTAATGAGCATGAGAAACCCCTGGAGGCTATGTTGGGAATCTTGAGAGATCACTGGTTATATTCCAAACTATCAAAGTGTGATTTTTTGATAAAATAGGTATGCTTTCTTGGCCATTTAATGTTTTATAAATGTGTTTCTTTAGATATAGATAAGATAAAAGCTAGTATCTCTTAGAAACCTCCAAATAATTTCTTTGAGAAATGAAGTTTTCTTGGTCTAGTTGGTTATTACTGATGCTTTGTGTGTGACTTATCAAGACTAACCTCACCAATGACGTCTTTGGAAAAGAAAAATGTTCCATTCTAATGGAATTAGGAATTCTATAAATATTTTCAATAGCAAAAGGTTCTCCTGATATCATAACCTATCTTGATTTTTATGAAATCAAGATAGGGGTGTATGGTGTATTATGATGCTTCTAGATCTACTTTGGGATGTGTTCTCATGCAAGGAGACCACATAGTTTCTTATGGTTTAATAAAATTAAGAGTGAATGAGAATAATTACCCAATACATGATTTGTAGTTAGTTATGTTCATCCATGCTTTGAAAACTTGGTGTCACTATATCTTTGGTGAGAAATTTATTGTGTTCACATATCATAATATATTGAAACAAATTTTCTCACAGTAGTATTTGAATATGAGGAAAAGAATATGGATGGAGTATATCCAAATTTTTGAATTTGACTTGATGTATAAACCAGGAAAAAGAAATTATGTGGAAGATGCATTGAGTAGAAAGTCGTATTCTTAGTTGTAAAAGGAAGCTTTAGATGAGTGGCAGTTGATGTCGACCCTAGAAAATATGCTTCTAGAATTTCAAGATCAAGGTGATGTTGTAGTTTTCTTTTCAGTTTTTGTGATTCCTGTTTTATAAAATTTAGTCAAAGAAGTAAAAATATCTGATGTAGAATTCAGGGTTATGTGTTCAAAACTCAATGGTGGGGAGACCATTGAGGGATTAAAACTTAATGTGAGTTTGGTTTTTTTGTTTAGAGATTGGATGGTTGTATATATGGATTTTCATGAAAAAATTATTCATGTTTAACACCATTACAGTTGAGATTTACCCCTAGAAATACAAAATATGTATAAGGAATTGAAGGCACAATTTTGGTGGATTGGTATGAAACCGAAGGTGGATGAGTTTGTTTCCAAGTGCTTAACTTTTTAGCAACTTAAGGTAGAACATAAATGACTAGTAGGTATGTTATAGTATTTACCTATCCCAGTGTGGAAATGGGATCATATAGCCATAGATTTTGTTACAGGTCTCCCAATAATGGTTTGGAAACATGATACCATATGGGTGATAGTGGAGTGGCTTATAAAGTCATCTCATTTCATCCCTATTCATGAAACTCATGCAGTAGAGGATTTATCAAAAATATATATCCAAGAAGTGGAAATGAAAAATGGAATACCAGTTTTGATAGTCTCAAAAATAGATCCTAGTTTCACATCTTGTTTTTATAAATCCTTACAAAAAGTCATTGGTACTCAGTTGACTATGTGTATGGCGTATCATCCTCATATGGATGGGAAATCTAAAATTATGATACATACATTGGAATACATGTTTCAGGCTTATGTAATTTATTTTTGTGTCTCAAGGGAAGATGATATACCCTTAGTGGAGTTCTCATATAATAACTGTTGTTAGGACTCAATACATGTGGCTCTGTTTGAAGCATTATATGGGCATCCTTGTCATTCTTCACTTTGTTGGGAGAAAACAGGTGAGACTTCACTTTTTGGTATGAGCCTTGTCCAATAAATAATAGAAAATAATCATTTGATCAATAAATGGATAGATATGGCTTAGAATCATTAGAAATCATATTCAGATCATTGTTAAATACCATTTTTGTTCGTGGTGGGTGATCACGTGTTCTTGCAGATTTCTCCTAGGCTTGGACATCGTCGATTTGGTAATTAGGGCAAGTTATATTCTTGATAAATTGGAACTTTTGAGATACTATAATGATTTGGATAGGTGGAATATCATTTGGTGTTTCCACCATGGTTCGGTTCAGTACATAATATGTTCCACGTATCTCAACTGAAAAAGTGTGAGCCTGATCCTGACCATGTGATCAGATGGAATCAGGTTGACCTAGATCTAGATGCTTCATTGGTACATATCTCGGTTCAGATTGTGGTTAGGAAAGATAAAGTCTTTTAGGTAAAATCATGAGTATATTATGGGTTTTATGAAAACATGGTCAGATTTAGAAAGAGACTTGGGAATGAAAGAAGGAAATGAAATAGTAGTGTCCAAAACTATTTCAGGGCAAGGATAATTTTATACTCTTTAAGGATGGAAATACCAATGGTGGGAAGAATTTAGTACCCCCATTTTCTAGTATGTGCCAATTAATTTGTTATTTTTATTTATATTAAATATAAATGTGGAGTTTGGGATAGTTTGGGGATCTTCCAAGGAGCTTTTGGGGATAAAGGGAAGGCATACGGGATGCGCATGATTAGTCTAAACTGTGAGGAATCCTAGGAGAAACTGTGCAGAGTTGCAAATGTTAGATAGTAGATTAGGTATGGTGGGTGCATGGTTAATTATTCCATGTGAGTAATCTATGCAAGGGTTTTCTCATGTTGTAGCTAATTCACAATTAGCACACAGTTTTTCTAACCGTGGGACTAAACCATGCACAGGGTTAAAGTGAGATCCTAAAAAAGTGGATCTAACAAATTTTTATCTCTATAGGATTAATTTTTTATCCTATAGGTCCCTAAATCGGTATTATTCCCCATTTAATGTTATATAACCTCTCCAAAACAAATTGGAATAGATCTTAAGCCTTTCCTTGTCATTTAGAAGCTTATTTCTTGAGGTATGTCATCATTCTTCATAGTTCTTGTCATGTTTTCTTAGATCTCCTAATATCTACTTCTCATATCCTCTCATTTTCTTATATCTACACCTGTTATGGGTAGATATATGATTTTGGATGAAAAATATGATGAGTTTTGGTCTCATTTTTATGGGAGAAGAGATATAAGGTAGTTTTGTGGATTTCTTACCCGATTTCTTGAGAGTTCATCATCTGTTTTCAGTTTTCATCAAAACCTTAGAGGTATGTGGCTTCAATATAAAATTTAATTAGTATAATTGACTAGAATGATTTTAAATTTATTACTTTGTTTGTATTTTATTTTAAATTGGTTTTTATAATTTTTAGAAACCCTCTTCGGTGATGGTTTGTGGAAATATGGAAAATTTGGGTTCTTGACCAAAGTGTTTGATTATTGATTTTAAAATGAAGATTTTAAATTGGGAATTTTATAAAATTTGGTAATTGGATTTTATTAAAGTTTTCTTAATAAATTTAATGATTTTTTTTGAAACATAATAGTTGTTTGGAATTAGTTTGTTCAATGGTTTTCAATAAAAGAACGGTTGTATTGAAATGGTTTGAATTGGTTTATTTGAATGGTTTTGGAATATATGGGTTGTGTGAGTTCATGCTTGACATTACCCTGAATAAGGGGTGTGTACCAGTGGGGTACAAGGTGTGTGACCTTAGATCGTGGGGTGTGTGTTAGTGGGACACAAGGTATATGGACGAGAGACTGCTCATGATTATAGAACTGTCAAACAAGCATGCATGTGTGGGGGTGTGGTGAACAATGGAATGCTTATGAAAAAATGATATTGGGAAATGGATTTGAAAATTAGATTGGTTTCCTTTCTAGAAATGTGACTTTCTATAAAATTGGATAAAAATATTACTTGTTTACTTTTGGTTATAAATGGTTTTTAAACTTGTTTATGTTTAGTTATAAACTGTTTTCGGAAATTGTTTTATATAAAATATTTTATATAAATGTTGTTAACCTTTCTATCCTAATGGAGTGAGGAGGGAAGTCATTGGAGAAAACCTATTGAGTATTATACTCACCCCTTCTTTAGAACATTGGAGATTTTGTAGATGTTATCTTTTGGGACATGGGGAAAGGTAAAGTATTATACATCTTTAGCACAACCTCATGATACTTAGGTTGTTTGGTGATTAGGGCATGGAGATTGTGGATCATGGATTCTTATTGTTGTCTTGAGTTTATTAGTTTTCTTTATGATGTTTACTTTGACAGTTTCTTTTTATTTGGTTGCAGTACACTTTGGTGTGATTTTGATATAAATAAAGTGGTTGAGTTGTCTTTCATTTATTCATGCATCATATAGTGAGTTGTTTGGTTATAGTTTATAGGGTTAATGGTTTTAGTTATTAAATGGTAAATCATTCCCTACTTTCATTTGAGACCCTTCAACATTTATTTCCAACCTTTGGCATCTTAGGGATGTCTCTTAAGGCCAAGTAGCATCTCACCACCCTCTCAAGTCAATGAGATGGGTGGGATGTTACACTACTGATAACTCGACATCTAATTTTTTAGGTGGTATCTTAATACCCTTATAAATGTATTTAGATATAAATGAGTGGATATATCTAGAATCATATAAGATATTATCTATTATAGAGTGGATTATAAGTGTACCATTCACCATGTCATTATCATACCCCTCATCAAAAATAATAAAGTTGTGAGATTTCCATTTTTATGGGATTAATAGGTTTTTAACGTTGATCATCATCATTAACGTTCAAATTTGTGCACTTTTTAGCAAAATTTTCATGACCCTTTCATTTAAAACACAGTAGTGTGGGTGGTTCATTCTATAGTTCTTTCTCGCTATTTGTATTATTAGTTAACTTCTTCCCATAATTTTCACTTTCAGTTTCATGATAAACTTCTTTTTCACATCAAAATCATTTATCAGTTCCCTTAATACAATTCCCCCCATGTTTCCTTCCACATTTGGAGAATAAAAAAATGTTAATCTTATTCTCTCCATGGTTTTTAGAATTTTCTTTGAATTACATTTTTATTTTCTTTTCAAATCCATGATATTTATGGGTAACTCCAATATATATATAAACCTTAATTAAATGTAGAATTATATATTCATAACTATTCAAATCCATTATTGTTATCACCCTTAAAATAATTCGTTTTAATCCACTGAAGAATCAATCAACATTGCTTTAAGTTAGATGATAATACCAGAAGTGTACCTCATAGGACTTGTAAAATTTTCCTCATATGTTCCAATGGATTCATCATCCGTCTATTTTAACTCATGGAATTATTTCCCTATTTACATAAAAAAATAAATGGAAAATACATATTGATAAATAAGGTCTTAAACTCATCCCACTCCATAGAGTCAATTTCTTCATATTGCTTTGTGTTCTTCATAATATTTCACCATTGATCTGCTTACACTTCCAAACGATAAACAACCAAAATAAATTTCTCATGTTTCAAACAATGAATAATGGAAAATATTTTTTCATCAGTACTAATTCATTTCCCAACATCTAGTGGATCAGTAGACCCATTAATAGAATTTAGACGTTTCCACATGAAATACTCAACAAAATGCTGTTCCCTCCTTTTCACATTTGGATGCATAGCATTATTCATAGCTTGTGAATTTTGTGTCGTCATATTAATGAGATTTTTCATTTCATCTCCCATAACATTCAATCTCCCAGGATGAAAATCATTGAATTTTCTATTTCATTTAGTGTTAACACAATTTCTATGGGTTCCAGTCAAAGACTAAAACCAAAATCATAGTGTTATAAATAATAATCATAGTGGGAAACCACATAATCATAAAAAATAAATTATAGTATATATAAATCATGAAACATTCTTCTATGATAATTTATATTTAACCTTGGTCATTCATGATCATTACCAAAACATTAGGATTTTATCCTATACTTAGAATTATCCCTAGGGTTCTCACTAAAGTTATCTCATATGAGTTTTCAATGGTTAAATACACCTTCCTATTATACCATCTATAGATACCCATATATTTCATACATAGATATTTCATATAAATAAATAAATATTATTTACATAAAATAACAATCCATGCCAGAATATTTTGGGTCTAATTTCTTTGGAATCTTAGAAACATAAAAAACTAGTTCATAATAGTTCAACATCATCTCCCACTTAAATTTTTTTAATTATCAACCTTATTAGACATATCAAACATTAAACCATTCTTTATAACCTGGGAAACGAAATAAGAAATGGTGATCTATGATAATCCATAAGAGTAAACAAGGGAGATATCAATGATCATATAATCATAACATGATAAAAAGGGTATTAAAACATGATATTAACATTTTAAAACCATACCCTACATATCACATGTCAAAATCTTGAGCCATGGAATAAATATTATCATATTATAAGACAAGAATCATTAAGTAATCAAAGAACATGATCCATGAGATCATAACATTGGAATAAGAAATGAAATTATGGCATACACATAAGCATAGAAAATAATTTCCTCAATATTAAAGGATCCTTTACAATAATATTATAGTGGAATGGTTTCACTCCACAAACCATAATAGTATTAAAGGATTAGTCCTAATAATATCATAGTGGATAAAGTACTTTACTAAATCAGGCTCACTCCCCATTCCATTCCTATTTATTTAATGAGGTATAAATCTTTATCCAATTCATTGTTGAGAGATATATGTATCACCCATCACAGAATGAAAATCATATATATGTTTTCCACAAGATCATAATGAATTAATCAAATCATAACCCTTGAAAATAAATGGGTTTTATAAACATTTCATCATAGCAAAGCCCATGGAAAGGAAATGGGTTTCATAAACATCATGTCATCATAAACATAAAACATCTAGAGAAAGAATAAGGATGGAATCCTTGGATCATATACCCATTAAATCATAATAAAAATAAATTATTTTTTTATTATGAATGGAAATATCATAAAAATATCATTAGAACATTCTTGAGAAAAATAAACTTAAAATTTTGAAAACACTTCATAAAATATAAAAAATTTCAAAATATTATGACAAAATTTATTCTAAAAGAACAATAGAAACTTTTCAAGGAATATTCATATATTTTATTGTTCATAATGATGTTAAATTCCAATCATTTCATATAAGTTAAAATAAAATATTATTTTCACATTTTTTAAAAATTCAAAAATACCTTATTCAAAAAAAGACAAAAAGATTACTTTTAACCCTTTTTTAAAAAAAATAAACAAGTGTAAAAATGAAATTTAAAAATCATAGGATAATATTAAAAACATTTTTAAAAACTATATATTTTTAAAACATGTATATAGAAGAAGAAAATTTTGTTGAAGAGAAAAATAATGTTTATTTTTCTTTAAAAACATATTTTCAGTCTCTTGGCTACTTAAGGTGAGGAAAATGAAAGGAAATTTTTTTTTCAAGAAATAAATATAGAATAAGAAAATTCATGGATTTATTTATATATAGAACATAATATTGTTGTACATCTCGAACCTCTCGTTGTTTGATTTTCATGATCACAATCACTTTCATTTTTATCTAACATTGTGTTTTAAGTGTTTGTGTTGATAGGCATTTGATTGCCAAGAAGTTGACCAAGGAAGAGGCAGAAATGGACTGAAATTCAGTCCACCGGCCGACCGGTGGCTTCACCACCGGCCAGCCGGTGGCACCCAGACTCAAGGGGTAGCTACTGCCTCCCCACCGGTCGACCGGTGGCTCTGCCACCGGTCGACCTGTGGCACCCAGCTCAAATAGTGTTTGCTACTGTCTTGCCACCGGCCAGCCGGTGGCTCTGCACCGGTCGACCGGTGGAGCCTGGACCAAGACTCTTCTTCTCATCCAAGGCACCGGCCAACCGGTGGGACTGTACCGGCCAGCCGGTAGCCCAGTCAAACTAGCCGTTGGGGTTGACCAGTCAACATTCTTTTGGCCTCCAACGGCTCCAAAGCCTTCTCCAACGGCTCCGAAGCCTCCCCAAAGGATCCTAGCCTATAAATAAAGGCCTAGGAAGCCCCGGAACTTAATCTAAGCCACCGGACACATTTTTACATCTTTGGCGAAGCTCCGGCGGATTGTTCCAAGGAATCCTCAAGTGCTCCAACCATCTTCCAATCCAAGGAGCACCTCAAGAAGCTTGGGAGAGCACGCAACATCAACTCCAATCAACCATTGGCGCCCAAGTCTTCCTCAATTACGGGTTTTATTGTTTTATTTATTTTGAGCTTAAATTTGGGTTTGTGCCTACAAACCCCAACCCTTTTCTCAACCTCCCTTTCTTTTGGGTTTCACACCACCACTAAGGTGTGAAGAGGTTGTCAAGCCTTACCTTGTAAAAGGGCTTGAGATCGGTGAGCTAGCCTTCACCCGTAAAAAGGCTAGTGGGTTATTGCTAAACCATTAAAAGCAATTGGGTTCTTGCTAAATCAATAAAAGCAAGCTGTAATAGGTCCTAGTGCTACCTCAAAGCCTAGTGGGTTTCTTGCTATAACCATTGAAAAGCAAGCGGTAGAATCTCTCAACGGTTGAGTTGGGAGCGGAGACGTAGGCCGGGTTTTGGCCGAACTCCGTTATCAATTTTGTGTGTCTTGCCTTCTTTATTTCCGCTGCATTTCTACTTTGATTTTTAATTTGTTAATCATTTTTTAAAAGGCAATTCACCCCCCCTCTTGCCATCTTTCCTCGCTTTTCTTCCGACCCAACAATTGGTATCAGAGGGGTAATTTGAGTAATACCTTAATCGGTTTCAAATTCAAAGATCCATAGTGATGGCATCTACCTCTTTCGCCCCCGAGGGCTTCTCTTTGGGTCGGGCTCCATTTTTTGATGGGACCGACTATAATTATTGGAAAACCCGCATGACCACTTTTCTTAGAAGTATAGGATATCCCATTTTCAAAATAGTCATGCAAGGTTATTCTTTTTCTACCCCCGACGAATCCAAATGGACCCCCGCCGATATTAAAAATTTTGAGCTAGATGGCAAAGCCATGAATGCTCTCCATTGCGGGTTAGATAGAAATGTTTTTGATTGTATTTCTTCTTGCACATCTTCACATGATATTTGGAAATGTTTAGAACTAACCCATGAAGGTACTAGCATGGCTCAAAAGCAAGAACCTACTCAAAAGCAAGAACCCGCTCAAGAGCAAGAACTCGACGAAAAATTCAAACCCGCTAGCCCACTTCACAAGAAAAGGGCCAAGAAAAAGAAAGGAAAGAAGAAGGCTTTAAAGGCATCTTGGAGTGATAGCTCCTCCTTCTCCTCCTTCTCCTCAAGCGACCAAGGTAATAATTGCCTAATGGAAAAACATGAGGTATCTTCCTCCTCTTCCTCATCTTCGTCTTCAAGTTCTTCTAATTCTTTCAATCATTTGTCATATGAAGAACTCCAACATGCTCGAGATCAACTTGAAAATGGTTTTCACGAGCTTTCTTCAAAATTTGTCGCTTTGAAAAAATCTTTCAAAAAACTTTCCTCCGAAAAAGAACAACTTCTTAAAGAGAAGGAGGAACTCTCCCTAAAAATCCAAAATTTCCCAAATGTTGATTCCTTGGAATCAACCATTAAGGACCTTAGGGAATCCCTAGCCAAGTTCACCAATGGGGAACAAAACTTGATCAAACTCTTAGGTTCTCAACGAGTATCTAGAACCACCCATGGACTTGGCTACACCAACATAGCCTCCTCCTCCCATGCACCCACTGTTTTTGTAAGGGGGAGCTCCGATTTTAAATTTTGCAATTATTGTAAGGAACCCGGGCACCTAATTTATGAGTGTAATTGCAAAAATGCCCGGTACGGCCAACCCAAGTCTTTTTTCTTTTCCGATGAATTCTATAGGAGAAGACCCGCCATGAAACAAATTTGGATTGAAAAATCCCTTTTGGCAAGTCTCTCCGGGCCTAAATTTGTTTCGGTTTCAAAAACCACTCCCCAGTGATTCTTTGTTTTTATTTAGGGGGAGTTAGGATTGATTAAGCTTTTCATTTTCAAATTTTATTCAAACTTTCAATTTCAACTCTTGGTTTCAAATTTCAAAATTCAATTGGTTTTTTATTCAAAACTTTCAATTCAAACTGTTATTCAATTTTTGATTCAATTTTCAAAAATTCCAATTGATTTAAAAATCTAGATTTTCAATTGATTTTTCAAATCTCAAATCTTGTTTTTCAAATCTCTCTTTTCCCTCAATCAAGTTTTATGCCCCACTCTATTTTGATAATCACAAAGGGGGAGAATTTCTTGATTGATTGGGGGAGAAACTTTTTTGATCATGCTTTGCTTTACATTTCATTTTATTTAAGCATTCCTTTCAATTCATGTTTTTACTTTAATTGTTTAAGTGATTGTGATCATCAAAATAGGGGGAGATTGTTGTACATCTCGAACCTCTCGTTGTTTGATTTTCATGATCACAATCACTTTCATTTTTATCTAACATTGTGTTTTAAGTGTTTGTGTTGATAGGCATTTGATTGCCAAGAAGTTGACCAAGGAAGAGGCAGAAATGGACTGAAATTCAGTCCACCGGCCGACCGGTGGCTTCACCACCGGCCAGCCGGTGGCACCCAGACTCAAGGGGTAGCTACTGCCTCCCCACCGGTCGACCGGTGGCTCTGCCACCGGTCGACCTGTGGCACCCAGCTCAAATAGTGTTTGCTACTGTCTTGCCACCGGCCAGCCGGTGGCTCTGCACCGGTCGACCGGTGGAGCCTGGACCAAGACTCTTCTTCTCATCCAAGGCACCGGCCAACCGGTGGGACGGTACCGGCCAGCCGGTAGCCCAGTCAAACTAGCCGTTGGGGTTGACCAGTCAACATTCTTTTGGCCTCCAACGGCTCCAAAGCCTTCTCCAACGGCTCCGAAGCCTCCCCAAAGGATCCTAGCCTATAAATAAAGGCCTAGGAAGCCCCGGAACTTAATCTAAGCCACCGGACACATTTTTACATCTTTGGCGAAGCTCCGGCGGATTGTTCCAAGGAATCCTCAAGTGCTCCAACCATCTTCCAATCCAAGGAGCACCTCAAGAAGCTTGGGAGAGCACGCAACATCAACTCCAATCAACCATTGGCGCCCAAGTCTTCCTCAATTACGGGTTTTATTGTTTTATTTATTTTGAGCTTAAATTTGGGTTTGTGCCTACAAACCCCAACCCTTTTCTCAACCTCCCTTTCTTTTGGGTTTCACACCACCACTAAGGTGTGAAGAGGTTGTCAAGCCTTACCTTGTAAAAGGGCTTGAGATCGGTGAGCTAGCATTCACCCGTAAAAAGGCTAGTGGGTTATTGCTAAACCATTAAAAGCAATTGGGTTCTTGCTAAATCAATAAAAGCAAGCTGTAATAGGTCCTAGTGCTACCTCAAAGCCTAGTGGGTTTCTTGCTATAACCATTGAAAAGCAAGCGGTAGAATCTCTCAACGGTTGAGTTGGGAGCGGAGACGTAGGCCGGGTTTTGGCCGAACTCCGTTATCAATTTTGTGTGTCTTGCCTTCTTTATTTCCGCTGCATTTCTACTTTGATTTTTAATTTGTTAATCATTTTTTAAAAGGCAATTCACCCCCCCTCTTGCCATCTTTCCTCGCTTTTCTTCCGACCCAACAAATATCTCATCATAAAAACTAAATCATAAACAATCCTTCTAAACAATGAGATTGTAACATAAAACCCCATACCTCATGTCCCAATTTCTCATTACATTTTTAAACCTCCTATTTAATAAATAAAGTTTTATTATAAATCATATTCCTTAACCATAATCATATATATAAATTCATATAATATTTAATTTTATCCTTTTATCACCATTTTATTAACAATTCGTTATTAAAATCACTATTTTGGGTGATAATTGATTCGTTTTTCATGTATGGTTTAGTTTTTTAGTTTCAATAATTTTAATTTGATCATAATACCATAATCTACATTATTTTAAACATGTTATAAATAAAATATATATTAATTATATATATATATTTATATTCATCTATAAAACTTACGGATATAGAAATTAATTACACCATTCATGGAGACGACAAGTCGTACGTACTCATAAATGTTGTTTTCCTTTTTCAAAGGTTGGAAAAAAATAAAGGTAGATATTAATTAACCTTTATAGGATCATTATTATATAATATACATCATATATAATCATAAAATCCATAATAATTTCCACCCAAGTAAAAAAATGAAAAATGAATCACGTCACTTCGTGGAGGTGGTGGTCAACACGTATACTCAAACAATGTTATCATTTCCTAAAGAATTGGATGATAATAAGGTAGACATGATAATATCATTATATAAGTATAATTTTTTCATAAATATCTTATATAAATATTAATACCATCATAATACCATTAAAAAAATATGGTGATGGAAAATGGAATGTATCGCTACATGGAGATGGTAAATCGTACGTATGTATGTGCGATACTTTCACTTTACATTGGATTGGAAATAGAGATTATAATTGTGTTTTCATAACTATATTAAAATTTTAGTATATTTATGATAATGAAGAGATTATTTTTTTAATAATATAATTGGTTTGGAAGGGTTAAAATAAGAATTAATAAAAAATTGATCGGTTAAGATGATTAACTCTTCTTGGAAATGAATCATTTATATATCCTCTTAAGGACTCTAGGGTTGGTATTTTGGGAAGAATATCACCTCTAGAATGTGTCTAGAGAAATATAAAAGATAAATTGGTATATTTTTTTATATTATAAGTCTAAATGTGGTGTAAATAAGTGATAGATGTGGTTCCCTCTTATAATTGATGTGAGGGTCACTTTTGGAATTTCTTATAAGATTAAACTATAATAAATTCATTCTCAAGAAAAATGCATCCAAATTTCCAAGGATTTGAATATAAGGTAGGATAGGTTTGTAATACCATTAACCAATATAATTTAGATAAGTTTTGGTAAAATATTAAACCTTATAATTTTTTATTAACCCTTAGTTAACCAATTTTAATTTTAACTATTGTAAAAAAATCAATATTAAAGGGTTGTAATTTTTACTTATAAGGTGAAAATTGACTCATAAAAGGAAAATTTATGAAATTTTAGACCATATAATATCCATAATATCTTATTTAAATATTTTAATGAATTTTAAATATTCTAATAAAATTTTATTATTGTCAATTTTGACACTATTCATTTAATTTCACTTGAAAGACATAAATACAATGTTTGAATTATAATATAATATTTTAAAACAACATTAATATTTCATATTCAACTATAAAATTCATGGAAAACTATAAATTACTCAAATTATATCAATTTTAATATTTTCAATATCATTTATTTTATTTTTCATTAATTGAATAAGTAATGTTTTGACATTATGTAAGCATTTAAGATAATTATATAATAACTAATAATTATAAATAAATTAAAATAATGAATATAATTTCATTATGCTCAAAATTAAAATTAATATACTTAAAAAATACTTTTTCCCTATATGAACAAATAAGGGATGTTTAAAACATAGAGTGACATTTTGTAACTTTATTTGATTTAAATAATATATAAGTCATTTTCCTATAGAAGTGTCCATTAAACAACTCAATTTCAAGACAAAGGTAATAAGTGTCAAATTATCTCCATCCAATAGTAATTTGGATGAATATTTATGGACTTATCATGTAGTTTTAACCTATATTAACCTGATTTACCCTTTACCAAGGTGATAAGTTTTACCACAGTTACTATTCATATTGAACCAAAATAAAAGAGCCCAATTTTCCAAATTTAGATCTCCTAATTATAAATTTCTTATTAATTTTATCCAATTCAATAAATATAAATAGAATAAATTTATTTTAATGTAAGTGTGAAAATGCAACCAAAACTACTTTTTTGAAAAATAAATTTTTAATCATAAAACATTATTTATTATTATCTGATGCATAATAAAAAATTATTAGATGAATTTTAATAAATTTGATTGAATATAAAATATATAAATTTTATTAAAATCATTCACTAATAGTGTTAAATTTAATTTATAGTATAAAAATAAATTACACACCTAAAAATAGTTTTTCAACAAAAAATGTTTCCTTTATTTTAAAATAATTTTTCTTTTTATTTATAATAAATGGATAAATAATTTATTCATTTGAAACATGATTAAACAATAAATTTTCATAATTTAGTTACTCCTATTCATACCCTCTAATACACTGGTTAGGTGATAATAATATTTTAATAGTATATCATGGTTTGTCTAAACTCTTTATTGTGTGTAACGCAAGTTATCAAATAAGTTAAATTTATTTGAAGAAAAATATTTCTTAAAGAAATAATGGAGTGTTACATTCATGATACATTTCATTAATTGCATTGTATTTTTTTATGATACCTTGGTCAACAAACCTTTTAATATGATGGGAACACCCTAATTTATCTATAGTGCATTGGTTAAACAATTAATATCTTGAGATGACATGTTCATGATTCCTTGGTCTAATGAATTGGTAATGTTTTATGATACCTTTTTGAATAACCTTGGAAATATGATATTATAGAACCTTATTGATTAACTTGGGTGATATTATTATTAATGTATCATTTTTATATTTTATCCACACTACTACACTATTCCTCATGTTCTTATGTTCCTTTTTATATATTATATCTTTATGTTACTTATGATTTTGTGATCCTATGACATTTAGTTCCTTATGTTAAAATAATCATTCAATGATTCTTGGATTATGAATCCATTTTTTATTGGGTGTGAATTATTTATGAATTTTTTATGATCCTTTATTGTATTCATATTATATATGTTCATCTTATAGTCACATGTGATCTTTGTTGGTTATTATTTATGTTTACCCTTACTCAGTATCTGATCTCACCAATTTCTTATGTTTTGATTTTCCCAGGTTATAAAGAAATGAAATACATATGATAAGTCAATAAGAGTATCTTATGTGAATAATTTTTTGGAGATTTTGAAGACTTTTTATCCCTTAATAATTTTCTTATATAGTTGGAAAATGGTATGTTAGTTGAGAAGACTTGGGTTCCCTTAGTTAATGTTTTTTCCTAACTCTATAAAACTCTAAACTTAAAAAGTATTGAGAATTTGTGTAATAAAATATTATATATAAGTCATGTAATTATAATATATTCAAGGAAATGGGGTTTCATATTTGGTATCATACAAGGTTTTAGATAACTTTATTGGTTATGATATTAGTTTAGGATAATTTAAGGGTGTATAGGTTAAAATTGATCATAATTTCAATGGTATAGACAATCCTTTAGGTTAGTCAAGGTAATATAGGATATTTTAGGTTTTATGATAACATAACATTATTGAAAACCCTATAGATAAGTATAAGGGGTATTTCTATGTATAGGATACCATCATGGTGTCCTAATAAAGTATATATTGTGTGGTTCTCTTAGAAATCACATCCTTGTATAGATATTTACATGTGGATGTGACTGTGGAATAGATTCACTAAGGGTTAATCACCTCAAAAAAGGTTAGTTGAGAACTGACTCAATCTTTACTCTGGTGTATGATGAGTAGGCCTAATCCTACACATCTATCTAGACACTTATAGGGGATATGTTTTGGTTTATCACATTTTCATTACAAACCATTATGAATGATTTATCATTTTAATGAATTAGGTTATTGAATATAATAAAACTCTACCTAAATAAATCTATATTGAACCAAGATTGATTTTTGTTTAAATTGAATAAAAATGTGATAATTTTTAGGGGTAAGAAATTTTGAGGATATATTTTTCATGTAATTATATTAAAATAATTATATTTTGGTGTTCATAACTCTTGTTAACTCATTTGGTTTCAGTAATGGTTGAATCCCAAAGGAATCAATTTAACAATTGATCTCAGGGAAAATGTACATATTTTCCCAATGAGAAACCTAATAGGATAAGAACTAAAGTGATAAACCTTATGATTATACCAAATCATCTATCAATAATTATTATTAACAACATGAACATAGTTAAATTCCCAAACATACTAAAGAAGATAATGGTGGAGTCTTATAGAAGTTTTGGTGATAAATATGGTGAAATAAATAACGTTAAATTTTCTTCATGCAAATAATGTCGTAAGAATCACCAATTTGAATGTAAAAAAGGTACAAAGAGTAGTTTTATGTGTGGAAAATGAAGGAATATATAAACTAGTTTCTAAGAAAAAATGAAGAAATTAGTTAACACAATGAAGGGAAACAACGTGTTTTTAAGTCACACCACCTCATTTGAAAATATATGATGGGTCAATAATATCTTTTAAATACCCCTAAGAAATTATTAGTGATTGAAAATTAAAATTTCAAGGATATAATGTACTTATGGGGATAATTTAATGCCCTAATTTTTTAGGAAGCATATTATTTCCCTAAACTATATGTTTATGATTCAAAATTACCTTTATTATTTTTTTATTTGTTCAAATAAATTGAAATAGATTAGAAAATAAGTCATAAAAGAGATGAATTAAACTGATAACACTTAATTCATTCATATTAAAACATTACAGCAAAATAACATAAAACAAAGTATTCAGACCATGGATAATTATTCACCATATATTATAACATCCTTTAAAACTACATAAATTAAAAGTGGAAATAAATAGAGAAGAATAAAATCATCAACACTAGGAGATATCATGGACTATCTTATCCTATGAGTATAAAAAATAGCTAATGAAAACCTATAATTAGGAATAATAACATGAAAGTAGAAATAATATTGTGAGATCTAAAATAAAAAATATAGAAATAAGAATTGAGGCTTAAAAAGTGTGAATAGAATGAATAATATTACTAATGCTATAAATAGAAATTAAATATAACTGATTGTAAACATGGTCATTGGAAATATGTTTTGAGCAATGTATTGTTTTCAAACAATTCAAAATAATGTTTTTTAAAGGGGGAGATTATTTTAAATAATACTCCGTCTCTTTATGATGATTTTGATGCTCACAAATACCCTTAATTATTTACTAATTATTTCGTTGAGTATTTTGCAGGAATTTATTTTTTTTATTTATTTCATACAACGAGATTTCATACTTCATTTATTCCGAGATCAATTTTAGCGCGTTCTGGAATAACTGTAGCGCGAGATCAGTTTTAGCGCGTACTGGAATCACTGTTCATACCCTACGTTGATGAACGTAACGTATGGATGAAAAGTTTACTTTTTATGTTAAAAGAAACGTATGGTTAAGGAACCTTACGTTATTTTGAAACGTATGGTTAATGAACCTTACGTTGTTGAAAAGTATGGAAGAAGAACATTACGTTTGGAAGGAACCTTATGTTTTTGTTGTTGGAAAAGTATGGAAGAGAAACCGTACGTTAGTCTTCAGTGTTGAGTTTGTTTCTCAAAAGTATGGATCATCAACCTTACTTTTATAATCAACCGTACGTTCTTTGGAGAGTTGAAGCAAGACAAAGTATGGATGATCAACCCTACGTTTGAATACTGAAGAGAAAGTATGTACGTTCTGAACCTTACGTTCTGAACCTTACGTTCTGAACCTTACGTTTGTGAACCTTACGTTTGTGAAGCCTACGTTTGGAGCCACGTCATCAACCCTACGTTTGGCGTCGGGATATTTTTGACAGACGATATTTCCTTTTGCATTGGTCAAACAGGCGGATTATTAAGCGGATTTCGAGCCGATTCTTAAGTACGACTGTGACTGAATCAAAGACGATTTTCAACGGATTAATGATTGATTTAAACGGAGCTTTTTATGCCGATTCTTCAGGGGAGTTATAACGGCTCTGTTATTTCATTTAATATCGTGAATCTAAAGGAGATTTTCATGGATCTATTTTATGCGGAATATTTTCTCAGATTTGAATATATATGTTCTATCTTGGAAACTTCGGATATATATATACACAGGAAAGTGTATGAAATATATAGATTGATCTTTTAACGAGCAAGAAACAGAGACTGTGTGAAGGCGTTCTTTTCTGGTGATCGAGAAGAAGTGTAAAACCTTTTTTACCGAAGGAAGATCTTGATAGCAGATTCACGTGTTCTACATCGACTATCTGTTGTGAATCTACTCCTGCTGAAGTTGTGAAGTTTCTTGTAATATCTATTGCAACTGGATCGACTCAGAACTGTTTTGATTACAGATCTTTATTTTCTGAAGACGACGATCTATCTACTGTCAATTGCATTCTGTTGCAATTGTGAAGAACAACTGGAGAAGTGTTTTCTTTATCGAAACCCTTTTTATTTTTGAGTGATCAGCTTCTCGTTCTAAGCTGTGTGGGTTCGTGTTTGAATCAGGAAGGCTGTGTTTGCCTGAAACTTGTAAAGGTGTCAACTGCCTGTACTCAGTTGTGAACAGGTCTGTGGAAACGAGGACCAGATAGTGAAAATCGCCAAGCTCGTGGATTTGAGCGTTGGTGGAGTGGACTAGGGGTCTTCTGTTCCCCGAACCACTATACATCCGTGTGTTCATGCTTTTACTTTTTCCGCTGCATATTTAATCGTGCAAAAGTATAGTGGACAGAATTTCTCTAAATTGAAGAGATTGTAATAATTTTGAAAAGACACAATTCACCCCCCCTCTTGTGTGTAATCCGTAGATTCAGATCCAACAATTGGTATCAAAGGAGGAGCTTCTTATTTTTAAAGTCTTATCAAGCTAGAAGTATTTAAAGATTATACATAGTGTATCATGGCTGATACGAGAGAGGGAATGTCAATGGTCAGAGCACCTTACTTTAATGGAGATAATTATGGCTGCTGGAAATCACGTATGATTATTTATCTGAAAAATCTTGGTTACAAAGTCTATTCAAAGATTCTGACTCCCTATGAAATTCCTGAAAATCCCGATACATGGAGTGCTGCTACAGAGGCTGAGTATGACATGAATTCAAAAGCTATGAATGCAATCATCTGTGGTCTAGGACCGGATGAATTTAACAGAGTATCTCAATGCCCGACTGCATATGAAATGTGGCAAACAATAGCTGTTGCTTATGAAGGAACAGATAATGTAAGACATATGAGATATGCAACTGCTAAATTAAAATTCGATACTTTCAGAATGATTGAAGGAGAGAGCATCACTCAGATGAATGGAAGATTGATAGAAATTGTCAATAATATAACAGCTCTAGGAGAACCAAACAAGCAGGCTGATCAAGCGTTAAAGGTACTGAGAGTACTTCCTACTCGATGGAATGGAATCTCTGCAGCAATCAGACAATCAACTTCTGTTAAAGATCTAACTATGAGAGAGCTGATTGGTACATTGATGATGTACGAGGCTGAAATGCAAGATGAGGTAAATGAGCATAAAGTCTACATAAAAAGGGAAAATACTGCTTTGAAAGTGACTTCTCAACAAAAGGATAGAAAGTTGAAGAACAGAGAAGTAAGTGCTAAATCAGAAAGCTCTGATTCTTCAAATTCGGATGAAGAACTGGCTCAGCTAGCCAGAAAATTCAGAAAGTTCTACATCAAGAAGAAAAACTTCAAAAAATCCTTCAAGAAGGATAGCAAGGAAGTGAGATGTTATGAATGCAAAAAGATGGGACATATTAGACCGGATTGCCCAAAATTGAAAGATGCAAAGAAGAAGAAATTCTTCAAAAGAGATGATTATGAGCAGAAAGACAAGAAAGCTATGAAACCTACTTGGAGTGTTTCTGAAGACTCAAGTAATTCTTCTGAATCAAGTTCAGAGAAGGAGGAAGCCAATTTAAAAGCAAATATGTGTTTCATGGCTGAAACTGATGAGGTACACTCATACTACTCCTCTGACTCAAATAATGAATCAAACTCTGAAACAAGCTTCTCAAATAAAAAACTTGCAGCTTACTGCAATATGCTTGAAGAAAGGTATGACTCATTATTTAAAAAATATAAATCTATAAAGAACTTGCATAAAGCTATTTCAGATGAGAGAAATACTTTGCTAAAACAACATAAGGAATTAATTGACAAATACAACTCTGCTGATTCAAATAAAATTAATTTTGAATCAAAAATAAAAACTCTACAGGATGAAGTAGAATCTTATAAAAAGGCTGCATTAGTTTTTACAAAAGGAGAAAACGCCTTAAATGAGATACTTGGAAAAACTGTAATTAAAAAGGAAAGGTTTGGAATTGGAAGTAAAGGAGAAAAACCTAAGTTATACAAAAATTATTTTGTTCCTAGCACTAAACAGGTTATTTGTAACTTCTGTGGAACAAAAGGTCATATAGCTAAAAACTGTTTTCTAAGACAACCTCAAATATGTGGAATTAAGAAAGCTTATATTTCCAATGATCTATATGATTCAATAAATTTTAAGAAAACAAAGCAAATCTGGATACCCAGATCACTGCTTGCTAACACTCCTGGACCCAACAAAATATGGGTACCAAAGCAATTTGTTTGAATGTCTTTGCAGGTAGCAGGTCACCAAAGAAAGAAAGAAATATGGTATATGGACAGTGGCTTCTCAAGACACATGAGTGGAACTTCAGCTAATTTCTCTTCTCTTACTCGAAAGGAAGGAGGACTTGTCACCTTTGGTGACAATGCCAAAGGAAAGATTATTGGTATTGGAACAGTTGGAGATCCAGAGACAGTCTCAATCAACAAAGTACTTTATGTACAAGGGTTAAAACACAATCTGATAAGTATCTCTCAACTCTGTGATGATGGATACACTGTTTATTTTACTAACAATAGTTGTACTGTTTCTAAAGATAAACTGTTTAAGTTTAGAGCACCCAGAACTGATAATGTTTATACTTTGGATTTGTATTCCTTGTGTAAACAACAAGTAAATTGCTTAACTGCTAATATAAGTGAATCCTGGATCTGGCATAGAAGACTTGGTCATTGCAATATATATGCTTTACCTAAATTATCTAAGAAACATCTAGTTTCTGATTTGCCTAGTCTCAAATTTGAAAATGACAGATTTTGTGATGCATGTCAGCTTGGCAAGCAACACAAATCATCATTCAAATCTGTTAATAAAGTTGCTACAACTAAATCTCTAGAACTTATCCATATGGATTTGTTTGGACCTTCAAGAGTAGCAAGTTTAGCTGGTAAATTATATGTTTATGTATTAGTTGATGATTATTCTAGATTTACTTGGATTTTCTTTTTGAAATTTAAAAGTGAAGCTTTTAGTTTATTTGAAGGTTTTTGTAAATCTATTCAAAATGAAAAAGGTTTTAATATAATCTCATTGAGAAGTGATCATGGTGGAGAATTTGAGAACCAGGAATTTAATTCCTTTTGCTCAAACATGGGTATTAAACACACCTTCTCTGCTCCAAGAACACCTCAACAGAATGAGATTGTAGAAAGAAGAAATAAAACTATTCAAGAAATGGCTAGAACTATGTTAAATGAATATAGCCTACCTATATATTTCTGGGCAGAAGCTGTTAATACAGCTTGTTATATAATGAATAGAATTTTAATAAGACCTATTTTGAAAAAGACACCCTATGAACTATGGAATAACAGAAAACCTAAAGTAAATTACTTTAAAGTTTTTGGATGCAAGGTTTACATCTTGAATACCAAAGATAATCTTGGTAAATTTGATCCAAAATCTGATAAAGGTATTTTCTTAGGATATTCTGCAACCTCCAAAGCTTATAGAGTCTATAATAAAAAGTCAAGGATTGTTGAAGAATTAGTTCATGTGAAATTTGATGAATCTGATCCTTTTGAGAAAAGGATAGAACAAATAGATGAACCTGATTCTAATGAAAACATGAGACTTGAGAATTTAAAGAATGATTTTGAAAATGATATAAAAGAAATTCAGTCCAGTTCAGAAGAACATGGCACTGAAGAACCTTTGAATGTAATGCCTAGACAGTCTAGAACCTTATATAATCACCCTTTAGAATCTGTGATAGGTGACTTAGAGACTGGTATTCAAAATAGAAGAAACCTTGGAAACATAGTTGAATTCTCTGCTTTCCTATCCCAACAAGAACCTAAGACCATAGAAGAAGCCTTAGATGATGAGATCTGGGTAATAGCAATGCAGGATGAATTGAACCAGTTCAAGAGAAATAAGGTTTGGGAATTAGTTGAAAGACCACATGATTATCCAGTAATAGGAACTAAATGGGTCTTTAGGAATAAACAGGATGATCAAGGGATAATAACTAGAAATAAAGCAAGATTAGTAGCTAAAGGATATAATCAAGAAGAAGGAATAGATTATGATGAGACCTTTGCACCTGTATCCAGGTTAGAAGCCATTAGAATCCTTTTAGCCTATGCATCTTATATGAATTTTAAATTATTTCAGATGGATGTTAAATCTGCCTTTTTAAATGGTTATTTAATGGAGGAAGTTTATGTTGAGCAACCTCCTGGTTTTGAAAATTCTCAAAAACCAGATTCTGTTTTCAAACTTACTAAAGCTCTTTATGGCCTTAAACAAGCACCTAGAGCTTGGTATGAAATACTAAGTTCTTTTCTTTTGAAAAATGATTTTACTGTTGGACTGGCAGATCCAACACTCTTTAAGAAAACTGTGAAAAATAATGTTTTGTTGGTTCAAATTTATGTTGATGATGTAATTTTTGGATCAACCAATAAAATTCTTTGTCATGAATTTTCAGAATTAATGCAAAAAGAATTTGAAATGAGTATGATGGGAGAATTAAATTTCTTTTTGGGTCTTCAAATATTTCAAAAAGATTTTGGAAATGTTTTAAATAAATGCAAATACATTACTGATTTACTTAAGAAATTTGGACTTGAAAACAGCAAGCCATTTACAACTCCTATGTGTACTAATATAAAACTTGATTTGGATGAAACTGGAAAATAAGTGGACAAAAAGTTATATAGAGGTATGATTGGTAGTTTGTTATATCTTACTGCTAGTAGACCAGATATAATGTATTCAGTATATCTTTGTGCTCGATTTCAATCAAATCCCAAAGAATCCCATTTAACTGCTGTTAAAAGAATTTTTAGATATTTAAAAGGTACTATTTATCAATCTCTGCTTTATCCAAAAACCTCTGATTTTAATTTAATTTCATATTCAGATGCTGACTTTGGAAGCTGTAGATTAGATAGAAAGAGTACTTCAGGAACATGTCACTTTTTAGGGAAGTCTTTAGTATCATGGTCTAGTAAGAAACAACACTCAGTTGCCCTGTCAACAGCCGAGGCAGAATATGTGTCTGCAGGTAGTTGCTGTGCACAGGTGTTGTGGATGAAAAACACTCTTATGGAATTTGGATTAAATTTCAATAATACACCTATTTTATGTGATAATACTAGTGCAATTAATATTTCAAAAAATCCTATTAGTCATTCTAGAACTAAGCACATTGATATAAGACATCACTTTTTAAGAGATCATGTGTTTAAAAAGGATATATTTTTAGAATTTGTAAATAAAGAAAATCAATTAGCAGATATTTTTACTAAACCACTTCCCACGGCAAGGTTTGAATTTATTAAGGGGGAGTTAGGTTTATTTAATTTTAAATAGTTTTTTTTTTAAATCTTATTCTGTTTTCGAATTCTGCTTAATTTCTGTTTTCCGCTATAAGTAATTTTATTTTGTTTTAAATAAAAGTAATGATTAGTGATTACACGGGAATCAATGCTGTCAGAACCGTTTCACCTTCTAAACTGCTTCACCTTTTTTCGGAAACCCTTTCAAAAACTTAAAACTGCACATCTGCTCCAAAACCCTTTTCTGAATCTTCAAACCCTAAACTTACGAACCTTCAGAAATCGTTGTTGGAATGGCAAAGACTAAGCGTCCAGATGAAGCCGAGAGCAGTGCTGCAAAGAAACCTAAGGTAGTTAGTCGGAAAATACTGCAAGGTAAAGTCATAGATTTAGAGTGGCTGTTTGAAACTAATTTACTGTTGAAGCAAGCGTTGTCGTTTCAAAGCCTTGAGCAAGCTTTTAATAGTGAAAATTATGAGTTTCTATATGAGGCAGAAATGAGACATTTCTTTATAACTGTTCAGTTTAGCCTTGGAGATACAGAGGATAGTTTATTGGCTCAAATAGAGGATAAGGACTTTTCAATATCATCTGTAGAGATAAGTCAAATTCTTAACTGCCCTCATGAAGGAGTTTTTCATTTCGATTTACGGAATATTGGAGATTCTGTACATAAGTCTGAAGACATTATGTCTTTTTTGTTTGGAACCAGAGTGATAAAGAAGATGTTTATTAAGGATTTGGAGCCCGATCAGAAAATTTTGGTAAAATTTGTTTAGACTGGTTTAGCACCAAGAATGGCTGAGATGGAGAAAATCCTATACCCTGACATGTACATAATGTATCTTCTGATGTGTGATATTAAGTTTAATTTTCCTTGGTTTATGATAAGATATCTGAGTTACTGCTGTCAGAGTGAAGCAAGAATGACCTTTTTCCCTTATGGAAGGTTCATTTCTTTGTTTTTGTTTAAAAGAGGAATGATCAGATTGGTAGATGTTGGGGTGAAATGTCACCACAGTAATGTTTTTAATGCTGGAACTTTGAGGAAAGTAGGATACTTCTGGAGCACAATTAAAGGAAAACTCTTACCAGTTGGAGCTGAGGAAAACTCGGAGAGTGCTCAGGCTCAACCGGCTAAGTCCAAGGAGGGACAAGCAGAATCAAGAGTTAGTACAGTGGCAAGGAGAATTAGTTTTGAGATGGAGGAAGTTGAGGAAGAGAGAAGTCAAGAAGGACTTCAATCTAGAAGGAAGAGGTCAATTGATGAAGAAATTATCTCTCCTGCCTTGAAATCCTCTGAACTGTTACTTTCTTATTCATTTGTGAGAGAAGCTGTTGTGGAGCAGACTGCACCGATAGAGGAACCAGCAGCTCAAACAGAAACTCAAAAAGAATCTCAATCTTCTGCTGTGGCTTTTGAAAAAGTAATTCAACAAGAACAACTTATGGAGGCAGTGCCTGGTGAAGAAGTGGCCCGACCTCAAGATTTACATGAAAATATTGTTCTTGACCAATCAGTAGAAGTCAGAGAGACTACTGTTCGTGATGAACATACTTCTGAAGCTAATACAGAGGTACTTCAGGAAGATTTTTTAGTGGAAGAGTTTTAGGCTTCAAAAGCTAGTTCAGTGGATCAACCTTGTCTGGACAAGGACAAAGAACAGTCAGATGCAGATTCCTTACCACTTGCCCTGCTTCATCAACCTAATTCTGGACATGAGAATCGAGCACAGGGTGCCCCTGATTCGAGAAAAGAAGAAGTTGTTGAGTTGTACAAGCGTATCTCTCAGTTAGAATCTGAGAATGTTAGTCTCAGAAATTCTCTGAACTTAGAGTTGTTGAAGTTTCAGAAGCTGAAAGAATGTACTGTTTCAAGACAGGAAGTAGATTTGTTTAAGACTGATATGCTGCATGCTGTTGATCAGTTAAAATCAGAGATGGTAAAGAAAGATGATTTGTCTGAGTTGAAGATTTACATGGAGAATAAATTTGAGTCTGTTGCAAACAGTGCTGTGAGTGGATCAGGCTCTTCACCTGATTTGATTCGGAAATTTCAAGCAATTACTGCAGCAATGAGCAATATGAGTGACAGATTACATGATCTTCAGTGTAATAGAGCCCCTTTGTCAGTTTTTCTAGATAATCAGAAATTTTTAGTGGATCAGTTTACATCTGGAGAGCAACCGATTAGGATTCTTTTGAATCAGTTATCAGAAAAACTGGCTCTTTTTGTTGAAAAAGAAGAAAGACTGCATGAGTTTTTCAGAGTTAATTTGATTGAAGATATTTATATGACTCAAGAGAACAGAGATATTATCATCAAGTTAGGAGATGGGATGATGAAGAGGCTCAGAGAACAGTTTACAGAGATAAAGACCGCGATTCAAAGGAGATAGACACCTTTTTCCCTGTCTTATCTATGAACCTTTATTCCTCTGTATATCACAATCGTTTATATATAACAGCTTGTGAATGAAAATTCTTTTCTTACTTCTTTTTTGTTTTGTTGTTTATTGATTTATGATTGAGTTAGCCAGTATAACAAATTCACTTATTCATACACAGTTAATTATAGCATTTACTTATAGTTCAGTGCAATATTGAATGTGTTCAAATCCGTAATTTTTCATTCTTTTTGATATCACAAAAAGGGGGAGAATTTGGATAAACACAACATTTAAATTCATTTGTTTCCTATGAAGAAATTTGGATATATGGGAGAATTTGGATATATACGACATTTATCTTTTATCTATTTTTAGCTGAAAATTTATTTTTATGGGGGAGAAATTTTATTATAGTTAAATATTGTTTTAATCCTTTCAAAATTCTAAAATTTTATAAAACTAATTTTTCAATAAAGATTGCAATTAAATTAGTTCTATTATTTTATGGGTTTTGTGATCATCAAAAAGGGGGAGATTGTTGAGCAATGTATTGTTTTCAAACAATTCAAAATAATGTTTTTTAAAGGGGGAGATTATTTTAAATAATACTATGTCTCTTTATGATGATTTTGATGCTCACAAATACCCTTAATTATTTACTAATTATTTCGTTGAGTATTTTGCAGGAATTTATTTTATTTATTTATTTCATACAACGAGATTTCATACTTCATTTATTCCGAGATCAATTTTAGCGCGTTCTGGAATCACTGTAGCGCGAGATCAGTTTTAGCGCGTACTGGAATCACTATTCATACCCTACGTTGATGAACGTAACGTATGGATGAAAAGTTTACTTTTTATGTTAAAAGAAACTTATGGTTAAGGAACCTTACGTTATTTTGAAACGTATGGTTAATGAACCTTACGTTGTTGAAAAGTATGGAAGAAGAACATTACGTTTGGAAGGAACCTTACGTTTTTGTTGTTGGACAAGTATGGAAGAGAAACCGTACGTTAGTCTTCAGTGTTGAGTTTGTTTCTCAAAAGTATGGATCATCAACCTTACTTTTATAATCAACCGTACGTTCTTTGGAGAGTTGAAGCAAGACAAAGTATGGATGATTAACCCTACGTTTGAATACTGAAGAGAAAGTATGTACGTTCTGAACCTTACGTTCTGAACCTTACATTCTGAACCTTACGTTTGTGAACCTTACGTTTGTGAACCCTACGTTTGGAGCCACGTCATCAACCCTACGTTTGGCGTCGGGATATTTTTGACAGATGATATTTCCTTTTGCATTGGTCAAACAGGCGGATTATTAAGCGGATTTCGAGCCGATTCTTAAGTACGACTGTGACTGAATCAAAGACGATTTTCAACGAATTAATGATTGATTTAAACGGATCTTTTTATGCCGATTCTTCAGGGGAGTTACAACGGCTCTGTTATTTCATTTAATATCGCGAAACTAAAGGAGATTTTCATGGATCTATTTTATGCGGAAGATTTTCTCAGATTTGAATATATATGTTCTATCTTGGAAACTTCGGATATATATATACACAGGAAAGTGTATGAAATATATAGATTGATCTTTTAACGAGCAAGAAACAGAGACTGTGTGAAGGCGTTCTTTTCTGGTGATCGAGAAGAAGTGTAAAACCTTTTTTACCGAAGGAAGATCTTGATAGCAGATTCACGTGTTCTACATCGACTATCTGTTGTGAATCTACTGCTGCTGAAGTTGTGAAGTTTCTTGTAATATCTATTGCAACTGGATCGACTCAGAACTGTTTTGATTACAGATCTTTATTTTCTGAAGACGACGATCTATCTACTGTCAATTGCATTCTGTTGCAATTGTGAAGAACAACTGGAGAAGTGTTTTCTTTATCGAAACCCTTTTTATTTTTGAGTGATCAGCTTCTCGTTCTAAGCTGTGTGGGTTCGTGTTTGAACCAGGAAGGCTGTGTTTGCCTGAAACTTGTAAAGGTGTCAACTGCCTGTACTCAGTTGTGAACAGGTCTGTGGAAACGAGGACCAGATAGTGAAAATCTCCAAGCTCGTGGATTTGAGCGTTGCTGGAGTGGACTAGGGGCCTTCTGTTCCCCGAACCACTATACATCCGTGTGTTCATGCTTTTACTTTTTCCGCTGCATATTTAATCGTGCAAAAGCATAGTGGACAGAATTTGTCTAAATTTAAGAGATTGTAATAATTTTGAAAAGACACAATTCACCCCCCCTCTTGTGTGTAATCCGTAGATTCAGATCCAACAATATGGTCATTGGAAATATGGATTTTGGATATAAATTTCTATAATATATATACTGAAGTTTTGTATTGTTATTAGTAAATTTAAAATAATATAATTCATGAGTAATAAATAATGAAGTAAAAGCATAATATTATAATATTATAATATATGTATATGTGTGTGTTACTTATTATTAATAATATTATAATTATTAATATATGATACAATGCATTTATGAAATTTTTAGAAATATATTAATATTAATGGATTAGTAAAATTAAATTTTTATAATATAATTAATAACTTTTAATTGTAATGATTTTCTAAATATAAAAGTAATATTTTTTAAGGAAGTTTTTTCTTTAATTATTGAGTATTTTAACCTAATAAATTAAACTTAACACCATTTAAATATTCTATTAACATTATTTAAATTTTAATTTGATATAAAATAATATTAAAAACACTTAATGTTCAAAATGGACATTTTCTAATAAGTTTTTTCATTATATTTTTTATTTTCACATAAAAACTAAAAATAATAATTTTTAATTTTAATTATATATAATAATTATATTTTTTTAATTTATAATGTCAAAATTATCTTAGTATGGATTTTTGGTATTTTCTGAAATGGTTGGCTTTTAGGTAAACAGCGAAAATAATGTTTTATACCAAAATTGTAACTTTTATTTTTTAAGTATGACCTAAAAGTTTATAAAACCTTTTCAAATGATCAAATACTTATTTATGGAGTAAAAATATATATTTATAGATACTATAAAACCTAGTTTAATATTATATGAACTAAAGTAATATTTTTTGATAAATGAAACTATGTTTGGTCTTTTCTTTTAAATAAATGTTATTTTGATAAAATTTGTTTTTGGATTTATTTTAAAGCCAAATAAATTTTACTTTCCCTATAATAAACTAATATATATCATTAAAATAAATATAATGTATAATTTTATCTAGCACATAAATTTTAAGCTTAATAAAACACATTTTATAATAATGGGATTTTCACTTTATATGAGTTGACAATAAAATTATTATTTTTTTATCACTTTTAGAAATTAAATAAAATTAAATGGTTTTCATAATGTTAATAACTTTTTTTAAATTAGTTAATAAGGTAAATTTCAATTTTTGGGAAAAAAATTAATTTACTATGGTAAATATTAGTTACTGTTGTAAAATAGTTATTTTTCATGGAATAATACTTCTCTAAATATTTTTTATTTCTAGAATTAAAGAGATATATTTTAAATTAATATTTTAATATTAATTTTATTCATATATAAAAATAATAAAATCTCATTTAATTGATAACAAATTTTTTATAAGACTAAGAACACTAAACAATTAGAATTTCATTTTTCTATGAAAACAGTTTTTCTATACATTATATGTTTTTATTTAAAAGTTAATTTTCTCATATTTAGAAATTTAATTAGTTTAAATAGATCATAAAATCAGATTTATAATGTTTAAATTCATTAGGATGTTTCATATTATATTTTTAGTGACAAAATTATAACCATGATTAATATTTAATCAATATTATTAAGTGTTAAAATGGGTAATCTAATGCGACTCAAATTTTACTATATCAATTTGACAATTAAAGCTTTTAGAATAAATTTTTTAAGTTATAAATTCATACATACATGTATCATAAAAATTTACCCATATAATTCACCTAACTCACTAAACTCACCTAACACCCATTTGATACCATTATTACCACTAACCTAACATTAGTTTCCATGAAAAAGACCCTCTTTTTCACCTATAAAAGGAGATCACTCCAGCCCATTCTCTCATACCTCTCAGCCTAAAAGTAATTGATCATGAATTTAACTTCATTTAAACTCAATAAATACCTCCCAATGAGTTATTAGGATTCTATGGAGTCCTCATAAGGTTTAAGAAGCTACTTGATAATGTTAGTGTTCTTCTCCTCCTCCTTTTGATTAGGTACTTAATTTGTGATAATACCTTTTTATTTATATATTATTATGTTTCCATGTGTTCATAATAAATAATTTAATAATAAATGATTCACTATTTATGATATAATACCCTTCTCTTTAATTAAACCCATTCTATAATCCATCTAGTATACCTGTATATTGTTGCATTTACTCCTTGATTTTCCAAGTTTCTCTTTCATGTTGTAATACTTTTGATTTCCATGTTATTATGATTCTAAATATTCATAATAAATCATTTATTTTATAATATATTTTTATTAATTATAAACTACCTTTATCAGTCATTAAACTCATTCCATTATCCCTTTTGTATACTTGTCATGCTACCAAAGTCACTCCCTGATTTTCCATGCCACACTTCCATGTTGTAATCCTTTTGATTTCCATGTTATTATTATCCCATGTTTTTATAATACATATTTTATAATCCAAATGATTCCCTATTCAGGAAATCCAACCCTTACCTCTCATTTAACCAAATTCCATAGTCATTTTGTGTGCCTTTTATTCTACTGAAATTATTCCTTGATTTTTCTATTCATATCTTCATGTTGTTAATAACTAACACTAACTCATTCAATGATATCCATATAGATGTTACATTATTTTATTGATTGGGGAATAAATTTTTGAAACCCATATTCCCTAACCATGGGTTAAAATGAAATGTTCTTATGATAATTCATTAGTGTGCCACACATAATGATAGACATATGCAGGTTGTTCCCTAACAGCGCTCCAATGCATTGGGTAAAGAATTAATCTCTAAATATGAAATATTCATGATAACTTGGTTGAATTACTTGGTAATTTTTTATAATACCTTGGTAAAAAAAACATTGGTAATATAAAGGGTTCACCTTGATAATTCTCTAATGAATTTGGTTAAGAATTAATCTCTAGATATTAAATGTTTATGATACCTTGGTTGTGTTCCATGGTAATGTTTTATAATAAATTTGTTAATAACCTTTGTAATATTCTTTAATGACACCTTAGTGATGAAATTTAGAGATATGTTTTTTATTTTCTCATTTTTATATTATATCCACACTTCCATTCCATGCCTCATGATCCTATGATAATGTTCATATGTTATTCCCCCTATTTTACCTATGATGTCATGATCCTATGAAATCTATTTCCTTATGCTAAAAGCCTCATTTGAGAATTCTTGGATTATGAATAATTGTTTTATTGGGTTTAAATTCATTATAAAGTTTTTATTCTACATTATAATATTATAATACTCATATTTTTATCATATACTCACTTATGATCATTGATTGATATTGATTATTCTTACCCTTACTGAGAATCTGAACTCACCCCTTTCTTATATTTCAATTTCCCCAAGTTATGAAAAAAGTATTATGTATGATTTTTATAAAAGAGTTTATTATGTAAAAATTTTATAGGATATGTTGAATAATTTCTTTTAATAACCCAAAATTTTTTAAAAAATAATACTATGTTCAATAGTATACATGACACGTAATACAATGCTTAAACAACCATGAAATGTTGTTATTTAAATATGACTATTATAAACTAGGTATTAAATTTATGGGTATGAATATAAATAAAAACATTATGAAATATATTTATAAATTTCCTAATCAATACTAATTTATTGATTAATTATTATGAAATAAGTATTCAATTTTTAGTAAATTCAATTTATGCTTCAAAAATACATTTTTCCTCAAAAATAATTTTATTTATTTTTTTGATAAAACATTATAATTAATTTATTATGATTTTTTAAAACATATTTTATAAAATTAACTTCATTTTTTAAATCATCATGTAGAAATTATCTTATAGTTATTTTTATAATTTTATGAAAAGTTTGATTTTTTGATGAATAGTGAAAATTTAGATTTTTTATTAAAAACTATCTTTCCATTTCAAAAATTTAAAAATTTATTTTTTAAAATGTTTTAAAATTAAAATTTGTTTTTTCATATTATAAATAAACCTATTAATTTTACTGTAATCAATTTTATACATGATTTTTTTAATATATAATTTTTATACTAAAGAATACATTTTTTCTAAAAAACTACCTTCCATCACATTTTATGGGTTTATTTTTAAATTAAATGCTACCACTTATGTGAATTTAGTTTGATTAAATTTATTATATATTTCTATCATAATAATTAATATTATTTAATAATTACAACTAAATTTTTTTGTAATAATGAATAGTGAAAATAATAAAAATTTGTTACTGCAATTAAGGTTAAAACATTTTTAAAGAGGCTTAAACTAGAGTGATGAGGGTAACAATGACATAAAATTTTATAAAACTTATATTTTAGGGATTTATATCTACACTTATCACCTTATTATTTAAATTTAATTGTTTATGGTTTACTTTTCTATAAAAATGACTTAATGATATTTAAATATTTTCAAAAATATAAAGTGTGTCCTCTCTCTCGCCTAAAAAAGGTTGTTGCCCCTCCTATCCTTTAAATACTTCATGATCCATTTAGTTTAACAAATACCTGACCAAATTCATTCTTGGAATCCCCCTAACTTACTAGAGGTCTTAGTTTGGTAAAAATACCACCCTTAGATGGCTTACGGTGTAAATTTAAGGAAGTTGTTCGAAGAAGAGGTATGTATTTTAAACGACTGTTTTAGTTTTATTTCTTCTTATACCTCATTTAAAATTATTCCAACATTATTTATATAATAAAATAATTATATTCCATATACTTATATTTCATTATGTTGATGTATTAGCCTTAATACATCTCATTAGTCATATAATAGAAAAAAACCATCGTTAGTGTGTAAAGCGGACTACCTCCTCACAAACCGATGTAATTCATTTTCCTTAACCACCACTTATAGATAGTAAAAATAATGGATATAAATGATTTAATATGATATATATGATTTAAATTAAATTATGGTATGGTAAAATAAATATATTACTTCTTTATTAACAATCCAAATGAAAAATAAAAAACATCGCTTGTGTATATGGTAGACTACCACCACATGAGATTATATATTTTATTTTTTGTAACCACCTCACATGCCTGGTTATATAGGTGGATTTAAATAAATAAGAATTTTGGAAATATAAAATAAAACTTACCTTCTTTCCCTCATTCTCTTTAAAAAAATAAATATGTTACTCTTTTGTACGTGTGGACTACCACCTCCAAGATACAACGTATATCATTTTTCATGTACGCATTTTATATAAGGTTATGAAAATATTATTAATGTATAAAAACAATTATTTTTTCATAAATATTATTATGTAGATGTTGGAACCATATCTATTTTGACCATATTCAACCTACCGAAGTAATTTTGGAATTACAAACTAAATGTCCTCAAAATGCCAAACATGAACTTAATTGATTATGTAATTAGTTATGAAACTAAGGTAAGTAAAATAAAAATTAATAATAAAATTTAAAAGGTTTATTAATAAATTAAATAATTTAAAAATAGTATTCATCATGAAAAAATTGAATGTGTGAAGTCAGGGTTCGAGGTAAGGGGTTTCTTAACTCAATTTCCATTCATCGGGATATACTTCTACATCATTGACCCTTTTATTCCATTATTATGTGTGAAATGGAATAATATTTTATTATGTTTTATTTCAAATTTTTTTTAAAATAATTAAACATATTCACTTCATCCATTAATTTTTACTTCATTGATACAATCTTTGTAAGGAACACCTCTCGTACTTGAGAGTTCTGGGGTAACGTCAAAGCACACCATGTCACTACCCCACAGTCGAGAGGTCTACTCAAAGTCGATAGGCGACCCCCTAGCCAGTCCCATAACAGGGTAATCCACTGGAGGGCGACCCGGCTAAAGTCGGCGACGGGACCACTGCCCATCCCAGATGAAGGTAACCCGGCATCGGGGACCACTGCCCAGCCCAGCTGGAGGTAAGCCCGGAATCAGGTACCACTGCCCAGCCCAGATGGAGGTAAGCCCGGCATCGAGGACCACTGCCCAGCCCCGCTGGAGGTAACCCTGGCAGCAGGGACCACTACCCAGCCCAGCTGGAGGTAAACCTAGAACTGCTCTGGCCATCCCTGCTGGATGGTAACCCACTGTCCATCCCTGATGGATGGTACAACTAGCAAGCCCTGCTCGAAACAACATCATCTATGCTAGTAAAAACCTCCTGGGTAGAGGTTCGGTGCCCGCGTAAAGTGTTGGTCACACCGAATCCATAGGAACTCTACCAGGGAACACAAAGGAACGGGAGAAACTCCTCTGGCCTCTCAGGGTGATCACGCTCCAATCCGCTGAGTCACTGTCGAGGCCGACTGAGACAACTCATCCCAGAAAGTGGGAAAACGCCCACACAGTACGAGCACACGTAGTCACAAATGGTGCCGCAGTCCGGTGAAAGGGAACGATACCGAAACCCCTCACAGCTAAAGAAACAGAGGAACAAACCATCTCTGTCAGCCAAACGAGAACAGGACAAGGGGAAAACTCAACCCTGCTGGCCAAACAAACGAGCACCAAGCTAGGGGAAGACTCAACCCTGCTGGTCAACAAACAAGAACAGAGGAACCCTCTATATTGCGAGAGGTCAAAAGTATATAAAGTAGAACATGGCACGCACATGGGGCCCACACAACGTGTGGCCCCAATTCAACCCCAACTGAGCGCACAAACGTCCTCAGGTACAAAATATCTCAATATTGTTTCTTCGAGACATGCCTTGTAATATAGTTCTAATTTCTTTTATAAGGTGTATATGATGTGAATTGAGATATTTTATCATGAATGAATCTATGATTTTAAAATTTATATATCATTTTATTTTTTTTCTTTCATGATATATTAATAAAAAAGTTATAAAATTTATAAGGGTTTTATGTTCTCAATTTCAATTCTTTTTTACATAATTCATGTTATTCATCTTTATTTATTTTATATGGTGTACTTATTGACCCATGAATGTTTTTTAACATATTATTTAATTTAATATATGGGTTTTACATAATAATTTTATGTTTCTTTATTCATTTTTTTTGATTAAATCATTACTCATGATATAAGGGTTTATCATCTCAAACTTCATTTTTGTGACTTGTTTTGATTGATGCACCTATATTAATTTATATAGTGTATACAGTAACTCTTTACATGTAATATCATAAATATTTTTAGATTCATGGTATTTTATATTTCTTATTATGTTCATTATTTCAAATTCTTTTTTATTTTAAAAGTTCATAGAGTGGGATTTCAATAAAGATATTGATTTAAAGTTTTTTTAAAATATTTTAAAGCAAAATCTTCTTTCATGGTCTTTATCTTATTTCAGAAATATTACTTAAGAAAAATAAATTATTTCCCAAAGTTATTTTCCATATTATTTGAAAATTTTTAAATGGTTTTAAATGGAAACTTATTAATTATTTCAGTGTGGGTCACTTTTGAATCTATTTACAAAAGTTTGAAAAGAATGTTTATTTTTAACATTTACAATATGAATAGATATTTCCCTAATAATGATCATTATTTTCTTTGAATATTAATTTATAATTTTCTATGTTTATTTTCAAATAAAGTATTTTTTCCAATTTTTTGTAAATTTTTTATAAAATATTACAAAATGAAAGAGGGTTTTTTTCTTATTTTTAAATAAATGTTTCAAATGTTATTTTAAAGGTATTTAACATCTATAGGATTGTCCATTATTTTTTTCTATACTATAATGGGGTTATGCTCTAATGATAACATACATATTATTTATCTACATGGATTATGATTGTTTTAAGGATATTTTTATCAAACATTCTTATTTTCCACAAGAAAATATAATTATAATGGAATTCAAGATTATGTTAAAAGATTAATGATGAAAATTAAATCTTCCATATGTTATATTTAGGTATGGTACTTAGACATTATTGATGATAACATGTGATCTTTGTATATATCATGGTTACAGTTGAACCTGATACATCTTCTATGATGGGTGAGCCTGATTTATCTCCCCAATTCATTAGGTAATTTTCCTTGTATTTAAATAAAAGAATAAGGGAGTTAACTTGGTAGGTTTCTTCTATACATTTAACTGTGCTCTAGTTATTTATGGCAAGAGTAAACAATGGTTTCGAAGATAATTTTCCAAGATACCAATGCGTTTTCTCTATTATTTCTATGAGTTTTTAATGGTTACCTTAATAACTATTGACATCACATAGATCATTATTTTTTACTAATAAGACTCTAGTATTTTGTTAAAATATTTATTTCATGTTTCAGGATTTATGATTCATGTTCTAATGGTTTTCGATTATATTATATTATTCTCATGCACTTTTATTATTTCATCATACCCATATTCTCATCTTATACTAATTTATGACATTCAATTTTTATATCTTTTTTTTACCCTTACTGAGTGTTTGATCTCACACTTCATATGGTTTTTATTTACATAGGTTATAAAAAACGGTGTTAAACAAATTATGTATAGAAAGGTTTCATGTGTGAGTAATTTTTGGGAGATGTTGAAGAATTAATTTGGAATATAAAAATATGGGTAAGGCCGGAAAAATTATCAATTAGATACATGGGTATTTTTATATAAGAGTTTTTCCTAATTCTCAAATACTCTAAACCTAAAATCTTTTTAGGTATTTAAGTGACCCAGTTTTTTTATTTTATATTACATGTTTTTTATAGTTAAAATAGGGTCATGTTTCTTTATAGAAAATCCCAAAATGTAATGATTATGTTTTAGCACTGAATCTAGGTGTGTGGGTTCAAGGTTGTTATATTTAGTGTCAAATCATGGTTTATATAACTTTTGTGATTATGATTTTTTCATGTGAGGTTTGCTTAAGAGTTATAGATACCATCATAGGTTTATAAGTTTAAGAATGATCATAAATTCAAATTCGAACACACCCCTTTTGAGGATTCAATTGATTGTATTTTAAGATGATTAGTCATTTTTTGGGAAATGTTTTATTATATTTAGATATATGTAATCCATAGGTTTAACGTGAATGATTAATTTGGAAGAATGATATTGCATTTTTTGGGATGTAATCTGAAATGTTTGAGAAAATATTTAAGGTTAAAACATTCTTTAATGTTGATTTTATTAAGTTTAATTAGAATATATGGTTATTTGTTTATGTAATAATATAATTTTATTCTTTTGTGTTATTTTCTAATTTTATAGATTAATGTGTTATTTATTCATATGAAGGTTTATTTATTTCGTGTTTTATCTTACCTTATACCAATAATTTTGGTTTGGATTAATGTTTAAAGATAGGATGAATAAAATTTTATCCTTAAAGGTTTATTTTAGTTCTTTAGGAATGAAAAATTCATCTTGAATGTTCATTTCCTGGAATTATAGATGCAATAGAAGTAGAAATTGATCAAAGTAAAACTGAAGGTTATATTTTTTTCATGAAATGGAATAAAATCAAGTAGTTATATTTTCTTATGTTCTTTTTCTAGATGGTAAATTAATTCATAAACACAAGGAAAATTATCTTTAAAGAAAAATGTAATCCTATTATCTTTATTCCTAGTACCTCAATGGTTTACGGTTTTTTTGTCCATTGAATTTCTCATGATCATTCACTTTCTTATTATCATTGTTCAATATCCATATTCATCATTATTTTGATGTTACATTTTTCCTAAATGTCCATATTTTAACTTTTCACTAATTTTATCCTATTTTTAAACCTATTAATGTGTTATTCTAGAAGACCTTCCAATTTACCATTCCCTATTTTCAAAAGGTTATTTTATTAACCTGTTTTATAATGTAGGTTTTCAATAAAGGTTTTTTTCAAATGTTAAACCCTTGATTTTATAGCTTAAGAAAAAATTTATAGGATGAAATTTATTAAATGGATGGAGAGTTTAATACCATGATATTTTTTTAAAAATAATATTATGTTCAATAATTTACATGACACAAAATTTCAGGCTTAAAAAAGCATGAAATATTATTATTTAAATATGACCATTATTACCTAGTTGTTAAATTGGAAGGTATCAATAAGAATAACCAAGTTATAAAATTTTTATATAAATTTTATACTCAATACAAATTTATTTATTAATTCTAAAGAAATATGCATTCAATTTTTAGTAAAGTAATTTTATGCTTCAAATATATATTTTTCCTCATGAATGGTTTTTATTTCTTTGTGTTAGAAAATATTATAATTAATTTCTACCAATTTTATAATACTTATTTGATAAAATTAAATTAAGGTTTTAAATAATTGTGTAAAAATTAGATAGGATTGAATTTTTGAGAATTTTCTTAAAATCTTGATTTTCTAATGAATGGTGAAAATACAGATTTTTTATTGAAAACTGTCTTTCTGTTTCAATCATTTAAAAAGTTAAATTTTGTTTTGAAATGGTTTAAAAGTATTATTTGTTCATTTTTATTTTTAATAATCCAATAAAGTTTATCAGAATCAATTTTATTTTATTTTTATGTATAAAATATTTTTGTAATTTAGAAGACATTTTTTTTGAAAAACTGATTTTCATCACGTTTATCTAGTTAATTTTAAAATTAAATTCTAAAAAATATATGAATTTAATTTCATAAATTTGATTCAATATTTAGAATAAAAATAATTAATATTAGATAATAAGTTCAACTTAATTTTTGGTCATAATTAATAGTAAAAAACAGTAAAAATATATTATCACGGTTAAGGTTAAAACAAGTTTACCGTAGCATAAACTAAAGTTATAGGAGTTAAAATAACCTGAAAACATTTATGAATCCAATTTTATGTATTTATTTCTAATCTTATCATCTTATCCTAGAAATTGATATGTTTGTGGGACACATTTCATTGAAAATGACTTAATAATGTTATAATATTTTCAAAAATACTAAGTGTTTCTTCTCCGTCACCTATAAAAGGAAACCCCTTATCCTCTCCAATTCACACATTAGAATCCATTTATCTTGTCTAATACATTACAAAATTCATTCCTAACCTCCCTTTCCACATCTTAAAGGTTTTATCTTGGGTAGAATACCAACCTTTAATGAATTAAGATGTAAAGAAACTAAAGCCGTCAACCCGACCAAAAGGAATTTGAATTTTTTTTTATTTCTAGATGATCCCCCATTTTATGGATTTAGGGGGAACCCTTACATTACCTATAGGCCTAGTGACACAAGGCCCATTACATGACCTGAATTACTAAGACACAATTCCTAATACATGACCCAAATCCTCAAGACCTAACAACACAAGAACTACCCCTCCCTGATATATGTATCATTAAAGGTGTCTTGCTCCCCACCTCATAGGGGTGATCAGCTAGAATTTCCCCATGCAGAGCTATATGGTTCCTATTACTAATGTAAATTGACATACCCTATCATCCTTCCAATATGGTTTTCTCTGATTAGATGGATTCTATTTTCTATGAATCCTCATATGGGGCATGCTCATATGTGATCTACTCGAGCTGCTTCTGGTCCTTTGGGGCATGGAGGCCTGGTGGCCCAAGGGCCTATGGTGGCCCGAAGGCCCTATGTCCAAAAGGCCTTTGGGGGACCGAAGACCCTGTGGCCCAAAGGTCTTTGGTGGCCCAAAGTCCCTAAGACCTATAGGCCCAAACTATTGGATCGAAGGCCCAAATTGGATAAATTTTATGGCTACTACAATACCGTACAATATCTCTCATATACTTAGATGTTATCATACTAATGGATTAACCTTAATCTATATCCGAATTCAACTAATGGGAAATGAAACCATAATTCATGTGTATGGAAGACTACTGCCTCATGAACTAATGTAATTAATTTTCCATCACCACCTCTTATGGATAGTAAAAATATTGATCTAAATTATATAATATGATAAATAAAAACAAAAAATAGGAACACCACTTGGGTGTACAGCTGACTACCACCTCACAAGATGATGTATTTTATTTTCCATAATTTCTTCACGTGGCTAGTTATATAGGTGATTTAAAATAAATAATATTATATATATGATATGATCATTATTCTAGAAATATAAAATAAAAATTTCTTTCTTTCTCTCATGCTCTTTGAAAAATTAAAATGTTACTCATGAGTATGTGTGGAATACCACACCCATGATACAATGTATTTCATTTTTTATTTTGAATTTAATGGATGGTTAAAAAAAATTATTAATGTATAGAAATTATTATTCCATCATAAATATTATTTTGGAGATGTTGGAACTATAACTCATTTTACTATTTTCAACCTATAGAAGTTATTTTGGACTTAGGAGCCAAACTCCTCAAAATGCCTAATGTGAACTTAATTGATTATGTAATTAATTATGAAATAGAGGTAAGTGAAATAAATTGAATAATGAACTTTAAAAGGTTATTAATCAAGTAAATAATTAATATAAGTTTATTATTTAGGAAGATAAGGAACGCATGTGTCAAGTTGAGGCGTGAGGTAAGGGGTTTATTAACTCAATTTTCAATCATTGTGTTATACTTCATCATTATTAACTGTGTTATGTCATGATTATGTGTTAAATGACCTCATATTGTATTATGTTTTATTTTTTACTTGTTTTTTTGGTTTTCAATTATTACACATAATCATTTCAATTATGAATACTAACTTCAATGATACAATCTTTATAAAGATAATTTGTCTCGATATTTTTTCTTTGAGACATGTATTGTACTATAAACCTACTTCATTTTATAAGGTTTATATAGTACCAATTGAGATAATATATCATGAATGAATATTTTATCATGATATTTTTAGTTACTCTAAAGTTATATCTTTCATGATATATTTATTTAAATGTTATAAAAGATGCAAGGGTTTTCATAGTCTCAATTTCAACTCTGTGAGACAAAATTCATGTTATTCTCCATGATTTATTTTATATGGTGTAATTATTTCCCCATGAATATATTTTAATGTATTCTTTCATGAAAATTATTGTTTTTATAGAATCATATAATTTTCCTTCATACAATTTATTTTTGTTTCAAGCATTACATGAGTTGCAAGGGTTTCTCATCTCAAACTTATTTCTTTGAGACATGTTTTTATTGATGTACCTATATTCATGTATATGATGTGTAAACTACCTATTGATATATAATATCATGAATCTATTTATAGTCATGGTTTTTTACGTTCCTTCTTATGTTAATGATTTCAAATTGTTTTTGGTTTCAAAAGGTCATAAAGTGGAATTCAATTGAAAACATTATTTTAATGTTTTTTTAATATTTTTAACCAAAATATTACTCCATGTTCTTTATCTTATTTCAAGAATATTCTCTTATAAATATAAATTATTTCCCAAAGTTATTTTCCATTATATTTTAACTTATTTAAATTTTTTAAAATTAAACTTCTTAATATTTTCCACATGGGCCACTTTTGACTCTCATTATAAAAGATTGAAATTAATGTTTACTTTTAACATTTGTGGTATGAACGGATTTTCCAGCTATCATGATCATTATTTTCTTTGAATGTTATTTTATAAGTTTCCATTTTTATTTTTAAATAAATAAATTTTTATAAAATTCTATAATTTTTATAAAATATTACCAAATGAAAAGGGAAACTTTCCCTATTTTAAAAGAAATGTATAAAATATTATTTTTAAAGGTATTTTTCATCTATGGAAACATCACTTGCTGTTTTACTATACCCCAATGGGGTTATGTTCCAATGATTCTATCCTTATTATTTCTTTATATGGATTATGATTTTTTGAAATATATTGTTATGAAACTAGTTTCATCTCCATTGTTAAATCATGTTATAAAATAATGCATGTAGTTGTTAAAATATTGATGAAGAAAATGAAATATTACATTTGTTACATTCATGTACGGTACATGATCATTATTTATAATGATGGGTGATCCAAATATATATTGTGATGATGGGTGAGACCAATGAATATTATATGAATGGTGAACTTGATACAGCTTATACAATGGGTGAGATTGATATAGCTCTCAAATGTATTGGGTAATGTTATTTGTCTTTATAGATAACGATGGAGTTAACCAAGGAGGTTTATCATATGGATTTAACTGGGCTCACATTATTTCAAACACCAATGAACATGGATTATGAAGATAATTTTCCAAGATACCAACACATTTTCTCTTAGATTTATATGGTTTTTTATGGTTTTTTGATCAATATTTACATCACATGGCTCATGATTGTTAACTTATAAGACTTTGGTCTTATATTACAAGATTTATACCAGCTCTCATGCTTTATGATCCTCATTATGATTGGTATATATTCTTTTATGTTATCATTATGTAACTTTATTATGTTATAAAACCCTTATTCTCACTAAGGAAATTCAGTTTATATTTCTTATATTTACCCTTATAGATAATTTGATCTCACCCTTATTATATATACTATTTCACATGGGAGTGGAGAATAATGTTAAATGAATTATGTCTAGAAAGGTTTCAAGCGTAAAGAATTTATGGGAGATGCTAAATTCTTAGTTTGGAATAATAAAAGTTAGGTATAATAGGAAAAATGATTATTGTAAGACATGGTTATTTTTATGTAAGTGTTTTTACTAATTATCTAAAATTCTAATCCTAAAAGATCTTTGGGCATATAAGTGATCCAATTTTTTCATTCGATTTTGTATTTTTTTTATGAATTAAATTGGGCCATTATCAATGCCTGAAATGAAATGACTGTATTATAACATTGAATCTAGGTGTACAGGTTTGGGGTTGTTATAGTTATTCAAGAAACCACTTATATAGTTAGAAAATTCCCATTAGTTGAAAAATATATGCTTTTTAATTAATGATTTGTACTAACTATCAAAATCTCTAAACGTAAAAGGTATGGGTAATGTATTTGATGAAATATTTTTATAAATAATGTAATTATAAGATGATCACATTTGTGGGGAATCATATTAGAAGATCAAAATAATGCTTGGAGGGAAACTAAATGGAGAATAGATCACCGATCTCATGGTCGGGGCACTTAAAAAACATTAGGATTAGATTTTAATGATCTCTTATGGTGATAATTATCTCATGTTTCTTTACTTTCTTTGTAGATTTTTTTGGTGGTGATGTTTATGCCACATATTTGAACTTGTAATCCCTCGTACTGTTGTGTGTGCTTGTTTTTTTCATAATAAATTTTTTAGGGACATGGGTTTGGTTTTCCAAATCCATGGATTGTGTAATCTGGAATTACTATTGATAATAATGATAATGATAATGATGCAAATAAAAAATATAATTATTAAATATTAATATTATTAAATATAAATTTTTAATATAACAATAATAATAACATTATTATTATTAAATATAAAAAAAATATTTTTTTTCATTTATTAAAATAATTATTATTATTATTAATTTTCAACTAAATTATAATATTATTATTATTAAACAATAATTAATATTTTTTATTTTAATAATACATTATTTTTAACTATTTTTTATATATTTATTTGTTTAATCTATGTTTTAATTAGGAATTTATTAAATTATATATTGATTGTGACTTTATTAAGTGATAATTAATATGTAATTAATAAAATATATAAATTACAATAACTTCACAAAAATAATATACTAATTATTATGAAGTTATTAAATTTGACTACATTAATATTAATAATAATTATTTTTAATACATTATTATTAATTCATAAATTTTTTTACAGTATTATTTGATTATGAATTTATTAAAATAAAATATTATTATTAATTATTAATATAATATTTTACTAAAGAGGTGAGTACTTCCCCCAAGGGGAATCCTATTTTATTAAAGCAATAGAGTTGAAAAAGTCAAAAAGATAAAATTTTATAATAATTACTTTGAAATAGGGGAATGAGATCATTTGGGAGATAATTAGAAAAAACACAACCATAAATATCAAATCCTTTGTTTTCTAGACCATTTGCAAGATAATTAGCTTCATGGAATACATGTGTGATAAATAAGTACAATGTTGAGATAGACTCAACACAGTTAATCTAGTAGGCAGTGAGTTTCCAAGATAAATGATGTTTCCCATTTCGTACTACTTGAAACATGAGGATATAGTCACATTCAAGACATATCTTGTTCCAACCTCTTTGTTTATCCATGTTCACTACATTTATCAGATCCAGCATCTCTACCTCTAAGAATGTTGCAATGCCATTAGATCTATAAAGACAACCCACAATTTCAGCATTGGAATCCATGAAGGCCACCCCAAAACCTTTAGGTCCTGGATTACCTTTAGATTCCCCATATGTATTACATTTGATCTGGTCTGTGAATGGGGAGAACTAGAGAACTTCAAGCATTCCATTTGGGCTTGGAAATAATGTTTCAATACCAAGAAGTATCATAACCATTAGGCCGTGCACTGAATTTTTGAACCTTTCTAGCTAAATGGAGTTCACTTTTTTAATTATTGTAACAATTTTCAAGTGGGAAGCATGCATATTAAAATCAGTGTTGTCATGGTTGGTTTCATTATGGCTCCTCTAGATCTGGTGAATAATTTCATCATAGGCAACCCGAAAAAGAGAGAGGAGATACATTGATAGAGTAACATTAAATAATTCATATAGACGTACCATAATAGAGTCAGTACTGGAAATTTTTACATCAAAAATATTGAAGAAAAAATTCCATAGAGTTGTGGAAGTTTCAAAACTCAAGAAGAGGTGGTTGATATCTTCTCTATGTTGGTGAAAAATATCACATCTTGATGATAGAGAGATACCAACATCTTACAAAGAAACATCAATAGGGATTTTTCAATGAGCCATCCAGCATATTAGCATAAAATGAGATGGATAAATATATGTTTTATGAATCCTTATAATCTATCCATGTTGGGTCCCTTAAATTGAATTGTGGTAATATTTAATTATTGTAAGAATCCCATTAACTGTTGGCTCCCAGACAAGGAGATCATCGTAGTTGATAAAATTGTAGTTATTAATAGCATTTCTAACATCATCAGGTAGATCATTTGGGAATGTGAGATGATCCTTGATTGTTTCATTTAAGTTCATCACAAAACCATCAAAATATATCATATATAAGATAGGGGAACATGTCCAATTATAATTAAACAATTTGAGATATGAATTTATGTTCACTAACTGGTGTGCCTCAACAATAATACACCTAAAATATTGCTTTAGTGTAGGCCAAATAGAGGACTCTGTGTAGCTAAGATTTCTAGTATTGAGCTTATATAGAAAAATAGTTCAAAATAAATCCATGTAATATTACTTATCATTCCTCAGTATCCACATAAAATGTTCTTGAAGAGAATTATTGAATCTCTCAAGATTTTTTATTCCAAGTCCCCTATGCTCAATAGGCTTACAACATATTTTTAAAGGAACTGTAATAATTCATCTTTCAATGATCCTACTACTCTATATGAAATTTTTCATATAAGTATTGAGTTTCCTCCAAAAATTAACCATCTATTTGTCAACCATGAATGAATAAATGAATTTGGAGACAATAATTTGTTTTATAAGGCAGAACCTTCTATCCATTGAAATGGATTTACCTTTCCAAGTAGATAATTGATTTATAATTTGACTCATAATATCATTTTAGAGAGAAGCATGAAGATTATCCCAAAACATTGGGACCCTAAGATATTTGAAAGAGAGAATACCATGTCTGATACCTAGCTCATGAATGATGTCATTTTTTTGTATAACACTTATATTCTTTCAAAAGTACAGAAAATATTTTTTCTAACTTATCTCTTATCTCAAATCCATTTGATAGTGTTGAAATACTTCTTTAATAATCTTGAAATTTTTCTTTTCACCAAAAAAAAAGAGAATAATATCATCATCATACAAAAGGTGTGTAGAAAGAAGGAATCTATCAACCATTATGAACATAATTATTCCATTATTAAAAAATATAAAATAATACTACTCAGGTAGTGTTCTGCTATAGAAAATATAATTTCAGAAAGGGGGTCACCCTACCTCACCCCTCTTAAATAGGAGAAGTAAACTTTAGAATACCCATTAACTAAAAATAAAATATTATCTAAAGCAAGAAGATGCTTGATCCAATTAATGAAGGTATCATTTAATTCAAGGTTTCACATAACCTTACAAATGAAGCCCTAATCTAGAGTGTCAAATGTTTTTTTAATATCAACATTTAATGCAATGTAACCCCCTCTAGTGGATTTACTAAGTAGATTTACACATTTAGATATTGTTATGAAACCATGATGTACTGACCTCCCTTGAATGAATCCAAATTTTTTGCAAGAGATGATTTTTCTCTAAATTTTTACAATTCTAGAGGTAAGGATTTTACCAATAATATTATAAACAATATTTACCACTACAATAGGCTTAAGATGATGTATTTAATTGGCATTGTCATCTTTTGGAATCAAGGAAATGAATTTAGATTTTATCTCTTGTGTAAACAATCCTCCTTTGAAGAAGCATTAAACCTTTTTGAAAAAAACATCATGAATAAGATCCCAAAAGGTTTGAAATTTTTTATTTGTGAAGTCATCAGGAGCCAAGGAGCTCCCAAAGTTAAGGCTAAACATCACATATTTTATTTCCAATTATAGGGGAAAGAGGTGAGCATTTCATTATCATCATTGGTCACAAGATTAAGAATAATCCCTTCCATTAAGAATTAAGTGGATTTAGGACCATTAAAAAGACCCATGTATTAAGAAACAACACGATTAGAAATTTCATGTCTTCCCATTAAAAACTCATCACCATCCTTTAAAAGAGACAACGATCTTCATATTTTCCTAGATTTTTGTAGGGTATTAAAAACCTAGTATTTTGTCCCTATATTTAATCCATTTAACCCTGAAAATCTCCTTCTATATATTTTCATTAATTTCAATAAGTTTGGAAAGCTCAAAAAATCAAAGTTTCATTTATTACATCATTAGAAAAATTAGTCTATGTTATTCCCTCCTGAATTTCCTAAAGGGATGCATTAAGAGAGGAAATATTTTCATCAATATTGTTGAAGAAAATTATTCTCCAATCTTTAAGTTTCCTTTTAAGGATTTTGAGTTTAAATGTACATGTTAACGCATCATCCTTAGTACTCACAGAATTATAGGTATCGTGGATAATTTTGATACAAGCAGCATTTTCATTCCAATAATTTTTGAATCTAAATGGGAAGGGAGGCTTAAAGTTTTTGAGATTCAGCTTTAAAAAAATCAGGTGATGGTCAAAATATAACATAGTTAAAGTCACACAAGATATGTCATCCCAAATTCCAAAAGAAACATCATTGAAAAAAGGCTCTATCTAAATTGATAGCAAACATTTTTTGATGAAATATCATATACCAAGTATATTTGTCTCCACCATAATTTCCTCAAGTTATTTTCCTTCATCCATGCAAGATCCGAATTCATTGGATAATGTTGAGAAATTAGCATCACCGATTTTCTCATCAATGTTTGGAATGGCATTAAAGTCTCTAATTAGGATCCATAGTCTAGTCTAGCTACTCAAAAGTCACATATCCTACCATAATTCATTGCGATATTGATATGAGTTATAATCATGAATCATGGAACAAAAATTTTATTATCCTAATACCTCTAACCAACAGATAACCATTTGTTCACTAAAATTAAAGGAAATAACATTTCCAATATTATAATGAACCAGAACCCAACGTCTTTTTTATCTAAAGAGGACATATTTTTGTCCAGAATTGTGTATCCCAATCTATCAAGTGAGAACGCTTTAGGAGAGAAGATTACCTTTTGTTTAGCTATCCCAATAATATCAGATTTATGATTTTTTAGAAAAATCCTAAGAGCATTAATTATTTTTATATAATATTTTTATTTAATAAGCTATTAAAATAACCTACTTATTTTATTGTATAATTTTTTTCTTTGAAATAATAATGATTTATTCGATCTATATTAGTACATTTTTATTATTTTGATTAAAATATTTTAATTTTTAATTATTTTTATGTGTTTACTCTATATTTCATATTTTAATTAGATTTTATTTATATTTTATATTTTATAAACATTTAATATCACATATTTGAAATATAAATAAACTTATTTAGTTTCAAGTAGGGAACTTTTAAACTTATAAAATATAAACTATATGTATAACCTAAATGAAACTTAAACCATAACAGTTATGATCATGGATTTGGTAATCCAAATCCATGACCTTGTAAAATTTTATTAAAAACTAATGGCATACATACACAAACAACATGGCCGAAAGGCCCAAATTTTTTCTAATAGAGAAATCCATAAATATAAAGCCTAATGGCCAAGAAAACCCCACACCAAAAATGAATCAATGATGTCTTCCAATAGATTGAAACCATGAAGAACTCATACAGTCGACTGCATCGATGAGGCTGGATGAAAAAACTCCACCCGAGGATGTCATCTTAAACAAAAATTTTACAACTGTAAACTGTCAACAATGATCACTTGAGTATTTCACAATTCCCTTCAGTTTCATCACACTCATAATTGTGATCTCCCCTGATCCTCATCATTGGAGGTGTCAGTCTTCACATTGTTAGCATGATTTCTCACTATCAGTGTCATGTACCACCGACGACCCGTGGTACCCAACAACGTCGCACCAGTCGGTGTCCCATACCACCATTGGTTGTTCTGTAACTGAAATCATCATCATCATAAATAAATAATTTCATGTATCCCACGGTCCTAGTGTTTTCGATTTGGGTCAGTAATATGAATCCTTTGTCATGGCCCAAACACCCCTCTTGCCAGTCACCAACCTATCACCAGCCATCTAGATGTCCCCATCCCAAGATTCCTCATCCTGATCCAGCCTATTGCCAGACTTCTTCTCGTGATACATCCCAAGTCATCGCCAATTTTCCACCTTGCATCATGAGCTCACCTACTCCCAGAAACCTGAGGTAATCACCAGTCATCACCATCATGGAGAGTATGGCCTACATCCCATAACCATCCATCATTGGCCACCACCATGCCCCACATCATCATCATCCAACCTGACTACCATCCCAAAATCCATAGACCCCCATTGACATCATCCAACTGATGCTCCATGAAATCCCCAAAAATCCCAGACACCACTTTGCATCTTCCAAGATGTCGCATCCCAAGTTCACATTGGACTACAATAGAGAACCTCCCCTCCCAATGAGCAGAGTACTCTACCCAAGACATAGAAGCATCCACATTACCACTCACTGATGACTACACCCATGTAGTAGTATTCCCCGACCACTGTCGTCGCTAAGCTTAGCTGTCCATCATCTCCCGACTAGAACAGAGACTATAGTTGGTGCCCCATAGTCATCTTGAGATTCAACACACCACCATCAATCACCTATCTGTCTCTCTGCTCTGATTCCCCTCTGTTTTCCCCAAACAGTGCTCTCTATTATCTCTTAACTGGACCATAGTCCATTGCTAACCCCCCGTTGTGGTTCCCGAACCTCCATCATATCCTAACCAAACCAAAGTTTGTTGTCTCTGCTTAAGTGATCATAGATAGATCTAATCGCTGATAAATCACTAGCTTCACCAGATTCAGCTGGCCTACAGATTCCATAGGCTAAAAACATATCAAAATGACTAATCATTCCATCAAAAATCTTGCTTGGGTTGTGAAAGTAGTCCCTATTGAGATCAAGAGAGAGAGGTTCTCCATTCTTGAGAGAGAGGTTCTCCATCTTCCAATAAATCTAAATGAAACTTAAAAACATAGACTAAACATATAAAAAATGGTTAAAAATAAAAATATTTTCATAAAATATAATAAATCGAACATAATTTATTATTAATTTAATTAAAAAAATATTTTTACTTATTATTAAGTAATTAATTGATTATTTTAATTTTAAACTATGTTAATAATTATACTATTAATTTAATTATTGATTATTTATATATATATTATTGACAGTGTTACTTATTATAACATTTTTAGTAATTATTATTAAAATTTAATAATTCACTAAATAAAAATAATAATAAGTGACAATTAGTAAATTCATAATTAATAATGTCATAATAATTAATATATTATTTTTATGAAGTCATAATAATTAATATATTATATTAATAAATTATTGATTTTGACATAATAAAGTCATAATTAATATATGAATTAATAAATTCATAATTAAAACATAGACTAAACACATAAACATATAAAAATAGTATAAAATAAAGTATTGTTAAAAAAATATTAATTATTATTAAATATAATATTAAGTCAAAAATAATTTATGTACATAATTATTATTTAATAATAATAATAATTGATATTCTTTTATTATTATTATTTAGTTTAAAATAAAAAATAAAAAATTAGTTATTTTAATATATAAAAAAATATTTTTTGAAATTCTTTTTGTTTTCAATTATTTTTTATGCACACCTTTAATATTTCAATTTTTATTTATAATTTATTTATACTTTATAATTTATAATCTTTTGAATTCACAAACTTTATAAATTATTATATTTCAAGTAGGCTACGTCATAAACATATAAATTATAAAGTATAAATACATTCTAAATAAAATATAAAATATTTATTATGCACATAAAAAATAATTGAAAATAAAAAAAATCATAGAAATAATAAACATAAAAAAATTAAATGAGAAAAAAACAATTTTGTTTCAAAACATAATATTTTTATTCTTAAAAATTTATGTGCATAAAAAATATATTTGATGTCGATTAAATTGTTTTTTGTTAATTATTTTCACTAAATTTTTTATGTATTTGACTATTTTTTGGGTACAATATACTTTTTAAGCTACATTTCAATTTTATTTATATTCTATATTTTATAAGATTTCAAATTCACCAAATTGAATGATCATTATGTTTCAAGTAGTTAAATTGGAAAGTTAATAAAATATTAAATATAAATATGATAAAATTTCAATCTAAAACATAAAATTTGATCATAAAAATTATATGAAAAAATAAATAATTTAGTAGAAATGATAATCATAAATTAATCTAAATGTCAAAAAAATTCAAAACATAAAATTTATTAGTAGTTACACTTTTAATTACATTATTTTTAATTACCAAAAATAATATTAATAATTATCAATTATATTATTATTTATTATTTATTATAAATTACTAAATATTAACTGTGTTACATATAATTATTAATTCTATCATTATTAATTATGTTATCAATTAAAAATTTTATTTAGAAATAATCTGGGTCAGACCTCTTAATTAAATAAAGAAAAAGAAAACAACACCAATTTAACTAGGTTAGGGGAACCCATTACACGTCAAAAGACCAGGGAAAAAAATACATGGTCAAAAGGCTTATAAATAGTGGAAAAAAAGTTCCAATGATAGAAGGTTAATAATATGACCTGAAGTCCCATTGGAGTAATGGTTTATAATCCCACAGGACCAAGAATACCATCAGTCATCACTACATTATCGTTTCCCCCAATGAAACCCATGTCATCACAGAGGGTTCAACCATTGTAGACAGCATCGCCACCCCAATAGGAGAAATAACCACCCAATCCACTCACGATCCTTGAGCAATGCCCCAGATGAGGTTTTGATCTATCCACAACCTGTATTCCACTATGATGTGATCATCCATTTGTTGTCACTAACCCTGACTAAATCGTTGACCCGCACTACCAACCCCTACATTGAGCATGGATCCTTCTTCCCAATCATCCACAACATCGAACGGGGTACAACCTTCTCTAAAAACTTCAACCAGCCCCTGCCATCAAGTGGGGATTCTGGAGTTTCTACTAATCCCCACAAAAAGAGTGGTTCCCCCTTCACCATCGACCCTTGTGACTAGCAGGGTGCTTTCTTGGCAATAGTTGTCCCACACTCTCTTTCATATGGAGGTTTTGGTTGTGCCATTGCCATCCCCTAAGCCAAGTAGGGAATCTTTGACACAACATTCCACTCATCCCCCCACATGGTGAATCTTTTCATCAGACCACACATCGAACATTGGGTTTTCTTCACCGCCACCTATGGCCTACACTTGTCATTGGGTAGGTAGTTAGATCTAACCTCAAATCACACTGATTCCCCATGTATCAGGTGAGGATGATTCTACATCAAATGTGAAACTCTCTCAGTCATGACATGTGATATTCCTTTTCTAAAAATCACTAATCCCCATGGTCGTAGATCTTTTAAAACCACGTACCATGGCTTTCCTCTTCTGAGGGGACCCAAGCTCACTACTGACCCCAACACAAGGCTAGGGTTGCCCTTGCCATAGCATGTAGCCTACCCCAAGGAGGTTTCTCCATAATTGATTAAATTGCATTATCAATTAATAAATAATTTCATTATTAATGAATTATTATGAATTGATTGTTGTATTATTAAATACATTACTTTACTATTAATTATATTATTAATGAATATGAATTACATTATTACTATTAATTACATTATTTTTAATTACATTATTATTAATTTAATTATTAATTATCAATTATTTATTACATTAATTATACTTATTTATAATATCACAATTATTTTTTTAATTAATTAATAGTTATTTATGTTATTAAGGATTTTTAATTATATTTTAATTTTTATTAATTTTTAATAATTGCATTATTCAATGTTAATAATTGTTAATAATATTAATATTTTATAATTAACTAGTTTTTTAAAAATTTATTATTATGTTATTATTATAGAATATTTAATATATAATATATACTAATTATATTTTTTATTATTTTTAATAGTTACATTTTTATTTATATTTTCAATAATTGTTAATTGTTAATTATTTTTTCACAATTATTAATTTTATTATTAATTTTGAATTATAATTTTAATTATTGTAATTTAATTACATTATTATGAATTATTAATTATGTGATATTATTAATAATTATTACTAATTATTAATTTGATCACTAATAATATTAATAATAACTAATTGTATAATTAATAATTATTATTATTATTACAATCTATATTAGGTAGTGGAGATTACAAAATATAATAATTATTATTATTATTACAAATTAATTTTAAATTTTATTATTAAAAATTATTAATTACATGCTTTATTTTTTAAAATAGGTCAAAGATATAGTTGAATGACCCTAAACCCTTTTTATTAAAAGAAAAGAACATGAGGAGATCATGGGGTCAAACAATGCATTTTATGCCCTCGTTTGAAGACCAAAAAGGAGGAAAATCATGTCTTGAGTTTCCCTCTTGAGCCCTTATTTTTAGGTAATCAGCCTCTCCTCAGGGATATCAATCTTTCCTTTATGTGTTGGGTTTCTAAGGAGGCTCATGATCCTCTTCTGAGGATTAATCCTAAGTATCTGTCATCCAAAATCACTTTGGATCATTTTGTGTTGTGTTTGTTGACAATGTGAATAAGGAAGCACTGAAGATGCCACACCATTGTCACATAACTATGCCAAAGCCTTGTTGGTTGTGTTTTAGAAAGATTAAAACCCCTAGATAGGTATCCAAGATGGCTCGATCCGACCTATGTGGGAGAAAGCTCGACATGTAGGGGAACCAGCCAAGCAATCCATCATTGGAGCCCCTGGGATGCAGGTAAGTGCACACATAGGTTGGTGGGTGCATGGAGGTAGTGGTCTACATTGTTGGGGTAGTTTCATAGTGTAAGTGGTTTATAGAATAGGGTGGAACTATGGGGGAGGTCGGGAGCGAACCTCGTTACTCACATCTGTAAATTCAATGGAACAAGATAGTTTATAAGATAGAGAACTTATGAAAGAAAGTCTAATGTGGGACTCTAGGTTTTCAGGCTACACCATAGACAAGGTCACCACGACACATAGTGGGTTTCAAGTAGTTTCCAGTGCCACTGAAGTTTTCAAGGTGACCACTTTGTAACTACCCATTTTGACATGGAGTGTCTGAATTTGGTGAAAGTTGGGAACTTGGATTTTTTAGGCTTACAGGGATCCACACTATAGCTGGAAGGTCTATGTCACATCACCCATGGATAGGTAGTTTTCCAAATCACTATTACACATTGTGGTATGGAGGGTACAAATTTGGAAAAAGAAAAGATTTTGAAGGTTATCCTTTATGCAAGAGACTACATTACAATAGTTGTCTCCACACCACAACTAGTTTGGTATGAGATGAGATCTTGCCCGAAATCACGTGGGGGAGTTATTGGAGGATTTATGGATGAGAAATTAGATTGGGTCAAACTTATATCTCCATGCCATAGTACTTATTTCATTCCATAATGAGTAGGTCCATGTTATAGTATATATAAAATAAGTAATCATACACTTTAGAACATATGGTCATAGCGCATCTATGATTTTCTTCAATATGCTAACTTTTTTTAATCAGGGGAGTTATGGGCTGGAATGCCCACTAATTCACTCTATTTTATGGGGAATTATGACCCCAATTAACATGGGAGACACATTACTATATCCTAGAGATATAATAATAAATCATAACTATTATATTGATATTAAAAGAGGAATTATGATTTTGTGTAAAAATATATAGAGAAATAAAAAAATATAGGGTATTTTTATTTTGAATTTCTCCAGAGGTTTTCATCTAGATATCATATGGAAAATTGAATTTCAAGGAAGGTGTACTTCCAAGAGTATCATCCTCTCTATAAATTTGCAATGGTGTGATAAAGAGAAAACATGATGCATGTGTATGTTCATATCATCATTATATGAAGAAGGAGGATTTAATGGATGGTGCAGTGATTTCCTCGTTGAAGGAGAGTATCGAGTTCTCCAACTGTTTGTGGAAGTGAACTAGGAGGGTTAGTGTGACCAATCTAAAATAGTAACTATAAAGTTGTGAGGTTTTATTTAGTTCAGTACATAGGTGAATTTTCATGCATTCTCCTTGGGCGTATCCTAGTATAAGTGAACCATATAAAATCTCTCATGTCATGTACTTATTTCATCACTCATTGAGGGTAATAATAGAGAGAATTTGAAGTGTTCTTCAAGGAGAGAGAATATGATACTTATTGGGAATAAATCCCTAAAGGTATCCTCTCGGTATGTTTTGGGTGTGGTTGTATTTTTTGACAAATCCATATGACTACAAATGAGTACGGTTGGTGTTTGTTGAAGAAAGGTTTTTAAGGTGGAATATTTTCCCAGTGTTTTCCAAATTTTTTGGCCTAAAAATTGGGAGTTTGATATTGAAAAAGGAAGGATTTATTCATAAGAGTGAGTGGTATGCAGAATGTTTAAGAAATTTGGGAAAGGATGAGAACTGTGTACCATAATTCATGGACTACATACCGTGTTCTGGGAACGGTACACAAAGAGGCAGGAGCATTACACCAAAGAGGTTTGAAAAACCGAAAATGGTTCACGGTGGAAGGCAGTGCGGTATGCTAATGACTTGATTCCAGTGAAATAGATCGACCACATAGGAGAAAAGGCAGTACACCAACGGTGTGGAAAAATGGTTTGCTGGTGTCTTACAATTCACGACAGTAGAAGGATCGGTATGTAGTAAAGGCTGGATTGAAGATATGGTAAATATTATATTTTTTCAGGTATATTTTCCTATATAATAATTTCTAATACCACTAAAAACTATAGATATTGAATATCCTTAGAGAACAACTTTTTGATCCTGGAATTTGGTGAAGTCCGGAGGAGGTTCGTGAGGGAGAATTCTGCAAAAGCTAAAGTGGTTCTTGTGGAAGAAATTATGTTGAAGGTGTTTTGAGGAGAACTATAATATGCAAAGGATGTGGTATGTAGGGGAAGAAGGTGAGGTATGAAAATAGTTAGAAAAGGAATTCTACAAATAGAGAATAATTCTCGGATAGAGGGTGATTCACAGAGGAGGTTGGCTGAGTTGGTTGGCGAAGGCAGTCCACGAACAGAGAATAGTTCACGAATAGAGGGTAGTTCATTGAGGAGGTTCATGGAGTCGGTATACGGAGGCGGTACATGACAGCGAAGGAAAATTTAGTCTACATACAGATGAGGTTCTCAGAAGAGGAAGAAGTATGAAGAGCATGAGGTCCGCGTACCTTTCCAGTACACAGTACGCGGAAGAGGTAGGTGGTTCACAAAACACACAAGGAAGCTTGAGAAAGCTTCAAATCAGTTTGTGAAAGTATTTTATAGTACCTAGAAGTACTTGGGAAGGTTTAATTCATCTACGGGTGAAAAATTAACTTCAAAAGAGCATCAATATATAGTTGAGGATGCATGAATTCATGAAAATGAATAGACGTACATGTCCATAAACTATGAGTGACCTACAAGTCTAAAAATTGTGTGTGGATTCCTTTCCAAGAGTAGTGAGCACAGGAAGAGGAAGATGGTGCATCTTTGCACCATTAGTGAGCCATAGAAATAGGCCTTGGGGGTGACCCTTGGGAATGCACTGATCAGTCCCTAAACTTTGTAAATCCAGTGAGCCTAATCATAGAAGATCTAGCCCGAAATTTGTACTCATTATTGGTTGTGAGCCTTTGTGAATTTGGTACATCGGCACATCACCATTGTATGATCTTTGGACATAGCCGAGTGAGGGTGAACCAAGTAAAAATTGTTGTGTCCTATGAATGATTTCATATTTGTTCATATATTTCTACAACAGGAAAAGATAATTGAGTTTTGTCTAACAACGAAACAAGATACAAATGGAAGAAAATTTTAATCTGTCATACCCAGATTCACCCCCCTCTTAAGTTATTTGACCTAGTGGACCTAACAATTGGTATAAGATTTAAAGTTTGAAAGTCAGTGTTTCTATATCAAAATAATAAATAGAGGTGGTTAATCATAAAGGAATTCTAATATTCGATAGAAATAATTTTCAACTATAGAATAATCGAATGCAGCACTACTTCTGATCAGTAGGGATGGATTTCTTCAAAAAAACTATGCATGGAATATCATCTGACATTAATAGTGGTGATTTATTAGAAACTTAAAGAAGATAATTTCATGCTGATTCTAAAGGAATCAATGATTTATGGGGATCCCTATCAAATTCAATTTATTCGAAGGTGATGTCATGTAAAACATCACATGTAATGTGTGAAAAACTATTGAATATTTATGAGGGTGACACAAAATTCAAAGAAGAAAAGCTGCAGGTTCTATGGAACAAGTATGAGGATATCAGAATGAATCCCAATGATAATGTTGATGCATTCTTCTATAGGATAAATATTATTTTGTAAGACATGAAGGGTCTTGGAGAAGTCATTAAAGATATAAATATTGTGAAACATATCATGAGGAAACTTCCACCGTGGTTTAATCCAAAAGTTTCCATGTTGGAATACAAACACCTGAAATAGCTTACACTAGATAACCTACATAGTACCTTTGTAGCATATGAAATGAGAATCGATGATAATGATACATTAGAAAAGGGGAAGTCTAAGGAAGTGGCATTCAATTCCATGAAGAAACCCTCTATTGAAGATAGTTATGAGGAGGACAATATAGATGATGTCATGTCATTTCTCTCTGCCAAATGCAAAGGGGAAAAGAGAAGTTCAAAGGTAAACTTCTATTTTCAATCTTTCGATTTGGAAAGATTGGGCATTTCACAGAAAAGTTTCCTAAGAAGGTTGATGATGAAAATGAATAAAATGATGAAATTCCCCAAAAGAAGTATTAGCAAATGAGAAGGGTAGGACAATTACAAGGAGAAAGTTCTTTAAAAAGAAGAATATGCTTTCAAAAGAAGATGAAAGTTCAGAAGAATTTGAGGCTAAGGAGTTGGAGGACTGTAAGGATCATAAAAATATATGATTTGATGCAGTTTTCAGAAATTCATTAATAATATAGGAAAGTGGCAATAAAGAATGAGAAATTTTAGGAAGTGTTGATTTTCAGGATGAATTAGAAGCTTCCCTTAAAGAGGTAGATATTTTGAGAGCCAAAACAATGAAATCTAACAAAGTTGTTCATGATTCCAAACACTTTATGAAATATAAATTAGAAAAAAATTCTGAGTTGAATACAGAAATTGAAAAGATGAGGTCTTTAATGCCAGAAATCTAAGAAAATGTGGTTGAGTACAAACTCAAAATTAAAGAACAGAAAATAGAAATTGATAGTTTGACTGAAACCAGAAAAGATTAAATCAAATGTATTGAACAACTAGAATAGGAAGTCATCAGTCTGTGATGAAAAATTAAAGATCAGGAGAAACTACTAACTCTCAGTTCGACATTGAGAATGAATATCATACAGGAAATAGATATGATAAGATTTTAGCAAAGTAGTCCATCATAACAGAAGAAACAATCAATTCTGAATGATACGGTTGTTATGGGGATTGATCTAAAATAGAAATAAGTTATGGTTCAAGTTAGACCACAAGCACCCACTCCAAGATTGAATATTGAATTGGGTATGAAGTAGAATCAGAAGATTTAGAGAACCCAAGGCTCAACTTGTGGTGCATCATTTCCACACAGAAATGCACCTCACATAAAATGTTATTTTTTTGGTAATATGGGACACTCTCAGAATGTATGTTCCATAGTAAAGAGGTACCAAAGGGAACAAGACAAATATAGGTGGTTGTATAGAGATCAAAATGCTAGGTCATAATTTTATGGTATTTGTTTTAGGTGTAAATGACTCATACATATGGAAAGATATTGCACATAAATAATGCAGAGGAATGTGCTGAGGCAGACTAAATTTTTACATAAGAAGCAGTCAAATGTAACATCAAAAGAGATAAAAATTCTAAATCGATTTGTAGCTCTGCAAATTGAAGTTGGTCCATCATGTACTGAGGAATATCAAGATTATCATTCCATTTTGGGTATAAATTCAAAGAATTGGGTTAAAAATAAAAGGGATGAGCAAGTTTTGGTTATAGAAATTGCATTCAAGGCTTCAGATCACATAGGGATATGGATAATTGACATTGGATTCACTTTCTATATGATAGGAAATAAGGATCTAGTGATCGGAATCAGGTATGATAAATATAGTATTTTAAGATTTGGTAATGATGAGAGCCTAAAAATTATTGGTTTAGGAAAATCTAAGTTTAGAGGAAAAGACATGAGATGAGCATATTTCTTGGTTGTTGAGGGGCATAGTCACAACTTGCTTAGTGTTAGTCAATTGTGTGACTCAAAACATGCCATAAGTTTTTCGAAGAAATTATATATCATCAAATAAAAGTATGATGTTGTTGTGTTTCAAGGAAAGCATATGAAAGGGAATCTCTACCTCGTGAGTGGAGAAGAAGATATGTGCTTTCTGACCCAAGATGAAGAAAACATGTTATGGAATAAGCGTCTTGGCCACATAAGTCAAATGTCTATGGAAGATCTGGTGAAATATGATGCTACTCAAAATCTCCCTAGATTATCACGTGATCGTACCCATACATGTGATGCCTGTCAATAAGGGAATATCATTCGAAAGGAATACAAGACAAAGAATAAAAAGTCAATAAGATTGCTTGAGTTGGTACATATTGATGTGTGTGGGCCAATTTCCCCAAGGTCAATTGATGGGATGGGATATTATGTCTTCTTCATTAATGACTATGGCAGAATTGAATGGGTATCAATAATCACCCACAAATATGAAGTGTTCAGTTGTATTACAATATGTTGATGGGAATGTGAAAAGATGCTCAGTCAAAAAATCCATACAATTTGATCAGATAATGGAACAGAGTTTACAAATAGCCAAGTGGAGGATTATCTCAAGAAAGATGGGATAATGCATCAGGTTTTAGCAATAATAACTCCATAGTAGAATATAGTAGTTGAGAGAAGAAATCAGATTGTCAACAACATGGCTTGAACAATTCTCAGTGAGAAATAGATTTCAAAGAAATTTTGGAAAGAAGCAGTAATGAAAGCAGTGTACACTTAAAATAGATTTTTACTTTGTCCAAAAGAGGATAAGAATCCATACATGTTATGGTATAAAAATAAGGAACTTTAGAATATTTGAAAGTAAATGTTTTATTCTCAATAAGAAGAAACATAGGAAATTTGAATCATGTGGGGATGAAGGGATATTTCTTGGATACTCAAAGAAGATAAAAGAATATAAATACTTCACTAAGCAGATGGAAAAGATAGTTAAAATCCATGATTTGACTATAGTAGAAAATTAATAGAATATTTAGAAATTACTTGATCATACTCATGGGGATATTGATGAAGAGATGAGAATATCATAAGACACTCCATATCTAGAGTATGATTCAAAAGAATACTTGGGTGATGAGAATAAACCAGTTTCTACCCAGAGACTAGTGAGAAGAGTTGAAATTGATAGGAAAAACATAATTGGTGATCAGATAGTACCAGTATAGATAAGGAGGATGAATAATCTACAACAAGCATCATACTTATCATAGGTGTAACCGAAATGTTTTGATTAAGTAGTTGGAGATGAGAATTGGGTTTAGGAAATGAATGAAGAGATTGACCAAATTGAGAAGAATCGGACATGGGAAAATGTTTCGAGACCAGCAAACAATAATTTCATCAAAATAAAATGGGTCTTTCTTAACAAAATGAATGAATATGTTGTTGTTATTCAAAAATAATAATGACTGGTGTGAAAAGGGTACTCCCAGATAGAGGGAATTGATGTTGATGAGACATTTTCACTTGTTTCAAGGCTAGAGACAATCATATTATTCTTGTCCATAGCAGTGCAAAGAATTTTTAAGGTTTTCCAGATGGATGTCAAGTCATCATTTCTAAATGGAGTTCTGGAAGAATAAGTTTACATTGAGCATCCAGATTGTTTTCTCATTCATGAATATGAGATCAGAGTCTTTTAGTTGAAGAAGGCTTTATATTGTTTGAAGCAATCACCAAGATCATGGTATTCAAGGATTGATCAAATTATAAAGAAGCACGGTTTTTAGTGTGGTTGATTTGATTACAATATGTATTTTAAAAATGGAAACAGTCAAAAGATGATGGTGCTGGTTTATATAGATGACATAATTTTTTATGGATTTGATGAAGCACAATGCAGACAGTTTTCTGAATTTAGGAAAAGCTAGTTCGAAATGTCGATGATTAGTGATCTAACATTTTTTCTTGGATTACAAGTGATGCAAGGAAGGAATGAAAATTGTATTTCTCAATCCAAATATTCCATGGAGGTTTTGAAAAGGTTTGGAATGGATAATTACAAATAGATAAAGACTCTGGTTGCTACTCAATTGAAACTATAATGAGATGATGAAGGAAAGCTAGTTAATATCATAGAATACAGGATAATCGTTGGATGTATGTTATATCTGACAGCAACAAGACCTGATATTGTATTTTCCACATTCCAAGAAGTGAGTTATCAAAGAAATCCCAAGGATAGCCACATGATTGAAGTAAAAATAATTCTTCGATATATCTTGGGCATAGTGGATTTTGGCCTAATGTATAATGAAAAATCTTAGCCAGCGTTATTGGGATATAAATATGCTTATTGTACTAGTTTAGTAGATGATAGGAAATCAACATCAGGAGGTGAATTTTATCTTGGAGGGTTGTGTATTTCATGGTTAAGAAAGAAACAAGATAGCATTTCATTGAGCACCATAGAATCTTAATACATTTTGGCTATTAAATAATGTACGCATCTATTGTGGATGAAGCATCAACTTGAATGTAAGGGAATTGAGTTGAAAACTCTGATAGGAATCCATTATGATAATTCAAGTGCTATAAATCTTAGAAAAATCCATTCTATCCCTCAAGGACAAACCACATTGAAATCAAATATCATTTTATCAAGGAGAAGGTGGAGCAAGGGATTTTGAAGTTAGAGTATGTGCTTACAGAACAATAGGTTATAGACATTCTAACAAAGGCCTTACCCAAAGAAGTATTTGAAAGGAAACGACTAGCTTTGGGAGTCCAGTCAACTTCTCGTACTTGAAAAATTGTAGATGTGAGTCCCCCTCTCCCCGAGGTATAATGTGTCTTTCCCTAATGTGATGATATGTGTTCTTTACCCTATTGCAGACAACCTTTACGTGACCTTCGGGTTTGTTGACAAAGGGGGAGAAAGTGTGACTATTCTAGGGGAGAAAAGAAACGGGGAAAAGCTGTTAAGTGGCACAGTGAGGTAGGGGGATTTGAAGCTGATCTGAAGCTATTAGTAGAGCTGTAACTTAAGGGGAGTATTAAATATGATTATTCTAGAAGTGATCGATCAAATATTAGATATCATGACGGATAAGATTTGTGATGAAAGAAGTTCATTGGTATCAGTGTATTAGTATGGTATCAGTAATTGGTTATTAGAAATAAAGTGATTCATTGATGAAATTTTCATTATACTTTTTTATCATGTTGATCATGGCTCATGTGGTCTTAGAGTATGTGTTGATTAAATCCTTGATCTCTATCTTAATCACGTGAAGTAGATGGTGGTTGAAGTTGGAAGGAGTATTAATGAGGTACCAAAATGTGAAGCATTATGAGAAGAGTTGTCAACAAACCCAAAGGGTGATATTGTTGGGAAAAATCCCTCAAGGTTTCCTCTCAATATGTTTTGGTTGTGGTTGTGTTTGTTGACAAAGTAAGATGACCGCAAATGAGTATGGTTGGTGTTTGTCGAAGATAAATTTTTAAGGTAGCGCAGTTTCCCAGTGTTTTCCAAATTTTTGGGCCTCAAAATCAGGAGTTTGATGTTGGAAAATGAATAATTTATTCATAGGAGTGAATGGTATGAAGAAAATTGAAGAAAATTGTCAAAGGATGAGAACCACATACCATAATTCATGGACCGCATACCATGTTCTGGGAATGGTACGTGGAGTGGTGGGAGCGTTACGCTGGAGTAATTCACGAAACCAAAAATGGTTCACAGTGGAAGGTGATGTGGTACACGGATGACTTGACACCGGAAAATGAGATCGACCGCATACGAGCAAAGTTAATCTGCAGATAGCATGGAAAAACAGTTCGAGGGTGGCTTGTGGTTCACGGTGGCATAAGGATTGGAATGCGGTGAAGGCTGGATTGAAGATTTGGTAAATCTTAAATTAGCAGATTTTGTGGATATCTTTGCCTATATAAGAATTTATAATCCATCAAATTACTGTAGAGATCAAATATCATTAGAGAACGTCTTTTTTATCCAGGAATTCTGTGAAGTCCAAAGGAGGTTCGGGGGGAAGAATTCTGTGAAAGATAAAGTGGTTCGCGCAGAAGAAATTCCACCGAAGGCGTTTTATGGAGAACTATAATCCACAAAAGGCATTGCATGCAGAGGAAGAAGGTGTGGTATGCAAAAGGTTAGCAAAGGAATTCTGTGAATAGAGAATAGTTCACAGACATAGGGTGATTCACAGAGGAGGTTTGCGGAGTCAGTTAGCGAAGGTAGTCCACGAACAGAGAATAGTTCGCAGATAGAGGGTAGTTTTCTGAGAAGGATTGTGGAGTCATTACATAGAGGAAGTATGCTATAGTGAAGGAAGAGGTAGTCTGTGGATAGAGGAGGTTCATGGAAGAGGAAACAGTACGCGGAGAAGGCAGTCTGCATACCTTTCTTGGTACACAGTATGTAGAAGAGGTAGGTGGTTTGAGAAACAAACAAGGAAGCTTGAGAAAGCTTCAAATCCATTTAGGAAAGTATTTTATGGTACCTAGAAGTACTCGGGAAGGTGGAATTAATCTCAGGTGAAAGGGTAACTTCAACCGAGCATCTACCTATAGTTGAGGATGCATGAATTCATGAAAATGAAGGGACGTACATGTCCAAAAACTGTGAGTGACCTATAAGTCTATAAACTATTTGTAGATTCCTTTCCAAGATCAGTGAGTAAAGGAAGAGGAAGATGTTGACCCTTTCCACCATAATTGAGTTAGAAAAAGTGGTATAGGGAGTGTTCCTTAGGAATATAGTGAGAAAACACTAAACTTTCTAAAGACAGTGAGCATGGGCATATAATATCTAGCCCAAACTTTGTACTCATTATTGGTTGTGAGCCTTAGTGAATTTGGTACATCATCACATCATCGTTGTATACTCCTTGTACATAGCCTAGTGAGGGTGAACCAAGTAAAAATTGTTGTGTCCTATGCATGATTTCATATCTTTTCATATATTGCTACGGGAGGAAGAGAGAATTGAGTTTTTTCTAATAACAAAACAAGATCCAAAGGGAATAAAGTTTTAATCTGTCATACCCGGATTCACCCCCTCACCCCCTTAGGGTATTTGACCTAGTGGACCTAACAACACTCATTCATGAAATAAATTCACACACCCTAATTCACCCCCCTAGGTATTATCATCTATATGATTCTAATAAGTGGTATCAAAGGGGCGTTTTCTCTTCTTCTCTCTTAGAAGCACGAGAACATTTTCTAATCAAAATGATGTTCCCATATTTGAAGTTAGTAACTTCTGGCTATGTAAAATCGATATGAAACATTATTTCAGATACTTAGGAAAGGAATTTTACATATAATCCATCTATGGAATCACTAAAAATATTGAAAATGGAGCATTGACGGAAAGAGATCATCATGAATTTGATATGGATGTAAAATCCATAAATGCCTTAGGAACTTCCCTTACCAATCACATATTCAAAAATTTAATTTCCTTAAAAACCTCTCATGTAATGTGTTAAATTATGTTTAATATTTATGAAGTGAATTTTAAGGTTCAAAAGGCCTAGATACAGGTTTGGTGGAACAAGTTCGAAGATTTGAGAATGAATTCAAATGATATTATTGATGCATTTTTCAAACGTCTAATTTTTTAAAAGAGATGTGAGTTCTAGATAACTAACTCAAATATGAAAATATCATGAATATAATCACGATAATAATCCCTCCTCATTTCATTTCAAAAGTGACAGTTCTCAAAGACAAATATCTAAAATAGATTTCTCTTGAAATCTTTCATAACGCTCTTGTGGATTATGAAATGAAACATGAATACAATGAATTGTATAAGAATGAACTCAGGAAGTGGCCTTTAAATATATAAAGAATCTGTAAATCATGAAAAATATAGAATTTTATAAAGTTGATGATGTAATGTCTTTTCTTTCCTCTAATCATAAAATATGAAGTTTAATTTTTAAAGGTAATCATCCCCTTGCTTGTTTTAAGTGTGGAAAAATTTCATAAAACCTATTAAGAATATTACAATAAAGATTAACCACTCAAGATTATGAAAAAATAAGGTTCAAATAATTCTCAATTGAATTTTTTTAAATAAGTAATCTTATTTATAAAAAATAATATGGTTCTAGGGAAAGTGAATTAGAATAAGTTGAAAATAGTAAAGATAAAGGTGTATTGATAGCTATTACAAATAATCCAAGAAATGATAATATTTCTAATTATGATGAAGGAGTTATTTTAGGGGTTGATTTTAAGGTAAAAATTGGGGAATCTCTTAAAGAACATGATTTATGGAGAGAAAACACTAAGAAGACCAATGCAATGGTACACAAGATCTAAATGGAACAATAAGAAGAATAAAAGTTAGTGATAAATTCTAAAATTAAAAAACTCATATTTCTAAGTTCATAAAATTCCAAGAAGGAAGTTGAAATGAAACTAAAAAATTGAATAACTAACTATAATCTTGAGGGTTTGGATAAAACTATCAATGAAAGAGTGAATAAAATTGAGGATCTTGGAGAAGAAGTTATGAATTGTTTTCAGAAGTTTAAAGATAAATAATGATTATTGACACCCAGAATGATTATAGTAAACATAAAGGCGTCATTATCTATTCAATGAAAAGGAATTTATGGTGAGGAGTTCATATCTATACATCAATTAGAATGGTTCATGAATAGAGACAAATCTATAATTGTTTCAAAACCTCAAACATTTACTTCTTGAAATAAGTTTGACCTTCTCAACATAGGAAGGGAAACTAACCATGTGGACAAGATGAATTCCAATTCTTAAAGAGTAATATGTTTTTTATATAAAAATTTGGAACACACTTATTATGTATTCATTATTTCTAGGAGGTCCTTAAAATATTATCATCATCCCAAATAGGAAAGAATAATTTTTACACATTATTTTACTTTTAATGGTATTTTTTTAAAGGATTATGGAATAAGTAAATTAATTTTTCTATAGAATGCAATAAATTTCATCTAAAATACCTAAAAATGGAACAAAGAAGAGGTTGGAATCTTCATTCAATAGTATAGACACTAAAAATATATTTTCATTGTTTTAAGGAGAATAAGATTTTTCATAGCTAGATGCTAAAAAGGCACACTCATCACCAACATGGGTGATGAAAGGTAGTTTGGAGAAGGTTAAAATTGTAGAGATTTCTCAAAGGGAAGCAGTTTGGAAAAGATTGTGGATTTTGGATAGCATATGTACATCACACATGACTATAAATAAATCTAAATCCAAATAAATATAGTTTCATTAATTCTGAGAATGATGAGGGTCTTAAGACTATTGTTTTTAGAATGGACAATATTGGAGGGATAGATCTTAGAAGAACCAACATTCTCTTGGTTGACAGGTTAAGTCAAAATATTTTCAATTTTAGTTTGTTGTGTGGCCATGGGAATGTGGCGAAGTTCTGCTAAAAGTCTTGTACCGTCAAATCTAAATAAAATTCACCAATTCTCTAGGGAAGAAGAACAAATAGAAATCTATACCTCATTTTATAGGAAATTTTGTATTACCGAAAGAATAATAGAACATGTTATGGAAAAAATGGCTTTGAAATTTGATCCAAACATCTATGGAGATGTTGGTAATGAGAAATGGTGCTCATGATATTCCCCATTGCACATGTGATCATTATCACATATATGATTCATGTAAAAAGGGGAATATTATATAGAAGTCCTATAGGTTAAAGAAGTTGAATCCTTCCAAGTTTCTTGATTATGTGAATGCGGATGTTTATAGGAAAATATCACCCAATGCAATGGATGGAAGTAGGGATTATGTGATGTTTATGGATGACTATTTAAAAATGGTATGGATTATTCCCATCTCACACAAGATCAAGGTATATATATGTATAACTCTTTATCATAGAAGATATGAAAAGAAGATTGGTGTGAAAATATAGAAAAATTGAACTAAAAATGGGACCGAATATAAAAAAACATCAAGTTAAAGAGTATCTTGAAATGCATGGAATTCAACATCAAGTATTAGCTATCAAAATACCCCAACAGAATGGGGTTATGGAAAGAATAAATTTTATAATAAAAACATGGATAGAACAATGTTGATCAAAATGTATCTTCTAGAAAGATATTGGAAATAATTAGTTCTTATATCAGTTTAAATATTCAATAGATATTTTCAATATGAAAGTAATTAGATAAATCCATATGAAATGTAGTATGGAAAGAAGCCTATACTCAAATAATTATGAGAGTTTAAAATAAAATTATTTATCCTCATTGTGGAAAAATGCATAAAATTTAATACTGAGGAAATAGAGGCATGATTAAATATCTTACAATAAAAGTATTGAAAATATTGTTAAGAGTAATGATGTAGTTGTGGTTGAATAAGGACAAATGATAGCAGTACATGAGAATATTTTTTTATAAAAACCAAAACATTTCATAAGATGAGAGTGATAAAGTAGTGAGGGGTTTAGGGGGAATTACAAGGCATGAAGATAACCATGATGATTAATCAGATTTTGTAGAAAGCACAAAGATTATATTAGGTTCATGGAGACAAAACATTAGGTATGAAATCACTAAAAGAAACATTGTTAGAGACTTAATAACCCCAGTCCAAACCAAAATAATGAAGTATTAGAAGCTGGTATCTTTTTTTCCTTTGTAAGAACAAAAAAAAAATTAAAAAGGCTAAAAATGTGGAGAGATGGTTCAAGGATATGAATTATAAACCTGATCAAATGGATAATATTAATATAGAGAAGGTTTTTCTAAGGCCATGTGACTATAACATCAATAGAACCAAGTGAATTTTCTAAAATAAACTAAATAAATGTGAAGGAAAGGTGTGTCGGTTAAAGAAGGATTTGTATAGAATCAATAAAGAACAAATGGCATGGTATTCCATACATTACCAATGTGTAAAGAAGATTGGTTTTTCATATAGGTGGTTTTGATCATATCCTCTACATAAAAAAGTAAAATGAACAGTGGTTAATGGTGGTTATCTATATTGGTGACATAATATTTGGAGGCTCGGATGACAACCAGTGCAATAATTATTCAGAAATCATGAGGTGTGAATTTGAGATGTCTTTAATTATTGAAATTTAATATTTAATTAGTTTTTATATCACAAAAATATTTTAAGGGATATTTATCTCACAAACCAAATATTCCAAGGAAGTTGTAAGAATATTTCATATGGAGGAATCAAGGCCATGGAATCTTTATTGGAGAAAAGAATGAAATTATCAAAATATGATCTAGGAAATGAGATTTATGTGGAAATGTATCAATAAATTATTGTAAGTTTAATCTATTTTACATCCACTTTTCAGGATATATTATTTCCTACTTGTCAATATATCCATTTTCAAAGTGATCCTGTGGAGAGACAAATAAAAGTTTTGAAAATAATTCTTCGATATATTCGTTATATAGTTGATTATGTATTGTTTTATAACAGTAATACATAGTAAAATTTGGTAGTATTAGATGATGTAGATTTGGATGGTTCAGCATATGATCAAAAATCAACAACTATTTGTACTTTTTATATTGGTATTTCGTTTATTTTATGCCAAATTAAGAAGAAATATTGCATTTATTCAAGTTCCATGGGGAGAAAGTATATTTCTACCACACAAGAATTCACCCAATTGGTATGTATGAAACAAAAACTTATTTATGTGGGTGTTAATGAAACGTATCCCATTATAATTATGTGTGAAAACTCTAGTGAGATAAATCTTAGAAAAAATCATATCCCACATTCATGGAAAAATCACATTGATATAGAATATCATTTCATAATGGGGAAGGTATATAAAGGAGTTGTGGTTTTGAATTATGTTTCAATGAAAGAATGATTTTTAGATATCTTAACAAATGAGCTACCCAAATCTTTGTTTAAAAATCCTTTTTATCTCTTAGAGTCCAACTGTATCCGTACACTTAATTTCTTCTACGATGGACCCCCACTCCCCATAGTTTATTTTATGAGCAAGGTATGTTTTCTCATCTCAATATGATGGATTTATAATCCCATATTCAGAAATTTTCAACGAAGTGAACTCTTTGGGTTCATTTGAAAATGGGTAGAAATTACCAAATGTGTTTCAAAAGGGGAGAAATGTCAAGAAAAAAAAGGAGATTATTTTAATGAAAAACTTAGGGAATTTTATGTGCTTAAAATAATTAAAATGTGATCATGAAAAAATTTTCATTGAATTATTGTTTCTCACATCGATCATTGCTCGTTTAGACTTAGAATTGATGATTAGTGGATCTTTGATACACTCTTTTAAAGTAGTTGAAGTTGGAGTGTTTGAAAAAAATTCAAAAAACCCAAAGGGGGATTTTTTTATCTAAAATACCTTTGGATCATAGTGTGTGTTGTGTTTACTAAAAATTTGAAGAATATATCATTGAAGATACCATTTCATAGTCATGTGACTATGAAACATCCTTACTGGTTTCACCACAAAATGAAGGCTAACCATGGATAGGTATCCAAGCAAGCTCAACCCCGTATATGTGGGAGTAAACTCAACCATACAAGTTATATTCTAGGAAATCTAGCACAAAGGAACTAGGGAAGTAGGAAAGCATTTACATAGGTTAGTGTGTGCATTAATTCAATGGTTCAATTCACAAGGGTGGTAGCATAGAGGAAGTTTTCCTCAATAAAGGGCAAGACCATGGAGCTGGCCAAGAGTAGACCTTGTGTCTTATATCTGGAGAGTTAATGGAATAATATATCTTAAATTACATGGAAATTCTAGAATAAATTATGATGTGGGACTCAAGGTTTTGAGGATACATTTTAACCAAGGTCTCCATCGTGTATATTGGGTTTCAAGTGGTTTTTAGTGCCACTGGATTTTTCAAGATTTCCTCACCGTATCTAGACATTGTGATATGGAGTTTCCCAAATTAGAAGAAGTTGGAAAATAAACTTTATCAAGATTATAGAGATCCAAACCATGGCTAGAATGGCTACACCACAATGCCCATGTATAGGAAGGTTTCCATTCCACAAGTATGAATTGCAATGTAGAGGGTCCAAAATTGGAAGAGGTTATGATTTTGAAGTCTCTCCATTATACAGGAGGCTTCACCACATTAGTTTTCTCCACACCAAAACTAGTTCAGTGTGAGATGAGATCATGTTTGAAATCATGTGGGGGATTTATTAAAGGATTTATATCCTAGAAAATTGGATCTGATCAAACTTATGTCTCCACACCATAGTACTATTGACCAGACCATAGAAATCATGGATACATCTTAGTGATTAGGTTCATACTGAAGTATAAATTAAATAAGTAATCATACACCATAGAACATATTTCCATGCCTCAACTAGTCCATTGTTTAGTCTGCAAACTTTTTATAATCAGGGGGGTTATGGGTTGGCGTGCCCACTAATTAACTCAGATTTTATGGTGAATTATGAACCCAATAATCATAGGGGAAACATAGATATATCCTGTAGATAGAACAATAAATCCTAACCATTGGATTAATTTGAAAATAGGAAGTATACTACTACTAAAAAAACATAGAGAAATGTAGATAAAAATGCATATAGTTTTTCTAGACCATCTCTCTGGAGGTTTTCATCCAGATCTCATTTAGAAATTCAAAGGTCAAAGAAGGTGTATTTTAGGTGTCTCATCCTCCCTGAAAATTGATATTAGTGTATTGAGGAGAAAACCCAATGTGTGTGTGTGTCTATATCATCCTTATGTGAAGAAGTAGGATTCAATAGATAGAGAAGTGAGTTCCTCGTTGAATGAGAGTAATGAGTTCTATAACTATTCATGGTAGTGAACCATGAGGGTCGGTGAGACTACTCTAAAATTATAATTATAAAGTAGTGATCTTTTAGTGAATTTGGTGTGTAAACACATTATTATACATAATCCTGGTATGTATCCCAATATAGGTGAACCAAGTAAATGAAGGTTCCAAGAACAGGGGAAGCGTGGTTGGGACGGAACCCAACTTTGATTTTTACCATGATTAATGATTATTCTAGGATCAATATGATGATGAATTCTAGTCCCCAAAAAATAGAATCAAAGATTTAAATAAAGAAAGAAGAGGCTTGAAACCTTTATAGGGTTTCTTGCACATCATGTTTGTAATTAATTTAATTAATTTCATAAATAAAATAATACATGGTTCTTCGGTATTTTCTTCGTTGAGAGAGAAATTGTTTAGCTCAACAATTCTCAATTCACCAGGTGTGCGATTCGGTGCTGTATGGTGTCTGGCACAATAGTCGTACTTGTCTATTTATATGCATGGAACTTCAGTTGCAATATTTAATTTCATAACATCAATTAAATACATTCATGAACTTAGAGAAAATAGATGCTGATAATAATTATATAGCATCATTATTTATGGTGCAACAACTTGTGCAAAACAGAATTATAAATAAAATTCTACGTCTCAAAATAATAGCAGTGTCATTATTATTTTAACTTGTGCCAACTAGTTAAATATTTATTTACCATCTTTCCAATAATTATTTTAAAAATTGGACCAGCCTTGGTTCTCTCGAACTCCACTTCCATTTATTGAACACCCAAATAAATAAATAATAAATTATTCTCTTAAATAAATATTTTAGTTAAAACTTGTAAATAAATATTTATTAAATGTTCAATAAAATAAATAAATAAATTTTATTTTATTTATGAAATCATTTTAACTTGAATAAAATTATTCCACATTATTGAGAATAATATTTATTTCATTAATTAAATTAAAATATAATTTAAACAAGACCACCAAAAACACTTAGTGTGTGACCCTCTAGGATTCTTTCTCGTTGGCATTAGGTGGGCTTGCCTAAAGTCCAAGAGTACTGTCTAGAAATGGGTTAAGGCACCCAATAAAAAGAACATAAAGTCGCAACAACGACATCCATATATGAACACTCACTGTGTAATATAATCCATTTTTTGCAATATCTCATCAAGCAGGTTCCATGATAGTTTCATCTACTTTTATGCTTGATACGTCATTCTTGGACTACTTGAAATAAACTCATCGTTACACCATGGAAATGGAATTTTGGGTGACGGTTCAATTTCAATAAAAGGGATGAGATATCAACTTCCATAAATAGAAGAGACAAATCATTCCTCAACTTATCCATTGATAACATGCTTCTCATGACGTACCCAACGTACCCTACTTCCCACTAACTATCTGCATGACAGTTTTCGTCAGTAAATCAAAGTGCGTGATTTGTGACACGTATTAATGATAATATTAAAGTATAATGATCATTACACATGCTTGTAGATAGAAATATCTAATAACCCCAAAACATGTATAATTCCTAATGGTGGGTCTATTCTCATAATCTCCTATCTTGGAGATTACCAAGTGTGAAATTCATAAGAGGAAGTCTCATATACTTACAAGTAGTCACACATGATGGTCTACATGCTATGTGTCCCATCAGAGTATTTCATCCAACTGTATAACTATATTTAAGAATATTGTTATATCATTTCAAGTTTCTTATCATAGCGGGGAACTTCCATGACCTTATCAATGCAACAAATACTATAGGACATTATTACATCATAGTCATGTAGAGAAATGAAAAATATGTAATAATATTTTTAATATTTAAATACATTAAATGTTCATGTAATCAATGTAAAACCATTTGTTTCTAGGACACCAACTCTTACAAACTTCCACTTTGACTAGATCCAACTGCCTATCACTTTCAGTTCGCTAGACCTCACATGATGATCATGTTTCTAATGATTCAATGCTTTATTCAAGGGGTCCACCATGTTGTCTTCCATGTAAATACTTCTCACTTCAACTTCACCACTCTGAGAAAAATCCCTCAAGATATGATACTTCTGAAGTATGTGCTTCGTTCGCTGATGTGGCCATGTCTCTTTTGCGAGAGCCACCGTTGTAGTATTATCATAGTATAGTGTGATGGGATCTTTACTACTAGGTATCACATGCAGATCCTGGACAAAGCTTCACATCCAGACTACTTCTTTAGCTACCTCAGAAGCTGCAATATACTCAGACTCTACTTTAGAATTTGCATCCACACACTACTTTTAGCTCTTCCAGCTCACTGCACCTCCATTCAATGTGAAGATGTATCATGTTTGTGACTTCATTTCATCTTGATCAGTCTGGAAACATGCATATGCATATCATCTAATGAATAGTTCCTCATCTCCTCCATAAACCAGGAACATATCATTAGTATGTATTAGATAATTTAGGATAGTCTTGACTTCCATCCAATGGTGGTCACCTGGGTCTGCTTGATATCTTCCTACCGCACTCAATGCATAGGTGACATCCAGCCTAGTACATAGCATGGCATACATTACTGACCCAATCGCTGATGCATATGTATTTCTTGCCATTATCTTTCACTCCCCATGTGTCAAAGGACACATTTTCTTGGAAAGATGAATGCCATGTGATGATGGAAATAATCTCCTCTTGGATTATTCTATAATTAATCTCTTCAGTATCTTATCAATATATGTACTTTGACTTAGGTCCAATAATCTCTTAGATCTATCACGATGGATCTTGATCCCTAGAATATATGATGCCTCACCCAAGTACTTCATGGGGAATCATTGATTCAACCATGCCTTAACAAACTGTAAGACGGGTGTCTCATTTCTAATAAGTAATATATCATCAACATATACTATTAGGAAAATGATTGCACTCCCACTAAACCTTTTTTAGACACAAGGCTCGTATTCGTTCTTGATAAAACCAAATTTCATTATTGATTCCTCAAAACTAATGCTCCATGACTTGGATTCTTACTTTAATCCATAAATGGATTTTTGTAACTTTCATACCTTTTTTGTATCCTTTGGAGTCATAAAACCTTCAGGTTGTGTCATGTAGACATCTTCCTGAAGGTTCCCCTTAAGAAAGACTATTTTGACATCTATTTTACAAATCTCATAGTCATGGTAAGTGGAAATGGCTAATATAATTCTTATGGATTTCTTCATTTCAAATGGTGAAAAGGTTTCATCGTAGTTAATTCCTTGACGTTGTTTGAACCCTTTTGCAACCAGTTGTTCCTTATAGGTACTGACTTGTCCTTCCATGTCTAGTTTTTTCTTGAATATCCATTTTCAAACAATAGGATTTACATCAGCTAGATAATCTACCAAAATCCAGACTTGGTTTTGGTACATGGAATCCATTTTAAAATACATGGCTTATTTCCACTTGGAAACATCTGTGACACTTATTGCTTCTTTGTAGGTTAGAGTATCATTATTATCAACTAATTATGAGTCACCATCCTTAGTAACTAGAAAATCATAATATTCCAGTTCTCTAACCTCTCTTGTACTCCTATGCAGCTCTTGTGTCTTTGGAACAATTCTTTCATCCACAAGGCTTTGTGGAATCTGTTCCTATACCAACTCTTGTGTACCTTGAGCCTCAACTTCATCAAAGTCTATCTCACTCCCACTATCTCTTTTGGAGATGTTCTCCCTCTTAAGTAATATGGCATGTCTTTCCACTATAACCTTTTTTTATGAGAGGTTTTATAGGTAATATCCCCTTGTTTCCTTGGGGTATTCTATAAAGGTATACTTTGTGCCTCAGGTTGTAATTTTGTTACATGAAGTGTCCTTAACAAACGCATCACTTCCCCACACATTTAAATTCGATAATATGGATTTATTTACACTATAGAACTTGTATGGAATACCATTTATCAATTTAGTTGGTACTTGTTTTAGTATTTGTGCGGATGTTTGTAACGAATATCCAAAAAAGGATGATGGAAGACTCGCATGACTCATCATTGATCTCACCATGTCCAACAGGGTGCGATTCCTCCTTTCGCTCACATCATTCCATTGGGGTGTGTATGGATGAGTGAGTTCAGATAGGATCCCAAACTCATGTAAGTAATCAATGAAGTCTTGATTAAGATATACTCCACCTCAGTATGAGTGAAGTTTCTTAATCTTCTTACCAAGATCAAAAGAATCTGACTTATACCTCATTAAGTAGATATATCCATATCTACTAAAATCATCAGTAAAAGTTATGAAGTATGAGTACCCTCCCCTTGATTCAACTATAAATGGTCCACACACATCGGTATGAACCAATTCAAGAAGTTCTTTAGCCCTTTCACCTTTCCCACTAAATGGGGCTTTGGTCATTTTGCCTTGTAAACATGCATGACATACGCCAAGTGGTTTTAGTTCGAAAGAATCTAAATATAAATCTTGATGTAACTTTGTCAAGAATTTCTCATTTACATGAACTAGTCGGTAATGCCAAAGTTAGGTGCGTTATGAGTCATGTGAAGTATCTTTGTTATTGATTGTCATTACTTGGTTTTTGTAATCCAACATGTAAAGACCGTTGTATAAATGTGCCCTACCAAAACAAATGTTATATTTGTAAAAGAAGAAAAATTCATTTCCAAACTTGAAAAAAAACCCATATGTATCTAATATGGATACATAAATAATGTTTCTAGTAACAGACGACACATAATAACAACCCTTTATCACCAAGATCATCCTAGATGGCAACATGAGGTGGTAGTCCCTGACAGCTACAACAGCAAGTCTAGCTCTGTTGGCTACTCGTAGATCTACATCCCCTCAGTTAATCTTCTAGAATCTACTTGGTTCCTATATTAGGATACATATGTGAGAACCACAAGTTGTATCTAATACCCAATTTGTAGAAATAGATAGATTTAATTTGATAACAAACCCACTTGAATCTTCCCCTTGCTTCTTAGGCTATGTGTAGTTCTTCTTCCATTATCTCTTCTTGCCACATGCGAAACAAAGAGTCTCATTTCCCCTTTCCTCCCCTTTGATCTTACTTTTCTTGGAAGGTCGTGAATAATCTTTGGGCTTAAATCTCTTCGTCTTCCCTTTCCTTTTATTCACCATAAGGACAGAAGGCTTTTCGCGCTACATATCTTTGTCCACATGGAAAATAAGGATAAGAAGTTCAAATAGGGACTTATCAATGTTGTTCGTATTGAAATTAACAAAATAGTTATATAAGATCTGAGGTAGTGGTGCGAAAATGAGATCAGTTCCTAGTTATTCAGAGAGTTTAAACCTTATAACCTCTAGCCGCTCAATATAGCCAATAATCTTGACTATATGAGGCCCAGTTGGGGAACCTTCTCCAAGCTTACTCTAAAAGAGTTCCTTGGAGATCTCAAACCTTTCATGTCTTTCTCTCTCCTGGTAAAGACCATGGAGGTGTTCAATCATACTATAAGCATCCATATTTTCATGAGACTTCATGAGCTCACTATACATTGATTATATCATAAAACATTGAACACTGACCTTGTCATTCATATGTTTCTCATAGAACATAAAATCCTCATCACTCACCTCTTTGGAAGGAAGATTAGGTAATACTGACTCTAGCACACAATATTTCCGTTCATGGTGTAAGATAACCTGAAGGAGTCTAAAAAAATCTTGGAAGTTACTATCGGTGAGGATGTTGTATTTATCTAGAATTGATCATATGGATAGTGTGGTTGATGAGCTTGTTATTTTTATTCTAAAATTAAAAGATCAGATCATTAGTACTTTTTTTATTACATTTTATAAGAAATAATAAATTTTATTACGTCTCCCACTATTTTATCAATTCCAAATAGCCCTCACCATTGAACTCGTGATTTCCATTTTCCATGACATTCTAGTGGCAAGGATCTACATTCCCCTTCACAAAACCCCAAAAAGGGTTTGTCAAGCTATTAGAAGGTATTTAGGCCATAAGTTCTTTACCAACTACGGGCTTTTAGCTCCTTGATCTGTTGAGTGGACTCCCCAATCTTGAAATCATGACTTTGGATTTCCACAAATCTTGCCTCCAATATTACACCAATTCTAGCAAGGGATACTCCTCTTGATGTAATATGGTTAAGTCAACCTAAAACCTTTCATAATGGCTTCCTGGATAAATATAAATGTCTCAACAAGGGTTGGTCAAGCACGTAGTTTTATTGAGTTTTTCCCTTAATCAAGTAACGGGAGGCTTGGTCTGACTTAATATTTTATTTGAGGGATTTTTATCTCTTATGTGTGAATTCATTATTATCATTATCACATTCTTATTAATATTAAGTGGAACTTAATTAAGTGATTAACCATGTCTTGATAATATTTACGCATAATTCTGGTTTATTTTACTTCTATCTTGCATGCTTGTTTAATTCATTAATTATGTGATCGTGACAACACATCCATAATGATAAACCATGAAACTGACAGAAATAAAATAAATAGAACGATCATGATATTTTATAATGGTTAGTTTATCTAGAAGTTGATAAACTAAACCTAACCTATGGGAGAAATATATTTAACCTTTTGGGTTCGTGTTTACAGCTTTCCACCTATCCACCTCTGTATCTCCTGGGATTGGTTTCATCTCGGCTCCAGCTTGAACCACCTCCACTAGATTGGTAGTTCCATCCATTACATATTTCTTTTTTTAACTCACATGTTGGTGAGGGGTAAAAATAGGGTTTACATAAAAGAAACCTTGGTCACACATGCCCTATATATTAATAAGAAGAGACGGCTCACAGGCTAACAAATTTAATTTAAATAAATTAATTAAAAGAAACCATCAACATACAAAGGTCTTGGTCTAACTCATGATCATCCATACATGAAATGATGTTTACGCATAAATAAAACTATCATTCAATTCTTTAATCATTCTTGTTTAAGATAAATCACGCTCAAATCAATTAATTATCATCTTTAATTAATCAATCCTTTCATCTTAATCACTTTTTCTGAATTTTTTAGAGATTCTCATCCATCATAATTTTAAACAAATAAATTCATTTAAAATTATCTTTGTACGTAACCTGTACCTTGGAGGCAACCCAGTGAATTCCTATTCATAACTACCCAGTGAGTAGAAATTAACATTACACGGATGTTAAATTAAACACATATATATAAAACACCTATCACATGTTGTGCCTCAGCTTTATGTATACATGATGGTACAAATATAAAGGGTTTTTATAATATAATAATAAATTTTAATAAATATGTGTAATTTGGATGAGTACACGGTGTGAAGTTCCAACTACACAGCGTGTACTATTTTTCACCATCCATTTAAAGTACATGCTTGGGGAAATAGAGTGTGAGTGTACTTTGAAAATATTTGGAGTACATGGCATGTTCAGTGGGCCACACGCTATGTAGTATCCACGTTACACAGTTTCCAAATGGGTAAGCCATGTACAGGGTACACAATCTAACCCTAACCCGAAGGAACTACACACTGTGTCTAGTGGACTACACCGTGTGTAATCCAGAAACCATGTTCCACCTATTCTTGGTCAACACACGGATTCATTTAAGACATAGAAATACTCTGACACATGGCTTGGTTTAGAGGACCGGTCTGATGCATTGAATCTTGACTATATGGCATGTACTGCCGAATACACACCATGTGTTCTGGTGTTGTATGGTCAGGAAGCTTTGGTACCTCCGGATGAGATCCTATATTTTATTTTAGTCAAAACAAAAATAAAATATCTTTTCTGTAAGGTGGACAAGATACTAAAGAGGAGGAATAGATGTAACTTCCTGGTTCCGGAAGCCACCTAGAGGCGCCTCGTACCCGGTAGGTCACATGGCCTCAAGAGCATTTCCCCAAATGCCAGAGGCTACCGACTAGCAGCGAGGGCCTTGGGTGTGATAGTGGGGAAACTATACCCCCATCAGCAGAGTGCACAGTGGAAGAAAAATAAACATGCAATACCGAAAGCAGTAATAACCAATAATATAACAGTGTAATACTAAAACAACAACTGGAGCACATATATATGTATGAAATGATGCATGATACATAACTAGGAAAGCATCCAAACAAGTCACAATACTGGAAAACACTACAGTACCAAATCCAGTACAAAAGAAAAGTAAACAGCTCCTCAGAATCACAAGCCAAATCTTGGTTCCATGCTCTCCTGCTCCAAGAAATCAAGTTCCATAAGTCGAAGGGCGCTTGCCCTTGTCTACACCTACAACAACATAGTCTCCTTGGGCCCAAAATCATGGCCCAAATAGGGTGTGAGATAAAATCCCATTAGGCATTCACCCGAAGATCTATGCCTAACAGTCAGTGAGTATATGGTAGGTAAAATTACAAGAAGCAGTAAACAACGACATCAAGCAACAGGAAGTAACAGTAAGCAGTAATACAGGATGATACATAACAGAAAACAATCCACAACCAATCAACAGTAGTAAACAACCATCTAATAAGTCAGAAACCCTCTGGGATGTACTTGCATCCATTCCCTCTGGTCCTATCCAAGAATTACCACAACCCTCTGGGCAGTGCACTCATCCTAACCCCTTTGTCTTGGTCATACGAATTTATGAGACTCTCGGGGGAAGCTCGCTCGGTCAATTCCCCTTATATTCTAGGGTAGTCAGGGAATCTCTTGAGGAATATCACGTGGTCTAAACCTATTCTCCCCAAGGTATAGATACTCTCTGAGGAAGATATATCGATCAATTCCTCCTATAGCCTCAAGTATACTGTAGACTCTCTGAGGAAGCTCACTCGGTCAATTCCTCCTTTATCCTGGGAAGGTTCTTAAAAAGATTAAAATAAGGTAATACTCTCTGAGGAAGCTCACTCGGTCTACCCTCCTGTAGTCTATAATATCCAAGACTCTCTAGGAGCTCACATGTTCCATCCCCTGTAGTCTATAATGTCTAAGACCCTCTAGGAAGCTCACTCGGTCTATCCCTTATAGTCTATAGCACCAGGTTCTCTCAGCCCCATGCCAGTCAGTGCATAATAATTCTATAAGGCCCAAGTACACCTATAGAGATACTTGGCTGACCAAAGTACACCTATAGATCTACTTAGCTAATAGTCTACAAGGAAACAAGCATGTCATGAGTTTCACTTCAACCTATAACTGCAAGGCATGAAACAAGGGTAGCAGCCAAAGGCAAACGAGACCCAAAGGTCGTGAACAGAACAAAGCAAGGTTAAATACATCCAAGAACAACAAAATATCCTCTAACATGGTCAAATTTACCCCTACACAAGCATACAATCAGGGAAGGAAAACAACAAGGGAAAAAAGGTAAACACGCAATACCCCGTTCATGGGTATTGGTGGAAATTGCACATAAAACTCAAAGACTTTGAACGGTAAGGCACAAACCACCTACCTCGATCCTAGGAGATCAAAATACTAGAACCATGACAGCTGATTCTCCCTAGAATATCGTAGATCTGAGAAAATGCACAAAACACTCAACCTTAGATAACTTGAGAAAGAGGGAGAATTGTAAAACAAGGTTCAAGCAGAAGGAAGAACTCACCATTGCGCTTCCAACGCAATCGACTGTGATCTAATCAGAGAACGGACGGAGAGGCGGGAGATCGGGGAAGATCCGGCCATACGGGTCGCTCTCGGACGAACCAAACCTAGAAGAATATGATTATGGTGATTAGGTGTGACCCCGGTCCGTTTAGTGAAAAAAAGAAAAGTACACGGTGTGTAATTTTAAAGTACACGGCGTGTAGTGGGTTTTTCCATACTCTTCCAAAATAGGCCTCCACGTCACCCCTACACACCGTGTGTGTGGCCCAGACATGGCCAACACACGGCTTTGAGCAGGAAAAGAGTACACAGCGTGTACTCAGAAAGTACACGGCGTTTACTTCAAAAATTTCCAGAAACTCCAAAAATTATCAAAAACTTTAGAAAAGGAAAGACATACCTGAAACGAAGATCTGGGTTCTTACAAACTTCCCCCTTAAAGAAATTTGTCCCTGAATTTCCCTAGGTGGTCGTAGAAGAAGGATCCTCAAATAGGTCTGACCACTGCAATCGAACCTCGGCCTCCCTCTCCCAAGTCTCATCCTATACTCGTCAATGCTGTCATAGCACTCGTACTAGAGGAACAAAATGGCCTTGGGGAACATTTTCACTGTGGTCAAAAATCTGGATAGGATGCTCTTCAAACGACGCATCTGTTTCGAGCTCAACCTCCTCGGGTTGAAAGACATGATACGGGTCTGAAAAGTAATGTCGGAGCTGAGAGACGTGGAAGACATCGTGCATATCCTGGTACCTCTGAGGTAGTTGCAACCGATAGGCAACCAGCCCAACTCTCACCAACACCTCAAACGGACCGACGTACCGCGGTGAAAGCTTACCCTATCTCTGAATCCTCTTGTGTCCCAACCTCGGTGAGACACGTAGGAAAACATGATCCCCGACCTCGAACTCTAGAGGTCGTCTCCACTAATCAGAATAAGACTTCTATCGAGACTGTGTTATACCCATCCTCTTCTGAATCAACTCTATCTGCTCTGAGGTCTCCTAAACAAGTCGAGGTCCTAGCAAAGCTGCCTCTCCTACCTCCAGCCATCATAAAGGTGATCAGCATGGCCTACCGTATAAAGCCTCGTATGGTTCCATATGAATGGTTGCCTAAAAACTGTCATTGTAGGCGAACTCCACAAGAGGTATATGCTTCTCCCAAGAACCGCTGAAGTCTAGAACACAAGCTCAGAGCATATCCTCAAGCACCTGGATCGTGCGCTCGGAATGGCCATTAGTTTGGGGATGGTATGTTGTACTCAAAAGTACATGTTTACCCAAAGCCTTATGAAGTCCCTGCCAGAACAGAGAGGTAAAGCGTGCATCCCTGTCTGAAACAATGGATTGTGCAACTCCATGTAGGCGTAGAATCTATCGGATGTACAGTCGTCCCAAATCATCAACACTGAAGGTCTCATTGATTGGAAAGAAGTGTGCTACCTTCGTAAGTCTGTCAACAACGACCCAAACAACATCACTTCCCTGAGGTGACCTCAGTAACCCAGTCACGAAGTCCATCGTGACATCGTTCCACTTCCACTTCAGAATGGGTAACTACTGTAAGAGCCCTACTGGTCGCTGAAGCTCTGCTTTCACCTGCTGACAAGTAGAACATCTCATGACAAAAACAGAAACATCCCTCTACATACCTGGCCACCAGTATTGGTGATGAATATCCTGATACATCTTGGTGATGCCAGGATGAACTGCCCAAACTGAGGAATTAAAATCCCGCATCAGCTCCTCGTGTATGTCTGATGGCACCCATACACATCACTGGAAACGCAAGATCTCATCCTTGCTTGCTATCCATCCAAGAAGAGGGTCCACTCCTGACACACTCTCCCATAGGACTAATGCCTCTGAGCCCGATAGCTGCCTCATTCGTACACGATCAAGAAGTGTAGAGGTAACAACTACATAAGATAGGAAAGTCTGTCCCTGTCTGTCGTCCACCACCAAATGCATCTCAGAGAATAAAGGCATGAGCTTCCACTCACTGTTGGCCTCCTGAACTACGTAAATCTATGTTTTCCTACTCAAATAATCAGCCATTACGTTGTCCTTTCCTGACGTATAGGCGAGCTCGATGTCAAAGAACTGAAGATACTCAACCCACCTGCATTGTCTCAAATTTAGATCATGTTGAGTGAAGATATACTTGAGACTCTTGTGGTCAGTAAAAACCACAAAGTGATCTCCTAGAAGATAGTGTCTCCAATAGCATAAGTATTGAACAACTGCTGCCAACTCCAGATCGTGCGTCGGGTAGTTCCTCTCATGTGGCCTCAACTGCTGAGACCCATACGCAATGACTCCATCTCCCTGCATAAGAACAGCTCCCAACCCGATACCTAAAGCATCATAGTAAATAGTTTATCCCTTTCCCGGCTCCGGCAAGACTAGTATCGGTGCTGACATCAACCCCCCTTTCAGATCCTAAAAGGCTGACTCACAAGAATCTAACCATAAAAACTTCTCCCCCTTCTTGGTCAAACCCGTCAACGGTGCTGCTAAGCGCGAGAAGTCCTGAATGAAGCGTCTGTAGTACCCTTCCAGCCCTAGGAAACTCCTCACCTCAAAAACATTCTTCGGCTGCTCCCAAGAAACTACAATTCTCACTTTCTCTAGGTCCACTGACACTCCAGTCTCTGACATAATATGACCTAGGAAGTGAATCTAATCCATCCAAAAGTGGCACTTCGAGAGTTTAGCATATAGTTGATGCTCTCTCAGTGTACTAAGAACGATCTCAAGATGTGTGGCATGGTCGTGTAGAGTGTGAGAGTACACCAAGATATCGTCCATGAAGACCACGAAGAAGGAGTCTAAGTACGGATGGAACACTTGGTTCATCAGTTCCATGAAAACCACATGCACGTTTGTGAGACCGAACGGCATGACTGTATACTCAAAAAGACCATACCTGCTCTTGAAAGCTATCAGAGGTATATCTGATGGTCTAACACGCAGCTGATGATAATCGGACCTCAAGTCGGTCTTCAAGAACACCCAGTCTCTTCGAAGTTGATCAAAGAGGTCATTGATCCTCGGCAAGGGATATCGGTTCTTGATCGTCAATTGGTTCAGCTTCCGATAATCCACATAGAGCCGAAGGGTACCATCTGCCTTCTTGGAAAATAGGACAGGTGAACCCCAAGGAGAGGTACTAGGTCAGATGAAACCCTTTGCCTCCAACTCCTCCAACTTCTTCTTGAGCTCCTGCAACTCAGGTGTAGTCATCCTATAAGGAGTATTGTACACCAATGCCACTCCTGGCATGAGCTCAATTGAGAAGTCTACCTCATGCTCCGAAGGTAAACCTGAAAAGTCCTCTGGAAAGACATCCCTAAAACGATCCACCATTGGGAGAAAGTCTAACTGTGAAGTCCCCTGGTCATCCAGATAAAGACTGGCAATCTGGGCTGTAACTTCCCCTAGACCATGATGCTTTGGTCCAACTCTACCCTCCTGGACATCCCACTCACCTCTATGAATAAAATATCCGCCCTCTGGTGATACAAAACTCACCCTGCGGCGATAGCAATCGACGACTGCCTAGAAAGGAACCAGCCAGTCCATACTGAGAATGATGTCATAGCCTGTCATTTCCAGGACATAGAGGTCCCATAAGAAGTGACACCCCACAACCTCAAGAGGAAACTCTCTGCACTGACATATGCTGGATGTCCTCGTTCCCAATGGCGTGTCAATATTAAACAAGTCGGCAGACGAAAGGATACAGAGCCCAAGGCTCTCCAAAACTGAAATAGAGATAAAGATATGGGAAGCACCAGTATCAAAAAGGGATGAAGATAAAACTGAGGCTAATAGGATCGTACCTAAAACTGTAGAAGGGCCGGGATCCTGCTCCTGATAGGTCTGCTCCATGGCGAAAGACTGACCTGCACCGCGGCCCTGCACCCCTGGCTGATCACTCTGAGTTGATCCACTCTGCTGTTGCTGATGACCTGGTGACTGACCACCATGACCGTGGCCTCCACCTCGGCCTGAACGGCTGTAAGAACTCTAGTTCCCTGACTGGTGGGAAACTGGTGAAGCATCTCCAGAACACGGGGTCATAGAGGAACCCCTACCACCAGCTGAAGGTGAGAAGATGTGACAGAAACACTGAAGATGACTCATCATGCCGCAAGACTGGCACTCCATTAGATCTCTCTGGAACTGAGGCCTATTATTCCCACTCCTGATGCACTGGTAGCATACAACCTGGCTGCCAGAAGATGCATCCCGCAAACCTCGATCTCCTAGAGAAGACTCTCTGTGACGCTTCCTACTGTCCATAGGAGGAATACCAGCTCTGAATATCGAACCACCCGGGCTCACTGCTCCATAATCCCTCAGATTTCGCTCAGTGATCATCGCCTGGTTGACGATGGAGAATATCGAAGTCAACTGGAAGATATTCACCTGGGAACGGATCTCCTGCCTGAGACCATCCTCGAACTTCCTAGCAAGGAACAACTCATCACCTGTTGGGATCGGTGTGAAACATTGCAGCTCAGTGAATCGAGATGAGTACTCCATAACAAATAGAGTACCCTGCTGCAGACTCATAAACTTCCGGGCTCGATCGGCCCTCAGGGTCTCTGGATAGAAGTAGTCATATAAGGTTCATTGAAACTCGTCCCAATACATATCCCGCTGACGCCCTGACCGTGAGATCACCTCTCACCACCTCTTGGCGGTGTCCCAGAGTATATAAGTAGCCAGCTTTACCCTTTTCTTCAGAGGGATCTATAGGTGCTCAAAGATGGTCAGTGTGGCCTCTAACCACGACTCTGCAGCCTAAGGTCCTCTATTCCCTGAAAAAGTAGGATGATGCTGCTGTTGGAAAACCCGCGTCAACTCAGCCATCGACGGGGCAGGAGGTGGTGCTCCCTAGAAGGTCTACATCATCTTCAGGAAGTCCTCCATGAACTGCGCCTTAGCGCCTGCAACAGGTATGACAGTTGGTGCCAAGGCTGGCTCGACTGGAGGATTGGAAGGAAGTCATGATCAGCAATATCTGGCATCTGATCACTACCTGACGACAGACGTACAACTAGAGGACGTCTCGAAGGCATAGCTCTAAAAGATCAAAAGCACAACTTAGATCAGAAAAACAAGGACAGAGAACACAAGAGTACAAAAATAGGAACAGGGGAAGAAAAACACACAAGTTTACAAAACATGACTACACGGCGTGTATAAAACCTACACGGCGTATCTTCTTAAGCCACTGACATGGGCGTGTACCCCTTCCCTACAGGTTGTGTAACACCTCTAACTATACGGCGTGTTGACCCAACACACGGAGTGTACTTGAAGACTATTCCCCTGCCCGAGTCTCCTTACATGGCTAACTCACACGGTTCAAACTAACCTCAGACTAAACGGTGTGTTTCCTAGGGACACGGCGTGTACTAGACACTGACTCGGCGGCCCGTGTTGTTAGTTACATGATTGTCTACACAGCTGGCCCTTACACGGCATGTTCCGAACAAACACGGCGTGTATAGGAGAAGGTGACATCATCCCGTGTTGTTCATGACATGGTCGGGTACCTAGGTAAGACTACACGGTATGTTTCGAAAGCAACACGGCGTGTCTAAGAGAAGGTCACGCCAACCCGTGTTGTTCGTGACACAGCCAGGTACCTGGACAGAACTACACAACATGTTCCTTTACAACACGGCATGTTCTACTCGAGATTCCCCGACCCGTGTTGTTAGTGAAACGGCCGGGTACAAGGCTCTACACTACACAGCGTGTACATACCGTACACGGCGTGCTTCCGACGTTATTTTCACAACACCGTGTTCCTGCACACACAGTTAGTAACATGGCCTAAAAACTACACGACATGTAACCAGAAAGTACATGTCGTGTATTCTGGGTTTTTCTGGCCAGTAGCTCAGAAACTGCATAGAAACCCAGAAACATGGAAAACAAGGCAAAGAGGTGCCAAATTCTAATACGTGAGGGCCCATACTCCCTATGAATCAAAGCCTGGCATCCCCTACAGTCATGTATAAGAGAAAACAGGATCATGATCCACCAATTTCCGATTCAAGAGGGCCCATAACACCTCAAGAATAAAAATTTGGCATTCATTTAAACAAATTACAATACAAAAAATTCTCTAACAAGCAGTAGAGATTCTATCAAGCATCTATCACAATAGCATGCACAATCTACACAACGTCTATCACAACAGCATGCAATCACTAATTCACCCTAAATGGCATGGAAAGAATGCATGGAATTTGATTTCTACAAGTGCCTATATGATTTATGAGATGGCATACCCTCATCTCATAGGGTTGTGACAGAAATAGAACCGTAATATCAAAAAAATAACTATACAAAGCATGTGAATCACTCTAGGTGAAATCGTATCAACTGTAAAATCTCAAAACCAGAAAATTGTAATAACGAGGTAGTATGGATTTTCCTTGTACATGGGTTAGCTACTCCCGGGCACAACTTATTACCAAGTACTGAATCTGTCCTATCCCTAGATAAAGTCTCCAAATATTAATGTAAGATAAAATAATTCCTCTGATACAACTTTGTAACGTCCCGGTTCCGAAAGCCACCCAGAGGCGCCCTGTACCCGGTTGGTCACATGGCCTCAAGTTCATTTCCCCAAATGCCATAGGCTACCGACTAGCAGCGAGGGCCTTAGGTGTGATAGTGGGGAAACTATGCCCTCATCTGTAGAGTGCACAGCGGAAGAAAAATAAACATGCAATAGCGGAAGCAGTAATAACCAACAATATAACAGCGGAAGACTAAATCAACAACTGGAGCACATAAATATGTATTAAATGATGCATGATACATAACTAGGAAAGAATCCAAACAAGTCACAATGCTGAAAAACACTACAATACCAAATAAAGTACAAAAGAAAAGTAAACAGCTCCTCAGTATCGCAAGCCAAAGTTTGGTCTCATGCTCTCCTGCTCCAAGAAATCAAGTTCCAGAAGTCGAAGGGCGCTTTCCCTTGTCTATACCTGTAAAAAAATAGTCTTATTGGGCCCAAAAAAATGGCCCAACAGGGTGTGAGATAAAATCCCAATAGGAATTAACCCGAAGATCTGTGCCTAACAGTCAGTGAGTATATGGCAGGTAAAAGTACAAGAATCAGTCAACAGCGACAGCAAGCAACAGGCAGTAATAGTAAGCAGTAAAACAGGATGATACATAACATAAAACAATCCACAACCAATCAACAGTAGTAAACAACCAGCTAATAAGTCGGAAACCCTATGGGAAGTACCCGTAGCCATTCCCCCTAGTCTTATCCAAGAAGTACCCCAACCCTCTGGGCAGTGCACTCAGCCTAACCCCTCTGGCTTGGTCATACGAATTTATGAGACTCTCTGGGGAAGCTCGCTCGGTCAATTCCCCTTATAGTCTAGGGTAGTCAGGGACTCTCTTGAGGAAGATAACGCAGTCTAAGCCTCTTAGCCCCAAGGTCTAGAGACTCTCTGAGGAAGCTATCTTAGTCAATTCCTCCTATAGCCTCAGGTATACCGTAGACTTTCTGAGGAAGCTCACTCGGTCAATTCCTCCTCTAGCCTGGGAAGGTTCTTAAAGAGATTCAAACAAGGTAAGACTCTCTGAGGAAGATCACTCGGTCTACCCTCCTGTAGTCAATAATATCAAAGACTCTCTAGGAGCTCACACGATCCATCCCATGTAGTCTATAATGTCTAAGACCCTCTGGGAAGCTCACTCGGTCTATCCCTTATAGTCTATAGCACCAGGTTCTCTCAGCCCCGTGGTAGTCAGTGCATAATAATGCTATAAGGACCAAGTAAACCTGTAGAGCTACTTGGCTAACCAAATTACACCTATAGAGCTACTTAGCTAACAGTCTACAAGTCAACAAGCATGTCATGAGTTTCACTTCAACCTATAACTGCAAGGCATGAAACAAGGGTAGCAGCCAAAGGCAAACGAGACCCAAAGGTCATGAACAGAACAAAGCAAGGGTAAATACATCCAAGCACAACAAAATATCCTCTAACATGGTCAAATTTACCTCTACACAAGCATACAAGTAGGGTAGGAAAACAACAAGGGCAAGAAGGTAAACACACAATACCCCGTTCACGGGTATTGGTGGAAATTGCACATAAAACTCAGAGACTTTGAATGGTAAGGCACAAACCACCTACCTTGATCCTAGGAGATCAAAATACTAGAAACATGACAACTGATTCTCCCTTGAATGTCGTAGATATGAGAAAACGCACAAAATTCTCAACCTTAGATAACTTGAGAAAGAAGGATAATTGGAAAACAAGGTTCAAGCAGAAGGAGGAACTCACCGCTACGCTTCCAACGCAATTGACCGTGCTTGAATCAGAGAACGGACGGATAGGCGGGAGCTCGGGGAAGATACAGCCGTACGGGTCACTCTCGGACGAACTAGACCTAGAAGAAGATGATTATGGTGATTAGGCGCGACCCCGGTCCATTTAGTGAAAAAAAGAAAAGTACACGGAGTGTATTTTTAAAGTACATGACGTGTAGTGGGTTTTTCCGTACTCCGCCAAAATCGGCCTCCACATCACCCCTACACACCATGTGTGTGGCCCGGACATGGCCAGCACATAGCTTCGAGCGGGAAAATATTACAAGGAGTGTACTCAGAAAGTACATGGCGTGTACTTCAAAAATTTCCAGAAACTCCAAAAATTCTCAAAAAACTCCAGAAAAGGAAAGACATACCTGAAACTAAGATCTGGTTTCTTACAATAGATCTTTAGATTTAGATTTACAGAACGATTAACTTGAATTGAAACAAATAAATTATTAAATTTGAAAGTCATCAAAAAATATATTTAAATAATTATAAATGATTATGTAACCCCTTTGATACCACTTGAAGATTCTGGGCGTAGCGTAAGCATGGTTAGGAAAAAACCTAACATTGATTTTTACCATGATCAATGATTATTTCAGGATCAATACGACGATTAATTCCAGTCTCTACTAAATAGAATCAAAGATTTAGATAAATAATTAAGTGGCCTGAAACCTTTTAAGAGGAACTTACATATCATCTTTATAAATAATTCAATTAATTTCATAAAGAAAATAATACCTGGATCTTCAGTATTTTCTTTGTTGATGATGTTGATCATCAAGAATGACCCTTTGGGATTATCTCGTTGCTCTTGTAAGGATCTAAACTAGAATCCCTCTAACAGTGATCCACACATTCTCCGATGGCCTCTGATCGACTCCGCTCATTCTCTGGGTGCTAGCGCGGTGAAGAGAGCATCTTGTGTCAGTCATTTTTAAACACTTGTTCTTCAGCCTTGAATAACGTCTCTAATTCTTGAGAGGGGTGGGAAGAGGATATGAGAGAGAAATTTTTTAGCTCAAAAATTCTCAATTCACTAGGTGTGGGATTCGGTGTCGTGTGGTGTCTGGCACAATAGGCATACTTGTCTATTTATATGTATGGAACTTCAATTACGATATTTAATTTCATAATAGCAATTAAATACATTCATGAACCTAGATAAAACCCATAATGATAATAATAATACTGCATCATTATTTATGGTGCACCAACTTGTGAAAAACGGAATTATAAATAAAAGTCAGTGTCACAAAATAATAGCAGCGTCATTATTATTTTAACTTGTGACAACTAGTTAAATAATTATTTACCATCTTGAAAATAATTATTTTACTACTGGACCAGACTTGGTCTACTCAAACACCACTTCCATTTATTGAACACCTGAATAAATAAATAAATAATTTATTCTCTTAAATAAATATTTATTTAAAAACTAGTAAATAAATATTTATTAAATGTTCAATAAACTAAATAAATATATTTTATTTAATTTATGAAATCATTTTAGCTTGAATAAAATCATTCCATAGTCTTGAGAATAATATTTATTTCATTAATTAAATTCAAATAGAATTTAACTGAGACCACCAAAAACACTTAGTGTGTGACCCTCTAGGATTATTTCTCACTGGCATTAGGTGGGCTTGTCTAAAGTCCAAGAGTACTGTCTAGAAATGGGTCAAGGCACCCAAGATAAAGAACGTAAAGTCGCAACAATGACATCCACATACGAATGCTCACTATGTAATATAATCCCTTTTTCACAATATCTCATCAAGCAGGTTTCATGATAGTGTCATAAACTTTTATGCTTGATACGTTGTTCTTTGACTACCTGAAATAAACTCATCCTTACACAATGGCCATGGAATTTTAGGTGATAGTTATATTTCAATCAAAGGTATGAGATATCAAATTCCATAAATGGAAGGGAAAAAACCTTCCTCGACTTATCCATTAATAACATGCCACTCGTGACGCACCCTACATACCTTATATCCCGCCAACTATCTGTGTGACGGTTTTCATCAGTAAATCTAAGTGTGAGAGTCATGAAATATATTAATGATAATCTTAAAGTATAAGGATCATTACACACACATGCAAATATAAATATCTGATGACACCAAAACATGCGGAATTTCTACTGGCGGGTCTATTCTCATAATATCCTGTCTTGGATATTACCAAGTGCGAACTTCATGAGAGAAAGTCTCATTTGCTTATAAGTACTCACACCTGAAGTTCTTAATTCTATGTGTCCCATCATATTATTCCATCCAACAATATAACTATATTTAATAATATTGTTATAGCATTTCAAGGTTCTCATCATAGCGGGGAACTGTCATGACATTATCAATGCAACAAATACTCTAGGACATTATTACATCATAGTCATGTAGAACAATGAACAATATATAATAGGATGTTTAATATTTAAATACATTAAACATCCATGTAATCAATGTACAACCATTTGTTTCTAGGACACCAACTCTTACAGTAAAATCTATTGTGTCGTTTACTATATTAATCACTCATTTAGGGGGATGATATAGAAAATTTTAAGTGTCCCTCAAGGTAGTAAAAAAATATCCTCATTTAAGAAATAATTTCAAATATCATGATTCAACCCCCCCCCTCAAGGTGTTATCATCTATAGTTTTCTAATAGTATCATCTAGAATATAGAAGATCCTGAATTTTTAGGATAGGTCATGGAAATCCCACTTTGGGAAGTGTTGGAATCATTCTTAAAAGTTGAAAACTAACTATTTCTAGACTGTGATGCAATATTTTCATCCAATAACTTATGGTTCTATTTTGTTAAAAATGAAATCGAACTATTAGTCAAACTAGTAAATGACATATTCTTTAAGGCCTTGGGGTAACCTATCATATTCAAGGTCCTCTAGAGAAATTTTTACTTTAGAGTTCTTCAATATTTCCTTATTTCACTCTATGGTTGAGGCTTTACAAAAGAGATCATAAGTATTTTTCATTAGTTAATAAAATTTAGGGGGATAGTACTAGCCCTTATTTTAAACATCAAATTACCTTATCCTACAAGAAGGGGAATTTGAAGTAGGATCCAGCTAAGGAGGAGGATCAATAAGGACCTTCAAAGTAATTTCACCTAAGGTGTCATTAAGTGAGGCCTACCCAGACTCAGGTGTAGACTCATGTGGCCTTGGATTTCATGTGTGTGAATAGTTGAAATACCACTTCATCCACTAAGATATTTTTTCCCTTAGATGATGAAACTTTCTTTGTAATGACCCTCATTTTGAACCGGATTAAAACCCGAAGGATTTTGAACTTTTTCGATTACTGAACGGTTCGTTTTAAGACCGAACTTTGGAACAGAATTCTAAGAGTTGTAATGCTTTGTTTTTTTTTGGTTTTGGGCTTGGGTGAAGGCCCATGAAGTTTCCCTAGTGTCTTGATAGGTCTCGAGAGCTTCGGTCCTCAGAGAGAGGCTGGTTTGTAAAAGGCAGAGGAAGGTGCACGGGCTGCGCACGGTTTAACCAAACAATGCGTCCCATTGCAGGAAAACTGTGTGGCCTTATTTAAAGAGGCATTGTCCTATGCACAGGCTGTGCACGATTTCCCAAACCATGCACCTAGCACGTGTGAGGGATCTCTCTTTTGCGGAGGGTGTCGCACTGTTTGAGCATGGTTTGGAAAACCGTACGGATCAAACCTTGTGGGCCGGTCTGTTTAAAGATTTTGATTAATTTTAAAATAGAATAAAATAAAAACCTAAATCTAAAACTCTTCCTCACCCTCACTCAACCCGAACGACACACAGGGAGGGGCTCCCCTGATCTGTGTGCAACACTCCACCTCCGGCCCCTCCTCTTCTTCATTTTCTTTGGATTTTCCGCTAGTTTTTGGCTTAATTCTCCAAGGTAGGTCCTTATCCTCCCTATCCTCTTTATTTAAAGCCGTTTCTCGGCATTTTTGGTGCCCGGTGAGAATCGGACAAACACTCTAGGGTTTGGGGAGATCTGAATTTTAGTTTTCTTTTGGTTCTAGGTTATGCGAAAGGTCCGTTGGGATTCCTTGGTGCACTTTCCAGCAACCGCCGCCGAAGGCGAAGCAGTTCGGGTGGTTTCAGATCGTCGGATTGGTTTCAGGGTGAGGTTTTCACCTATATCTTTGTTTTTCAGTTATTGAATTTGGGGCTTTGTTGTTTATGAGTCCCCGTCTTGTTGTTGGAAATGCATTGATCTTTGCGGTGTGGTCTTATCTTCATTTTGGTTTGTCACCAACACCCGAGTGCGTTGGAGTTTTTCGCGTGGTTTTGAGTCACCAGAGTCTAGGAGACTTTCCTGCATGGGAATGGGTATGTATTTATATATACGTGGGGAAGTATCAGTGGCTCTTAGTTAGAAAGCTTCAAGATCCGGAGTGGACGGATGGATCCACCTTGAGGAAGGGTCCCTCTCCTTGCCATTTCATTTAAAGTAAAGTAGTAAAGAGTTATTTCTGAACGGTCTTAGTATTTTAATTCAGTAAGTTAGTCTTGAATAAATGCTTCTTTGAAAATAGTGTGAGTTTCAGGAATAAAATAAAAATGGTTGCCTGCTAACTAAACTTGTGATTTAATAATAAAACCCCTCAATCAGAGGTGCGATGTCTTCAAGTTAAAAAGTAGTGATAGATTTTTATGCTTTCCTGTTGTATTGTTGTGGTGCCTCTTTGATGCTTTGTATGTGAACTTTCTTTGTTGAGACAAAGGGAATAAAATGGCTATGATACTTGTGTTTGGGTCAATTTTCCATGTTTAGACAAATTGAGTATGATGATAACCATAGTGGGATGACTTAAGACTAAATGACTTGTTACCTCTAGAAGGTATCAAAGGGTTAAATAATGATAAACGTATCCTTTAAGATGGAATGGTGAAACTAGGAAGGAACAGACTAGGGTGGTACGACCATGCCTTGGGATAATGTAATGAGCACGACTTATGTTAGTAAAATTAATGTTTGAATATCTTGATTTAGATACTTAAGATGGGTTGCCTTAAGTATGAACGTGAATATGTTCATTTATGTGTATGCGGTATGATTCTTTGAATGCTTATGATGTAATGCCATAAGCAGTATACTATAGACATGTTTGTATTGTGAGTGCACACATGTTGATTCCACATAATGAATGATAATAAAGGTGAGTGCATGCTGAGGTCCCCTAGTGACAGATACATGGTTGGAAGGGAGGCTTTCTTAACCCTTGCCAGTTGACCTATAGGGACGAGAGGAATTCTTACCTTATTCCTGTTATTCTCTATACGTGTATGGAAGGGAGGAATTATTACCCCTTTCCAGTTGACTTATAGGGATTAGAGGCATTCTTACCTCATTCCCGTTATTCTCTATACGTGTATGGAAGGGAGGCATTCTTACCCCTTGCTAGTTAAATTATAGGGATGAGAGGCATTCTTACCTCATTCCCACTATTCTCTATATGTTTATGGAAGGGAGGAATTCTTACCCCTTGCCAGTTGACTTATAAGGACGAGAGGCATTCTTACCTCATGCCTGCAAACCTCGATTAATGGAAGGGAGTCATTCTTACCCCTTTCCATTTGACCCATAGGGACGAGAGGCATTTCTACCTCGTGTCGTTTTTCTTATTAATGGGTGGGAGGCATTCTTAGCCCACGCCATCTATGATCGAAATGATTTTATATATATATATATGGTGACATGATCAGGTTAATTTACCGACAACGAGCCGAAGCTGTTATAACCGTTAGGTGTCCCTTGGGAACATGGACGGGTGTTATTTACTTATCTAATTCTGATTACTTATTTCTCCATACCTGCTTACTGTTTAATTATTATACACTATTTGGATTGGGTTTGACACCAGTGGTGCCAGCCTTCTGAGATTTATATCTAACACCCTACATGGGTTGTCATTGCACTGGGGTACCCGAGTAGACATTTCTTGCTTACATGACCTAGGTTGTGTGTTGTGTTGTTCTTACCTGAGGTATTAGGAGCAAAAGACTAAGCGGGAGCTTGGGATGCTCAGGGGATCATCATCGGTCTTTGCTGTCTTTTCTTTTTGTATTGTTTGTAAATCATGTTGTAATGTTTCCTGCTTTCATAAATGTAACATCATCTGTACATGCATTGATTGTAAACTGGCGTTTTCCACCTTTTATAAAATGGTTATTACCTATCTTTTGCTTCTGACTTTCAATTGTTTACTAATTCCTCTATTGAATATTATTTACTCTGATAATACCGTTGTGTTACTCTAATATGAGGGTATAGTCTCCTCACTATCACCTCTAGATACCCTCACTGCTAGTTGGAAGCCTCTGGAGTACGGGGAGACGCGCTTGAGGCCATGTGACCTACCGGTCCAGCCACTGATTCGATGATAAGCCGGTCCAGGACATTACAAAGTGGTATCAGAGGTGTTTATTTTCTTTTTCCTTACTGTTTTGGGTTCATAGACTGGAGATTATGAAAGTGTTGGTGCTTGGATAATATTCATGCTTGGGACTGATCATCCCACCAACGGGAAATAACCAAGTGGCCAGGGCTGGGAATTGTAGTTCATATTGTTTGCTATTACAGTTGATATGATTTTACCTTGAGTGAATGTGGTATTTTCGGTTGCTTATATTTTATGAAATTCCTTGAATTTTACCCTTGGCTTGATATGGCAATAAAGCTGCATTCCATGCATCATATTAGGCACATAGGAATTAACATGTCTTTCATGTTCCATTCCATGTAGTTACATCTTAACTTTCCTGTATAATATGCTTAAGTGATTGTATTCCATTCTTATGTGTTATAGCATGCCTCATTGTTAGATGCTTGTAGTGACATGCTCTGTTTTATATATGTAATTGATGGCATGAGTTGAATCTTTTTTCGAATATGAAGGGAGCCAGTTTTTAGCTGTAAGGTGTATGGGCACCTTATAACTGGGAAAAGGTAACCCATGTACTCGAACTACTGTAAAAGGCTGTTAAGTTTAAAATGATAAATTAAGTAGATTTTGATTAAAAAGTGGATCCAAATTCCAATTTATAAAGTGTATGGGCGCTTTATAGGTTGGTAAATGGCCACCCATATACTTGGGCTGTTGTATGTGAGCATGTTAAATTCTAGTTTGGAATCTGGTTTTGATAAAAAGGGAAGTCAATTTTCAATCCATGAAGTGTATGGGTGCTTCATGAATTGGGAAATGGCAACCTGTACTACATGTAAAGGCTTGTTGTATTGTGAAATGATTAAATGGAAAAGGTTTCCAAATTTCGAAATTGAAAGGTTTTGGATAACTGTTAAATGTGCAATGGACTCGAGTAGGTCAGTTGGAAAGTGTTGTATGAGATAACCTGGTTGGGGTGTTTGAATTTTAAAAGGAATTCAGTAACTGCTTTGGGGTTGCTTTTTTAATAACCTATGATGGATAAAATGGGACCCTAGTAGGTCACCCTTTTGTTTAAATGGTGTTGTTTTTATCAATTGATTGATAAAGACGGGATGTCTGTGAATGTTTGATGTTCTTAAAAGGAAGTTTTTGTGAAACTTTCCTATTTTCTTGATGTGTGGTTGAATTTTTTAAATGGTTAGAGTTTAATTGGGGTAAAATGTAAAGGTCTTGAAAGTGGAGCCTGTAAGTGGCATGTTGGTACCCTCTTGTAAGGGTAGTTCAGACTTGTCTTTGAGTTTCCTTAGAACGGAACCGTAGGTGTTTTCCATAGGTGTTATTTTCTTTAGCGGTGGCTTGATGTTTTGCTTTTGAGCCTAGTGACTTTTTTGGAATGACCTGTCGTTAGGGTCGATGCTTGATCTTCTTAAGGGGTTATCCTGTGGTTGGTATCACCCTTAGTGTTTTAATGCCTTGCTTTTACCGTGATTTTTCTAATGTGAGGTGTCATTCGGGAGTCGTTGTCCCTTGTTGGACTCTTGTTTTTCTAATGACACCCTTGTTCGGATGGTTGGTTGTTGGGTTTTGACTTTCATTGCGATTTTGGTTCATCTCCTCAGTAGAGTGGCCTGGTGTTAAATAATTGTTTCATCACCATGTTCGAGATGGATTTCGAATGACTCATGTGTTTGGACGTGATGGTTTCCTTGATTGGATCTTCTTCGTTTGTTTGGTTATGTGATTGTGGCAGAGGTGTGTCACACAATCTTTTATGGTGTTTGTGTACTAGCACATTTGTGCTCGGCTAGTTTATCTTCTTTCCCTTCGACGACTAGGACACTCCTAAGGTTGGGAGCACGTTGCATCGAATCTGGTAAATGTGTCCTTCCAAGTAGAAGAGACAGTACCTATAATTCCTTCTGGAAATGTTTTTTCGTGTTTGAATGCTTTGAGGCATGCGATATTAAAACGTGTGGATGCATCGGCAGGTGAAGCCGAGTTCTTTCCTTGAAGTCGACTAGTTGAGGTTCGACTGTTCTTCCTTCCAGTAGTTTGGTATGATTAGCTGGAATCTGTTTCAATCCTCTTGGTGTATTATACTTATCGACAAGTATGCACCCTATATTGACATCATCTTAGATGCACTAAGAGAGCATCAGTCTTATCCACACTAATTCTTTAAAGCCTTTGGGCTTGATCGGATGGTTCTCTTTTGGCGTTGCATGTGGGATGCATGGAATTCTTGTATGGTTTGATCTTGGAAACATCATTGGAAGTCGGGGGTAGGTTTCGGTGAACGTGTTTGTTCTAAACGTAAGGTGCCTTGGAGAAAGGCATTGCGGTTATGTTTGAAATATGTCGGCCTTTTAGGTCGAGCGTTCATGTAAATAGTCAGTCAAAGATGGCTTGAATTTGGGTTTTTGTTTAATGTCTGCGGTCGATGACATACCATTCTCTGGCATGTCTTCAGGTAGAGTCAAGTGCAGTTTGTGTTGGCCGGTGCCTAATATGAACAACCGGCTCGACTTGGGCCTTGAAGTTGATGGGTAATCGACTGTTTGATCTATTTAAAATCACGCTAGGAGCATCATGGGAACGCTTGGGGCATGCTTTGAAAGTTAATTCCAATGGTGGTCCAAACCGTAGTTTGGAGTTGGTTGCATAACATTAAAAATCTAAGGTGGGAAGTACATATGGATGGATGCTTAGAGAGATGACAGCGGGTTTGTGTCTCTGGGTAGATGGGCTCGGGAAGAGTCGTCTTAGTGTTTTGATTGGGAAACGAGCGTTGGCTCGAGTTTTGGTGGCTTAGGCACTGTAGGGTTTAATGGATTCTTAAGGGTGTGTTGGACATTTGTGAACGCGACATGATCGTTTGAACGAAGATTCACGGCCCTTGTAGGTTGGGTGTTGTGTTTTCTATTCTCGAAGGCTTCTCAGGGACGAGAAGTTCTAAGGTGGGAAGGTTGTAATGACCCTCATTTTGAATCGGATTAAAACCCGAAGGATTTTGAAATTTTTTGATTACTGAACGGTTCGTTTTAAGACCGAGCTTCGGAACAGAATTCCAAGAGTTGGAACACTTTTTTGTTTTGGTTTTGGGCTTGGGCGAAGGCCTTCAAAGTTTCCCTAGTGTCTCGATAGGTCTCGAGAGATTCAGTCCCGAGAGAGAGGCTGGTTTTTAAAAGGCAAAGGAAGGCGCACAGGCTACGCATGGTTTGACCAAACTGTGCGGCCCATTGAAGGCAAACCGTGCGGCCTTATTTAAAGTGGAAATGGCCTGTGCACGGCTTCCCAAACCGTGCACCTATCCCCTACAAGGGATCTTTCTTTGGCAGAGGGTGTCGCACGATTTACGCACGGTTTGGAAAATCATGTGAATCAAACCGTTTGGTCCGGTCTGTTTAAATATTTTGATTAATTTTAAAATAGAATAAAATGAAAACCTAAATATAAACACTCTCCCTCACCCTCACTCAACCCGCATGACACAAAGGGTGGGGCTCCCTTGAGCCGCGCATGATGCTCCACCTCCAGCCCCCTCCTCTTCTTCGTTTTCTTTGGATTTTCTGCTAGTTTTTGGATCGATTCTCCAAGGTAGGTCCTTATCCTCCCTCTCCTATTTATTTAAATCCATTTTTCGATGTTTTTGGTGCCAAATGATAATCGGACGAACACCCTATGGTTTGGGGTGATCCGAATTTCAACTTTCTTTTGGTTCTAGGTTATGAGGAAGGTCTGTTGGGACTCCTTGGTGCGTGAACCAGCAACCGTCGCCGAAGGCAAAGCGGTTCGGGTGGTTTCAGATCGTCGGATTGGTTTTGGGGTGAGGTTTTTACCTTTCTCTTTTTTTCACTTATTGAATTTGGGGCTTTTGATGTTTATGAGTCCCCGGATTGTTTTTGGCAATGCATTGAGCTTCGCCGTGTGGTTTCTTCTTCATTTTGGTTTGTCACCAACACCTGAGTGCGTTGGAGGTTTTGGCGTGGTTTTGATTCACCAGAGTCTAGGAGACTCTCCTGAGTGGGCATGGGTATCTATTTATATATACGTGGGGAAGAAGCAGTGGCTCTTAGTTAGAAATCATCAAGAGCCGGAGTGGATAGATGGATCCACCTTAAGGTAGGGTCCCTCTCCTTGCTCTTTTATTTAAAGTGAAGTAGTAAACAGTTATTTCTTCACGGTCTTAGTATTTGAATTCTGCAAGTTAGTCTTGAATAAATGCTTCTGTGAAAATAGTGTGAGTTGTAGTAATGAGATAAAAATGGTTTCCTTCTAACAAAACTCACGATTTAATAATAAAACCCCTCAATCAGAGGTGCGCTGTCTTCAAGATAAAAAGTAGTGATAGACTTTTTATGCTTGCCTGCTGGATTGTTGTGGTGCCTCTTTGATGCTTTTTATGTGAACTTTATTTGTTGAGACAAAGTTAATGAAATGGCTATGATACTTGTGTTTGGGTCAATTTTCCATGTTTAGGAAAATTGAGTATGATGATAACCATAGTGGGATGACTTAAGACTAAATGACATGTTACCTCTAAAAGGTGTCAAAGGGTTAAAGAATGATAAGTGTATCCTTTAAGATCGAATGGTGAAACTAAGAAGGAACGGACTAGGGTGGTACGACCACGCCTTAGGATAACATAATGAGCACGTATTATGTTAGTAAAATGAATGTGTGAATATCTTTATTTAGATACTTAAGATGGTTTGCCTTAATTATGAACGTGAATGTGTTCGCTTATGTGTATGTGGTATGATTCTTTGAATGATTATGAGGTAATTCCATAAGCAGTATACTATAGACATGTTTGTATTGTGAGTGCACACATGCTAATGCCACATAATGAATGATAATAAAGGTGAGTGCATAGTGAGGTCCCCTAGTGATAGATATGTGGTTGGAAGGGATGCATTCTTACCCCTTACCAGTTGACTTATAGGGACAAGAGGCATTCTTACCCTGTGCCCGCTATTCTCTATACGTGTATGTAAGGGAGGCATTATTACCCCTTTCCAGTTGACTTATAGGGACGATAGGAATTCTTACCTCGTGCCCGCTATTCTCTATACATGTATGGAAGGGAGGCATTCTTACCCCTTTCCAGTTGACTTATAGGGATGAGAGGTGTTCTTACCTCGTGCCTGCTAACCCCGATTAATGGAAGGGAGGCATTCTTACCCCTTTCCAGTTGAACCATAGGGATGAGAGGCATTTCTACCTCATGAAATTTTTCTTATTAATGGGTGGGAGGCATTATTACCCCACACCATCTATGATATAAATGATTTTATATATATATATGGTGACATGATCAGGTTACTTTACCGGCAACGAGACGAAGCTAGTATAATCGTCAGGTGTCCCTTGGGAACATATACGGGTGTTATTTACTTATGTAATTCTGCTTACTTATTTCTCCATACCTACTCACTATTTAATTATTATACACTTTCTGGATTGGGTTTGACATTGGTGGTGCCGGCCAACTGAGATTTATATCTCACACACTACTCGGGCCGCCATTGCACTGGGGTACTCGAGTAGACCTTCTTGTTTGCAGGACCTAGGTTGTGTGTTGTGCTATTCATACCTGAGGTGTTAGGAGAAAAGGACCAAGCAAAATCTTGGGATGCTCAGGGGATCACCGTCGGGCTTTTCTGTCTTTTATTTTTGTATTGTTTGTAAAGAATTCTGTAATGTTTTCTGCTTTCATAAATGTAACATCATTTGTACATGCATGCATTGTAAAATGGTGTTTTCCACCTTTTATAAAATGGTTATTACCTGTCTTTTTCTTCTACCTTTCAATTATTTACTACTTCCGCTATTGAATATTATTTACTCTGATAATACTGTTTTGTTACTTTGATATGAGGGCATAGTCTCCCCACTATAACCTCCTGAGACCCTCACTGCTAGTCGACAGCCTCTGGCATACGAGGAGATTCACTTGAGGCCATGTGACCTACCGGTCCGGCCACCGGTTCGATGATAAGTCGATCCAGGATGTTAAATTATTTGTTACCAGAATTTGAGTTTTTCTTAATGCCATAATAAAAGGTTTGAAAAATACCAAAAAACCTGCATTTTTTAAGGTGGTATTATTGTTTGTCTTAGGGGATCCAACCATAAGTTTTTATTTTCCTTTCCCTTTGGAAATAACTATGGATTATTCCTACCACATGTCAAGATCCACTACATATTTTGTAGTATCCTAAAATGTAGATTGATCATTAGAGAAATATGTATTTTTAAGCACCCCATTGGAATGTGTTGGCTTCCCTTAAGTATGATCCTCTTCTACAATGGCATCCCATTATATTGAATAATTATTCATATCTAATGAGGAACCATGAGTTCTCTTGGGACCCCCTTCATCTGCAATGTTATCCAAAGAATTGATTGCATCTGAGCTAGTAGATTTTTCATTTTTAGAAAAGTGATTCCACATATCAAGAGGCCAACACTTATCCTTCAACTTACTAATCATGTGATTCTACACCCTGGTAGGCATCCCATTTTCTTGGACCCATGGTTCTATAATTCTATTAGTGATAGAAACATTATCCCTCACTTCCCTTCTTCCATAATGATCTAGTTATGACCCTTCATCTAATAGTTTCAAAAAAAATTATCCAACCTATAATTAGATATCGAATGTACTATGATTCTGAAAACTAAGAAGAAAGGGGAAGCCTTATTATACTGAATTTTAAGAGATAACTCATGATGGGGATTAGCAAGGACCGCTATCTATGTTAAGGTAGAGTTTAGGTCTACCTCAACCAGGACGCTTGTATAATTCCAAAGTTGGCCAACCTGGTGCTATTGACTATATTTATTGGCAGGGAAATTGAGGATAAAATATCAAATGGGATTATTATGTTCCATAAACCTCAATTCAAGATAATGATCTTAACCTACACCTATATACAGGTTTCCTTAAACTCATTTGGATTAAAATTGAAACTTCATTCTCGAATTCTCATCACGCCCAGTTTCAAATTAACCGAACCAAAACCCCAAGATCTTTTTTTCAATTCTGCATATGGAAATGGAAAATGATAGAAACCCTTAATAAGGTATATGAATTTATTTTCAGAAAAAAAACCCATATCAAATATAATCAGTTTATCAAGTTTTTCTATTTCCACATAAGTGATCCCCTCCCTAAAGTGGTGCATACAATAATGGAAAACTTCTATTGATCCAATCTTTATAGTCACATCATTTGTTGATACATGTTCTATGTTTTCCTTAAATTAGTAATTATTTTTTTTTCTTTTAATTATTATTAATATTATTAATTAATTACTAATTTATTTAATCATTTCTAATTATTACATTATATTTTAATTATTAATTACATTATTATAATTAATTGTATATAATTATATATTAATTGTTAATAATTATTAATATTTTTAATTAAATTATGATGTATTGTTATTATTGTGTTATTAAAAATATTATATTGTTATTTTAATTTTCTATAAATTGGTAAATTTAATCCCATATTGAAAAAGATAAAGATGTGAAAAATATGAATTATCTACAAGAGTAACTGTTTGGTGGTGGGTTAAGGGATGTAATAATTTTGGAATACTTTATTTAAAGAAATTATGAATAAAAAATAGTTAAATATTGTTTTAATGTTTTTTATATTTATATATATATATATAAACAAAAAAACAAAAACACAATATGCCTAGATTGAGAAAAACTATGTCCATATTGAGAAATAGTTTCCCAACATCGGTATATACAAATTTTATTTTTATTATTTTTTATATAAGAAAATTATCCCATTATCTTGGACTAGGAAATTCAAGGAACATCTTAGATACATTAGGAGAACTTAGTCATTCAAACCCTATTTCATTACATCCTTAACAACATGCAACACTTAGTCTTCTAATCAACAAAAAAAATCACACCAATAGTTTTAAATCATATCATCTTTGAGAAAATATACTAGTCAAACCCTATACTGTTGATCCTCAACCATACTTACTAAATATTTCCTTAAAAATCTCAACTAGCCTTAAGTATATTCATACTTCTTAGTTTTAGATAACCTCAGTTCAATGAAGCTTGATCTTGTCTTCAATTTTAAAATTGTACATGAACAATGAATTTGCACAAAATATCATACATAGTCCCTTCAAATTATTATGAAAGATAAAAATTTATAAATTCGTATCAATTAATTAAATAAATAAATATAAAACCTACTTCAAAAAATAACTTGCAACATAATATGCATCAAAAACTAAATTATATTATATTAAGAAAAAATACAAATAATTAATGTTCCAATTAAGTTCATAAAGATTTATTTAATTACACACAAACAATCTAATTTCAAAATGATTTCTCATCCATGAAATTGCATTAGAAAAAATAAATTATCACTCTCAGAAAAATATTTGATAAAAACTTGGTTTCTAGATTTAAATTGAAAAATAGAATTTGAAATTGTTGAAAGTACTTATACTAACTTCATTAATACATTCAAGTGTTCTTTCAAGATTCTCTTATTCTTCATGGTAAAACACTCAAACAACTCAATAATTAACCTACAATTAATCAAAGAATTAATTAATAAATTTTCACTGATAAAATAATGATGGATGATAAAGTTCAAGAAATAAATAGTATCTTAGTGTACACTTCTACATATTAGGCCTTTATCGGTGCTAAAGAACATTTATGTTGTATGTTCCTTTAAAAGTTAGTGACTTTTATCAGTGCTAAAAAGGAAACCATTATCTGTGCTAAAAAACATTGATAAAGGGGGACTTTATCAGTGATCATTTTATTAGCGTATTTTTTAGCTCTAATAAAGGCATAGTTTATCAGTGTCTCCACCCCCCCCCCCCCCCCTCCATTTCTCACTAATGATGCCAACCAACCATTATTAGTACTCGACTGCCCATATTAGGTCCCTACCTTTATCAATTCTCACAACCCCCTACTTGGTAACCCATGAACGCAAGTACCTAGATTCAAAATGGAACCTCCATGTGCAAATTTAACACCCTTAACACAGCTCCATTTTGTATTTTCTATATTTTAGGATATTTATTTTTATTTATTGCATTTAAATTAATTTTTTATCCATATATTTATATAATCACTTTAAAATACATTTATAAAATGTGTGTGTTTAGATATATATATATATACATGTGTGTGTGTTTCTATATATATAAATTTATTTATTTATATATATTTACATATATTATATATTAATATTAATTTACATGTATTAGAATATATACATAAATATATATATCTATTCATTAATACACGCACATAAACATATATGTTTATATATAAAAATAATATATACATTTATATAGGTATATGCATATTCATATTTTTTATTTTAAATAATATAGATAGTTGTTTTCTATTAACATATGGTTTATATATTTTAGAAGATATTTTATATATAAATATTTTAATATGTATTTATACAATTAAATTTTTATATGTCATAATATACAAATATATATATATATATATATAATTATAAATAACACTATAATGTGAAAAAAGATAAAATCTTAACACCATAATATCAATAAGAAAGTAAACCCTAAGAATTAATTTATCCTCTGCCAAAAAAGACAAAAATTATAAGGACTCGGACTTATTACATTACATAATCTTAAATTTTAGTCAAGAACCCACTTCCTTTTATATTGAGGATCTTTTAATGTTTATAGTTTTAAAGAATTGAGATATAATACATACATAACATTCCACATTCATATAGAGAAGATACCACAAAAATAGTATCCATTTCTTCCAAAATGTAAGACTTTTTAAATAAAACATATTTTATTTGAAAATTATTCATAACATTTAACTTGGATTCCTTCTTTGTCTTACACATACATATAACCAGTGAAAATAATTTAAAAACATAGGATGATCACAAAAAGATCGGTAAGGGATATAAAAATAAGAAAGAAAACATTAGTGCAAGAATACTAGTAATGTATGAAATCATTTTCAAAAAAAAGACATACTTATTACCCGTATAAACTTACTTTATGAAACTTGAGATTTCCATGAGATTTTTACAAAACATATAGAACATAAATAGAACGATAAAGTTATCTTGGGGAATTTCTTACATAATCTTGTTACCCTCATGGCTACCTTATAATTTGTAACCCTCACGCCTACCTTAAAATTTTTGTAACCATTGCAGTTACACTTGGTGTAATCATACGCCCGACCTCCAACTAATAGATTCTCAATTCATTGGAGGGAGATATAGGTCTCACTCTTCATCATAAAAAATTTCCAAGAACCAGAACATAATCATATAACATGAAAAATTTTATAAAAACATTGCTTTTGAATTTTTTAAAACCGAATTTTAAAAGAGAATTTTAAAAGAAAAGGCCCTTATAAATATCATATAATTGAAGTAGGACTTAATAGAGTGGATGGATTATGTATACACACTATAAATACACATAATTAAACATAATATAAACAAAAATCATCACAAAAAAATTTAATACCTCACAAATAATGAAGTAAAGTCTAACCCAAAGAATAGAAATTGGGTTATGAATTCCCTTACCCCAAGTTTGTCTTACTTCATACTCATTTAAACCTCCTCTGGATCTCTTCTCCTTGAGATCCTCTTTAAGGCCTTTGGTTTTGGACTTTTGGTGAGACCATAAACTCTAGGATGTGGTGAATAGCCTTGGGGAGGGTATTTGGCAGAACTTAGACAATGTTCAAGGCTTGAGAGGTGTGAGTGGGAGAGGGGAATGAGGTGGTATTTATAGTGGAGGAGAGGAGGGATTTTGCATTATTTTAATCATTATTTTATTATTTTTTTCTCAAGACTATGAATAGTCTTGATTCATGTGAAAAAAAATAGAAAAAATTACATGTGATTTTGAAACAAGTGGGCTTACATCATCCTTTCATCACCTATGATGCAGTAAAACAAATATTTAGCATTTATCATAATTTATCATATTTTACTATTCATTAAAAATTCAATAATTTCAAAAAAATACTAAAAATTCACCCAAACCATTTTTTAACACGTAGAATTCAAAAATGAACTCCATTTTTTGAAAATAATTTTCTAAATATTATTAATTTAATTTTTAAATAAAATCATAATTTATTAAAAAATAACAATTTTAAATCTATAACTCATTTTTTAACACCTTGAAAAATTAATCAAGTTGATATTATCTTAAATCCATATGAAAAGAAAATAATAATACAATTTACAACTCATTAGAGTCATATTACTATTCATATTACTATTCATAAGGGTATGTTACTATTTACCAAAAAATAAGTTGGTTCCATTAGACTCTTAATACCATACTGATCACAATTGTAGATGACCATTTTTTGAAATTCAAAACATAGAAGTAGAAAATTATGTTTAAAGGCTAGTTATAAATATCTACTTAAAAAAAAATTCATGCATTTCAATTTATTTTTAAAACTTTGGGGTGTTACATTATCCCTACCTTCCATAAATTTTGTCCTCGCAATTTTATTTACTTATTAAACAAGTGAGGGTACCTTTCCCTCATATAATTTTTAAACTCTCATGTTGCTTATTCAACCATGTGGTTTCTCCAAAAAACCTTTACCTAGTGTATTGCCTTATTCCTCAATAATGGTTCCCTTCGATCAACAATCTGAACTGGTTTCTCTTCATAAGAAAGGTTCTCTTCCAATTGAACTACTTCTGGTCTAAAAAAATGAGATGAATCTAGCACATACTTTCTCAATATCAAAACATGAAAAACATTATGTAACTAAGATAAACTCAGAGGAAAAGATACTCAGTAGTTCAATGGTTCAACCTTCTCCAATATTTCATAAGTTCCAATAAACCATGGACTTAGCTTTCTTTTCATACCAAAATTATTAACACTCTTCCATGGTGAGATTCTAAGAAAAACATGATCACCTACCTCGAAAGAAAAGTCTTTGTTCTTGTTTTCTGTATAACTTTTATGTCTGCTTTTATCTATACTCATGTGATGCTGGATCATCTTCACTTTCTTAGCCACTTCCTCTACTAATTTTGTTCCCATCAACTTCCTTTCCTTAGCTTCATCCCAAAAAGATCGAGTTCGACACCGCTTCCCATAAAATGCCTCAAAATTTGACATCTATATACTAGAATGAAATTTGTTGTTATAAGAAAACTCAACTAAAGAAATATGACGATCCCAACTTCCATGGTAGTCCATTGAACAATCTTGACGCATATTCTCCAAAGTTTGAATCATTTATTCTGACTTCCCATCTAATTGAGGATGAAAAGCTGCACTGGAATTTAATTCTATGCCCAATGACTTCTAAAGGCCCTTCAAAATGTTAGAAGTGAACCTAGGATCCTAGTCAGATATAGAAGAAATAGGAACTCCATGTAACCTAAAAATATCTTTGAGGTACAGTCGAGAAAGATGATCCAAATACATTGTATCTTGAAATAGAAAGAACATTTGAATATTTTTTCAGTTGATCAATAATAACCCAAATTTCATTGTTAACTCGAGAAGTATTAGGTAGTCCCACCACAAAGTCCATGTATATATTATCTCATTTCCACTTTGGAAATGGAAGTGGAAAAATCATCCCCTTAGGTAACTGTCGCTATGCTTTAACCTGTTGACATGTCAAATATTTCACGGTAAAATCTGCAATATCTCTTTTCATTCCATCCCACCAATAATACTCCTGAAGGACTCTATACATCTTAGTACTGCCAGGATGTTTTGAAAATGGAGAAATATGAGCTTCACATAACAAATATTTCTTCAACTAGGAATCATAAGGCACACACAACCTTCTAAAAAATCTTAAAACACAATCTTTATCAAGGACAAATTCTGTAAACTTTCCCATTTTAACCAATTCTACCTTTTTATATAGCTCACGGTCTTATTTCTATGATTGATAAATTTGGTCTGATAAGGATGACTGCACTGAAACCTAAAACAAAATAGAGGTATTTCCGGCACCAAGAACTTCTAATCCAAAATTCAATAAATCATTAATCATCAAATCATGTTCCAAACATAACATGGTTAATGATGAATGATGTTTTTGACTCAAGGTTTCTGCCACTTTGTTTACTTTTCATGTATGGTAATTGATCATGAAATCATAATCCTTTATTAGTTCAATCAATCTTATCTACCTCATGTTTAATTCATTATGAGTAAATATATACTTTATAATTTTATGGTTAGTATATATTTTAAATTTTTCTCTGTATAAATGGTGCCTCCAAATTTTCAAAGAAAAAACTATAGCTTCCAATTCCAAATCATATGTGGGATAATTTAACTCATGAGGTTTTAGTTGTCATGAAGCATAAGAAATTATCTAATCAATCTTCAATAGAACACAACCAAGTCCCTTAAATGAAGCATCATTGTAGATGACAAACTCACCATTTCAATAAGGCAAGGCCAAAAATAGAGCATTCACCAATCTCTTCTTAATTTCCTAAAAACAAACATCGCATTCTTCTGTCCAAATAAATTTAACCCATTTTCACGTTAACTTACTTAGCAGGCTAGATACCATGAAATTTTTTTAACAAAACATCAGTAATAACATACAAATACAATAAAACTATGAATCTATGTAACATTTTTAGGTCTTTTACATTAATCAACCACTTTTTTTTTGTAGGATCAACTGTTATTCCATCCTTATTTACAATGTGCCCAAGGAAAGAAATCTGTTGCAACCAAAAATTACACGTGCTAAATTTTCCATAGAGTTTCTTTTCCTTTGAAGTTTTCAAAACAACCCTTATATGTTTTTTATGATCCTATTTAATATTAGAAAATACCATAATGTCATCAATAAACACAACCACAAACTTATCCAAGAACTCATGCAATATTTTATTCATAATATCCATGAATATATCAAGCACATTAGTTAACCCAAATGGAATAACAAAAAAAATCACAATGACCATATCTAGTATGAAAATTTGTTTTTGGGATGTCATCCTCCTTCACCTATATATAATGGTATACAGATCTCAATAAAATCTTGGAAAAGTAATGAGCTCCCTGGAGCTGATCAAACAACTCATCAATATGAGGCAAATGATACTTGTTTTTAATGGTGATGTTATTCAAAGATCTATAATCAATGAAAAGTCTCATGGAACCATATTTCTTTTTAACAAACAAAACAGGAGTACCCCATGGTGAAGTGTTAGAAAAAATGAATCCTTTATCAAGAAAATACTGCAACTAATTTTTCAATTCAAGAAGTTCCATTTGAGACATATGATATGGTGGTTTTGAAATTTTCTTAGCATCAGGAACTAAGTCAATTGTGAATTTGACTTTCTGATCAGGTATGACACTAGGCAACTCATCAGGAAAAACATCAAGATATTCACTTACCACTAGCACATCATTAATTTGAACAGTTCCATTTTTTTCAACAAAATGAGAAAGATAAATTTCATTTGCATCTTTCAACAGTTTCTCAGATTACTGATATGTTATCAAATGTATAGGTTCATTCTTGTATACAAACTAAAACACTTTCTGAAAAACAAATTCTTTAGCTCTACAATCAATATTAGCATGATAAATATAAAGCCAATCAATTCCCAGAATGAAATCAAACTCTGCCAAGGGAAAAACAACAATGTTTTTTGGTAAATTTTTTTGATAGACCATAATAAAAAGATTCTTATAATTCCTCTTTGTTTTTATATTTCCCCCTGGTGTTTCAATAATAAGTTTTGGTCTCATTTGTTGAGGTGATATTTACAATTTACCATAAAATTCATCATAAATAAAGGAATGTGTAGACCCTGTATCAAACAAAACTTTAGAAAAATATGAGTAAACAAACAAGTTACAAAATATAACTTCATTGGATGGTCCAACATCTGTTGTGGTAGTTTCAAAGGATCTCACTACTCCTCCTTGCTTATAGTATGGATTCTTTGCATCATTCAGATCTTTCTTTAGGTAGGCATTTTCATAATGACCCATCTCTCCACATTTAAAACAATTAAGAGTTTTCTTATTAGAATTAGTATTAGGATCTTTTTCATTACAATCTCAGGCCATATGTCCAAACTTACCACATAGAAAACACTTCCCAGTTTTGGTAATTCATTCCCTAGGTTTCTTTTTTCCACACTTTTCACAAACTGGACACTAAAATTTCATACCATCAGATTTCTTTGGTTGATTCTTACCCATTGATTTCCATCTGGACCTCTTCTTCTCCTTGATTTCAAAGTGCATGTGATCATCAGCAAAACTCCATATCTACCCTCTTATCACATCGTACAAGTTTCTCATAACTTTTGAATTCATGGGAGGCCAATTCCCTTAGATACCTTGGCTTTAATCCTGAGTGAAAGTGGTTGATTTTTCTATCACGATCCAGAATAAGATTTGGAGCATACCTCGCCAGTCGAGTAAAGTTTTCTTCATACACAACCATTGAATCTTCTTCCTTTTTCTTCAATTCAATTAATTTCTTCTCCATCCTAAGTCTCACAACCTTAGGAAAATATTTTTCAAGGAAAATTATTTTAAATTCATCCCACTCTAAGGAATTAATCTTTTCTCTATCCTAGATATTTTTGACCACTGACCACCACTAATAAGCTTCACCTTCAAAATGATAAATGGAAAGAATTACCTTTTTATTATCTGGATATCCCATAACATCGAATATCTTTTCAAGGATCTTAATCCATACTTTAGTTTCTACTTAGTTAGAAGATCTATTTAGTGTTGTCTCATAAAATGATCCACTATCATCATGTTAGTTGTGGTACCTATGGTTGTTCTCTTGCATGGATTTCACCACTATTTATTTCCTATGTTATTTGATCCATTACTATCACAAACTAATTAGTTCTAATACCTACCATTCTGAGCATCATATTCGAAAGGATATCGTTCTATCGGTTCCTCTCGTCTTCAGTTTCCTTGTTTCTTATACGAAGAACCATTTTGAATAAACATATCTTAGTTGAAGAAACATGGTAATCTATAAATTCTATACCATTTAATATTAAACATAAATTAAAAATAATTTATGGTATTATAATAACATCATCATAACCCCTAAAGTTATCGAAATCATCCTCTGATACCAACTACAAGGACCCGGCCTTATTACATTACATAATCTTGAATTTTAGTTCAGAACCCACTTCCTTTCATATTAAGGATATTTCCATGTTAAAAGTTTTAGAGAACTGGGATATGATACATACATAACATTCCACATTCATATAGAGAATATACCATAAAAAATTCAATTTCTTCTAAAAAGTAAGACATTTTAAATAAAAAAAAATTTCTTTGACAAATCTTCATAACATTTAACTTGGATTTATTCTTTGTCTTACACATCCTTATTACCTGTGAAAATCATCTAAAAACTTGGGATGAGCACAAAAAGATAAGTAAGGTATATAAAAAAGAAGAAAAGAAAACATTAGTCCAAGAATACTTATAACATATGAAATCATTTTTAAAAGAAGACATACATATTTCCCATATGAACTTACTTTTTGAAACTTGATATTTTCATGAGATTTCCAAAAAACATATAAAACATAAATAGAACCATAAAGGTATATTTGGGCATTACTTAAATAATCTTATAACCCTCAAGGCTTCCTTATAATTTTTAACCCTCATGGTTGCCTTACAATTTTTGTAACCATTGTAGTTACACTTGGAGTAACCATATGGCCGACATCCAACATACACATACCTAATGCATTTGAGGGAGATATAGGTCTCACCATTCATCATAAACAATGCCCAAGAACCATAAAATAATTATAAACATAAAAAATTGAATAAAAACATTCCTTTTGAATTTTTTAAAATATAATTTTAAAAGAGGATTTTAAAAGAAAAGACCCTTACAAATATCACATAATTGAAGTGAGACTTAATAGAGTGGATGGATTATGTATACAAACTATAAATACACATAATGAAACATAATATAAACAAAACTCATCACAAAAAAAATTAATACCTTATAAATAATGAATTAAAGGCTAACCCAAAGAATAGAAATCAGGTTATGAATTCCTTTACCTTGGGTTTGTCTTACTTCTAACTCATTTAAACCTCCTCTTGATCTCTTCTCCTTGAGATCCTCCTTAAGGCCTTTGGTTTTGGAATTTTGGTGAGACCAGAAACTCTAGGATGTGGTGAAGATCCTTGGAGAGGGGATTTGGCAGAACTTAGACAATGTTCAAGGCTTGAGAGGTGTGAGAGGAAGAGGGGAATGAGGTGGTATTTATAGTGGAGGAGAGGAGGGATTTTGAATTATTTTAATCATTATTTTAATATGTTTTCTCAAGACTATGAATAGTCTTGATTCATGTGAAAAAAATAGTAAAAATTACATGTGATTTCAAAACAAGTGGTCTTAAATCATCCTTTCATCGCCTATGATGCAGTAAAATAAGTATTTAGCATTCATCGTAATTTTTTGTATTATACTATTCATAAAAAATTCAAGAATTTCAAAAAAATCCCAGAAAATTCATCCTGACCATTTTTCAACGTGTATAATTCAAAAATGAACTCCTTTTTTGAAAATAATTTTCTAAATATTATTAATCTAATTTTTAAATAAAATCATAATTTATTCAAAAATAAAAAATTTATATTTATAACTCATTTTTTAACACCTTGAAAAATTAATCAAGTTGACATTATCTAAAATCCATAAGAAAAGGAAATAATAATACAATTTATTATTCATTAGGGTCATATTAATATTCATATTACTATTCATAAGTGTTTGTTACTATTCACCAAAAAATAAGTTGGTTCCATTAGACTCTAAATACCTTACTAATCACAACTGTAGATAACCATTTTTGAAATTCAAAACATAGAAGTGGAAAATTATGTTTAAAGGCTATTTATGATTATCTACTTAAAACAAAGTTTCATGCATTTCAATTTATTTTTAAAACCTTGGGGTGTTACATTATCCCCACTATAACGTCCTGGCTCCGGGTGCCACTCAACGGGTGCCCCGAACCCGGTTCGCCACGTCACCTCAAGCGCATTTCCCCAAACGCCAGGGGCTGCTGACTAGCAGTGAGGGCCCAGGTCTGATAGTGGGGAAACTATGCCCTCATTTGTCAAAGTGTAGCGCAGCGGAATATAAAATAAGCATATAGAAACAGTGGAAGTAGTAAACCATACACAACTGAAATTAACAACTGCAGTAGATATAACCAACCAGTATATAAAATGATGCAACATGCCTCAATTCTATGAAAACAGCCAGAATATGTTACACTGCAATACAATACAACAGAAGTACAAGTACAAAAAATCAAAATAGAACAGCCAGCAGCATCGTGAGCCAATGCCCGGTCCCATGCTCTCCTACACCTCAGCAGCAATCAAGTACCTGTATAGGGACCCTTTCCCTTAACCACACCTGTAGAAATGTAATCTGTTTGGGCCAAAAGGCATGACCCAAATAGGGTGTGAGAAATAAATTCCCAGTAGGCACCCACCAAAGGCATGTGCCCAACTATGTGTAAACATGCAACAACAGTGTGCAGTAGTAAAATGCAATAAAGTAAGCAGTACTGAAAGTAACTAACTTAACCAGTTATATTGCCATTTAAATATCCATTTATTCTTTTAATTTAAAATACCACCACAGTGAATATTCTAAGTAAACAGCCAAATGTCCGCAGACACGTAAACCCCTACCCTCAGGTAAAGAGTATCCAAACACAAGAATCTTCCCACAGGAATATGGATATTTCCCACAGGTGTAAGAAGTGTCACCCATAGGCATAGAATCAACTGCCCACAGGCACGGAAGAATTTGCCCATAGGCTAGGTAGTACAATGCCCACAGGCTAATCACAACACTGCCCTCAGGATAAACAGGTAATCGGGCCATGCCCAACATGTAAATAAACATTCACAAGAAATTACTCTCAAGGCAATTCTACAATCATTACTTTAGAGGCATACCCATGGGTATCCTGGACAAATGGCTAAAAAAAGGAACGCACCCCCAAGGTGGTCCTGGATCCAAGCACTCATCCCCAAACAATAATTTTACAATTTTATTTAATTACCTATACAGTTCTAGGTAGTTAAAATAGCCAGTGCCTCAGCCACATGACACCCCAACATGGGTTCGTGGCACTAAAAACACACAAAAACGCACAAAAGTTGGAAATAAACACCAATCCACCTACCTTATACACCAAATAACATTATACATGAACGCTGGTTCCAGAAACTCCCAAGAACGTCGTAGATATGATGAAGAAGAGAACCCGTTCAAACGTAAATAACTTCTATTAGGAAAATAATTGTCAAGGACGGTCAAAGAAGAGGGAAGGGCTTACCCATGGGGTTCCAACGAGATCATTTGAGGCGGAAATGGATTCCTGACATGCGCTCGGAGGATCTCCAAATGATTGGCCATCCTCTCCTGAGCTCTCTTCCCGTTCTATGCCTTCCCTGTGAACAGGGGAGGCTACTGCCCATTTTAAGCGAAAAAACAAAGTACACGGCGTGTACTTCTGAGTACACGGCATGTAATTACCATTTTTAAACTATTCCTATGGAGTCTTACCACTAGCTAGGCATTGTTCACTTGCCGACATGACTACACAGCATGTCTTCATGAGTACACGGCGTGTGCTTCCCCACAGCTGGACACCGTCTTACTATTCACCTGCCGACTGACTACACGGTGTGTAAGGGACCACTACACGGCGTGTAGTTGGTCCCTACACCCTTCATCGCCGACACGGCCACACGCCCTGTGTACCCATTCCACACGGCCAAAATTTCATGGGGTGTGGACAAAGTACATGGTGTGTACTTTCCAAATTTGGGATTTTTCCCATTTTCCTGATTTTCTTAAAAACACTTAAGGAAAAGAGAAAAGAAGAAGCACGTACCTCAGAACTAAGAACCATATTCTTACAAACTTCACCCCTTAAAGAAATTCGTCCCCAAATTTCCCTTCCAAGGGTGGCGAAGATAAAGCCGTGAACAACTCCGACCACTGAGCACGTACATCAGTCTCCGGCTCCCAGGTTTTTTCCTGCACTCGGCCATGCTACCATAGCACCCGTACGAGAGGAACTGACTGGCCTTAAAGAACCTTCGTCCTTCTGTCAATGATACGAATAGGATGCTCCTCAAAGGACTCATCCATCTGAAGCTCAACCACCTCTGGCTGAAAGGTGTGAGATAGGTCTGAATGATAGTGGCACAACTGAGATACATGGAAGACGTCGTGCATGGCCCAGTACCTCTGTGGTAACTTTACCCGATAGGCAACCGGCCTAACTCTCTCCAATATCCTAAATGGCCCCACATACCTCAGTGAAATTTTACCTTGTCTCCTGATCCGTCTGTGTCTCAGCCTCGGCAAAACTTGCAAGAAAACCTGATCCCCAACCACGAACTCCAAAGGTCATCTGTGGCGATCAGCATAAGATTTCTGAAGAGACTGTGAGATAGCCATCCACTTCTAAATCAACTGGACCTGCTTAGAGGTCTCCTGCATGAGACGCGGTCCCAGTAAAGCTGCCTCACCTACCTTTAACCATCACAAGGGTGATTGGCACGGCCTACCATATAAATCCTCGTAAGGTTCTATCTCTATTGTTTCCTGAAAACTATTATTATAGGAAAACTCTACTAGGGTTATATGATTCTCCCAAGATCCCCCAAAGTCTAGGATACATGCACGCAGCATGTCCTCAAGCACCTGTATAGTACGCTCTGACTGGACATCTGTCTGAGGGTGGTAAGTTGTGCTTAGAAGCACCTGTGTACCCAGTTCCCTCTGAAAACTCTGCCAGAAACAAGATGTAAAACGGGCGTCCCTATCGGAAATGATATAATGAGGTATCCCATGAAGACGTACGATCTCTGGGATATACAACCTTCTGAGCTCATCAACACCAAAGGTCTCCTTGATCGGAAAAAAGTGAGCTACCTTCGTGAGTCTGTCCACAACAACCCACATGGCATCATTTCCTCGAGGTGATCTCAGCAAACCAGTCACAAAATCCGTCGCGACATCATCCCATTTCCACTCCGTAATGGGTAGCTGCTATAACAGACCAGATGGTCTCTGATGCTCTTCCTTCACCTGCTGACAGGTGAAACACCTCATAACAAAACCAGCTACATCTCTCTTCATACCTGGCCACTAGTACTAACGTCTCAAGTCATGGTATATGTTGGGAACCCCGGGATGAACTGCCCAAGCTAAAGCATGAAACTCCCGCATTATCTCCTCATGTATATCCCCTAGAACCCACATTCGTCCATGGAAACGCAAAACCTCATCATCGCCTATCGTCCAAATAGGAGGAGGGTCCTCACTTGTCACCGACTCCCATAGAACTAGGCCTTCTGAATCAGATAGTTGTATCATCCTCACTCTATCCAGGAGGGTAGAAGTCACATCTAAAGAGGAAATATAAGACTGCCCCTGACTATCGTGCACCTCCAAATGCATCTCAGAGAACAAATCCATGAGCTGTCACTCGCCACTGGCCTCCTGCACAGCCTTTATCTGAGTCTTCCTGCTCAGTGCATCAGCTACTGCATTACTTTTACTAGGTGTATAGGCAAGCTCAAAATCAAGGGACTGAAGGTATTCGACCCACCTTCGCTGTCTCAGATTCAAGTCACGCTGAGTAAAGATATACTTGAGACTTTTGTGATCGGTTAAGACCACAAAACGTTCTCCCAATAGATAATGTCTCCAACAGTGCAACGCATGAACAACTGCAGCTAACTCGAGATCATGCGTCGGGTAATTCCTCTCATGTGGCCTTAACTGATGAGTCTCGTACACAACAACTCGATCACCCTGCATCAACACTGCTCCCAGCCCAATACCCGATGCATCACAGTAAACTGTATAGCTCTTCCCCTACTCTGGGAGTATTAGGATCAGTGCTGATTTAAACCTTCCTTTCAGGTCCTAAAAGGTTGTCTCGAAAGCTTCCGACCAAACTAACTTCACACCCTTGTTAGTCAAACCTTTCAACGGCGCTTCTAAGAGGGAGAAGTCCTGTATGAAGCGTCTGTAGTAACCATCCATCCCTAAGAAACTCCGTATCTCAAACACGTTCTTAGGATAGTCCCAGGAAACTACTGATCTCACCTTCTCTGGGTATATTGAAACTCCTGCCTCTGAGATGATATGACCCAGGAAGTGAATCTGGTCCATCCAAAAGTGGCACTTTGAGAGCTTAGCATATAGCCGATGCTCTCTCAGTGTACTCAATACGATCTCAAGATGGGTGGCATGGTCGTGTCGAGTGTGAGAGTACACCAAGATGTCGTCCATGAATACTACCACGAAAGAGTCCAGATAAGGATGGAACACATGATTCATCAGATCCATGAAAACTAATGGTGCATTCATGAGTCCGAACGGCATAACTGTATACTCGTATAGGCAATACCTACTCCTGAAAGCTGTGAGAGGTATATCAGATGGTCTAACGCACAGCTGAGGATATCCTGATCTCAATTCAATCTTCGAGAACACTCAGGCTCCATGAAGTTGATAAAAAAGATCATCAATACATGGAAAGGGATATCGGTTCTTGACTGTCAGCTGGTTCAACTTTTGATAATCCACACAGAGCCTGAGGGTACCGTCTGCCTTCTTCGAAAAAAGGACCGGAGAACCCCATGAAGAATTATTGGTTTGGATAAAACCCTTTTCCTGTAACTCCTCTAACTGCCTCTTGATCTCCTTCAACTCAGGTGTAGCCATCCTATAAGGAGGAATGGACACCGGTGATGCTCCTGGCACAAGATCAATAGAGAAATCCACCTCTAGCTTCGGAGGTAGACCTAAAAAGTTGTCCGGGAAGACATCCCTGAAATGATCAACCACTGGAGGTAAATCCGTCTGACAAGTCCCCTGATCATCTAGATATAAACTCGCAATATGGGCTGTGACTCCACCTCGCCCACAATGCTCTGGTCTAGCTTGAATCGCCTGAACATCCCACTCTCCCTTGTATAGAAACTCTCCACCCTCTGGTGATGTGAAACTCACCCTGTGACGATAGCAGTCTACAAAGTCTCAAAAGTGAACCAATCAGTCCATCCCGAGAATGACGTCATAAGCTGTCATATCTAAGAAATAGAGGTCCCAAAGTAAGTGACACCAACCAACCTCAAGGGGGAACTCCTTGCACTAACACACACCTACTTTTCTAATCCCCAATAGAGTGTCTAGCGTCATGATATTAGAAGAAGTAGAAACATAGAGCCCAAGGCTCTCCACAATAGGCACAGATATGAAACTATGTGTAGAACCCGTATCGAAAAGTACTGAAGATAAAACATAAGCTACTAGAATAGTACCTCTGACTATAGAAGGTCTGGGATCCTGCTCTTGCTGGGTTTGTTGCACTACATATGCCTGTCTAGGGTCATGGCCCTGCGACACAGCCTGGCTACCCTGAGCTGTCCCACCCTGGTGCCTCTGAGATCCTGTTTTCTGGCTACAACGGCCATGACCACCATCTCTGCCTGCACGCCCTGACGTATTCCAGTTCCCCGACTGGTAAGAAGTTGTTGGTCCTACTCCCACTCACAGAGTCTGCATAGAACCCCTCTCACTATAAACTAGTGGAAACGCCCGGCCAAAGCGCTGCAGATGACCTATCCTACCGCAAGCTCGACACTCCACTGGGTCTCGTGGACACTGTGGCCTCTTGTGCCCCTCTCTACCACACTGGTAACACATTACCTGGCCACCTGAATCATTCTTTTAACTGGTACTGCCACCCTGAGAGAAGTCCATCTGTCTCTTCCTCTTACCAGCAGAAATAGTACCAGAAAACTAGTGATAAACCGCCCTGGCCCACACCACTAGATTCCTGCAGGTTTCTCTCTGTAATCAGCGCCTGATTTATAATAGCGTGTAATGAAGGAAACCTGAAAACATTCACCAGTGCTCAGATGTCATACCTAAGGCCATCCTCAAAACTTCGGGCTCTCAACATCTCATCACCCAACAGCACGGGTGAAAATCGCTGAAGCTCGGTGAAACGAGCAGAATAGTCCATCACCGACATAGCGCCCTGCTGCAGATTCATGAACTCTCGAGCTCTGTCTTCCCTCAGAGTCTCTGGAAAGAAGAATTCATAGAAGAATGCCTGAAAATATTCCTATACCATGTCTCTGTGATGCTCTGACTGGGTGGTAACATCCCACCACCTCTTGGAAGAATCATGCAGCATGTATGTCGCGAGCTTGACCCTCCGCCATGGAGGCGTCTCAAGATGCTCAAAAATAGTCTTCATCAATCCTAGCCAAGACTCCACAGCCTGTGGTCCGCCATCCCCTGAAAACGTAGGCGGATGCTGCTGCTGGAAGATACGAGTCAGCTCGGCCATAGATGTGGTAGCCTGCAGTGCTCCCTGAAAGGTTTGTATGAACCGCATAAAGCCTTCACAGAACTACGCCTACGCGCCTGTGTCCGGTATAACGGTTAGCGCCGCATCTGGCTCTGCTAGAGGATCAACCGGTAGCCCATGGCCCACCATCTCTGGAGTATACTCATTACCGCTCTCCTGGAGAACAACTCAAGGTCGTCTAGTAGGCATGACACTACAAGGTCAAAAACACGCCTTAGATTCAAGATTATCAAGACCGAAAACAAAGAAAAACAAAAGGTAATAGGAGGAAGTAGGCATTCAAAATTTTCAAAACAAGACTAAATGGAGTGTATACTGACTACACGGTGTGCACCTGACTTCTCTTTCCCTGCCCAGGTCCTGCTACACGGCTAAGCCACACGGATCCCGTGAAACAAAACTACACGGCATGTATATAATATACACAGTGTGTATGGTGTAATTTACAACTGCCTGTGACTCTTGTGACATGACCGACTACTTGGCTTGACCTTACACGGCGTGTTACACCCACACACGGCGTGTACACCACCTCGTTTTCCAGCCACTCGGCTAACTCCACACAGTCTGTCCTCAGACAAGACTACACAGCATGTTCCCACAGGTACACGGTGTGTTCTAGACAAGCTTCGCCGACCCGTGTTGTTAGTTACATGGTCGGACACACGGCTCACACTACACGGCGTGTTTTATATACACCTGGCGTGTACTCGAGAGGATTTCCTTGACCCGTGTTGTTAGTTACACGGTCGGGTCCCCAATTCACACTACACGGCGTGTTCTTCATTCACACGGCATGTTCAAGAAACAACTACACCGGCTCGTGTTTGTTAGTTACACGGTCGGGTCTCCGGGTCAACCCTACATGGAATGTACATTCGATACATGACGTGTTCTCCCCAAGCATGTCCCTTCCCTGTGTCCCCGCCCACACGGTCTGTGACATGGGAAGAGACTACACGGCGTGTAATTAGGGTACACGACGTGTACTCAAAATTTTTTCTTTTCTTCCCGAACAGAAGAACACACACGACGTGCTTAAGGTACTACATGGCGTGTATACTAGAAATTCCAAACATTATGCCTCAGAAACTTCCTCAAAACCCATAAAATACTGAAAACAACACCTAAGTGTCAAATTATGGTCCGTGAGGGCCCATACTCTCCACAAATCAAATTTTGACATCTTATCTGTGTTATAACAAAATAAACAGCTAATGATCCACCAAATTTCGGTCAATGAGGGCCCATACTCTCCAAAAACCAAAGTTTGGCGTCTATTCTTTCAATAACTTATACAAAAATACCCTATCACATAGAAGGTATTTATCAAGAAGCTATCACAACAACATGATTTTCTAACACATCAACTATCACAACAACATGCAATTTCTAATGCACCTAAATGGCATGGAACCTATGAATGGCATGTGATTCCTAGAATGTTCCTAAATGATGCATGAGATGGAATACCCTCATCTCATCGGGTTGCAACTAAATAGATCCCAAATATAAAATATAACAGCACAATCCCAAGTGTGTCACCCAACGGTGAAATCATATCAACTATAAATTGCAAAATCAGTAAAATTACAATACAAGGTAAATTGGATTTTCCCTGTACATGGGTTAGCTATGCCCGGGAACAGCTTATTACCAACTATCGTTCCCGTCTTATCCCTGAATAAGGCTCCAAATAGTAAGTCAAAGAAAATAACTCCTTTGAAACCACTTTGTAATGTCCCGGCTCCGGGTGCCACTCAATGGGTGCCCCAAACCCGGTTCGCCATATGACCTCAAGAGCATTTCCCCAAACGCCAGAGGCTGCCGACTAGAAGCGAGGGCCTAGGTCTGATAGTGGGGAAACTATGCCCTAATTTGTCAAAGTGTAGCACTGCGGAATATAAAATAAACATACAGCAACAGCGGAAGCAGTAAACCATACACAACTGAAATTAACAATTGCAGTAGATATAACCAACTAGTATATAAAATGATGCAACATGCCTCAATTCTAAGAAAACAGCTGGAACATGTTACACTGAAATTCAATACAACATAATTACAAGTACAGAAAAGCAAAATAGAACATCCAGCGGCATCGCGAGCCAATGCTCGATCCCATGCTCTCCTACACCTCAGTAGCAATCAAGTACCTGTATAAGGACCATTTCCCTTATCCAAACCTGCAGAAACGTAATCTATTTGGGCCGAAAGGCATGACCCAAACAGGTTTTGAGAAATAAATTCCCAGTAGGCACCCACTAAAGGATTGTTCCCAACTATGTGTAAACATGCAACAACAGTGTGTAGTAGTAAAAAGCAATAAAGTAAGCAGTACTGAAAGTAACTAACTTAACCAGTTATATTTCCATTTAAATATCCATTTATTCTTTTAATTTAAAATACCACCACAGTGAATATTCTAAGTAAACAGCCAAATGTATGCAGACACGTAAACCCCTACCCTCAGGTAAAGAGTATCCAAACACAATAATCTACCCACATCCATACGGATATTTCCCACATGCGTAAGAAGTGTCGCCCACATGCACAGAATCAACTACCCACAGGCACGGAAGAAGTTTCCCATATGCTAGGTAGTACAATGCCCACAGGCTAATCACAACACTTCCCTCAGGCTAAACAGGTAATCGGGTCATGACCAACATGTAAATAAACATTCACAAGAAATTCCTCTCAAGGAAATTCTACAATCATTACTTTAGAGGCATACCCACGGGTATCCTGGCCAAACGGCTAAATAGAGGAACGCACCCCCGGGGTGGTCCTGGATCCAAGCACTAATCCCCAAACAACAATTTTACAATTTTATTTAATTACCTATATAGTTCTATGTAGTTAAAATAGCCACTGACTCAGCCACACAACACCCCAACATGGGTTCGTGGCACTAAAAACACACAAAAACGCACAACAGTTGGAAATAAACACCAAGCCACCTACCTTATACACCAACGAACGTTATACGTGAACGCCGATTCCAGAAACGCCCAAGAATGTCATAGATATGATGGGGAAGAGAACCCGTTCAAATGTAAATAACTTATGTTAGGGAAATAATTGGCAAGAACAGTTAAACCAGAGGGAAGGGCTTACCCACGGGGTTACAATGAGATCGTCCGAGGTGGAAACGGATTCCCGAAGTGCGCTCGGTGGATCTATGAAGGTTCAACCATCCTCTCCTGAGCTCTCTTCCCACTCTGTGCCTTCCCTGTGAACAGGGGAGGCTACTGCCCATTTTAAGCGAAAAAACAAAGTACACGGTGTGTACTTCTGAGTACACGGCGTGTAATTCCCATTTTTAAACTGTTCCTCTGGTGGCTTCCCACCAGCTAGGCACTGTTCACTTCCCAACATGACTACACGGCGTGTCTTCATGAGTACACGGCATGTGCTACCCCACAGCTGGCCACCGCCTTACTATTCGCCTACTGAATGACTACACGGTGTGTAAGGGACCACTACACGGCGTGTAGTTAGTCCCTACACCCTTCATCGCCGACACGGCCACACACCCTGTGTACTCATTCCACACAGCCAAAAGTACACGGCATGTGGACAAAGTACACTGCGTTTACTTTCCAAATTTGGGATTTTTCCCCATTTTCCTTATTTTCTTAAAAACACTTAAAGAAAAGAGAAAAGAAGAAGCCCGTACCTTAGAACTAAGAACCGGGTTCTTACACCCACCTTCCATAAATTTTGTCCTTGCAATTTTATTTACTTATTAAACAAGTGAGGGTACCTTTCCCTCATATAATTTTCAGACTCTCATGTTGCTTCTTGAACCATGTGGTTTCTCCAAAAAAACCTTTACCTAGTGAATTTCCTTATTCCGTAATAATTGTTCCCTTCAATCAATAATCTGAACTGGTTTCTCTTCATAAGAAAGATTCTCTTCCAGCTGAACTGCTTCTAGTCTCAAAACATGAGATGAATCTGGCATATACTTTCTCAACATCAAGACATGAAAAACATTATGTACCTAAGATAAACTCAGAGGAAAAGCTACTCAGTATTCCATTGGTCCAACCTTCTCCAAGATTTCATAAGGTCCAATGAACCATGGACTTAGCTTTATTTTCATACCAAAATTCTTAAGACTCTTCCATGGTGAGATTCAAAGAAAAACATGATCACCTACCTCGAAAGAAAAGTCTTTATTCTTGTTTTCTGTATAAATTTTATGTATTCTCTGAGCTGTACTCATGTGTTGCTGGATCATCTTCACTTTCTCAGCCACTTCCTCTATTAATTCTGGTCCTATCAACTTCCTTTCCCTAGCTTCATCCCAAAAATCTGAAGTTCGACAACGCTTCCCATACAATGCCTCAAAAGGTGACATCTATATTCTGGAATGAAAATTGTTATTATAAGAAATCTCAACTAATGAAATATGATGATCCCAACTTCCTTTATAGTCCATTGAACAAGCTTGAAGCATATTCTCAAAAGTTTGAACCATTGAATCTGACTACCCATCTGATTGAGGATGAAAAGTTGTACTGAAATTTAATTATATACTCAACGACTTCTGAAGGCCCTTCCAAATGTTAGAAGTGAACCTAGGATTCTAGTTAGATATATTAGAAAGAGGCACTCCATGTAACCTGAAAATATCTTTGATGTATAGTTGAGAAATATGATCCAAAGACATTGTATCTTGAATAGAAAGAAAATATGCATATTTTGTTAGCCGATCAACAATAACCCAAATTTCATTGTTACCTAGAGAAGTATTAGGTAGTCCCACCCCAAAGTCCATGTATATATTCTCTCATTTCCATTTTGGAACTGGAAATGGATAAATAATCCCCTTCAGTAACTGCCTCTATGCTTTAACCTGTTGACATATCAAATATTTCATGGTGAAATCTGCAATATCTCTTTTCATTCCATCCCACTAATAATACTCCTGAAGGTCTTTATACATCTTATTACTTCCATGATTATTTGAAAATGGAGAACTATGAGCTTCAAATAACAAATCTTTCTTCAACTAGGAATCATAAGGCACACACAACCTTTTAACAAATCTTAAAACACAATCTTTATCAAGGATAATTTCTGGAAACTTTCCCATTTTAACCAATTCTACCTTTTTATATAGCTCATGGTCTTCTTTCTATGCTTGATATATTTGGTCTGATAAGGATGACTGCACTGAAAACTAAAGCAAAACAGAGGTATTTCATGCTCCAATAACGTCTAATCCAAAATTCATTAAATCATTAATCATGGGATCAAGTTCCAAACGTGACATGGTTAATGATTCATTATGTTTTCGACTCAAGTAATATACCAATTTGTTTAATTTTCATGTATGGTAATTGATCATGAAATCATAATCCTTTATTAGTTCAATCAATCTTCTCTACCTCATGTTTAATTCCTTATGAGTGAATATATACTTTAGAATTTTATGGTTAGTATATATTTGACATTTTTATTTTTATAAATGATGCCTCCAAATTTCCAGAGAAAAACTCATAGTTTCCCATTCCAAATCATGTGTGGGATAATTTAACTCATGAGGTTTTAGTTTTCGTGAAGCATAAGCAATTATCTTATCATTGTTCATCAGAAAACAACCAAGTCCCTTCAAAGAAGCATCATTATAGATGACAAACTCACCATTTCAGGAAGGCAAGACCAAAACTAGAGCATTCACCAATCTCTTCTTCAGTTCCTTAAAACAAACATCGCATTCTTCTGTCCAAATAAATTTAACCCATTTTCACATTAACTTAGTTAGAAGGCTAGATACTATGAATTTTTTTTAACAAACCATAGGTAATAACCTACTAATACAATAAAACTATGAATCTCTATAACATTTGTAGGTATTTTCCATTAATCAATGAATTTTGTTTTGGTAAGATCAACTATTATTCCATACTTATTTACAATGTTCCCAGGGAAAGAAATCTGTTGCAACCAAAAATCACATTTTCTGAATTTTCCATAGAGTTTATTTTCCTTTAAAGTTTTCAAAAAAACCCTTATATGTTTTTCATGCTCCTCTTTACTCCTAGAAAATACCATAATTTCATAAATAAACACAACCACAAACTTATCCAAGAAATCATGAAATATTTTTTTCATAAGATCCATGAATACAACAAGCGCATTAGTTAACCCAAATAGAATAACAAAAAATTCATAATGACCATATCTAGTATGAAAAGTTGTGTTTGGGATGTCATCCTTCATCACCTTCAGCTAATGGTATATGGATCTCAAGAAAATCTAGGAAAAGTAATAATCTCCCTAGAGCTGATCAAAAAATTCATCAATATGAGGAAAAGGATACTTGTTTTTAACAGTGATATTATTCAAAGATCTATAATCAATGAAAATTCTCATGGAACCATCTTTCCTTTTAACAAACAAAACAGAATCACCCCATGGTTAAGTGCTATAAAAAATGAATCCTTTATCAAGAAAATACTGCAACTGGTTTTTCAATTCAAGAAGTTCCATTTGATCCATTTGATATGGGGGTTTTGAAATTTTCTTAGCATCGGGAACTAAGTCAATTGTGAATTCGACTTCCCGATCAGGTATGACACCAGGTAACTCTTCAGAAAAAACATCAAGATATTCATTTACCACTAGAACATCATTAATTTGAATAGTTCTATTTTTTCAACAATATGAGAAATATAAATTTTATTTTCATCTTTAAACAATTTCACAGCTTCCTGATATGTTATCAGTTGTATGGGTTCATTATTGTATAAAAACTGAAAATATTTATGAAAAACAACTTCTTTAGCTCTACAATCAATCTTATCATGATAAATAGAAATTCAATCCATTCCTAAAATAAAATCAAACTCTGCTAAGGGAAAAACAAAAATGTTTTTTGGTAAATTATTTTCACATACCATAATAAGAATATTATTATAATTTCTCTTTGTTATTATATTTCCCCCTGGTGTTTCAACAATAAGTTCAGGTCTCATTTGTTGAGGTGATATTTCCAATTTAACATAAAATTCCTCATAAATAAAGGAATGTGTAGACCTTGTATCAAACAAAACTTTATCAAAATCTGAGTAAACAAATAAGTTACCTAATATAACTTCATTGTATGGTCCGACGTCTATTGTGGTAGTTACAAAGGATCTCACTACACCTTTCTTCTTATAGTCTGGCTTCTTTGCATCATTTGGATCTCTCTTTGGGTAGGCATTTTCATAATGATCCATCTCTCCACATTTAAAACAGTTAACAATTTTCTTATCAGGATTAGTCTTAGGATCATTTTCATTACAATCTCAGGCCATATGTCCAAACTTACCACATAGAAAACACTTTATAAATTTGTTAAGGCATTCCCTAGGGTTCTTTTTCCCACACTTTTCACAAAATGGAAAATGAAATTTCATACCATCATATTTCTTTGGTTGATTATTACCCATTGCTTTCCATCTGGACCTCTTCCTATCCTTATTTTCAAAGTGCATGTGATCATCAGCAAACTCCATATCTACCCTCTTAGCACATCAGACAAGTTTCTCATAACTTTTAAATTCACAGGAGGCCAATTCCCTTCGATACCTTGGCTTTAATCCTAATTAAAAGTGGTTTATTTTTCTATTAAGATCCAAAATAAGATTTGGAGCATACCTCGCCAGTCGGGTAAAGTTTTCTTTATACACAACCACTGAATCTTCGTACTTTTTCTTCAATGCAATGAATTGCTTCTCCATCCTATGTAACGCAGCCTTAGGAAAATATTTTTCAAGAAAAAGTATTTTAAATTCATCCCACTCTAAGGCATAAATCTTTTCTCTATCCCTGATATTTTTGACCATTGACCACTACTAATCAGCTTTACCTTCAAAATGATAAATGTAAAGACTTACATTTTTATTATTTGAATATACCATAACATAGAATATCTTTTAAAGGGTCTTAATCCATCCTTTAGCCACTACTCAATCAAAATATCCATTTAAAGCATGAAAGTGTTGTCTCATAAAATGTTCCACTATCATCATGTTAGTTGTGGTACATATGGTTTTTCTCTTGCATGGATTCCACCACTATCTATTGCCTGTGTTAGCTGATCCATTACTATCACAAACTACTTAGTTACAATCCCTACCATTCCAGGATTCATATTCTGAAGGATATTGTTATGTTGGTTTCTCTCCTCTTCAGCTTCCCTATTTCTTCTACAGAGAACCATTCTGAACAAACATATCTTAGTTGAAGAAACATAGTAATATATAAATTCTATACCATTTCAAATTAACCATAAATTAAAAATCATTTATGGTATTCTATTAGCATCATCCTAACCCCTAAAGTTATCTAAACCATCCTCTGATACCAACTACAAGGACCCGGCCTTATTACATTACATAATCTTGAATTTTATTCAAGAACCCACTTCCATTCATATTGAGGATCTTTCCATGTTTAAATTTTTATATAATTGAGATATGATACATACATAACACTCCAAATTCATATATAGAAGATACCATAAAAATAGTATCCATTTCTTATAAAATGTAATACTTTATAAATAAAAAATATTTTCTTTGAAAAATCTTCATAACATTGAACTTGTATTTATTATTTGTCTTACACATCCTTATAAACTGTGAAAATAATCTAAAAACTTAGGATGAGCAGAAAAATATCAGTAAGGGATATAAAAAATAAGGAAAGAAAACATTAGTCCAAGAATACTTGTAACATATGAAATCATTTTTTTAAAAAAAGACATACTTGTTACTCATATGAACTTAATTTTTGAAACTTGATATTTTCATGAGATTTACCCATAACATATAGAACATAAATAGAACCATAAAAGTATCTTTGGGAATTACTTACATAATCTTGTAACCCTCACGGCTACCTTATAATTTTTAACCCTCACGGCTGCCTTATTATTTATGTAACCATCGTAGTTACACTTGGAGTAACCATATGGACGACCTCCAACTCACACATACCCAATGCATTAGAGGGAGATATAGGTCCCGCCCTTCATCATAAACAATGCCCAAGAACCATAACATAATCATAAACATAAAAAATTTCATAAAAAATTTACTTTTGAATTTTGTAAAATAGAATTTTAAAAGAGGATTTTAAAAGAAAAGCCCCTTACAAATATCATATAATTGAAGTGAGACTTAATAGAGTGGATGAATTATGTATTCACACTATAAATACACATAATTAAACATAATATATACAAAACTCATCACGCAAAAAAATATAATACCACATAAATAATTATGTAAATGTTAACCCAATGAATGGAAATCGGGTTATGAATTCTCTTACCTCAGGTTTGTCTTACTTCAAACTCGTTTAAATCTCCTCTTGATCTCTTCTCATTGAGATATTCCTTAAGGGATTTGGTTTTGGCCTTTTGGTGAGACCAATAGATCTAGAACATGGTGAAGAGCCTTGGGGTGGGGATTTGGTAGAACTTAGACAATTCTCAAGGCTTGATAGCTGTGAGAGGAAGAGGGGAATGAGGGTGGTATTTATAGTGGAGGAGAGGATGGATTTTACATTATTTTAATCATTATTTTAATATTTTTGCTCAAGACTATGAATAGTCTTGATTCATGTGTCCCAAAATAGTAAAAATCACATGTGAGTTAGAAACAAGTGGTCTTACAATAGCCTTTCATCACCTATGATGTAGTAAAATAAGTGTTTAGCATTTATCGTAATATATTGTATTTTACTATTCATCAAAAATTCAAGAATTTCAGAAAAAAACCTAAAATTTCACCCTAACCATTTTTCAAAGTTTATAATTCAAAAATAAACTCCAATTTTTGAAAATAATTTTATAAATATTATGAATTTAATTTTTAAAAAAAATCATAATTTATTCAAAAATAACAATTTTAAATCTATAACTCATTTTTTAACACCATGAAATTTTAATCAAGTTGACATTATCCTAAATCCATAAGAAAAGAAAATAATAATACAATTTACTATTCATTAGGGTCATATTACTATTTATATTACTATTCATAGGGGTACATTACTATTCACCAAAAATCAAGTTCGTTCCATTAGACTCCAAATAATAGACTAATCACACTTGTAGATGAGCTTTTTTCGAAATTCAAAACATAGAAGTAGAAAAATTATGTTTAAAGTCAAGTTATAAATATATACTTAAAACAAATTTTCATACATTTAAATTTATTTTTAAAACCTTGGGGTGTTACAAAAAATTCCCTCTTAAACAAAGCTAAAATTCCATCAAATATTCAAAATTTAGGGTATCCCAACTAAAAACTAAGTTTTGGAGGTCTTCTAAGCCTTTTGGACTGGGAAAATATATAGATCAAGTTCCCTTGGGTTTAAATAGTGTGTATTTCTTTATAAGCTTCAATTTGACATTTTGTGGAGCCCATATGCACACATGGATTAGATGTTAGGGTCACTTAAAGTTTAATCCATGTTTTTAACTTATCTTAAGATATTAACTAATTTATTAAATTTTTCTATCATGAAATTATTTTTAAATGTCTATTAATAAATATTATTTCGTAAATTATTAATTAATATTAATTATTAATTATTTTATAAACTATTTTTCACTAAATATATTATATATTAAGTTTAAATACATATTTAATATTATATTAGTCATATTTAAGAAAATTATATATATATATATATATCAATATAATGATATCATTATATTAAAATTTCATTTTTAATAATATTTTTTTTTTTATAAATATCACCTTTTATCAGGACTAAGAAGAGAACTAATAAAGGTGTCATTTATCAGTGCTAAAATGTTATTAAAGGTGAAATTTTTTCATCACTTTTTTAGTGTCGATAAAGGTACCCTTTATCAATTATTTTAGCTATTGCTGATAAAAGAACCTCTTTTATTAGCCCTTGTTTTAGCGCTAAGAAAGTGTTTCATTAAATAAGTGTGACTCTTTAGTAGTGATAGTTAATATTAATTCATCAAAAAACTTTAAAAAACAAAGTTCTACCATGGATTAGGAGTTCATTTTTCAGTCTCTTCAAATGCATATTTTATAAGTTAAACACAAATCCTAAATCTCAAATTCAATTGAAAATGAAAAATATACTTCCATATTTTCACCAAAAATGACTTTTCAAGAAGTAAATATACAATATGTCACTAGATCAGATCCATGAAGATAAAAAATTATTAACCACTTTAATTTATGGGAAAATCATCAATTTTAAAAAAAAATCAATCAATTAAACAAATAAACTAGTGATTTAGTAAAAGAAGAATTTTGAGAAATTTTTTACAAATACTCTATGAAATTCATTTTTTCATGTATAAAGACCCTTCCTTTACATATAAAAATCATCATTTTCCTCAATGTTTATTCTCAAGATAAAAGTAACATGTAAAAACTTAAAGTTCAAATTATTTATCTATTTAAATATCCTAAAATTTATAAAATGATCATAAAAAGGTTAAATTTTCATTATCCTTTTAGGCTTGGAAGAACTCAAATTCATGTGAAAAAAAACTATTATCACTTATTGATAAATTATATGATGATAAATATATAATTCATATTATATTATAGTTTCAGTAGAATTATATTCCTTTGGAATAGGGTGGTGTGAGTGTTTATTAAAAACTTGAAAATAAATTTTTATACAGAATATTTGATTATGTGGAATAACTTGTTGATTCTTATCAATTAATTTCCTAATATTATTATTAGGTATTACTATCCTTTCAAGTTATTTATTAGATTTATATTCTATAAAATTGACCTTATTATAATCATCAACTTCACCTTGAATTACTTTCTCTTATGTGTTATGAGTATCCTTCAAATCTCATCTCAAAAAAGACTTCTTGACACACATCAATCAACTTAAACTCTCTTAAAATGTGGATTTATTGAAAACATTATAATCCAATTGTTCATCTCCAATATAGAAAATGATATTTTCATTTATAAATAAATTATATCTCCTTTAATATCAATAAAAGGTCTATACAAAATGATGGGAATGATTTTATGAATATCCGCCTCAAAAACAAAGAAATAAGTGGGTAAAGTGTATTTTCATATATTAAGAAATAGGCCCTATAACATCCCAATTGGTTAAATAATGGAACTATCATCAAATTAAATATAAATTTAAGTAGAATTTAATTTACCATGACCAAAATTATCAAATAAGTAATAATTAATGATATTTACACTATCTGTAAGGTCACACAAATAAGTTTTCTCATAAATTTCTATTATCATGTAAAGTGTGATAAAACTCCCATGGTATAAGGACCTAGCCTTAAACATTACATAATCTTGAGTGAAGTCAAGAATTCACATTAAGTATCTTTTTAGGTTTAGAGTTTTAGAGAATTAGTCCATAACTATTACATTACATCTCAAAATTACAAGGTAGAAAAATCCACTCTATACAAATTTTTCACAATAATAAAACTCTTATATAAAATAAGAATTATTTTCTTGATATAAATCTTTTTGAAATTTTCCTTTAAATTACCTTTCTTTATACCATGTGAAAAAACATTTCAAAAAATTGGGATGAGCATAAAAATGTCATTAAGGGTTATGAAATAAGGAAAGAAAACATTATCCCATCAATACATTTTTTTAAAGGTTGGGGTTGAAGCCTCAATTTATTATTTAAAGCAAATACCTCTTTAGACTGGGTAGAGGGAGACCCATTACATAGGCCGAAGGCCGAAGGCCAAGTGGCCTGAATACAAGGCTTTAAAGCCCATTTTTTTTGTCCAAAGGACCCCTCAATGAACAGTACTGCTACAGCACCCGCACAGCTACAATACCTGCTATAGTACCTATGCCGCTACAGTACCTTCTATAGTCCCTCCACCATTATATTATTGTTACAAATATATTTCTGCCACTACTACAGTACTGCTACAGTACCCCTAGAAATTCTCCCCTACCCGGATTTGATTCTGGGTCTTTTGGATGCCAAGAAAAAGCTTGTAACACTATGGTACAAGCTCGTTGGCTTTCCCATCAATACATAATAATCAATGAAACCATAATTTTAAATCATAAAACATAATTTCTTTAACATACCTCATAAATCATAATATTTATGAATAACACATATAAATCATAAATCATAAAGGTAACTTGTGGCATTTATATCATACTTACATTTTAGTTATCACAGCTACATAGGGAGTTATGTTTGGAATATCCATCATAGTATATTCCCTAAATTTCTTAGGAGAAACATTAATGTTTACCTCCATCACATTACCCAATACATTGGAGAGATATCTCAGGCTCACTAACCTTAGGTTTATCACAGAACCACCTATATACGTAAATAATTACCAAGAACCAAAACATATTCATAACAAATAAAACAAGTATAAATGAAATATAACATTTTTACATTACAATCACAATATGTCATTTCAAGATATTTACATAATCAATGATTTATCAATCCATTTTTAAAACCATTTAAAACATTTAATAAAGTGATTTTTTAATCAAAGTGTCCCATATCACTTTGAAGCTTTTAAAGGAATTAAAATTTTAAAACATTAATGTTCTTGTAAATAAATCCTTAAACCCGTTTTTAAAACATGTACATTAATGAAAAATATTTAGAAGAATAAATCTTTAAAGCTTTTAAAACAAAGTTTTAGTTAAAGAGTCTCATAACACTTTAAAAACACTTGACTAAACATAATTGAAGAATAAAATAAAATAAAACTTATAATATCATTAGAATAAAGATATTCATGATATAATATTTAAAAGGGTAGTATATACACCATATAAAATTGAATTGTTTCATAACAATAATTAAGTCTCAATGGAATGTAAATTGAGATGAAATCCCTTACAGAGATCGTACCATTATATTTAAGGATAATAATTGAATTAATTATGTGTGAAAAATATAAATACACCCAATATAAGTGGATATTAAGTGTAAAACAACCAGAGGCCATTCATACATATTTATAGCACGACATAATCAAGAAGTTGAAGTTTAAACCAAAGAATTGAAATTGGTTTAAGAAGTTCCCTTACAAAAATTTGACAGCCTAACGACATCACTTTAAAATTAAGAAAATTATTTTATGAGAGATAAAAGGGTCTCTTAACACGTGGACATAAAATTTATAGCAATAAGGATATATAAGAACATATCCCAACATAAAAAAATGGAAATTTAAAATACATAACATAAAATAAGTATTTAACTAAAAGAGGAGGGTGAAAGGTTCCCTTAAGGATCATAAAATGAAGATGTAAAAACCCATAAATTAAAGTATAGTACAAAAATAATACAATCATGGGCAGTTCATACACCACACAAAGAAAATATTTTCAAATATAGCATGATTCTCATGGGAATAAAAAGTGAGATGAAAACCCCTTACCTCAAGTCTGACTTGTATTGTATGTTCTTTGTTCTTCCTGAATAATAAAATTAAGTTAATTTATACTTTCTTGATAACCTTTTTGAATTTTATTATTCCTTTTATATAACTTATTACCTTAATATAACAATTAGTTAATTATTTGAGTTTATATCGGACATTTTGTTGATGTTCAGAACTTGAGTAAAAAATGAAATTTTTATAATTACAAGTTGTCCATGTGGTCAAAAATAATTTATCACCAAAATTATATTCATGATTTAGATAACATATATATCATATATATATATATACAGTATATATATGTATTTATAGTAGTACATAACATTTTCAGATAAGAAATGAAATACACCGTTCATGGAGACGGTAAGTCGTATATACGCATGAATGCTACTTTCATTTCTATTTCATATTTAATGGAATGAAAACATAATGATACATCGGTATATTATTATTCCAGTATAATATCATATTTTATATACGTTTCATAATTTCATTAACACAATCCTTTATATGTTCCATTTATGGTATGAATGAGTCATATCACTTTGAGGGGGCGGTAGTCTGCAATTCATCAAATGAAACCATCATATTTAATCATTATGGAAACCATAAAGGTATGATATAAATGAAAAATTAAGAATCATAGAGAAAATATAAATATAATATATATCACCTATAAATATAGCTCCATCATAATGTCCACCATGAGAGGCGGTAGGAGATATTTGAACAATCATCGTTTCGTGAGGTAGTAGTTCGTCGTCCATAGAAACATTATGGTTGTATCTATTTGATGGAGGTGTGTGGAAGTTTAGTTATAGTAATTATCATAAAAACAACCTAATATATTGATAATACTGTTTTTGTTATTTAAACAAGTAATAAGAAGATAATAAGTAGTAGATAAGGAAAATATAATAAAAGAACTTGAGAGAAGATGTTACCTTTAAATCGGGTAACTCTCTTTGGTTTGAACCAAAAGGCTTTCTTGATGTGCCTTCTGGCTAAGGTAAGGATTCTAGGAGTAATAGAGGGATTTTTTTGGAGATTATTTGGGTAAATTTTGGATGAAAAGGGGTCTTTAGAGGTGTGAGTAATGGGTTAGAGGTGATGGCCTTTTATAAGGTGGAGGAGGGGCTCTTTAGGAATGTTTGAAAATATTATTTTATTATAAACTGAATTTCAATTTAAAAAGGTCCCCAACTCATTTAATTAGAATATAAGGTGGGTATTTTTTTAAATCCTCTTATCCAAGGGGTTTTATACAAGTTTATGGAATAAAATTAACCTTATCTTTTTAGCTTTAACCTTTAATTAACTAATTTAACTTTTACCATGTCCTCTTGTATATTAATACTATATGGTTAATATATTTACTATAAAATGCCATGAGACCCAAAAAAGGATCATTAATTAAATTATTAACATCATATATGTCATTTTTCCGAATCTTAGATTTTTAGGATTATTTTATCATTTAATAAAATAGTATTCACTTTAAAAACTCATTTATGTTAATTTATAAACTATTCATATCACGACTTTTAAGAAATCTATAACAACTTTATTATTTCGAAAAAACTATATTAATTTACATATAACAAGTTATAATTATCCATAAAATCTTTGTATAGGATAAAAGGTTTCAAAATAAATTTATTTTAATATTTATAATATCATTTATTTAAAACATTCATTAATTAGTTAATCATTAAATCAGCATTGTGTCATAAATAATTTTATTTATTTTATGTCTAAAAATTATAAATAAAATACCATGATGTTGGAAATATTTTTAAAAATATAATGACTATTTATAGTCAAAAATATTATTTATATAACCCCATATAAAAAAATTACTAAGAGATATGTTTATGTTTCATTTTCCTTAACTTTAAATTAATTTTTATAAAGTGCCATTTTCACTTACAAGTGGCTCCATGGGTTCACAAAATCGACCCAAGGATGATCATGGTTGGAAATTTATCATCCAATAGGATTAATACATGTGTTAGGATAATTTAATATTATCATAATATTATTTTTTACCCTTATTTACCATATTTACCCTTTAACCATGGTAAATAAAATATTTACTGAAGTTACAATTCATAATGTCTAAAAATAAAAGTTTCCTATTTAAAAAATTTGGACCTCATAATTCCAAATATGGAATCAATTTTTCCAAATTAAAAATAAGTAATTTTCAAAAATTAATTTAAAATTAATTCTCATTGTCAAAACAAAAAAGATTGTTTTTAAGAAATAATAACTATCAAAAGATTAACATTTTTCTATGTCCAATTTCAAATTAAAATTACTTTAAATTACCAAAATTGGATTAAATGGTAAAAATATAATCTAATTACACTTTAAAACCAATTAAAAAGATAATCTAACCATATAAATAAATTATATTAAAAGGCAGTTTTAAATTAAAATGCAGTATTTTTCAATATTCATTAAGAAATGAACATTATCAGAAAAATACCAAAACTTCATCCAAAGTAAATTTTGATGTCCCAATTATAAATAATAAATTTAGTTTTTCAAATATAACATATAAAAGTGACAAAAACTAGATTTAAAAAGGGTTCGTCATCAAAAGGCGGTAAATCGACTTTTTAAAGAATATTACAGTATTTCATGCTTAAAATCAGATTCATTCTTATTTTAAGACTCTAAAATTTATTGGATAAATGTAAATACATATAAAAAACATGTTTAATAATATTTTAGTTAGTTATATTCATTCCCACCAATACAATGGCTAGGCGTTAACTACCATTTAAAACAATATTATATTATTATTTTTCAGTATGATTTAACCTTTTGTGCAACATGAGATTTCAGAGAAAATCATTATTACATTTTAGGTATTTCATCGAACATATCATCCTCTTTAAAGTAAAATTAATATTTAATTCACAAATATTAATAAATATAAAAATTTCATATTCTTTATTTACCTGGGATGTTACATCCTACCCCCCTTTTGGGAATTTTATCCTCGTAATATTAAAATTGGCCTTAAAAACATCATTAAAAGTCCCACATCAGAAAAAGAGTCAATAAAACTATCACTTTAAAAGAAAGAAAGAGAAGTACAAAGGTCACCCAAGATAACACATACTAGGATTCCATGTATGAAATCATGGATTTGGAGGAGAAACTAAGTGTCAAGTTCTGATGGAGAGTGATACAAAACATGATCAGGAGAAAGTTAACCACCAGAAAACAACAAAATTATCATAGGTTGAATAGTGTTTGATTCCCCAATAGGAAAATTAAATGGGAAATATTTTTGTTTTAAGTTTATATTCATAAATTTGAGGTATTTATTTATGATATTTACTAAGGATATAAGGAAACTTACTTATTTACTTAACATGTAGACTTTCATCCTTTACTAAATTTCTACCAAAAACTCATATTTTCTCTAAATGATGAGTATTCAAGATGACATGGTCACATCTGAAGTGCTAGAATCAACTTCTAGAGAATAACATAATCCACAAAATATGAATCATATATTTCCCATTTCTTTATACATTAAAAAAAACCAAAATTATTAGTACAAGATCAGATAATACCCAAAAAGGATAATCCTTTATAAAAAGAAATAATACTCTTAATCTCCAAAATTCGACAAATAATACCCAAAGTTCAACAAAGACCATCCAATAAACAATTGTCCTTAAAATTATTAAAAGTAATCCAAACTAAGATTGAAACCCAAAATTCAGAAGGATTTGATCAAAAATTCTTCCACAATAAATCTTTACATTTATCTCCAAATAACTTCGACTACTCTTAAAGTCACATATTGAAGTGTAATTAACCTATTCACATATTATATATGATAGGTTAATCATTTATATAAATAACCCAAATCACAATATGTCCACACCAAAACATAGATTCTTCCAAAATTATATTTCAACCATTACTCCTCAAATGAAATCCCATTGTATTCTATTTTTCTTAGGCATATAGTGTTTCCCCAAAAGATAGAACATCTTCCAAAATAACTTTTATCACTTAATCACCAAATCATTATCCTATACTAAGGATATCCATTTGATAAAATATAAGTTCCAAAAATCAACATATTCTTGATCAATAAAATCATTTAACTAAAAATATTTAGTCATACTAACCAAGTACTTCACATAGTCCAGTGGTAGGAGATAAATCCCAATCGCACTTTGATTGTGGGTTCGAATCCCGCAGCCTTGTCCGACATGATGGGTTGTCACATGGTCTTCGTGTTGTACTATTTTATAAAACTCAAAAATAACCCTAACATGATTAAACCTCAATGGTTGTCTTATACCTCTCATTTTCATACCAATTCATAATGACCTCAATATATTAATTCATGAAGTCTTATATATATTGACATTTTTTTACCACCATAAAATAATAATACTCCTAAATAAAGAACACCATACCTTGATCATGGTGTCCACCTAGTTTCATCATCATCTTGTTCACATATATAGATGGTCCATGCATTGTAATAATGATTTAGATATCCTTCAAAATCATCTTCTTCCTTTATCCAAATACACCTCGTAAACTTGGGTCATATGGGTGCTCACAGAAAAATAGTTTTGGAAAATAATCATGTATGACATGTAATTTCAAAACATCTAATAAAAATTTATTTTTATAAAATAGTCAGACCAAGTTTGAGTTGAAGCATTCAATCAATGGTCCTTTTAAAATACCATAAGTATGTTCTGAAAGACTATAATTTAAAAGAAAAAATAAATAGGTTGTACAAGGGTCTCCTTCTTCAGTACCTTTTTTAAAATCATAATATGCTTCCAAATATTATGATAATGTAAAATATTTGAAACTTCCTTGATAATATTTACCTTTCTTGAAAATATGAGAATATTGACAAAATAGGATTTGATTAAATAAAACCCATGATCCACAATGGTATTGAGGTATAGCAGAGGTGTTTGATATCTCAAACAATTGCTTGCAAGTGAGTTGTATGTTATAAAATGTTTCAGAATCATCTGGACATGACTTTGCAATAATAATTGCAAGAAAGTCATTAGGAAGAGATAGGAATTTCATTTGAGATTGTCCTCCTTCCATTTGTAACAAACTTTCCTTGATCTGTAAAAGTTAAAAAATAAGGATTTAACTTAAGGAGTAGACATAGATACTAACCATGTGTCTAACAAAAATTCAAAATCCCTAAAGTTGTCTAAACCGACCTCTGATACCAACTATAAGGCCTTAGACTTAAACATTACCTAATATTGAGTTAATTCAAGAATTCACATTGAGGATCTTTTTAGGTTTAGATTTTTAGATAATTATGCCATAACTATTACATTACGTCTCAAAATTAAAAGGTAGAAACTTCTACTCTATCCAAATTATTCACAATAATAAAACTCCTTATATAAAACCAGAATTATTATCTTGATATAAATCTTTTTGAATTCTTCATTTATCTTACTCTTCTTTATACCCTGTGAAAAACATTTCAAAAACATGAGATGAGCATAAAAAGCTCAGTAAGGTTTATGAAATAAGGAAAGAAAATATTATCCCATCAATACATAAAAATCAATGAAACCATACTTTTCAATCATAAAACATAATCTCTTTAACATACCTCATGAAATCATAATATTTATGAATAACACATAGAAATCATAAATCATAAAATTAACTTGTGGCATTTATATCATACTTACATTGTAGCTATCACAAAATACATAGGGAGTTATGTTTGGAATACCCATCACAGTATATTCCCTAAATCTCTTAGGAGAAACATTAATGTTTACCTCCATAACACTACCCAATACATTAGAGAGCTATCTCAGGCTCACCGACCCTAGGTTTATAACGGAACCACCCGTATACATAAACAATTCCCAAGAACCAAAACATATTCATAACACATAAAACAAGCATAAAGGGAAGATAACATTTCCACATTGTAATCACAATATATCATTTCAAGATATTGACATAATCAAGGATTTATCAACCCATTTTCAAAACCATTTAAAACATTTAATAAAGATATTTTTGAATCAAAGTGTCCCATAACACTTTGAAGATTTTAAAGGAATTAGAATTTTAAAACATTAATGTTCATATAAATAAATCCTTAAACAAATTTTTAAAACATGTACATTAATGAGAAATATTTAGAATAATAAATCTTTAAATCTTTTAAAATAAAGTTTTAGTTAAAGAGTCTCATAACACTTTAGAAACACTTGACTAAACATAATTGAAGAATAAAATAAAACAAAACTTATAATATCATGATAATAAGGATATTCAGGATATAATATTTAAAAGGGTAGTATATACACCATATAAAATTGAATTGGTGCATAACAACAATTAAGTATCAATGGAATGTAAATTGAGACGAAATCCCTTAAAAAGATTGTACCATTAGATTTAAGGATAATAATTGACATAATTATGTGTGAAAAATATAAATACTCCCAATATAAGTGGATATTAATCGTAAAACAACCAGAGTCCATTCACACATATTTATAGCATGACATAATCAAGAAGTTGAAGTTTAAACCAAAGAATTGAAATTGGGTTAAGAAGTTCCATTACAGAAATTCGACATCCTAAAGGCATCACTTTAAAATTCAAGAAATGATTTTATGAGAGAGAAAAGGGTCTCTCATCACATGGACATAAAATCTATAGCAATAAGGATATATAAGAACATATCCCAACATAAGAAAATGGAAATTTAAAATACATAACATAAAATAATTCTTTAACTAAAAGAGGAGGGTGAAAGGTTCCCTTATGGAACATACAATGAAGATGTTAATACCCATAAATTAAATTATATTACACAAATAATAAAATCATTGGAATTAAATACACCACACAAAGTAAATAATACAAATATAACATGAATCTCATAGGAATAAAAAGTGAGATGAAAACCCCCTGCCTCAAGTATGACTTGTCTTGTATGTTCCTTGTTCTTCATGAATAATAAACTTAATTTAATTTCTACTTGATTAAGAACATTTTTCAATTTTATTATTCATTTTATATCACTTATTACCTTGATATAACAATTAGTTAATTATTTGAGTTCATATCAAACATTTTGTCGATGTTCAGAACTTGAGTCAAAATTGAACTTCTTATAATTACAAGTTGTTCATGTGGTCAAAAGTTCATTATATCAAGAATTATATTCATTATTTAGATATAATATATATCATATATATATATATATATACTTCATATATATTTATTTATAGTAGTACATAACATTTGGATATAATAAATGAAATGCACCGTTCATGGAGACGGTAAGCCGTAAGTACGCATGAACGCTACTTTCATTTCAATTTCATATTTAATGAAATGAAAACATAATGATAAATAGGTATATTATTATTCCAGTATAATATCATATTTTATATATGTTACATAAGTTCATTAACACCATATTTTATATGTTTCATGTATGTCATGAATGAGTCATATCACTTTGAGGGGGCGGTAGTCCACACTTCCTCAAATGAAATTATCGTATTTACCCATTATGGAAACCATAAAGGTATGATATAAATGAAAAATAATTAAGAATAGATACAATATAAATATAATATATATTACATATAAATATACTTCAATCATAATGTCCACCATGAGAGGCGGTAGGAGATATTTGAACAATCATCGTTTCGTGAGGTAGTAGTTCGTCGTCCATAGAAACTGTATGTTCGTATCCATTAGATGGAGGTGTGTGGAAGTTTAGTTCTAATCCTTATCATAAAAAAACATAGTATATTAATTATACTGTTTTTTTATGTAAAAAATGTATAATAATAGAATATGGTGTGGAGAAGTAAAATAAAGGAAAATAACTTGAGAGAAGATGTTACCCTTAAATCGGTTAACTCCCTTTGGTTTGAACCAAAAGGATTTATTGATGTTCCTTATGCATAAGATAAGGATTATAGGAGGAATAGAGGGAAATTTGGATCTTATTTTGGAAGAGTTTATATAATCCATGGGGCTTGAGAGCTGTGAGTAATGGGTTAGAGGTAATGGCCTTTTATTAGGTGGAGGAGGGGCTCTTTAGAAATGTTTGAAAAAATTATTTTATTATAAAATGAATTTTGATTTTAAAAGGTCCCTAAATAATATAATTAGAATATAAGGTGGTTATTTTTTAAAATACTCTCATCCAATTGGTTTTAGGCATGTTTAGGGCATAAAATTAACCTTATATTTTAGCTTTAACCTTTAGTTAACTAATTTTACTTTTATCATGTCCTCTTGTATATTAATACTATATGGTTAATATATTTACTATAAAATGCCATGAGACCCAAAAAATTTATCATTAATGACATTATTAACATAATATATGTCATTTGAACAAATATAATATAGTTAGGATTATTTTATCATTTTATAAAATAATATTCATTTTAAAACTCATTTATGTCAATTTATAAACTATTCATATCAAGACTTTTAAAAAATCTATAACAACTGTATTCTTTCGAAAAACCTATATTAATTCAAATATAACAAGTTATAATCATCCATAAAAATCGTGGATGGTAGAAAAAGTTTCAAAATAAATTTATTTTAATACTTATAATATCATTTATTTAAAAAATTCATTAAGGAGTTAATCATGACATCATCATTATGTCATAAATAATTTTATTTATTTGATGTATAAAAATTATAAATAAAAATACCATGATATAGAAAATATTTTTAGATTTATAATTAATATTTATAGTTTAAAATATCCCTTATATAACCCCATATAAAAATTGTTTTACAAAGAGATATATGTTTATGTTTCATTTTCCTTAACTTTAAATTAATTTTTATAAAGTGTCATTTTCACTTACAAGTGGCTCCATGGGATCCAAAAATCAACCCAAGGATACTCATGGTCATACATGTATCATCCAATAGGGTTAAAACACATGTTAGGATAATTTAATAATATTATAATATTATTTTTAACCCTTATTTACCCGATTTACCCTTTAACCATGGTAAATAAAATATTTACTAAAGTTACTATTCATAATGTCTAAAAATAAAAGTTACCTATTTCCACAATTTGGACCACCTGGTTCCAAATATGGAATAAATTTTTCCAAATTCAAAACACAAAAGTTTCAAAAATTAATTTAAAATTAATTCCCGTTGTCAAAACCAAAAGGCGTGTTTCTAAGAAATAATAATTATCAAAAGATTGACATTTTTTTATGTCCAATTTCAAATTGAAATTACTTCAAATGAAAAAAATTGGATTAAATGGTAAAAATATAATATAATTACACTTTAAAACCAATTAAAAATATAATATAACCATATAAATAAATTATATTAAAAGGCAGTTTTGAATAAAAATGCAGTATTTTTCACTATTCATTAAAAAATGAACATTATTAGAAAATTCAAAAATTTCATCCAAAGTAAATTTTGATGTCTTGATTATAAATAATAATTTTATTTTGTCAAATATAACATATAAAAGTGACAAAACTAGATTTAAAAAGGGTTCGCTGTCAAATGGTGGTAAATCGACCTTTTAAAGAATATTAGAGTATTATATGCTTAAAATCAGATTTATTCATATTTTAAGCCTCTAAAATTTATTAGATAAAAGTAAAGTAATTTAAAAAACATTTTTAATCATATTTTAGTTAGTTTTTTTCATTCCCACCAATACAACGGCTAGGTGTTAACTATCATTTAAAATAATATTATATTATTATTTTTCAGTATGACTTAGCCTTTTGTGCAACATGATATTTCAGAGAAATCCATTTTTGCAAGTCAGGTACTCCATATAACATAGAATCCACTTTAAATTAAAATTAATATTTAATTTAAAAATATTAGTAAATATAAAAATTTCATAGTCTTTATTTATCTGGGATGTTACACATGGTCTTATTATTTTGGGGGTATCATTCCTTATAAAATAGAATTATATTTCTCAATGAAGTTAATAGTTTAAAATTCCCCTAAGTTCTTATCCATTACTAAAAATTTCTTATTAAATTTATTATATGATGTAATTTTATTCAAGTCCTCAACAAAATTATTGTTCACATTGATAATTATGATCCTCTCAAGGAATTTCAGATAATTAAAATCATCATTTTATGTTTAATACTTTAAGGGTATATAATTGATGGATATTATATCTTTAAAACATGTGGGATACTATAGTTTTCTTTTACCTAAAATATTTTACTATCCTTATTTATTTTCCATTTTATTTCAATTGGTTATAGTTTTTTAGATGGGTATTCAAAATTTTATTTAGTTTTCACTTCACTTTCCACTTTTTCAAGATTTTTGTTTTGAGTATTTTTATTTTTAGATTCATATATATTTTTTCATTTAAACTTATTAAATTTATTCCCTATATTTCCTTATATTTTAAGATAAATTATTTATATTGGGTTAATTTTATTGGTACTTGTTAGTTCACCCAATTCTCAAACCTAAGTCTCTTAACACTTCACTCAACTAATTTTATAAATTATTCATAATGGAGTAAACATTAGTTATTCAAAATTCCATTTTACCCTTTTATCTAGAATCATGTGAGTAAAAAAAATTAGTATTTGATCTACCAACCCCTATAAAATCCCTTTATAATTACAATATTCATTCCCATTTGAATTTTTTTTTTATTTGATTTAAAAATCATGGGGTGGGATTTTTTTGACAACTCTTTGGTCCCTCAAGGAGATATTTTGATGCTTTTTTCAACAAGGGTTATATTTTTTGTGAAATAATAAAATTTACCATTTTTCATACCCATATAATCAAAAAATAAATCCCTTTCATCATGTTTCATAGGTATATCAAAGTTGGTACAACATGACCCTATTTGCCCAAACATCCCACATTGTAATTACTACACTATAAGTGACCTCTTATGATTATAGTTTAAAACCTAATTACCACTATCATTGAAAATTACATCATACTAAACATTTTTTTTTTTTGATAAAACCCTATGTTTGACTTGATCTTAAAGACCTTCCTTATAACACAACACATTTTTATTCCATTACTATATTGAATAAATTTTTTCATATACAACATCAAATGAAAATGAAAAATAGTTCATTTAATTATAGAATAATATTAAAACATAATGAAGATGGATACATTGTTATAAATTAATATGAAACAAAATTATAAAAATTTTAAGATGAATAAATATAAAAGTAAATAAAAAACAATAAAATAGAAATATTTTTCCTTACAGTTTTGTTTGAAGATTATAAATATGTTTATAAATATGGAAAGAAAGAAAAATATTTTGAATATGATAGAAATTTATAAAAAAATGAAAGATTAATATGAATGAAATTTAGAGAATTATATAAGGTTATATATAGGAGTGAAATAGGAAATATGATTATTATATTATTGTTGTAAATTTATATGGCATTGGGGGATACATATAACCAATAGGTATACTGAAAATGTTATAATGGGAAAATTAAAATTTTATAGAAATTAAAAATATATAATAAAATATATATTTAACTGGTATAATAAACATTTAACATCTATTAAATAAATTAGTATTAAAAATAATTAAAATATTATCAATCATTATATAATAAAATATTTTTATTCGAAGAAAAAGTGTTTTCATAAAGTATTATGTATTATTATTTAATAATAGGTTTCATATATTTTGAGGTTGAATTATATAAAAGGGATTTTATTTTTTTAATTAGGTAATCAAAAATAGATAAAAGGTTATATTTCATTTTCGGTGAAAAAAATGAGTTGATGGGGTCAATAGAGAAAAACATTTGTAAAATATAAAAATTTAAAATATAGTATATGGATATAATGATGTATAAAACTTATAAAAATAAAATAAAGATTGTATAATTGAGTGAATCTTGAGCCTCCTTTGTTTTTCCATTTATGGTCCACTTTTCATGTTTACATAACCTTCCTCAACCATTAAGGAATGAGAAATCATAATTATGCCACTAAACTCACATATAAAAGGACCGCTCATATACCCAACCATAACCAATTACATACTTTATTATGTTCTTGAATACCTACCCAAATTATCTCTCATAAATTTATATTCCATTTAATGTAGCTTTTAGTCATAAGAATGGCGTGTGAATCCTTCATTATGATGGAACCCATTTCAAGAAGGAGGGAATTAATCAAACTAAGTATCTAGTAATTATCTACATTTTGCAATTACCTTATCATCTAAAATATTATCAAATCTCAATAACCACTATAATTATATTCCATTAACATAATTATAATTTTAGTAATATAACATTTCTATTATATAACTCAATACTTTTATTTATAAGTCATTATAGCATGCTCTTGTTTGAGTTGAATCAACCACCAAAATGGAAAATGTTATACTATATTTATAATTTCCATCATTTATGAGTATAAAAACATAAAATATATTAATATAATATATTAAAAATTAATTTATTTAATTATCATTTTTTTGGAATGGTGGAAAAAATGAATGTTTTTTATAAAGTAACTTGTCGTCATCAGTAAAGTTACCATAAACGTGTAAATTATAAATTCTATTCATAAAAATAATAACCATGCATTCCATAAAATGTAACTAAGATTATTCAAATAATTATAATGCTATGATTCCACTACCTTGACTGATTTGGTAATATTTAATTCATTATGAAAGAATGAGCATTGACATCACCAAACTAAAACTAGTATGAGATAGTAAAAACCACTAGGATTTGATGATGAAAATAAAATATAACTAACTAATATGTATGTAATAAATAAATAGAATTTAATAGTATAAAATGTAATATATATGGACAAGGCTATCAAATAAATGATTAATATGGCTATGTTTATTATACAGGAAGTTTGAGCATGTTTTAGGAAGTTGCGAGTAAAGGTTAGTGTTTCTCTCCCAATATTTCTTCTAAATTGAGATAATTGATACCTAAACTTCAATTGAGAGAATAGGAATGAAAAATCCATATTGATCCCTATATTTCTCCAACTATGGTTATTTTTTGGGACTTTCATGCCTTATCACCATCTCCCCACTATTTGACTCATAATTCATCTAAAATGAAATTTGTAGGGGGAATTGCCTTTGTCTTTTCTTTTAAATTGGGAATCATAATCCTTTATATCAATATTATTTATGATATTCATGAATTTCATTATCCCCAATTCAATGATTGAATACTGTCACGACCCGTCCCCTGGGGCCCATGTCGTAACTACCCCAAGCCCGCCTTCCATAGGCCAGGGGCTGGCGACTAGCACCAAAGGTGTAAATCCCTATAACTGAGAAGGCATTGCCTTTATAAAACGTAAACACACAACAGAGTACAAGTGGAATCAAACACTAAGTAAGCAGTATAACAAATGTACTGAAATTAAAAAAGGGCTGGAATACAAGCCCAATAGTAAAGTACAAGGAAAAGACAAAACAACAGGATTGTGTCAAGCTGCTCCTGGATCGTCCTCTGGAGTTCCTACCCGAAGGGTAGGTATAGATGGCCACCTCAACTCTCCACATACGTCTGTCACCACCAGGTGCCATCTCATCGTGAAGTCCACCTCTCTGTACCATCTCGTCGTGAAGTCCACCTCCAGGTACCGTCCAGCTCTACAAGCCTCAACCACGATCAGCACTATCCGTCGTCTGCATCCAACACAACGAGGTGTAGGCATAGCCCGTGCAGAGGTGAGTATATCAAAACTCAGTAGGGACCCCAAGACCCTTAAGGTCTCACTAAAACCAAAAAGGATAAATCACAAAGAAATATCTCAACAGATAACCTTTACTTAGGTATATGCCCATATATATACCTAAGTTATCAAGTAACCCATCTCAATCATGAGGTAAACACAAAGGTCATTGACTCAGCTCAAACCAGGATTTTCATAACGAAACCACAACTGCTGGAGAACTCCTCCTCTGTCGAGTACAGTGGCCATGTTATGACTCTGAGGCGCTACTCACTAACCTTAGACTGCTGAGGTACTCCTCCTGTCGAGTACCACGGGTCTGTTGCCAAACCGGGCGCTCCTCCATTGTGGGTCTACCGCCAAACTGGGAGCTCCCCCTAATAGCCATCAGAGGTACTCCGCCTGTCGAGTACCACAGGTCTGATGCCAAACCAGGTGCTCTTTCCACCGTGGGTCTACCTCCAAACTGGGCACTCTGTCCATTGGGCTAGTCAAATCACTCTGAGTCGAATCAGTCAAGCAGTCATCAGGTCTATAGCTACTAGGTCTCTACACTCTGTCTGCTCGTCTCCGGGAGGATTCGCGCCACGAGCTATTGATCGATACTCCAAGTGTCACGAATTATCATGTAGAAGTATCACAAAGGACCGCCTCATCATAGGGGTCTCAACTCAACAGATGGCGTGTCAATCGGACGCCCAGTCCGTGAGTTATTAGCCTTTTTGTCCCGAGGGCCCGGTTGGTTTCGTGTATGAACCAACCCGACCGTATCTCAACTATACCCAGAACTCTCAAGGGGTATATCCAAAGAAACTATTTCTCAACGAGATTACCAACATCACTGACGATTCGTCAATTAGACGTCTGGTCTGAGAGTTATTGGCTTTTCTGTTCCAGGGGCCCGGTTGGTTTGTAATCTAAACCAACCCGACCATACTCTAACCGCATCCAAAACTCAAGTAGATTATTCCAAAAGAACCATATCATCAAGAGGAATCCAATGTAGTTGACGGCACGTCAATTGGACATCTGGTCCTCAAGTTATAAGTGTTTCCGCTCCGAGGGCCCGGTTGGTTTTGAATTCGAACCAACCTGTACATACCCAAATTTCGTCGAAACCTTGAGTGTAATATACCAAAACGATCGTCTCGATCCAATTAATCCTACTCAACTGACGGTGCGTCGATCGAAGGTTTGTAGCTCAAGATATGGTCGTTTAACCAAAAACGGTCCAAAAATAGGGGGTATGGGCCCGGTCCGGCCCGGCCCAACACCCCCTGGGTTGGCCCGAACTGGGTCGACCCGACTTGGGTATGAGTCCGAACCGGCCCGGTTAGCGCGGCCCGACCCAGATGGGGCGGCTCGGCCTGGCTGGCGCGGTCCGGCCCGACTGGTGCGGCCCGGCCCGCGTGACCAGCCACGGCTCGACTAGCTTGGTCGAGCGAGTTGCGCAGAGCTGGGGGCGCGGCCCCCCGCCGTTAATTGGAACCGGCAGCGCAAAGCACCGCCCCGCCGTACAGGGATCCCGTGTGGCCGCGTGATCCACCTCGTCGCACCTCCGCAGCTATTTTCGCGGTGGGTCTTCCCCAGCGGCACGCTGGGGCGCCGCCGGCACCGCCACGCCGGCGCGGCGCACCGGAAGTGCCTTCCGCGGACCACCGGACGCGCTCCGGTGGTCCGATTTTCCCGATGTCTGCACATGTGGCTCTCCCGGGACCCGTTCTTCACTACGACGACTTCCATATGTTGTTTTGGTCATGTTTCATCATCGCCCATTAATATGCGCACAAACAAACGATTTGCGTAGGGTTGGGTTTGTTCTTCGGCCTGATCCCACTGCGTTAGAAGTTTTCAAACAAGATTGAAGAATTCAAACTCAAATCCAAACCTGAAAAACAACCCTACATTCAACCCGCATGTACGAGTGATCCGCAGATCAATCGGGAAGAGGTTAGTCTACGCTCATCATTCTTTCCTCAAAAAGGTAAGGAGAAAAATCAAAAACCAAACCCCTACCTCAAGGTTCTCCATTCGTTGATGATAACATGAAAGGGTGGTCGTCTGCTCATTGGCGTCGTTGCAAAGGAGGAGATGAAGGTGACGATGATCATTGGAATTCGTCGCTTCCGCAAAGGCATTTGATCCTGCATTGAGCATCGTATGTTGGAGATCCTTCGGAAGGAAGGAGCCGAGGGTGGCGTCGGCGTACTTCATTATTCATTCTTCATTGGAGGAAGAGGAAATATCTCCAAGTTCTAGGCACCGTGCTTCGCTTCTAGCCTTCCACCGCTTGAAGAAGCCGTCCAGAACTCCTTCCCCTGGCCTCCTTTAAATAGGAATGGGAGGGTTCGTCATTGGCACGCAAGTCATAAAAGGAGGATTTATGACAAAGGGCTCCACCCAATTAATCCGCAACAGTGGTGCATTAAAATGGGGAGGAAGTCAAAAAGGGGGGTTAAGGCTTGGGTGGTCCCCTCATTAAAAAGGGAGGTTTTATCCTCCACAATTAAGAGGGGTATTTAAACCTTAAAGGCTCTCCCTCATAAATGAGGTAGAGTCAAGGAGTTATGATTCCCCTCCCATTAATGGGAGGCCTCGTGTGGTTTCCACCACAATCAACCTCACATGGGAGGTTAGATCTCGGTGGGCCCCACCACCATAACCTCTCATGGGGGGTTAGGGTGTGACGGTCCCACCACCAACTCCCAAGGGGAGCTTCTAACCACTTTATCCGCACGACATGTGTTTAACAAAATAAAATAAATTTTTCACATATTTTATTTTATTAACCCACGTAAAACCCCAAAAAGTAACTTTCATACCCGACCATCTGTTGTTGAGGTGAAAGTCTTCTTAAGCAAAAACTCACGCTGCGAGTTCAACGGTACCCTCAGATTTCAATTCCAAGCAGCAGTTCAAAAGATAGAAAAAACCCACTCATTCGTTCACTGAACGTACCTGAGCTAAAATTCGGAAATTGATTCAGGGACACCGGGCCTCGGAATCAAGTGTCGTCAGAAGCTACAGACTCGAAAAATTCCAATGAAATTAAAAAAAAATCATTGAAATTTCCAGGTCTTTACATTACTCCCACCTCAAGGCTTTACATCCCCGTAAAGCTATAACACAAACTAGGGAAACTGAAGGAGGTACCAAGCACACATCTGAGCCTCCCGCTCCCATGTGCTCTCCTAGAGGTTCTTGTGTTGCCAGAGAAAGCATACAAGAGGAATTGACCATCCTCGTAGGACCCACTCCTGTCGATCCTCAACCTCTACTGGAACCCTGTAAAGGTTGCCCCGTCATCGATATCCAGCTCTCCATGGTCAATGATGATGGATAGGGCGTGCACACATCTCCTCAGCTGAGTTACATGGATGACGTCGTGCACTCGGTGCATCTGAGGTGAAAAGGCCAGGCGATAAGCCACCTTTCCTACTTTGATGGGAACCTAGAAAGGTCTGATGAAAAGCAGAGATTACTTTCCGCCCCGGCAAAAACTCTATAAACCTCATCAAGGTGAGCCCCATATAAAGATGTGGTCACCATCCTCGAACTCTAGAGGCCTTCGTTCCCTATTTGGAACTGAAAACTCAAAACTCATGTTGCCACGAGGGTAAGATTGGCCGACTCAAGAGTGATTGGCCGCCCCCTCCGATGCATGAGTTTATCCTGTGCTGCCTGGGGTTTCCTTTTCACCAACCAAGGAATACCCATCCCAATGTTGTAGGTAAACCACAACCTTTTTTCCTAATACAGTCAATCTGTGTATGAACTATGGTTGCCCAGTCCATACCCAAACTAATGTCGTAAGGCCTCGATGCTTCCACTAAGAGGTTCTAACCGAAATGCTCACCTCAAGGATCAGATCATACCATCAGCGTAAGCGTGATTATTGAGTCTCCTCTGAAAGGTATCTCCAGACGTGAGGGTCAAGTCAATCGATTTAACTGGAAACTCTAGGTTTGGGACAAGATTTGTGGAAGGAAGAAATGATTCGTATTAATGTCTATTGTTACGGCAGCTAGTAGCAGACACAGAATATACTTCGAATCATTCCTAGATCCCTTGGGTCACATTTCTTGACTGCAGGTAGCTACTCTCTTTCCCTACCCTCCTACTCCCTAAGCCAGGCGGGGACTACAAAGGCAGGTGGTTGTAACATGTCGAAATGTACACCACCTCATGCTGCTCTCCCAGCTCTACTTCCACATCTACTGCTCTGCAGATTCATCTGTCCTTAACACTTACTCTTCTTGAAACATTTTACATGACCAAGTCTCTAAGACTGGTGCTAGTTTCCTGTTTCCTCACTAGTTGTATTCGTTCAGCCAAAGAACATTCAACCACAAAGGTTCTCTCTAGCACCCTAACATAAGTAGGAATGCATAGAGGAAAGGTGCTAGCTCAGATTTCCTTAAAACACACCTCGCTCAGAGGTCCAATCCCCAAAGCACTGATCGCATCGTATTCATCGAGTACCAAGAATAGTTGGTAGGCCCCAATGAATACTCAGCTACCGACATGTCATCCTTCCAAAGCTGTATAATATCTAGAAAGCTCTCATCCACCTCCTCAAACCAATCCTCAGCTGCCTGTGAGTCGGGATCGCCTCGGAACCTGAGGGTTATATGATGTTGAAACACGTGTAAGGCACTGAACCTACATGTGTCATCTACCAGTACCATCGGTTGTAACTACTGACCAATAGGTAGTGTTATAGCTGGAACACTACCCAAAGGTACTATCTCAGGCATCAGTCCATGTACCAAAGCCTCATCACTATGCGGACCAACCCCATGGTTACTCACTGGGAAACACAAGTAGCTAATATTACCATCTTCTCTACTATTGTATAAACTAGGTGTAGAACTCTAGCAGTCACCTCCAGCCAATCCACTGCTGCCTGGGAATCTGTCTCACCTCGTAACCTTGAAGGCCTCTGCTTCTGGAACTCGTGCACTGTGCTCTATCAGCGTGCACCATCCTCTAGTATAGATAGTGGCATCTGCTACCTAACGGGTGGTGGTGTTGCGGGTACACCACCCGAAGGTGACAACATAGAAAGAGGGCCCTGCACCGGAGACTCATCACTCGGTGGGCTGTCATCGAGTACTCTCTCAGAACTCCAACTGACTGTCTGCGTGGAGGCATCCTGAACAGATGCGACATTGTCAAATTATTTAAAACTGGTTTTAGATGACTTAAAGAAAACTTTTGGAAACACACACGCAATCATTGTTTTCATGCACTGGGTCAGAAATCAGTAGTCAGGGTCCTGGTGTATGGATACGTCGTCCACCACACCAATACTAGACTCCCTGAACTGAAACCCACACTCGGTACCCTTAACACTATTTCTTCACATAAAAGAAAATATCATAGTCATAAGTTCTGTGGTAGAACTGATGTGCTCTGATACCAATTTGTCACGACCCGTCCCCCGGGGACCGTGTCGTAACTACCCCAAGCCAGCCTTCCATAGGCCATGGGTTGACGACTAGCACCAAAGGCGTAAATCCCTATAACTGGGAAGGCATTTCCTTTATAAAACGTAAACACACAATAGAGTACAAGAGGAAGCAAACACTAATTAAGTAGTATAACAAGTGTGATGAAAGTAAAAAAGGGTCGGAATAGAAGCCCAACAGTAAAGTACAAGTAAAAGACAAAATAGTAGGATGGTGTCAAGCTACTCCTAGATCATCCTCTGTAGTTCCTACCTGAAGGGTAGGTACAGATGGCCACCTCAGTTCTCCACGTCCGTCTGTCACCATCGGGTACCATATCATCATGAATTCCACATCCGGGTATCATCTCGTCATGAATTCCACCTCTGGGTACTATCCAACTCTACAAGCCTCAACCACGATCAGCATTGTCTGTCGTCTGCATCCAACAAAACGAGGTGCGGGCATAGCCCGTGCAGGGGTGAGTATATCGATACTCAGTAGGGAACCTAAGACCCTCAAGGTCTCACTAAAACCAACAAGGATAAACCAAAAAGAAATATCTCAACAGATAACCCTTACTTAGGTATATGCCCATACATATACCTAAGTTATCAAGTAACCCATCTCAATCATGTGGTAAACACAAAGGTCATTGATTCAGCTCAAACAAAGATTTTCATAAAGAAACCACAACTGCTGGAGAACTCCTCCTCTATCGAGTATAGTGTCCTTGTCATGAATTTGAGGCACTACTCACTAACCTTATACTGCTGAGGTACTCCTCTTGTCGAGTACCGCGGGTCTGCTTCCAAACCGGGTGCTCCTCCGCTGTGGGTCTACCACCAAACCGGGTGCTCCCCCTAATAGCTGTCAGAAGTAATCCTCTTGTCGAGTACCACGGGTCTACTACCAAACTAGGTGCTCCGTCCACCGTGGGTCTGCCGCCAAACTAGGTGCTCCATCCACTGGGCTAGTCGAATCACTCTGAGTCGAATCGGTCAAGTATTCATCAGATCTACAGCTATTAGGTCACTACACTCTGTCTGCACGACTCCGGGAGGATCCGCTCCACGAGCTACTAGTCGATACTCCAAGTGTCATGAAGTCTCACGTAGAATTATCACAAAGGAACTCCTCATCATAGGTGTCTCAACTCAACAGACGGCGCGTCAATCGGACGCCCGGTCCGTGAGTTATTAGCCTTTTTGTATTGGGACCCCGATTGGTTTTGTGTATGAACCAACCCGACCGTATCTCAAATGTACCCCCTAACTCTCAAGAGGTATATCCAAAGGAACTGTTTCTCAACGATATTACCAACTCTGTTGACGATTCATCAATCAGACGTCCGGTCTGAGAGTTATTGGCTTTTCTGTTCCAGGGGCCCGATTGGTTTGTAAGATAAACCAACCCAATCGTACTCCAACCACATCCAAACCTCAAGTTGAGTATTCAAAAAGAACCTTCTCATCAATAATAATCCAACGTAGTCGACGGCACGTCAATCAGACGTCTGGTCCTCAAGTTATAAGTGTTTCCGCTCCGAGGGCTCGGTTGGTTTCGAAATCGAACCAACTTGGCCATACACAAACTTTTCTGAAACCTTGAGTTTAATATACCAAAACGATCGTATCGATCCAAGTAATCCTACGCAACTGACGGTGTGTCGATCGGAGGTCCGTAGCTCAGTATATGGCCGTTTAACCGAAAATGGTCCGAAAATAGAGGGTCTAGGCCCGGTCCGGCCCGGCCCAACACCCCCTGGGTCGGCCCGAACCGGGTCGACCCGACTCGGGTCCGGGTCTGGCCCGGTTGGGAGCGGCCCGGCCCGGCCTGTGTGGATAGCCGTGGCTCGGCCAGCTTGGCCGCGCGAGTTGCTTGGAGCGGGGGGCGCAGCCCCTCGCCGTTAATTGGCACCGACGACGCAAAGTGCCGCCCCGCCGTACCGAGATCCTGCACGGCTGCGGGATCCACCGCATTGCACCACCACGTTTTTTTTCAGGGAGGGTATTCTCCGGTGGCGCGTTGGGGCACCGCCGCCTCCTGGCGGCCGGACGCCTCCGGCCGCTACCTCTGGTCGCCAGCGCCACCGCGTCTGCAGTGCCTTCCGCGGACCACCGGACGCGCTCTGGTGGTCCGATTTTCCCGTCGTCTATGCCTGCAGCTCTCCCAAGACCCATTCTTCACTGTGAAAGCTTCCATATGCTTTTTTGGTCTCGTTTCACCGTCTCCCATCAATACACGCACAAATAAACAATCTGCGGAGGGTCGGGTTTGTTCTTCGGCCCGAGCCCACCGTGTTAGAAGTTTTCAAACAAGATTTAAGAATTCAAACTCAAATATAAACCCGAAAAACAACCCTGAATCAAACCCACATGTACGATCGATCCGCGGAACAACCAAGAAGAGGTTGGTCTATGATTGTCGTTCTTTCCTAAAAAAGGTAAGGAGAAAAATCAAAAACCAAACCCCTACCTCAAGGTTCATCGTTCGTTGACAATAACGCGAAAGGGTGGTCATCGGCTCATTGACATCAATGCAAAGGAGGAGGTGAAGATGACGATGATCGTTGTCATTCGTTGCTTCCGCAAAGGCCTTCGATCCCAGATCGAGCATCGTATGTTGGAGATCCGTTGGAAGGAAGGAGCCGAGGGTGGCGTCGGTGTTCTTCGTTCTTCGTTCTTTGTTGGAGGAAGAGGAAATCTCTCCAAGTGATAGGCGCCATGATTCGCTGCTAGCCTTCCAACGCTTAAAGAATCCATCCAGAACTCCTTCCCCTATCCTCCTTTAAATAGGAATGGGAGGGTTCATCGTTGGCACACAATTCATAAAAAGATAATTTATGACAGAGGGCTCCACCCAATTAATACGTTGCGGTGGCGCATTAAAATGGGAAGGAAGTCAAAAAGGGGGGTTAAGGCTTGGGTGGCCCCCTCATTAAAAAGGGAGGTTTCATCCTCCTCAATTAAGAGGGGGATTCAAACCTTAAAGGCTCTCCCTCATAAATTAGGGGGAGTCAAGGAGTTATGAATCCCCTCCCATTAATGGGAGGCCTCGTGTGGTTTCCACCTCAATCAACCTCACATGGGAGGTTGGATCTCGGTGGTCCCCACCACCATAACCTCTCATGGGGGGTTAGGGTGTGGCGGTCCCACCACCAACTCTCAAGTGGAGCTTCTAAACACTTTATCCGCATGACATGTGTTTAACAAAATAAAATAAATTGTTCACTTATTTTATTTTATTAACCCAAATAAAACCCCAAAAACTAACTTTCATACCCGACCATCTGTCATTGAGGTGAAATTATTCTTAAGAGAAAACCTGCACTGCGAGTTCAACAGTGCCCTCAGATTTCAATTCTGAGCACCAGTTCAAAAGATAGAAAAACCCACTCGTTCGTTCACTGAACGTACCTGAGCTAAACGTCATAAATTGATTCTGGGCACACCGGGTCTCAGAATCAAGTGACGTTAGATGCTACAGACTCGTAAAATTCCAAATAAATTAAAAAAATTCCTTGAAATTTCCGGGTCTTTACAAATACAGTTACTTTAAATTGATTTTTACTTACCTAAAATGTGTGAATAAAATTTTTTATCTCTCTTCCATTAGGTTTATATCTCAGTCATTTTTTCCCAATGTTTTCCTTATTTTTATTTATGAAGCTTAATTTCCATGTTTTCAAGGTTCATTGATGTAATTTTTTCACTTTATAATTCTTTGAAAAACAATTGAATTTAAAATTATTCATTTTTAGAAGTTATAAAAATGTAAGGGACATGTCGTACAATTTTTGAAATAATTTTCTAACATTCTCTTAAATTTTTTTCATTTATGTCAATATCCTTTAATATTTTTTTATGTTTCAATTGGGGTATGTTTTAATGGAATCATGAAATTTATTTCTTTTGATGGTTTATTTCCATTTATTATGATGGTTTTTATGAAACTCATTCCATTCTTATATACTAATTATGATATGATGGCTTTATGGATTTTTTTTATGTTTTCTTAGAACACATATGTGTGTATTATCATTATGTGACAAGGGGACACAAAATTATATAGTTACCCATTTAATTGGATAAATTTTTATATCTCATGAGATTTTATGTTATGGTAATTTTAATTTTATCTTAGTTTACTATATTATGGAAAAAAATTGACTTATGGGATTATGATCTTGGCTGTGATCCTTGAAATAAGACATGAGTTTATATGATTATTCATGTTCCACATTTCTATGTCAGACCACATTTATATGCATCATTTCTTATGTTAAGAAAATGACTTGTGTTATGATTCATGTTTTATTGGTTATGATATCCTTTTTTTATGTTCATATACAATTATTTTTTTCTCATACCAACATGTTTATCTTATGATCACTTATGATCTTTATTATGGCCTCTTATACCACCCCATTATTTTAGTACATATTTTATTTTAAATAAATACTATATTGAATATATTGTAACACACACCAAATCAAACCTAAATGAGTCGCAGAATATTACAATTATAATAAAAATAAACCTTTATTAAATATAAATATAGTAATAAATTATGATACTTACATTGTATAAATTTTTAGATTGATTAAATTTAATTATTAGAAAAAAATTAATTAATGTGATATGATTAAAATAATTTAGTGTTAAAAGGGGGGTATTTTTTAAAGAATAGTTTTTGAAGTTTCATGTGACTTAATAAATTTATCACTTTTAAAATCCTTCAATATGTGAGCTAATAAATTTATAATCAGTTAGTTATAAATTGATACAAAATAAGATTAATAAAACATGAAGTTTAAAAAGATCATTTTTCTATAAAGTTTGTTTTTCTTTATTTTTAATATTTTCATTTAAAATATAAATTTATATATATGATAATTTTAATTTTATGAAATTAAGTTTAATTTTAAAATCATAATCTCAAAATTAGCCTAGTGTTATTTTTTGATATTTTTTCTAAAATAGTTGATTTTTAGGTAAATAGTGGAAGATAAGCATTTTACAAATATTATCACCTTTATAAAATTATTATGCTATAAAAATGACTTGAGAGTTTTTAAAAACGTTTTGATAGACCAAATATATATTTAATAAGTAAATTGAAAAATTTAAAAACATTATGTTGAATTTAGAACCTATTTTTGATATTTTAAAACCTTAGTGATGTTTTATTCTAGTATAAGAACTATTTTTTATCCTTTTCTTCTATTAATAATTAAAAGGTTTAATTTGTATTTTCATTGTATTTATAGTCACATAAATATCCATTATTTATTTATAAACTAATAAATGTCATGAAAATCAATTTTATACAAGATTTTGGAAAAAATTCAATTTTATTCTTAAAAAAAATTTGAAAAAAAAACTGTTTTTCATTGAATTTTTCATACTGATATTATAATTAAATTTTACCACTGGTATAAATTAAATATTTTAATATGGATTAAATTTTTGTAATCATATTTTTAAATTATGTAATAAATATGATTTCATTTTTATTTAAAATGAAAAGTTACCATGGTAAATGTTTGTTACTATGGTAAGGGTTAAAAGAGTTAACGGTGGGTTTAAACTATGATATAAGGCTTAAAATATCACTAAAACATGTCTAAATTTAATTTTTTGGAATATTTTGACCATAACTTGTCAAATATTTGAAACTTTTTCCATTATGTTCTACATTGCCATGAAAATGACTTTATATTCTTTTAAATATTATAGTATTTATAGGGGTGTCGCCCCCCTCGATTATAAAAAGGAACCTTCTCTCCACACTTATACAAACACAAACACAAATATCACTTATCATGATAAATCTCTTCCCTAATACCCTCTCAACACCCTTATCTATAACCTATAGTTTTTTTCTTCCCAAAATACCCATCTAAGAACCCTTAAGGTGTTTTTTAAAGAATATTATCTGATGAAAAGGTATATGTTATTACCAAACTCTTGCAATTTTATTACTTCTTAAACCTCCTAAAAAAATTATATAACCATATTAAAATATCAAAATCATTATATATAATGTAATTAAATTTTTTTTATGTTAATTTTATAACCATTTTCTATCTATTTTCAACCAAATTAAAAAATAAAAATATTGCTCATGCGTACATGCAGACTGCCACCTCTATAAAGTGACTTATTTCATTTTTCATCACCACCTCGTATATATAGTTATATAGATGTATTTAATAAAAAAATATGATTATAATGATATAATTAAATTTATTTAAAGATAAATAATTTCCTACCATATTTTATCTTCATTCATTGAATAATGAAAACAACACACATGTGTACGTGCAGATTACCACCTCCATGAACAAAATATTTCATTTTTCATAACCACATAACATGGATGATTGTAAAAATATATTTAATTTATAAATATAATATATAAATAATTTTTAAAAAAATATTTATGATACTATTACTAAGGCTCAAGGACCAGAATCTTTGAATCAAAACACACATGAGTAAAAGAACAGTTAACACATAAATATTTTATTTTTACAAATAAATTTAAAGAAATGGGTAAAAATAAAATTATGAAAAAATTATATCAATAAAAATAATTATAAATATTTAAATTATATAGATAAATAATAAATATAAATTTACAATATATGATGTTGGAACATGTCTGGCCAAGGGGGAATCCAATGTGAGGGTTTATTTTACAATTTCATATTTATCTGGAATATTTATTTTTCAATTTTAATTGGGGAAATTATATGTTTTTCTCCCCTAAAACACATATATTTTAATATAATCTGGTTATTTGTGGTTTTTTAAAGTATTATTTCATTTTATCCTCTTTTGGTACTCAATACTATAGAAATAATGTTTATAAGAAAAGGTTACCTTATTTCTCCTTTTTTGTTGGGAATATATCTCTTTCATATCCATATTATTTATTTTTTCATAGAATTTTCTTTTATATATTTAAATTATTTAAAAATGTAAATATTTTTTAAAATTTTACTTTATTTTCAAAATTTTAAGTGGAATCTTCTTAAAAATTTTAACATAAGTCATTTTTGACTTTCTTTTCAAAAGTGTAAAAATAATATATTACTAACATTTATCGTATAACATCATTTACCACCATAATGAAATTTACTCATTATTTAGATTATTTTCCAAGTTTTTTTGTTTTATAATGTAATATATCTTTCTATTATTCTGAGAATTTTTCATTTTTATTTTAAAATAAAATGATATTATTTTTTAAAAAAAATTGAAAGGGATTTCATTTCACTTATATATGATTTTATCTTACACTACATATTTTATTACATAAGAATGGGTTATTTTAAATATTACATTTTTGTGAATTATTTAGTAAATTATATTTTGAAATTAACTTTGGTATCTTATGAAATGATTTTATAATTTTATTCATAAATCTATTTTTATAATAATTTTACAAAGGTTTTAATAAATTTATTTTTAATGTTTCACTTCTATTTTACTCCATATTTTCCAAGTGAAATGAATTTATTAAAAAACATTTATTTATGATTAATTGAAAATATTCTTTCAACCCTTATATATATGGTTTATACCTCATTTTGTACACAAGGATTTATTCTCAGATCATTCACTTCCTCGGGTTATTTTCTCTATTACACTCCATTATTTTTTGACATTTTATTTCTTCTTTATATTCAAGTTATTTGATACCTTGAATATATTAAAAATCATTTAAATTTTGACTAACTTTTATACCCATTATTATATATGGTGTGAATTGAAGTAATACTACTAAGAAAGTTATTCCATTCACTGAGGAAATGTTGAAATTATGTATTATTTGATTCAATGTGGATATTTACTAATTGGTAAGGAATATTTTTGATGAATTTTATTATTAATTAAATATAATTGTAATGTATTGGAAATGTTTAATTGATTTTTGGGGTCTTTTATAGCCCCTATATGCATTGGTAAGTCTCATAAGATAAATAAGAATTGGTATCACTTGGTGTAATCTAGGTAAAATATGTTAGGTGTCTTGAAATGGGGTATTTATGGTAAGACCATGATGTCTTGGAATGAAGCATTATAGATAAGTTCATAATGTCTTTGAAGTATCCCTTAATGGTAAGATCATGATGTCTTGGAAAGAGGAATTGATGATAAGATCTTGATATCTTGGATTGATAATTAAGATGTCCAACATTATGCATTCATTCATTATGAAATCATATATTATATTCCATGTGACTATTTACATTGATAACCTTGTATAAACTATATGTTAAAGTTTTTCGTTGTATGGAATATTTATTTATTATTCACCAGTCCATACTATTTAGTCCTTATGTATTCATAGTAGTTTTTGTTTTATGTAATTCCTTACTAAGAATCTTACCCAACCCTTTATTATGGATTTTTTTCCCTAGGGTCAAATGAAGGGATATTTTAATGAGTTCAAGGATGTACTAAAGCATAAAAAAATTATGAATTTTATAAGATTTGATTTATATGTATAATGTCTTATAGGAATCTTGTATGTATCTAGTCTCTCAAAACTAATAAATTGTTTGATACTTTGGGATGTGATCCCTTATATCTTATACCAATGTAATAAATTAAACACTGGCTCTAGGTTACTTGATTTGAGGATGTTATATTAGGTATCAAAGAGAGGTTGGTAGAAACCTTGGGAACTATATTTTAGAAGATCATAGCTCATATAAGCATTATGATAAACCCATGGAATGTTTAAAAACATTTTAGGAATTTTTATGTTATGTATCACTATTCATAATCATTTGAACTAATTAAGTGCATACCATTTTTTAGGGATGTTTCATATTAGAATTAATAGTTTACATGTTAACTCCAAAAAAAATATATGTATTTCCTTCTTGATCAACTCAACACAGTTGGTGTTGGAGTTGGGTGAATTATGAGTTTATTTGTGTAGTTGAATTAGGTTTTGAACAATAAAGTTGCATGTATAGAATAACTAATTTCTTCATAGTATGATTTAATGATTTAGGGACACTTCATGCTATAGAGAACTTTATCCTTTAATGGAAATATTAATCCATTGATAACTGAACAATGGATAAATTCCCTTTAAAATGAATTTTTATCTTTAAGAAGTAATGAAAGGGAGAAGGCTATCATGGCTATGTATTATTTAAAGGGATAGGATAGTCAATTATGGTCATTAATTGAAAATTAAATAGAGTATAAGGGGATATAGAGAATGAAATAGAATACTTTTCTGGTCATATTATTTGAGAAATATTTTCCTCAAGAGAAACAAGCTGATATGAAAATGAAATTCCTTAATTTAAGAAAGAAGGAAGAGGAATGTGTTGTTGAGTATGAGAAAAACGTTATGATGTTATCATGTCAGGATATAGACTACATACATGATCAGGAAAGTAAGATTGAATATTTATTTGATAGGCTTAATCCAAGACTTTGAAGGTTACTAGTCTCTCAAATGTTTTAATTATATGATGATATGGTATCAAGTTCTAACAATATCGAGAAATAATTCTTCAAGTATTATGTTTTTAAATAAAATAAAGAGAAGAAAAGGATGATTGAGAATGAATGAAAAATAAATGAGTTATAAGAGAATAAGGTAAGGATAAAACATCCAATATGTGATAATTTTGGAAAGAAACACCCTAGTTCTTGCTTAAAGGGAATGAGAGTCCATTAAATGTGCATAGATAAGAGATATCTAGAACATTAATGCAATGGTAAAAAAGAAGCCACCAATATCCAATGTTTCAACTATTATAATATGAATAACTATTCAAATCAATACCCCAATAATCAATGTAATTTACTTCATAAGAGGTCGAGAGAGAATGGACAAACTTATTCAATTACTATAGGTAAAGTTGAAGGTCCTAAAGTTGTGATAGCAGGTACTATAATCATAAACTCATGCTTTATTTTATTATGGATATATGCACTCTATTAATTTTTTCATAGATATTGAATCATACCTTAACACACTAAAGAGTTTAAAATTAATACACCTAATGGGAATATATTTACACTAATAATGTATTAGCTGGTCTATGTTAGGATAAATAGTTATTCCCTAGTTGAAAATATAGATTTTATACCTATGATTGAATTTAACATAATCTTGATTTTGGGGGTTTAATTAATTTTTAGGATTATTTAATTACATGATGAAGTATGAAATAATTTATATTAAATTACTATTATTATTTATAATAAATGTTTTTATGGTAATAATTTCATTGGATTTTTTTACTCACACCCACCATTTTTATATTAGTAAATGGATAAAGGCATGAGGAATAAATTATCATTATTTTATAAATTTCATGATCCATTAAAAATTTATTTTAATGATTTAAGAATGAAAAATTCATCATGTCTATTTATTATTTAGAATATGAGATAAATAAAATATTTAAAATTGATTGAAACACAATAAAAGGATTAAATTGTGATTATAGAATAAAAAGAAATCAAGTAAGTATATTTTCTCATATTCTCTATCTTGATGGTAAAATAATTCATCAAACTCCAAAAAAAGGAAGATTAATTTTAGAAAACTTATATGGGAAATATCTATAAGCTATCAAGGTATTCCTCTAGAAACTCATTCATAATTATGTGTCTTATAATGGGACATACATGGTTTTTGAAATATTTTATTAATAAATATTATAATTCTTAGTTTTAACTTAGGAATTTATTATCAAGATAAAATCAACATATAAGATTATACCTATGTGAAGATATATTTATTTCCATAAGAAAAAATAAAATTGTGTTGATGTAATTTATTTAAGGGGGATAATATAACACCCCAATATTTTAGTATATATTTTCCTTTAAATGAATAATTTTTAGAATAGCCTATAACACCATAAAATCTGAAATAAAAAAAGTTATGACCTATTAAAATTAAAAGAAAAATATACATTTAGTAGATAAAAATATAGTATCTAATTATGATACATACAATATATTATTTTGTTTTGATTGATTCAATTTAATGATTCTAAAATAAGTAATTAATGTGATATGATTAAAATCATTCAATGTTAAAAGTACTATTTTTCAAAGAACTATTTTTAAGGTGTTGAGTATTTTAATAAATTTATCACTTTTAAAATACTTTAATGTGTGGACTAATAAATTAACAATAAATTAATTATAAATTGATATGAAATAATATTAAAAACACTTGAATTTAAAAAATATCATTTTTTCTATAAAAGTTTTTTATTTTTATTTAATATTTTAATTTAAATAATAAATTTATATATGTTATAATTTTAATTTGATTAAAAAAATTAATTTTTAATTAATTATTTCAAAATTAGTTTAGTGTGATTTTTAGGATTTTTCTAAAATGGTATAATTTTAGGTGAATTTTAAAAATAATCAACATTACAATTACCATCAATTTTATGACATAATTGTGGTATAATACTGAATTGAAAGATTTTATAACTTTTTTATACAAAATATATAATTAATAATTAAATTAAAACTTTAAAAAAAAATATTATGTTGGATTTATAAACCTATGTCTGATACTTTAAAATCTAAGTGACATTTTATTCTAATAAAAGAACTATTTTTTAACCTTTTCAATAATTAAGTAATTATAAAATTTAATTTGATTTTGAATTATATTTAAAGTCAAATAAATCTTATTTTTTATTTATAAACCAATAAATTTCATTAGAATCAATTTTATATATGATTTTGGTAGAAATTCATTTTCATACTTAAAAGACATTTTAAAAAAATTATTTTTCATTACATCTTACATATTTATATTAAAATTAATTTTTACCACCTATATAAATTTAATCTTATAAAATATATACCTCATTTGAAATCAGATTATTTATATTATTTAATAATTCATATTTCATTCTTATCCATAATGAGTAGTTACCATGGTAAAAGTTCTTCACCATAGTAAGGTTAAACTGGGTTAACAAGGGAGTTAAACTAAAAGATAAGACTTAAAATATCCCTAAATATGTCTAAATTTGATTGGTTGAGTGGTTTTAGACCTGAAATTATCCTATATTTAATTTTTTTCCTTTTTCCCACTTTCCAATGAAAATTACTTTATATTTTTTAAAATTTTAGAGTATTTTCAGGGGTTTTACTCCCCTCACTTATAAAAGGGAACATCCTCTCCTCACTTATACACGCACAAAAAGATTACTTATCTCAACCAAGATCTACCCAAATACCCTCCCAACACCCTTATCTGTGACCTGGAGGTTTTGTACTCCCCAATATACACATCCAAGAAACCATAAGGTGTTCTTCAAAGGATATTATCTAAAGAAGTGGTATATATTCTTACCAAAATCTTTCAAATTTATTTCTTACTAAAAATCATAAAAATATTCTATAACCAACATAAAATAATTATATATATATAAATATATCATTAATATATTAAAATATACTAATGTTAATGTTTAAATAATTATCTATCTCTTTTCCAACCAATTGATAACAGAAAACATCGCCCGTGCATACGTGCGGACTACTGCCCCCACGAAGTTTCATATTCCATTTTTCATCATCACCACACATGGATGGTAAATAGATGGATTTGAGGATTAAATATTATATATTTTAAATAATTAAGGTTTTGGAAATATAACACATTTTCTACCTTTATTTATTTTCATTATTTAAAAAATTAAAACATCACTCATGTGCACATGCGGACTACCGCCTCCATGAATAACGTATTTTGTTTTTCATAACCACCTTAAATGGATAGTTATAAAATTTTATATAATATATAAATATGATATATATTATATGATTAAAATTATTATGGATATTAATCCATAACCAAGGTGTAAGGATTAGAACCACTGAATCCAAACATGCATGAGAAAAAGAACAGTTAGCACCAAATAATTGATTTTAACAAAGAATTATAATTAAAAGGGTAAAAATGAAGTTTTAGTTAATGATATCTAGAAACATAGATGTAAATATAGATATTATATAAATTAATAATGAATACAAATTTTTTATATAGTATGTTGGAAAACATCCAACCAAGAGGGAATTCAAGGTGAGGGTTTATTTTACAATCTAACTTTTATTAAGGGTTTCTATCTTTCAATTTTATTTAAGGGAATTATATTTTATCACTCTATTAAAACAAATTTCTTTTACTTTACACTGGTAATTTATAGGTTTTTCAAGTACACTTTCAATTTATTCTCTCTTTGGTAATCAAACAACTGAAATAATGTTTATAATAAAAACAGACCTTATTTCTCCTTTTTGGTTGGGAATATTTCTCTTCTATGTCCATATTATTTATTTTGTTATAATAATGTTATTTTATATACTTAAATTAATTAAAATTTTCAATTTATATAATTATTTACTTTTTCAAATGTTTAAGGAATATTCTTAACATTTTCCATATAATTTATTTTTGACTTTCTCTATAAAAGTGTGAAAAGAATCACTTTTTAACATGTTCTACATGAAGGACTTTCCCACCTTAAGACCATTTATAGTTATTTAAATTAATTTCCATGTTTTTATGGATTCATAAATTAATATCTATTCCCAATATTCAAGGAATTTTTCATATTTAATTTAATATAAATGGATTTTATATACTTAAATGTTTTGAAAGGGATTTCATTTCACTTATGTATATTTTTATCTTCTACTCCACATTTTCTTACATAAGTATGTTTTCTTTTAAATATTTCATTATTATAAATTATTTTACAAATAATATTTTAAAATTATCATTTAAACCTTATGAAATGGGGTTTTCAAGTGATTTAAAACTCTGTTTTTATAATAATGTTACAAAATTTTTATGAAATTTCTTCTTAAAGTTTAACTTCCATTTTCCTCTATACTTTCAAAAAGACATTCCATTACTAAAAAACCATTATTAATATTTACTTTTTGGTCTCATTTCATCCTTTACTAACATATTTTTGATAACTCATTTTTTACATAACAATTTATTCTCAGATAGTTCACTTCATTGAAGTTATTTTCTCTATTACTCTCTATCATTCATTGAAATTATTTTTCTTCATCATGTCCACATTATTTTCTAACATGTCTATTTTTATTTTTATTTAAATTTTGACTAAAATATATACCAAATATTACATAAATTTTTAATTTAAGGAATCTTAATAATAAAGTTATTCCATTAATTGAGAAAATATTGACATTTCATTTTTTTTGATTCAATACGAATATTTACTGATTATAAGGCATATTTATAATGAATTTTATTATTTGTTAAATATATTATGAATTAATTATAAATTTATAATTTATGGGTGGGGTCTATTATATCACCTTTATTTATCAATAGGTATCATGATAGAAATAATAATGGGTATCATTATAGCACCCAAGACTTTATTGTATATGGTAAACACTATATCCTAAACTATCACACAAAGCACCCATTAAAGGGACTTTGTTCCTAAATTTATTTAAAATAGTAATGTTATAATTTTAATTTGGCAAAACTAACTTCATTTTTTAACTCATAACATCAAAACTGTCTTAGTATGATTTTTTTTGTTTTTTTGAAAATATGATTTTTAGATGAAAAATATAGTGTTCAAAAAACATGTAATCTAATAGTATTTATCATTATATAAGTATTACAGAGAAATTTAAAAATCCATAAATGTAATAAAATATAAATTTTATTAATAAAATTATTCATTATAAAATATTATTTTAAGTTATAAAACCTATGGAAAACATTTTTATAACTAATTAAAATTTTACTTTATATAAAAACTATTTTTAGTCTTTTCTTTAAATAAAGTATTTTTTATAGCAGATTTTATTTTAGAAAAATGTGGAATCCTAATATCATTTATTTTTTTAAAATAACTCATTTTATATCATTATAATCAGTATCTAAGATAATTTTACCATATATATAAATTTAAAGCTTAAAATGTTACTTCTCAAAAAATTGTTTTACGCATTTAAGTGTTTATATTTTAAAATTTAAATTTCATTAATATATAAATTTTATTTGATAAAATGGTTTTCATATTTAAAATAATAAGGTTTAAATTATTTAATTGGGTTAATTTTAATTTCGTTCATTGAAATTAATTACTAAGTTTAAAAATTAGTTACCCTAGTAAAAATTAAAAAAGGTAAAAGGTATTTTACTAAGGGAAAAAGGGAAAAAAATGTTAAAAACATGTTTAAAAATAGATATTTTATGTGTTTATAGACAAAAAATCACCCATTTCCTCATTTTTAACTTTTTTAATCCCTTTCACCTTTAATAGTTAAATAAAATTACTAGAATTCAATGGGTATTTCTAAAACCACTCTTCTATTCACTTCTAAATGGGTAACATATTCACCACTTAAAGACTAACGTATCATTCTAATTTCTCCATTAAAATACTAAATTTTTATCTTATTATAATCTTATCCCACTTTAAAATTATTTTGGTCACCATTACTTAGCATAAGGCCCTTATTTATAAGGAAACTTTTAAGTAAATTTCAAGTCCTCAATGTGAGTATTATAAAACACTTAGTTTTATTCATAATTTTCTTCATTAAAATTAATTCTAGAAAAAAAAAATTATTATATTATTATAATTTATATATTATAATGTTACTATATTAAGGTTATTATCACTATATATCCATATACCCTATCTATTTAAAAACAAAATTGTTGTCCATGTGTTGTGTGGACTACCACCTCCATGAAATAATGTGTTTCGTTTTCTTTCATCACTTTATAAGGTTTGATATAAGGATGGTATTAAAGTATAAATTTTATTTATGTTATATCATTTAGGTTTTTTATGTAAAATTATAGAACATATTAATGATATGATAAACAAACTATCATTCTTAATTTAATCATTTAAAATAAGTGTGCTAAGAAGATAATTTTTTTATTCAAATCAAGTAAGATTTTTATATCCATTACTTATTATCCTAATTCATTTAAATTATAATATATAAAACTAATAAAAACTAAATAATATCATTATTATTATTTATAAATTATATTACAACAAAATCACCTCATAATCATTCATTAAATATGGGTATGTTCATGTTTGGTTCTGTTTAACCACATACTTGAAAAATACTATGAATTTATATCATGGATAACTATGAAAACTTATTTAATGGTATAATATACTATAAATGTGTAAATAATTATTTTTTTAGTAGATACTATATAAATATTTATTTAATCAATTAGGTAAGCACCCTCAATTTATTAAAAATCACCAAAACATGTGTTTATTGACATCATCTTCAAGGATAAGGTATAAGACACTCCAAAAATAAATTTTAAACATAATATATTATTTAAATAACACATAATATAAAAATTAATGAACTAATAATAATGGAATTTGTAAAATGAATGAATATAAACACTACTATTTTAAAACTTATACAAACAATCAAAACTACAAACACTAATATGGAAAATCAAAAGAATTCAGGTAGAGAATGAATATTTATGATGCGTATGAATGAAAATGTATATGTGTAAGGTTATGAATTAATTAATTAATATATCTATGTTTATGATACATGAGGTTAAAGTACATTCATGTAATTTGGTATAAGAGTTAAGGGTTTCCATCTCAATTTCCCTTCATTGAGACAAGTATTGTACTTATACTCCTAGTTTTATTTATGTGGTTCATATACTAACATTTTTTTATATAATTTCATGAATTATATTTTAATAATGTTATTTTATGTTAAATTACAATCCCTCTTTTTCAAGGGGTTTTGATTCAAAATTTTCTAAAGCCATAATAATTTTTGTGTTCTCAATACTGGTTCTTTGAGACATAATACATTTTATACACCATGATTTATTTTTATAGTGTATTTTCTTATCATGGATATATTTTTATCATACTATTTTTATTTCCTAGTATTTAGTATCCAAATCATGTTCCCTTATTCATGTGTCTATTGATTCATTTGTTTCCTCAATAGTAAATATTATTGGTAACTCAACTTTCATTAACTGGGTTATGATTGTTCTCTTGAATTTATTTCATAAAATTCATGTGAATTTTACCATTTTATTATTTTATTTGGTATTCTCTCATTATTTTATAGTAATATAAATTACTACCACGTAAACCCTTTAAAAAATATTTCTCACCTCTTTAGTTGTATTATTTTGAAACTATTTATCTTCTTTCTCTCGATAGATTACGATCTTGTTATTCCAATATTGAATTAGTATAATACTCAATGTTCTATATGGTATGAAAATAAAAGTTTACATAATTTATATTGGAAGATGTTCACCTAAAAATAATGTTATTATATTGAAATGTGGAAATTTATTTTCATTATGTATGTTGTTATTACAATATGGATGATTATTGGAAAGTTAATTATTTATTGTTTAATCATACACATTATTCCCCTAAATGGGTTATGATAATTTTATCCCCTTTATTAAAATGGTGAAAATTATTATAGTTTCATATATTGTTATTAAAATATAGTTTATTATTGGAATGTTGACTATGTAACATTTGACCATTCAACTTCTTTTTTTGGATAGGTTGTGATCATGTTATCCCTTTTATTGACATGGAGAAACATTATTGTCATTATTAATGATTATTGACTACTAATATAGGTTTATTGTGTATTTTATTTCCATATTTATAATTATATTTATTGATAAGTTTTATTTAGTAATTGGTTCCTCAGGTAATGTTATGAAAGGTATTGATGACTCTAATGGTGAAGCATTGGACATAACTAGGTGATGGGTGGGGCCTGAAATTATATTTCCCCTTAATGAATGGAAAGTTCCCATTAGAGAAACAATTTTGGTTTTGGGTGTATACCTCTTCCCATAATATGATAAGTGTCTTGGAATAGTAATTTGATAGCATGTTTTGATGACATCATTATGAATTCCATCACTTTGAGATAAATAATAATTTTATCCATGTTTTCATTTATTATCATGGATGTATCGTGCCCTTGGTTTTTTTTATTATGGATTCATATTGTTCATTTATTCTTTAAATATTACTTATTCTATGTGTGTGTTATGAAACCTTTAATTTAATATTACCTCTTACTAAGCATCTAAGCTTACCATTATTATTTTTCCTTTCCCAAGGAAACCTAGAGGAGGACTATATGTAATTTTCAGGGATTTAATGGAGGGGATAATAATTTTATCATAATATTTTCATGTTTTATATTATTTTTTAAAATGTAATGTATGTTTATATCTAGTCTACCATTACTAACATGTTTTCAGTCCTACGAGAACTCTTGTATTCTATGACAATAATGTAATATAACTACTGGAATCGTGTTTCTAGAGTTTGGGGTGTTGTAATTGGTATCAGATTAATTTTAGTGGGAGCCTTGGGGACTAGATTTATAGGAACCAAGTTATATAGGACAAGTTATATGAAAAACCCCTCATTATTTCTAGGGAAAACTATAGAAAACATAATTGGAATTGGAATTTACAACTCAACATCATGAAATAGTTATGTGTATTCCATTATATAAATATGAGGTCTAACGAGGGAAATGAGAATTGTATCAACAACCACATTCAATGCAATGATATTCCCCCTTAATAAGATAATGGATATGGAGTTGAGGATAATTAGTTCATGACCATATTGGGGTAGTTTACATGGGTTATGACAATTAATCTTGCCCATATAGAGTAAATTGATGAACCAACACATAGTGTAACTATTTTGGACCATTTCATACAACAAAAACCTCAATTGTTTAGTGGAACTACTACTATATTGGTATATAAACAATGGATCAAGTCCCTAGAGATGATCTTTCTCTACAACATCCCTAAACCTGCACTCTCAGATCTGGTGCTAAAAATATAATCTTTATAATTTAGTATTTGATACCAATAAATGTAACCATGTTTAAACCATCAAGAACTAAAAACATCAAAATGAATTATTGGATTACTTATATACCCAATTAACTTTTAGGTTTAGAGTTTTAAATAATTAAAACAAACTCTTACATAAAAAATTTGATACATGAAAAAATAGTTAATAAACATTTAGGTCATCTCCAAATAAGTTATTCGCATATAGTAACATTAATAGGGAAAACATAGTTAAAAAAATTCATAACCTATGGAAAAGGAAACATAACAAGGGTGTGCTTAAATCTTAGTAAGGGGTAAACATAATCATTTAAAATAAAATTTCATCAATGAGAAAAAGATGATAATAAGGGTATGATAACATAATAAAAGTGAGTGAGCATAACATAATATAATTCATACACATAAATACCAAGATCATTAATCATGAAATATAGAATAAATATTTAACAAATTAAAGAGTTGTGAGAGGTAATGACCATGATCCATATGATTTCAATCTTCATCAAAGTAAACATTAAAACCCTAGTTAGGTATAAATAATACATATTGGTATCTTAGAAAAAAATCTTCATAACCCATGTTTTATCATGTCAAAAAAATGGATCCCAGATAAATCCATATAATAAACAACCCTAGTTAACTCACTCTTTATTACCTTTTAAGACGATAAAAATTACCCAATGCATTGAAGAGATATATCGGACTCACCCATTCATATAAATTTATTAGGAACACCCATAATATAAGCTATATTGGGATCACCTATTTATATAAGTTGTATCAGTCTCACCTATCACTATATATAATTTATAAGTACCATTCATAAAAAAAAATGGGGCTTTCACTTTTCAATATAGAAATAATCAATTATCTTTTATATATGGAAAAAAATAGGTTCCATGAAATTGTATTTGAAACAATAATAATTCATCTAAATAAATAATAATTATGGAATCATTAAAATATATACATAGTGTATAATAAATAAAATAATTTTTTTCATTGATTATTAGATATATCATTAAAATATCATTAAAAACATTCTTAAGGAAAATACCCTTTTAATTTTGAAAATAAATTTTAAAAGATAAAAAAATTAAAAATATTGTGAAAATAGTTTTCTTTGAAAATATACTTAGAAACTTATAAAATAATATTTAAATATAATATTAGTCATGATAGAAAAAATACTCATTCATTTCATAAAAATTAAAATTAAAAATTCTTTTCAAACTTTTCTAAAGAGAGTCTAAAGTGACCCATGTGAGAAAAAAATAAGAATTTTCCTTTAAAAACATTTTAAAAGAAGTAACTGTTCATCAAAAATATATTTAATAAATCGTATATAAAATATCATTAAATAAATAATATAAATAAAATGGATAAATAGTTTGGTTAAAAGTGATTAAAAACTTTAAAACAATGCTTTTAAAGAAAACCCCATTGTGGCATTTTAAAATAAAAAACCATTTGAAAGAAAGAAAAATATGGAGAATAAAATTCTATGAGAATAAAAAGATTCATGATATTATATGTAAATAATAATTATATAAATCATATAAATTAATATAGTTACATTAATTAAATCATTTCTCAAAGAATAAAGTTTGAGATGAGAAACCCTTACAGCTCGGGTAATGCTTGAATCAAGAAGCCATTGAATAAAGGAACATAACATGACTTTGTAAAAACCATAATTTATATGAAGGAATATTTTAAAACACATTAATTGGGAAGTAATTAAACCATATAAAATAAATCATGGTGTATAGCATGAACTATGTCTCAAATAATTAAACTTGAGACCATAAAAACCCTTGCAACATTTATAACATTTGAATCAATATCACATGAAAGAGAGAACTACATAAGAACATAAAATATAATGATCTAAAATCCATTCAAGACATAATATCTAAATAGGAATCATATACACCTTTTAAAATTAAATAGTTTCATATTATATGACATGTCTCAAAGAAAGAGAATTTGTTACAAAAAAACACTTAAAAAGATCATAACATTGAATTGAGAATTAATCAATGGAGAGGTTATACATAACAAATTTAAATATAAAATTAGTTTTAATATAAAATTAAATAATAAAAATATAAATTCATAAAATATAATTTAATAATAAATTCAATGAAGTAGAAGTATAACCCAATTAATAGAAATTGAGTCAAAAAAATCTCTTACCGCTTTGGTAACTTTCCAATCAAAACCCCTTGGAAGAAGTAATAATAATTTTAAATAAAAATACCATAAATTATGAATTATTAACTATATAAAATTTAAAATGGGTAGTATAAACACCATATAAAATAAATTATGTACATAACATTAAAATATTCCTCAATGAAGGGAGATTGAGATGAAATCCCTTACCTCGAGTCCAGACTTGTCATGTATGTCCTTTAACTCCTGTATAATAAAAGTATATCAATTATTTGATTTATTAATAAAAATTTATAGTTTTAATACCTTAAAATTAATCCATTTATTTTATTTATTTTAATGACATATTTAATTACTTAATCTGTTAAGTCTACATCATGTGTTTCGAGGATGTTCAGTTCATAATTTCAAAACAACTTTAGTATGTGACTGTGGTCAAAGGGGTAATCATTAAAAAATACCCAAAATAATATTCATGACATAATTATAATTTTTATACATTTACTATTATTTTAAAACTAACCATGAATGATGGTTATGAAAAATGAATTATGTTATAATCATGGAGAAGGTAGGTCATATGTACGCATGAGTAACGTTTTCATTTTTCAGAGTTCATGGGGGAAATAAGTTCAGTATTATTTTTATATTTATAAAATGGTTATTATATCATAAATGTAATATTATTTCTTTAAATTCACTTATATATACCATCCATGTGATGTAGTCATCAAAAACAAATCACATCACTTCGTGGATGTGGTAATCCACATATACACATGAACGACGTATAAAAATTTCAACAGATGGAAAGGTAAAAACAATATATGATATATTATCTTAAAATAATGATAATTATTTCATGAATATCATACATATACTTTAATTCCAACATTATTATCATCCATGATAGGTCATGATGGGAAACAAATTACATTCTTTCATGAGGTGGTAGTCCACCGTACAGACAAACAGTGATTTTATTTCTCATTTGATGGAAGAATAGATGGAAATAGTTTCTTTAATTAATATAAAAAATATATAATTATATGGAATATAATTTTTTTATTATTTAATAATGTTTGAAGAATATTTTAAGGATATATAATAAAAAATGAATAAAAAATGCTCAGTTAAGAACTACACCTCTTATTCGGACAACCCCTTTAGGTTTATACATAAAACCTACCTAGGATAGTTTTCTGATAAAACTAGGGACTCTATGACATGGGTAGGGATTTAATAATGGGATTTGGTAATTTATTGGATTAACTTAAAGGCTCTTTAAGTTTTTATAATAGAGGATAGGGGTGTCCTTTTATAAGTGGGGGAGAGGACATTTATGGAATTTTAAAAAAGAATAAAATATATTAATGTATTACTCAATAAAAATGTATTAAAATAGATTATATATGAATATTATATGATATATGGTATAAATATGGATATAAAATGGTATTCATACAATTTTTTAAATCATTTTAACCCTTATCTCTTTAGTTTAACCCCTGGTAAACCTATTTTAATATTAGCAATGGTAACCGATTTTTACTATTTTTACTATTAATTATAACCAAAAATTAATTTGGAATTGTTAGATAATATTATCTATGATAATTAAAAATATTTAATCCATTTTATAAAATTAAATTCTCATAAGTGGAATAATTTAATTTAAAATTAAACTTGAAAAGCATGAGAGAAAATAGTTTTTTAATGACTTTTTAAGTATAAAAATGTATTTACCAAATTCATGCATAAAATTAATTCTAAATACAATAATTAGATTATTAATAATAATTTTTCTTTGAAACAATTATAAAACAAAATTTAATATTGTGAATTATTGAAATAAGAAGAATTTTTTTTATAAAAATCTATATTTTTCATTATTTATTAAAAAAACAAAATTTTCAGAAAATTATAAAAAAATAATCCTAAGATAATTTTGAAATTATGAATTAAAAAATGATTTAATTGTATAAAATAAATTTTCTAAAATTTCCAAAAATTAATTATAACATTCTCTCACAAACAATAATAAAACCCATTTTTGAAGAAAACATATTTTAAAGCAAAAAATGAATTTAATAAAAAATTGAGTGATTATTTCCTAATAATTAATCAATGAATTTTTATTTAGTATTAACTTTATATATATACATACATCATAATTTAGTTAATTCTATTAATACCCTCTAACTCAATTTATAGGTTATAACGGTCACATTTAAGTAATAATATTTCATGGTTCATTTAAGCTCGGTATTATGTGTTGTACACGCTATCGATCATAGTGTTCTTTTAAAATATTAGTATATTACATCACCCCTCCAATTTTATCCTCACAATTTAAAAATTCTCTTGTTAATTAAGTATTTTACACTTGAAAATAGCTTTTTTTAAAATCACATTGTAAAAATGGTTAAAAAACATTCTTTTGAAAAGAGTAAAAATTGAAATAACAAGGTTATTTGGAATCACACAGACTAGTTTTTCAAATAGAAGAAAATAAATGGGAATTTAAAATAGAGAAATTGAGGGAAAACATAATGTCCAAATAATTATATAGATTTATAGAGAATATTAATCATAATAAAGTGAATGATCATGTGAAATTCAATGAACAAAAAACCATAAATCATTGAGGTGTAAAAAAACTATAGATTCATTAAAAATGAAGGTATTATGATAACATTTTTGTTTCAAGATACTCTTACAAATTGTGAGGAATTCCTTTACCATATATACTAAGAACATAAGGAAATATACTTACTTGGAAATTATAATTTCATCTTTTAATTAATTTCACTAAAATCACATCTCTTGCTTCAAATGATGAGTTTTCAAGATGAAATTTTCACTCCTGAAGAGATAAAATCAAATTCTAATGGATCAAAGAATCCAAAAAATGATGAAACTATATTCCTCTTATCTTTAGTTATTAATCAAAGCTAAAAATAGTTATAAAAATATAAGATAATATCCAAAATTTATAAACATTCATATGAAGAAATAATACATTAATCTCTAAAATTAAATAATAACACCAAAGGTTCAACATTGATCATTCCATAAATAAATAACCTTATATCCCAAATAACCTCAATAACCTCAACATTAAATAATATTTTAACCTTAATGATTATCTCATACCTTTCAAAATACATCCCAAAAAATCTAATAGCATTTTTCTGAAATAATAATTCACTTCAAACCTAAGGGTTACATATACATCAACCCAAAAGACATCTCAAAAAAATATCATTAATCCCCTTAAAATATCATCACTTAAAATCTAAAAAGGGGTGTATAATACTTTAATATTATGATCAATATTAAAATTTTAAACCCATTATGATATCCAAAAATCTTTAAGATAACCTCATATACAAACATCCTAATCTCTAAAGTTGTCTAAAACCATCTCTAATACCAAATATAACAGCCCCAAATCCACACTCCTAGATTCAGTGCTAAAATATAATCTTTAAATTTCTCGATTTGATACCAATAAATGTGACCCAATTTAAACCATCCAAAAATCACAACATCAAAGGAAATTTTAAATCACTTTTATACACAAGGAAATTTTAGGGTAGAGTTTTATTGAATTAGAACAAACTATTACATAACAACTTAGATACATGAACAACTGGTTTATAAAGATTTTGATCATCTATAACTTAGATATTCACATATAGTAACCCTCTTAGGAACAACATAATTAAAACCTTTCTTCACAGCCTGGGGAAAAGGAAACATAAGAAGTCTTATCTCAAATGCTCAATAAGGTTAAACATAATCATTTATAATTTAATGTCATTAGTGAGCATAATATGAGAATAAGGTAATGATGACATAATCAAACTGCATGAGAAAAACATAAGAAAATTTATACCCATAAATACATATATCATAAATCATGTAATATTTCATAAATATTTAATAAATGATTGATTCATAATAATCAATAATCATGATCCATGTGAAGACAATCTTGATCAAAGGAAACATTAAAACCCCATAACAAGTTTAAAGAAAAAAATTTGGTGTCTTTGAACATTATCTTCATAAATTATGTTCACTCATGTTATAAATAACTAGAGACTAGTTAAATCCATAGGATAAACCACCCTAGTTAACTCCTCCATTCTTACCTTTTATGAAAAGTAACATTAACCAATGCATTGGAGAGCTATATCGGCCTCACCTATTTTCAAAAGTTGTATCGGGCTAAAACATAGTATAAGATGTATCTGGATCACTAATTAATATAATATGTATCAAAATCACCCATTATAATAAATAATATCCATGTAAAATTCATGAATAAAACATTTATAAGCTTTCACTTTTCAACATCACAATAATCATTGTTCTTTTATATCTTTATTTACCTATGGAAAAGAAACAGGTTCCATGAAAATCTATTTTCAACAATCAAAATCCATTCAAAGATACAATAAGGATAGAATCATTAAAATATATTCCCAATGTAGTATAATTAAAATCAAGGTTTGTTTTCAAGGATGAATATAAATACCATTAAAATATCATTGAAATAATTCCTAAAGAAAAAACCCTTTTAATTTTGAAAATAACTTTTAAACACTAAAATTTAAAACAAAATTGTTCAAAAAATTTCATAAGAAAATATCTTTGGAAACTTATAAAATAATATTTATATATAATAGTATTCATTATGGTGGTAAAATCCATTAATTTTTTAAAAATTAAAATTAAAATTTCTTTTCAAACTTTTTTAAAGAGAGTCTAAAGTGACCAATGCAAAAAAAATAAGAAATTTACTTTAAATCCATTTTAAAATAAGGAAAAACATCATGGAAAATATATTTAGGAAATAATTTTAGAAAATGACATTAATGAAAAAAGATAAAGAATGTGAAGAAATGGTTTGGTTAAAATTATTTAAAAAACATTAAAAAATAATTTTTAAATAAAAATCTTTTACAACATTTTAAAATCAAAAAAAAATTAAAGAAATAACATAAGATGGAAAATAAAATACAATGAGTATAAAAATATTCATGATATTATATGTAAATATTATGTGTATACATGACATAAATGAATATAAGTGCATTAATCAAAACATGTCTCGAAGAAATAAGTTTGAGATGAAAAACCCTTGCAACTCAGGTAATACTTGAATCAAAAAAATCCATTGAATGAAGAAAATTTACATGATTATATAAGAACTATATTTTCTATGAATTAATATTTTATAAATAAATAATGGTAATGTAATTATACCATATAAATAAAATTAGGGTGTATAGCATGAATTGTGTCTCAAATAATTGAAATTGATACCATGAAACCCCTTGCAACTTTTATAAAATTTGAATCAATATATCATGAAATAAATGGATTCAAAGGAACAAAAAATATCATAAAAATATTCATTCATGGTATAATATCTCAATAGGTAGCATACAAGGTGAATATTAAAGAAATCTCTAAAATAAAGAGAAATTGAGATCAATAACCCTTACAAAGGTCATATCATTGAATTGGGAACTAATTAAAGGAGAGATTATGTGTAAAAGAAATTAAATCCACAAAAAATGTGTAAATACAAAATAAAATAATTTTAAGATAAATTCACACATAATCATATAATAATGTCAATGAAGTACAAGTATAACCTAATACATCAAAATTTAGTTAAAAAATATATTACTGCTTTAGTAACTTATAAATTAAAACCCCTTTGATGAAATAAATTTAATTTTAACTCAAAATACCATTAATTATGAATAACTCATGATATAACATGTAAAAGGGGTATTATATACCCACATAAATTAAATTATGTGTATAATATTAAAATATTCCACAATGATGGGAAATTGAGATATAATCTCTTACCTCGAGTCCAAACTTACAATGTATGTCCTTTAACTTCTGTATAATAAACATATATAAATTATTTTATTTCTTAAGAAACTTTTAAAATTTTAATAACTTATACATAATTCATTTATTTCATTTATTTCATTTATTTTAATTACATGTTTAATTATTTAATCAGTTAAGTTCAGGTTGGGTGTATTGAGGATGTTAAGTTCATAATTTCAAAATGACTTTGGTATGTTGATTGTGGTCAAAGGGGTCATTATTCCATCATATAAAAAATTATAATAAGTTATTAATTATTATTTTTATACATCAACTATAGAATTAAAACCAACTATGAATTATTTTTAAGAAAAATGAATTATTTTACAATCACGAAGATGGTTGACCATACATTCTCTTGAGTAACGTTATCATTTTTCAAATTGCATGAGGGAAAGAAGGTAAGTTTTGTTTTATATTTCCCTAAGGATGATTATATCATAAATATAATATTTTTTCGCTAAATTCACTTATATATACCAGGCATGTGATTCAGTTATGAAAAATGAATCACATTGCTTCGTGGAGGTGGTAATCCCCACTTACACACTAACGATGTTATCATTTTTCAATAGATGGAAAGGTAAGAAAATATATAATATATTATCTTTATAAAATTATTATTATTTTATTAATATCATATATATATATATATATACTTTAAATATATAATTATAATCATCTATGAGATTCGTTAATTGAAAATGAATTATATTAGTTCGCGAGGCGGTAGTCCGCCATATACATGAACGAAAATTATGTTTCCAATTTGATGAAATATGAGGTAGATATATGTTGTAAAATTAACGTTAAAATATTTCAGTATATTTGATATACTTTTGGTATTATTTAATAATTTTGGAATAATATTTTAAGGTGGTAGAAGAATAAATAAAACAAAAACACTCGCTTAAGTATGACAACTCCTCTTCGGACGACCCCTTTAGGTTTGTACCTAAAGGCATTTTAGGTTGGTTTATGATAAACAAAATGCATCTAGGACATAGATGTAACACCCCAGGTAAATAAAGAATATGAAATTTTCATATTTATCCATATTTGTGAATAAAACATTAATATGACTTTAAAGGGGACGTTATGCTCGATGGCGTACCCAACACGCAACAACGAGTTTCTTGGGAATCTTACGTTGCACTCTAATAATAAAATAATATTATTTCAAATGGTAGTTAACATGTAGCCATTGTATTGGAGGTAATGGATATAAATAACTAAAATATGATTATATATGTTTTTTAATGTTTTTACATTTATCCAATAAAAGATAAAGGCATAAAATACGGAAATAATTCGATTTTAGGCGTATATGCCCTAGTTTTCACTAAAGGTTCACTTATCGTCTTTTGATGGAGAACCGTCATTAAATATAGTTTTGTTCACTCTTATACATCCTTTTGGACCAAATAAAACTCTTCTTAAGAATTGGGACATCGAAATTTACTTTGTAAATTTTTGGTATCTTTCCGATAAAGTTCATTTTTTTAAATGAATAGTGTAAAATGTTGTATTTTAATTCAAAACCTCTTTTTAATCTAATTTATTTATATGATTATATTATATTTTGAATTGGTTTTAAAGTGAAATTATAATATATTTTTACCATTAAATCCAGTATTGTTCGTTGGAAATAATTTCACTTTGAAATCAGACTTAAACCAGTGTCAATCTTTTGATATTTATTGTTTCATAAAAACACGCTATTTGATCTGACAGCGGGAATTAATTATTAAATTAATTAATGTGACTTATATGTTTTTAATTTTGTAAAATAGACTTCATTTTTGAATTTGGAATATCAAATATATCTTAGGGTGAATTTTTGGGATTTTTCTGAAAAAACTTCAATTTTTGATGAATAGTGAAACCACTAAGTGGTACTTATAAAAACTAATTTTTCCGTTTAAATGAAATTTTGCCATCTTTGTGTTTTGAATTTCAAAAATCCGACATACATGGTTGTCATTAAGAAGTAAAATGTGGTTCAATGGGATAAAAATAATTTTTTGGTGAATAGTAACTTATTAAGTTTTTAATCGCGATTAGAGGTAATTAGTGTAGTTTAAGGTAAAAATAATGTTTTAATAATATGAAATGAACTTGAAAAATGTCATAACCTCATTGGATGTGTCATGGCCGACCAAGAAAATCCATGGGTCAACTTGGGGACCCCATGAAGCCACTTTGGTTGGAAAATGACATTAATATCTTTTTATTTAAAGTTAAAGTAAAAATGAGACAAACATGAAATGTTTTACTAAAACAATTTTAAATGGGGTCATAAAAATCAGATTTTTGACTATAAATACTCATTGGAAAGATAAAAATATTTCCTACATCATAGTATTTTTTTATAATTTTTAGACATTAAATAAATTAAATTATTTATGACATCATGATGATGCAGTGATGACCTCATTATTTAACGATTTAAATAAAATGGAAAGATAATGTAATATCTAAGACCTACACATGTTCAAAACCTATTGGATGAGTGGATTTCGAAACCTTATCACCTTATACTCTAAATACATCAATGTGGGACCTCTTAAATCCGAATACCATTTTAAAATAAAGTGACTTTTCTTTACCTTCCAAGAGTGCCCCTCCGATCCTCTTATAAAAGGCCCCCACCTCTACCTCCTTACCCACACTCCTAAAGCCTTTGGATCGGCCACCCTCTACCCATTTTGTCTCTCCACTTCCCTCTCTTACTCCTTGAAGCATCACTTTGGGAAGAAGTCTTACCAAGGAAGCCATTGAGCTCAAACCAAAGGGAGTTACCCGATTTTAAGGTAATGTCTTCACTTGAGTACTTTTGTTTTATTTTTCTTCTACAACCCCCTAAACTCTTTTTATTCATTTCTTTTGTAACAAATCCAGTATAATCAATATACTAGGATGTTGTTATAAGAATTATTAGAGCTACACTTTTACACACCTACATCTAATGGTTAAAGAACATACTGTTTCCGTGGATGGAGAATTTCGGCCTCCCGAAACGATGATTGTTCAACAATCTTTTAACACCTTAAAAGGTGGACATTAAGATGACACTATATTTATATATGATATATAATATGTTTATTATTTCCTTAAGCTTATGTATTTTTCATTTTGGTCATACCTTTATGGTTTCCATTATGGGTAAACGCGATATCTTCATTTAAGGAAGTGCGGACTACCGCCCCCTCAAAGTGATTTGATTCGTTAATACCATATGTGGTACGTATAAAGGATATATTTAATGATATTATATATGATACCATACTTGAATTAAAATACTATTATGTATCATTATGTTTTAATTCCATTAAATATGAAATAGAAATGGAAGTAGCGTTCATGTGTACGTACGGTTTACCATCTCCATGAACGGTACATTTCATTTCTTATCTCAAAATGTTATGTAATATTATAAGTACATATATATAATGGATATATATGTAATATATTACATATAAATTATGGATATCATTCTGGAATTATAACATATATATATCTCTCTCATTTTGTTTTAATTCCATTGATATGACAAAAAATGAAAGTAGCGTTCATGCGTACGTACGGCCTACCGTCTCTATGAACGGTGCTTTTTGTTTTTTATCTCCAAATGATATGGAATAGTATAAAATGAATATTTAATGGATATATATGATATTTTAATCATTAATACTATTCTGTAAATTGTTTACTTATAACTACATGGGCAATCTTTTTTCAAACAAGTTCATTTTTGACTCATGTACCAAACATCGGCAAAAACGTCTGATATAAACTAACATTATTAAACAATTATTATAACATTATAATATGTGATATGAACTGAATAATAATCTCTAAAGGAGGTAATTATGAAATTATTAATTGACCAATGTTTATTATTCAGGAATATAAAGAAACGAATAAGACAAGTTGGACTTGAGGTAAGGGATCTTACTCCTCTCTTTATTTTTAAGTACACTCTTTTATGTCATTACCTATAAAGATCATATTTCTTGTTATTGGGATGTTATTTTATATTAAAATTACTGTAATTTTTATGTTCATGTGATGAGATACCCTATTCTCTCTCATCAATCCATTTTGGAAGTTTTGAGTGGCGCCGTTAGGCTGCCGAATTTTCGTAAGAGATCTAACCTCTCTCTTTCTTTTTAAGTACTCTCCTTTATGTCACTTCTTTTAAGCTCCTATTTGTTATGTTGGGGGATGTTCTTTTATATTCCTCTTTATATAAACTTTAAGTTAATATGATGAGATACGATGTTTGATCTCATCAATCCATTTTTGTAAGTTTTATGTGGCGTCGTTAGGCTGCCGAGTTTTCGTAAGGGATTTTTCATCTCACTTTTATTCCAGTGAGATTTATGCTACATTTTCCACAATTTCCTTTGAGTGGTGTATGTACTGCCCATTATTCTACTCTTTGTGTAATATACTTTCATTTATGAGTATTTACATCAATGATTTATTTTCCTTCTTTCATGGGGTGTATGTTTTGAAAGATACCCAAGTCGGTAAGGGAACCTTTCACCCTCTTTTTTAAAAGACTTCTTTTGTTGGGTCTTTTAATTTAAATATTGTTATGTTGGGATATGTTCTCATATATCCTTATTGATGTAAATTTTATGTCCAAGTGATGAGATACACTTTTTATCTCTCATCAACTCATTTTGATGTGACGCTGTTAGGCTGTCAAGGGAACTTCTTAACCCAATTTCGATTTCTTTGGGTTCAACATGTAGTTATTGAATATGTCATCTTTTGAATATGTGTGAATGACCTTTGATTATTTTACAATTAATATACACTTATATTTGGTGTATTCGTTTATCACACATAATTATGTAGTTGATTTATCCTTAAACCAAGGATACTGTCTTTGTAAGGGACTTCGTCTCAATATCCTTTCATTGAGGCATATTCTGTTTTATACACAACCTTCTTTTATATGGTGTATAAACCCCTTTGACTTTTACATTTATTCAAAAGGAATCTTTTTTATATGAAGCGTTTACTAAACGACAAAAGGGAATGTTTTTGTTGTACGTATGTGGCGACAACGACTTCTCTGCCGCCGTGACCATTATTTGCGTTTCGGCTTCCTCTACAAGCCATACCTTCTTTTTGAAAGAAAAATAAATACCATATTTTACTTTTCTTTTATCTTGGTATTGAAAATAGTTTTCATAATGTTTTTATATCAATGTGTTGTATTGATATCTTGTGATTGAAAGGTGTGAATGTTATGTTTCCTTTATGCATGTTTTATGTGATACGATTATGTTAAGGTTCTTGGGAATTATTATGAAGATGGGTGGTTCCGTGATAAACTAAGGGTGGGTGAGCCCGATATAGCTCTCCAATGCATTGGGTAACGTGAAGGAGTGAAACTTTAAGGTTTCTCCGAAGAGATTTAGGGAATATACTGTGATGGGTATTCCAAACGTAACCAAGAGGGTTACTCCCTACGTAAGAATGTTATGAATGCCTCAAGTTACCTTTTATGTCTTATGATTTCTATGATTTATTCATGGTTTGATGAGGTATGTTAAAGTGCCTATGTTTTATGGGTAAAGTATGATTTCATTCTTATGTATATATGACCTCATGTTTCCTTTCCATATTTTTATAACCCTTACTGAGATTTTTATGCTCATTCCAAGTTTTTTGAAATGTTTTTCACAGGTCAAGGGAAAGGTACATGATGTGATGATAGTGTCAAGGACGTGTCAAGAAAGAATCCGTGTTTTATTTTAAATATGTTTCTGTTGATGGGAAGAATCAATACTATTATTTATGTAACCACTTTGTTTAAATGTGGAATGTAATGCAAGTTTCATGATCTAATTCTCTAAAACTCTAAACCTGAAAAGATCCTCAATGTGTAATCTTGTAATAACTCAAGATTAAGTAAGGTTTAAGGCTGGGGCCTTTTAGTTGGTATCAAAGGTCGGTTTAGATAACTTTAGAGGTTAGGGTATTCTTTAAGCATAAGTGGCATTACCATAATGGTTAGGATTTCAGAAAGAGTTCTAGTTTTAGATAAAGTGAATGAGTAAGTGTATCTAAGTGTCTACCTTCCTCATTAGTACATGATGGTTTTTTTGATATACTCACACTGACATTTCTGTTTTTAGTGAATGGATGGATCTAGAAGGCACCAAAGAGACAACAGGTTTGAAGGAAACTGTGGTGGTTCTCTGATTAAGATACTAGATAAAATGGAGGATTCAATGAGGAAACTCGTGGTTGTTCTAAACCAAATATCAAGGAGTCATGATCAACCACTTGAAACTTGGTATGTTCTGTAATTCATCATGTACGAGATGACCAATCGATGTGGAAGTTCAGGTAATAATTATAAAGGTAACCATTATAGTTTATATGATCCTTACTTTTGAGGTAATTATGGGTTATTATATGATATGCTGGAAAATGAAAGGCATGAGATAAACTTGAGGTTAAAATATTTTATGATCATTTTTGATGATTTTATCTCTTTTTGGGGAATGATTTAAGAATTATATAGTTTTGGAAAAAGGACAACACGCAGACCATGTGACAACCCGTCGCGTCGGACAAAGCTGCGGGAATCGAACCCCCAACCAAAGTGCGACTGGTATTTATCGCCTACCACTGGACTACGTGAATTCCCTGGTTAGTTTGACTGATTCTTTTTAGTTAGATGATTTTATGAATTAATAGTAAGTTTATTTTGGTTTATTTATGAAAATTATTAACCTATCATGGAGGATATGTGATTAGGTTAATTACTTTTCAATATGAGACTTTAGGAGCAACTGATATTGTTTGGAGATAAATGTTACGATTTAACTTGGAAGACTATGTGACTAAATCCTTCAAATATTTGGGTTTCAATCTTATATTGGTTTACTTTGAATAATTTTATGGATAAATTGTTTATCGGATGGTCCTCGTTGAACTTTGGGTTTTGTTGGACAAATTTTGAGATTAAGAATAGATTTTCTTTTTATAAAGGGTTATCCTTTTTTGGATTATCTGACCTTGTACTAACCTTTCTAATTTTGGTTTTGGTTAAATCCTAAATACATGGGATGTATATAGTTCTCTTTTGTGGATTAGGTGATTCTCTAGAAGTTGATTATAGTACTCTTAATGCGAATAAGTCTCCCTAAATAATCGTCTTTTGGAAAAAATATGAGTTTGATTAAGGAATCTAGTAAAAGTTGAAAGTCAACATGATAAGTGATTATGTTTCCTTATGAATAAATTCCTCAATAAAAAGTAACTTAAAACAAAAATGTTGTCTATTAACTTTTCCTACTGGGGAATCGAATACCGTTTAACCCATCACAAGTTTGTGATTTTCTTATGGTTAACTTTCTCCTAGACATGTTTACTATCACTCTCCATCAGAACATGACCCTATGTTTTCTCCTCCATGTCCATGTTTTCCAACATGGAGTCCTAGTATGGGTTAACTCGGGTGACCTCTGTACTTATCTTTCTTTATTTTAAGGTGATTGTTTTACCGACTCTTGTTCCGATGTGGGACTTTCAAGGATGTTTCCAAGCGCAATTTTAAAATTGCAAGGACGCAATTCCCAAAAGGAGGGAAGGATGTAACACCCCAGGTAAATAAAGAATATGACATTTTCATATTTATCCATATTTGTGAATAAAACATTAATATGACTTTAAATGGGACTCTATGCTCGATGGCGTACCCAACACGCAACAACGAGTTTCTTGGGAATATTACGTTGCACTCTAATAATAAAATAATATTATTTCAAATGGTAGTTAACATGTAGCCGTTGTATTGGTGGGAATGGATAGAAATAACTAAAATATGATTATATATGTTTTTTAATGTTTTTACATTTATCCAATAAAAGATAAAGGCATAAAATACGGAAATAATTCGATTTTAGGCGTATATGCCCTAGTTTTCACTAAAGGTTCACTTATCGCCTTTTGATGGAGAACCGTCATTAAATATAGTTTTGTTCACTCTTATACATCCTTTTGGACCAAATAAAACTCTTCTTAAGAATTGGGGCATCAAAATTTACTTTGTGTAAATTTTTGGTATCTTTCCGATAAAGTTCATTTTTTTAAATGAATAGTGTAAAATGTTGTATTTTAATTCAAAACCTCTTTTTAATCTAATTTATTTATATGATTAGATTATCTTTTGAATTGGTTTTAAAGTGAAATTAGAATATATTTTTACCATTAAATCCAATAGTGGTTGTTGGAATTAATTTCACTTTGAAATGAGACTTAAACCAGTGTCAATCTTTTGATACTTATTGTTTCATAAAAACACGTTATTTGATCTGACAGCGGAAATTAATTATTAAATTAATTAATGTGACTTATATGTTTTAAATTTTTTAAAATAGACTTCATTTTTGAATTCGGAATATCAAATATAGCTTAGGGTGAATTTTTGGGATTTTTCTGAAAAACTTCAATTTTTGATGAATAGTGAAACCACTAAGTGGTACTTATAAAAACTGATTTTTCCGTTTAAATGAAATTTTTCCATATTTGTGTTTTGAATTTCAAAAATCCGACATACATGGTTGTAATTAAGATGTAAAATGTGGTTCAATGGGATAAAAATAATTTTTTGGTGAATAGTAACTTATTAAGTTTTTAATCGCGATTAGAGGTAATTAGTGTAGTTTAAGGTAAAAATAATGTTTTAATAATATGAAATGAACTTGAAACATGTCCTAACCTCAGTGGATGTGTCATGGCCTACCATGAAAACCCATGGGTCAACTTGGGGACCCCATGAAGCCACTTTGGTTGGAAAATGACATTAATATCTTTTTATTTAAAGTTAAAGTAAAAAATGAGACAAACATGAAATGTTTTACTAAAACACTTTTTACATGGGGTTATACAAATCAGATTTTTTACTATAAATATTCATTTTAAAGATAAAAATATTTCCTACATCATAGTATTTTTTTTTAATTTTTATACATTAAATAAATTAAATTATTTATGACATCATGATGATGCAGCGATGACCTCATTATTTAACGATTTAAATAAAATGGAAAGATAATGTAATATCTAATACCTACACATGTCCAAAACCTATTGGATGAGTGTATTTAGAACCCTTATCACCTTATCCTCTAAATACATCAATGTGGGACCTCTTAAATCCGAATACCATTTTAAAATAAAGTGACTTTTGTTTACCTTCCAAGAGTGCCCCTCCACTCCTCTTATAAAAGGCCCCCACCTCTACCTCCTTACCCACACTCCCAAAGCCTTTGGCTCAGCCAAACTCTGCCCATTTTGTCTCTAAAATTCCCTCTATTACTCCTTGAAGCCTCACTTTGGGAAGAAGTCTTCCCAAGGAAGCCATTGAGCTCAAACCAAAGGGAGTTACCCGATTTTAAGGTAATGTCTTCACTTGAGTACTTTGGTTTTATTTTCCTTCTCCAACCCCCTAAACTCTTTTTATTCATTTCTTTTGTAACAAATACAGTATAATCAATATACTAGGATGTTTTTATAAGAAGTATTCGAGCTACACTTTCACACACCTACATCTAATGGTTAAAGAACATACTGTTTCCGTGGATGGTGAATTTCGACCTCCCGAAACGATGATTGTTCAACATTCTTTTAAAACCTTCAAAGGTGTCCATTAAGATGACACTATATTTATATATGATATATAATATGTTTATGATTTCCTTAAGCTTCTTTATTTTTCATTTTGGGCATACCTTTATGGTTTCCATTATGGGTAAACGCGATATCTTCATTTAAGGAAGTGCGGACTACCGCCCCCTCAAAGTTATTTGATTCGTTAATACCATATGTGGTATGTATAAAGGATATATTTAATGATATTATATATGATACCATACTGGAATTAAAATACTATTATTTATCATTATGTTTTAATTCCATTAAATATGAAATAGAAATGGAAGTAGCGTTCATGCGTACGTACGGCTTACCATCTCCATGAACGGTACATTTCATTTCTTATCTCAAAATGTTATGTAATATTATAAGTACATATATATAATGGATATATATGTAATATATTACATATAAATTATGGATATCATTCTGGAATTATAACATATATATATCTCTCATTTTTTTTAATTCCATTGATATGACAAAAAATGAAAGTAGCGTTCATGCGTACGTACGGCCTACCGTCTCCATGAACGGTGCTTTTTGTTTTTTATCTCCAAATGATATGGAATAGTATAAAATGAATATTTAATGGATATATATGATATTTTAATCATTAATACTATTCTGGAAATTGTTTAATTATAACTACATGGGCAATCTTTTTTCAAACAAGTTCATTTTTGACTCATGTACCAAACATCTGCAAAAACGTATGATATGAACTAACATTATTAAACAATTATTATAACATTATAATATGAAATATGAACTGAATAATAATCTCTAAAGGAGTTACTTAGGAAATTATTAATTGACCAAAGTTTATTATTCAGGAATATAAAGAAACAAACAAGACAAGTTGGACTTGAGGTAAGGGATCTTACTCCTCTCTTTCTTTTTAAGTACACTCTTTTATGTAATTCCCTCTAAAGATCATATTTCTTGTTATTGGGATGTTATTTTATATTACACTTACTGTAATTTTTATGTTCATGTGATGATAGACCCTATTCTCTCTCATCAATCCATTTTGGAAGTTTTGAGTGGCGCCGTTAGGCTGCCGAATTTTCGTAAGAGATCTAACCTCTCTCTTTCTTTTTAAGTACTCTCCTTTATGTCACTTATTTTAAGATCCTATTTTTTATTTTGGGGGATGTTCTTTTATATTCTTATTTCTATAAACTTTATGTTAATATGATGAGATACCATGTTTGATCTCATCAATCCATTTTTGTAAGTTTTATGTGGCGCCGTTAGGCTGCCGAGTTTTCGTAAGGGATTTTTCATCTCACTTTTATTCCCGTGAGATTTATGCTACATTTGTCACAATTTCCTTTGAGTGGTGTATGTAATACCCATTATTCTACTCTTTGTGTAATATACTTTCGTTTATGAGTATTTACATCAATGATTTATTGTCCTTCTTTCATGGGGTGTATGTTTTGAAAGATACCCAAGTCAGTAAGGGAACCTTTCACCCTCTTTTTTAAAATACTTCTTTTGTTGGGTCTTTTAATTTACATATTGTTATGTTGTTATATGTTCTCATATATCCTTATTGATGTAAATTTTATGTCCAAGTGATGAGATACACTTTTTATCTCTCATCAAGTCATTTTGATGTGACGTCGTTAGGCTGTCAAGGGAACTTCTTAACCCAATTTCGATTTCTTTGGGTTCAACATGTAGTTATTGAATATGTCATCTTTTGAATATCTGTGAATGACCTTTGATTATTTTACACTTAATATCCACTTATATTTGGTGTATTCGTTTATCACGCATAATTATGTAGTTGATTTATCCTTAAACCAAGGATACCGTCTTTGTAAGGGACTTCATCTCAATCTCCTTTCATTGAGGCATATTCTGTTTTATACACAACCTTCTTTTATATGGTGTATAAACCCCTTTGACTTTTATGTTTATTCAAAAGGAATATTTTTTATATTAAGCATTTACTAAACGACAAAAGGGAATGTTTTTGTCGTACGTATGCAGCGACAACGACTTCTTCACCGCTGTGACCATTATTTGAGTTTCAGCTTCCTCTACAAGCCATACCTTCTTTTTAAAAGAAAAATAAATACCATGTTTTACTTTTCTTTTATCTTGGTATTGAAAATGGTTTTCATAATGTTTTTATATCAATGTGTTGTATTTATATCTTGTGATTGAAATGTGGGAATGTTATGTTTCCTTTATGCATGTTTTATGTGATACGATTGTGTTAAGGTTCTTGGGAATTATTATGAAGATGGGTGGTTCCGTGATAAACTAAGGGCGGGTGAGCCCGATATAGCTCTCCAATGCATTGGGTAATGTGAAGGAGTGAAACGTTAAGGTTTATTCGAAGAGATTTAGGGAATATACTGTGATGGGTATTCCAAACGTAACCAAGAGGGTTACTCCCTACGTAAGAATGTTATGAATGTCTCAAGTTACCTTTTATGTCTTATGATTTCTATGATTTATTCATGGTTTGATGAGGTATGTTAAAGTGCCTATGTTTTATGGGTAAAGTATGATTTCATTCTTATGTATATATGACCTCATGTTTCCTTTCCATATTTTTATAACCCTTACTGAGCTTTTTATGCTCATTCCAAGTTTTTGAAATGTTTTTCACAGGTCAAGGGAAAGGTACATGATGTGATGATAATGTCAAGGACGTGTCAAGAAAGAATACGTGTTTTATTTTAAATATGTTTCTATTGATGGGAAGAATGAATACTATTATTTATGTAACCACTTTGTTTAAATGTGGAATGTAATGCAAGTTTCATGATCTAATTCTCTAAAACTCTAAACCTGAAAAGATCCTCAATGTGTAATCTTGTAATAACTCAAGATTAAGTAAGGTTTAAGGTTGGGGCCTTATAATAGATAAGGATGTAAATAAGATATTTGGGTAGGTATTGGATGAATTTAAAGTCTTCTTAATTGTGTATAGGAGAGGATAAGAGGTTTACTTTTATGAGTGGTAGAGAGGACACACTTGGAATTTTTAAAAAAATATAATATATTAATGCCTTACTCAAGATAAATGGCTTAGAATGGTCTATTTAAAAATATTGGATGATATAGGGTCTAAATTTAGATATGAAATAGTATTTAGAGATTTTTTTAAGTCATTTTAACATTTATCACTTTAGTTTAACTCCCTGATAAACTTGTTTTAACCCTACTAGTGGTCATAGATTTTTTATTGTTTTTACTATTCAATATAACCAAAAATGAGTTGAACCTATTACCTAAAATCAATAATTATTATTAAAAATATGGAATACATTTTATCAAATTTTATTTTCATAATTTATAAAATTTAATTTAAAATTAATCCCAAATAACACGATGGAAAATAGTTTTTCAAACAAATGACTTTTTATGTATAAATTTTTTTTATACGAAATTCAAGTATAAAATTCATTTAAAATATAATAATTTTATTATTAATAATATAATTAAAAATATTAAAAATATTTTAAAACAAAATTTAACTTTTTAAATTCTTGAAATAAAAATACTATTTTTGAATAAAAATCAATATTTTTCACTATTTATTGAAAATTCAAATTTTTCAAAAAAAATATAAAAATTTATCTTGATAAAATTTTGACATTATAAATTCAAAAATGATATAATTTTTATCAAATTAAATTTATAAAAGTTCCAGAAATTAATTATAATATTCTCTCATAAAAATAAATAAAATCCATTTTTGAAGAAACTGTATTTTGAAGCATAAAATGAATTCACTAAGAAATTGAGTGCTTATTTACTAAGAATTAATAAATAAATTTTTATTGAGTTTTAACTTTATAAATATTTCATAATATGGTTAATCTTATTCATACCCATCAATTCAACATATAGTTTAGAATAACCATATTTAAATAATAATATTTTATGGATCGTTTAAGCTGATTTTTGCATATTATATATGCTATAGATTATAATATTATTCTAAAATATTAGGATATTACATTATTTCTTTAAAAATTAGTGAAAAGTAAAATTATTTTAGGTAGTTCCAATTATGATACCTAGGCATACCCTATTTATAAATTTGGTTAAAATACTAATGGTTGACTTTGATATTATCCTTGGTATGGATTCGATTTCAAAGTATAATGCAAAAAATTATTTCAAATAGAAAGAGATTTTGATTTGTGAAGGTGTAATGGAATCTCTTGTATTTATAGTGTAAAATTCATCATCTAAATCATTTATGGATCCTACCCTAGTGTCATGAACCAGCTCAGATAACCTGGTACATGATACCTGAGCCAGTTCTAAAATATCCCAAAGGGAATTCTCAATCCCCATGGGTTGGTGACTAGCACCTGAATCATACAATATAAATGTGGGAATGAATTTTCCATATTAACAGTAGATAAAAATAGATACATATTAGTATAATCAAAACTCCCCAAGGAGAAAGTACCATAAACCAAACAGGTTTATCAAAAACCCAAACAATACATCATCAAAGTACTCAAAAGTGGAAAAATAAACTCAAAATTCCTAAAGGAATCAATGTTTCAGTCCAAAGGATCAAGAACATCCACCTACTCCCATAGGCACTTTCACATTGCTTAGACCTAGAAGAATAAAATCTGAAAAGGTCATGACGTAAAGGTAGGGTGTGAGTTAAAAATCCCTGTAGGGTTTAACCAAGTATTCTATAATAAGATCCCATAATAATAAACCAAATCATTCTTTAAATTTTAATCAAAATAATAATATAAACATAATTTTATATTTAAAACAAAACATGATTTTCATTTCAGATGATGGAAAACATTTTAAAAAATGTCTTAATTATACATTTTATATAAAACATTTTATATAAATCACTAGGCATGAGTAAAGTAGTTTCAAAAAAATTGGAATTTATAATCAAAATAGTCAAAATAACCACCATGGTCATCTAACATGTGGTAAAATAACTTCTATTTATAGGATCCTTACACTCTCGTATCAGTGATCATGTAATATATGTACACATATCCCTCAAGCTCAGGCCAAATAGGACTCATCAACGTTCCATCGGTAATATTATCATCCTAACTAGATTTTTGTTAGATTTTTCATCATCAATCCATTTATATGTAATTTCCATCCTAGTATTCTTGCCCCAAATAAAAAACTAACTACCCAGGCTCAGATGTTCTCAATAAATCAATCAATTGAAAAATGGAAAATAATTTCATTTCAAATCAATCATCATTCACAATTCAATTTCCCACTTTTCTTTTTCAAAATTCCTATTCACTTTCCAAATCAAAACATAGATTTTTTATCAATTCATTACTTTTAAAAATAAAAAAAACCATAGGTTTTAATCAATTAAATATAATCCATTTTTCTAAAATCAATATTTAAATAATTTCACAATTTCTATAAATTTCAAATTACACCCCAATTTTCAATTCCATTATAATTGGGGTTTTTTTCAAAAATCTATACCAATTAAATTTCCAATTCCGATTTTCATCAAATTGTGCTTCACAAATCAATTGAAATAAATTTAAATAAAATCAATGTTTAATTATATGGTGAAACTTAAACGAAACCACCTACCATTTTCATAGATATTGTGGAACAAAACTCCCACAATGGGATTTACAAAGATTGACAATGATAATAGATATATCAAAAACAAACTTATAATAAAGATTCGAATCAATGAATTTTAGATCCATCAATCATGATATGATCTAACAAACCCTATGAAGGAAGGAAATAGAGAGTGTGAAAGAAAGAATGGGAGAAGAACCACTTACTAGAGAGGGATTGAACAAGATCTACCATTCTTAGATATGGATAAGAATGGGTTTGTGTCATGAAAAAACCTAGGTTGACCCTAAACTGGTCACCCAAGTCGGCCCGCGGCATGGACCAAGGGGCTTTCCCGATCCCCATGGGATAGAAACTAGTGACATGCATCAAATATAAACCAAAAAGGGAATAGTTTCAGCCCAAATAAATGAAGATCAAATAAAATAAAATAAATACACAGATAAACAATCAATTATCATATAATAATATCCAACTGATCCAAATAAAAATGTAATAAACAGAAACAAACGAAAACTAGAATTAAAACAAATGGAAATAATCTAATACCAACTCGATCTCCACATGACCTCAATGTCACCTCCAACCATAGGTCCAGACTACTCGAAACACGATCATATGAACCACAAACCTGAACAATGAAGATAACCTACAAAACAACTCAGGTCTACCAACAAAAAGTGGTACCAGTAGGGTGTGATCCAAACAAGATTAGTAGGCAGTCACCACAGAATCCATGTGTTTCCTTTCCCAAAGTAATCCATTAACACTAGTTTAAAAATAAAGGTGTGAAAATAGGTTATTCTCTTATTGGTATATAAAATTACCATTCCTTTTTAAATAAACACACACATGCTAACTTTACATTTTCAAAAGATGAGTTTACCATTTTAAAAACTAAAACCCCAAACAATGAAATATTGGCTAAGTGATAAATAAATAAATAGGGAAAACTGAAATTAAACTAATAGCTACTAAAAATAAACTAGTAGTTTGATCATAAAACCAAAATAATAGAGATATAAACAAGTAAATAAATAATGTAATCATGGGTGATCCTAAACATCCCAAGAAGAACCCTAGAGATAATTAGTTCGGAACCACCTATCAGCATATGGTGAATCCCCTAAGTCAATAACCATTGGCCTCCTTAAACTAACCAATCCAGTGTCACATCCCACATTTCCTATCTACAATCCAGGGGGTACCAACACATTTAATTGAGGTTGGTCAGCAACGGTCACTTGATCCCCTAAAAGACACCCAAGAAACCATAGTAATAGTAAATAGTGTAAGTGGGAGGCCCTCACATGCATGACTCGCCTTACATTCCACCACTACACTTGCCTACCCCAAACATAGATATCACCTATACAATAACCCATAATGGTAAATCCTAGACAAGGGTTACCTATATATATATATACACATGTGAACATCACATCACTAAAAGTTACAATAGTATTGTCACATTATATAAACATTCAAACAATTCTTTAAAAATATGCAAATTTCCAAATGGGCCTTTAAATTCCAAGTTCCAATACATTTTCATAAAATCCTTTCTAAACATTGAGGAAGTTCCCATTCTTATAAAACACGCCAAATGGACCCTTAAGCCAAACATGTACCAAAACATATTCCAAGTACCAAATGGGTATACTCTTTTTAGATTTCATTTAAACCCATCTTTTTGAAATTTCAAAATGGAACCAACATTATTTAGAAACCAATGGACCATTCAAGAAACCAAGTCTATCTTTATTTCAAAACTAAGACAAAAATTCACAACGCACTAAAAATTCCAAATGGGCCCCTAGTTTTACACACCCAATGCATTTACCAAAAAATCTACAATTATTTTCAAAAGTAACACCAAATACCACATCCACATTGTCAATTTCAAGAATGCAATGCCAAACAGTCCTTTACTTCAAATCCGATTTTATTAAAAACAAGATGGAACCTTTATAATGAACTTGTAGGTTCTAAACGGGATTTTAAACATTATAAACCCATTTAATAATTAAAACAACAAACATTTCATCACTTCCCACACCATTTTGAAAATCACACAAGTCATTTTTAGATTCATAGAACCATTTAATAAATAGAGGGAGGAATAAAATATAAATAATCCCTTTTCTTTTGAAAATCATGGTTTAAGAAAAGAACCACTTCCCATGACATTATCATTTGAAGGTGAATCCATGCATGCATTCCGTACACCCATAAATGTGCCCACGTCCAATGGAATGGAATATGTAGTCTTTCCCCAAACAATTTTTCAAGGAAAACAACACATACCTTCCACTAACCCAATAAACCATTACATAAAAACCAATATGTTTCATGAAGCCAACCCAACACAAGAAAAATAATTTCAATAAAATGATGTTATGGAAAACACTACCCAAATAATCTAACTTTACCATTTAAACTAAAATGACATTTAATAAAATACAATTTGATAGGCATACACATAGTAAAAGATAGAAAATAATCTCACAACCTATTTTTAGTAAATTCTACCAACAATAAAACACTACCATGAACTAGACATAATAAAAATAAAGGTTCAAACCACAATTAAAAATTAATTGAAACTACTCAAGCACCAATGGTTTTCTATTGGAAAGGAAAGAACATTAAAACACCGACCTCTATGGGGTGAGGATGCAAAAAAACCTCAATAGCTGACAGAAAAACACCCCACAAATGATCTACAAGCCCTAAAACCCCCAAGAAAACGAGTTACACATAAACCCTAGATTTAGGGTCTTGACGAATTGAAGGAAAACCCCAAAAAATGGAAGAAAAATTCACTGGTGTAGACTCTTTTTATGAGAGGAGGCATGACTATATGAGTCGCTACTGGTGAGAGGAGGCACAGCCAGAGGAGGTGCTTCTAGTGAGGGAGGGGGCATTGGCAAGTCGAATTGAACAGGGGGGTCATGCTGCCGGAAGTATGTCAAAGGAGGAGGGTGAGCTGGGAGGGGTCAAACGGAGGAGGGCCACATGTTGGGGAGTTTTTATGGAGGTACTCTAGACAGAGGGGTTCCCAGAGGTGGAGGGTATGCCGGGAAGGGAGGTACACAGAAGTTGAGTCATGTAGGAGGGGTAGGGGGAGTTGTGCACAGCATGGAAGGAAGGGGAAGGGGGTATACCTAGGTTTAGAAAAAAACTTAGATGAAATAAAAATACTAATACTATTATCATCATTATCATTATCATCATATTAATAAAATTCAATTCATTTTTAATAATATTATTATTATTAAAAATTTAATAATAATATTATTATTATTATCTACAACAATAATATTATTATTAAGGTTTAAAAATTTATAAAATTTATTTATTTATTTTAATTATTGGGCATCCTCACAGTCACCTAGGCTGACCAAACAGTTACCGATAACTTTGCAGTGCTCGTGCACCAGCCCAAAACCCACCAAAATTATCAAACATCAAAAAATTTAAACTAGAACTCAACCCAAACCTCAATGAGAGTAACCAAGGCCAATAAATCATAAAATTAAAATAATTTTAAATTTTGGGGTGTGACAATTTTTAGGATCCAAAAAGGGTTCTTGAGAATCTCTAAGACCTATGAATTCAAGATAACTTGAGTTAGGTTTAATCAAGAGGTCAAATGGGGGTTTAGGAATTTTTAAAATAATTTTTCAGGATTAAAATTTCTATGTGCATGATTAGTTAGGTAGGGTCACATAGTTAGACAAACTGTTCACCCTAAGTGTGCACCCATCTATTGGGGTTCATGGTTTCTACTGGGTGGGTGCATGGTTTTTAAAACCATGTGCCAACCATGCAAACCCCCGCTACCTAGGGTTGCATGGTTTTCACTGGGTGGGCACACGGTTTGGAAAAATCGTGCACCAAATGTGTACAGCCCAAAGAGCCTCAAAATTTTCACAAATTCCACCTAAAGCTCCCCTAAACAAGACATAACCAAAGGATGATAAAAATGAGGGCCATGGAGTACCTGAAAACTAGTAACACGATTTTGTAACCTCTCTATAATAGAAACATTATGTCCCTAGAAATCCTATCAAGAAGTTTCCATATCCAAAAGATGAGGCCACTTATCTCTCATTAGTGCCTCCCTATACCAAGTCTCATGTATATTATTACCATTATACCATATATCATAGACCAAAGGTATCTTCCTCCCATGATGTACCTTGGTTTCAGAATCAACTATCCTGATTGGACGCTTAGTCATGGATAAATCAGGCTCAATATAAAGATCACACCAACTCAAAACATGATATGGATTAGAAAGATACTTTCATAGATGAGATACATGAAACACATTATATATTTACATAAAATATGGTGTAATTTCTATATGGTAATCCATTTTCCTTACTTGATCACAAACTTCAAAAGGTCCCACATAATGAGGAGAAAGATCCCCTTGCCTACCCAACCACTAATGACCCAAAATAGGTGAAACTTTAATGAATACCTGGTCACCCAAATAATATTTTAAAGGCCTAAAAAGGATTCATTCTTCTCATTGACTGGTAACTAATGCTATCAGAAAACTCAAATAGTCCCAAATTCTCATCCCAAGCTCCACCAAAATCGAGGATGCATGCATAAAGAATATCCATAAGGATTTTTATATCCTTCTCTATTGGTCCATTAGTCTATGGATGATATGCCATACTCAGATGAACATGATATCCTAGTACCTCCTGAAGGCCTCTTCAAAAGCGATAAGTAAAAATAGGGATCTCTATCAAAGAATACAGCAGATAGAACTCTGTGAAAATGAACAATATATTTCACATAGAGATTTCCCAACTCCTCAACTTTGGTTGTGTCATGAATGGGTATAAAGTGAGCTGATTTGGTCAAATGACCAATCACAACCCATATAAAATTCTTATTACTCTAGTCACATATAAACCCAACCACAAAGTCCATAGAAATATCATCCCAATTCTAATTTGGAATTGGAAGTGGATAAAGAAAACCCGAAGGCCTTTTGTTCTTGGCCTTGACCTGTTGGAATGTATAAAAATGAGAGAAAAAATTAGAAATGATCTGTCTTATACCTGGCCACCATAACTAAAACCACATATCATAAAATATATTTTTGGTTCCTGAGTGCACTACCCACTGAGAATTATGAAAATCCCTCATCACATCTTTCCTCATAGATATAGGTACAATGAGAAGATTCCAAAAACATAGAATACTCTATGTGGAGAATGAACACTCTAAAATGGTATCCCAGGCATAAAGATAGTCTCTAATTCTATAAAATTCATCATCAAGCTATTTTTCTAAAAGAATCATTTCAAGAAGAGAGGAGGTTAATCAAACATTCTCTAAGACAAACTCATCCCATGTTTCCCAAAATCCTATATGCAACTGTGAAAAAGGATCCATCATGTTCCAATATCCCAATGATTCCTTCATGGTCTAGGTCAGAAGTTTCCTTCTCAATGAATTATAAATGAAATTACCTTTCTATGGGGTATAGGTGAAGTCAAAATCAAAATATTTCAGGTACACTACCCAACTCCTCTGGTATAGATTCAAATATTTTTTAGAGAAGATATAAATCAATCATTTGTGGTCAGAATACTTGATAAACCATTCTATGAAAAGATAACACCACTAACTTTGAAGCTTGTGCATCACGGATTAAAGTTCAAGGTCATGGGTCAGATAATTATCCACATGTGGCCTAATCTATCGATATATATAGGAAACGACATGATCACTATATATAAGAACACATACCAAACCCTAACAAATGAGTTATAGAAGACCACATCGCCTTTCCCATCCTCTAGATGATTCAACACTAGTGAATAATTCAAAACACATTTTGTATCAACAAAATAATTTTGACATCTATCATCCCAAGAGAAATTCACTCCCTTCCGAGTTAAAGTAGTCATTAGAGAAGATAATTTTGAGAAATCCTTTAAAAATTGGTGATAATATCCTATTAAAACCAAGAATCTATAAATATAGAAAACATTGTGTAGTTTCTCCCATGTCATAATAGCCTTCATAATTTCAGGTTCAACTGAAATAACATGTTCTGAGACCATGTTTCCCAAGAACTTTACTTCTCAAATCCATAAATCACATTTTGATATCCTGGCATAAAGTCAATGATTTCTCAATAATTACCGAACTGCTATCAAATGAGGAACATGATCCTCCTCAGATTTAGAGTAAACCAATATGTCATCTAAAAATAACACCATGAACATATCAAGATGCTTATGGAAGATCCTATTCAACAAATCCATAAAGATTTCAAGAGTATTGGTTAGACCAAATGAAATGACAATATACTCATAATGGCTATACCTGCTCTAGAATACGGTCTTCTAAATGTCATATTCTTAAATTCTCAACTAGTGGTAACTAGATCAAAGAACAATCTTTGATAAACACTTTTCCCCTTTTAACTAGTCAAACAGACCATCAATATTTAGAAAGATATACTTTTTCTTTACTGTAACTCGGTTGAGTTTTTAGTAATCAACGCATAAGAAATGTAACCCATCATATTTCTTATCAAATAGAATAGGTTCTTCCCAAGGTGACACACTCAGGAATATAAATCCTTTCTATAATAGATCATCCAAATGAATCTTCAACTCTTTTATTTCATCTGGTGCCATGCAGTAAGAAAAAATAGAAACTAGTTGAGTATGAGTCACTAAATCAATAAAAAACTTTACCTACCTTACCAATGGAAAAATAAATAATTCAGAAGGAAAAACATCAGGAAATTTATGAAAATTGGAGGGAGATCATTTCTCAATGATTCATTTTCTAGATAAAAAGTGAATACTGATATTACTTTCCCCAAATCTGGATAATAAGGTCTGCCTCTACTCGACCATAGGTCTCATTCTCCCTGAAAGATATGGAACACCCCATTGGGTGCAGTAAAGGAGACCTATTGAAGATAAAAATAAATTTAGTCCTTATTATTAATAATCTAATCCATCATAAAAATTACATCAATAGGTTTCATATCAAGAATCAGAAAATCCCAAGTAAGATCAATCTATATTAAAGAGAAAGTATAATTAGGACAACAGATCCCATGCTCCCTCTTCATTCCAAGGGGTGTAGTAATATCCATCACATAATATAAAATATCCATATGAATATTTAACAATTTCACAATATGAGTTTATATAAATGAATGAGATGCACCAGTATCAAATAAAACAGTCACTAAAGATGAATCTATAGTGATGGTGCCTCTCACAATCGCTTAACCTGTATTTGATTCCTCTATAGACTCTCACACTATGTCAAGAAGCTTTTTTCCAAATGCCTATGGATGGAACACCTTAGATCTTGAAGCATCTGATTTCACCACATTAATTTTCAGTGAGGATGAACCCATTCCACTATGTGGGGAAAACAATATATAATAGAATTTATACATGTGTCTTGAATGTCCATAGGTGCTGCAAATCTTGGGTGTCCTGGTGAAAACTTGTTTTGAATGCCTCGTCTTAACACACTATAAGCAAGTAAAAGGGACTTTACTAGGAACTACATGAGGTATAGAAGAAATTTTCTATTTATATCAACCATGATACTCATCACACTTTCTATTCCCCTTATGGGAACTCACAGAACTGCCACTGGGATAAAAAAAAGAACTCCCATCAACCTTGACTTACTATCTAGATCAAGTTTTATCACCAACACCCTATCCAAAACATCATTATAAGAATAAAAATTTATAAAGAAATCCTAATAAAGAATATTATATTTAAGTCCCATCTTAAACTTTTGATTCTTCATTTTCTCATTCGATACAATCTATGGTGAAAACTACACAAGATTTTCAAAGAAATTTTCACATTCTATTATAGAACTACTCAGTGAAGAGAACCTTTAACTCCTTCCACTCTAAACCCTTACGCTTCTTCATTGCAACCATGGAATCCCACCATCTATTGTTAGGTCACTCCAGCTTAAAGGTAGCATACTCTACCTTAATATCTTTGGGAGTCTCTAAGAAATGAAAAAAAATCTCTATATTTCTCATACATTCCTCATCCTCTTGAGGATCATTAGAGACTTTTAAAGTTTTTGTTTTATGATGAAGGAACTCTAAATAATTATTCTGAGATTTATCCATTTGAGGTTACACATCCGGATCCTGAGCGGGAATGGGTTCAGGTGCTTTTCCCATAGCATGGATGAAATGCACGATAATCTCAATGATATTCTGCTCCATGGAAGGATTTACTCACTGTGGTTCACCAATATCTTCCTCTTGGATCCTACTCACATATCTTCTTAGAATCATAATGCTACACAACATTAGAAAATAACATTGAAGATATCATAATATTACTCATATCAATACTCAAATAAGATTAACAGGAAAATTAATCCCATCATATAAGAGAACAAGATTTGGATTTCTACCTATCCAAATCTAAATAAGAGAAAATACAAATACTAATAATTAATATGCCTCTCTCAGACTACCCATGGGGGATTAAGGCTCATTATGATGAGATATGTCTAGGAACTCACTCGCAACTACCACTTAAGTCCCAAAAATATCTCAAACTAAATACTAACATCAAGGGAAGATGAAAAACCTACACCTTTGATACCAATTTTTCAGGAACTAACCTAGATACCATGGTAACTCATACCTAATCCAAAACTAACATAGCCATAAGGGATTTCTTGATCCCCACATTTTGGTGACTAGAACCCAAAATCATACAATATAAAAGTGGGAATGAATTTTTCACATAAACAGTGGAAGAAAACAGATACATTTTAGTATGATCAAAACTTCTTAGGGTGAAAGTCCCAAAAACCAAATAGGTTCATCAAAAAACTAAACAATATGTCATCAAAGTAATAAAAAGTGTACAAGATAAACTCAAACATCCAAAAGGAATCAACTTTGCAAGATAAAGGATCAAGAACATCGACATCCTCCCAGAGGTAGTTTCCCTTTTCTTGGACATGTAAGAATAAAATATAAAAACTCCTAAAGGAAAAGGTGTGTTGTGATCTAAAAAACCTAGTAGGGTCTCACCAAGTGCTCCAAAATAAGATTCCAAAATAATAAACCAAATTGTTCATCCAATTTTAATCAAAACAGATATGAAAGAACAATTGAAAATTTAAAACAAAACATGTTTTTCATTTTAAATGATGAAAATATTTCAAAAAATAGATTAACTAAAAAATTTATATAAAATAGTTTATATAAATCACTATTCATGAGAAAAGAAGTTTCAAAAACATTGGAATTTATAATCAAAATAGTCAAAATATGAACCATAGACATTTATCCTATGGTACGATAGCTTATAGTTATAGGATCCTCACACTCTCATATCAGTGATCATGGAATATGTGTACACACATCCCTTAGGCTCATACCAAATAGGACTCATCAACGTTACATCATGAATATGATCTTCCCAACTAGATTTTTATTAGAGTTTTCATCATTAATACATTCCTTGGGAAATACCGTCCTGGTGTGCTTGTCCCAAATAACCCACTAACTACCCATGATTGTATGTTATCAATCAATAAATCAATTAAAAAAGTGGAAATCATTTCATTTCAAATCAATCATCATTCATAGTTAAATTTCCCACTCTTCATTTTCAAAATACCAATTCAATTTAAAAAAACATGGTTTTTTCATCAATTCATTCCTTTTAAAAATAAAACCAATCATAATTTTTCATTAATTAAATTTAATCCATTTTTCTAAAATAAATCCTTAAATCATTTCATAATTTCCATAAATTTTAAATTACATACCAATTTCCAATTCCATTGGAATTGGGGGGTTTTTCCAAAATACATACCAATTCAATTTCCAATTACAATTTATATCAAATTGGGTTTTCATAAATCAATTGAAATCAACTTAAATCAAATAAAGAAAATACATGTTTAATTATATGTAAAACTCATAAAAAACCACCTACGTTTATCATAGGGGTCACATAACATAACACTCATAATGGGATTTTCCAAAGAATAATGGAGACAATGGAGATATCAAAAACAAACCTAGAATGAAAACAGTGTTCCCTATCCATGTTTCCCTATACTAGGGTTCAGAGCTTCTTCTAGGTGGGTGCACATTTTTTCAAACCGTTTTCCAACTGTGAAAACCCCCCACTATCTAGGGTTGCATAGTTTTCACTAGGTGGGCGCATAGTTGGGGAAAACTGTGTTCCAAACATTCATAGCCCAAAGAGCCTAAAAATTTTCCCAAATTACACCTGAATGTCCCCTAAACAAGACCCAACAAATCATTATAAAAATGAGGGTCAATGAGTACTTGAAAACTAGTAATAAGATATTAAACCCAATAGCTTTATTTATTTAAATTCTTGGTAGAGTTTAAGATCAAGTATGATCAATAGATGGGGAAGATATCCTAGAATAGAGTATGTAACTATGGTACAAAAATTAATTGATGTTTTTCAAGAAGAATTTTATATTCATACACTAGAGAATTAATTTTAGTTCTCCATTGAACTCATTCCAAGTGCAAGGCCTGTATCTAAAACTCCTTATAGAATCACACTAGTGGAGTTGGTGGAGTTGAAGGAAAAAATACAAAAATTTAGTGATAAGGGAATTATACACCCTAGTTTTTCATTGTGGGGAGGCCCAATTTTATTATTTAAAAGTAAGGATGGTTCCATTAGATTGTACATCAGTTATAGGTAGATCAATTTCATTACTATGAAGAATAAGTATCCTTTTAGACATATTGATGACTTGTTTGATCAACTTCAAGGATCCCAATAAATTTAAAATATTTATCTTTACTCCAATTATAATAAAATAAGGGTAAGTAAAGATTATATACCAAATAAAACATTTTTAACAAAGTATAAAATTTATGAGTTTATGGTAATGCCTTTTGGATTTACTAATATACCTTCTATATTTATGGATCTGATGAATATAGTATTTAAGTAGATATTGATAAATTTTTTGTTGTATTAATTTAAAATATCGTGATATACTCTAAGAGATATGAATATCATGAGATTAATCTAAAAATAATTTTAGAGACCCTCAGAAAAAAAAAATTATATGGGAAGTATAGCATGTGTGAATTTTTGCTCAACAAAGTTTCTTTTCTTAGAATTATTTTCTCTAAGGATATAATATCCTTTGACCCTTAAAATAAAAAGGTAGTCAAAGAATGTCCTACAATGATGAACATAATAGAGATCTATAGTTTCATCGGTTTAGATATTTTCTATTAGAATTTTGTCTAAGATTTCACCATATCGGATAACTCATTGACTAAGTTAACTTATAAAGGGGTTAAATTCACATGGTTAGGGGAATTTGAGGAAAGTTTAAAGCGATGAAGAGGAGATAAATTAATGAACTAGTGATAACTATTCCATTAGGTAAGGAAGGAATTTTAATTTAAATTGATTCATCAAATAAATTAATATGTTGTGTCTTTATGCAGAATGATTGGGTGATTTTCTATAATTCAAGGGAATTGAAAATCCATGAATAGAACTATCCAACTCGTGACCTTGATCTGGAATCTATAATCTTGGATTTCAAAATATAGAGGCACTACCTATATTTTTAAATAAATGATGTATATATATATATATGAACCAATGGATTTTGAGGTATATCTTCTCTCAGAATAAGATCAACATGATTAAATGAAGATGGTTGGAACTACACAAGGTCTATGATTACTCGATACACTACCACATTGGGAAGACAAAAAAGGTAGTGGATTGAGTAGGATGGATCATGAATTTATGACCATAATGATTGTTAACAAGGATATTATATATATTATCTATTAAAGATAGATATGGTGATTTCTTAGAAAGGGGATATGTCATTACTTTTCCAAGAAATATCTAAACAGACTTACTAGAAAATATAGATAAGTCATAATAAGATGATGAGAACTTAAAAAAGAATATTAAAGTAGTAAATGATGAAAAATTAAAAAACTTAATCTATATAGATAGAGTGTTGAATTTTGGGAAGAGTTTATGTGTTCCACCCATACCGGAATTGAAGAGGGAACTACTAGATGAAACACATAACTAAAATTTCTCAATACACCCTGGTAGAATAAATATGTATAGGTATTTAAAAAACATTTCTAGTGGGATGGTATGATGTGGGAGATTTTGGACTATGTATTAAGATGCAAATTATATAAGTAGGTGAATGAAGAAATATAAAAACCTAAGGGAGTCATGAAACCCATTCCTATACCTATATGAAAGTGGGAAAATTTTATAATGGAATTTTTCACTCGACTCCCAAAGACTCTAAGGAATAATGATGCTATATGGGTCATCTTTGATCATCTTACTATGTCTGGTCATTTCATAGCAATAATATAAGATCTAACTCTTGAGGGCCTTTATTAGATCTATACCAATTAAATCATAAGTCTTCATGGGGAAACCCTATATATTGTATCTAATTGTGACCTTTGGTTTACATCAAAATTCTAGATAAGTGTTCAAAAACCTCTCAACACTAAGATATATTTAAGAACCACCTATCATCCCCAAACCGATGGATAGTCTCAAAAGAACAATCCAAACTTTGGAAGACATAATGAGATCATTTTCTCTTAACTTCCAAGGTATGTGGGATCAATATCTATCTTTGGTGGAATATTCATACAAAAAAATGCTTCTATTTCATCATTAAAATGAAAAAATATAAAGCATTATATGAGAAGAGGTTTTTTACTCCAATATATTAGGAAGAAGATAAATAAATAAAGTTTGTTGACTAAGACCTTTTAAAGTAGACAACTATTAAATTATAGACTATTTAGGGTCACATTAATGTATCCCAAAGAAAAAATATAGATATACTAATAATCGAAGGAAATAATTAGAATTTAAAGTTCTTGATCATGTATTATTAGAGGTTTCACTATGTAATGTGGTGGTTTAACTTGGTAAAAATGGTAAGTTAATCCCTAGTTACATTAGGCCTTTTCAAATGCTAGAAATAATTGGGGATTTAGCTTACTGGTTATTTATGCTGGCTAACCTTTATAAAGTACATAATGACTTTAATGTTTCATTATTGAGGAAATACATGTTAGATATAATTAACATTACCATATATAATGGAATATATTTGGATCCTAACTTATCTTATAATTGGGATCTTATCTAGATCCTTGACACCAGAGAGAAAGTATCATGGAATCAGACAAATCGTTTAGTGAAAGTCCTTTAGAGAAATCACAAACTAGAATATGCAACAAGGTAGATTTAAGAAACTATAAGAAATGAGTAAAAAAAAATTTAAAATAGATGATATATACCTCAATTTTTTATAATGAAGTTATTTATGTGGGAAATGTAACACCTAAGACTCTATTATAGCAGGTTAACACCATATCTTGAATAATCATCTAATGTGCCCTTTAAAGATCCTTTATTCATCACTATATTTAAAAGATAACTTTTAAATTTTAAATTGACCAAAAAAATTCCATTTTTTACTCATAATATCAAAATTATCTTAGTGGGAATCTTTTATCCTTTTCTAAAAAGGTCGATTTTTAGTTGAAAAAAATGGTTTTCATGAAACTTGTAATTTTTATGTATTTAGAATTATATAAGAATGAACTAGAGATTTATAAAAAAAATATGTAATAAAATATGAATTTTAGGAATAAAATTATTCATTTTAAAATATTCTTTTAACTTATAAAACCTATGGAAGTCATTTTATAACTAATTAAAATGATACATTAATATAAAAACTATTTTCTATCTTTTCTTTGAATTGAATGTTTTTTAAGGAAGATTCAGTTTTGTATTTCCTTTTAAGCCTAATTGAAATTATTTTTTATAAAAATTCAATTTATGTCATTATAATTATTATCAGAGACAATTTTACCTTATATATAAATTTAAATCTTAAAAACATTGTTTCTCCAAAAACGGTTTTACACGTTTGATTGTTTATATTTTAAAATTAACATTTCAAGCCTGAAGAAATTTTATTTAATAAAATTGTTTTAAAATTTTAAATAATAATCCCAAATTTTTTAATAATATCAATTTTATTTTTTTCATTAAAATTTATTACTATTTTGAAAAATTAGTCACCTCGACAAAAAGTAAAAATGGTAAAAGGTTATTTACTAAAGGGAAAATAACAAAAAAAATTAAAAAAATGTTTCAAAATGTATGTTTGAGGTGTGTATTGACCAAAAATCACCCCCTTTCCTTATTTTTCCTTTTTTTTAATTCCTTAACCCTTTAATAGTGAAATTAAATTATTGAAATACAATGGGTATTTCTAAAACTACCCTTATCTTCACTTATAAAAGGGAAACATCTTCACCACTTAAAGACTCACTTATAATTATAATTTATCCTTGAAAATATTAATTTATTATCTTAATATTAACCTATAAAACTTTAAAATTCTTCTGGTCACCATTAATTATCCCAGGACCTCATTTTCAAGGGGAATTCCAAGGAAAATTCAAGTCCCCGATGTGAGTATTATCAACTACTTAGTTTTCTTCTTAATTATATTATTTAAAATTTATTTTATCCACACTTGTATAATGATTATATTACCATTTATATACTATAATTTTACTATATTAATGTTATTATCATTTTTTATCCATATATCTCATCCATTAATAAAAACAAAATTATTGTATGTGCGTTGTGCGGACTACCGCCTCCATAACGGAACATGTTTAATTTTCCTTCACCACTTTACAAGGTTGAATATAAGGATGGTATTAAATGATAAATACTATGATTATTATATCATTAAGGTTATGTTATTGAAAATTATAGATCATATTAATGATATGATCAAAAAATTATCATTGTTAATTTAATTATTTAAAATATGTGTTCTATGAAGATAATCTTTTACTCAAATTGTTTAAGATTTTCATATCCACTACTTATTATTTTAAACTCATTAAAATTATAATATATAAAACTAATATAAAACTAAATAATATCATTATGCTTCTATTATAATTATATTACAAATAATCCTCCTCATAATCATTTATTAAATCTTGTTTGGGTTGGTTTAACAACCTAATTGAACAATACTATACATTTATACCATGGATAACTATGAAAACTTATTTAATGGTATAATATTATATAAATTTATAAATAATTATTTTTTGTTCCTAGAGATACTATATCAATATATAATTCATTAATTATGGAAGCACCCTCATTTCATCAAAAATCACTAAAACATGCTTATTATTGACTTCATCTTCAAGGATAAGGTCTAAAACACTCAAGAAAGGGTTTTGAAACATAAAAAATACTTATAAATCATCCATAATAGAAACATTAACGAACTATTTGTAATGAAATTTGGAAGAATAATGAATATGAAAACTACTATTATGAAACTAGTACAAATGATCAAAATTATAAACATCGATGTGAAAAATAAAAATAATTAATGTAATAAATAACTATTTATGAAGATTATGAATGAAAATGGATATAATTAAGGTTATAAATTAATTTATTAAAATGTATATGTTTAAGAAATGTGATTTTAAAGTAAGTTTTTGTATTTTATGATAATAGGTAAGTTTTTCATCTCAATTTTCCTTCAATGAGACAAGTATTGTATTTATGAACCTAATTTTATTTATGTGGTGTATGTGATACATATTTGAGATATAATATAATTAATTATATTTAAATCATGGAATTTTAATTTCCATTATAATCCATCTATTTAAATGGGTTTTGATTCAAAAGTTTTTAAATCTGTAAGGGATTTCTTGGTCTCAATTCTCATTCTTTAAAATGTAATACATTTTAGGAACCATGATTTATATGTATGGTGTATTCACTATCCATGGATAAGTTTTATCAAACTCTTTTTATTTCATGGGATTTACTATCCAAATCATGTTCCCTTATTCATTTTTTTATCAATTCATTTGTTTTCACAATAGTAAATATTATTGGCAACTCAACTTTCGTTCATTTAGTTATGATTTTTCACTTGAACTTATTTAATAAAATTTAGGTACATTATACCATTTGATTATATTATGCTATATTATGAAATTATTTTCTAGGAATATATGTTTATACTATATAAACCCTTTTAAAAATATTTCTCTCTTCTTGTGTTATGTTCTTTTGAAACCATCCACATTCTTTATTTGGATGGCTTGTAATCATTGTGTTTCGGTATTAAGTTAGTTGTATACTCATTGATCTATAAAATGTGAATATCACATTTTACATAATTTATATTGGATTATGTTCAACTAGAAATAATTTTATTCATTTTACATGGGGGAAATTATTATCATTCCATACCTTTTTATTCCAATAAATATTATTATTGGAAAGTTGCCTTTGTATTAGTTAACTATCCACATTCTTCCTCTAGATGAGTTATAACCATGTTATCCCTTTTATTGACATGGGATAAAGTATTGGTGTTCATTATATTGTTATTCTAATATAGATGATTTTTGTAAAGTTCATTATATAATTTATGAACATAAAACTTCGTTTTATGGATGGGTTATAATCATGTTATCCCATTTATTGACATGGGGGAAAGTATTTTTATTCTTAATGATTATTGACTTCTAAGGAATTTTGGTTAAGTATTTGATTTCTACATTTATAATTATATGGATAGACAGGTTCTAATAGTGTGTAAGGTCTTGATTTTTATTATAGTTAATGAATTATACTTAATAAAGTGATAGGTGAGGCTTATAATTATATATCTTATCGATGCATCGATAGGTCACATGAGACAAAACAAGTTTGGTGTTTGTTTATACCTAATCCCATAACAGGATAATTTTCTTGTCATATGTCCTTGAAATAAATTTTTGATTTTTGGTATTATTTATTCCATTATTATGAGACAATGATTATTATTATCCATGTTTCATTAATTTTTATGGATATAGTATGACCTTAGTTTCTATTTATTATCGATTGATGTTGATAATTTATTCTTTTCATATCACTTATTTCATATTTATGTTATGTAAGTTTCTATTATATGATACTCCTTACTAAGCATCTGGGATCGCCCTTATTTATTTTCCTTTCCCCAAGAAACCTATAGGATGACTATGTATAATTTTAAGGGATATGATTGAAGGGATATTAATTTTCTTATAATATGTTCATATTTTATCTTAAATTTTAAAATTTAATATATGTATGTATCTATACTTCCAAGACTAATAATTTGTTTTATCCTATAGGAACTATTGTATTTTGAACCAATATTGTAATATTACTGTCAACTCTAGGTTCTAGAGTTTGGGATGTTACAATTTCTTAGTGTATGACATTCCATATATATAAGATGTCTCAAAAAAAGGCCTTGATGGTAAGATAATTACATCTAGGCATGAGTAATTGATGATAATAATGTGATGTCTTAATAGGAACCCTTGATTGTAAGATCATGGTGTCTTGGAATAAAGCTTTGACGATAAAATCATTATGACTTGGCTTGATAATTATGATGTGTAGCATTATTAATTCCATTATTATAAAATCAATTATTTTTACCCATGTGACTATTTAAATTATTATACTTGGATATATTTCATGATTAAGTTGTTGATTATATATCATATGTATTAGTTATTCACCCTTACATATCATTTATTATTTATATATTCATGATATAACTCATTGTACGCAATACCTTACTGAGTATCTTATCTCACCCTTTATTATGTTTTCCATTCCCCAGAGTACTAAGAAGGGATATTTGAATGATTTTAAAGATTTGGAAAAGAAAAAAGTTAGCCTTTATAAACTTTACAATCTATGCTTTATGTTTCCAATGTATTTTGAAAATAAAGTATGTATTTTGTATCCCAAGACTAATAAAATTTTAAATCATTTTGGATGTGATCTATTGTATCTTTTACCAATGTAATAATGTATACTCTAGCTCGATGTTACTAGATTTAGGGTTTTTACACCTATTATTTTGTTTTGATTTATTTCTCATAATTTTTACCCCTTATTGAGCATATGAGATCACCATTTTCTTATATTTTCATTCCCTATATAATTAAGAAGAGTATTATGTATGATATTTCTATATGGGTATAATTTTTAGAGAATTTATATTGGATATATTGAATAAACATTGTAAAATATGATATTTATATTGCTAATTTCCAAAGACACTAAACCTAGTTGTTCTGGGGGTGTGATTTGTTGATAGTTATAATGGATAATCAAGTGTAATAATGTAATATATGTATATTTTATAATTGTATCATATAAACTGGTATTAGAGTATGGTTAGAGAATATTATAATTTATTTTCATTATCATATTATATTTTTTATGGATATTATTATTTCACACTAAACTTTTAGTTTGAACAAGGATGAAACTGAGTAAATAATGAGTGATATGGAAAATACAATTTTTTTCCTAATATGAATCCAAATGGGATGGGATATGGAGTGAAAAATATCATACCTATTCTCACCCAATACTCTCAAGCTATGTTAAATAACATAAACTATTTTTAGGTCTCAAATATGTTAAAAAGGTAATAATTATCCCTTAAGTAATTCATGTGACAATGTCTACCATCCTTTAGAGAGTCTATGATCCACTTATTACTGGTTAATTTATCAACACAATAGAAATAGTATTTTATTTTATTTAGTTCTTAGAGTAATAAAATAGTTTTTCATCCAATTACCATTTGGAATGTGAAGAAAATCAATAGTGGAATCTCATTAAGTACACAAGTAAAAATGAAGAAATAAACTCCATGGAATGGGAAGTGTTTAAGAAAATATTTTTCTATAAATATTTTCTTTAAACTCTTCACTATAAAATGAAGATATAATTCCTTTAGTAGAAGAAAAATTACTATAAATCCAATGAAAATAGTGAAGAAAAATTCATGAGGCTATTAAGGTATTTCTCTAGTTTTATCATTAACCCCAAAACCAAAATTGTTCATTGATTTTGTTACTTAAAAAATAAAAAATAATTAGCTATAATGGATTATAGTATCTATAAATAATTTTATTGATGCACTCTAATGGTGGAAATATAAATTGGAAATTCTCATTATACTCATGGTTTTAGGGATATAAAGAAGAAAATATAGTTTCATATAAACTCAAAACCTAAAACCCAAGGAGGAGAGAATACTTGTCTTCCTAAACTCTAAAAATATGGGAAGAAGAATAGAGGTAAATAACTCAAAAGAATGGTGAAATGATTAATGTGTGGAAAATAAAATCATTAATTATATGAATTATAAATATATATGAAGAAGGTAGCTAACACAATGTAAGAGATAAAGGTCACACCTAATGCACCACCCACTCTTCAATGTATCAACTGTAAGTATTTTGTACATTATACAAACCAATGCACCAACCCAAGGGTTAATGAGTAAAATCAATTTCAATAACCTCTAAATCCAAGGGAGAAAGGGAAATTGATTATCCAATAAAAAAATATATTTTAATTGCATTTTAATGGTATTAAATGTTCATTTTTGATCTTATGGGCCTGAGTTAGTGCATTTTCATTATGAACATTCATTCTCATCATTTGTGCACTTTATGTCTAATATACACCAATTTAGGCCCAATGAGTCATCTGATTCTAAGGAATGTAATTATCAATAATTTAATTTGATATTTTGGGAACAGTATCTACACTTAAATTTGAACATTTTTCATTCAGGGGTCAATGGAGAATTCATGGAAGAAGATGGGTATATTTTGTGATGAAAGGAAGAAATTCTAGAGAAGGCAGATTGGACACCATCCCACTAATGAGACTGTGGGGCCCAACATACAGGCCCAATTAACCCAAAATTTCGTGGGATTCTATAATACATGTATAGGAACAAATAACTATTCATGAGATAATGCTAATTCGGCCTCCATGGTGGTCATTTAGGCGGCCCAAGTTAGAGATAAAATTCTGGGCCAGATTCTGCGGCCCAGAAACACAGCCCACTAATTTGATCATATCTTGGAATCCACAACTCCAAATGGGCCCAAATTTTACAGTAGGTTAGCAGACATCCGGAGATCTATTTTCTTCTTCTATGGACCACTCTTATTCGGCCATCTAGAAGGTCATCCAAACGTGTCTGTTTGGTGGATGAAAGCTGGCTGTCACCTCGGGTCAAATGTGGAAAAGTCCAAATTCCACAAGCTTTCCACCACCTATGGCCTACCAAAATTAATTGAGATGCTTTGTACTATTGGAGGTTTGACCCAAGGGCTCAAAAATTACTATTTAAGGCAGTGTTGTTGGAGCATTTATGAATCTTTGGTGCTTGGTTTCATTGTAGAGTTATGTTGCTGCTTTGTGTTTGTAATCGCATTTCTTTCTCATGTAAGTTGTTTAATTCACCTTAGTTTCTTAATAAAAGTCCTTTGTTTACTATTATTCTGTTCTCTACTTATCACTTTGATACCGTTGGTTCAAGGTGTGAATTTATTCACACCATACTTTGTGATATTTATCACACAATGGAGGAGTGATCTTTTTGTTGTTGTTGTTTTTACTTCTTCAATTCCACCTTTGTAAGTCTACTTCCCGCTTCCATTGAAGACATGTCATCAATGGAGGGATAACTCTTTTATGGGTTGATCCAAGGGAGTATCAAGGGGCTGGATTGGATGTTATTTATCACTCCATTAATGGCTAATCACTTCTTTTAAATGAGATTTTTATTTGATGATTTTAAAACATCTTCATCCTTATTGAATTTAAGGTCACACATTTCACGTGCTAATACGAACCTCTACCTTGGAGTGCTCAAAACTTTGATCCTTCAAGTGTATAGGTGATTAGTATTAGGATGTGTAGGCATTAAACCAGTAAGTGATGATTTCATTTGATCTTCTTAAATGAATCCATCTCAATTATAAGAAATTGAAATCATTAAAAAAGTAATTCATCCAATCCACCCCGAGCGATAACCTAGGATCAACTCATTCTTTTAAATTCAATTCACTTAAATCTGTTAGTTATCCTTTAAAACCATATAAAATCAACCCAAGTTGGCCACTTCATAGGCAAAAACAGTCCATAGAATGTACTTGTCTATAGGTTTCTTCTTAGGTCTCTGAGGATTCGATAACCCAAGCTAAACTACAAAAATTGTTCTACCTTCATCTCTTGGGTAAATTTGAGCGAGAATCAAATTTTGGCGCCGTTGCCGGAGACCCAAGTAAGTAATATAAACACCCATTCTATTCTCCCCCATTTCTTCTTTTCTCATCCAAATTCTCTTATCTTGTCCCTTTATCATTTTTTTTTCTTTTGGAGCATGTCCGCCTACACCCGCGATCAATCAAACCGTCTAGTTAGGGTGGATAGTCCTGGGGTTGGGGAGTCAAGTACACCAAGGGAACTCTTTCAATTAGATCCTAATTTTCCAAACACACCCGAGTCAAAAATTGAGCCCATTTCAATGGAAGGTATTCAAAGAAATCAACTCATAAACCCGGGTGGAAACCAAAATGGAAACCCAAATGAGGCAGCCCCAAACTTGGGGAATGAAATTGATCAAACCATGAATAACTACCTCACACATTCCTCGACCAATGCCCCCTCATGCATTAGACACAATTCCCTAGGATATTCCAACTACATCTTTAAACCCCATGTCCTAAACCACCTTCCCACATTCTATGGAATGGAGTCCGAGATGCCATACTTGCACATTAAGGAGTTCAATGACATTGTAGAAACCATGTGTCCCCCACATCAACTAGAATCTGCTAAGATGAGGCTATTTCCTTTTTATTTAAAGGATCAGGCTAAAAATTGGCTAAACAATTTGAGACCATCATCCATAAACTCTTGGGACCAACTACAAAGAGAATTCTACAAAAAATACTTTCCCTACCACAAAACAATTGCACTTAAAAAGAGTATCCAAAACTTTTTTGAAAAAGAGGGAGAGTCTTTCTATGAAACATGGGAGAGGTTCAAAGACACTCTAAACATGGTTCCACACCATGGTTTTTCTATTCCTGAACAAGTGATAATTTTCTATGAAGGGTTGGGTCCGGGGAACAAACAATTCATTGACATGATGTGTAATGGAACCTTTAAAAACAAAGCCCCAAATGATGCTTATGAGTATCTAGAAATCCTTTCTGAACAAAACCAAACATGGGGAACTTCACCTTATTCTGAAAATCCACAAAGAACTACCAGAATTCATACACTTAGAGAAGAGGAAAGCCTTAGGGCTAAACTCGCAGCACTCTCTAGGAAGGTTGAAGAGATAGACCTTAGGAAAGTCCATGAAATCCAAACTATTGACCCTGTTTGCACAATTTGTGACAAACATGACCATAAGACAGACAACTGCCCAACCATTCCATCCATGAAGGATGTTCTTTTAGGAGGACCCCCAGCAGAAGTAAATGCTTTGAACTTTCAAAAGCCTCAATACCAAAACAACTTCAACCCAAGGTATAACGACCACCCAGGCTTCCGCTGGAAAGATAAGAAACAACCTAGCCAACCACAGGGACAAAATCCTTACCCCCATCAGAACTACCAAACCCATAACCAGTTCCAAACCCAAACTATCCAATACCAACAGCCACCGGTCCATTTTCAACAAACCATCCCACCTCCAAAATATCCCCCTGGGATAAACCAATCTACTCAAGCACCAACCCAAACTATTCCACAAAGCCAACTAGAACAACTGTGAAAACAAATGGAGAGGATGAACTCAGAAGTATCTTCCCTAAAACAAGAACTTAAAACCATTAAAACTGGAAAGGCACCCATGCCTACTCAGGCGGTGCCATCCTCAACTTCAAGGGGAGATTCAAGTTGTGCTCAAACAACTCATGAACAACTAAAGGTTGTGACTGTTTTAAGAAGTGGGAAATCAATTGAGAAACCTGAAAAACTAATTCAGAACCCACCTAAAGATTCAAACTTGGATGAAAATTCAAATGAACCACAAGATCAAACTGAGGAAACTGATAACATTTTCAAGGAAACACCTCTTCAACAAACAACCCCACAACCTGCACCATTTCCTCAACGCATGAGGGGGAAACCCAAGCCTAAACTGAGTGAAACATTGAGGGAAATCTTCTCACAAGTCAAGTTGAACATTCCTCTTCTTGATGCAATCCAAACCATACCTTCCTACTCAAAGTACCTTAAGGACTTGTGCACTTTTAAAAGAAAATTTTCACATAAAAACCAAGTCCTTTTGGCTGCTAATGTGAGTACCACCATTCAAGGGACCATTCCTCCTAAGTTGAAAGACCCAGGTTTCCCTTACATCAATGTTGAACTAGGAGAGAGCAAAGTTTTCAAGGCCTTGTGTGACCTAGGTGCTAGTGTCAATCTCATCCCATATGCTGGGTACTGCCAGTTAGGCCTAGAAGAGCTCCAACCCACATCTGTCACACTTCATCTTGCTGATCATAGCATTAGGGTTCCAAAGGGGATTTTAAAGGACGTTCTGGTAAAGGTTGAAAACTTCATCTACCCTGCTGACTTCATTGTCCTTGACAACCATCCAAACTTAGGAAATAAGGAACAAACCTCAATCATCCTTGGTCGTCCTTTTCTTGCAACAATCAACTCTGTTATCTGAGTTCGAAATGGGAACATGACCATCACCTTTGGGAACATGAGTCTAGACTTGAACATTTATAATGCAAGCTCACAAATAGGGGATGATGAGGACATTCATGAAGTAAACATGATAGGAAGCATTGATAATGAATCCTTGGAACATAAAGGAATATTTAATGAATGTTTGAGTCAGAATGAGATTGATTTCCTTTGTTCATATAAAGGAAGTTTATCTCCTTGGCTTGAATCATTTTCAAATTGCTCTTATGATGAAGTCTTAGGTCCAACAATTAGTGAAACCTTTCAAGAAACCACTTTCATAGAGACCCCTCTAAATTCCTTCCCTAAATCTGATCAAGCCAATCTAGTAGATGAAACTTCTACATGTGAGGAATCAATCCTATCTGAAACTCTAAAAAAATAAATTGATCTTGATCCAATGTCCCAATATTCTGCTAAAATTCTGAACCAAACTGATCTTGAATTGAAGAAACTTCCTACTACACTCAAGTATGCTTTCCTAGGAGACAATCAAACACATCCTATTGTCATTTCTTCTTCTCTTGAAGCCAATCATGATAGGATGCTTCTAGATGTCCTTAGGAAGCATAAGAAATCCATTGGTTGGACCCTTTCTGATATTCCTGGGATTAGCCCACTTATCGGGACTCATAGGATTGTTCTGGAATCTGATTCAAATCCATGTCGTCAACCTCAATGGCGACTCAATCCTAATCTCATGGAGGTAGTAAGGAAAGAACTTCTGAAATTATTGAAAGCTGGTATCATATATCCCATAGCTGAGAGTGAATGGGTGATGCCAATCCAAGTGGTTCCAAAAAAGTCTGGAATCACAGTGATAACCAATGAGGATGGATAGATTCTTCCAACAAGGGTCAGCAGTGGATGGAGGGTCTGCATTGACTATAGGAAACTAAACTCATTCACCAATAAGGACCATTTCCCCTTACCATTCATTGACCAAGTCCTTGAGAGAGTGGCAGGTCATGCCTTCTACTGTTTCTTAGATGGGTACTCGGGGTACAATCAAATTGAGGTCTCCCTAGAGGATCAAGGGAAGACTACATTCACATGTCCTTTCGGTACCTTTGCCTTCAAATGCATGCCCTTCGGGTTATGCAATGCCCCTGGAACCTTCCAGCAGTGCATGATGGGAATCTTCTCAGACATGGTAAGGGATTTTCTAGAGGTCTTCATGGATGACTTTTCTGTGTTTGGGGATACTTTTGAGGGATGTCTGCAGAATGTGGAGAGAGTCTTGTCAATATGTGAAGAAAAAAATCTGGTCCTAAACTGGGAAAAATGCCATTTCATGGTTAAATAGGGACTTTTTCTAGGCCATCTGGTCTCGAGTAGGGGGATTGAAGTTGATAAAGCAAAGGTTGACATCATTCGTCACCTTCCATCACCCAAAACCGTCAAGGAAGTGAGGTCTTTCTTAGGACATGCTGGTTTCTATAGAAGATTCATCAAGGAATTTAGTTCAATCTCCCGTCCCCTTTGTGCTCTTCTAGTAAAGGATGCTCCATTTGTTTGGACCGAAAGGTGTGAGGGTTCATTCTCAACCCTCAAATCCACTCTCACCTCTCCTCCCATTATGAAATCTCCAAATTGGAACCTTCCTTTCGAACTTATGTGTGATGCCAGTGACTTTGTTGTAGGAGCTGTGTTAGGACAACATTGTGATAAAAATCCTTATGTCATTGCTTATGCAAGAAAATTCTTAAATGATGCCCAGATCAACTACACCACCACTGAAAAGGAGTTACTTGCTATTGTGTTTGCCTTAGATAAGTTTAGGTCCTACCTCTTAGGATCCCCCATCACTATGTTCACTGACCATTCTGCACTAAAATACCTCTTCCAAAAACAAGATGCTAAGGCTAGACTGATTAGGTGGGTCCTTCTCTTACAAGAATTTGACCTCACAATCAAGGATAAAAAGGGAGTTGAAAATGTTGTAGATGATCACCTCTCTAGGATGGAATTCAAAGACAACTCAAATCACCTTTCTGTGTCTGATTCGTTTCCTGATGAACACCTATACTCTGTGAGTGACTGCCCCTGGTATGCTGACATAGAAAATTTCTTAGTGACAGGAGTCATTCCAAAATTCTTAGGGACTCAAGCTCGAAGGAAATTTCTTTCTGATGTTAGACATTATGTGTTTGATGATCCATACCTCTATAAGTTCTGCCCTGACCAAGTCATTAGGAGGTGTGTTCCAGAATCTGAACAAGAGTCCATCCTTAAATTCTGTCACAGTGAGGTATGTGGAGGTCACTTTTCCTCTAAGAAAACATCTGCTAAGATTCTTCAATGTGGTATTTTATGGCCCACCCTCTCAAGGGACTCCTACACATTTTGTCAAAGCTGTCCTAGGTGTCAACAAGTAGGGTCCATCACAAAAAGGAATCAAATGCCACTCACTCCCATCTTAGTGGTTGAAATATTTGACTGTTGGGGAATTGATTTCATGGGTCCCTTCCCAAACTCTCGGGGATACCTCCACATACTCTTAGCTGTTGATTATGTCTCAAAGTGGGTTGAGGCCATTCCCACTAAGTCCAATGATCATCAAGTTGTGATTCTATTTCTAAAAGAGAACATATTTTCAAGATTGGGAATTCCTAGGGCTATAATCAGTGATCGAGGAACCCATTTCTGCAACTTCCCATTCGCTTCACTCATTTCTAAGTATGGTATTTCTCATAAAGTGTCCATTGCATACCATCCTCAAACCAATGGTCAAGCTGAGTTAGCGAATAGGGAGATTAAGCAAATTCTTGAAAAAACTATCAACCCCTCTAGGAAATATTGGTCTGAAAAACTCTTAGATGCTCTTTGGGCCTATAGAACTGCATATAAAACCATTTTAGGAATGTCCCCATATAGGTTGGTTTATGGTAAAGCATGCCATTTTCCAGTGGAGATTGAACATAAGGCCTTTTGGGCAATTAAGAAAATGGATTATGACCTCTCATTGGCCGGAACAAAAAGGAAATTATATCTCAATGAACTGGAGGAACTAAGGATGGAGCCTTATGAAAATTCAAGGATCAATAAAGCTAGAGTTCAGGCCTACCAATCTAGGAATATCAAGGTCAAACATTTTGAACCGGGAAAACTTATGCTCTTTTATAGCTCAAAACTTCATTTACACCCGGGAAAGTTAAGGTATAGATAGTCAGGACCTTTCATAGTGCATTATGTGTACCCTCATGGGGCAGTAGAAATTCAAGATCCCACAAGTGGTTACATTTTCAAGGTCAATAGTCAAAGGTTAAAAACATTCATTGAATCATTCAATAAACAGGAAATAGAGGTTGAGTTAACTGAGCCAACCTATGAACTAGGAACAAATTAATAGATTTAGGGTCCATGTCGGGCTAACGATGTTAAACAAAGCGCTGAATGGGAGGCAACCCATGGTTTTCAAGTTTCAAATAATTTCGTTGTTTTAATCAACTTTATATTTTAAATAGGGTTAATGAGATATTTTGATATTTCGAAAAAAAATAAACTGTTGACCTTTTCTTCTATAATGAGTATGGATGGGTACGAAAGGGGAGCACCGTATTCATCCGTGTCACGTGGTGTGATCCTTGAGTAATACCTTACCCAGAAATTTAAAAAGAAGACAATGTATCATCAGTTTGTTTTTTTGATGTGTTTTTAGGTTAAAAAAATTAAAAAACAAAAAATAAATAAATAAAAATATAATAATAATAAAAAAGTCCACGCCATAGGCCGTGGGGAAAACCCCTTCACAACCGACGAAGCCGCGGGGACTCGAACCCGGGACCGAAGGGAGACAGGGGCGCGCTCTTACCACTGACCTACGGCTTCTTGTGCTTCCTTATTCTATAATTTATATATTCTTATATTTTACTTCCTTTATTATATAAAGATATATATATATATATATATTGTTTTTTTTTGTTTGTTTTGTTTTTCTTTTTTTCCACTAGAGAACTTTGGAAGCGACATGGATATCAAAGGAATAATTCGAGCGGCAAGAACTTCAAACTTCAACCACCAGGTGACTTCATTCCATGATCCTCATATTTCAATTTCCTTATTTAACTCCCCTTTTTATTCCTCTACCCCATTCTAAATTTTATTTTTATGAAACTAGGGACAGTTTCATTCTAAGTTGGGGGTGTGGAAACAAAATGTTTGTTTAAAAAAAACAATGATAAAAAAAAGGAAAATTCCTTTATCATTCATATAATAACATCTTTTCTTACATTAAAACTACATAGAAAATAACTTTTATTTCCTTGACTCTTAATTTAATTCATGATTAAGTTTAAAAGCATTGATTTTGGAAGTTTGGTTGTCCAATGAAAATTTTCATCATTTTTATTTTCATCCATTAAATCAAAATGCCACAATGCACGTCCTCTAGACTGTGGGGTACTAATTTGAATTTCTGGGGTCCCATAATAAATAGCATAGGCTGGTTTAATTTTTATGAATAATATGAGTATTCAAAAAAATTAATTAAAAAAATTAAAAAAAAATTGTGTAGAGCAATGGATTGATAAAATGAGAGGCTTTCGGCACTTGGGGATCGTGACTCCAGAGTTGTCTAGCCCTGAGTTTTTCAATCTATCTCTATTTATGGTAATATGACTTTGCTTTTGATTAAGTTAACTCGAGACGATGCCCGAGTATGTGGGATTCACTTGGTGCCCTAAGGCCTTTGAGTCTGGGAGTCATCGGCAAAGTCTTGCTACATGGGTTAATTTGATTAACTGCAATCTCAATTACTATGGAAATATTGCAAAAAAATCCAAAAAAAGGAATGAAGAATACTCATATTAGGATTAAATGTGATTCCACCTAGCGCTTCCATGATTTTCCCCTTGAATGAAAATGAACCCCCATATCTATTGTGATTCACAACACATCATTACACCTAATTGAGTTGGATGAAGTATGATGATGGATTTGATCAAAGGAATGGGCTTGGGATTGGGATCTGCTTTTAAATTCATCTTGTTTTAAATTATCTTGATAGGTTATAAAAATATATTTGTGTGCAGCTTACATTGTGAGCATTGTTTGTTATAATGTGTTTGAAGAAAGGAATTCAAATAAAATCATCGAATTATTTGCTCGGGACTAGAAAATCTCAAGTTGGGGGTGTGATTATCCAATAAAAACATATATTTTAATTACCTTTTAATGGTATTAAATGTTCATTTTTTATCTTATGGGCCTGAGTTAGTGCATTTTCATTATGAACATCCATTCTCATCATTTGTGCACTTCATGCCTAATATACACCAATTTAGGCCCAATGAGTCATCTGATTCTAAGGAATGTAATTATAAATATTTTAATTTGATATTTTGGGAACCATATCTACACTTAAATGTGAACATTTTTCATTCAGGGATCAATGGAGAATTCATGGAAGAAGATGGGGATATTTTGTGATGAAAGGAAGCAATTCTAGAGAAGGCAGATTGGACACCATCCCACTGATGAGACTGTGGGGCCCAACATACAGGCCCAATTAACCCCAAATTTCGTGTGATACTAGAAGAAATGTATAGAAACAAATAACTCTTCATGAGATAATGCTAATTCTGCCTCCATGGTGGTCATTTAGGCGGCCCAAGTTAGAGATAAAATTATGGGCTAGATTCTGCGGCCCAGAAAAATAGCCCATTAATTTGATCATATCTCGGAATCCACAACTCCAAATGGGCCCAAATTTTACAGAAGGTTAGCAGACATCCAGAGATCCATTTTCTTCTTCTATTGACCACTCTTATTCGGATATATAGAAGGTCATCCAAACGCGTCTGTTCGGTGGATGAAAGCTGGCTGCAACCTCGGGTCAAATGTGGAAAAGTCCAAATTCCACAAGCTTTCCACCACCTATGTCCTACCAAAATTAATTGAGATGATTTGTACTGTTGGAGGCTAGACCCAAGGGCTCAAAAATTCCTATTTAAGGCAGTGGTTATGGATTATTTATGAATCTTTGGTGCTTGGTTTCATTGTAGTGTTATGATGTCGCTTTGTGTTTGTAATCACATTTCTTTCTCATGTAAGTTGTTTAATTCACCTTAGTTTCTTAATAAAAGTCCTTTGTTTACTCTTATTCTATTCTCTAATTATAACGTTGATACCGTTGGTTCAAGTTGTGAATTTATTCACACCATACTTTGTGATATTTATCACACAACGGAGGACTGATCTTTTTGTTGTTGTTGTTTTTACTTCTTCAATTCCACCTTTGTAAGTCTACTTCCCGCTTCCGTTGAAGACATGTCATCAATGGAGGGATAACTATTTTATGGGTTGATCCAAGGGAGTATCAAGGGGCTGGATTATATTTTATTTATCACTCCATTAATGGCTAATCACTTCTTTTAAATGAGATTTTTATTTAATGATTTTAAAACATCTTCATCCTTATTGAATTTAAGGTCACACATTTCAAGTGCTAATATGAACCTCTACCTTGGAGTGCTCAAAACTTTGATCCTTCAAGTGTATAGGTGATTAGTATTAGGATGTGTAGGAATTAAACTAGTAAGTGATGATTTCGTTTGATCTTCTTAAATGAATCCATCTCAATTATAAGAAATTGAAATCATTAAAAAAGTAATTCATCCAATCCACCCCGAGCGATAACCTAGGTTCAACTCATTATTTTAAATTGAATTCACTTAAATATATTAGTTATCCTTTAAACCCATATAAAATCAACCCAATTTGGCCACTTCATAGCCAAAAATAGTCCATAGAATGTACGTGTCTATAGGTTTCTTCTTAGGTCTCTGAGGATTCGATAACCCAGGCTAAACTACAAGGACCGTTCTACCTTTATCTCTTGGGTAAATTTGAGCGAGAATCAAATTTTGGCGCCATTGTCGGGGACCCAAGTAAGTAATTTAAACACCCATTCTATTCTACCCCATTTATTCTTTTCTCATCCAAATTATCTTATCTTGTCCCTTTCTCGTTTTTTTTTCTTTTGGCGCATGTCTGCCTACACCCACGATCAATCAAACCGTCTAGTTAGGGTGGATAGTCCTGGGGTTGGGGAGTCAAGTACACCAAGGGAACTCTTTCAATTAGATCCTAGTTTTCCAAACACTCCCTGAGTCAAAACTTTAGCCCATTTCAATGGAAGGTATTCAAATAAACCAACTCATAAACCCGGGTGGAAACCAAAATGGAAACCCAAATGGAAACCCAAATGAGGCGGCCCCAAACTTGGGGAATGCAGTTGATCAAACCATGAATGACTACCTCACACCTTCCTCGACCAATGCCCCCTCATGCATTAGACACAATTCCCTAGTAGATGCCAACTACATATTTAAACCCCATGTCCTAAACCACCTTCCCACATTCCATGGAATGGAGTCCAAGATGTCATACCTGCACATTAAGGAGTTCAATGACATTGTAGAAACCATGTGTCCCCCACATCAACTAGAATATGCTAAGATGAGGTTATTTCCTTTTTCTTTAAAGGATCGAGATAAAAATTGGCTAAACAATTTTATACCATCATCCATAAACTCTTGGGACCAACTACAAAGATAATTCTTCAAAAAATACTTTCCCCACCACAAAACAATTGCACTTAAAAAGAGTATCCAAAACTTTTTTGAAAAAGAGGGAGAGTCATTCTATGAAACATGGGAGAGGTTCAAAGACACTCTAAACATGGTTCCACACCATGGTTTTTCTATTCCTGAACAAGTGAGAATTTTCTATGAAGGGTTGGGTTCGGGGAACAAACAATTCATTGACATGATGTGTAATGGAACCTTTAAAAACAAAGCCCCAAATGATGCTTACGAGTATCTAGAAAGCCTTTCTGAACAAAACCAAACATGGGGAACTTCACCTTATTCTGAAAATCCACAAAGAACTACTGGAATTCATACACTTAGAGAAGAGGAAAGCCTTAGGGCTAAACTCGCAGCACTCTCTAGGAAGGTTGAAAAGATAGACCTTAGGAAAGTGCATGAAATCCAAACTGTTGACCCTGTTTGCACAATTTGTGACAAACATGACCATATGACAGACAACTGCCCAAACATTCCATCCATCAAGGATGTTCTTTTAGAAGGACCCCCAGCGGAAGTAAATGCTTTGAACTTTCAAAAGCCTCAATACCAAAACAACTTCAACCCAAGGTATAACGACCACCCAGGCTTCCGCTGGAAAGATAACCAACAACCTAGCCAACCACAGGGACAAAATCCTTACCCCCATCAGAACTATCAAACCCATAACCAGTTCCAAACCCAACCTATCCAATACCAACAGCCACTGGTCCATTTTCAAAAAACCATCCCACCTCCAAAATATCCCCCTGGGATAAACCAATCTATTCAAGCACCAACCCAAACTATTCCACAAAGCCTACTAGAACAATTGTGCAAACAAATGGAGAGGATGAACTCAGAAGTCTCTTCCCCAAAACAAGAACTTAAAACCATCAAAACTGGAAAGACACCAATGCCTAATCAGGTGGTGCCATCCTCAACTTCAAGGGGAGAGTCAAGTTGTGCTCAAACAACTCATGAACAACCAAAGGGTGTGACTGTTTTAAGAAGTGGGAAATCAATTGAGAAACCTGAACAACTAATTCAGAACCCACCTAAAGATTCAAACTTGGATGAAAATTCAAATAAACCACAACATCAAACTGATGAAACTGATAACATTTTCAAGGAAACACCTCTTCAACAAACACCCCCACAACCTGCACCATTTCCCCAACGCATGAGGGGGAAACCCAAGACTGAACTGATTGAAACATTGAGGGAAATCTTCTCACAAGTCAAGTTGAACATTCCTCTTCTCGATGCAATCCAAACCATACCTTCCTACTCAAAGTACCTTAAGGACTTGGGCACTTTTAAAAATATATTTTCACATAAAAATCAAGACCTTTTGGCTGCTAATGTGAGTACCACCATTCAAGGGTCCATTCCTCCTAAGTTGAAAGACCCGGGTTTCCCTTACATCAATGTTGAACTAGGAGAGAGCAAAGTTGTCAAGGCCTTGTGTGACCTAGGTGCTAGTGTCAATCTCATCCCATATGATGTGTACTGCCAGTTAGGCCTAGAAGAGCTCCAACCCACATCTGTCACACTTCAGCTTGCTGATCGTAGCATTAGGGTTCCAAAGGGGATTTTAAAGGACGTTCTGGTAAAGGTTGAAAACTTCATCTACCCTGCTAACTTCATTGTCCTTGACAACCATCCAAACTTAGGAAATAAGGAACAAACCCCAATCATCCTTGGCCGTCCTTTTCTTGAAACAATCAACTCTTTTATCCGAGTTCGAAATGGGAACATGACCATCACCTTTGGGAACATGAGTCTAGACTTGAACATCTATAATGCAAGCTCACAAATAGGGGATGATGAGGACATTCATGAAGTAAACATGATAGGAAGCATTGATAATGAATCCATGGAACATCAAGGAATATTTAATGAATGTTTAAGTCAGGATGAGATTGATTTCCTTTGTTCATATAAAGGATGTTTATCTCCTTAGCTTGAATCATTTTCAAATTGATTTTATGATGAAATCTTAGGTCCAATAATCAGTGAAACCTTTCAAGAAACCAATTTCATAGAGACCCCTCTAAATTCATTCCCTAAATCTGATCAAGCCAATCTAGTAGCTGAAACTTCTACATGTGAGGAATCAATCCTATCTGAAACTCTAAAAAAAGAAATTGATCTTGATCCAATGTCCCAATCTTCTGCTAAAATTATGAACCAACCTGATCTTGAATTGAAGGAACTTCCTGCTACACTCAAGTATGCTTTCATAGGAGACAATCAAACACATCCTATTTTCATTTATTCTTCTCTTGAAGCCAATCATGAGAGGATGCTTCTAGATGTCCTTAGGAAGCATAAGAAATCAATTGGTTGGACCCTTCCTGATATTCCTAGGATTATCCCACTTATCGAGACTCATAGGATTGTTCTAGAATCTGATTCAAAGCCATGTCATCAACCTCAACGGTGACTCAATACTAATCTCATGGAGGTAGTAAGGAAAGAACTTCTGAAATTATTGAAAGCTGGTATCATATATCCCATATCTGAGAGTGAATGGGTGAGCCCAATCCAAGTGGTTCCAAAAAAGGCTGGAATCACAGTGATAACCAATGAGTATGGAGAGATTCTTCCAACAAGGGTGAGTAGTGGATGGAGGGTCTGCATTGACTATAGGAAACTAAACTCATTCACCAAGAAGGACCATTTCCCCTTACCATTCATTGACCAAGTCCTTGAGAGAGTGGCAGGTCATGCCTTCTACTGTTTCTTAGATGGGTACTCGGGGTACAATCAAATTGAGGTCTCCCTAGAGGATCAAGGGAAGACTACATTCACATGTCCTTTCGGTACCTTTGCCTTCAAACGCATGACCTTCGGGTTATGCAATGCCCCTGGAACCTTCCAGCGGTGCATGATGGGAATCTTCTCAGACATGGTAGGGGATTTTCTAGAGGTCTTCATAGATGACTTCTCTGTGTTTGGGGATACTTTTGAGGGATGTCTGCAGAATGTGGAGAGAGTCTTGTCAAGATGTGAAGAAAAGAATCTGGTCCTAAAATGGGAAAAATGTCATTTCATGGTTAAAGAGGGACTTGTTCTAGGCCATCTGGTCTTGAGTAGGGGGATTGAAGTTGATCAAGCAAAGGTTGACATCATTCGTCACCTTCCATCACCCAAAACCGTCAAGGAAGTGAGGTCTTTCTTAGGACATTCTGGTTTCTATAGAATATTCATCAAGGACTTTAGTTCAATCTCTCGTCCCCTCTGCGCTCTGCTAGTAAAGGATTCTCCATTTTTTTGGACCAAAAGTTGTGAGGGTTCATTCTCAACCCTCAAATCCTCTCTCACCTCTCCTCCCATTATGAAATCTCCAAATTGGAACCTTCCTTTAGAACTTATGTGTGATGCCAGTGACTTTTCTGTAGGAGCTGTGTTAGGACAAAGTTGTGATAAAAATCCTTATGTCCTTGCTTATGCAAGAAAATCCTTAAATGATGCCCAAATCAACTACACCACCACTGAAAAGGAGTTACTTGCTATTGTGTTTGCCTTAGAGAAGTTTAGGTCTTACCTCTTAGGATCCCCCATCACTGTGTTCACTGACCATTCTGCACTAAAATACCTCTTCCAAAAACAAGATGCTAAGGCTAGACTGATTAGGTGGGTCCTTCTCTTACAAGAATTTGACCTCACAATCAAGGATAAAAAGGGAGTTGAAAATGTTGTATCTGATCACCTCTCTAGGATGGAATTCAAAGACAACTCAAATCACCTTTCTATGTCTGATTTTTTTCCTCATGAACACCTATACTCTGTGAGTGACTTCCCCTGGTATGCTGACATAGCCAAATTTCTTAGTGACAGGAGTCATTACAAAATTCTTAGGGACTCAAGCTCGAAGGAAATTTCTTTCTGATGTTAGACACTATGTGTTTGATGATCCATACCTCTATATGTTCTGCCCTGACCAAGTCATTAGGAGGTGTGTCCCAGAATCTGAACAAGAGTCCATCCTTAAATTCTGTCACAGTGAGGCATGTGGTGGTCACTTTTCCTCTAAGAAAACATCTTCTAAGATTCTTCAATGTGGTCTTTTCTGGCCCACCCTCTCAAGGGACTCCAACACATTTTGTCAAAGCTGTCCTAGGTGTCAACAAGTAGGGTCCATCACAAAAAGGAATCAAATGCCACTCACTCCCATCTTAGTGGTTGAAATATTTGATTGTTGGGGAATTGATTTCATGGTTCCTTCCCAAACTCTCGGGGATACCTCTACATACTCTTAGCTGTTGATTATGTCTCAAAATGGGTTGAGGCTATTCCCACTAAGTCCAATGATCATCAAGTTGTGATTCAATTTCTAAAAGAGAACATATTTTCAAGATTTGGAATTCCTAGGGCTATAATCAGTGATCGAGGAACCTATTTCTGCAACCGCCCATTCGCTTCACTCATGTCTAAGTATGGTATTTCTCATAAATTTTCCACTGCATACCATCCTCAAACCAATGGTCAAGCTAAGTTAGCGAATTGGGAGATTAAGCAAATTCTTGAAAAAACTGTCAACCCCTCTAGGAAAGATTGGTCTGAGAAACTCTTAGATGCTCTTTAGGCCTATAGAACTGCATATAAAACCATTTTAGGAATGTCCCCATATAGGTTGGTTTATGGTAAAGCATTCCATTTTTCAGTGGAGATTGAACATAAGGCCTTTTGGGCAATTAAGAAAATGGATTATGACCTCTCATTGGCCGGAACAAAAAAGAAATTAGATCTCAATGAACTGGTGGAACTAAGGATGGAGGCTTATGAAAATTCAAGGATCAATAAATCTAGAGTTCAAGCCTACCAATCTAGGAATATCAAGGTCAAACATTTTGAACCGGGAAAACTTATGCTTTGTATAGTTCAAAACTTCATTTACACCCAGGAAAGTTAAGGTCTAGATGGTCAGGACCTTTCATAGTGCATTATGTTTACCCCCATGGGGCAGTAGAAATTCAAGATCCCACAAGTGGTTGCATTTTCAAGGTCAATGGTCAAAGGTTAAAACCATTCATTGAATCATTCAATAAACAGGAAATAGAGGTTGAGTTAACTGAGCCATCCTATGAACCAGGAACAAATTAATAGATTTGGGGTCCATATCGGGCTAACGACGTTAAACAAAGCGCTGAATGGGAGGCAACCCATGGTTTTCAAGTTTCCAATAATTTTGTTGTTTTAATCAACTTTATATTTTAAATAGGTTTAATGAGACATTTTGATATTTTGAAAAAAAAATAAATTGTTGACCTGTTCTTCTATAATGAGTATGGATGGGTATGAAAGGGGAGCACCATATTCATCCGTGTCACGTGGTGTAATCCTTGAGTAATACCTTACCTAGAAATTTAAAAAGAAGACAATGTATCATCAGTTTGTTTTTTTGATGTGTTTTTAGGTTAAAAAAAATAAAAAACAAAAAATAGATAAATAAAAATATAATAATAATAAAAATTTCACGCCATAGGCTGTGGGGCAAACCCCGTCACAACCGGCGAAGCCGCGGGGACTCGAACCCGGGACCGAAGGGAGACAGGGGCGCGCACTTACCACTGACCTATGGCTTCTTGTGCTTCCTTATTCTATAATTTATATATTCTTATATTTTACTTCCTTTGTTATATAAATATATATATATATATATTGTTTGTTTTGTTTGTTTTGTTTTTCTTTTTTTCCACTAGGGAACTTTGCAAGCGACATGGATATCAAAGGAATAATTCAAGCGGCAAGAACTTCAAACTTCAACCACCAGGTGACTTCATTCCATGATCCTCATATTTCAATTTCCTTATTGAACTCCCCTTTTTATTCCTCTACCCCATTCTAAATTTTATTTTTATGAAACTAGGGACAGTTTCATTCTAAGTTGGGGGGTGTGGAAACAAAATGTTTGTTTAAAAAAAACAATGATAAAAAAAAAAGAAGTAAAATTCCTTTATCATTCATATAATAACATCTTTTCTCACATTAAAACTACATAGAAAATAACTTTTATTTCCTTGACTCTTAATTTAATTCATGATTAAGTTTAAAAGCATTGATTTTGGAAGTTTGGTTGTCCAATGAAAATTTTCATCATTTTTATTTTCATCCATTAAATCAAAATGCCACAATGAACGTCCTCTAGACTGTGGGGTACTAATTTGAATTTTTGGGGTCCCATAATAAATAGCATAGGCTGGTTTAATTTTTATGAATAATATGAGTATTCAAAAAAAATTACTTAAAAAAAATTAAAAAAAAAATTGTGTGTAGAGCAATGGATTGATAAAATGTGAGGCTTTCGGCACTTGGGGATCCTGACTCCAGAGTTTTCTAGCCCTGAGTTTTTCAATCTATCTCTATTTATGGTAATATGACTTTGTTTTTGATTAAGTTAACTCGAGACGATGCCCGAGTATGTGGGCTTCACTTGGTGCCCTAAGTCCTTTGAGTCTGGGAGTCATCAGCAAAGTCTTGCTACATGGGTTAATTTTATTAACTGCAATCTCAATTACTATGGCAATATTTCAAAAAAAATCCAAAAAAAAGGAATGAAGAATACTCATATTAGGATTAAATGTGATTCCACCTAGCGCTTCCATGATTTTCCCCTTGAATGAAAATGAACCCCCATATCTATTGTGATTCACAACACATCATTACACCTAATTGAGTTGGATGAAGTATGATGATGGATTTGATCAAAGGAATGGGCTTGGGATTGGGATCTGCTTTTAAATTCATCTTGTTTTAAATTATCTTGATAGGTTATAAATGTAATGACCCAAAGTTTCATTAATGGAAAATCCCTCTTGATCCAGTTAAATGTTTCTTTATGAAAAATGTTTTTATAAGATGTCAACTTCTTTAGTTTTACGTTAATATTTGTGACCGTTACTTTTTAGTCGTTGAGCAGTGATCATCTGAGTAGTATAAATATAAGACTTTAACGAACCCATTTCTACTCAGACAAAGGAAGTAATGGCCTCATCTAGTAGAATTGCCCCTTACGAATCCCATTTTTCAGAGCTCGGAAAAGAGGTGGCGTCTTTAGGATTTTCCCTTGACCAAGCCCAAGCTGAGCTTCATCATGTCAATCTCGAACGTGATCGTCTACAGGAAAAGTGGAAGTTGATTGAAATTACCACTCAAGCGATGTTATCAGAGCCGCCCCAAGAGTCTGTCACCATCGCGCACCTTACCCTTAGGTCTTATGCGGCTATTTTAAGGGGTTATGTAACAAATAAGTAGCACCATGTTCATGTACATTATTTTTTATATAATAATGAATATAATTTCTAGTCATTTTTGATACATTGTAATTAGTTTTTAAAGTACAAATGGTGTTTTTAGTTATTATTTAATTAAGAATTATATTTTATTAAATTAAAGGATTTTTGAATTAAATAATATTTTAATAAAATATTATTATTAATATTAAATTAATTTTTTATTAAGTATAAATTATCTTATAATTTTATGAATGCAATTAAAATTTTTATTAAGGTTTGAAAGCCATTTCTGTCAAAACCCGTGAATTTTTTTATAAATGTCAGTTTTTATTTTAAAAGTGAAAATTCACATATTTAGAAAATTATTTAGATAAAATAAATATTATTTTTGGAATCAGGACGTCGAAATTATCCAACGGTGAATTTTTCATAATTTTCTGAGACAGTCAAATTTTTGGGTAAAAATTAAATACCATTTAAATATATAATGTGTTTTATGACATCATAATGACCCAATGGTGATGTAATAAAATACCATAATCCTTATTTTCGGAAAATATATGTTTTATCATTAAAATAATGAGGTTTTGGGTTTGTTTGACTTACTTTTCAAAGCATTAATGGAGCCCTCAAGACTTATTCAACACTTTGCCTTTATAAATTAATTTCCATGGGAGTGTGACTCACCTCCACATAAGAAACCCTAATTTTTTAATAATTTCGGACCTTGTCCTTGTAAAATATTGTTTTCCTCTTTCCTTTTCCAGAAACCATTGGAAAATACCATGGTATGGTTTGTGGTTTGGATTATTTTAATATAAGGGGTCCCAAACCTAAATAATAAAGAATTCTCTCACCTTTCCTATATAAACCCACCCAAGCTCCCACTTCCTCCTCACTCAAAGCCCTTGGAGTTCGTCCAAACTCTTCCCTAATCTCTCTAGAATCCTCTCAAGGTGCCCCAAGCTCCCAAGAAGACTCTCACAAGCCTCTCTCTAGCCTTTGGAAGCACACTTCCAAGTAAGGGGTTTTCTTCCTTTCTCGTTTTTGTCAATTTTTCTTTAAGTTGTATTGCCCTTTTAATTTCAATTATGAATGTTGGGGTATGGTTTCACACCTCTCCCATACTTCCCTCTTATTGTTTGAATGATGGGAGACCCCTTTCTCTCTCATTAAAATCCTCCCATGTACACCCGTTACTATGCCGAAATTCCGAAAGAAACCTTTTTCTCCTCTTTTATATTCAAGCAATACTTTTGTATCATGAATCTAAATTCCTTTTCAATTGTTGTGAAATGTATATATATGACCTCCTTACTGTCCATTACATGTAAATATGATGAGGAACCCATTTCTCTCTCATCAACCTTTTTTATGAATTCTTATGTCACGCCGTTACACTGCCGAAATCACACCGATTTTCTAAGCCAATATCATTGTGTAGTGAATACCATGCCCATTTCTCCATCAAGGGTATTCACCTTTATGCACATTTACTTATTGATTATAAAGTTTCATGTATGAATTACACATTCCTTTATCATGGAATAAATTATTATGTTTTATGAATCCATGTTTTATGATCCATGTGGCACACTTATGCATGAAATGAAATGTTTAAGAAGGGTGCGCCCTTTATAGCGCTCCAATGCATTGGGTAAAGTATAGTATCATGATACGTCATGTGAAATGAGTGTTGACTCATGCTAATTAAAGTACAACGAGGGTTTACTTGTGCTTCAAGTGCAATGAGGGTTTACTCATGCACCATGTGAAATGAGCCTTGGCTCATGCTAATTCAATGATAAGTGTTCTTGCCACATTTCCATGTTATGGTTATCATGCTTTATCATGCCTTTATGTTCACGTTACTCTAATGCTCTATTGATGTTCCTATTGCCTAACATGTATTGTAATCCTCATGTTATTCATTGTGTACTCCCTTACTGGGCTTTATAGCTCACCCTTTTCTTATTCATGTCCTCAGGTTATCCCATGAAATGCTAAGTACGAAGGAATTTAGTGGTCATGTAAAGGAAGTTTTCAATAAGGATGTTGTATTTCAAGTTTAAAGTTTTTATGTAATGATCCTAAGCCCCAAAGACACTAAAACTCTCAATCTTCTTTGTTTTATCAAGTGAATTTTTAGGTAATAAAGCATGCTTAAGTTGTAATTAAAAGTATGGTTGTCATAATAAAAATATATTTGTGTGCAGTTTACATTGTGAGCACTGTTTGTCATAATGTGTTTGAAGAAAGGAATTCAAATAAAATATTCGAATTATTTGCTCGGGACTAGCAAATCTCAAGTTGGGGGTGTGATTATCCAATAAAAACATATAATTTAATTACATTTTAATGGTATTAAATGTTCATTTTTGATCTTATGGGCCTGAGTTAGTGCATTTTCATTATGAACATCCATTCTCATCATTTGTGCACTTCATGCCTAATATACACTAATTTAGGCCCAATGAGTCATCTGATTCTAAGGAATGTAATTATCAATATTTTAATTTGATATTTTGGGAACTGTATCTAAACCTAAATGTGAACATTTTTCATTCAGGGGTCAATGGAGAATTCATGGAAGAAGATGAGGATATTTTGTGATGAAAGGAAGCAATTCTAGAGAAGGCAGATTGGACACCATCCCACTGATGAGACTGTGGGTCCCAACATACAGGCCCAATTAACCCCAAATTTCGTGGGTTACTAGAAGACATGTACAGAAACAAATAACTCTTCATGAGATAATGCTAATTCTGCCTACATGGTGGTCATTTAGGCGGCCCAAGTTAGAGATAAAATTATGGGCTAGATTCTGCGGCCCAGAAAAATAGCCCACTAATTTGATCATATCTCGGAATCCACAACTCCAAATGGGCCACAATTTTACAGGAGATTAGAAGACATCTGGAGATCCATTTTCTTCTTCTATTGACCACTCTTATTCGGATATATAGAAGGTCATACAAACACGTCTGTTCGGTGGATGAAAGCTGGATGCCACCTCGGGTCAAATGTGGAAAAGTCCAAATTCCACAAGCTTTCCACCACCTATGGCCTACCAAAATTAATTGAGATGCTTTGTACTGTTGGAGGATCGACCCAAGGGCTCAAAAATGCCTATTTAAGGCAGTGGTGTTGGAGGATTTATGAATCTTTGGTGCTTGGTTTCATTGTAGTGTTATGCTGCCGCTTTGTGTTTGTAATCGCATTTCTTTCTCATGTAAGTTGTTTAATTCACCTTAGTTTCTTAATAAAAGTCCTTTGTTTACTCTTATTCTGTTATCTACTTATCACGTTGATACCGTTGGTTCAAGGTGTGAATTTATTCACACCATACTTTGTGATATTTATCACACAACGGAGGAGTGATCTTTTTGTTGTTGTTGTTTTTACTTCTTCAATTCCACCTTTGTAAGTCTACTTCCCGCTTCCGTTGAAGACATGTCATCAATGGAGGGCTAACTCTTTTATGGTTTGATCCAAGGGAGTATCAAGGGGCTGTATTTTATGTTATTTATCACTCCATTAATGTCTAATCACTTCTTTTAAATGAGATTTTTATTTTATGATTTTAAAACATCTTCATCCTTATTGAATTTAAGGTCACACATTTCAAGTGCTAATACGAACCTCTACCTTGGAGTGATCAAAAATTTGATCATTAAAGTGTATAGGTGATTAGTATTAGGATGTGTAGGCATTAAACCAGTAAGTGATGATTTCATTTGATCTTCTTAAATAAATCCATCTCAATTATAAGAAATTGAAATCATTAAAAAAGTAATTCATCCAATCCACCCCGAGCAATAACCTAGCATCAACCCATTCTTTTAAATTGAATTCAGTTAAATCTGTTAGTTATCCTTTAAACCCATATAAAATCAACCCAAGTTGGACACTTCATATCCAAAAATGATCCATATAATGTACGTGTCTATAGGTTTCTTCTTAGGTCTCTCAGGATTCGATAACCCAAGCTAAACTACAAGGACCGTTCTACCTTCATCTCTTGGGTAAATTTGAGCGAGAATCAAATTTTGGCACCGTTGTCGGGGACCCAAGTAAGTAATCTAAACACCCATTCTATTCTCCCCCATTTATTCTTTTCTCATCCAAATTCTCTTATCTTGTCCCTTTCACATTTTTTTTTCTTTTGGCGCATGTTCGCCTACACCCGCGATCAATCAAACCGTCTAGTTAGGGTGGATAGTCCTGGGGTTGGGGAGTCAAGTACACCAAGGGAACTCTTTCAATTAGATCCTAATTTTCCAAACACCCCCAAGTCAAAAATTTATCTCATTTCAATGGAATGTATTCAAAGAAACCAACTCATAAACCCGGGTGGAAACCAAAATGGAAACCCAAATGAGACAGCCCCAAACTTGGGGAATGAAATTGATCAAACCATGAATGACTACCTCACACCTTCCTGGACCAATGCCCCCTCATGCATTAGACACAATTCCCTAGGAGATTCCAACTACATCTTTAAACCCCAAGTCCTAAACCACCTTCCCACATTCCATGGAATGGAGTCCGAGATGCCATACCTGCACATTAAGGAGTTCAATGGCATTGTAGAAACCATGTGTCCCCCACATCAACTAGAAAGATGATGCTATTTCCTTTTTCTTTAAAGGATTGAGCTAAAAATTGGCTAAACAATTTGATACCATCATCCATAAACTCTTGGGACCAACTACAAAGAGAATTCTACAAAAAATACTTTCCCCACCACAAAACAATTGCACTTAAAAAGAGTATCCAAAACTTTTTTGAAAAAGAGGGAGAGTCATTCTATGAAACATGGGAGAGGTTCAAAGACACTCTAAACATGGTTCCACACCATGGTTTTTCTATTCCTGAACAAGTGAGAATTTTCTATGAAGGGTTGGGTCCGAGGAACAAACAATTCATTGACATGATGTGTAATGGAACCTTTAAAAACAAAGCCCCAAATGATGCTTACAAGTATCTAGAAAGCCTTTCTGAACAAAACCAAACATGGGGAACTTCACCTTATTCTGAAAAGCCACAAAGAACTACTGGAATTCATATACTTAGAGAAGAGGAAAGCCTTAGGGCTAAACTCACAGCACTCTCTAGGAAGGTTGAAGAGATAGACCTTAGGAAAGTCCATGAAATCCAAACTGTTGACCTTGTTTGCACAATTTGTGACAAACATGACCATAAGACAGACAACTTCCCAACCATTCCATCCATCAAGGATGTTATTTTAGGAGGACCCCTAGTGGAATTAAATGCTTTGAACTTTCAAAAGCCTCAATACTGAAACAACTTAAACCCAAGGTATAACGACCACCCAGGCTTCTACTGGAAAGATAACCAACAAACTAGCCAACCACAGGGACAAAATCCTTACCCCCATCAGAACTACCAAACCCATAACTAGTTCCAAACCCAACCTATCCAATACCAACAGCCATCGGTCCATTTTCAATAAACCATCCCACCTCCAAAATATTCCCCTGAGATAAACCAATCTACTCAAGCACCAACCCAAACGGTTCCCCAAAGCCTACTAGAACAACTGTGCAAACAATTGGAGAGGATGAACTCAGAAGTCTCTTCCCTAAAACAAGAACTTAAAACCATCAAAATTGGAAAGGCACCCATGCCTACTCAGGTGGTTCCATCCTCAACTTCAAGGAGAGAGTCAAGTTGTGCTCAAACAACTCATGAACAACTAAAGGCTGTGACTGTTTTAAGAAGTGGCAAATCAATTGAGAAACCTGAACAACTAATTCAGAACCCACCTAAAGATTCAAACTTGGATGAAAATTCAAATGAACCACAACATCAAACTGAGGAAACTGATAACATTTTCAAGGAAACACCTCTTCAACAAACAACCCCACAACCTGCACCATTTCCTCAACGCATGAGGGGGAAACCCAAGCCTGAACTGAGTGAAACATTGAGGGAAATATTCTCACAAGTCAAGTTGAACATTCCTATTCTCTATGCAATCCAAACCATACCTTCCTACTCAAAGTACCTTAAGGACTTGTGCACTTTTAAAAGAAAATTTTCACATAAAAACTAAGTCCTTTTGGCTGTTAATGTGAGTACCACCATTCAAGGGACCATTCCTCCTAAGTTGAAAAACCCGGGTTTCCCTTACATAAATGTTGAACTAGGAGAGAGAAAAGTTGTCAAGGCCTTGTGTGACCTAGGTGCTAGGGTCAATCTCATCCCATATGCTGTGTACTGCCAATTAGGCCTAGAAGAGCTCCAACCCACATCTGTCACACTTCAGCTTGCTGATCGTAGCATTAGGGTTCCAAAGGGGATTTTAAAGGACGTTCTGGTAAAGGTTGAAAACTTCATCTACCCTGCTGACTTCATTGTCCTGGACAACCATCCAAACTTAGGAAATAAGGAACAAACCCCAATCATCCTTGGCCATCCTTTTCTTGCAACAATCAACTCTATTATCCGAGTTCGAAATGGGAACATGACCATCACCTTTGGGAACATGAGTCTAGACTAGAACATCTATAATGCAAGCTCACAAACAGGGGATGATGAGGACATTCATGAAGTAAACATGATAGGAAGTATTGATAATGAATCCATGGAACATTAAGGAATATTTAATGAATGTTTAAGTCAGGATGAGATTTATTTCCTTTGTTCATATAAAGGAATTTTATCTCCTTGGCTTGAATCAATTTCAAATTGCTCTTATGATGAAGTCTTAGGTCCAACAATCAGTGAAACCTTTCAAGAAACCACTTTCATAGAGACCCCTCTAAATTCCTTCCCTAAATCTGATCAAGCCAATCTAGTAGCTGAAACTTCTACATGTGAGGAATCAATCTTATCTAAAACTCTAGAAAAAGAAATTGATCTTGATCCAATGTCCCAATATTATGCTAAAATTCTAAACCAACCTGATCTTGAATTGAAGGAACTTCCTGCTACACTCAAGTATGGTTTCCTAGGAGACAATCAAACACATCCTATTGTCATTTATTCTTCTCTTGAATCCAATCATGAGAGGATGCTTCTAGATGTCCTTAGGAAGCATAAGAAATCCATTGGTTGGACCCTTTCTGATATTCCTGGGATTAGCCCACTTATCGGGACTCATAGGATTGTTCTGGAATCTGATTCAAAGCCATGTCCTCAACCTCAATGGCGACTCAATCCTAATCTCGTGGAGGTGGTAAGGAAAGAACTTCTGAAATTATTGAAAGCCGGTATCATATATCTCATATCTAAGAGTGAATGGGTGAGCCCAATCCAAGTGGTTCCAAAAAAGGCTGGAATCACAGTGATAACCAATGAGGATGGAGAGATTCTTCCAACAAGGGTGAGTAGTGGATGGAGGGTCTGCATTGACTATAGGAAACTAAACTCATTCACCAAGAAGGACCATTTCCCCTTACCATTCATTGACCAAGTCCTTGATAGAGTGGCAGGTCATGCCTTCTACTGTTTCGTAGATGGGTACTCAGGGTACAATCAAATTGAGGTCTCCCTAAAGGATCAAGGGAAGACTACATTCACATGTCCTTTCGGTAACTTTTCCTTCAAACGCATGCCCTTCAGGTTATGAAATTCCCCAGGAACCTTCCAGTGGTGCATGATGGGAATCTTCTCAGACATGGTAGGGGATTTTCTAGAGGTCTTCATGGATGACTTCTCTGTGTTTGGGGATACTTTTGAGGGATGTCTTCAGAATGTGGAGAGAGTCTTTTCAAGATGTGAAGAAAAGAATCTGGTCCTAAACTGGGAAAAATTCCATTTCATGGTTAAAGAGGGACTTGTTCTAGGCCATATGGTCTCGAGTAGGGGGATTTAAGTTGATAAAGAAAAGGTTGACATCATTCGTCACCTTCCATCACCCAAAACCGTCAAGGAAGTTAGGTCTTTCTTAGGACATGATGGTTTCTATAGAAGATTCATCAAGGAATTTAGTTCAATCTCCCGTCCCCTTTGTGCTCTGCTAGTAAAGGATGCTCCATTTGTTTGGACCGAAAGTTGTGAGGGTTCATTCTCAACCCTCAAATCCTCTCTCACCTCTCCTCCCATTATGAAATCTCCAAATTGGAACCTTCCTTTCGAACTTATGTGTGATTCTAGTGACTTTGCTGTAGGATCTGTGTTAGGACAACGTTGTGATAAAAATCCTTATGTCATTTCTTATGCAAGAAAATCCTTAAATGATTCCCAAATCAACTACACCACCACTGAAAAGGAGTTACTTGATATTGTGTTTGCCTTAGAGAAGTTTAGGTCCTACCTCTTAGGATCCCCCATCACTGTGTTCACTGACCATTCTGCATTAAAATACCTCTTCCAAAAACAAGATGCTAAGGCTAGACTGATTAGGTGGGTCCTTCTCTTACAAGAATTTGACCTCACAATCAAGGATAAAAAGGGAGTTGAAAATGTTGTAGCTGATCACCTCTCTAGGATGGAATTTAAAGACAACTCAAATCACATTTCTGTGTCTGATTCGTTTCCTGATGAACACCTATACTCTGTGACTGACTGCCCCTGGTATGCTGACATAGAAAATTTCTTAGTGACAGGAGTCATTCCAAAATTCTTAGGGACTCTAGCTCGAAGGAAATTTCTTTCTGATGTTAGAAACTATGTGTTTGATGATCCATACCTCTATAAGTTCTGCCCTGACCAAGTCATTAGGAGGTGTGTTCCAGAATCTGAACAAGATTCCATCCTTAAATTCCGTCACAGTGAGCATGTGGAGGTCACTTTTCCTCTAAGAAAACATCTAATAAGATTCTTCAATGTGGTCTTTTCTAGCCCACCCTATCAAGGGACTCCTACACATTTTGTCAAAGCTGTCCTAGGTGGCAACAAGTAGGGTCCATCACAAAAAGGAATCAAATTCCACTCACTCCCATCTTAGTGGTTGAAATATCTGACTGTTGGGGAATTGATTTCATGGGTCCCTTCCCAAACTCTCGGGGATACCTCTACATACTCTTAGCTGTTGATTGTGTCTCAAAATGGGTTGAGGCCATTCCCACTAAGTCCAATGATCATCAAGTTGTGATTCGATTTCTAAAAGAGAATATATTTTCAAGATTGGGAATTCCTGGGGCTATAATCAGTGATCGAGGAACCCATTTTTGCAACCGCCCATTCACTTCACTCATGTCTAAGTATGGTATTTCTCATAAAGTTTCCACTGCATACCATCCTCAAACCAATGGTCAAGCTGAGTTAGAGAATAGGGAGATTAATCAAATTCTTGAAAAAACTATCAACCCATCTAGGAAAGATTGGTCTGAGAAACTCTTAGATACTCTTTGGGCCTATAGAATTGCATATAAAACCATTTTAGGAATGTCCCCATATAGGTTGGTTTATGGTAAAGCATGCCATTTGCCAATGGAGATTGAACATAAGGCCTTTTGGGAAATTAAGAAAATGGATTATGACCTCTCATTGGCCGGAACAAAAAGGAAATTAGATCTCAATGAACTGGAGGAACTAAGGATAGAGGCATATGAAAATTCAAGGATCAATAAAGCTAGAGTTCAGGCCTACCAATCTAGGAATATCAAGGTCAAACATTTTGAACCGGGAAAACTTATGCTCTTGTATAGTTCAAAACTTCATTTACACCCGGGAAAGTTAAGGTCTAGATGGTCAGGACCTTTCATAGTGCATTATGTGTACCCCCATGGGGCAGTAGAAATTCAAGATCCCACAAGTGGTAACATTTTCAAGGTCAATGGTCAAAGGTTAAAACCATTCATTGAATCATTCAATAAACAAGAAATAGAGGTTGATTTAACTGAGCCAACCTATGAACCAGGAACAAATTAATAGATTTAGGGTCCATGTCGGGCTAACGGCGTTAAACAAAGCGCTGAATGGGAGGCAACCCATGGTTTTCAAGTTTCCAATAATTTCGTTGTTTTAATCAACTTTATACTTTAAATAGGGTTAATGAGACATTTTGATATTTTGAAAAAAAATAAACTGTTGACATGTTCTTCTATAATGAGTATGGATGGCTACGAAAGGGGAGCACCATATTCATCCGTGTCACGTGGTGTGATCCTTGAGTAATACCTTACCCAGAAATTTAAAAAGAAGACAATGTATCATCAGTTTGTTTTTTTGATGTGTTTTTAGGTTAAAAAATTAAAAAACAATAAATAAATAAATAAATAAAAATATAATAATAATAAAAAAGTCCACGCCATAGGCCGTGGGGCAAACCCCGTCACAACCGGCGAAGCCGCGGGGACTTGAACCCGGGACCGAAGGGAGACAGGGGTGCGCACTTACCACTGACCTACGGCTTCTTGTGCTTCCTTATTCTATAATTTATATATTCTTATATTTTACTTCCTTTATTATATAAATATATATATATATAGTTTTTTTTATTTTTTTCCACTAGGGAACTTTGCAAGCGACATGGATATCAAAGGAATAATTCGAGCGGCAAGAACTTCAAACTTCAACCACCAGGTGACTTCATTACATGATCCTCATATTTCAATTTCCTTATTGAACTCCCCTTTTTATTCCTATACCCCATTCTAAATTTTATTTTTATGAAACTAGGGACAGTTTCATTCTAAGTTGGGGGGTGTGGAAACAAAATGTTTGTTTAAAAAAACAATGATAAAAAAAAAGTAAAATTCCTTTATCATTCATATAATAACATCTTTTCTCACATTAAAACTACATAGAAAATAACTTTTATTTCCTTGACTCTTAATTTAATTTATGATTAATTTTAAAAGCATTGATTTTGGAAGTTTGGTTGTCCAATGAAAATTTTCATCATTTTTATTTTCATCCATTAAATCAAAATGCCACAATGCACATCTTCTAGACTGTGGGGTACTAATTTTAATTTTTGGGGTCCCATAATAAATAGCATAGGATGGTTTAATTTTTATGAATAATATGAGTATTCAAAAAAAATTAATTAAAAAAAATTAAAAAAAAAAATTTGTGTGTAGAGCAATGGATTGATAAAATGTGAGGCTTTCGGCACTTGGGGATCGTGACTCCAGAGTTGTCTAGCCATTAGTTTTTCAATCTATCTCAATTTATGGTAATATGACTTTGTTTTTGATTAATTTAACTGGAGACGGTGCCCGAGTATGTGGGCTTCACTTGGTGCCCTAAGGCCTTTGAGTCTGGGAGTCATCGGCGAAGTCTTGCTACATGGGTTAATTTGATTAACTGCAATCTCAATTACTATGGAAATATTGCAAAAAAAATCCAGAAAAAAGGAATGAAGAATACTCATATTAGGATTAAATGTGATTCCACCTAGCGCTTCCATGATTTTCCCCTTGAATGAAAATGAACCCCCATATCTATTGTGATTCACTACACATCATTACACCTAACTGAGTTGGATGAAGTATGATGATGGATTTGATAAAAGGAATGGGCTTGGGATTGGGATCTGCTTTTAAATTCATTTTGTTTTAAATTATCTTGATAGGTTATAAAAATATATTTGTGTGCAGTTTACATTGTGAGCATTGTTTGTTATAATGTGTTTGAAGAAAGGAATTCAAATAAAATCATCGAATTATTTGCTCGGGACTAGCAAATATCAAGTTGGGGGGTGTTATTATCCAATAAAAACATATATTTTAATTACGTTTTAATGGTATTAAATGTTCATTTTTTATCTTATGGGCCTGAGTTAGTGCATTTTCATTATGAACATCCATTCTCATCATTTGTGCACTTCATGCCTAATATACACCAATTTAGGCCCAATGAGTCATCTGATTCTAAGGAATGTAATTATAAATATTTTAATTTTATATTTTGGTAACTGTATCTATACTTAAATTTGAACATTTTTCATTCAGGGATCAATGGAGAATTCATGGAAGAAGATGGGGATATTTTGTGATGAAAGGAAGCAATTCTAGAGAAGGAAGATTGGACATCATCCCACTGATTAGACTGTGGGGCCCAACATACAAGCCCAATTAATCCCAACTTTCGTGGTATTCTAGAAGACATGTATAGGAACAAACAACTCTTCATGAGATAATGCTAATTCGGCCTCCATGGTGGTCATTTAGGCTCCCCAAGTTAGAGATAAAATTCTGGGCCAGATTCTGCGACACAAAAAAACATACCACTAATTTGATCATATATAGGAATCCACAACTCCAACTGGGTCCAAATTTTACAGGAGGTTATAAGACATCCGGAGATCCATTTTATTCTTCTATGGCCCACTCTGATTCGGCCATCTAAAAGGTCATACAAACGCGTCTGTTCGTTGTATGAAAGTTGGATGCCACCTCGGGTCAAATGTGGAAGAGTCCAAATTCCACAATCTTTCCACCACCTATGGCCTACCAAAATTAATTGAGATGCTTTGTACTATTGGAGGCACAACCCAAGGGCTCAAAAATGCCTATTTAAGGCAGTGGTGTTGGAGGATTTATGAATCTTTGGTGATTGTCTTCATTGTAGTGTTATGTTGTCGCTTTGTGTTTGTAATCGCATTTCTTTATCATGTAAGTTGTTTAATTCACCTTAGTTTCTTAATAAAAGTCCTTTGTTTACTCTTATTCTATTCTATACTTATCACGTTGATACCATTGGTTCAATGTGTGAATTTATTCACACCATACTTTGTGATATTTATCACACAACGGAGGATTGATCTTTTTGTTGTTGTTGTTTTTACTTCTTCAATTCCACCTTTGTAAGTCTACTTCCCGCTTCCGTTGAAGACATGTCATCAATGGAGGGATAACTCTTTTATGGGTTGATCCAAGGGAGTAAAAGGGGCTCTATTGGATGTTATTTATCACTTCATTAATGGCTAATCACTTCTTTTAAATGAGATTTTTATTTGATGATTTTAAAACATCTTCATCCTTATTGAATTTAAGGTCGCACATTTCAAGTGCTAATACGAACCTCTACCTTGGAGTACTCAAAACTTTGATCCTTCAAGTGTATAGGTGATTAGTATTAGTATGTGTAGGAATTAAACCAGTAAGTGATGATTTCATTTGATCTTCTTAAATGAATCCATCTCAATTATAAGAAATTGAAATCATTAAAAAAATAATTCATCCAATCCACCCCGAGCGATAACCTAGGATCAACTCATTATTTTAAATTGAATTCACTTAAATCTATTAGTTATCCTTTAAACCCATATAAAATCAACCCAAGTTGGACACTTCATATCCAAAAACAGTCCATAGAATGTACGTGTCTATAGGTTTCTTCTTAGGTCTCTGAGGATTCGATAACCCAAGCTAAACTACAAGGACCGTTCTACCTTCATCTCTTGGGTAAATTTGAGCGAGAATAAAATTTTGGCGCTGTTTCCGAGGACACAAGTAAGTAATCTAAACACCCATTCTATTCTCCCCCATTTCTTCTTTTCTCATCCAAAATCTCTTATCTTTTCCCTTTCTCATTTTTTTTCTTTTGGCGCATGTCCGCCTACATCCATGATCAATCAAACCGTCTAGTTAGGGTGGATAGTCCTGGGGTTGGGGAGTCAAGTACACCAAGGGAACTCTTTCAATTAGATCCTAATTTTCCAAAAACCCCCGAGTCAAAAATTGAGACCATTTAAATGGAAGGTATTCAAAGAAACCAACTCATAAACCCGGGTGGAAACCAAAATGGAAACCCAAATGAGGCAGCCCCAAACTTGGGGAATGCAATTGATCAAACCATGAATGACTACCTCACACCTTCCTGGACCAATGCCCCCTCATGCATTAGACACAATTCCCTAGGAGATGCCAACTACATCTTTAAACCCCATGTCCTAAACCACCTTCCCACACTCCATGGAATGGAGTCCGGGATACCATACCTGCACATTAAGGAGTTCAATGACATTGTAGAAACCATGTGTCCCCCACATCAACTAGAATCTACTAAGATGAGGTTATTTCCTTTTTCTTTAAAGGATTGATCTAAAAATTGGCTAAACAATTTGAGACCATCATCCATAAACTCTTGGGACCAACTACAAAGAGAATTCTACAAAAAATACTTTCCCCACCACAAAACAATTGCACTTAAAAAGATTATCCAAAACTTTTTTGAAAAAGAGGGAGAGTCATTTTATGAAACATGGGAGAGGTTCAAAGACACTATAAACATGGTTCCACACCATGGTTTTTCTATTCCTGAACAAGTGAGAATTTTCTATGAAGGGTTGGGTCCGGGGAACAAACAATTCATTGACATGATGTGTAATGGAACCTTTAAAAACAAAGCCCCAAATGATGCTTACGAGTATCTAGAAAGCCTTTCTGAACAAAACCAAACATGGGGAACTTCACCTTATTCTGAAAAGCCACAAAGAACTACTGGAATTCATACACTTAGATAAGAGGAAAGCCTTAGAACTAAACTTGCATCACTCTCTAGGAAGGTTGAAGAGATAGACCTTAGGAAAGTCCATGAAATCCAAACTGTTGACCCGGTTTGCACAATTTGTGACAAACATGACCATAAGATAGACAATTTCCCAACCATTCCATCCATCAAGGATGTTATTTTAGGAGGACCCCCAGCAGAAGTAAATGCTTTGAACTTTCAAAAGCCACACTACCAAAACAACTTCAACCCAAGGTATAACGACCACCCAGGCTACCGCTAGAAAGATAACCAACAACCTAGCCAACCACAGGGACAAAATCCTTACCCCCATCAGAACTACCAAACCCATAACCAGTTCCAAACCCAACCTATCCAATACCAACAGCCACCGGTCCATTTTCAACAAACCATCCCACCTCCAAAATATCCCCCTGGGATAAACCAATCTACTCAAGCACCAACCCAAACTGTTCCACAAAGCCTACTAGGACAACTATGAAAACAAATGGAGAGGATGAACTCAGAAGTCCCTTCCCTAAAACAAGAACTTCAAACCATCAAAAATGGAAAGGCACCCATGCCTACTCAGGCGGTGCCATCCTCAACTTCAAGGGGAGAGTCAAGTTGTGCTCAAACAACTCATGAACAACTAAAGGCTATGACTGTTTTAAGAAGTGGGAAATCAATTGAGAAACCTGAACAACTAATTCAGAACCCACCTAAAGATTCAAACATGGATGAAAATTCAAATGAACCACAAGATCAAACTGAAGAAACTGATAACATTTTCAATGAAACACCTCTTCAACAAACAGCCCCACAACCTGCACCATTTCATCAATGCATGAGGGGGAAACCCAAGCCTGAAATGAGTGAAACATTGAGGGAAATCTTCTCACAAGTCAAGTTGAACATTCCTCTTCTCGATGCAATCCAAACCATACCTTCCTAATCAAAGTACCTTAAGGACATGTGCACTTTTAAAAGAAAATTTTCACATAAAAACCAAGTCCTTTTGGCTGCTAATGTGAGTACCACCATTCAAGGGACCATTCCTCCTAAGTTGAAAGACCTGGTTTGCCCTTACATCAATGTTGAACTAGGAGAGAGAAAAGCTGTCAAGGCCTTGTGTGACCTAGGTGCTAGTGTCAATCTCATCCCATATGTTGTGTACTGCCAGTTAGGCCTAGAAGAGCTCCAACCCACATCTGTCACACTTCAGCTTGCTGGTCGTGGCATTAGGGTTCCAAAGGGGATTTTAAAGGACGTTCTAGTAAAGGTTGAAAACTTCATCTACCCTGCTGACTTCATTGTCCTTGACAACCATCCAAACTTAGGAAATAAGTAACAAACCCCAATCATCCTTGGTCGTCCTTTTCTTGAAACAATATACTCTGTATCCGAGTTCGAAATGGGAACATGACCATCACCTTTGGGAACATGAGTCTAGACTTGAACATCTATAATGCAAGCTCACAAATAGGGGATGATGAGGACATTCATGAAGTAAACATGATAGGAAGCATTGATAATGAATCCATGGAACATCAAGGAATATTTAATGAATGTTTAAGTCGGGATGAGATTGATTTCCTTTGTTCATATAAAGGAAGTTTATCTCCTTGGCTTGAATCATTTTCAAATTGCTCTTATGATGAAGTCTTAGGTCCAACAATCAGTGAAACCTTTCAAGAAACCACTTTCATAGAGACCCCTCTAAATTTATTCCCTAAATCTGATCAAGCCAATCTAGTAGCTGAAACTTCTACATGTGAGGAATCAATCCTCTCTGAAACTCTAAAAAAATAAATTGATCTTGATCCAATGTCCCAATCTTCTGCTAAAATTCTAAACCAACCTAATCTTGAATTGAAGGAACTTCCTACTACACTCAAGTATGCTTTCCTAGGAGACAATCAAACACATCCTATTTTCATTTCTTCTTCTCTTGAAGACAATCATGAGAGGATGCTTCTAGATGTCCTTAGGAAGCATCAGAAATCCATTGGTTGGACCCTTTATGATATTCCTAGGATTAGCCCACTTATCGGGACTCATAGGATTGTTCTGGAATCTGATTTAAAGCCATGTCGTCAACCTCAACGGTGAATCAATCCTAATCTCATGGAGGTAGTAAGGAAAGAACTTCTGAAATTATTGAAATCTAGTATCATATATCCCATAGCTGAGAGTGAATGGGTGAGCCCAATCCAAGTGGTTCCAAAAAAGGCTGGAATCACAGTGATAACCAATGAGGATGGAGAGATTCTTCCAACAAATGTGAGTAGTGGATGGAGGGTCTGCATTGACTATAGGAAAATAAACTCATTCACCAAGAAGGACCATTTCCCCTTACCATTCATTGACCAAGTCCTTGAGAGAGTGGAAGGTCATGCCTTCTACTGTTTCTTAGATGGGTACTCAGGGTACAATCAAACTGAGGTATCCCTAGAGGATCAAGGGAAGACTACATTCACTTGTCCTTTCGGTACCTTTTCCTTCAAACGCATGCCCTTCGGGTTATGCAATGCCCCTGGAACCTTCCAGCGGTGCATGATGGGAATCTTCTCAGACATGGTAGGGGGTTTTCTAGAGGTCTTCATGGATGACTTCTCTGTGTTTGGGGATACTTTTGAGGGATTCCTGCAGAATGTGGAGAGAGTCTTGTCAAGATGTAAAGAAAATAATCTGGTCCTAAACTAGGAAAAATGCCATTTCATGGTTAAAGAGGGACTTGTTTTAGGCCATCTGGTCTCGAGTAGGGGGATTGAAGTTGATAAAGCAAAGGTTGACATAATTCGTCACCTTCCATCACCCAAAACTGTCAAGGAAGTGAGGTCTTTATTAGGACATGCTGGTTTCTATAGAAGATTCATCAAGGACTTTAGTTCAATCTCCCATCCCCTTTGTGATCTACTAGTAAAGGATGCTCCATTTGTTTGGACCGAAAGCTGTGAGGGTTCATTCTCAACCCTCAAATCCTCTCTCACCTCTCCTCCCATTATGAAATCTCCAAATTGGAACCTTCCTTTCGAACTTATGTGTGATGCCAGTGACTTTGTTGTAGGAGCTGTGTTAAGACAACGTTGTGATAAACATCCTTATGTCATTTCTTATCCAAGAAAATCCTTAAATGATGCCCAAATCAACTACACCACCACTGAAAAGGAGTTACTTGCTATTGTGTTTGCCTTAGAGAAGTTTAGGTCCTACCTCTTAGGATCCCCCATCACTGTGTTCACTAACCATTCTGCACTAAAATAACTCTTCCAAAAACAAGATGCTAAGGCTAGACTGATTAGGTGGGTCCTTCTCTTACAAGAATTTGACCTCACAATCAAGGATAAAAAGGGAGTTGAAAATGTAGTAGCTGATCACCTCTCTAGGATGGAATTCAAAGACAACTCGAATCACCTTTATGTGTCTGATTCGTTTCCTGATGAACACCTATAATCTGTGAGTGACTGCCCCTGGTATGCTGACATAGAAAATTTCTTAGTGACAGGAGTAATTCCAAAATTCTTAGGGACTCAAGATCGAAGGAAATTTCTTTCTGATGTTAGACACTATGTGTTTGATGATCCATACCTCTATAAGTTCTGCCCTGACCAAGTCATTTGGAGGTGTGTTCCAGAATCTGAACAAGAGTCCATCCTTAAATTTTGTCACAGTGAGGCATGTGGAGGTCACTTTTCCTCTAAGAAAACATCTGCTAAGATTCTTCAATGTGGTCTTTTCTGGCCCACCCTCTCAAGGGACTCCTACACATTTTGTCAAAGCTGTCCTAAGTGTCAACAAGTAGGTTCCATCACAAAAAGGAATCAAATGCCACTCACTCCCATCTTAGTGGTTGAAATATTTGACTGTTGGGGAATTGATTTCATGGGTCCCTTCCCAAACTCTCGGGGATACCTCTACATACTCTTAGCTGTTGATTATGTCTCAAAATGGGTTGAGGCCATTCCCACTAAGTCCAATGATCATCAAGTTGTGATTCGACTTCTAAAAGAGAACATATTTTCAAGATTGGGAATTCCTAAGGCTATAATCAGTGATCGAGGAACCCATTTCTGCAACCGCCCATTCGCTTCACTCATGTCTAAGTATGGTATTTCTCATAAAGTGTCCACTGCATACCATCCTCAAACCAATGGTCAAGCTGAGTTAGTGAATAGGGAGATTAAGAAAATTCTTGAAAAAACTGTCAACCCCTCTAGGAAAGATTGGTCTGAGAAACTCTTAGATGCTCTTTGGGCCTATAGAACTGCATATAAAACCATTTTAGGAATGTCTCCATATAGGTTGGTTTATGGTAAAGCATTCCATTTGTCAGTGGAGATTGAACATAAGGCCTTTTGGGCAATTAAGAAAATGGATTATGACCTCTCATTGGCCGTAACAAAAAGGAAATTAGATCTCAATGAACTGGAGGAACTAAGGATGGAGGCTTATGAAAATTCAAGGATCAATAAAGCAAGAGTTCAAGCCTACCAATCTAGGAATATCAAGGTCAAACATTTTGAACTGGGAAAACTTATGCTCTTGTATAGTTCAAAACTTCATTTACACCCGGGAAAGTTAAGGTCTAGATGGTCAGGACCTTTCATAGTGCATTATGTGTACCCCCATGGGATAGTAGAAATTCAAGATCCCATAAGTGGTTACATTTTCAAGGTCAATGGTCAAAGGTTAAAACCATTCATTGAATCATTCAATAAACAGGAAATAGAGGTTGAGTTAACTGAGCCAACCTATGAACCAAAAACAAATTAATAGATTTAGGGTCCATGTCGGGCTAATGACGTTAAACAAAGCGCTGAATGGGAGGCAACCCATGGTTTTCAAGTTTCCAATAATTTCGTTGTTTTAATAAACTTTATATTTTAAATAGGGTTAATGATACATTTTGATATTTCGAAAAAAAATAAATTGTTGACCTGTTCTTCTATAATGAGTATGGATGGGTACAAAAGGGGATCACCATATTCATCCGTGTCACGTGGTGTGATCCTTGAGTAATACCTTACCCAGAAATTTAAAAAGAAGACAATGTATCATCAGTTTGTTTTTTTGATGTGTTTTTAGGTTAAAAAAATTAAAAAACAAAAAATAAATAAATAAAAATATAATAATAATAAAAAAATCCATGCCATAGGCCGTGGGGAAAACCCCGTCACAACCGGTGAAGCCGCGGGGACTCGAACCCGGGACCGAAGGGAGACAGGGGCGCGCACTTACCACTGACCTACGGCTTCTTGTGCTTCCTTATTCTATAATTTATATATTCTTATATTTTACTTCCTTTATTATATAAATATATATATATATATTGTTTTTTTTTGTTTGTTTTTTTTTTCTTTTTTCCCACTAGGGAACTTTTCAAGCGACATGGATATCAAAGGAATAATTCGAGCGGCAAGAACTTCAAACTTCAACCACTGGGTGACTTCATTCCATGATCCTCATATTTCAATTTCCTTATTGAACTCCCCTTTTTATTCCTCTACCCCATTCTAAATTTTATTTTTATGAAACTAGGGACAGTTTCATTCTAAGTTGGGGGTGTGGAAACAAAATGTTTGTTTAAAAAAAATGATAAAAAAAAAGTAAAATTCCTTTATCATTTATATAATAACATCTTTTCTCACATTAAAACTACATAGAAAATAACTTTTATTTCCGTGACTCTTAATTTAATTCATTATTAAGTTTAAAAGCATTTATTTTGGAAGTTTGGTTGTCCAATGAAAATTTTCATCATTTTTATTTTCATCCATTAAATCAAAATGCCACAATGCACGTCCTCTAGACTGTGGGGTACTAATTTGAATTTTTGGGGTCCCATAATAAATAGCATAGGCTGGTTTAATTTTTATGAATAATATGAGTATTCAAAAAAAATTAAAAAAAATAAAAAAAAATTGTGTGTAGAGCAATGGATTGATAAAATACGAGGCTTCCGGCACTTGGGGATGGTGACTATAGAGTTGTCTAGCCCTGAGTTTTTCAATCTATCTCTATTTATGGTAATATGACTTTGTTTTTGATTAAGTTAACTCGAGACGATGCCTGAGTATGTGGGCTTCACTTGGTGCCCTAAGGCCTTTGAGTCTGGGAGTCATCGGCAAAGTCTTGCTACATGGGTTAATTTGATTAACTGCAATCTCAATTACTATGGAAATATTGCAAAAAAAATCCAAAAAAAAGGAATGAAGAATACTCATATTAGGATTAAATGTGATTCCACCTAGCGCTTCCATGATTTTCCCCTTGAATGAAAATGAACCCCCATATCTATTGTGATTCACAACACATCATTACAACTAATTGAGTTGGATGAAGTATGATGATGGATTTGATCAAAGGAATGGGCTTGGGATTGGGATCTACTTTTAAATTCATCTTGTTTTAAATTATCTTTATAGGTTATAAAAATATATTTGTGTGCAGTTTACATTGTGAGCATTGTTTTTTATAATGTGTTTGAAGAAAGGAATTCAAATAAAATCATCGAATTATTTGCTCGGGACTAGCAAATATCAAGTTGGGGGGTGTGATTATCCAATAAAAACATATATTTTAATTACATTTTAATGGTATTAAATGTTCATTTTTGATCTTATGGGCCTGAGTTAGTGCATTTTCATTATGAACATCCATTTTCATCATTTGTGCACTTCATGCCTAATATACACCAATTTAGGCCCAATGAGTCATATGATTATAAGGAATGTAATTATCAATATTTTAATTTTATATTTTGGGAACTATATCTACACTTAAATTTGAACATTTTTCATTCAGTGATAAATGGAGAATTCATGGAAGAAGATGGGGATATTTTGTGATGAAAGGAAGCAATTCTAGAGAAGGAAGATTGGACACCATCCCACTGATGAGACTGTGGGGCCCCACATAAAGGCTCAATTAACCCCAAATTTCTTGGGATGCTAGAATACATGTATAGGAACAAATAACTCTTCATGATCTAATGCTAATTCTGCCTCCATGGTGGTCATTTATGCGCCCCAAATTAGAGATAAAATTCTGGGCCAGATTCTGCGGCCCAGAAAAACATCCCACTAATTTGATCATATCTAGGAATAAAAAACTCCAAATGGGCCAAAATGTTACATGATGTTAGAAAACATCCGGAGCTCCATTTTCTTATTCTATGGCCCACTCTGATTCGGTCATCTAAAAGGACATCAAAATGCGTATGTTCGGTGGATGAAAGCTGGCTTCCACCTCGGGTCAAATGTGGAAAAGTCCAAATTCCACAAGTTTTCCACCACCTATGGCCTACCAAAATTAATTGAGATGATTTGTACTGTTGGAGGCTCGACCCAAGGGCTCAAAAATTACTATTTAAGTCAGTGTTGTTGGAGGATTTATGAATCTTTGGTGCTTGGTTTCATTGTAGTGTTATGCTGCCGCTTTGTGTTTGTAATCGCATTTCTTTCTCATGTAAGTTGTTTAATTCACCTTAGTTTCTTAATAAAATTCCTTTGTTTACTCTTATTATGTTCTCTACTTATCACGTTGATACCGTTGGTTCAAGGTGTGAATTTATTCACACCATACTTTGTGATATTTATCACACAATGGAGGAGTGATCTTTTTGTTGTTGTTGTTTTTACTTCTTCAATTCCACCTTTGTAAGTCTACTTCCTGCTTCCGTTGAAGACATGTCATCAATGGAGGGATAAATCTTTTATGGGTTGATCCAAGGGAGTATCAAGGGGCTGTATTGGATGTTATTTATCACTCCATTAATGGATAATCACTTCTTTTAAATGAGATTTTTATTTTATGATTTTAAAACATCTTCATCCTTATTGAATTTAAGGTCACACATTTCAAGTGCTAATACGAACATCTACCTTGGAGTGCTCAAAACTTTGATCCTTCAAGTGTATAGGTGATTAGTATTAGGATTTTTAGGCATTAAACCAGTAAGTTTTGATTTTGTTTGATCTTCTTAAATGAATCCATCTCAATTATAAGAAATTGAAATCATTAAAAAAGTAATTCATCCAATCCACCCCGAGCGATAACCTAGGATAAACTCATTCTTTTAAATTGAATTCACTTAAATCTGTTAGTTATCCTTTAAACCCATATAAAATCAACCCAAGTTGGCCACTTCATAGCCAAAAACAGTCCATAGAATGTATGTGTCTATAGGTTTCTTCTTAGGTCTCTGAGGATTCGATAACCCAAGCTAAACTACAAGGACCGTTCTACCTTCATCTCTTGGGTAAATTTGAGTGATAATCAGAAATCCTATTCAATCATAATTACTAAATTGGATCATAAAAATAAATTGGTGATAGGTACACTCATCTTTCACTTAAGAACTATAAACATTCTATTTGATTCTAATTTTAAACACTAATTTATAACTAAATTTTTTTATAAAAGTATTGATTCACCACCCCGATGATTAAATATTTAATTATTAGTGAAAACACCTTATGGTGTGATGATTTCATTACAAGTCTATAACTCTTCACCAATCAAGGTTTGTGGGAATTTGATTCCTAAAAATTTGGTTATTCTCCCTTTCATTAATTTTGATATGATTTTTTTTTGTATTAGATCTCTCTGCCTAGATAAAATATCAATTATTAATATTAGGATATCATATTTTGGGAATTTCCCATAGAGTTTTTTGGTCTTCCCCCAAATCATAAGGTTGGGTATCCTATTAAACTCCCACATGATGTTATTATTATATCAAAGAGTTCTTATAGAACTATTCCTATTGAATTATAGGAATTAAATAAGAATATATAATTTAATTTGGATAAGGTTCTTATATTACCAAGTTCTTGACCATTGGATGCAGCAATACTCTTTATTAAGAAGAATGTGTCTTTATATAGATCATCATGAATTTAAGATCTCTATAGAGAACAAGTATCCCCTGCCCTATATTGATTATTTATTTGATCAAAAACATTGGAATAAATATTTTTCAAATGTGAAACTTTAATCCAAATATCATTTATTAGGGTTGAAAATATAGGATAAACCTAAGATAACATTCTATATAAGATATGGACACTATGAATTCATAGTGACACATTTCATACTTAAAAAATACCCTTATATATTCATAGATTTTATTAATAAAGACTCTATAGATTATATTAATCAATTTATGGAAATATTTATATATTATATTTTAATATAATCTAAGAGAATAAAATAACATAAAGATAATTTGATTATTGTATTGAAGAACTTAAGAAAAGAGAAATTGTATGTCAAGTTTAGAAAGTTTGGATTCTAGATATAGAAAGTATCATTCATGGTTCATGTAATTAGAAGAGAGAGTATTTATATGGATCCTTAAAAGACAGATTTGATTGAAGAATGGGTCAGACCAACCACTGTAATATAGATATATATTTTTTCTAATATTAGATGGATACTATCAACATGCTATGTGAAATTTATCATGACTACCTAATCTATTAACCAAGTTAGATCAAAAGGGAGTTAAGTTTCACTATACATATGAATATGAATATAATTTTAGGTATCTAAAGAGAATATTGGTCACTTTACATGTATTCACACTAACATATAGTGTATAAGTGTTTGTGATTTACAATTATGCATTAAAAAAGGTCTTGGAGTGTGTCTTTATGAAAAATGAAAATATGGTGTCTTATTTATCTCATCAATTAATGGTCCCTGAGAAAAATTATTAGACATGGGATTTAGAGATATAAATGGTAATATTTTTTTAAAATATATGTATTCATTAACTTTATGGTGAAAATTTTGATATATATACTGATCATAATAGCTTAAAGTATGTATTCAAATAGAAAGAGTTTAACATGCATTGAAGTAAATTCTTGTAGTTGATGAAGTAATATGCATTCTCAATTAATTTCAACCCTTGTAAATAAATCAAGGTATATGAATCATTGATAAGAAAGTATCATGATGCCTTGTCCATGATAAGTATTGAATGGAATCTGATACATAAGGATTTTCAAAGGATGGACTTGTAAATCATAAAAGAATAGGAGAAATATTATCATTCCCAAATGAAAGAAAAACAATTAATATATGTGAAGATCAAGGAGGAACAAAAGGATAATATAGATCTAGAAAAAAAAGGTAAGAAATGTTTTTAAGTTCAACCATGAAAGTGATGGAATTATAATATTTGGGAAATGAATATGTTTCCCTTTAATTCCATAATTGAAGGAGTTGTTGGATGATTCACAAAGATCATTATTATATATCTATCTTATAATCAAAAATATATATTGACATCTAGAGGATCAGTTATATTGGGTAAATATGAAGAGGGAGATTGTATAGTATACATCATAATTCTTGGTCTGGAATAATGTTAGGGATGAACAATAAAATTATAAGGGGATGATGAAACCATTACCCAATGTTATATGAATATAGAATGGATTTAATCAAGGAATTAACAAGACTTATAAATGATATAATAATATTTAGGTTATGGTTGATTTTCTTATGATATCAATTCATTTAATTTCTATTCAAGATTATTTTCCACTCGCTCAACTTTCCAATATATATATAAATTAAGTTGTAATTTTTTATGAAGTATAAATTTTAATTATATCAATCCAAGATCTAAGGTTTACCTTGATTTCCTAGAGAAGTCTTCAATAAGAATTTATTACATGGATTATATTTTTTATCACTTATCATCCTCAAATTTATGGTAAATCTGAGAGTATCATTCAAAATCTAGATGATATGATGATATCTTGTTCAATGGATTTCAATAGAATTTGGGACCAATATCTTTCTCTAGTAGAGTTATCATACAAAAAAATTCCACTTTAGTATTCAAATGGCACTATATAAGTATCTATATTGGAATATTTATAGAGATGTAATATATTGGGATGAATTTGGATAGTGGAAACTTCTAGGACTGGACATTTCTTAAGAGATGTCAAAGAAGATTCAAACCATTCAGTGATATAATAGTAGCAAAAAGTCGATATAAGAGTTACACTAATAATCATTAGTGATATTTGAAGTTTTAAGTTAGTAACATGGTATTCCTTTGAATATCTCCATAGAAGAGTGTTAAGTGATTCTGTAAAAAGAAAAAATTGAGAAAAAGATATATTGACCCCTTCCAAATCCATGACCATGTGGGGATTATAGGTTATCACCAATAACTTCTGATAAACCTCTCACAAGTTCATGATATGTTCAATATATAACTTTTGAGGAAGTACATACCAAATATATCATGGGTACTAAAATTGGAGGTTGTATAATTAGAACATGATCTATCTTATGAGGAATAACTAGTAGTGATCATGGATTTAAGAGATAAAGTTATATGAAATAGGACTACTTATATAGTTAAAGTTCTCTAAAGTGATAATAAGTTTGAGGAAGTGATGTGGTCACTTAAATTTCTAATTAAATTATACTTATATAATTTCATCTGATTAATGAAATTTCTAGTATGAAATTTTTTTAAGGGGGTAGAATGTGACACCTGTAATTTTTATTCCCTAACTATATTAAACAACTTGTCTCACATGAAACACATAATGAGAATGAACAATAATTAATTTAATTAGGGAATAATATGATAACATAGTTAATGTTAATAAATTATGGGAAATTAATATAAAATAAAATTATAATAATACCAAGAAGAAGAAAAGGAAAGTAAATAAAAAGACTATAAAATGTAAATCCTTATCCTCATGGTTTCCTATAAAGATCATACCTTCGATTATAACTATATAAAAAAAGAAAAATATTAGGATTATGATAGAAAATTTGAAAAATAATTCAAAGAGTAGGATGAATTAAATTTATAGAAGTTTGTAACGCTATATATATCAGTGAAAATGAGTAATATCATTGTTATATGACTATCAAAAATATGTGTGATCTTTCATAAAACATAAAACCAATGTATAAATTAAAAATATGATAATATAAATATAAGAAAAATTAAAAATGAAAAAAAGTATAATAAGTAACATATTTAACATTTATAATAATCATTTAACATTTATTAAATAAGTGAGCATTCAAAATAGGTAAAATATACTCAATATTTATATAAGAAATTTTTTTTATTCAAGAAAAAATATTTTTCAAAATTAATGTGTATTTTTTAAGTAAAATTTCACATATTCAGAGATTAAAATTGATAAAATAGATTTTATTTTTGGAATCAAGTCAAATAAATTAGTCTATAAGGTTAATTTCATTTTTGGTGGGAAAATGAGTTACAGGGGTGAATAGTGAATGACAAGGGTAAACTATAAAAATAAATTATATACTAAAAATGGTTTATGAAATTTAAAAAATTAAAATTAATGTATATAATGAGGGAGTTTTTAGCCTCCTTTTTTTCACTCATGAAGCACTTTACATATTAAAATAAACTTCATTGCCTGTTATGGAATGAGAAAATTCAAATATGATTCTCAAACTCACATATAAAAGAACCCATCTATTGTGAGAGTGGATTCCTTAGACCCAACATGAAAAATATTATTCAATTAATATATAATTTATATAGAGATATATGCATTATGTATTTTTACCATAATAGTGTTATTACTTATTTTTATACTATTTACATTGTAATGTACATGGATTCTTTATTGTATCAAAGTAAATAGTATTTCCCAACTGTAATAAGAACCTTGAGATATTATAAATATAATTTTATACATATGTATTATGGTCTAGATACATCATACTAAGGAGACAAATATGGTGTTTAACTATCAGGTGTTGGGGCCTCATAAGCATTGAGGCTAATTCTCATGAAGTTAGAACTTGGTGATCTTAATTAAAGGATATTGTGAGGACTGACCCACCAATAGGAACACTGTAGGTTTTTGGTGTCATTGCATATTCCTATTTATGAGTATGTGTATTGGTCTCTCAAATTAATATCATTATCAGTGTGTGTTATTTTACTACGTATGTTGATACTAGATGAAAACCATAACATTTATGTTTATGGTGAGGTAGCTTGTGTTGGTTTAATTATTGGTGGTATGACATTGGTTGAATGATTAAGAAAGGATTTTCCACTTCTAATAAGAAAAATATTTCTTTGAAAATATGATAGGTATGGTAGTGCCTTGACTAAATCCATGTATATGGTAGATTAAGGCAAGTCCATCCAATACAGTTAATAAAGATAAATAAATAATTAAAGGATAATGACACAAAATATGCATCCTACTTTATTAAATATCTCAATACAAAGATACTATATTACATAATGTGTTTTTATATAAGGTTTTCATAGCTATGAATTATACTTATATCTTTAGATGACATGATGTGCTTCTAGATACCACTCTTGGTTTTTTAATTTGATACACTCATATCAAGATAAGTTTCTATAGGGTCACACATAGATTTTATCCATAAATTACACAAATTAGGATAAATTAGAGTTTAAGACTATGTGGGCCCCATGTGTGGGGGAAGTAAATGTTCAACTGAGAAAAAAAACGAAGTAAATTAATTAAATTATGTTATTTGAGTATAAAATAATAATAACTAAATTCATTTCTCAAGTTATTCATGGATTATTTAATTATAAAAGTGAATATGAGAAAATATTATTTTTAAAAATAATGTTATGTGTTCAAGGTTCATTAAATAATTAAAAGAATTATCAAGATAATTAAATGCTTTTTATTTTATCATGTGACATGTTGGAGTGTTAAAAGTGAGTGATAAAAATACCCTTGAATTTATCACAAGTTTAAATATGTCATATATGTGGATAATGGTTGAGAATAAATATTATAATACTCAAAGGACCAAATTTTACTTTTATAGAGTTAAACCTTACTACTTAAACTCATTTTGAACCATGAATATTACTCTTCCCATTTGAATGAATTTGAGTGTTGTCACCTTATCTCTCAAGTTATAGAGAGAGAAACTAAAAGAAGAGAAAGATTAAATCAATCTATCCTTCTTAGATCATGTCTGTATTCTTCCATTGATTATGTGGTCAACCTAAATCTATCGATTCTTTTGTGCTAGCACATGAACATCAAAGAACTAGAAACTTTGGGTGTAGGTGTGGATGATCTAAAGGGAACCTCACTTGGGGACTTTAATCTATGATGATCTGAATATGATAAAATTACACTAGGACAATTCTATTCCACCATGGTACTTTTTTTATTTAATTATTTTTACTTAAATTATTTACACAATATATATGGATGAAACTTGACTTAGTATGCCATATCTGGTGTTATTACATTGATCGGGTTAATATTTTTTGAAATTATTGGTCATGTATGCTTCTAAATGTCTCAAGTTCCTTCAAGTTGTATCAAAGAATTCATGAAAAAATTTAAAGTGAAATTTCATTTAAATTTTGAAGAGTTTGAATAGAGGTCTTGGATATGCTCCCAACACCACAAGTGGTGAATTGATCGAATGTCATATAGACAGGATATGGTCATCCAAAGACTGATTTGATTTTTGGAAATCAAAAATTAAGACTCTCTCTCTCTCTCTCAATATATATATATATATATATATATATATATATATATTGGTTGGGGTTAGGGTTTTTGAGTGGGGATAGAGAGGGATAGCCTATACAATGGCCAAAAAAGGAACCAACTGTGGGAGTCTAACCACATTTCATGTGGCTTCAATAATAATAATAACAATGATAAATTTTAATGTGGGTGGTGACTTATAAACCATGATTTTACCCACACTTCCCCCATTGACTAGAGGTGATTCCCCCTAAATTTAACTTAAACCAATACCATATGTGAAAAATATAAAAAAAAATGGCAACCACTTAACATGCATGACTACCTCCCCTGTGAATATGAATCCCTCAACGAATTACTAATCGATCAATTTGGTCGCTTCATCGGCTCAATATGGGTTGAGACAAGTCATATTCAACCCTCCCAATCCAATAAAACCACCCCAAGCCAAGAATGACCTCTGAGGGTCCGTTTTTGGACTAAAGATACCCAAAAAATAAAATAATTAAAAAATATGTATTTTTATAAAAAAAATTGTGTGTCTTGAGACATATCGATAATTATTTAAAATTATTTTGATGTACTTTTGATGCATTAAAAATTACATAAAGTTGAATTTTTTCCTTATATAATTTCTATTTTTCAATTTTATTGTATGTTAAATGGTCATTATATGAGACCATACTTGTGTATGTTTGGATGATTATTTATTTAACTTAATTATTTGAAAATGTAATTTTTTTTATAATAATTATTAATAAATTTTATATTTTTATGATATGTGAATTTTAATTCCAAATTTAAATGTATAAGGGCCTACGTGTCAATATTTTGGGTGATAAAAATGTAATATTGTATCCTAAATACCCCCACTAGCATGTGAGTATAAACTATAAAAATGGAGAAATTTGCAATGATGCAGTTTTAGATGAGAGCTAGTGTGAAACCAAGAAAGTACAGATAAATGGGAAGTTAATGTGAATTGTAATTTTAGTTATCTCACAACTCAAGTAATTCTCTTAGGACTTCATTGATTCATCATCCACTCAATGGATCAACCATTAGATACAACTCATGATCATGTCGTGTTATTTTTTTATTTTTTTATTACAAGGTTAATTGTGTTATTATGTGAATGTGTGGATGTTATATGATTAAATAATATAGTTAACAATAATTTGAAGATATAAATGAATAAAAACATGATGGATTTTTTCTATTAATGCATGGTTAAATTTGTAAGAATGATCAGATATTAAAAAGTGTGATAAATATAACCTTATTTTAGTTATAAAAAAATAAAAAAAATATAAAATAACTCAAATAAAATATTATTTCCTAAATGCCTTCCACCTTTGATTTGTAGTTAAACCATAGTTTGAGGTCCTAATTAGCCATAGATGAGGGTGTATCCTCCTATAGAGGAGTTTTAACAAGAGTGGTGGGTTGACTTAATTAAAATTTACATCACAAAAATAGCCATATCTAGATTGGTGAAACTTTAATGGAAAGAGTAGAGTGACTTCAATTTAATGATTCATAAAATATAATAATCTAATTAAAAGATCAAAGAGTCACAAGTTAATGAATTTTTATAGACAAAATCCTACTTTAGACTCTCAAAGTAATGGTGATTCCATATCTCGAGCTATTAAGAGAGGTTTAAGGATCATTTCCACTAGAACACTCATGTAATTGAGTATTATGAATCTAGTAGTTTATAGATACTATAATTTGGATAAAATAGTGTGAAATTTTATGATCAATTAATCAATAATATCTAAACAACCAGTAATCAAGATAAAATTACTAATTTTCCAAGATATATTTTTTAGAAAAATGGAATAAAATACCATAAAAACACTATGATAAATGTTTGACACTAAACATGTCCTAACTATCCAAAATTTCTAGAAGTAGTATAAGAACGTGTGTATGGTAGTATGATATTCATGGAATTAGTATGTTTTAGAATCCCTATTACCTAATGAGTCACCTTATAGAAAAAGTGAGGCTAAAAGGAATCTCATAAGAGATGCATGAATAATTCATTTAATTCATGAATCATTATGTTATCATTAGTTTTTAGTGATTTATGATTGAAAAATGAGGATATGGATGTTTAAAACATGTTGTTTCATATCCAATAACTATTAGTAAAGAAAGTGAAGAAAGAAAAAATGGGATTATCATTACACTGTACATGTGTAAGTTGAAATATGGAATCTAGGAAAGTCTTCATGTAATCAAAATGATAGAGTACATTGATAAAATGTAATATTTAGGATTAAAGATGAATCTGTAATTTTAATACATCTCATTATATCATCCTTATCACCTATTTAATCTAGTTTCATTGAGAACTATAGAATAAATAGTATTGAGAAATTTCTTCAATGACTTTTGGGTAAGGTTCACTAAGTTGAAAAGAACTTTAAGAGAGATAAACCATTAGTTATTATGGTGAAAAAAATGAAATTAAAGAATCCAATGGTAAGAAAAAAACTAAAGGTTCCTTTGCAAAGATATTTTAAGAGACCAATGATAATGAGAGATAGTATTGAACATGATGTTATTGAATTCACAAGTGGTAATAAAATTCACTAGAAAATAAATTGAAAAAAATTAATAAGAGTCAATTAAAATATTCTAACTTAGATATTATTCATCATTTCATTTTTTTTCTTCTTGTGTATTAGATAAAAAAATTTGACTTGCACATTTTCATCCCAATATAGGAGCCACAGAATTTTAGAAATATTATAAGAATGAATTTTATCATAAGTTGCTGATGGATATTAACTCCTATGTCAACTAGAGAACATCATAACTTCACATTTATAGGTGGATATATTATTCTCTTTGAAAACTATTATTACATAAGTCGTGTTACAAAAAACATTATCTCAGTGTTAAGTTTAAAAAAATGTGATTTTATTTCCCATTTGAAATAAAATTATTATGGAATATCATACTTGAAAAATAGTTTAATTATACACGAATTAGATATATCCTATGTCAGAAATTAATAATGAATATAAAAACATAAGAATCAAAAAATTCACAGTTGTGGAAGATAAAACATGGTTAATTATAACTAGTGGAAATGTCAAAGATACACCATGTATGATATTAATACTTTTTTCGATTAAAACTCTCAGGGTATTTTAAAATATTTCTTATATGGTATAGTGACCAAGATACATTAAGAGTTAAAGGTGATGAAGCTATAAAGACTCTATAATTAGTTCAATAATGTATGTCTAAACAATATCAAGAAAATTATAAAGGTAAATTCATGTAATTTATAAGATTTATTTAATTATTTTAAGGAATATAAGAGTTAAGTAATAAATAATCTTTTTAATAAGATATAATATTCTTTGGATGGGTGAGTTAAAGAATATCATAACCTAACAATCATTTATCATTAAATTTAGAGTAAAGTTACTCCTAAATTTACATATCCTTATACACATTAGAGTAATGGTTTTAGTAAAAGAAGGTTAGATGATGAATTGTATATGTATTACAAGTTTTCCATTATTCTTTTTGAGAAAATATTCACAAATAATGGTGATAAACCTTAACCATATGCTAACAATAATTTAAAATAGATATCATATAAGTTATAATATAAAGGAAATAAATTATTTCACAAATATATGTGTTAATATTGAATGTATTTATTAATAATAATACTAGAAACAAACTTGCATTAAGAAAACATAGAGTGCACTTTGGTAATTATCTTAAATTTTATAAGAATGATACGTAAATACTTAAGATAAAAAATTTATAGTCAAGTGAAAGATTTTTTTTATAAGAGGTTCTACATATCTATTTGAGATATTGGGAATAGGATATACTTGGACAATGTCAAGGATTTAAATACACAAGTACTTGGAATAAGAAAGTGTTCCATGAGAGCTAATGGAAAAGGAATGTTCTGAAATCACACATACTATGTAGGAATGATATAACACCAAATAAATATGGTTTTTACAATCAAAAATATGGATTATAAATTATTTATTAAGAATGGTGAATATTTATCCTATAAATAAATAGTTAAGGGTAATAACATAAAATTTAAAATAGTATATGAATTCAAAATCCATTTCATGTACCCAAATCATATTTTTATTTTTGTAGCATACCCAGATGATCTACACCCTATTGGGGAAAGAGGGTATTCAAGAGAGATATGGATATGGATTGTAAGGTGATTTACTAAAATTAAATATTAGTAGCTAATGGTATAAGATAATTCAATGTGTTGACTATGTAATAACATTTTCACTATTAATGATTATTATATTTTGTGTTAGAATGAAAAAATATAATCATAAGATTTTGTGTCATCAAAATTAGACAATATAATGTAAATGTTTCATGGATCCATTTATGGAACATAGCAGGCATTGAATCATGGAATGATTATTTTTTCATGTGTATAACAAATTTTAGTTAGATTACTATATATTTAAAAGAGATATATATTCATAACATAGGGAAAATAATTATTAGTATTCCAGTTAATTAATATTCAGTTGAAAGTATCCCTCTAAAGAATGACTTAAAGTAGAAATCCAAGTTCAAGGTAACAAGGTCTACTCATATTGACCTATGGGTTTCTTAGACCAAGTCAATGTACATAAATTGAAAAATTATTGAAAAAACTATATGGATCAATTCAAGAGGGAATTTTTTCATATGTCATATGGAATAAAACGCTCTAAGTGGACATATACAATAAACATGATGAGATTAAAATGATGAGTATAACTTTATATTATATGATATATACTGGGTTTAATATTTCCAATGAATTCATTATGGTATAAAAATATCAAAAAAATCCAAGATAAATTTTTAGGGAAGTGTTTAGAACTATACAATAGTGCTTGAAGAAGTATAAAGGATAAGTTCCTAGTACTTAGATAATAGGAAACACCAGGTATCATAAGTAGAAAAAACACTAATATTCCTACATATAAATTTTATAGTGTATCATAGTTAGACTAAGTTAATGAGTTAGATAAGATCATTAAATATAATGGTATCAATATCTACAAATACCGGGTATGGTGAGGCTTCGAATGTAGATAATAAAGAAGTTGAAATATACAATTATTTGTTCCATTTTTGGAATTTTACTAAATAAAAGTGTAATTTCACAATATAATTTGTGATGATATTATAATGATGGTACTAGAAAAGATGTCAAGGTTATGATAGAAAACAAAAGTAATATACTTCTATATATCATCTATTGAGGTATAATAACCAAAGAGGTTGTTATGGTCACTTAGGATGTGCACCACACTGGTCGAGGGTTAATCAGTGTGTTTTACTTATTACCAATTAAAACATTTTAACCTTATCATACCTACACACTTATTAAATTAATGGATCTCGCTAATCTTTTCTCTAATTGCCTTAGGTTTTTATGAATTCAATGATAATAATAAAGAAATGAATCAATTCATAGTAAGATTTTTTAATGAAGCTTGTCTCCAAGATAGAAGAATGCCTCCTCAATGTATGGTGATTTTTAACCCACACATATATAGCCCCACTTTTATTATCAAGAGAATGATCAAGAAAGGGTATATCCTTATAATCGTATTCTTATCACTAACCAAGTGAAAATAATGTACCAAATTGTAGTGATTAGGTTCTAGAACTAACACGGCCTCCCTCTAAAAATATAATATTTGGCTTGTACCACATTGAAGTATGATCTGTAATAGTGAAGTCTTATGTCCCTCCAAGAAATGATGTATATAATATCCTTCCTTATTATGAATCAATTGAATAAGTATCCTCTTCTCTTATTTAGACCTTATAATATAGAGATATATTTGGTTGGGATCATCATTAGTTTTATTTATCCTAAATAACGATCAACATAAATGAGTTGTTCACTCTTTATTTATATTTTTATTCAACACATAGGGGTAAACACCTTCTCAGTATTGTTGGATCTCTCTAGATTTATCACATAGAATATTCAAGATTAATATAGGGTAAATTCTATATCTTCTTATTTAAATCATGGAATATGAAAGATAGTAACCACATCAAATATTTTTTTTATTCTTATTATTTTTTCCATTCATATATATTAACAAATCCATATTAATATTATCTCTATAATATTCAAAACTTTAATTCTATTATATTATTAGTCTTCAAAAATCATTAAAATTGCTCATATCTAGTGTTTTTTAAACCTTGTTAAGACTCACTCATTCATAGCCTCATGATACTAGAATTTTCATGATCTACTCTCTCTATAATAAATCACATTATTCTCTCCATGTTTTAATGCATTCATGAATAGGAATTTGTAATTTTAAGAACATCCTCATAATGTTGTATTCTATTTATCTTTACATCATTGAATCATCTGTCATAGCATGAAACAAAATATCAACTCATTATAGAAAAGTTAATAACTATCATGAAATAGTATTTTGGTTTTAATATCTTCCATAAAATATTCTTTATCATGCACAATGGTGTGGTATTCTTATCACAGTATGAATAAAACTCAAATAAGGGAACCAGTTGTGGCTGGTATTTCTTCCTCAGACTACTTCACAAAATTATAATCTTAATTATGGAATAGAAACATTATTCTTTAATTATACATGAATAATGTATTGAATTACGGAATATGAACAAAAGAATCATGATTTTTAATAATATAGGAATGGAATGGGATCATCAGACTTATCTTCTTCAAATATCTTCTATAAAAGCTTCATCTTCTAGAATTGTTTCCCAAACATTTCAAAGTTTATTGACACACAACCACATCATGAACATCAAAATGGAAAAGTATATATATATATTAGATATGTAAAAAAATAGACTAATATTTTATAAAAATAATTGATAAAAAAACTATAAATATTAATTTTGACTTGGTTACAAGTATTTATCAAAAATTACATTCTTCCAATTGGTGCAAATATGCCTCCATTCATGATTCATGATAGGAAGTGATGTCATATTTCATGCTAAATATCCCAATATCTACCCATATAATCCTTTTAAATCATCTGTAAGCACCCCCAAACTTGTCAAATGGCATAATTACTTTAAAATTTCTTATCCTATAAACATATTATAAATTTATGTTCATTTCTATCTTATTATTATTTGAATATATTCAAAAAATATATTCAATAATTTGTATTCATATGTAATTAATTATTTTTTCACTTTAATAATTACATACCAATAATTTTCACCCCACATTACCCTCATGATGATAATAGTGGCACTATATACTCAGTCAATGATCATTCCCTAGCTACTCCATCTGATCCCTATGATACCCTGGAGTATAAAGTGATGTACTGGAAGTTGGGATCTTGAATTATTAATATGAGATCATGATAGATGGAATAAAATGATGTAAAGGGGAGGAAATAAAAAATAGGGGCATAATTTATGCTGGCAGTAGAATTTAAAATAGGTCATCTGATATCATGGGAGGTGTGGATGATCAGATCATATCTTTAAATCATTTTTTTCATAGTATTTCTACATAAAAAATAATATAAAATAGGTTAGAATGTGATATAAAATATAAAACAAGAAAATTATTTAAAAATGTTTTACATAAATTAATTAAATTCCTATATTATAAATAAAATATAAAATATAAGTTAAAGGAGGATTTAATATACAATTATTTAATTCATCATTAACCATATTATTTCTATCATCCACTGTTAACATTATTTCATCATCTTCACACTCCCTTATAAGACCAACTATTTTAATAGCATAATGGATAGATATATCAATCTATTATTATTAATGGGTTTTGATGTCATAAAATATTCCTCAAATTAATCACTCATACCATACAAGTCTCTCATTTTGATATGAACTACAGCACTCCACCCATCACAAACTCCATTATCCACATGGTATAACATTTTATCTTATGAGGTCAAAATATATGGATCATGTTCTTCATGCTCACCAGTATCAACCAACCAAGATAATTTGACATAAGTAAATTGTAACAAATCTTTCCTTATTCCCCTATAAAAATTAAAACACTTTCATTTAAATAACACAGCTGAAAATTTTTCATAATAATTTAATTCGATAATGTCAATAAATGTTAAATAGTATCCTAAGTATTTTTATTTATGAAAATGACACTATCTTTTGTTTTGAGACCTTTTTCTCACAAAATTTAATGAAACTTAAGTCCAATAATATTATAATCATTGGATCTCCTACACTTCTTCAATGGTGCTTGATCCAAATATTTCAAATCATTTAGAAAATCATATTGATTATCAATATTCATGATCCACATGTATAAACATAAAATATTATTAGTTTCAAAATATAATTATATTAACATTTTATTAATATGAAATTTATAATGATCTTACATAATGTGAAAACCAATTAATAATATATAACACCCTTAAATTCAAAAGTACAACTTTTTATTCAATAGTGTTTATGACACGCAGCACCAAATGTAAAAAGAGAATATATTAACCCAATACATTAAAAAATTAAATAAATATAATATATTATATATCTTGTAATCCATGAAATACTAAGTTAACTTGCATCTCATGCAAGATAGCCCTTCCTTGATAGCTTTCATTACACGCAAGACCGAGTTTCACCAAATAACAATGTATTATTAATATAATATGATATAACCTAGACGTTATATTAGAATTTATGAATATTATTAACTAACTTATGAAAATTTATGGTTTATATAAATATAAAATTAATTCATTGGTAATCAATTAATGAGAAATGAAAATAAGAACCAATTAGATATAAAAAAATATTATTATTTTTATGCTTCTAAATGAATTCTGTCTTAATAAACATAATTAATTACAATTAGTGAATTATTTTAATTAAATATATATGTTATATTTTCAATAAAATATTTTTTATATTCATACATTATGATTTATAGTAATAATATAAGAACAAACCCAATTTCACACATAAAAACCTATATTTTTATAAAGGCAATTTTACAGACTTTTAATGGAGAACCCATTTTATATCTGAATTTTGGTAATTTAATTGATTTAATATGAAAAACTAAAATTCATATTTGAAATATAAATATAAAAATTTGGTTAGGGTCAATTTTTTATATTTTTTAGAACCACATCATTTTTTAATGAATAGTTAAAAATACTGAATTGGAGTTCAAAACTTATTTTTCATATAATTTATTTATAAGGTTAAATTATAATTTTAAATGGTTTTAAAGTTTAATTAGATCTTATTTTTATCAATTAATAAAATTTATGTCATTGGAATCAATTTCACTTTGAAATTGATTATAAAAACATAGCAAACTTTCGGAATTTTTTACTTTAAAACCCAACATTGTCGTCCCACTAACAGTGTTAAATTTAAATCAATTTCTACCACTTATTTATTTTAATTTAGAAAAATGTATTACATATTTGGAATAATATTAATTTTTAATTTTTAATAATACCAACCTTTTTTTGAACAAAAATATTAGTGAAAGTGAATAAAATTAATTATAACTATTAAGGTTAAATTTTAAAGACCTAGATTTTTTCATGTAACTTTTTTTTATTATATGGAATTATTACAAGTCTTAGAAAATTAATGGTGCATGATTATAAGGCCCGGTGTGCCTAGAATTAATTTTTGAACTTTTTTTAAGGTACGTTCAGTGAACGCGCGAGCAACATTTTCTATCTTTTGAATCGGTGCTCGAATTAAAAATAGAAGGGAACCATTGAATCCACAGTACTTGGATTCTCGTAAGAGAGACTTCACTTCGACCGCAGTAGGTCGGGGAAAAAAGTTAGATTTTGGAAATTTAAAAGAATAATAAAATAACTTTGTTATTTTATTTCTTTCTTTTTTTTCCTCCAAGGGACAAGTGGTGGTGGCGGGACTAACGAAATGTCAAGCCATTAAATGGATTGACTTCTCAATTCCTTTGTAACAGTGCCGTTGAAATTAGGAAGGTTCCTATTGAATGAACCCCCATTAATTCCATGTGTGTTACTCACCCTCCCCCTCTTCTATTTATATAGATCTTGAGGGGGAGTGTTGTCACGGCTTCACCAAGAAACAAAGTTCTGATAAAGGGTCGCAACACCAACCACTTGGAGGACGGGATCGGTACCAGTGGGTGGTGATAAGCTCCACCGATCAACAAACACAAAATCTTCCTCGAACATGGCGTTCTCCAATGATCTTGAGGTAGGGTTTATTTCTTGTCTAAATTCAAGAGTTGATGTATTGTTATTCTATCCTCTTGTTATCAAGCTAACGCGGAGGGTGCGGGCCAAACGAACAAGGCTCGAACCCTCCACCCTTTTTTTTGGAATTTGGAACGTTATTCACTATCATTATATTCAAGTTGGATGAGACCCAGAACACCAGGTGATGGAAGTGGATGGAAACAGCTGGCCGTGAAGGAGATGGATGCGCACCGTCATGCGCTGCCAGTGAAGAAGGTCGTGACTGTAGCCAAGGCGGGTGATGGCGGCGGCCACGAAGAAAGGGGTGGCGCGCCATTGCATGCCGATGGAGAAGGGGGTCATGGCATATTGTTGTGGTGGACAGTGGTGGCTATCATTGCGGCGTACAACAGCGGTTGGAACCGGCCAGCCGCGAATGGAGGCGGGCAGCACGCCATCGTGCGCCACTGAGTATGGATGTGGCTCGAAAGCCGCGGCGGTGGATCAGGACCCGCAGCGGGTCCCACAGGGGACCTGGCAGTGCCAATAGGCATCGCCACTTTGCCTTCTGAACAGGGGAGACTGATCCTCTCGTGCCAACTAGGGTGGGCCCTATACCAGCAGGTTGCGCCCCTCCACGGGCAAGGTCGCGTGAGCCCCAACGGGCTACGCCTCCAGCAGGTTGCGCCCCTCCATGGGTTAGGCCACACGAGCCCCAACAAGTTGCACCTCCAGTAGGCCACTCCCCTCCTCGGGCAGGCGGCGCCATCCCCAGTGGGCCACACCTCCATGGGATCGTGCCACTCTGCAGGTCGGGCCGCGTGAGCCCAACGGGACGCGCCCTTCGTGGGTCAGGTCGCGCAAGCCTAGCAAGTCGCGACCCTCCATGGGCCTGGTCACGCCAGTCCAGCGGGCCATGCTACCTAGGTGGGCCACCCCGGGTCAACCCAAACAGAGTCGGGTCTGCCTGGGCTAGGTCAATCCGGCCTAGTCGGACCGGACCCAGACCCAACCAGGCCCAGTTTCACCTAAAGGACCATAACTTGAAATTCAAGCGTCCATTTGACGAACCGTCTATAGAGCTGGGATTCTTGGAGCGAGGCGGTACTTTTGGTATACTCCACTTGAGTTTTGGAGAAAGTTGGAGTATGGATGGGTTGGATCGAACCCAAATCCAACTGGGCCCTCATAACTAAAACGCTAATAATTCACAGACCGAGCGTCCAATTGGTGCATTGTCTGTCGCGTTGGAACCCTTACAACATGGTGGTCCTTTGGGATACTTCCTTTTGAAGCTTTATGGTGGTTGAGGTACGACCAATGTCTTGAGGAGCGGATCCTCCTAGAATCAAGTGTTCTTTGAGCGGGAATCCAGTGGATGGTAGTGAGGCGGAGGTTGGAGACAAAACATACGGAGGTTAGTACCGAGCAATCCTATGTGAGTCAGCACATACTAATCCTATGTGGGTAAGATCATATGTGGTTCAGTGCACAACGATCCTATGTGGTCAGCGCATACCAATCCTGTGTGGGTCAGATCCTGTGTGGGTCAGCAGGGGTTAGAACCTATTGATCTTGTGTGGGTCGGACTCCATATGGACAGTAGTAGTGCCTCTCGAAAAAATAAGATGATCTAGCTTCTCGACTAATCATTTGTACTTTTGTGCTTTACTTATATATAGTGTGAGCTAATTCTTTACCTTTATGTTACTCTCACCTTCATGGTGTTACCTTCATGGTGTTACCTTCGTGGTGTTACCTTCATGGTGTTACCCATGTGGTACTTTCACCTTCGTGGTGTTGCCTTCGTGGTGTTTCCTTTTTGGTACTTTTACCTTCGTGGTGTTACCTTCGTGGTGTTACCTTTGTGGTACTTTTACCTTCATAGTTTTACCTTCGTGGTGTTACCTTTGTGGTATTCTTCCTTCGTGGATCATTTTTGAAAATGGATTAAAAGTTGGAGCCTTAAGTTTTTCTCATAAATGAGATGATTATCTGTTGATAACTTAGGTATATATATGGGCATATACCTAAGTAGAGTTGATGACTACTTCATTATTTGTGATTGAGGTCTTGATTTGTGGTTTCTCATTTTTGGAACTATGGGAGACCTTCAGGGGTCTCGGGGTCCCTACTGAGTACCATTATACTCACCCCTGAACGGGCTATGTGATCGTACCACGATTCACTATTTTATTTCACCCTTATACCAATGTATTAAACTGATTTCGTATTGAAAATTACATGTATAATAATAAATTTCACTCCATATTTGATTTAATTATTTTTTGTTTAACACTGTTAAAAAGGTAAATGTTACTTTTTTTATAATTATATTGTAGGTGGAGGTGATTTGGAGGACTTATGATGTAGTCCATGAAAAATGGGTCATTCTGCACATGATCCAAGAACAACAGTAGGCTAAAACGCATGCTTCTACTAATCAGTGCATCCAAATGGGATAAAACATTGTGGGATGGTCCAGAATTTAATAAGATCCATTTCATATGAAGGAATTGATTCCCAATTAGTCCATTAAGAGGACCATACAAGCTTATCTATCCAATAAAGTGGATCTGCATGGGGTCAAAACATTGCATCTGTATTTTGGAAATATATCTTATTATATTCTACATCTAGCCGCCAAATTTGACATGGAGGTATAAAAGGTGTCAAAAAAAACTCTTTAGTTTTTTCCAAAGTGAGTTAAGGATTTATGACCATCCAAAACCATGTACTAAGTGGATTCATGAAATCAGGGTGCCCAAATCCACTTCCCACTTTGCCTATAAATTGGCACCTTGGGAACCCCATTTTGGAGTTCGAACCAAAGGCAAGGTGCTGCCATTTTGGAGTCCCAAAGAGGTCTTTTCATCATCCCTATAAGTTCTAGAGGCTATGGGAAGTGTTACTTCAACATCTTCTTCTTCCTCCCCTCCCATGGGTTTCTAAACCCCTTGTGATCACCTGGGGAGGAACGTGATGTAATCCTAAGCTTCATGTTTGTATTATATTGAATGATATTTTTAATTCCAGGTTGTATGTTTTTTTTCTTCATTATATCTTTTAATTTTATTGATTTATGTACTGGTATGTCATGCTCAACTCATATGATCATGTTTGGGGGTACCCATTCATGTGATGTTTCACACACCGTTCACCACTTCCTTTTCCCCCTTTCAATTGTGGTGTTTGTGTAGTTCATATTGGTCAATTGAACTCACATATGCACTGTAAAGGACATGTACATTTATTTCATGGTATCACAAAGAAATAACATACAAACCTGGACAGCACATCGAGTTCTTCATGTGTTGCCTTGGTGAGTTTCAGTTATGAAGTCAAACACAAATCACCCAATCATCAGTGGTGTCTGGTGAATCACTGTGTGTTTTAGACTAAACCCTAGGAGGTATCCTAGTATAAACTCAGTAAAATTATGGTTCTAGGTGTTACAAACCAGGTATTAAAAGATCATGACCCTATATCATGAAGCGATGAAGGATAAACATCATGAGAGTACCCCGGGTTGATCACACTTAATTAATCTTGTTCATTTCTACTTTGTTTTAGTGCTTTAATTTTCTATTTTCATCTTTAATAATCAAACCCCCAAGTTTTAAAAAACCTCATTCTACTTATAATTTCATAATCAAAACCCTATTTTTAAATTAATGATCTAAGGCTCTATCAAGAGAAGACCTAGGGTTGATGCTATACTGTAGAAATTCTATTCAAAATTAAAAAAATAATTTGATGCGCTCAACAATGTGATCACTAAGCCCACACCTTGTTGTGTCTTTTGCAGATGACGGATAGTGTTGATCGAGGCTGAGGGAGCTAGGACTGGATGGTGCTCTGAGGTGGACTATTTTACGTGACGTACTGTAGTGACTACTGATCATGAGTTGTACCTACCCTTCATGTAGTATCCTTGGTGGATGATCCAGGAGTTGTTTTCTCTTTTCAGTTGTACTTTTACTTTTCAGTTGGGCTTGTATTTTAGCCCCTTTACTTTCAGTACACTTTTACTATAGCAGTTTTCTTTGTGGTTGTTTCTTGTTGTGTTCTTAGATTGTGTGTTTGTATAGGTTTAGAGGAAATTTCTTCCCGTTATGGGAATACGTATTTTCGGTGCTAGTTGCCAACCCCTGTCCTATGGAAGGCGGGCTCAGGGTAGTCACAGAACGGGCCCTAGGGAACATGTCATGACAAAGTGGTATCCGAGGAGTCGGTTCTACCAAATAACTAGGACTCTAATCTTTTCTATGTGTCAATAGTGTTAAGTGTTATGAGTGTGGTTTTCAGTTTGGGGAATCTAGTGTTAGTGAGGCGGCCGACGTATCTATACACCAGGACCCTAAATTCTGATTTTTGACTGAGTGCATGAAAACACTTATTGCATGTGTTTTTGAAAAAAAATTCTTTTGATTTATTTGAGTCATCTCACCAGGTATAACTTATTGACCGTGGCACACCTGTTTTCTTTCAGGATGCCACCACGTAGACAGCCAAGTGGGATTCCTGAGAGAGTACACGATGACGGCCCACCAAGCGATGAGGCTTTGGTGTAGGGACCTCTTATGATGATAGTACCATTGGGTGGTGCACCAGTATCACCATCACCTATTTGGTAGTAGATGCCACCAGCCCCACCAGCATAGGGTGCACACCGACTGAGTGTGTTGCATGAGTTTCAGTGGCAGAGGCATCTGAGGTTCCAAGGCGAGATGGATCCGCAGGTGGATAAGGACTAGCTAGAGGCTATGGCCAGAGTGTTTCACTTAGTTGGGACACCAGCTGATCTGATGGTGATCCTTGCTAACAGTCTCTTCAAGGGATCAGCTGGGAGATGGTGGAGTCTGACACTCTAGTTACATGATGAGATGACCCTCACCTAGGCTGACTTCGAGGGCCTTTTCAGGGCAGAGTTCATCCCAGAGACTCTACGCTCAGTGCGTATATAGAAGCTTCTACACTTACATCAGGGCAACATGACCGTTGGCTAGTACTTGGCGAGGTTCACTGATCTCTCCCACTACTCCACCGACATAGTACGGGACCCTTTCTTCAGTGATCGGACCTTTAATCAGGGTTTTCGAAGAGATATCAGAGTATCGATGATATCACTCAGCATTCTGATGCTGGATGGGGTGCTAGAGAAAGTGCTTCTGGTGGAGAGCTTCCTAACTAAGCAGGCACCGACAGTGAGATCCACCACTAGACGTCAGGTAGCAGAGTCATCCGTAGCAGGCAGTAGACGGATGACACTGGGGCCCAAGTGGACCAGACCTTCCGGTGGACTACCTCAGGATACAGGTTCAGTGGTGAGGGGCTCACAGGACAGAGGATTGACGAGGATCAGGCAATTCTACTTGTGTGGCGGGCAGGGCCACATGGCTCGCGACTGCCCAACCCACTGTACGAATGAACAGAAGACGGTCGAGGGACTGCCAAGGTAGAGTCAGAGGTTTGAGTGAGGTGGTCCACAGGGTGACGAACATGGAAAAGGAGCTAGTTGTGTATCAGGTGGTGGGTGGAAATTCGAGGTTCTACCACCACCACCTCTAGGTGATCCACCCTGACCATAGGGAGTAGGAGGACAGGGACGAGCTCAGCTCCAATCAGTTAAGGCCTACAACCATGGCACTCTAGAGATTATTAGAGGTACGATCTATGTCTACTCCACCCTAGTTGTAGTACTTAGAGACATAGGTTCCATTCACTCTTTTATTTCCAGAGACCTTATTTGGAGCTTGAAGATTCCGATAGAATTTTTGGCTCGATCCTTACGGCTAGAGACACCTACGGGAGGGGATTCTACAATTACACACTGGTGTCAGAAGTGTGATCTTACTCTAGGAGGCAAGAGCTTTAGATGGGATCTTCTAGTAGCGGCATCGAGGCCTTACGACATCATCTTGGGTATGGACTGGTTATCCACAGTCCATGCTCATATTGACTGTATTATGCACAAATTGTGGTGTGTATATGAGGATGGGACCAGGTTTTCCTTCACTAGTGAGAAGGAAACCTTTGTAGCATAGGATGGACTTTCCCAGAGGAGGGTGCAGCCAATAACACATCAGTTGGCTAGCCTTACCCTCAGAGTAGTTGATGTTGAGAGACCGAGCTATCCTATAGTGGTGGACCAGTATGCTGATGTCTTTCCTGATGATGTTCTGAGACTACCTCCATGTAGAGAGGTAGTCTTTTACAGCTCAACATACCTCCATGAGACCTTCTAGGTCACCACCTAACTTAGAACCAAGTTTTCCCTGAGAGAGATCCACCACTAATGAAACCTAAAACTGAAAGATAACGTAGGACTAAGTACCAAGATACTCAGTAGGAAAAAACACCATAGAATCCATACCTTTCCTCCTAAGAAATATTCCATTAATTCTAGTTTGAAATACAGATATAAAAATAGGGTTTTTCAAATTTTAATAAAATAGAAGTAATTTCTCCATTTTAAATACCGACATAAATAAAAATCATTTTCCAAAACCAACTTCCATTTGAAAATGAAAACTAAAATAGGTGATACTGAAGTTGTGCTAAGATAATACAATTAAACATTGCAAACTGAAAATAAACTAGTGAAATGGAAAGTAAACAAGTAATGTAAATAAATAAGTAACCATGGGTGATCCTAAACATCCTTAGAAGACCCATGGACGTACTCAGTTTAGAACCACCTGCCAGCGTATGGTGAAGATCCTAAGTCTATAACCAACTGGACTCCCTCGTGGTAAAAGAAACAAGCGGAACTCCCCATCTGGCCTTTATACCTACCAGTGTGTACCAACCTGTCTAATCGGGGTGGATAAGAAACCATCACTTGATCAATTAAAATATTCCCAAGAACCCATGGTGGTTATAATAATATTTTGCAAGTAGGATTCCCTTGCATGCATGACTCGTCTCACCATACTATCCTACCCCAAATGCAGATGTTTCTTATGCATTCACCCATAAAGGCTTACCCTAGATAGGAGCACCCCTCAAATACACATTTAATCATTTAACATTAATAAAGTGCCAACTAGGACGTCACATAAATGTTGAAACCATTTTTCTAAAAATATTTAAAACTCTAACCAGGCACACACAATTTCCAAACATAAACCATTCTAACAGCTAACACAACTTCACCCATAAGTTCGAAGAACCAAACGGGACTTTAATTCCAAATTCTCCAATGCATTTTGTTTATTAAACCTTTCAAACTCTTAATGGAAAATGAAAAATCTTATGAAATGGAAAAACGGCCCCTTGAGCCTAACATTCATCAAAACACACACTAAAGGCCAAACAGTCACACCCTTTGAGACTACATTCCAAACCTTTCATAAAAGCCACACAACAAAGGACCAAAACTTATTTAGGAAAAAATATCTATTTAGAAAATCAAAGTTTTAAGAAAATATTATTTTGAAGGTGCCATCTTCATTTGAGGGCACATCCATGTGTGCTCCTAGTGCACCCATGGATGTGCCAACATCCAATGGCTCAACAACAACCCAAATGAAATTTCTAAACCATTTCCACAAGGACTCAATTTTCTTTGAAATCAAAACAAACCATTCCCAACATTAAGATAACACAAAACAATCTCCTTAAATCCATAAACCCTTTTTAAAACATTTTTAACACAATTTCCAAGATACAATGTTTTCAAACCAAACACGCCAACCAAAAATACATTTGACTAGAATATCTCCAAATTCCCCAATTTCCAAAAAACAAGAAACTAGTAAAACATATCAAACAATTCATCAACAATTATGTAAATAGAATAACCAGTTACTAAACAATTTTTATAATTTGGTTAACCAATGCATAAATAATTTTATAAGAAACCCAAACAGTCTGTTAGAAATTCTATAAACAAATTAAAAAAAAATTTAATCAATTCCATAAACACATCTAAAAAATTACAAAAACTAGAAACACCACTTCAAACCATTTAAGAGTATCATGAAGATGTGTATCATGTCTAAAATACTTTCAATAAAACATTTGACATTCAAATAATACAATTTCCATAACCACAGAAAGACATAACCAAGGAAAAATACTTCAAAAACTATTTTTAGAAAAACAATTAACTTGAAAACATAATAGCTAACTAACCAACTGTATTGTGAATGTGGGAATCAAATCAAAAATTTAGTTAAAAACACTCAAGAATTAAATGAACTTAATTGGAAATGAAAATTCAGATTCGCCTACCTCAAATCCAGTTTGGATGGAGAAAAACTTTTATGGGAGAAGGGAAAATGCTCAGTGGACCCCTCGCACATCCTTAACAATAAGATAAACGCGCGAAACAAACCCGAGATGTTACGGTTCAACTAAATGAATAAAAACTCACAAAATAATTGAAATAAAAATCAATAGAAGATACCGGTGAAGGAGGCACGACTGGGGAGACAATCACAGGAGAGGAGGGGAGGGGCATCGAAGTAGGGCAGAGTAGCCACTGTAGCAAGGGAGTCGGCTGGCTGAAGCAGCGAGGATTGGTCATGAGAACTGGGGGAGGGGTACGTTGTGGAGGGGTGGCTTCAGTTTTTCGGCATGCTATAGGGACAGACAGGGTTGGGGTTGGGGGATACGGTTGATTGGAATGGGAGAGCGGGGCTAGGGAATCGAGGGCGGTGGTCAGAAGTGAGTGGTTAGGTGAGCATGAGGCAAGGGTGTGGTGTGCTTCCCAGAGCGTGTTGAGCTGGGGAGAGAATTCGAGGAGGGTCAGGGGTATGAGTGTCGCACCGTTGGAAGGAGGAGAAGGAAAGGATGCAGGGAGGGTTGTCCAGTGCTGGAGGGGGCGAGAGGTGAGGGAGACCTACTGAGGGCCTAGACTAGGGTTCGCAGCTGCTGGGTGGTGCATTGAATAGAAGAAATTGGAGGAGAGGTATGCGTGCATGAAGAAAAAAAGGGGATGGGGGTGGCTGTTTAGGTAGATTAGGGTTAGGGTTTCCTTTTTTTTCTTTTCATTTTATCTTATAATTATAATAATAATAATAAGAATAAGAATAATATAAAGAATAATAATAATAATAATAATAATAATACAATATTAATAAAAATAATAGCCATAAAAGTTATAATAACAAAAATGATTATAATAAAAATAAAAATAGTAACAATAATAACACCTTATTAATAATATTATTATTAATTATGTAATAACATTATTATTATTAAAATTTAAATATTTAAATCACCTTATTTACATAAAACTTTATTTATTTTAATCATTAGACATTTGCGCGGGCACCCGGGCCGACTGCACAGCAACTACCCATCGTGCGCTGACCGCGCATGGGTCCAAAACCCACTAGAATTGGTAAACGACAAAAATTTTAAACTGGGAACCACCCCAAACCTTGGTGTGAGAACCTGGATCCAAGAAATATTAAAATAAAAATTAATTTAAAAATGAAGGTGTGATAATTCTCCCCACCACAAACACTTTCTTCCCCTAGAAAGTCACCCAACGTAATAATAAACAAAACAAGAATTCATGCCTGATGGAAACCCAAAGAAACCAAAATACAAGAGAATGATAGAACATGAGAGGGTTCTCCCCACCACAATAACTCAACTAGTGTGGAAATTTAACACCCAAACATATCACCCCAGAAAGGGGGGGCTGACGCAGGAACTCCCAACCGATCCAAACCAACTTCTATTGCACGAGTGAAAAAACATATCCACTGAAACTTGGAACTCTCTACCTATACCAAAAACCTCAAATAATAAAGAAAACCCTCTAAGAAGAACATAACCTAAATAGTGAACTCGATCATGACCACAAACATCGATTCTTCCACAGGCACTTACATCTCCAAAAAAACATAACTAAACTAAGATCAACCCATACAAGGTCCAAACACACCTTTAAGAAAAATACACGACTCAAAAAACCACACCCACACAAATAGGACTACTTGTATTATAATAGAATGAGTCCATCATGACTTCATGACAAAATAATGAACTTACAACAACTTCAAAACTTTAACATCAGAAAAATAAGGACAGAAAAACTTTAAATGTTCTACTACCAACACGGAACTCAAAACTCAAACTAAGACTTCCCACCTCTGATAACTCCTAACTAAGCGTGACCTTCACCCCAAGACCTATGGTTGGGGCACCGATGGATGAAGCATCTCCTACCTCATAGTCAGGCACTAAAATCCCCCAGTCACAGTGTCTTCTTCAGGCATCGCTTCCTACAGAACTTATTTAGATAACATAAAAACTCACAATGATGGAATGTCTTCAGAGGGATGCGACATGATGGATTCATGTGACCTAAACGTCCACACTAATGACACATCATTAAATGGTCTAAAAAACTGGAAGCTAGAACCACTATAGAGGACTCTTTCGAAATAGGTCCCTCTGGCACACCCAGCTCGTCAGATGGGGAACCTTCACGAGCAACTGGATACATTGGATTTCCAAACATCTGCACTCTAAAGACCAACTCAGCTAAGAACTCCTCATCCACCATCTCCTCAAAACTATGGTCCCTAGAAGGGAGGACTCGCTCCTTGATCTCTAGAAAAAGACCCCTGATGAAGAGATAAGTAAACATCAAATCATATGACACTACTTCCATAAAAAAGGACACAAGTTCCTTGAAATGGTCAGTATATGATTTCAATGTCTGTTGGCCTTGTTGAATACGCATGAGTTCTTCCCTTTTCTTCATCTTCACATCTTCAGGTACAAACCATCGAACAAAGACAGATTTAAAGACATCCTATGTCATCCCAACTTGCATTGATGGCGAGTTGAACAACTCTCATTTTTCTAGAGATGAACCTTCAAACAAACCCATAACAGCACACACTCTAACAACTTTGGGAGTTCCTAATACTATGAAGATGCACTCGACCTCTTCAAGCCACTCTACTGCCTCAAATGGACCCTGATCACCATGAAGGATGGGCAATGTCCGAGAAGGACCAAAAGCTAGACATGAATTATTAGAAACCTTGGGGACCTTTTGGGGTGGAATTTTATGAACAACATATAAAACACAGATCCAAAACCAATATCAAGCCGAAGAAATATCATTGAAAGAACCTTCATCCAAAAAAACCAGCTCAAAAAAACCAAAAAAATACAAACACAACCCAAAATTACTTTTTCAAAATCCCCTTTTCATTTTAGATTTCAAAATTGTCTTCTTTCAAGGACACTTTCCAAACACCAAACTCACTTTTCAAACCAAATTCAATTTCCAAAATCATTACCCCCTTTTAAAATCACTTTAGAAAAATAAGTTCAAGCCTTTAATTCCAAGCACACACCCTAGTAATCCCATGAACTGTTGCACATTTCTTTATTTTTTTCATCCATATGCATCAATACGCACTTCCATGCATCCCCTCACATGTGAAAACATTCATAAAGATTACCCAAGGTTGAACCCAAACCATTTCTCTACCAATTACAAGCAAACATCAGAATTTTAGACCAATAGATTTCAGTTTTAAAACCAATTTCATGAATTTAAATCCATTTAAAAGAAATCATTCTCATTTAAAAAATCCTTTTTCATTTTCAAAAGTTCTCTTACACCAACCAGAACCAATATGACACTCTACTTGCATCAAACTACCAGAGTGAGGGACTAGTATTCATACCCAACCTAGTGATATGGTAGTGGGTCATGCCCCAAGTAAGCGTAAACAGTTAGGAAGAACTTAAAATGTGTACTTGGATTCCACATGGGTCACTACTCCATGTAAAATCACAATGTAACATCGGCTTACCTCTGTTGTCATCCCTCAATCTAAAACAAACCAGAACGAGACAAGGACTCAATTCCCAGACTACCCTTGGATACTTGAGGTTTGGAACAAGCAAGGGTTCATTATGTCTTTCCCCTACCTACCTCTCGAGTCCCAACAGTCCAAATCTCCATCTACTAGGCACCCCAAATAACAAGGGCCTCCTCTAATACCATTTTTTCACGAACCAACCCGGGTCGACCTTGAACCGGTCACTTGATCCGGTCTGCGGAATGACCCGAGGGGTGTTCCCAATCCCCACGGGCTGGAAACCAGTGTAGAACATCAAAATAAAGCTATTGGCAATGATCTGGACCATAAAAGATAAATAAATAAACAAGAATAAATAGAATAATAATACTAAACTCTAGCAGTTGAAAAAGAAATAAATAGGATAGCTCAACATACCTCCATGTGACCTTCTAGGTCACCACCCAACATAGAACCAAGTTCACTCTAAGAGAAATATAGCACTAATGAAACCTGAAACTAAAAGATAACATAAAGGTAAGAACCGAGATGCTCAGTAGGAAAAACACCACAGAATCCATACCTTTCCTCCCATGAAACAGTCCATTAATGGTAGTTTGAAATACATATATAAAAATAGGGTTTTCACATTTTAATAAAACAAAAGTCATTTCTCCATTTTAAAGTCCGACACAAAGAAAAATCATTTTCCAAAACAAACTATCATTTGATATTGAAAACCAAAACATGTGATACCAAAGCTTTGATAATATAATATAAGTAAACATTTCAAACTGAAAATAAACCAGTGAAACGGAAAGTAAACAAGTAATGTAAATAATTAAGTAACCATGGGTGATCCTAAATATCCTTAGAATACCCTTGGACGTACTCAGTTCGGAACCACCTGCTAGAGTATGGTGAAGATCCTAAGTCTATAACCAATTGGACTATCTCGCGGTAAAAGAAACTAGTGAAACTCCCTATCTGGCCTCTATACCTACCAGTGTGTACCAACCGGTCTAATTGGGGAAGATAAGAAACTATCACTCGATCAACTAAAAGATGCCCAGGAACCCCTGGTGGTTATAATAATAATATTTAAGTAGGAGTCCCTCGCACGTATGACTCATCTCATTACACTTTTCTACCCCAAACACGGATGCTTCCTATGCATTCACCCACAAAGGGTTACCATGGATAGAAGCTCCCCCAAATACACATTCAATCATTTCACATTAATAAAGTACCAAATGGGCCATCACATCCATGTTGAAACCATTTTTTTTAAAATATTTAAATCTTTGACCAGGTGCACACAATTTCCAATCATAACCATTCTAAAAACTAACACAACTTCACACATAAGCTGGAAGAGCCAAATGGGCATTTAAGTCCAAAGTATCCAATGCATTTTTTAGTAAAAACTTTAAAACTCTTGATGGAAAATGCACAATCTTATGAAATGAAAAACGGCCCCTTGAGACTAACATTCATCAATGCACACACTAAAGGCCAAACGGGCACACCCTTTGAGACTACATTTCAAAACTTTCATAAAATCCACACAAAGGACCAAACCTAATTTAGGAAAAAAAATATTTATAAAACCAAAGTTTTAAGAAAACATTATTTTTAAGGTTCCATATTCATTTGAGGGAACATCCATGGGTGCACCTAGTGCACCCATGGATGTGCCAACATCCAATGGCTCAACAACAACCAAAATGAAATTTCTAAACCATTTCCACAAGGACTCAATTTTCTTTGAAATCAAAACCAATTATTCCCAATATTAAGAGAACATAAAAAAATCCCCTTAAATCCATAAAACCCCATTTCAAAACATTTTTAACATAATTTCTAAGATACAATGTTGTCAAAAAAAACATTCCAACCAAAAATAAATTTGACCAGAATATCTCCAAATTCCCTTATTTCTGAAAAACAAGCAACTGGTAAAACATATCAAACAATTCATCAACAATTATGTAAGTATAATAACCAGTTACTAAACAATTTTTTTAAGCAGTTCACACAATGAATAAATAACTTTATAAGAAACCCAAAAAGTTTGCTATAAATTCTATAAACAAATTAAACAGTTTTTTAATCAATTCCATAAACAAATATTACAAATTACACAAACTAGAAACACCATGACAAACTTTTTAAGAGTATCATGAAGGCACATATCATGTCTAAAAGACTATCAATAAAACATTTTACTTTCAAGTAACACAGCTTCCATAACCACAGAAAGACATAACCAGGGAAAAATACTTTGAAAACTATTTTTAGCAAAAAAATTAACTTGAATACATAATTTCTAACTAACTAGTTGTATTGTGAAGGTGCGAATCAAATAAAAAGATTAGCTAAAAACACTCAAGAATTAAATGAACTTAATCAGAAATGAAAATGCGGTTTCACCTACCTAATATCTAGTGCAGACGGAGAAAAACTTCGACAAAAGAAGGGATAATTCCCCATATAAGCCTCGTACACCCTTGACAATAATAGAAATGCATGAAACAAAAATGATACGTTAGGGTTCAACTAAACGAAGGAAAACTCACAAAAAAATTGAAATAAAAATCACTAGAAGATACCGGCGAGGGAGACACGGTCGGGGCGATGATCGTCGGAGATGAGGGGAGGGGCACCGGAGTAGGGTGGAGTAGCCTCTGTAGCAAGGGAGTCGGTTGGTTGAAGCGCCAAGGATTGGTCGTGAGAACCGGGGGAGGGGTTTGCTTAGGAGGGGAAGCTTTGGTTTTCCAATGCGCTATAGGGATGGTCAAGGTTGGTGGTCGAGGGAAACGTTCATCTAGAATGGGAGAGCGAGGATAAGGAATCAAGGGAGGTAGTCAGAAGTGAGTGGTTGGGTGAGTGTGAGGTGAGGGAGAGTTGTGTTGGATGGAGCGTGTTGAGTAGGGGAGAGAAGGCGAGGAGGGTTGTGGGTCTGAGTATCATGCCTCTGGAAGGATTATAAGGAAAGGATGCAGGGAGGTTTGGTCGGTGCTAGAGGGGGTGATAGGGGAGGGTGACCTGGTGAGGGAAAGGTCCTGGGTGCGCAGCTTCTAGGTGGTGCACTGAACAGAAGAAACAGTGGGGTAGTTATGCGAGCAGGAAGAAAAAAAGGGGAAGGGGGTGGCTGTTTGGGTAGATTAGGGTTAGGGTTTCCTTTCTTTTCTTTTAATTTTATCTTATAATAATAATAATAATAATATAAATATTAATAATAATACAATAATAATAATAATAATAATCATAAAATTTATAATAATAAAATTGATAATAATAAAAATAATAAATATAAAAATAGTAATAATAATAACACCTTATTAATAATATTATTATTAATTATGTAATAACATTATTATTATTACAATTTAAACATTTATCTCACTTTATTTATATAAAACATTATTTATTTTAACTGTTAGACATTTCCACGGGCACCCGGGCCAACCGCATGGCTATCGCCCACCATGCGGTGACTGCGCATGGGTCTGAAACCCACTAGAATTGGTAAATGACAAAAAATTTAAATCGAGGCCCAACCCAAACCTTGGTGTGGGAACCCAAATCCAATAAATAGTAAAATAAAAATTAATTTAAAAATTCTTGTGTGACAATTCTCCCCACCACATACACTTTCTACCCCTAGAAAGTCACCCAGCCAAAAAATAGACAAAACAAGAATCCATATCTGATTGAAACTTAAAGAAACCACAATACAAGAGAATGAGAAAACACAAGAGGGTTCTCCCCACCAAAATAACTCAACTAGTGTAGAAAGTTAACACCCAAACATATCACCCCAGGAAGAGGGGTGATTAGCCACTAAATGAGGCTAATATTCATTGTTAATATATATAATATTCATGTTATTTATTATTCATAAACACCATTTTAGTGAATTTTACACTTTGAACGTCATTTCATATTATGATTGTAATACCTTCTTAAAATGCATTATTATGTGGTACATTTTTTAACATTATTTAAAGTACCCAATGATTCATCTGATTTTAAGGAATGTAATTATACATATTTTAATTTTATATTTTTTGAAATTGATCTACACTTCAATATGAACATGTTTCATTCAGGGATCAATGGAGAATTCGTGGAAGAATATGGGGATATTTTGTGATGAAAGGAATAAATTCTAGAGAAGGAAGATTGGGCATCAGCCCACTGATGAGAATGTGGGACCCACATTAAAAACCCAATGAATCCCAAATTTGGTGGTAGGATATAAGACATATACATGAAAAAATCATTATCCATGATACAGTGCTAATTCGGCCTCCATTTTAGACATTTAGGCGGCCCAAGTTAGAGATAAAATTTTGGGCCAGATTTTGCGGCCCAGAAAAACATCCCACTTATCTAATCATATCTCCGAATAAAAAACTCCAAATGGGACCAAATTTATCATACGGTTAGGAGACATCTGAGGATCCATTTTCTTCTTCTATGGCCCACTCTAATTCTTCCATATAGAAGGTTTTATAAGTGCGTCTTTTCGGTGGATGAAAGATGGATGCCACCTCGGGTCAAGGGTGAAAAAATCAACTCTCCCTCAACTTTCCACCCACCTATGGCCTACCAAAATTAATTGAGATGCTTTGCACTATTGGAGGCTCTACCCAAGACTCCCAAAATTCCTATTTAAGGCAGTGGTGGTGGAGTATTTGAGGATCTTTGGTGCTTTGTTCAATTGTAATGTTATGCTGTGATTTTGTTGTCTCAAGTTTGTCCTTCACATGTAAGTTGTTCAATTCACTTTAGTTTCTTAATAAAATCTATTTTTTTCCTCTTATTCTGTTGTTATTGATATAACTTTGATATTTTTGGTTCAAGGTGTGAATTTATTCACACTAAACCTTGTGAAATTATTCACACAACAGCGTAGTGATCATTTTCTTTTTATTTTTTCTTTACTTCTTCAATTCCTCCCTCATGAGTCTACTTCCCGCTTCCATTGAAACCATAGCATCAATGAAGGGATAACACACTTATGGGTTGATCCAAGGGAGTATCAAGGTGCTGGATTGGATGTTATTTATCACACCATTAATGTATAATCACTTCTTTAATTGAGATTTTTATTTGATGATTTTTAAACTCCATCGTCCTTGTTGAATTTAAGGCCACACACTTCAAGTGATAATACGAACCTTTACCTTGAAGTGCTCAAAACTTTGATCCTTCAAGTGTATAGGTGATTATTATTATGGTGTGTTGGTATAAAATCAGTAAGTTTTGAAGTTATTTGATCTCCTTTAATGTACTCAACTCAAATATAAGAAATTAAAATAATTGAAAAGGGAATATGTCCAATCCACCCCAAGTGATAACCTAGGATCAACTCATTCTTTTAAATTGAATTCACTTAAGTCTCTTAGATTTCCTTTGAACCCATCTAAAATCAACCCAAGTTGTCCACTTCATAGCCAAAAACAGTCCATAGAATGTACATGTCTATAGGTTTCTTCTTAGGTCTCTGAGGATTCGACAACCCAAGCTAAACTACAAGGACCGTCCTACCTTCTTCTCTTGGATAAATTTGAGCGTGAATCAAATTTTGGCACCGTTTTTGGGGACCAAGTAAGTAACATAGACCCACAACCTTCTTTCCTCACCTCCATTCTTCTATTCTCACCCAATATCTCTTATCTTGTCTCTTTATTGTTTTTTTTTGGCGCATGTCCGCCTACACCCACGATAATTCAAGTAGACTAGTTAGGGTGGAAAGTCCTAGGATAGGGGAGTCAAGTGAACATAAGGGATTGTATCCATTATATCCTAATCTTAATAATACTCAAAAATAAAAAATTAAACCAATTCTAATGGAGGGTCTTCCAAGAAATCAAATTTTAAATCCTGGGAAAAATCAAATGGGGAACCAAAACCAAGAAGCTAGAAACCTAGGGAATGTAGTAGATCAAACCATGAATGGCTACCTCACTCCATCTTGGACCAATGCCCCCTCATGCATTAGACACAATTTACTAGGATATGACAATTAAATATTTAAAACCCGTGTTCTAAACTACCTTCCAACCTTTCACGGGATGGAGTCTGAGATTCTCTACCTTCATGTTAAGGAGTTCAATGACATTGTAGAAACCATGTGTCCCCCACATCAACTAGAATCGGCTAAAATGAGGCTCTTTCCTTTTTCATTGAAGTATTGAGCTAAAAATTGGCTAAAAAACTTGAGACCTGCATCAATCCACTCATGGGACTAATTACAAAGAGAATTCTATAAAAAATACTTTACCCACCACAAAACAATTGCACTTAAAAAGAGTATCCAAAACTTTTTTGAAAAAGAGGGAGAGTCATTCTATGAAACATGGGAGAGGTTCAAAGACACTCTAAACATGTTTCCACACCATGGTTTTTCTATACCTGAACAAGTGAGAATTTTCTATGATGGGTTGGGTCTGGGGAACAAACAATTCATTGAAATGATGTGTAATGGAACCTTTAAAAACAAAGCCCCAAATGATGCTTACGAGTATCTAGAAAGCCTTTCTGAACAAAACCAAACATGGGGAACTTCACCTTATTCTGGAAAGACACAAAGAACTACTGGAATTCATACACTTAGAGAAGAGTAAATCCTTAGGGCTAAACTCACAGCACTCTCTAGGAAGGTTGAAGAAATAGACCTTGGGAAAGTCCATGAAATCCAAACTGTAGAACTTGTTTGAACAATTTGTGACAAACATGACCATAAGATAGACAACTTCCCAACCATTCCATCCATCAAGGATGTTCTTTTAGGAGGAACCCCAGTAGAAGTAAATGCTTTGAACTTTCAAAAGCCTCAATACCAAAATAACTTCAATCCAAGGTATAATGACCACCCAGGCTTCCACTGGAAAGATAACCAACAACCTAGCAAACCATAGGTACAAAATCCTTAACCCCATCAGAACTACCAAACCCATAACTAGTTACAAACCCAACCTATCTAATACCAGCAGCCACAGGTCCATTTTCAACAAACCATCCCACCTCCAAAATATCCCCCTGGGATAAACCAATCTTCTCAAGCACCAACCCAAACTGTTCCACAAAGCCTACTAGAACAACTGTGAAAAAAAATGGAAAGGATGAACTCGGAAGTCTCTTACCTTAAACAAGAACTTCAAACCATCAAAACTAAAAAGGCACCCATGCCTACTCAGGTGGTTCCATCCTTGACTTCAAGGGGAGAGTCAAGTTGTACTCAAACAACTCATGAACAACTAAAGGCTGTGACTGTTTTAAGAAGTGGGAAATCAATTTAGAAACCTGAACAAATAATTCAGAACCCAACTGAAGATTCAAACTTGGATGAAGATTCAAATGAACCAAATGATCAAACTGTAAAACACGATAACATTGTCAAAGAAACAACTCTTCAACAAAAAACCCCACAACCTGCACCATTTACTCAATGCATAAGGGGGAAAACCAAGCCTGAATTAAGTGAAACATTAAGAGAAATATTATCACAAGTCAAGTTGAACATTCCCCTTCTCGATGCCATACAAACCATACCTGCCTACTCAAAGTACCTTAAGGACTTTTACACTTTTAAAAGAAAATTTTTACATAAAAACCAAGTCCTTTTGGCTGCTAATGTGAGTACCATCATTCAAGTAACCATTCCACCTAAGTTAAAAGACCCGGGTTTCCCTTACATCAATGTTGAAATAGGAGAGAGAAAAGTTGTCAAGGCCTTATGTGACCTAGGTGCTAGTGTCAATATCATCACATATGCTGTGTACTTCCAGTTAGGCCTAGAAGAGATCCAACCCACATCTGTCACACTTCAACTTGTTGATCGTAGCATTAGGGTTCCAAAGGGGGTTTTAAAGGATGTTCTGGTAAAGGTTGAAAAGTTAATCTAACCTACTAAATTCATTGTCCTTGACAACCATCAAAACTTAGGAAATAAGGAACAAACCCCAATCATCCTTGGTTGTCCTTTCCTTGCAATAATCAACTCTGTTATCCGAGTTAGAAATGGGAACATAACCATTACCTTTGGGGAAATGAGTCTAGACTTAAACATCTATAATGGAAGCTCACAAATAGGGGATGACGAGGACATTCATGAATTAAACATGATAGGAAGCATTGATAATGAATCCATAGAACATCAAGGAATATTTGATGAATGTTTAAGTCAGGATGAGATTGATTTCCTTTTTTCACATGAAGGAAGTTTATCTCCTTGGCTTGAATCATTTTCAAATTGCTCTTATGATGATGTCTTAGGTCCAACAATCAGTGAAACCTTTCAGAAAACCACATTCATGGAGACTAATCAAACTTCCTTCTCTAAATCTGATCAAACCAATATTGTAGCAGAAACTTCTATATGTGGGGAATCAATATTATATGAAACTCTAAAAAAAGAAATTGATATTGATCCAATGTCCCAATATTCTGCTGAAATTCTGAACCAACCTGATCTTGAATTGAAGGAACTTCCCGCTGCACTCAAGTATGCCTTCCTAGGGGACAATAAAACACGTCCTATTGTCATTTCTTCTTCTCTTGAATCCAATCATGAGAGGATTCTTCTAGATGTCCTTAGGAAACATAAGAAAACCATTGGTTGGACCCTGTCTGATATTCCTAGGATTAGCCCACTTGTTGGGACTCATAGGATTGTTCTGGAATCTGATTCAAAGACATGTCGTCAACCTCAACGGTGAATCAATCCTAATCTCATGGAGGTAGTAAGGAAAGAACTTCTGAAATTGTTAAAAGCTAGTATCATATATCCCATAGCTGAGAGTGAATGGGTGATCCCAATCCAAGTGGTTCCAAAAAAGGCCGGAATCACAGTGATAACCAATGAGGATGGAGAGATTCTTCCAACAAGGGTGAGTAGTGGATGGAGGGTCTGCATTGACTATAGGAAACTAAACTCATTCACCAAGAAGGACCATTTCCCCTTACCATTCATTGACCAAGTCCTTGAGAGAGTGGAAGGTCATGCCTTCTACTGTTTCTTAGATGGGTAATTAGGGTTTAATCAAATTGAGGTCTCCCTAGAGGATCAAGGGAAGACTACATTCACATGTCCATTTGGAACCTTTTCTTTCAAACGCATGCCCTTTGGGTTATGAAATGCCCCTGGAACCTTCCAATGGTGCATGATGGGAATATTCTCAGACATGGTAGGGGTTTTTCTAGAGGTCTTCATGGATGAATTCTCTGTGTTTGGGGATACATTTGAGGGATGTCTACAAAATGTGGATAGAGTCTTGTCAAGATGTGAAGAAAAGAATCTTGTCCTAAACTGGGAAAAATGTCATTTCATGGTTAAAGAGGGACTAGTTATAGGCCATCTGGTCTCAAGTAGGGGGATTGAAGTTGATAAAGACAAGGTTGACATCATTTGTCACCTTCCATCACCCAAAACTGTCAAAGAAGTGAGGTCTTTATTAGGACATGCTGGTTTCTATAAAAGATTCATCAAGGACTTTAGTTCAATCTCCCATACACTTTGTGCTCTGCTAGTAAAGGATCCTCTATTTGTTTGGATAGAAAGTTGTGAGGGATCATTCTAAACCCTCAAATCCTCTCTCACCTCTCCTCCCATTATGAAATATCTAAATTGGAACCTTCCTTTCAAAATTATGTGTGATGCTAGTGACTTTTCTATAGGATCTGTGTTAGTAAAACGTTGTGATAAAACTCCTTATGTAATTGCTTATGCAATAAAATCCTTAAATGATGCCCAAATAAACTAAACCACTACTAAAAAGGAGTTACTTTTTATTGTTTTTGTTTTAGAGAAGTTTAGGTCCTACCTCTTAGGATCCCCCATCACTGTGTTCACTGACCATTCTGCACTAAAATACCTCTTCCAAAAACAAGATGCTAAGGCTAGACTGATTAGGTGGGTCCTTCTCTTACAAGAATTTGACCTCACAGTCAAGGATAAAAAGTGCGTTGAAAATGTTGTAGTCGATCACCTCTCTAGGATGGAATTCAAAGATAAATCCAATCACCTTTCAATGTCTGATTCATTTCCTGATGAACACCTATACTCTATGAGTTACTGCCCTTGGTATGCTGATATAGCCAATTTCTTAGTTACAGGAGTCATTAAAAAATTATTAGGGGCTCAAGCTCAAATGAAATTCCTTTCTGATGTTATACACTATATGTTTGGTGATCCATACCTCTATAAGTTCTGCCCTGACCAAGACATTAGGAGTTGTGTCCCAGAATCTGAACAAGAGTCCATCCTTAAATTTTGTCATAGTGAGGCATGTGGAGGTCACTTTTCCTCTAAAAAAACATCTGATAAGATTCTTCAATGTGGTCTCTTCTGGACTACCCTTTCAAGGGACTCCTACAAATTTTTTCAAAGATATCCTAGGTTTCAACAAGTAGGGTCCATCACAAAAAGGAATCAAATTCCACTCACTCCCATCTTAGTGGTTGAAATCTTTGATTGATGTGGAATTGATTTCATGGGTCCCTTCCCAAAATCTAGGGGATATATTTACATTCTCTTAGCTATCGATTATGTCTCCAAATGGGTTGAGGTCATTCCCACAAAATCCAATGCTCATCAAACTGTGATTAGATTTATCAAGGAAAACATCTTCTCTGGATTTGGAATTCCTAGGGCTATCATTAGTGATCATGGAACTCATTTTTTCAATCGTCCATTCTCATCACTCATGGAAAAATATGGAATTTCTCACAAAGTTTCCACTGCGTACCATCCTCAAACCAATGGTCAAGCTGAGTTATCCAATTGTGAAATCAAACAAATTATTGAGAAAATTTTCAATCCTTCTAGTAAAGATTGGTCCGAGAAACTCTTGGATACTCTTTGGGCATATCATACAGCATAAAAAACCATCCTAGGAATGTCACCATATAGGTTGGTTTATGGAAAATTATTCCATTTACCTATTGAAATTGAGCATAAGGACTTTTTGGAAATTAATAAAATAGATTATGACCTCTCATTGGCTGGAACAAAAAGGAAATTAGATCTCAATAAACTGGAGGAACTAAGGATGGAGTCTTATGAAAATTCAAGGATCAATAAAGCAAAGTTCAATCTTACTAATCTAGGAATATCAAGTTCAAACATTTTGAACCAGGAAAACTTGTGCTCTTGTATAGTTCAAAACTTCATTTACACCCGAGAAAGTTAAGGTCTATATGGTCAGGTCCTTTCATGGTGCATCATGTATACCCCCATGGGGCTGTTGAAATTCAAGATCCCACCAATGGTCAAACATTTAAATTTAATGGTCATAGAGTCAAACCATTCATAGAACCATTCCAAAAACATGAAGTTGATGAAGAATTGTGTGAACCTACCTTATATGACAAAAATAATTAATCAATTAGGGGTCCATGTCGGGCTAACGATGTTAAACAAAGTGCTACATGGGAGGAAACCCATGGTTTTCATGTTTTCAATATTTTTGGAATCATTTTTTTTATTAATCATTTTGATATTTAAAAAAAAATTATTTTTGACATGTTCTTCTATTATGAGTATGGATGGGTATGAAAGGGGAGCACCATATTCATCTGTTTCACGTGGTGTGATCCTTGAGTAATACCTTACCCAGAAATTTAAAAATAAGACAATGTATCATCAGTTCATTTTATTTTTATGTTTTTGTAGGTTAAAATAATAATAATAATAATAATAATAATAATAATAATAATAATAATAAAAAGTGACACGTCATGGGTCGTGGTTCATACCCCATCACAACTGGCAAAGCCGCGGGGATTCAAACCCAGGACCTAAGGGAGATAGGGGCGCGTGCTTACCACTGACCTATGGATTTTTTTGCTTCCTTATTCTATAATTTATATATATATATACTTATATTTTACTTTCTTTATTATATATATATATATATTGTTTTTTTTTTCCTTTTTCTACTAGGTAACTCTGCAAGTGACATGGATATCAAAGGACTAAATTGGAGCAGTAATAATTTCAAATTCAACCACCAGGTAACTTCATTCCATGATCCTCATTTTCAATTTCCTTTTTGAACTTTCATTCTCTACCTATACCCCCTTATAAATTTTCTTTTCTTTAAACACTGGGGAAAGTGTTATTTTAAGTTGTGGGGGAGATAAAATAAAAAATGCTTTTGTGTCAAAAAAAATGATGAATGATTTGAAAAAAAAATTGTGAAAATGGAAGGAAATTTTCCTTTAACTTTGAACATGGTAATACACATTGCACACTTTGAAACTGAATATCAAATAATTTAGCATTCCCTGATTCTAATTTTAATCCTTGTATAATTTCATGATCATAGATTTTGGAAAGTGTGGCTGTCCAATGTGATATTTCATCATTTATATTTTCATCCAAAAAAAAGATCACAATGCACGTCCTTTGGATAGTGGGGTATTAGTTTTATTTCATGGGGTCCCCCAAAAAAATAGCATAGGTTTGGTGATCATTTTAGTTTTAATATGAGTATTTAATAAAAAAATATAAAAATAATAAAAATAATAAATAATAATAAATTTGCGTGTAGAGCAATGAAATGACCTAATGCATAGATTTCGGCACTTAGGAATCGTGACTCCATAGTTGTCTGGACCAGAGTTCGTAATTTTATCTCTATTTTTGGTAATTTGAATTTTTTTTTGACTGAGTTAACTCGAGATGATGCCCGAGTATGTGGGCTTCACTTGGTGCCCTAAGGCCTTTGAGCCTGGGAGTCATCGTCAAAGTCTCGCTACTTGGGTTGACTCTTTTAAGTGAAATTTCAATTACCATGGAAAAATTGAAAAAAAAACAAAAGAAAAACAAAAAAAATAATACAATAAAAAAATTGAATACTCATATTAATATTGAAATGTGATTCCACCTAGCGCTTTCATCATTTCCCCCTTGAATAAAGATGAACCCCCATGTCTATTGTGATGCACAACACATCCTCATACTTAATTGATATTGGATGGAATATGGAAATGAATTTGAACAAAGGAATGGGCTTGGGATTGGGATCTTCTTATGAAAATATCTTGTATTAAATTATTTTTATGGGTTTCGTGATTTTTTGGTATTAGGGTTTTTTGTGATCATTGTGTATTAAAATGTTTTTGGAAAAGGGAATTCGAATTTCATATTGTTGAGATATATTTTGCTCGGGACTAGCAAAACTCAAGTTGGGGGGTGTGATTATCCACTAAATGAGGCTAATATTCATTGTTAATATATATAATATTCATGTTATTTATTATTCATAAACACCATTTTAGTGCATTTTACACTTTGAACATCATTTCACATTATGATTGTAATACCTTCTTAAAATTCACTATTATGTGGTACATTTTTTAACATTATTTAAAGTACCCAATGATTCATCTGATTTTAAGGAATTTAATTATCCATATTTTAATTTTATATTTTGTAAGATTGATCTACACTTTAATATGAACATTTTTTATTCAGGGATCAATGGAGAATTTGTGGAAGAAGATGGGGATATTTTGTGATGAAAGGAAGCAATTCTAGAGAAGGCAGATTGGACACCAGCCCACTGATGAGAATGTGGGACGCACATTACAAACCCAATGAAGACCAAATTTGGTGTTAGGATAGAAGAAATATATAGGAACAGATAATTATTTAGGAGAAAGTGCTAATTCGGCCTCTATTGTAGTCATTTAGGCGGCTCAAGTTAGAGATAAAATTTTGGGCCAGATTCTGTGGTCTAGAAAAACAGCCCACTAATATAATAATATCTCTGAATAAAAAACTCAAAATGGTCCCAAATTTAACAGGAGGTTAGGAGACATCCGGGGATCCATTTTATTCTTCTATGTCACACTATAATTCTTCCATCTAGAAGGTCTTACAAGTGCATCTGTTCGGTGGATGAAAGATGGATGCCACCTCGGGTCAAGGGTGGAAAAATCAACTCTCCCTCAACTTTCCACCCACCTATGGCCTACCAAAATTAATTTATATGCTTTGTACTATTGGAGGCTTGACACAAGGCTCCCAAAAGTCCTATTTAAGGTAGTTGTGGTGGAGGATTTTAGGATATTTGGTTCTTTTTTCAATTGTAATGTTATGCTACGATTTTGTTGTCTCAAGTTTGTCTTTCACATGTAAGTTGTTAAATTCACATTAGTTTCTTAATAAAATCTCTTCTTTTCCTCTTATTCTGTTGTTATTAATATCACTTTTATACTTTTGGTTCAAGGTGTGAATTTATTCACACTAAACCTTTTGAAATTATTCACACAATGGTGGAGTGATCATTTTCTTTTTATTGTTTTCTTTACTTCTTCAATTTCTCCCTCATGAGTCTACTTTCCGCTTCCATTGAAACCATAGAATCAATGGAGGGATAACACACTTATGGGTTGATCCAAGGGAGTAGAAAGGGGCTGTATTGGATGTTATTTATCACCCCATTAATGTATAATCAATTCTCTAATTGATATTTTTATTTGATGATTTTTAAACTTCATCGTCCTTGTTGAATTTAAGGTCACACACTTCAAGTGCTAATATGAACCTTTACCTTGAAGTGCTAAAAACTTTGATCCTTTAAGTGTATAGGTGATTAGTATTATGGTGTGTTGGTATAAAATCAGTAAGTGATGAAGTTGTTTGATCTCATTTAATAAACTCAACTCAAATATAAGAAATTGAAATAATTGAAAAGGGAATATGTCCAATCCACCCCAAGTGATTACCTAGGATCAACTAATTATTTTAAATTGAATTCACTTAAGTCTCTTAGATTTACTTTAAACCCATCTAAAATCAACCCAATTTGGCCACTTCATATCCAAAAACAGTCCATATAATGTACGTGTCTATAGGTTTCTTCTTAGGTCTCTAAGGATTCGACAGCCCAAACTAAACTACAAGGATCGTCCTACCTTCTTCTCTTGGGTAAATTTGAGCGTGAATCAGGGGGGATGACGCTGGAACTTCCTAACAATCCAAACCAACTTTTATAGCATGAGAGAAAAAACACCTCCGCTGAAACTTTTAACTCTCAACCTAGACCAAAAACCTCTAATACTAAAGAAAAACCTCAAAACATAACTTAACCCAAATAGTGAACCTGAGCATAACCACAAACATCGATTCTTCCACTAGCACTTAAATCTCCAAAAAAACATAACTAAACCGAGATCGAGCCATACAAGGGCCAAACACACCTTTAATAAAAACTTATGACTCAGAAAACCACATCCACACAAACAGGACTGATTAGATTATAATAGAATGAGTCCATCATTACTTCAAGACAAAATAATGAACTTACAAAAACTTCAAAACTTTAACAGCATAAAAATAAGAACATAAAGACTTTAAATGTTCCACTGCCAACACAGAACTCAAAACCCAAACCGAGACTTCCCACCCTTGGTAACTCTTGAATGCGAGCGAGCTTCACCCCAAGACCTATGTCTGGGGATTCGATGGATGAACATCTACTACCTCATATTCAGGCAATGTAAGCCTCTAGTCATAGCATCTTCTTCAGGCGATGCTTCTTGTAGAAATTCTCTAGATGACCCAAACACTCGCAACAATGGAACATCTTCGGAGGGATGCGACATGATGGCTTAGTGTTCCCTAAATGTACACACTAATAAACCATTATTAAATCGTCCGATGAACTGGAATCTGGAACCACAACAGAGGACTCTTTCAAAATAGTTCCCTCTATCACACCCTTCTCACCATATGGGGAACCTTCATAAGCAACTGGATACGCTGGATTTCCAACCATCTGGCTCCAAAGACCAACTCATATAAGAACATCTCATCTACCATCTCCTCAAAATGATGGTCCCTAGAAGGGAGGACCATCTCCTTGATCTCTAGATAAATACCCTTAATGAAGAGATAATTCTCCATCAAATCCTGTGACGCTAATTTCGGAGAAAGGGACACAAGTTCCTTGAAATGGTCAGTATATGCTTTCACCGTCTGTTGGCCTTGTTGAATATGCATTAATTATTCCATTTTCTTCATATTCACATATTTAGGTACAAAACATTGGACGAAGATTAATTTAAAGACATCTCATGTCATCCCAACTTGCATTGATGGTGGGGAGAACAACTCTCATTCGTCCAGAGCAGGACCTTCAAACAAACCCAAAATAGCACGCACTCTGACAGCTTCAGGAGTTCCCAATACCCTAAAGATGCGTTCGACCTCTTCAAGACACTCTTCTACCTCTAATGGACCCCGATCACCATGAAGGATAGGCAACGTCTGAGAAGGATCAAAAGCTAGGTATGACATATCAGAAACCTTGGGAACCTTTCTAGGTGGCATTTTTTGAACAACATATAAAACACAGATCTAAAAACAATATCAATCTGAATCAATATCATTGAAATCACCTTCATCCAAAAACAACCAACTCAAAAAAACCAAAAAAATATAAACACAACCCAAAATTCCTTTTTCAAAATCCCCTTTTCATTTTAGATTTCAAAACTACCTTCTTTCAAGGCCACTTTCCAAACACCAAACCCACTTTTCAAACCAAATTCAATTTCCAAAATCATTTCCCATTTTTAAAATCACTTTATAAAAATAATTTCAACCCTTTAATTCCAAGTACACACCCCAATAATCCCATAAACTGTTTCACATATCTTCATTTTCTTTTATCCATATGCTCCAACACGCACTTCCATGCATCCCCTCACATGTGAAAACATTTATAAAGAGTACCTAGGGTTTCACCCAAACCATTTCTCTACCAATTCCAAGCAAACACCATATTTTTAGACCAAGATATTTTAGTTTTAAAACCCATTTCATGAATTGAAATCCATTTAAAAGAAATCATTCTTATTTCAAAAATCCTTTTTCATTTTCAAAAGTGCACTTACACCAACCAGAACCAAGACGACACTCAACTCGTATCAAACTACCATAGTGAGGGACTAGTAGTCATGCCTAACCTGGAGACATGGTAGTGGTCCATGCCCTAAGTAAGCATCAACAACTAGGAAGAACTTAAACCATGTACTCGGACTCCACATGGGTCACTAATCCATGTGAAATCACAATGTAACATCAGCTTGCCTCCATTGTCATCCCTCAATATAAAACAAACCATAATGAGATAAGGACTCAATTCCTGAACTACCCCTGGCGACTCAAGGTTCTGAACAAGTGAGGGTTCATGGCATCCTTATCATACATGCGTCTCGAGTACTGACAGTCCTAATATCCATCTATTGGACACCTCAAATAACAAAGGCCTCCTCTGATACCATTTTTTTACAAACCAACCTGGGTTGAACCTAAACCGGTCACCTGAGCCAGTCCGCAGCATGGCCTGAGGGGCATTCCCAATCCCCACGGGCAGGAAACCAGTGGCGGGCATAAAAATAAATATATTGGGAATGATTTGGATCATAAAAGAAAAATAAATAAACAATAATAAACAAAACAATAAGACTAAACTCTATTAGTGAAAAAATAAATAAATAGAACAGCTCAACATACCTCAATGTGACCTTCTAGGTCACCACCCAAATCAAAACCAAGTTCACTATGAGAGAGATCCAGTACAAATGAAACCTGAAACTGAAATATAACTTAGGGTGAGAATCAAGATTCTCAGTAGGAAAAATACCACATAATCTATACCTTTTCTCCCACAAAACACTCCATTAATGCTAGTTTGAAATATAGATATAAAAATAGTTTTTTTACATTTTAATAAAATAAAAGTCATTTCTCCATTTTAAAGTTTGATATAAAGAAAAATCATTTTCCAAAACCAACTTCCATTTGAAAATGAAAACCAAATTATTTGATACCAAAGCTGTGATAAGATAATACAAATAAACATTTCAAACTGAAAATAAACTAGTGCAACGGAAAGTAAACAAGAAATGTAAATAATTAAGTAATCATGGGTGATCCTAAACATCCCTAGAAGACCCCTAAATTTACTCGGTTCAAATCCACCTACCGGTGTATGGTGAATCTCCTAATTCTATAACCAACCAGCCACCCTCGTAGTAAAATAAACTAGTGGCACTCCCCATCTAGCCTCTATACCTACCAGTGGGTACCAACCCATCTAATCAGGGCTGATAAGAAACCATAACTCAATCAAATAAAATACACCTAGGAACCCATGGTGGTTATAATAATACTGTGTAAGTATGAGTCTCTCACACGTGTGACTCATCTCACCACACTTGCCTACCCCAAATATGGATGCTTCCTATGCATTCACCCATAAAGAGTTACCCTAGATAGGAGCGCCCCCCAAATACACATTCAATAATTTCACATTAATAAAGTGCCAACTGGGCCGTCACATCCATGTCGAAACCATTTTTCTAAAAATATTTAAAACTCCAACCAAGGACACACAATTTCCAAACATAAACCATTCTAACAGCTAACACAACTTCACCCATAAGTTGGAGGATCCAAATGGTCCTTTAATTCCAAAGTATCCAATGCATTTTTTTTAGTAAAACCTTTCAAACTCTTAATGGAAAATGCACAATCTTATGAAATGTCCAAATGGGCCATTGATCCTAACATTCATCAAAACACACACTAAATGCCAAATAGGCACACCCTTTGAGACTACATTTCAAACCTTTCATAAAATCCAAAAAAAGGACCAAACCTTATTTAGGAAACAAAATCTATTTAGAAAACCAAATTTTTAAGAAAATATCATTTTGAAGGTGCCATCTTCATTTGAGGGCACATCCATGTGTGCACCTTGTGCACCCATGGATGTTCCAACATCTAATGGATCAACAACAACTAAAATGACATTTATAAACCATTTCCACAAGGACTCAATTTTCTTTGAAATCAAAACCAAACATTCCCAACATTAAGAGAACACAAAAAAATCCCCTTAAATCCATAAAACCCATTTTCAAAACATTTTTAACACAATTTCTGAGATACAATGTTGTCAAACCAAACACACAAACCAAAAATACATTTGACCAGAATATCTCCAAATTCCTCTATATCTGAAAAATAAGAAACTAGTAAAACATATCAAAAAATTCATCATCAATTATGTAAATAGACTAACCAGTTACTAAACAATTTTTATAATCTGGTCAAACAATGCATAAATAATTTTATAATCAACCCAAACAGTCTTCTATAAATTATATAAACAAATTAAACATTTTTTTAATCAATTCCATAAACTGATCTAACAAATTACAAAAACTAGAAACACCATGAAAAACCATTTAAGAGTATCACAAAGGCATGTATTATGTCTAAAAGACTATCAATAAAACATTTGACAGTCAAATAACATAGTTTCCATAACCACATAAATACATAACTAGGGAAAAGTAATTTGAATACTATTTTTAGCAAAACAATTGACTTGAAAACATAATATCTAATTAACCAACCGTATTGAGAAGGTGAGAATCAAATAAAAAATTTAGTTAAAAACACTCAATAATTAAATGAACTTAATCAGAAATGAAAATTCAGATTCGCCTACCTCAAATCTAGTGTGGATGGAGAAAAACTTCAACAGAAGAAGGGACAACACCCCACAGACCCCTCACACACACTTGAAAATAAGAGAAATGCGTGAAACAAACCTGAGATGTTAGGGTTTAACTAAATGAAGGAAAAATCATAAAAAATTAAATAAAAATAACTAGAATATATCAGTGAGGGAGGCATGGTTGGGGAAACAATTGTTAGAGAAGAGGGGAGGAGCGTCGAGGCTGGGCGGAGCAGCCGTTGTAGCAAGGGTGTTGGCTAGCTGAAGCGACGAGGACTGGCTGTGAGAACCGGGGTAGAAGTGTGTTGTGGAGGGGAGGATTCGGTTTGTCGACGCACTATAGGGACAGTCAGGGATGGTATTCGAGGGTGATGGTCAGTTGGAATGGGAGAGCAGAGATGGGGAATCAAGGGCGGTAGTCAGGAGTGAGCGGTTGGGCAAGTGTGAGGTGAGGGCGAGTTGTGATGTCTAGAGCATGTTGAGAAGGGGAGAGAAGGCGAGGATGGTCGGGGGTCTGAGTGTCACACCGCTGGAAGTAGGAGAAGTCAAGGATGTAGGGAGGGTTGGTCGGTGCTGTAGGGGGAAAGAGGTGAGGGAGACCTGGCGAGGGCGAGGGCCTGGGTGCGTGGCTGCTGGGTGGTGTGCTGAACAGAAGAAATAGGGGGGAGGTATGCGCGCAGGAAGCAAAAAAAGGGGAAGGGGGCAGCTGTTTGGGTAGATTAGGGTTAGGGTTTCCTTTTTTTTCTTTTCATTTTATCTTATAATAATAATAATAATAATAATAATATAAATAATAATAATAATAAATAATAACCATAAAAGTTATAATAATAAAAATGATAATAATAAAAATAATAAAAAGAACAATAGTAACAATAATAACACCTTATTAATAATAATATTATTAATTATTAATAGCATTATTATTATTACAATTTAAACATTTAAATCACTTTATTTACATAAAAATTTATTTACTTTAACCATTATCCATTTGTCTGAGAACCCAGGCTGACCGTACGGCTACCGCCCACCATGCAGTGACTGCGCACGGGTCCAAAACCCACTAGAATTGGTAAATGACAAAAATTTTAAATTAGGACCCAACTAGAACCTTGGAACAGAAACCCAAATCCAATAAATAGTAAAATAAAAATTAATTTAAAAAGTTGAGTGTGACAATATATGTCAATTGGATTTGTTAAAACCCTATATTTATAATAATCATGTGATCATTGTTCAATGGATATATTATTAATTGTAATGATTCTTAATAGTATTTTAAATAGGATATAATAAGAACAAGTAAGTGTATGTGTTTTCTATAACTATAATACATAATAATATATTTAAATAAATAAAAAAGGGTAATTTTATTTATAATAGTTTGAGTTGTTACAATCTTCCCCTTAAGAAATTTCACCCTCAAAATTTTCATTTCCCATACTAGAACAGATGAGGGTAACTCTGTTTCATCACATCTTATGGTTCCCACATCACTTCTTCAAACTTTTGGTTTCTCTACAACACTTTGACAAGGTGTATTGTCATATTTCATTGAACATTGTCTCTACAATATAATATTTTCACCAACTTCTCTAGATTGAGTACATGTGAGGGTTCTAGTATGTACTTTCTCAAGAGGGATACATGGAATACATCATGTACTTGAGATAGGTTGGGTATGAGTTCTAGTTAGTATTTCACTTCATTGATATGATTAAAGATCTCAAAGGGGTTGATGTATCTTTGAATAATCTTTCCCTTCTTCCCAAATTTCATCACTTTCTTCCATGGAGATATGTAGATAAATACCATGTCTCTAACATCAAAATCTAGGTCCCATCAATGATTGTTATCATATCTCTTCTTTCGACTCTGATCATCCTTGATGTGTTGTTGAGTGGTCTTAACCTTTTCCACTATTTCCTTGTCCATTTCAGTACCTAGTAGTTTTTATTCCCCAACTTCATCCCAACATGCAGGCGTTCTACACCTCTTCCCATAAATGGCTTCATAGGGATCCATTTGGATACTTGAGTGTAAACTGTTATTGTATGATAACTTGGATAAAGGAATATTTTGGTCCCATCCTCCTTTGAAGTCAATTGAGAATGCTCTCAACATGTCCTCTAGTATTTGGATAGTCTTATCAGATTATCCATCATTTTGGGGGTGATAAGCTATGTTGAAGTTCAAATCGGTATTTATATCATATTAGAGACTTTTCCATAACTTGGAGGTTAATCTAGGATCTTTATCATAAGAAATTGATAATGGTACTCCATGTTGCCTTACCAATTATTTTATGTATATCCGTTCAAGTTGATCCAGTGATAAATCCTCTCAAAACACAATGAATTGTTCATTCTTTGTAAGACAATCCACCATAACCCAAATAAAATTATTCACTCTTGATATCTTCAAAAGACCAATGATAAATTCCGTGGTGATATTTTTCCATTTCCATATAGGTATGGGTAATAGTTGCATCATCCTGTAGGATTTTTTTCCATTTCAATTTCACTTTCTAATATAAAATACGTCTTTATGTATACTATATGGTATCCTTCTTCATATTTTCCCACCAATAGTGTTTTCAAAGATCATAATACATATTTGTGCTTCTAGGATGGATAGAGAATGTATAACTATTTGCATCATCAAAAGACCTTCTTTAACTCAGGATTTGATGGTACACATAGCAGGGACCAAAATCTTACAAATCCTTCTTCATTAACATTAAACTCTAAGGATTTTCCTTTTCTTATAGTTTCCACTTTCTTATGAATTCCCACATTATTTCTATAGGAATATTTTATCTTTTCCTAAAGGGATGGTTGAGAAAACATTTTTGAAAGGATTGGTGATGTTCATTCCTTTATGATTCCCATGTCCATACTTTCCAAATCTAAGAAGATTGGATCCCTCTCAATTCTCATCAATGATAGAATTGTTGGATCATTTCTACTTATAGAATCTTCTACTTTACTCTCTTTACTAGTATGGTAGTGAATTGAGAATTTATAATTCTTGATCATGTCTAACAATCTTCATTGGTTCATATTCATCTCTTTCAATGTGAATATATACTTGAGTATTTTGTGATCCATATATATTTTACACTTTCCCCAAAGAGATAATTCCACCATATTTTCAAAGAGAAGATCACTGCATCCAACTTCAGATCATGTGTCGGGTATTTTTATTCATGAACTTTCAACTTCCTTGAAGCATAGGCTATGACTTTTTCATTATTTATTAACACATAGCACAATCCCTTATTTGAAGCATTGATGAATACTACAAAAAGTTTTCCACTTGTGGGTAGTTTGAACACAATGGAAGTAATAAGACTCATTTTCAAATCCTCTAATCTATCTTCACATTCATAATTCTAAGAAAACTTGATTCCCTTCAGATTTATCTTGGTTAGAGGGTTTTAAAATCATGAGAAATTTCTCAAAAATCGATGATTGTGCCCAACTAATCCAAGGAAACTATGGATATCTATCACAGATGTTGGCCTCATACATCCTTAAATTAATTCTATTTTTTAAGGGTCTATCTATATCCCATTGCTTGTGATTATATCCCCCAATAATGATACTTCCTTCAACTATAACTTTCATTTGATGTACTTTTCATAAAGCTTATCTTTTTGAAAGGTTTTTTAGCATAGTGCTCAGATACCCATCATGCTCCTCCTTGGTTTTAGATAATATTAGAATATCATCTATGGGGACTACCATAAATTTTTCAAGGTAATATCTAAATAATATACTAATTAAATCTATAAAGATTTATAGAGAATTATTGAGTCTAAATTGAATTACTATGAACTCATAGTGCCCATACCTTGTACAAAAAGCAGTCTTGGGGATATCCCCCTTCTTCACCCTAACTTGGTAATATCCCAACCACAAATCCACCTTGGAGAAGTATTGTTCTCCATGTAGATAATCGAACAAGTCATCAATATAAGGCAGAGGACACTTATTCTTTATCATGATCTTTTTCATCTCACTATAATCAATGCAAAGTCACATTGACCTATCCTTATTCATGATAAATAGGACTAGTTCACCCCATGATGAATAAATTGGGTGTATGAACCCTTTATCCATATTCTCATATGGTTTTTTATTCACCTCCTCAAGTTCCAAAAAATATATTCTATACAAAATCTTGGATAATGGTAACACCCTAGGTATAATCACTATTAAAAATTCAACCTCTCAGCTAGGAGGAAGACCAGGAAATTCCTCAGGAAACACATGATCAGTATATTCCCTCACAATAGTCATGTCTTTGAGGATGATTATTTTCTTAGAATAAATGATTTAATCTAGATATTATTGTTCTTAGTGAAATAATATCCATTTTGTGATGTTGGTGCTAAAAAAGATTCATCCTTCTCCTTTCACTTGTAGAAATTAGGGGTCAATTTGTAATAGGGAGAGTGATTTCCTTCTCACAAAAAATTTATATTTGATCTATATAGGGAAAGTTAATCCATGCCCATAATTGCATTAAATTCCACCAAAGGGATTATGAAAAGGTTTTCTAGGAATTTCATCCCACAAATTGTGACATGGGAGGAGCTATATACTTGAAATTAAATAATTGTCCCATTTTCTATTTTCACTGACAGCTCTAATTCCATGATTTGTGGTGGTGTTTAAATAGTTCTATTAAACTTTCATGATATAAAGTAATGCTTAGACCTAGAATTAAAAATTATGTTCTCTATTATTGGATGAATAATTAGCATACCTATAACCACTTCATTTTTTAGATTCACCTCAGTGGTTTTGATGGAAAAATCTCACCCTTGCTACCTTGGAGGTTGTTGGTTGTCTTTGAAAACCCTTAGCTTAGTGTATTGGTTTGAAAAGTGTTATGGTTCCTTACAGTTGAAGAAATGAACAATGTGTTGAGGGTTGACCAGAGCATTCCTTTCCTCTATTGCATTAGTGGGTTCCTCATTTCAGAAATCACTAGCTAGGTTCCATTCCTTCTCACACCTAAATCATTTCCTTGTCCCCCTTAGGCAATTTTCAGGGTGCTTTTTTCATACCTTTGATAAATATAATGTTGAAATTTATTAACACCATTATATTTATCCATTATACCACTAGAATTAAACTCAAATTTCCTCTTCTTATCCCCATGATACACTTGAGATTCACCAATATCCATTTCGACTTTGAGGGAACATCAAACAATTTTCTCATAGCTATCAAAGTCACAGATCATTAGGTATTTTCATATACTAGGTTTTAGCACACCAAAGAATATTTCAACCTTGAATTTGGGGGTAATGAAAAATACATAGGTGTATCTTTCAAGTATTGTGAAGTTTTACTTGTACATGTTGATAGATTCACCGTCTTTTTGGGGAAGGAAATCCATTTCCATTTTAAGTTAGAGAGTGTGTGGAAAATATTTATTGAAAAATATTTTCTAGAATTATTTCCACCCCATCACTTCAATATCTTCCTCAAGATTCATATTCTTGATCAATGTCCACCACAGATCAGCTTCTCTCTCTATAAAATAAAAAATTATTAGAACCATCTCTTATTCAGAACATTGAAGTATATAGAAGATATTCTCAATGGATTTGATCCATTATTCCATGATTAAGGGATCAGATGATCCAATGAAAATCAGAGGACTTTATCTCATAAAGGACTCAATTGAAACTTTTTCTTTATTAGGGGGATTTGGGTACTTTTCCTAATCCAGGTTTCTATTCAAAACCTAAGAGAGAGCATCATCACAAATTTTTTGATTCCTGCTTCCATCAGGTCGGATATCTCATTCGGATAGTTATCACATTTCCCATCACATTGATTGTTTACCTGATTCCTCCTATTTTTGGACATTGGCTAGAATAAAGGGAAAATTAGGGATGATTATTTTAAAACTATTAAATGTATACAAATGTAATCCAACAACATTGATGAGATAACCTATAAATTACATTTATTTCTTAACTTATGAATTTCTAGGCTTTAATCTATGTCATCCATGGTCTATTTTATAACATTAACTCCTATGGGAATTTTTCCCCCTAATAATGGTTCATAATGAGCTTGTGAATTTACCAAATCATATCCCCTAGGATTTTCATACTAGGTGCACAGTAAGACCTTTTGTTGTGTACCAGGTTACGCTGAGTTAGGCCCGACGCACCTTGTTAGAGTTATTACCCCTAGGTACATGTGTGCCAAAACCATATCCACTTGTAGTATCAAGATAGGGATATATTTGCATGATAAACTAATTACTCTATAATTACCAAAATTTAGGGATGTTTTATTATACATAGTCTTGTCCCTAAGTCTTTCGCTAGAGTTTTCAAATCCTAATCCCAAAAATAACTAAACTTTTCCTTTGATACCAACTATGACAACCCTAATATTTATTACACATTAATTCATTATTTATTACATAAAAGTACACATAATACAAACTATAAGATCTATAATTATAGTGTATTTGGAAATTAGGTATATATTATAACATCTTTAACAAGCTATAAAACAACATTAATGAAAACTTTCTTAACATGCTTCTAAAATTCCATGTATTTTAAAACTGCACGGGATAACCTAGGAATATACATAAGTAAAAGGTGAGATATAAATCATAGTAAGGAAAAATGGAATAACATGAAGTAAATAATACATTTTATACAATAGTAATATAAATGCATCATAAAATGAGTAAGAATCTTAAATATAAACATGAGACATGATATAGCAGGATAACATGGGAAATGTGGAAACATCTTAAAACACTGCATCATAAACATAGGTCGAGGATAACTTCCAATACATCATGATAGAAAAAGTACAATAGAGGAATCAGGTTTACTCTCTGTACCAACATGGCATATCATGAGACTAAATATTACCCAATGCATTGGAGCACAATATAATTTTGGGTTCACCTATCACTTTCATTTCATTCTCATTCTTAAGTGTGCCACATAGATCATATAACATGGATTCATTCATCATTATATTTTATTACATGATTAGGGGGTATGGAATAAAAACATTTAAGTCCCAAGTCAAATAATTATAAGTTTATAAAGGTGAATGCCGTTGATATGAAATGGGTATGGTATTCACTACACAATTGTTTTGGTATAGAAAATCGTGGTGAAATTTCGGCAGCAAAACAGTGTCACATAAAATTTCATAAAATGGGTTGATGATAGAGAAAGGGGTATATAATAATTTTTAATTAAAGTGTAAAATAATAGGTACAAGTAAAATCATGTCCCAATAATAGGAATTATAAATATAAGGCATAATATAATCAAGAAACTTGAATAAATATGAGAAGGAAAAGAACCCTTACTTGAGTGTGTGACTCAAAATGCTTGGGAGGAGCTTCTTGAGAGATTATGGTGCCTTGGGAAGACTATAGAGAGGTTATGGAATATTAATTATATTATATAAATATTTTAAATGAATAGAAATGGGATAATGGGTGGGTTTATATGGGAAAATATCGGGGAATTGTTTATTGTTTCTCAAAATTAGGTTTTGGACTCTATATAATAAAATAACCAAAACCACAAACCTAACCATGGTTTCTACCAAATGGTAGTTGTTTTAATTATTTTATAATACCAATGGAATAACTTAATAAAATAATTTCATTGATTATGTGTAGGTGATTCATACTCTTAAAAAATGATTTTAAAACCATAAAATATATTATAAGTTTTTGAGGATTCATAATGGATTTATAAAATAAATAAAATAAACTTAAAATCACATTATTTTAAATTTAAAACAAATATTTGGTCTTGTATCCCATTTATAGTATTTATTACATCACTTTTGGGTAATTATGATGTCATAATACACAAATTATATTTATACAGTATTTAATTTTTACCTGAAAATTTGACTCTCTCAGAAAATTATGAAAAATTCACCATAGGATAATTTTGACATTATGATTCCAAAAATAATATTCATTTTATATAAATAATTTTATAAATATTCATATTATCACTTTTAAAATAATAATTGACATTTATTGAGAAATGATGGGTTTTTTACAATAATAGTTTTTAAACCCTTATAAAAATTACATTTGACTTCAAAAAAATTATATGACAATTTATAATTAATAAAAAATATTTAATAATAATATTTTATTAAAATATTATTTCTTTCAAAAATCCATTAATTCATCAAAATAAATTCCTTAATTAAATTTTAATATTACCCAAAAATATTATTTGTGCTTTATTGTATCAAAATAAAATTCATTTATAAAGTAACAATAATAGGATTAAAATATATTAATTATTCTATAAAAAATAATTTAAATACTCATATCTTTAGGGTCTTGATACATATCCCTTTAATACATTCTTAACCACCCTAAGAGTAAGGTGGGCGACAGTGAGACTTTCATGGGGTGGTTTCGCGTACATGGTTTGGGTCGTGATGTTGATGAGCTTAAAATTCTTCTTTGAACAATTTCTCTCATGATTAAGTTGTTGAATATCAGCTTGGTATTGATCAAGGTAAAATCCTAGAGATTTTATCTCCCTCGAAAGCTCCAATAAATGGGATTCATAGGGTACAATTCAATTGGGTGAGGTCATCACTTCCTTTGTCTGTGTCAGTTGGATTTGTTAAAACCCTATATTTATACTAATCATGTTATCACTATTCAATAGATATATTATCAATGATAATTATGATTAATGGACTTTTAAATAGTATATAATAAGACCAAATAAGTTCATGTGTTTTCTATAAACATAATACATAATAAGACATTTAAATAAATCAAAAGGTGGGATTTTATTTATAGCAGTTCATGTTGTTACAATCTCCATGGTAGCTCCAAACACATCTAGCTCAAAATCATAGAATCACAACAATATCACATTTTCCCTAAGGTAATATTCCATAAACTACCAACAAAACAAGGTTTGTTCAAACTCTTATGCCCAGCACTATCTACCACTGCCCCTCAGACTCACCTACTCGATATGGGTTCCACAGTGACACCTGCTACCATCTCACATGCACACTCTCAGGGAATTTAAGTCAATAGGGAGCCCCCTAGGGTAACCTATTCCATAGTATAGTGGATTCACCCCAACATGGTACCTTGATATCAATTTAAATCTTAGGTCAATACCTGATGTTTTAAGGATTTTGCATCCCTCGACGTAGTAAATAGAGTATCATGAACTCACCAGACATGGGAACTCACCATAAAGGAAGAAATAAATAGATATCCCATAGCCTATGTCAATACTTAAGGTCACTATGGGTCATTTAACTCAGGAAACCTGATCCTGATCTGCCTAAGGTCTATCCTCCTAGGCCTGGTCACATCAAACGGAGAGAGGGTCGCTCAACTCTCACCCATCTTGACAACCCAATACTGTGAAGGCACATGAGAGGTCTTATAAGGTCCACCCAGTCAAGGTATTTTATGTCTATGATCACCTCCATCTTGGAGGTTTCTTAATCCCCTATGTATGGGATAATTAGTCTCACTTGGTATAACCTCACCTCTTAAGTGGCCTGGAGGCCACCTGGTTTCTCAACAGTCACAACCTAATCCATCAGTGGTTGAGGAAACAAGTTATCATGCATTAGTTGTTTGTGACCCATAGATATTTTTCATTTAAATTATTCATTCTAATTTAATTAAAAACATTCCATGTAATTAAATTAACTAGGGGTATTTACCTCAATGACGTGCCCAAGAATCCCCATGTAACACAAATAAGAATCATAAGTCATAAGGCTTGTGTGTGAGAACACCTACCTTATTTTTTGAGCTTTTTGATTTAATTCCAAGGGATGTAAATAGCTTCTAAGGACTATCTAATATTTTTTATCCCCATCCATGCTCAACCAGTATCATCTTAATGACCTAAGCTCCTAACTCAATCCAAACATCAATAATTAATTAATTATAACATTTATAATTAATTAATTAATTCAATTTAAACTAATAATATTTGGTGAAAACTTATTGGGTCACTTCATCATGCAAGAACCAAAGCCAAATACTCACAAGAGGTCCATTGGGGACTCCCGACACCATTTCTAGGAAAATGCCCAAGTGTCGAAACCATTTCCATAATTAAACAAATTTTATTTAAAAGAAACTGAAGAAAAATCACGGTATGACATGCCTTTAGTGAAACTATTAATGAAGATAGGAATATGCCATATCAACATGTCTTTTTCATGAACCAACCTGGGTCAACCCTGAATCAATCACCCGATTCGATCTGTAGCAAGGCCCGAGAGGCATTCACGATCCTTCTGGGATGGCGACAAGTGTCTGGGCATCGACAGAGTGACAATGGGAATGATTTCACCCAAAGTAAATAAATAAAAAAATGGAAATAATAAATACCAACTCAAAATAAATAAACCAAATAAACAAATAAACAAGAACCGAAAAGATAAAACTAATTGAACTCGACGACCAAACTAACTACGTTTGACCCTGCGGGTCAATCCCCGACTCAATGATCAAAAGTCTCCCAAGACGAACACACTCAAGTTGGAACATACACAAGAACTAAAACAGAAAAGAACTATAGGCATGAGTATTAAAACTCAGTAGACTAGCTCGATATCTATTCCCCAAATAACTACCTTTAAATAAAAGAAACACCATTTAAAATTTGAACTACAATTTATAAGAGTAATTTTTTATACATGTTACTCAAAAACAAAGTACATACCATTTCCCTTAACCATTCTCAAATCTAGATTCTTTTCATCAGTGTCAATGATATTTTCAAAGGGAAAGTGATGTTTACATTTTCAAATTTGTACAAAGAGGATAAAACACTTTCATTTGAAAACCATTTATAGAAACCTAATCAAAACCAGCTCACCACTTTAAAAGAAAAAGAAAATAAAATAAGGTCTAATAGAAATCACACAAAAAGGGAAATGTAGGTATACATACAAGCATAATAATCACTACTGCAAGAAAAAAAATCCAAATAGACATGGGTGAACCTAGAAGGTCAAGAATAATCTAGAAGACACTAATACATGAGACCTCATCCTCCTTGACATGTCACACGCGATGAAATTAAAATTCTCAAAACGCCCAGCCATCCTTTATTAGGTAGGCTGAGGGCAAATCCCATAGCAATAAACCCAATACATCCACCTACTATAGGCCACTGGTTGGTACCATAACCTACCAGTGTACAAATCATTCTCAAAATATTCTCTCAATATGCCATATTCCCATGTCTCAAGTATTTAAAAAGGGGGTGAGCCAACCGATGCTAGTTGAGAATTCAATCACAGTATATATAATAATAATTCACAACAAGTCTCACCCCCAGTCTCCCCTAGGACCATTCTCATGCCTTGAAATAAAACAATTATAATGAATTCCAACTAAAGAACCCTAACAATGGATCCCAAGAATCCCCTAACAAGGACCTCCCACCCATTGCACACAACTGATGCTTGAGGAACATCCAATGGGTGTTTTCATAATAACACTTTTCAAAAATTTCATGAAATTTCAAAACAGGCCCTTAAACATTCACAAACAAAACCTTATCTCAAAATGAAAACACTTTTTCAAAAGTGTTTTCAAGCACACCATTTCCACTCAAAAACATTTATAACCATTCTTCAAAACATTTCCTTCGCACAGTCAAAACAAACCCACTTTACACGAAAACATCACCTGAGTCACAATTTAACATTTCACATCAAAATGATTTAAAATCTACAACTACTCCTTTTAATTTTAAAATCATTTAAAACACTATTCACAAAACCCACATTTACCAACACACACATGCACTTTTCACAAAAGGGTGAAAACACACTAAAACACCTTGAAAACCAAAACTCACCCCTTTAAAAATCCTAAACCCCATCAGAAACCATATAAGGAACCACAAATTAGCATTTCGCATAATGCTACAAAATTTTTAAATCCAAGGCAACCATTTGTTAAATTACACTTAACCCATAAAATCCAACCATACATTTTACAAATATAAAAAAAGAGTTCACAAGTCATGAAATATTTACCAAAACAATTTCTATTTAATAAAAAATAAAACATAAACACCATTTTCATGCCTTAACATTATTTTAGTTTTTGAACCCTATTTAAAATATCATGAATCATGTGAGAATTTTCAATAAATAATTTATCAAATGTGAAATGTGACCACTTTTAACAAAATAATTAAATTAAACACAAAACTTGGGATAAAATATCATTTTACACTCTATATAATTATTTAGTAAATCAATTGATATTTTTCATAATATGTAGAAGGTAAAAATATCATGAATTAATGAATCTTAAATTAAAAAGATAAGTTCAAGGGTAGAGCCTACCTCGGAACCGGGATGAAACGGAATGACGTGCATTCGAAACCACGTGGTAAGGTCCAACACCCTACAGATGAAATATCAAGGACTCAAAACACATACAAAAACCCCAATTAAAGTATGTGAAACCAAGAAGCAGGGAGAAACCCTCACCTCGAAACTGAAGCGCGGAAACAACACAAACCTGACACTACCTCTCAAGGGTTTCAAAAATCCTAAACCACCCAAAATAACCTTTCAACAAATAAAACCCACAAACTAACTAAAATAACAACTAATAAAGAATAGTATTATACTGAGGGGGTGAAATGCGCCGGAAGAAGGTTATGAACCGGTGGGAGGTCGCAGTATCGGATGAACTCACCAGAAAAAGGGACGGTGTCGGTCAAGAGAGTGGAAGAAACTCGTTATATGAATCATCAGAAAAATAAAAACACAGCAGCAAGGGGGTGGCGTCGTCGAGTTGGGAGGAGCAGGAGGCTAGGGGGGTCGGTCGGCCGGAGGCTGGGTAGGATGAGGACAGGCTGGAGGCGAGGGTGAGGGGACCTAGAGGGTGTATGCCAACTGGAGCGTAGAGGGGATACAATGCTGTCAAGGTAGAGGTTCGTACGGGAGGCGGCGGCGGTAGCTGGGAGAAGCAGGAGAGGGAGCAACGGGCATGATGGGAGGCGATATCGGAGGGTAGGGGGAAGTGATTGGCGTCAGTTGGGGCTTGAAGGAGGGCAGGCCATGTCCAGGGGAAGAGTGGGGTGTTGGGGAGAACTACAAGGGAGGGAGCCAGGGTCGGTGTGGGGTGCTGGGGCGCACCAGATAAGCATTGAGTAGGGAAGAGTCGGGTGGAAGGTTGCACCGGCTACCACGCTGGGAGGAGTAGAACTAAGGGGTCGAGGTGGCGCTACAAGGGGAGGAGGCAGCATCTAAGAAGAAAGGTCATGCCGCACACAGAAAAAAATGGGGGGTGCTAAAATGGAGAGAGAAAGGGTTTCGGGAACCCTAAAAAAAATAAAACCATCCTAAAAAACCAATTAAAATTATACGAACCTAATAATAATAATAATAATAATAATAAAATAACAATCATCATAATGATAAAATAAAAATAATAAAGGTATTTATATCATTTTAATAATAATAAAATTCTTAATGATAATAAAAAAATAATGGCAATAATTAATGTCTGTTTTAATTACAAAATTTATTTATTTTAATTTTCCAAGAACGAACGGTCACGCAATTACCAGGGCGATGCCACGCGGCTTCCAAATCACGCTCTGCATGTGCACCCGATGACGTCAACACAAAAAAAAACACACTTTTTAACATAAATCAAAAAAATAATTCTTCTAAGACTCACCCAAACCCCAACAAAGATTATTTAAAGGAATAAAAATAATTAAATAATTTAAACACACGAATCGGGTGTGACATTATTCTTCCTAATTTGCATGAAATTTATAAATAAATCATGAAATTTCACCATTATTTAGTAAAATCTCTATTTTTTGACCTAAAATAAACATCCCCCAAATTAGTGATAGTGAGAGGGAGATGAACGGGATGATGAGGAGAGGAAGAACCTAACTTTTGATGCCATATAATTACACCAAAAAATGCCAATAATTGTTAATAATATAAGGAAGGTAGGTTTTAGATGAATCCCTCTCATTCATCATGTTCACCCAATGAATAAAGGGGAAGTCTATCCACCTTTTAATTTAAAAAAATCTAGTTGGAACCTTTCACAGCATGATGAAATTTCTCACACCATGAATTTTTGATAATTTTCTTCAAAACCCATTTTTCACATCCTGAATACCCCCAAACACATCCTGTGAGGACAATTCTAGTCGCGTATTGAATCACTATCCCTGACGTGAAAAGCCTACTATGGCTATTTTCAGTAGCTTTGGTCACCCATTTCTCCTCTAGTGCTCACTTGAACCCCTAATCCTTCTTACATAACTTAAACCACATCCATAAAACACCATTTTGGGATGATAAAATTCTAGAAACTTCATTATAAATTTCTATTCTCAAAATTAACCATCCACTAAATGAAAAAAAAATCAAATTCTCTCAGAAATTCTCATACCCAAATAGACACAAATCTTTACAACAGGCCTACCTAAAGTCTAAGATTACTATCTAGTAATGGGTCAAGGCACCCACAGAGGAAGAATATATGTCATAGTGATAAAACCACATAAAAATGATCATTGTGAAATATAATCTCTTTGTCATGATATCTCATCAACTAGGTTTCACACCTGTGTTATCAACCTTTATGCTTGATGTGTCTTTCTTTGACTATCTGAAATAAATTCATCAGTACATTATAACCATTGAATTTAATACAATGGTTCCATTTCAATCAAAGGTATAAGACATCAACTTATATAAATATGGAATGTACAAATCCTTCCTTGTCTTATTCATTAATAACATATCATTTAGGATGCACCCAACATACCCAACTTCATCACGATCATATATCATCATTGTTTATAGAAATACATCAAATTGTGCAAGTCATAACATGAATTAATAATAATATTAAATTATAAGGATCATTAAAAATGATCATAGATAGGAATATCCAATGACACATAAACATATGGATTTCCTGTAAGTGGATCTATTCTCATGATATCTCGTCTTAGAGATAGGAAAGTGATAACTTCATGAGATGAAGTCTTATCTTCTTATGAGTTCTTGCACATGAAAGTCAGCATACTATATTCCCCTTCATATAATGTTATTAGACCATAGAACAAGGTTTAAGAATATTTTCCTGTCATTTCAAGGTTCTCATTATAGTGGGGAACTTCTATACCCTTTTCAATACGATAGATACTCTAGGACATTATTATATTAAAGTCACACAGAACTATAAATAGTATATAATAAGATATTTTAATTAATATTTAATTATTTGAATATATATTCAATATAAATTATAAATAGTTTGTTCTAGGATACCAACTCCAACAGTCTCCCACTTATACTAAATCTAATTACTAATGACTTTCAGTTCACTAGATCTTACATGATGGTCATGTTTCTACCGAGTTAAGGATTTATTTAATGGGTATGTCATGTTTTCTTCCATGGAAACTCTTCTCACAATGACATCACCTCTCTGAGAAAAATCCCTCAATATATGATATTTTTAAATTATGTGCTTTGTCTGCTAATGCGACCTTAGATCCTTTGTAGGATCCATAAATGTAGTATTATCATAATAGAGCATGATAGTGTCTTTACTATTAGGCACCACGTCAAGCTCTTGGAAAAAATTGAATCCAAAATTCTTATTTAGCTACCTTAGAATCCAAAATATACTTGGAATATTCTATAAAATTGGTTACCACATATTTCTTTGTTCTCTTACAGCTCACAACATATCTATTGAGAGTGAATATGTATCCATATTATGATTTCAATCCATATTCATCTATTTAGAAACTAGAAATTTCATATAACCTAGTGTTTAGATCCTCATATCCTCTATAGACCAAGAATATATCCTAAGTTCACCACAAATACTTAAGGATAATCTTGACTTCCATCTAATGGTGGTCACCTAGTTCATCTTGATATCTTCCTACCATGCTTAAGGTATAGGAAACATCAAGCCTTGTATATAGAATATCATACATGATTGACATAATTGATGATGTTTATGGAATACTTTCTATCCTCGGTCTTTCCCTGTGTTTTTAGGAAACATTTACTTAGAAATATGAATGTCATGTGACACTATCAAAAATCACCTCTTGGATTGTTCCATACTGAATCTCGTCAGTATCTTATCAATGTGAATACTTTGACACAGTACAATAATCCTCTTAGATCTATTATGATGGATCTTGAATCAAGGAATATATGTTATTTCTCCAAATTCCTTCATGGAGAATAAAGTGTCTAATCAGACATTAACATATTGTAAGACTTGTATTTAATTTCTAATGAGTAATATGTCATCAACATAAAATATTAGGAAAATGATGATAATACCACTAAACTATTTATATACATAAGGCTCACATTTGTTCTTTATGAAAAATAATTCTATTCTAGATTCATCAAACTGAATTCTCTATGACCCGGATGCTTTCTTTAATCCATAATTGGATCTCTCCAACTTGCATACTTTTTTTTCATCCTTTGGAGTCACAAACCCATATAATTGTGTCATATATACATATTATTGAAGGCTCCCATTATGGAAAGATGTTTTGAAATCCATCTTTCAAATCTCATAGTCATGGTAAGTTATTATAAAAATTATAATTTTGAATGATTTTAGTACAAAAACTATAGAAAATGTTTCATCTTACTCTATGTCTTGATGATGTTTGAACACTTTTGTAACCAGTCATGCCTTATAGGTATTGACTTGTGCATCCATGTCTAGTTTCTTCTTGAATACCCATTTACATCCAATGAGATTTACATCCACGAGAGGATCTACCAAAAACCATAATTGGTTTTGGTAGATATAATTCATAGATTCTTACCATTTAGCAGATTTTGTGCCACTTAATACATCCTTATAGGTTATAAGATAATTATTATCAACTAATAATGAGTCACCATCCTTGGTGATTAAAAAACCTTATCGTTGTGGTTCTCTAACCTCTATTATACTCCTACATGGTACTTTGGTCTCTTGAACATCATCTTCCACAAGTACTTTGTGGAATCTATTCATGTGCCAACTCTTGTGTATCTTGATCTTGGACTTCATTGAAGTTTATCACTCTCCCATTATCTCTTTTAGATATGTGATCCCTTTCAAGAAAGGTAGGATGTATGTTAAAAAATGTTTTCTTATCTAAAAGATCATATAAGTAATATCCTTCTATTTTCTTAGGATACCCTATAAAGAAACACTTAGTGCCTCAGGGTGCAAGTTTTTACTAGGAATATCCTTAACAAATGCTTCACAACCCCAAACTTGTACATGAAAAAACATGGGTTTATTTTCATACCAAATTTGATATATAATATTGATTATTGATTTAGTTGGAACTTATTTTAATATACATTCTATTTTCTACAATGTTTATCCCCAAAAGGATAATGGAAGACTCTCATAATACTTCATTGATCTTACTATGTCTAGAAGGGTGTGGTTCCTCATTTAACTTACACCATTATTTTGTAGTGTGTAAGGAGGAGTAATTTGATATGTGATCCTAAAATCCCAAAAATAATCAATTATGACTTGATCAATATATTATATACCACGGTCTAAGTTGATTTTCTTAAACTTCTTACCAAGATAGTTCTCGACTTCATTATAATATTCCTTGAATATGTCATAGGAATATGACTTATACGTCATTAAGTATACATATACATATTTAATAAATTCATCAGTAAAAGTTATGAAATATGAGTACCCACCCCAATATTTAATTGGAAAAGGTCCATACACATTAGTATAAACTAACTCAAGAAGCTCAATGGACCTTTCATATTTTCCATTAAATAGGGCTTTGGTCATTTTTCCTTGTAAACATGTGTGACATAAACCAGATGGTTTTAGTTTAAATTAATCAAAATATCCATATTGGTGTAATTTGGTCAAAATATTTTCATTTACATGTCATGGATGGTGATTCCATAGTTGGGTGTGGTATGATTCATGTGAACTATCTTTGTTATCAATTTCCATTACTTGGTTTGTATAATCCAACACATAAATACAATTATTTAAATATTCCTTACCATAAAAAATGTTTTATGTATGAAATAAGTAACACTTATTTCTAAATTTTAAAATAAATCCATCTATATCGGGACTAAACATATAAATAATATTTTTGGTAACTAATGGAACATAATAATAAACTCTCAAAACTAAGATCATTCCATTCAACAATGTGAGGTGGTAATATCCAATAGCCATGACAACAAGTCTAGATCTATTGGCTACTCATAGATCCACCTAAAGATATAAAATTTTTCATAATCTACTTGGTTCTTGAAGATTATCATTTCTTCTTTGTGTGGGTACAATTTTTCTTCCAGTGTCCCTTCTTACCACATGCAAAACAGATAGTGTCTTATTCCCTTTATTTACCCTTGATCCTCCTCTTCTTAGAAGCGCATTGTGAAGAAGCTTTAGACTTAGAGTTAGTCTTGGATCTCTTCACCTGAACTTTTCTTTTATTCATAATAAAAATTGAATTATTTTCACCATCCATATCCTTTTCAACTTATTTAATCATAGTGAAAAGATCTGGGAGAGACTTCTCTATGTTTTTCATATTGAAATTCATAAAAAAAAACTATATAACCTCTAAGGGAGTGATGAAATAATGTGAACGGTTTGTAGTTCTTTGGGTATCTTAAAACTTAGAACCTCTAGACACTCAATATATCCAATGATTTTAACTACGTGAGGCATATCTAGAACATATTCTCTAAGTTTTCTCATTAATATCACCTTGGATATATCAAACTGTTCTTATCTTGCTATATCCTAATAAATATCACAGAGATGGTGGAGCATGCTATAGTCATACATATTCTCATGAAACTTCATAAGTTTTCTAGACATTGATGAAAGTATTAAACATTGAACATCTAGAATATCATTCAGGTTTTTTTCATTAATAGTGAACTCTTCATCACTCTCCTCCTTAGAAGGAAGACCAAGGATTAGATATTCTAGTATGTAATATTTCCGTTCAGGGAACAACATAACCCATAGGAATCTGAACCATTCCTGAAAGTTATTATCAGTTAAGATATGGTATTTCTCCTGAATTGATCATAGGGATAATGTGGCTAATAAAAATTTCATTATTCTACAATAATAAGAGAGCATATTATTGGTACTTTACTTGATTATAAATTATGTTAGATATAATAATTTTAATTCTATTAAGTCACCCACTATTTTATCACATCTCAATTTCCCTCACCATTGAACTCAAAATGTACCATCAGTTTAGACATTCTAGTGGAATGGATCCATATTTCCCTTTTTAGGATCCATAATATGGATATGAAAACCATAATAAGGTGTTTAGGTAGGTGGTATTTCCAACTATGGGCTTGCAATTCTATGTTTAGTTGAGTGGACTCCCCAATCCTAAAATCCTAGCTCATATTTTCTCAACACTTTCCTCTAAATTTATATTGAATAAAATGTGGATGTTAAATTCAATATAAGTTAGATTAATTCAACCCATCATCTTAGTTAAGATTCTCTGGTAATTAAATGTTCCACCGACTATGGCATGAAATGACACTTTAAATATGGTTTTTCTTAATTCAGATAATGGAAGGCGTGATGACTGAATATTAACTTCATGGATTTTCTTTATTATGCATAAATTTTCTTATTTTAACTTTTATATGTTTTTTTAATATTAAGTAGATTTTATTTAAGTGATTAACCATGTATCAATAAAATATTTATGCATGATGTTTTTTATTTTAATTATATATTTTCATATTAATTCATTTATTTTTGTGATTGTAGTCTAGTATCGATAAAGTAAATCATACAATATAAAGAAATAGAATAAATAAAATGTGACATGATTATGAGAATTAAACAGTGCCTTGTTTATTGAGAAGATAATAAACAAACATTAACCCTAGGGGGGAAATCCTTGAGCCATTCTAGGATCAAGTTTGTAATAATCCACCTTCGTCTTATGTATCTCTTTGGTTTGGTTTTTTCATGGATCCATCTTAAACCAACTCCAAGCACCTAGGAGATCCATACTTACAATTTTTTTACTTCACTCATGGGTGAAGGGAACTATAAAGGGGGTTTACATAAAAGAAACCATGGAAATTCAAGTCTGTACATAATAAGGAGGGAGGGATGAATCACAAGCAATCAATTTAATTTAATAAAATTATTACAAAGACCAATGAAATAATCAAATTAAAATAAACCATACACATGAACAGGTTAGTCTAAGATTATGGTTATCCTATAGTATAACAAATAAAAATTTAAAATAACTGGTTATAATTCATTTCAATTCATTCATTTATTAATATAAACAAGTGTGAATTAATTTGATTAATTATCTAATTAAAAAATTATTTCAATTTATGTTAATATCTATCCAATTTTTCCTTGAGATACCCATCTAGTGTGATTTTTTTAAAAAATTAAATTAAATGTTTTTATTTAAAATTTAATAAAATAATTACACATCTTTTACTTGGAAGTAACTTGGTGAGTACCTATTCAAACTACTAAACTTTTATAGAGATTGTATATAGTATACTCATGCAAAATTTAGCATACATGTTTTATCACATAATTACATGAAGTGTATGAGTCAATTAAAGGACACATGGAACACATGTTAATTAACATTTCATATAATTCTTTTAATATTCATGGAGTAATCAACGTATTACGACTATACATAGTATGTGGTTCAAAAATTTACACATAAATTAATTAAGAATTTAATATATATATATATATATATATATATAACCTCTCACCCAGTGTGCATGAGTTAATAAATGAAACATGGGAGACCACATGTTGTTGAGGTTTAAAGGATTAATAAATTAATTTTTAATTTTATGTGTAAACATGTTGGGTACATAACGTATACATCCAACTACATGTCATGTATCATTCTCATTGTATGTCTATGATATAGTCCTAGGGAATTGACGTTTATTACTACATGTACATGTGTGGGGTACACGGTGCATACTACTGGTACATGTCATGTAACCTCCTTGTTACATGATTGTCAATACCAACATGTTGTCTAATTATTACTCGACGTATATTTGACAACATGTTTTTCACAATGAAAATGTGTGGACAACATAGTGTGTAATCTAGTTACATGATGTGTGGTCCCATGTGTCATATACTAGTATATCTTGGTCAACATATAAAGCATTTAATATAATGTGTGTTCTTCATTACATGGTGTGGTGAATTAATTCATGCTACGTCTTGGTGCAATGAACTGGGATACAAGATGTGTACACCAGCTACATGTCATGTAATCTCATGTTATCTGAAAAAACTTCTCGACACCTATGGATAGGTTATTTAAACCATATTCAATAAAATTTGATCAAATATAGATTAAATGAGTGATAAACTAAGGGAGGACGAAGAGATATTGTTGATCAGATTCGAGAATAAATTGAAAGAAATGAAAAAAATAACTTTAAATGTGTATAAAATTCAATAATAATTAAATAATTATAAATTTAATGTCATTGTTTTCATACCACTTAACGGTTTTGGATGCAGACAAAGTGCTTATTGGGATTATTTCCAACATAAATTTTATCAAATTCAATGGTTCATTCGCAGTGTAAATGACGTTAATGTCATGACCAATGAATTTTTTTCTGAAAAATATTGACAAATAATTTCTATGAAACCAAGAGATATGATCTTTCATGTTAATTTATAATTAATTTAAAAATACAAAGATAAATATTACCTCAATCTTGAGATATTTAATCATTTATTATATTGATATTCCAACTATAATAGGTGTTCTTTTCATTGTGTTGTGAGGAACCAAAGTAGAACCCTTCTAGTGGTGATCCACGTGTTCTCATTTGATCTCCAAATAACACTTATAAACTGCCTGGTGATATCATGGCTGGTTTATCATCCTACATTATTCAACTTGATCACTTCATGTTCCTTTGGGATTGAAGGAATTTTCTATTTTTTTTCTCGATATTGATAGGAATAGAGGATGAGGGATATCTTGGGATTTAATTATTGTGCACAATAATTAACATGTCTATGATTGACATAGCATTCTATTTATAGAGTTGGGTTAGGGTTTAACATTTAATTAATTCTACGGAGAACCTTAATAATATATTAAACCCAAACGGAGCTCGATTCCATATAATAAAATAATATTTTTATTTTATTTTATGGTGTGTGATAAATAATACAATGATAAATATTTATTTTATGACCTGGTAAATAAGTATTCATCACCGAAAAAAATAATGTCTGCTTATCTTCCTCGACATTTATTGAATTCTCATATAAATATTATTTATTCAACAAATAAATAAATATTATATTCATAGTCTGGTGAATGAATATTTATTTAATATTCATATAACTAAATAATTTATTTATTTAATAAATAAATATATTTTTATTATGGTGTGAATAAAAAGAGATAAATAAATATTATATATTTGCATCATTAAACAATTACCTTGTAAATAAATAGTTATTTAATATTTGTTATCATTTTATAAATATTGAAAAAATATAACTTCTTAATCTAGAGAATAATATTTATTCCAATAATTAAATATAAATAATATTTAACTAAGATCAAATGAAACACTTTGTGTATGACCCTCTAAGGAACTTCCTCAATAACATTAGGAAAACTTTCCTAGAGTTCAAGATTATTGTCTAGAAAGATGTAAATGAAATTGTAAAGAAAAAATATATGTCATAGCAACAAAACCATATACGAATGATCATTTTGTAATATAATCCTTTTTTTAGGATATTAAATCGAGTAGGTTTCACACCTGTGTCATCAACCTTTATGCTTGATACATCTTTCTTTGACTATCTGAAATAAACTCATTGTTACGCCATGGACATGGAATTTAACATGATAGTTACATTTCAATAAAAGCTATGAGATATCAACTTTCATAAATATGTAAAGGAAAAAATATTTCCTTGACTTATTCATTAATAACATATCATTTGTGATGTACCCAATGCACCCAACTTCGTCGTGATCGTATATCATAACGGTTTATAGAAATAAATCAAAGTGCACATGTGAAAACCCTAGTAATCCTAGAAATAAATCGATATTTTGATTTATAAGTATTATTTTTATGGATTTATATTCATCATATTTTTATAAATAATTTTATAAAAGTTTTCAATCGAAAAAGAAATAGCTTTATTTAATTAAATGTTTTTCCCATAAATTACATGGTTTTATTTAAAATATAAATTTATTGATTTTAGAAATTTAATTTGAAAAAAAATCATTTTTTAATCAAAATATGAAATATAACTTAAGATTAATTTTTGGTATTTTTTTGAAAATATTGATTTTTGAGTGAATAGTGAAAAATGTTGATTTTTACAAAATTGTCATTTCTTTTCATTAAATCAAGTAGTTTAAAACTAGCATTATGTTTTGGATTCATTTTTAAATTAAAATAATATCTATTTGATTAAAAAAATCTAAATAATTCCATATGAATCAATCTTATATTTTATTTTGATATAAGTTCTTTTTTGGGATTAAAAACATGATTTTCTAAAAAATTGTTTTTCATTACGTTTTGTGCACTTATATTAAAAGTAAATTATAAAAATTATAAAAATTTAATCTCAAAAATTTTATTCCATATTTATATAGGTTCAAATTTATTATTAAGTTCAATTTCATTTTTTCATTATGAATAGTAACAATGGTAAAAAAAATCGCCATGTTAAAGGGTAAATCAAGTCAATTAATGTAAAAACTAAGAGATAAGGGAAAAATATAATCTTAATTATTATTGTATGGTGGTATTTAGTAATTTATAACCTTATATTATAAATCATAAAGTTTTGGAGCCACTATTCCATGATTAAGACATTATAATATTTAAAAGTTTAAAATAATTACAAGTATGTCACTCCCCTCACTTATAAAACACTAATGGAAAGAAATCATATACCAATGATTTGGAACCATTGGTATAGGCCCCCAAACCATTGGTATATTCTATAACAATGTTTTGGAGGACTGTTGGCCTATCTTCCATTAGTATAGACCTATACCAATGTTTTTGACAAACCATTGGTATAGATAATTTAAAAAAAAATCCATGGAGAACGTCAATTGTAGCCTCTGATCATGATGTAAAAATGTAGAAAGTAATAAATTGTGAGATGTGTTATGGGACTTTGTATGGAAAGCCTTGGGATGTATATTAGGATAGTTTTTCTGATAGGGATGGTTATGCCTATGTTTTTTTTTGGGCTAGATTGGGCCTTGTATTGCGATGGAACTAGGGTCGGGACTCCATGGGTTTTTGGTCCTTTGTTCCATTTTTTTTATAGATGTTTTATCTCTAGGATGATCAATTTTGGTAGCTACATAAAACCAGTGATGGTATGGGACACCATCAGGTGTGACTTCCTTGGGTACCATAGGATGTTGGTGGTATGGGATACCTGATGACTTGCTGATTAACATCTCTAACAACGGTCATCAGGGATGACTATGATTGTGTGAGTGATTATGTTGACACAACGACATCCACAGGTGATTGTTATATTGTCCAGGATGATGAACTTAGGTGGAGTTTGTTAGTTAACCTCATTTTTTCAGTCGGATATGTGATATTTTCTTGGTTGGAATCTATTGTCAAGCATCATAGATGCATCATATGGTGTGGGTGTTTCTAAGACTTTGGGATTTTATGATGGAGGCTTGTAGGTATTTCATTATCTAGGTCTACGGGCCATGAGGTTTGGATCTTTGGGTCTTTATTTTGTTTTTTAGGTGGCACTATTTTTCCAATTTTTTGGTTTGGTTGTGAATTTGGTTCCCCATGTTGGTTGGTTCTTATCTTTTCATTTTATTTTCTTTAATAAATTTTATGGCCGAGTATGATCAGTACCTAAAGTTTCCTAGTATATTTCAACAACCAAAATACTAAGATACAATAACTTTTGTGAACATAATATGATAAGTATATATATGTATATTAAAAAGTGTTTTAAATTTTTATGTATTCAATGTTATTTGATAAAAGAATACGTAAATAATCCAAATACCTATATCAATGGTTTTGGAAACTGTTGGTATAGGTATTTTGATTTTTGGGACCTATACCAACGGTTTTGGACAAAATGTTGGTATAGTTATGACAAATACCAATGTTTTTTTCAAAACCATTAGTATAGGGTCTTAATATGAAATATATACTAATGGTTTTGGCCAAACCGTTGGTATATCTATAACCTATACCAATGTTTTGTCCAAAATCATTGGTATAGGTACCCTATACCAATGGTTTTTAAAGCCATTGGTATAGGTCCAATTTCTAGTAGTGAAAGGTCACCTACTCTCCTCTATTCCTCACTCATTTTGAGAAATATATTTTAGATAATACATGAACAAAACTATCCCCAACATCCATACCCACAATCTAGAGGTCATGGTCTTCTCAAAATACCAATCCTATAAGGATTAAGGTGTAATCCAAAGGGGGATATTTGGGGGGAAGGTATAAGTCCTAACCAACCTATTTCAAGTTTATTTATTCTTTGAACTCTTTAAAATATTATTCAAACATGATTTGATAATAAAATATTTATGTTAAATATATTAAAATTTTATTATGATTATGGTGCAACCCTTTTCATCTCTTCTTCCATTTTATGAGAAATGAAAACATATCTCATGTGTACGTATGGAATACCACCTCCACAAAGAAATGTGTTTCGTTTTTCATCATTAGATCATATAGTTGGTTATAATGATATAAAAAATGAATATATATGATATTTATGGAATAATTATGATTATTTAAATATAATATATTACTTACTCTCTTACTCTTTCTTCCATTTGGAAATTGATAATGTTGCTCGTGAATACATGTGGAATACCACATCTACAAACCGATGTGATTCATTTTTCATATCCACCTTACAAGGATGGTTATAAGGATGAAAATAATGAATAAATATAAAATGTATAAAATATTTATTATTCTATAAAATTAAAATATTATTTACTTTATTTCTTTTCCACTTGTTGGAAAAATGAAAACGTTGTTCATGAGTACATACAAATTATCGTCTCCATGAAGCGATGTGGTTCATTTTTTATGACCACCTTACATGGTTGGTTTTAAAAGTGTAACTAATGAATAAATATTATATGTATAATATTTTTTATATTTTTTATATAATTTAACCATAATATATTTTACCATGATCAATACAACGATGTGGTTTTGATATTATAAATCGAACTACCCCAAAACATCCAACGCGCACTTAACCATTTTAGTAACAAAATAAAACATGGTAATAAATGAAATAAAATAAATATTTATAATTGAATGAACATGAAAAATTTTATTAATTATGTATAAAACTAATAAAATTTTATTATTTATTATTTATAGATTATATGGATCTAGAAGTGACTTAAGGTAAGGGAATTTTCTTTAAAATATTATTTTAAAGTATTCTTTTAAAATAATTTTATTTCACATCCATGTTCTTAAAAAAGTTCCAATAATTTTATTATTTATACACAAAATATTGTTAAAAGTGATTTTCAAATACTTTTTACTTTTTTTTAATGTTTAAAAATTAATCTTTTGAGTGCTTACTGTATGGGTTATTTTGATGATTTTTTACGAAATTGAAAAAGAATATTTTTTTAACATATCAATATTAAAAAACTATATTTAATTTTAATTTTCAAATACAATATTTCCCTTGATATTTTTTGTAATTTTAGTTTTAAAAAAATATAAGGAAACCAAAACTTGTTATAATATTTATGAGATAACTGAAAGTGTTATTACTTATAGGGTTGAATACCAATTCAAATGGGTTTTATAATTAAATTTTAATATATATGTGTTTTATTCATGATATAGTTATTGTAAATTTTATATTAATTATGGGTGAGATCAATATAGCTTTAATGATGGGAGAGATCAAAATATCTCTCCAGTGCATTGGTTAAAGTGACATAGTTTACCGGTAATAGGTTACTTATAAGAGATATGGGAATTATATAGTTAGGTGATTACATTATAAGGTTTCTTGTAAGGGTGAATATAAGGATGATTTTATAAGGTACTTATATGATATTATTATAATGGTTTATAAATGAAATCTTTTTATTTCAAAAGGTAAGAAAATGTGCATATGTTTTTAAAGAAAGTTTATAAACTTTTTTTATAATGGTGAAAGGATCGTTTTCATGGAAAGGTATTCATGAGTTTTCATTTTTTTCAAAGAAACCCTTATTATTATGATTTTTCTTTTATGATTTCATATGAATTTTTTTATGAAATATATTAAGAAATTGAGTTGTTTTCAAAGAAAAGTATATAAATTTTTGAGATCAAATGTTCATTTTGAAAAAGAAAAACTTTCTCATGGATTTTTCAAGTTTAAAAAAGTAATAAGGGGTTTATTTTCTTTTATTCTCACTTCTGAGCTTTGTTTTTTAATCCTATGTTTTCAAAAGATTTTTCATAGGGCTTAAGTATGAGTAGAAAAGTTAATAAAGTCATAGTTCCAAATATGAGAGTTATCTTGAATGAAGTAAGTGCATCTTTATAAAGAACTTTTTTTGTGTAAAAAATGGATAATGTGTTGAAATTTTCACTTTTTTATTTAATTTTTTACCTAATTATCTAAAATTGTAAACTAAAAAGATCCTAGAAATGTAAGATAGTGAAACCCTTATTATAAATCAATTAATTATGGGTTGTTTAAGTTATGTGGTGTTATATTTGGTATCAGAGAAAAGGTTTAGATACCTTTAGAGGTTAGGATAATTTTAAAAGAAACTTTAAATATAATCTAATTTATGTTTATATTATCATGATATGGATTTTAAATATTTTCATGTTGCTTCATCTAATCCATGTCTGTTTAGAATGGTTTTCTATAGAGAAAAAATGGAAAGTGAGGTTGAAAGATATCAAGAGGATAATAGCCTTTTGAATCTGCAACCTAGAATGGTTTGAATGGGTCATTTTTTGTATTGTTGACTTAGTTGATGCAATATATTAAAGGTAGAACCCATGAAAGATAATTATTAGATTTTATACAAAGTAACATGTCTATAGTGGACTATTTCATGAAACAGTAACCTCCAACATTTGGTGGATATTCAAACCGGGTAACAGTTGAAGGATGGATAAATACATTGGATCAAATATTATGTGATGCTTGGAACATCATAAGGTAACCCTTTCTATTTATCATTTTTAAGGTGAAGTTGATCAATAGTTCTCTTTAATTAATATCGCTAAGGAAAATGATGAAATTTATGCCTTGAAATGGATGTTATTTAAAGATATCTTTGTTGAAAAGTATTTTCATAAAGTTATTTGACTTATAATAGATGGTAAATTCCTATAATTTAAGTAAAAGGAGTAGGAATCTATTGCCACTTATGAAGCTTATTTTACTAGATTGTATAAGTATGCACTAAATTTAATTTTAGATCATGATAGTAATATTGATCGATTTTACTAAAGATTGAAGACAAGTTTACAAAGGGATCTGGTTTCTCATGAGTTTGGAAGTTATGAGGAGAGAAATTTGAGAAAGAGTTTTTGGGATTTTAAAATGATAGGGATAAGAAGTGATCCAAGTGGAAGGAAATTGGGAAATATTCATTGAATAAACCTTAAGGTAAGAAAATTTAATTACCCTCCTATGATAAGTGTGGAAAGAAACATTTTCTAGAAGTTATTATGAGATATAGGAAGTGTTTCTAATGTGTAAAGCCTAGAAACATGGATCATGACTACAAAGAAAATGATGGTAGAAATGTTTGTACTGGTAATGAAAAGAAGGTCATGAAATGTTTTAATTGTAATGAGTTAGTAAATTATACCAATGTGTGTCCTAAGTTAGTTACTCAAGGTGGGAATCATCAAAATCATAAATAGAAATTTGTAACGAAGTATTTTTATATTACTATGGAAAATGAAGAACCCTTAAATAATGTGTTGATAGGTATATTCCTTATTTATTCAGACTATTCCAGTGTATTTTATAGTTTGAGATCTACACATTATTTTATATTTGAGAAATTTGAAACTAAAATAGAAATACCATCTTAATAAATAAATTGATAACTTTTGGTAAAAACTCATGGGGGTAGTATAAATGCAGAAATAATTTATAAAAATCTTCTTGATATCATCTATAGAATTGATTTTCCTACAAAACTTGTTGTATTTCCCATTATAGAGTTACATATTATTCTGGGTATGGATTGGATTTCAGTTTATCATTCTAAGATATATTAAGGAGCTAAAGAAGTCTTATTAAATTTCTAGAGTAATTTTTAATTCATATATAAGAATGAATTCATACTTTTGATAACATATTAAGAATATGAGAAACTGGTAAAATATGGTAGTGAAATTTATCTTGAACATATTGTTAAAAAGAAAGGAACTGTTGAATTAGGGTTGTGTTGGTAGTGAATTATATATGGATTTATTTTTTGATGACTTGCTTGGGGTTGTTTCTGAATGACAGGTTGATTTTACTATTGACTTAGTGTCAAATGCTAAGATAATTTCAAAACCTCATTATCAAATGGCTTTAGTATAGTTGTTAGATCTAAAAAAGTAGCTACATGAGTTACTTGATAAAGGTTTCATCTAACCTAACACTTCTTCTTAGGGAGATCTTATTCTATATAAAAAAAGATGGTTCTATGAGGTTTTTCATTGATTATATAGCACTCAATAAAATCACTATTAAGAACATGTATTGGTTTCCTCATATCGATGACTTGTTTGATCGGCTCTAGGGTTCATGGTATTTTTTGAAGATTTATCTCAAGTCCGGGTATCACCAATTAAAGGTAAAGGAGGAATAAATTCTAAGGATGATGTTCTATACTAGGTATGGTCATTATGATTTTGTTTTTATATCATTCAGGTTAATAAATTCACCTGTTGTATATATGTATCTAATAAATACTGTATTCCATAAGTATTTGGATAAATTTATTATTGTGTTTATTGATGATATTTTGGTATTCTATTAAAGTTATAAAGATCATGAGAAACACCTAAGGATTATTTTTCAAACTTTAAAAGAAAATAGGTTGTATAAAAAATTAATTAAATATGAATTTTGGATACTACATATGTATTTTATTGGGAATATTATTTCTAAATATGGTATAATTCTTGATCTTTCTAAAACTAAAGTAGTCAAAGAGTGGCCAAGGCCTATAAATTTCATTAATATTTGAAGTTTTCTTGGATTAGTGTATTTCTACTCATGTTTTTTTGAGAAATTTTCTTAGTTATCCTACTCACAAACTAGGTTAAATCAAAAAGGAGTTAAATTCATTTAGAAATAGGAATGTGATAAATGATTTCAGGAATTGAAAAGAAGATTGGTTAATTCTAGGGTGTTAGCCTTTCCAAAAATAAATAGTGAATTTTTTATTCATAGTGATTCTTTTTTCAAGATACTTGGAAGTGAATTGATGAGGAATGATTGGGTTATCAAGTATGATTCTCTTTAATTGAAACCACATGATCAAAATTATCCTACAGATGAACTTGATCTAGTTTCACTAGTTTTTACTTTAAAAATCTAAAGGCATAATTTATATGGGGAGAAATTTGAAATATATACCAATCATAAAAGTTTAAAGTATATATTCACTCAAAAAGAGTTGAACATGAAGTAGAGAATATGGATAAAACTGATTAAGGATTATGATTGTATAATTTACTACCATCTAGGTAAAGAAAACAAGGTAGTTGATGCCTTGATTTGAAAATATAATGAAACATTAACTATGTTATGACTATAACACGATACTTTGGATAATGATTTAATGAATGTTTTCTTGGAAATTTTGTATGCAAAAAATTATTTTGTTTTGGATCAGGTATTAGTGAATTCATCTTTGTCAAATAGAATTAAGCCAGCTCATAAGGAAGATAATGGTTTACAAGAAAAATTAGATTTGGTCAAGAAGGGTAAGTTTTCTGAGTTTAATACTGATAAAGAATGTGTTATTGGATTTAGAAAGAGGTTTTGTGTATCAAGTGATTCCCAGTTGAATAATAAAGTGTTAAATAAAGCGCATCACTTTCTATTTTTCATTCATCCTAGAATTACTAATACATATAGATATCTTTAGGAATATTTTTAGTGGGAAGGTATGAAGAATGATATTGTTGATTTTACCTTGAAATGTTTAACTTTTTAATAGTTTAAAGTCGAGTGACAACTTCCAAAGGGGATTCTCTATCATTTTTCAATGACTAAATAGAAATAGGAGAATATATCCATGGATTTTTTTGTGGGATTACTAAATACATCTTGAGAAAATAATGCAATTTTTTTATTGTTAGTCATTTGACTAAATCTACATATTTTATAAATATATTAGATATTAGGTCTTTTGGTCATCTTTTAATACATAATATTAAGGAGATAGTCATGTTATATGGATTTACCCTCTCAATTGTATATGATCATGATCCTGATGTTACATTATATTTTTTTAAAGGACTTTAGAAGTTAATGGGTACTGAATTAAGTTTTAGTACATCTTTTCATCCTCAATATGATGGAAATTCAAGCATAAAATTCAGAATTTATAGGATATACTTATATCTTGATCATTATATTATCAAATAATTTGGGATCATCATATTTCTTTAGATTAATTTTCTTATAAAAATATTTTTCATTCAAGTATACAGATGGAACTTTTTGAGGCATTATATAGAAAGCAATATCAAAATTTGACATGTTGAGATGAATTCGGTGAAAGGAAGTTCTTGGGACCAAATTTTTTAAAATAGATGGTTGAGAAGGTAAAGAATATTTAGAAACACATGAGGATAGCTCAGAGAAAACTGAATAGTTATACAGATCATAGGAGGAATTATCTCTCGTTTTAGGTAGGAAAACATGTTTTTCTTAAAGTATCTTCATGGAAAAGTTTTATGAGTTTTAGAAAAAATGGAAACTTAAGTTTTTTTTTAATTAGTCTATATGAAATTATATAAAAGTTTGGATCAATTTCTTACTAGGTAGCCTTACTTATGAGTTTATCTCAGGTACATGATGTGTTTCATGTTTCTTTTATAATAAAGTAAGTGTCTGATACATCTCATGTTTTGATCCCGAAAGTAGTAAAGTTATAATAGAATCTCTATAATAAAGAAAATCCAATTTTTATTTTGAATATTAATGAGAAAGTAATAAAAAATAACGAGATTATCTAATTAATGTTTTTATGTATGAATCAAATGATTGAGTAAGAAATATGGGAATTGTAAAATGCAATGAAAGTAAAATACTCTCAATTGTTTAAGTAATGAATAGAAATGAAAGGATGCAATTTCCTGAGGTGGGAGAATGTGAAAAACTAGGTAATAATATAAATAAATTAATATTATGGTTAATAAATATTCATTTTATGGATTTATATTTCTCATTTTTTATGCATAGTTTTATAAAAGTTTTCAATCGAAAAAGGAATATTTTATTAAACTAAATTGTTTTTCCATAAATTACATTATTTTATTTAAAAGATAAATTTATTGATTTTAGAAATTGAATTTTATAAAAATTAATTAATTTTTTTAATCAACATATCAAATATAACTAAGTATTAATTTTTGGTATTTTTCTAAAAAGAATGATTTTTGAGTGAATAGTTAAAAGTGTCTGTTTTTGTAAAACTGACAGTTATTTTCATTAAATAAAGTAATTTAAAAGTTAAATTATGTTTTGTAATTTGTTTTAAATTAAATTAAGATTAATTTTATTAAATATAATAAAAATAATTCTATAGGAATCAATATTATATTTGATTTTGGTATAAGTTCATTTTTTCTTAAAAACATAATTTTCTAAAAATTGTTTTCATTATGTTTTGCGCACTTATATTAAAAGAAATTCCTATAAATTTTAAAAATTGAATATTAAAAAAATTATTCCATATTTATAATTAGGATTTTTAAATTTATTAATTAGTTCAATTTCATTTTTGGTCATTATGAATAATAACCATGGTAAAAATGTTTCATTATAGTAAAGGGTAAATCGGGTTAACTAAGGTAAAAACTAAGTGATAAGATCAAATAAGTGTATCTTAATTACTATTATATAATTTTATTTATACCCTTATCACCTTATATTATAAATTTTATATTTTTGGAGCCACTTTCCCATGATTAATACATTAAAATATTTAAAATTTTATAAAAATTACAAGTGGGTCACTCCCCACACTTATAAATGGGCACCTCTACTCCTCCCTTCCTCACACCTTTTGGTCACTCTAATTTATTTATTTTCCACCCATTATAAAATTTAAAATTTCGTTCATGAGTACGTACGGACTACCATCTCCATGATATGACATAGTTCATTTTTTATAACTTCCTTTAATGATTAGTTTTAAAATTGTATATAATGAATATATATTATAATTATAACATTTTTAATATTATTGAGATAATTGAACCTTAACCCCTTTGACTACAGGCAATGCAATGATGTGGTTTTAATGTTATAAATCAAATGACCCCAAAATATCCAATGTGAACTTAACCATTTTAGTAACTAAATAAAACATGGTAATAAATGAAATAAAAGTAATAATGATTATGTAATTAACATGAAAAAATTTATTAAGTAGAAAACAAATTTTATTTTATTATTTAGGATTTATAAAATGTACGAATCTATATGTGACTTAATGTAAGGGATTTTTCTTTAAAACCTAGTTGTAAAGTATTCCTTTCAAATATTTTTATTCCATATCCATGTCCAATAATGCTTTTATTTATACACCAAATATTTTTTAAAACATTTATTACTTTTAATTTCTTTTTAAAGGTTTAAAATGGAATCTTTTAAATTTTTACCATGTGGGTCATTTTGACATTTTTTACCAAAGTGTAAAAGAATGATTTTTTAACATATAAGACTTAACAACCTTCCCCTACCATTATATAAATTATTAATTATCAATATTATACTACAATATTACATATTTATTTTTAAATAAAATATTTTCCTCAATATTTTGGAAATTTTTAGTTTTAAAAAAATATAAGGAAACGGAAACTTTTTCGCATCATGATGAGACAACTAAAAGTGTTATTTATTATAATCTTGAATTATAATTAAGTTGATTTTAAAGGATAAATTTAAAGATATATGTGTTTTATTCATGCTATGGTTCTTGGATATTTTATAATAATGATAGGTGAGCCTGATATATCACTGAATATAGGCAAGCCCGGTATAGCTATCCAATTCATTGGGTAAAGTGATGAAGTTTACTAGTTATAGATTACTCATAAGAGATATGAGAATTATACTATTAGTTGATTCCATTATAAGGGTTATTATAAGTGTGAATGTAAGGATAATGTCCCAAGGTACCTGCATGATATACTTTCAATGGTTTATAAAGTAAATCTTTTGATTTCAAACAATAAGCAAATGAGATTATGTTTTTAAGAAAATTTTATGACCTTTTTTATAAAGGTGAAAGGATTGTTTTTATATAAAGATATTCATAAGTTTTCATGTTTTCAAAGAAACATGTATGATTATTATTTTTCATTTATGATTTCATGTGAAATGTTTTATGTTAGGTATTAAGTAATTAAGTTGTTTTCATGGAAAGGTATACAGGTTTTTTAGATCAAATGTTCATTGTGAAAAAAAGAAAGTTTTCTTATGGATTTTTTAAGTTTATAAATGGACTAATAAGTTTCTTTGCTTTTATATACCTCACTGAGCTTTTTTTTATCATCCCATATTTTCAAATTATTTTCCATAGGGCTTAAGGATGATTAGAAAAGTTGATAAAGTTATATTTCCATATTTGGGAGTTATATTGAATGAAGCAAGTGTGCCTTTATAAAGAACTTGTTTTTTGGGAAAAATAGATATTGTGTGTAAATGTATAATTTATTATGTAATTTTTACCTAATTATCTCAAACTCTAAACCAAAATTTTTCTATAAATTTAAGATAGTGAAACCCTTATTATAAATCATGTAATTATGGGTTGTTTAAGGTATAGGGTGTTATAGCATGATTCATGACATGCATTAATAATAATCTTAAGGTATAAGGATTATTACACATGCTCGCAGACAAGAATATCCAATTATAAATAAACATGTGGATTTCCTACAACCAGGTTTATTCTCATAATCTCTGTAATGATCTGTGTTTTGAACCAGACAAAAATCCATAGGAAATTTGAACTTTTGCATTTACTAGGCGGTACATTTTTAAAACTGAGATTTGGAACAAGATTCTGACAGTTGGAACACTTCTAAGTGTTGTTTTTGGACATGGGTGAAGGCCTTATAGGACCCTTGGAGGTCCAGGTGAGTTTTGAAAGTGTTGGGTATGGTAATTCTAAGTTTTATAATTCTATAGAGGGTGCACGGTTTATCTGAAACCATGAATCCCCTGGTATTAACCATGTATCCACATGTAGGTGGGGAAGTGGTGGTACGCATGGGATACACATAGTTTTCCAAACTGTACCCCTATCCCACACGTTATTCTTTTTTAGGTAGTAACCTCACACTGTTTACTGGATGGTATGTGCACAGTTTGGTAAACCGTGTGGGAAACCCATGTGGGAAAACCGTGTGGTATGTTATGTTTTAAGGAAATTAATTAAATTAAAACAAAACAAAACCCTACACAACCTCTCCCCTCACCTCAAACCTACGTGACACCCCCCTCAGCTGAACCCCTCAGGCGCGCACACCCCTCTCCTTAGGCTCTTTCATTCATTAATTTCTCCACTATTTTCTTCATGATTCCTCCTCTGGTCCATCAAGGTAGAGTCTCTAGATCTCTTATTCCCTCTCTCTTGGCCGATTTTGGTCTCATGTCTCACTATCTCATTCGGTCAAAACCCTAGGGTTAGTATAATGTGGATTTTGGTTGCTTTTTTTATTTTAGGTTGTGAAAAGGGTCACTAGAGACCCCTTCATTCGTGTTCTGGAAACCGCTACTAAAGTAAAAGCAGTTTGGATCAATTTGGTTCTCCGCCATAATTTTAAGGTAATTTTTTCATCCACTTTTTGATTTTTCCTAGTTTATTTTGAATACTTTTGTGATTTATAGCCCCTAATATTTTTTGTAGTGAGTTTTTATCATCTTGGAAGACATTCACTCATATACATAGGTATGTATGTATATAAATATATATAAATTCCATGTACATATTCCCTCATGAAGAGGGGAATAATTGAATTGGGTTAAGGGATATATATATATATATATATATATATATATATATATATATGAATGTATGTGCATGCAATTTTAGAGCATATTCAAGTTAAAACATTAAGTGTTGAGTGTTCTGCTTGGTCTACTTTTGATGTAGGGTCCCTTTCCATTTCCCTTTTATGTAAAGAATGCATTAATGAATTACTTACTACACATTTCCTATATTTTATTTAATAGAGTGAGGTATTTAGATTAAATGCCTCTTAATTTTGAATTGAGTATGATTCCTAAATGAAGCATTTAATGTGATAAATGATTGTTTGATAAGAAATATCATGGTTTTATAATAAAACACCTCCAACGGAGGTGCGCTATCTTCAAGCTAAAAAGTAGTGATTATACATTTATTGCTTACCTATCTTATGGACTTGGTTCTTCTTTTATGCCTTGATGTTATGGTTTAGTAAATATCATGTTGGAACTGGGAATGTATTGAAGTTATAAAATGATTTTCTTTCCCCATTTTCATTATAATTGTTCATGGAATTAATTTACATTTACCTTATAAGTGCATATCTTGGATTATCTTTTAAATGAAGTGTCCTTTGTCTTAGGTGTGTTTAAATAAACCCAATACACCTCATGGGTGTTTGGTCCCTTTGGATTTGGAATTTCCTAAGTGGTCATTTGATTTGTTTCCATGAATTTTTCCTTGATCTTTGACCCTTTGGATTTATAAATGTAATTTTCAAGTTTTAATTGAGTTCTTGAATCGATTAAGGTGAATGAATTTTATTAGGGTATCTTAAATGAGATAGTAGCATCCTTTAAATGAAATAACCATGTCAACTTCTTTGGAACTTGTATCATGTAAACCAATTTTCCATGCTTAGGAAAATTGAGTGAGATAACCCTATAGAGGATGGCCCACCTAATGACATGATTTCATTTTAAATGGATTAAAGGGGATAAAATGTGTTAATTTGAAATGCATAAAAGGTTATGACTTATGTGTTGAATTTTAAAAGAATTGCCTTATGTATTGGATTATAAATATGGTATGGATATTAGAGTGCGTAATAGGTACTACCTTATGAATTATATTATAATTATGAAAATGGTTATACATGAAATGGGATAATGAGATGAATGAGAGGTTAATGCCTAATGCATTATATATATTATAAATGATTACGCCATAAAGGTAGATGGGCTAGGGGATTGATTGTGATAGCTCCCATGGTGATAGATTACATTAGGTATGTCTCTATCCTTACAGCATGTGGAGCCAAGGGACCATGAGAGCCCTTGGGAGGGGAGACTGTGGGAGCTTCCCATCTAGAGCCAGGGGATTGACTATGAGAGCTCCCCTGGTGATGGATGCCTTTGGGTGTGTCTTGGTCCTGCCAACAGCTGGAGATAGGGGATAGATTGTGAGACCTCTCTTGGTGATGGATGACAGTGGGTATGCCCTGGTCCTGCTAGTACATGCATACCAAGAGACTATGAGGGATCTTGGAATTGTGTTAGGGGCTAGACTGTAAGAGCTTTCCCTGGAATTATATGGTGGTGGTTACATCCTGATCCTTCCCAACATATATCTATATGAATATATTTATAATGATATTATGTATGTATATATAATTTGACATGATCAAACATACCAGCCTTGGGCTGAAGAAGGTTGACCCTCCAGATGTCCTTTAGGAACCTGAGCATGAGGTTATTTGAATATTCAGTATTAATTTACATTCATGCCTATATCTGCACACTGTTTAATTTTTATTACACTGTCTAGATTGGGATATACACCATGGGTGCTAGAATACTGAGATTTATATCTCACACCCTGTTTGGGATGCCATTTCACTAGGATTCTTGAGTAGACTTCTTTGTTCATAGGACTATGGACCTTGGACCTTTCTTGTTTTTGTATGCTTGTACTTGGAGTTAGGAGCAAAGGACCAAGCTGAAGATCAGGATGCTCGTGGGGATCACCCTTGGGATTTTTCTATCTTTTCTTTATTTTTGTAATATATTGAAAATAATATTGTATGTTTATTTCTTTATCTTATGTATCATTATCTGTACATGCATACATTGTATAAATTGGCATTGGACACTTTTATTCAATTTTATAAAATATGTCTTCCACTATTTTGTCATTCCTTATTTATTGCTTCCACTATTGTATACTATTTATATTCTAGTATATAATTTTGCATCTCTAATAAAAGGGTATATTCTCCCCACTATCACCTCCCGAGACCCTTGCTTTTAGTCGGTAGCCTCTGGCATACGAGGAGATGTGCTTGAGGCCATGTAACCCATAGGTTCGGCTGCCGGTTAGATGGTAAGTTGGGTTAGGATGTTACAATATCTTTTATTAGAGATTATAAATTGTGAACTTCATGATATGAAGTTTCATCTACTTATTAGTTTCATACCTAAGATTCAATATACTATATTCCCTATCATATAATGGTATTTGACCATATAATAAGGTTTAAGAATATTGTCATGAAATTTCAAGGTTCTCATCATAGTGGGGAAATATTATGATCTTTTTAATGTGACAGATACTCTGGTACATTATTACATTAAATTTACAAAGAACTATAAATTATATTTAATAATATATTTTAATTATTATTCACTTCTTTGAATATACATGCAATCTAAAGTACAAATAGTTGGTTTTGGGACACTAACTCCAACATTATCTACCCACTTTGATCACATAAAATCAACTAAGATCTAATAAATCACTTCCAATAACCCTTATCCATAACCTATAGGTTATGGTCTCACCAAAATTCCAACCTAATAAGGCTTAATGAAATATCTAAAGGAGGATACCCAAGGAAGTGGTAATTATCTTAAATGAGTTCTTCCAAGTTTCTTTCTTCTTAAACCTCCCAAAAATATATTATAACCCTAATAATATAATTAAATAAGTATCATTAGTATATTAAATGTTATTACATTGATGTAAGAACTATTATCTACTTCTCTTTAATCCAATGGAAAATGAAAATGTCACTCGTGTGTACATGCGGACTGCCACATCCATGGACAATGTATTTCATTTTTCATCATGGATGGTTATAAAGATAAATTAATGAATAAATATGATATTTATAACATTATTAAGCTTATATAAAAGTGATATTATCATTATAAAATAATATTTTCTTACTCATTCGACCGTTATAGTGTGTTCTTGTTTTATCGGTTTTATAACCTATATGAACATTGTTATAATGTTTATGCCATGAATGATTAAGAAGTATTATGTAATGGTAATATTATGTAATAATGATTAATTTATGTTGTTTTTAAAATCTTATAATGGAAATATATGTGTTCATATTTTTTAATAAAATCAATTCTCTCTATAAAATTAAAAAAATTAAAAAAAATGAATTTTCATATTTTCAGTGCAATCATCACAATAAGTTCAATGAAATATCCATGGGACATCATAATCATATCAAATATATATATAAAATAATCATTAATATTATTTAGGTGATTAAACCATGACCAAGGTGTGATTACCAAAACTGATGAATCAAAATATGTATGGGAAACGGGATAGTTAACACATAAACATTGATTTTAATAAAGTATTATTAATAAATGGGTAAGGATAAATTATGAATGAATGGTATATAGTAAGAAAAAAATAAATATAGTTTTCATATATATTTATTATAGGTATAAATATATTATATTTTTAAATTAGAGTGCATCCAACTAAGTGGAAGTTCAAGGTAAGGGGATTTTTAACTCAATTTCCATTCATTGGGTTATATCACTTGTCCATTGATTATGTTATAAAAAGATTGTGTGTTTTATGACCTATAATTTTTTATTTTTTTATTTACAAATTTTTATATGGATTTTCATTTTTTTAATATAATCACTTTATTGATTTATTCTTACTTCAAATGCTGTGATCTTTGTAAGGGTTTCTTGTCTCAATTTCCCTTCATTGAGATGTGATTCATATTCACCACTTGCTTTATTTTATGTGGTGTTTGTGTTACCCATGAATTAATTTTATAATTATCTTCATTCATTTTAATGGATTTACAAATCTATATAAGGTTCCCTTTAATGGTTTTTTTATTCAAAAATCACCAAAATAGTAAGGGTTCTTTGACTCAATCTTTTTCCCTTAAGTAATATTTCATGTATTGGACTTATTTTCTTTTATATGGTGTATCTACTTTATATTTAACATTATATATCATTATTATAACTTTATTAATGGTATTTAATGTTTTATTTCAATTTCACTTCTTCAAAGTGGTTTTTATTCAAAGGTTATTAAAATTGTAAAGGTTCTTCAACTCAATTCTTCTTCTTTATATCATGTTTCATATTATGAACCTATATTCGTTTATATGGTGTATATACCTCCTATTTGATATATTATATCATGTTTATCCTTTATTCATGGTATTTAAAGTTCTTTTTCAAGTTATTTCTTTCAAGTTATTTTGGTTTTAAAAATTTGTAAGGGTTTTCTTTAAAAACATTGCTTTAATGTTTTAGAAATATTTTACCTAACTCTTTTTCTTTTATATCCATATTCATTATATTATTTCAAGAATTTTATTCCATGTACTTAAATGATTTCTTAAATTCATTTTAAATAATATTTTAATTTTTAAAAAAATTACAAAGAAATTGTTTTAATGTTTTCCATACGGGTCACTTTTGACTTTATTTATAAAGGTTTAAAAATAATTTTTTTTAATGTTTACCACTTGATAACCATTTATTTCCATCATTTATGTTCATCATTATCAATCTTATGTTTCCATTTTCCATGGTTTTTTAAATAATATATTTTTCCCATTGTTTTTTAGAATATTTCATTTTTAAAAGTTACCAGAGGAAAAAATATATTTCTTTTTTAAAGCATATTTATAATGATTTTATAAAGGTATTTTTTCTCTATGTCAAAATAATTTATTGTTTCTTATTCTCTACTAGAGATATATTCTAATAATACCATCTAATTTCTTTCTTTGGATGGATTATGATGATGTTTTAAGGAAATTTTCATGAAACCCATTTATTTTCCATGGGTTAATTAAGATATAAAGGAATGATGGATGTTTTAATGAGTTTTATGATGAAATATAAGACCTATATGTTTTATTCATGTTATAGTTCTTGGAAATTTTTTAGGATTATGGGTCGGTCTGATAACCCTTTAATGCATTGGGTAATGATATTTTCTATGTAGAATTATGTTGGAATTTACTAATAAAGTCAATCCATTATAAGGGTTATTATAAAGGTAATTATAAGGGTGATATGAGTATAATTTCTCATGACACCTTTATGGTTTTTATATGGTTTTTAGAGTTTTAATGGTTTTCTTAAGAAAAGGTTGATTTAAAATGGATCATGATAGTTGACTCATGTGACTTTTATCTTATGGTATGTCAAATATTTATGCCATGAATCATGATTTATAAATAATGTTTCGTTGGTTATGAATATATTATGTTTTTTCCATGCACTTTGAATTATGATCTTATACCCTTATGATCACTTATGATCTTAGAATGTTAATATCTATGTTTAACCTTACTAAACATTTGAGCTCACCCTTATTATGTTTTCATTTCTTGAGGGTATTAGGAGAATTATTATGTATGATTTTTCTAGAAGGGTATCATGTATGGAGAATTTTATGGGATATATTGAATAATTATTGGGAAATAAAAACTTCATGATATAGTGGAAAAAATTCCACCAAATGAGAAAGATATGAGTTTTGTGAGTTAAAGGTTTTTCATAAATCTATAAAAATTTAAACCTAAAAGGTATTAGGTATGTAAGAGACTCAATTTTGGTTATTAATAATGTAATTTTGGATGGTTAAATTTTTGGTTTTTTCAGTTGGCATTAAAGACAGTATATAAAGAATATGTTTTTATCACTAGATTCGAGTGTATGGGTTTTGGGATGATGGGTTAATTAATTTTGAGAAAATATTACTATATTTTGGGAGAAATTATGATTGAGGTATATACATGTTCAATATGTGACATTATGTGTGACTTTATATTGTTTTGGGATAACAGTTAAGTTGATTTTGGAAGAATATGTGATCAGGTTTTTTTGGTTTTTTGGATTTTGAATTTGGTAAGGCATATTTTGAAGAGTTTTAGGGGTGTAAATACTTGTAAATGATTTATGAGTGTTATTTTTTATATTGGATTATTGTAGATTCAAGTATTACTTCTGGTTATAAAGTTTTATATATATTGATTATTATATTTACTCATCTAACTATTTATTTAATAAATGTATAAAAATTGAAGGCAAATACTTGTCACCAAATCCATAAAATGAATAACATTATCCTTTAATAGATCTCATAATCTACCTAAAGTTGATTTTTCATGCTTGAGGCATAAAAAATCCCTCTTTTTTATTCATATGAAAATAATCAGAGGTGTAAACTGAATGAAATACACAATCAAAGGGTGAAATTGTGCTTAGGAATTAGGAAGAAAATTAAGTGTATGTTTTTTCTCATATTCTTTAAATTCAAGAAGAAAATAAATCTACTGAGTATTGTGAAATGAAAATCAATCAAATATCAAGGTATGATTTTTTAAACTCGTTCACAAGTATGAGTCTCATAATGGTAAATTTATGGTTTAAAAATTATTTATTTGAGAAGTGATAAGTTCCCTAGTCTAAACATAGACATTAAAGTTCTTTTCAAAAGGAAATGCAACCAATGTGGATCAAAATATATTTCTTGACACTTATGTATATTTATCTTTCACTCCAAATTTATTATCTTTTCTTCTATTTTAAGTTTCCATTATTAGAGATCCTTTTAAATTAATGGTTTTTAAAGTCCTCTTTCACCCCTTCAAATTGATTATAAAAAATGTTTTAAACCCTTGCTCATCAGACATGAGATAAAAATTATGAGTACATAATTTCTTTAATGGGGATAATGTAACAACCCAATATTTCAATATGAAATTCTCTTTTAAATAAAATACTTCATTGAATATATTTTTCCACACATGACCATGATAAAATTATTAAATATGATTATTATAAAACAATCATTAAAGTTATAGGTATAAATAGAAATAACTGCATTATGAAATCTATGTAGAAAGGAGAAGGTATAAAATCAATTGGTATGGGTCTCCATTATGAGGATCATTTTTTAAATCTTGTAAATGAGGTAGTGTCACTAGTTTTTTCCCTAGACCAATCCCAAACTGAACTTCAACAAGTATGGATTGTTTGAAATTGTCTATGGGGGAAGTTTAAGCTTGTGTAAATCACTACGAGGCCCATGCTAGTTGAATCACCACCTGTGATTCCACTATTTCTTATATTTCCCTTAGATCTTAAGTGGAGGTCTTAAGTGGTTTTTAAGTATAAATTAAGATTATATAAACATGTAATTATTTACATAATAAATTTTATAGGTTTTCATTATTACGTATATTTTAATGCATTTGAATTTTTTATAAAATTTAATAATAAATGTTTCCCTTAATATTATAATATTGATTAAATTTAATTTATTCTTATATGTAATCGATTTCAAAATAGTTTGCAATAAAATCATTTATAGACCTCTTTTCCAAGGAATTGTATTTTTATACTTATTATGTATTTTTAATAGAAATTATTTAAAATGAAATATATAGATAATATATTTATTAAAATTAATAATCATTTATTAAATGATTATTATAAGACAAGTAATGATGATAAATTCATTTTATGCTTCAAAAATACATTTTTTTAAAACGGGTTTTTATTCGTTTTGTGCATGGATATTATAATTAATTTATGTCATCATTAGAAATTGTATTTGATAAAATGGAATTAATTTTTTATATCATAGTTTCAAAATTATCTTAGGATTAATTTTTAGGATATTTATAAAATGGTTGATTTTTGGGTGAATAATGAAAAAAACAGTTTTTACAAATACTGGCACTTTTATAACATCATCATGATATAAGAAAGGATTAAAAGTTCGTGAAAACTTTTTATTGACCAAATATTTTATTTATGACTAAAATAAAATATTTAAAAATATAATTTTTGAATTTATAACCTATGTTTTACTTTTTGGAACCTAAGTAGTGTTTTTTTCTAATAAAAAACTATTTTTTATCCTTTTCTCTAATTAAGTAATTACAAGGTTACATTCAGTTTTGGGTTGGTTTTAAAGTCACATAACTCTCATTTTTTAGTTATAAACTAATAAATTTAATTATAATCATATATATATGTGTGTGTGATTTTGGTGTAAATTCATTTTTATGATTTAAAAGGTATTTTTTCAAAAAAAAATGTTTTTCATTGCTTTTTATGTATTTATATTAAAGGTAATTTTTACTAACTATAGAAATTTAATTTTTTAAAAATTTATTCAATATTTTAAAATTTTATTCCCTTCTTCCTATGGGATAGATCCAAGGATTGGATCAAGAGTAAATCTCTTGATTCAATCATGACTTGGGATGATCTAGCCCAAAAGTTTCTCGACAAATACTTTCCATAAATTCAAACTTGGAATCTGCAGAACAATATTCAAAACTTCACTCAAATTTATGGAGAATCTACATAGGAATCTTGGGATATATTCAAGGAACTGATGAGGAAATTCCCACACCATGGACTAGACATGTGGATACAACTCCAAACATTCTACCAAGGACTCTATCCAGACACACGCATAGTCGTTGATGCTGCTGTCGATAGAGGATTTATGTTCAAGACACCAAAATCTAGAAGATCCATTTTAGATAAAGTTTCTCACAACATCATCATATTTCAGAGTGATCGTGGACCACCTCAGTGTGGCATTCACCAATTAGACAAAAATACCAGACTAGTTGTGCAAGTCAAAGCATTCACAAAGAAGCTAGAGTCATTCCAACTGCCTGCTACACCACCCCATCCTACTCCTGTAATGGAGATACAGTCATACAAAATGTGTGGTGGCCCGCACCTATACCAAGACTGAAAGGAATGAGTTGAAGAACCATAAGATAAAGATTGTAATTATATCAATTACAATCAGCAGAAGCCACCATTCCAACAGTAGCAATAGTACTATCAGCAGAGGCTGGATCAACATCCACCTTAAAACCACCAGGCCTATTATCAATAAAGAAGTGATCATGCAACATTTTGTAACCAAGTACCACCAGGGTATCCACCCATTAACCCTATACCAAGACCACAATAACAATCACAACAACAACCTTTCCCTCAAAGAGCACAACAGTAGTTTCAACTAGCTCAACCAAGACCTCAGCTGTAAAGTGATCCTCTCCAAAATAACTTAGAAAATATCCTAGATACTTTTGTTCAAAAAGTAAACTAGTGAATGAATACTCAAGATATGGATATGTAGAACCAATGATCTACCCTACAAAATCTCTAAGTTCATATAGTTCATATATCAAAGACTTTGTCAGACAGATTGTCAGGTACTCTACTTGGTAATACAGAGACATGCCCAATGGAATAAGGTAAGGCTATAGTGCTGATAGGTGGAAAAATTTTGGATTTCCAACAACCAGGTCGAATATATTAAAGACAAGATAAGTAACCTAAGAAGAATTTACTGATAGAAGAAGAAAATTTTGATGATACTACTCAAGTAATACCCCAATAAGTATCACCAACTACAAATACACAAACACTTGAGCAACCAAAAGCACCAGTATATGTTTCCCCACCACTATAAAATACACCTATTCCTTTTCTAGAAAGAGAAAGACAAGGAATATAGGAGTCATAGTACAAGAAGTTCTTGGAAATGTTCAAGCAATTTCATATCAACATACCATTTGCAGAGGCTATTGATCATATGCCTGTTTATGCCAAATTTATAAAGGATATGCTTTCTAAAAAAAGAAAAATGGAAGATCTTGGAGTCATCTCACTGAATGAAGAATTTTCTACTGTTGTTCAGTAGAAAATCCCACCAAATATGAGAGGCCCTAGAATTTTTTCAATCCCATGTGCTGTTGGAGAGTGTAAATTTGGAAGATATCTGTGCGATATTGGAGTAAGCATCAACCTAATTCTAATGAGTGTATTTCATAAGTTTTGACTTTAAGAGCTCAAAACAACCATATTAGCACTACAATTGGTAGACAAATCAGTAAAGTACCCTAGAGGAGTTATCAAGGATGTGTTAGTCAATGTTGGAAAATTTATCTTTCCCATAGAATTATTGGTTTTAGACATGTAAGAAAAAGGTTATGTCCCCATGATTCTCTAAATAACATTCATGTCCATAGTAAAGGATCTGATAGATGTAAATAAAAGGTGTCTAATCTTTCAAGTTGGAGAAGAATAGGTAATATTCAATATCATAAAATCTAATAAACAATTAGATAATGCTTGTGATTATAATGTTATCTCTATTACCCAATAAGGAAATTAATACATGGCCATAGAATAAGATAGTGAAAAGTCACTCCCTGATGCAGAAGAAGAGTATGATTTTGAGGAAGTTAGTTTTAGTGAACCTCTCACAAGGGATACTTTATCACCCTTTATTCCCTCTACTATTTAACCACTAACAATAGAGTTTAAGACTCTACCTATTACTCTTAATTATTTATAATTAGGAGCTTCAACCTCGATGTTAGCAATCGTCAACTCTGAACTATCAAATTCACAAGAGGAAAAACCGGTTGAAGTCTTGAAAAGTCACAAGTAATAAATTTTCTAAGGAGTGTTTGACATTAAAGTAATCGGTACTACTATATGCATCCATAAAATTCTACTCGAGGAAGATGAAAAAGCTGAATTCCAACCTCAAAGGTGGCTCACACCACCAATGAAGGAAGTTTTTAAAAAGGAAGTACTAGAACTTATAAATGATATAATAATCTTTTTAATCTCTGATAGTGAGTGGGTGATCTTGCTATAAGTATTTCCCAAGAAAGGTGGGATTATAGTGGGAAAACTAATGAAAATGAATTGATCTCAACACACACCATCACTGGATGGAGAGTTTGCATGGATTACAGAAGCTTAAATATGGCAACATAGAAAGATCATTTTCCTTTTCCCTTTATGAATCAAATGTTGGAAAGACTAGCCAGACATTAATTCTACTATTTCCTAGATGGATATTCAAGATACAATCATATTTCATTCAACCCGGCTGATTACTCAAAAACCACATTCACATGTCCATTTGGAACTTTCGCCTATAGGTGCATGTCATTTGGTGTGTGTAATTCTCTATAAACATTTCAAAGATGAATGATGCATATTTTACATGATATAGTGGAGGAATTATTTGAAATCTTCATGAACGACTTCTTAGTTTATGAAAGATCTTTCAAATTCTGCCTCAACAATCTTGAGTTAGTCTTGTTACACAATGAAGAGAAATGCCTCGTTTTGAATTGGGAAAATTTTAATTTAATGGTTCAAGAATTCATAGTCCTCAGACATATAATTTCCAAAGAATTCATATAATTCAATCAAGATAAGATAAATTTCATCAAATATTTACCTTAACCTTCAACAATTAAGGGTATAAGTAGATTTCTAATCCATGTAGGATTCTACATTTGATTTTGTAAAGTGTTTTTCAAAATTTTCTCACCCTATAACACACCTGTTTTCAAAGGAAGTTCCATTTGAGTTCACTGGAGAATGTTGGTAGGCATTCAATACTTTGAATAAAAACCTGTTAGCATCCCCTGTAATCATTTCACCTAATTGGGACAAAGAATTTTAATTGATGTGTAATGCCATCAAACTTGTTGTTGGCTTTGTTTTAGGAAAATGAGTTGGTCACATATTTTTTCCTATCTATTATGACAGCCACACACTGAATGAAGCTCAAGTAAAATAAAAAAATAAATAGAAATAACTCTTAAATTTTTTGTATGATTTCAAAAAATTCTTCTTCTATTTGGTCTTGTCTAAGGTGGTCGTGTACACCAATCATACTTCCCTCGGGTATTTAATGAACAAAAAGGATGCCAAACCAAGGTTTATAAGGTGGATACTCCTACTACAATAATTTTATATTTAAATCAAAGATACCAAAGGCACAAAAAATGTGATTTTGATCATCTATCTTGACTTTTTCTGCCACTCATCAAGGATAAGGATGATATCAACATCGAAGTCGATTTTTCTAATGAAACTCTTTTCAACATAAAGGTACAATAGTAGTTTTACGATATCATGAATTATCTCGCCATGGGTTTTTTGCACCAAGACCTCTCCTAACAAAAAAGAATAATATTTTTTATCTGAAGTGAAATATTACTACTGGGATGAGACAATCCTATTCAAACATTGCATTGATTCCTTCCTACGACATTGCATTCTCGATAATGAAGTCCAAAATGTAATAGAAATGTGTCATACGTCACCAAATTGAGGACACCATGGACCTAAATGCACTATATCAAAGATTCTAAAAAGTGTAATTTTTTATCCCACTCTACACCAAGATGCAAGGTAATTTTTTCAAAACTATGATAGGTGCCAGCGAACTAGGACCATTGGGAAAAGGAACAAAATGCCTCAAAACCCAATCATGGAAGTCGAAATCTTCAATGTATGGGGAATAGAACTCATAGGAACATTTCCCAATTCACATTAAAAGTCCTATATTCTTATTAGCATTGACTAAGTCTTAAAGTGGGTAGAATTTGAATCCACATCACATGACATAGAAAAAGTAGTCAAGAATTCCCTAAAAAATAATATGTTCTTAAGATTTGGATTTCCTAGATTACTCATTAGTGATCGAGGAACACATTTTACCAATCAAGATGTTAAAGTATTGTTGGAAAAGTATGGAATTTTCTATAACATAGGAACTCCCTATCACCCACAAAAAAGTGGGAAAGTTGAATTGTCAAATGGGGAAATCAAAAAAATCTTAGAAAAGACAGTGAACAAAAGTCAAAGTGACTAGAGTTTGAAAATGGATGATACATTATGGGCATACCAAACTGTGTACAAAACACCCATTGGCACCACACCATTAAGATTGGTTTAGGGGAAACAATTTCATCTTCTAGTTGAACTAGAGCATCGCTAATACTGGGTAATTAAGAAGCTAAATTTAATTTCTCATAAATATTGAGAAGCTCGAATGCTGCAACTGGATGAATTGGAAGAAATCGGGAAAGATTCTTATGATAATTCCAAGATCTACAAAGAGAAAACTAAGAAATTAAATGATCAACATATTTCAATAAACATATTTTTCCTAGGAAATAAGGTCATGTTATTCAATTCCAGATTGAAATTGTTTCCTAGGAAGCTAAAATATAGATGGTCTAGCCCTTTAAAAATAATTCAAGTTTACCTCAAGGGACCATTGAAATTTAAAAGGAAGGGGTACCACCTACCAAAGTTAACAATAAAATTTTGAAACTCTTTTAAGAACCCTTCTGTGAACATTGTGTCATCAGCCTGAAGTTCATAAGAGACTTAAAGGAGTCGAGATATCGATGTTAAAGGAATATCTAACTAGGATCCAACCTAGGGTAGGTCATCTTAGACTAGAGTAGATTAGAATAGCATTAGGAAATTTTAGGATATGGCAAAATCTAAAGTCTAGGGTTTGTACCAAAGTTGAACCAAAAATGTCAATTACACATCATGTAACCCTGTTACAAGACGTGTACCTTTTTTTCCAAAAATTATATAAAACCCAACATTACTTAATGTGAAACATAGTTACACATAGTGTACTCCCTTAGGCCAGTTTTTTAAAAACAGTTCATTAACCCTAGGTTCATGGATCGACACCCCATCTTCCTTCCCCATTTCTCCTCCTTCCTCCCACGAAAACCCACACCCCTCCCTTCCCTTATCTTCTCTTAGTCGCACACTCATCCTCCCTCCCTTCTACCCTCCTTCATGACCTGAACCATCCCCCTCCTCATCTTTTAGTCATGAACCCCCCCTCCCTTCCCTTCTCCCTACCTACTGTGAACACCCCTCCCTTTCCTCTTCTCTCAAACACCCAACCCCTACTTCACAACCAAAAACCACCCCCCCCCCCCATCATCCTTCCATGCACCCGCACCCCTAATCCCCACTCTTTTTATGGTGTAGAACAAAATTTTATGCCCCACACCTTCAAAGTTGTCGTTGGACTATGATGATTATCCACAAATGAAATGTTTATAAGGAGTCTCACCTTCCATACCCTCACTACCACAAGAAGAATCTCCTATGACTTCCACTACAGCCTATGTTTCACCCACTGCACAAGTCAAATCCCAAACTAGCTCTGATGAATCATTCAGGGATCAAAACCTCCATTTGTATCTCATTATATGATTTTCTAACCCAAAGCATCGCGTCAACCTCACCCGGCTACAGGCGAAGCCCATGAGGACAAACAAGACCTTGGACATGGCCATTCTCACCTACCTGAACATCAATGATGAGATCCTAGAGCTCCTTGAATGAATCCATATATCTTGAATTATTGAGGTACATTAGGAAATGTATCAAGATTTGTTATTGGAGTTCCTATCTACATTTGAGATAGTAGTGGATAGCCTGTGTTTACACTTGGGAGATGACCACATGGGCTTTCCTTTTCCAAATTCGGCATCAGCTTGGGTATCTCTATAGAGGAGTTTGTTATCTATGAGATATTTCTGAGACTTCAGCTTGTGCCTCCCCATTATAATTTGAGGCAACTATGGAAGATGATTGCATGAGATTCTCAGATAGTACATGACCCCTAGATCACCAAGTCTACTCAATTGTGCAGCCCAGCCCTTCGGATACTTCATAGAGCTTTGACACACGCCTGTTTTTCTTGGGCAGAGTCTCATGGGAGTATGAGCCAGGTCAATGTCCTCATTTTGGAAGTAGCCATGGGCGGCCCATCCATCAGCATGGATACTCAGTTTTCCTTTTACTATTAGGCTCATGCATAGTGGAACAGAGGCACATTGATGGGTGGTTCATTCATCACCCATCGGGTCATACATCTTAGAATATTTGATGCTGCTCTTCCCCTCACATCCCTTAGACCTATAGAGGCCACTGATTTTCTAATGTTGCACAAGATTAAGCTCTTGGTGATGGATGATGACATTTACCACTAGGAACCAGGCATACATGAGGTAGCCACTGCAGCACTAGAGACACCTCCAGTAGACCCTGCACCTACTCCACCCACAACTTCACCTCCAGCACCTCCCACCAATATCCCTACCTCTGCCACTATCAAATAAACTATTTCTCCACCCAACCATACCACCCCACCAGATCTCTGGGCCATGCATCTATTCATCTAAGAAAACCTATGATGGATCCCTACCCATATATACCTACCCATTTCATATCTTTCCCATTTTACCACCCTGCCACCACCCTCTTCTCTTGTAGGATCTCAACCACCACTAGCACATGTTGGCCCCTCCTCTTCTACCATACTAACACCACCCACATCCCACACAGACCTACCCTCGGAGCTCTCTGACCCTAATTCTCATCAAGAATATATCGTCGAGTAGTCCTAGAGGGGAAAGGGTTCGGCCACTTCACCATCCACTGAGGTTTCGTATGTTGATCCAACTGCCAGACTCACAACCCCACTTAGGATTGGAACCTATCCACCACCTACCCCATCCCATCTTCCCAGCACCACGACTTCACCCTCAATAGATAGTCCACTAGCCCCTACTGCTATCACTACCACTGATCCAACTGCACATCTACTGACACCACCTGATCAAGAGTGGACGTTGGAAGAGATTTTTGATTCTTCAAGATTATCTTAGTTGGCCACATGGCTCATTTTTTCTTTAGACTTTTGTATCAGGGCTATCTATTTATCCTTTTTTTATTTTGTGTATCCCAACATTTTGTACTAATAAACTTATTTATATATGGGAACTAATTTTTTCTCCACATTACTTGGCTTAATTTTCATATCTTTTAATTTTATAATATCCATATCTAGCTCCTCTATTTCATATATGGTTTTCAATGGACCTATGCCACTATCTGTTCTGGTTTAACTAGTGAATCAATGCATGACCAAGATTGAACATCAACTTTAGGAACTCTCACTAGATATTCATGCAGAGTAGCCACCACCACGAGCTATGATACCCTTCCTTCCACATTTGATTCATGCTCTCAATGCTCCTGAAGTCATTAATACTATTAAGAGACCCCGTGAGCTGGAAGACCCTACCATGATTAGTTTTAGATGATAGAGGAGATACTAAGCCGATTGACCACACTGCTTGATACTTTGATCCATTTATCTGGCTGATGATGTTATTTGTTAGTGCTTTATGGGAGGCAACCCATAGTTCATCATTTTTCATGTCTGGGTCCTTATGATGATTGTAGTTCTTGAGTATTTTTCTTTTTATCGTAGGTTCCTTTAACTTCATTGTATAAATCTTTATGTAATTTAATAAAATTGGTTACCCTTTCTCATCATACTGTGCACCTTCATATATTTCTACTCACTAAAGTTTCAAACTGTGGACTAATGTTTTATCTAGTATAGGAACTGTATTTATAACCCATTTTGCAGGTATCCCCCAAGTCCAACTCAAGACACCCAAGTTCCCTCGTGGAATTCCACTACTTATAGGGATCTCTTAATTCCATCGGTATTCATTTTTTTAACTTTAATTTCATTTATCTAAGCTTTATTTTTTCATAACACTCCCACAATACTTCCATGGATAGTGCGTAAACTGTCTCCTTCTAAGTGTGGGAGAGTTTTTTGTGAGTTTCACTTTCTATACACTTGAATTTTTTTCCTATTCTCATCTGTCTAGGAGACATTTTTCAAATTGAAAGCATGATTTAAACCTAAAAATCATTTTATCCATTTGAATAAAAGAAAATTTTAAGTTGTAAATTGTTGGAAATCCATGTTTTATCTTTGTTTATATTTTTAGAATGATTGCTGAGCTTAGTGATTTAATTCAAATTCAACATTTTTTAAATTATGGTTAATTGAATTATTAATTGGTTTTATACCCTTATTAATTTCTAGATTATGTTTTTACTCTCATTATCGAGAGGATTCTGATCCTATAATTTCATATTCTTTTCTGATCATATTTCTTGAGTGGTACCTAGGACATGTAAACCTATCAAAACTTTCATTGAGATCTTATTGATACTATTACTCAACAAATACAATTTTAAAATGATTGAAGCAATCTTTGTTGAGATACTTTTTTCTGAGACCTACCTTATATTTTTTCCTCATTAAGCTTGTAGTTTCCATGAATGGCCTTATAGGATGTAGCCATTCCAAACCGATTATCCCTTCCTAACCTTCTCTTTATATAATGCATGACTTTAATTTGAACAAGTTTATGGGAAGCTTTTAGCTAGAACAGGATGATTCTACTATAGAAATGTATTGTGTTTCTCATCATACCCTTTGATTGGGATCCATGTATACTTTATATTATTTCAAATCTATCCTTCTCCTTTTCAAAATACAAAATAAAATAGAAAATTGACATGGTTTGTGTATTGGGAATGTCAAAAATCACCATTTTTAGGCTAATGAATTCCCTAAAGGATCATATGTGGTTAGAGGATAGATGTGAGATCTAAACAAAAGAAAAGGAAGGAACAAGATACCATTTTTTAACTTACTTGACATATACATAAATCCGACTTGAGCTATTGGGAGTATGAATTTTATCAAGCTATGGAGGACTAATTTTATTACACTTACCACGATATTCATGCATTATACTCCAGATCTTAAACTCCTTTTTTAGATTTTTTTCACTTTTTACCTACCTTTCCATAGCCTCAGAGTCATTAGAACCTAATTGTGGAATCCATCATGATTGATTTTGTATTTTTCTTTACAAATTAGAGATGATAGAATCAATGTAAGCCTATGGTTAGGAGTATGTACTCAGGGTATGAGAATAAATCTAATTTCATTTCACCCTAAGTGATTATATAAAATTCATTGTGAGGTAAATTGTAAATGTGTATAGAATTCAAGGAGCAGTTAAGAGATTGTAATTAAAAGATTAAGAATTTGTTCAAAGAACTGATCTATGAGGAATGACTAATTTTCTATGCAAGGATGATTCTAGAGAAATACTTTTTCTACTTACACTTAGTTTTATTTTCCTGGACATAATGAATTTTTCTTACGTTAAAAATTTCTTACCTTTTTGAAATCCCTATTGAGATCTTTTTTCTTGAGGATAAGAAATTGTTCGAGTGTGGGGGAATTTGATAATCTGAAATCTTATATACATTTTATTGTCATTTTATTAAGTATTTTCAATTACTTAAACAATAATACACTTGGTATGTGTTGATTTTTTCAAGAATTAGGCTTCCAAAGTTTAAACAAAGAAAATGCAGAAAAAGAGAAAAAAAATCTATTACACATCATGAAACCTCATTACACGATGTGTAGTAGAGTTTCATAGCATGATACAAGTCATGAAGAAATTCATGACACGCATTAAGAACACTTCAAGTGGAGAGTCTATTACACGATGTGAGTTTCCAATACATGTCGTGAACCCTTTGAATGCAATTATTACTCTAAAGATAAAGCTTGGAGGAGAATACAAGTTATGAGTCTCAGAAACACATCATGAATAGAGTAAAATATTCAAATATCAAATGATATATACACAAGATATGCATAGTTTTTAAATCCACAGAGAAAACCATAGATCAGTATTACACGATGTGAATCCCAATTACACATCGTGTAATATTTCGCCTATATATACAGTAGTTGGGCATCATATTTCAGAGGTTCCAGAGTAGATAACTTTTGTTCTTCCATTCCTCTCCCATTCTATACTATTCCCTCTACCCTAAACTCTAAATTTATTAGTCTCTATTTATTATTTTGATTTAATATAAGCATTGTGAGTTGTTTTCGACACCGTCTTCGCTCCTTTTTTCATCATCGCCTTTGTTCATCATTGTTCTGAGCACCGATCGTCAACAAACTTTTGTTGCAATCATTTTTATTCCTATTTCAAGTAAGTATTTAATTGAATTGTGCAATTTGAGATATATATTGATTGTGCTTGGTAGCATGTTTTTCAAATTTTCTTATCCTGAATCATTGCATGTTTTTTTACCACTTAAACTCAATTTTTTCTAACATGTTAAGCATAATTTATATTCCTCATTTATCTACATTAAATGCTACCATGAGTGGATAAACCTCCTAGGGTAGGGATTGAGAGTAGGTGTATCTGAACTCAATAAATCTTTAATTATAAACTTGGTAACCTTAAGGATTAATAATCAGGATAAATAACCCTGGTAAATTTAATTCATTCGAACATCCCTAACCACAAGACATTTAAATGAAGGACCCTATCCTGATTAGAGTAGATTAGGTTATGACCAATAGACTGAAATACTTTCTTCCTTAGAAGTTAAGCTTAATGCATCTAGTTTTTCACTATTTTCAGATCAAGGAATAGTTACCTATTAGGTATAACTAGTTGATTTGTCCATAGTCAACTAGAAACCTCCACTTTATTCACATCCTAAACCTTAGGATCTTACCAAGTTAGAATTAAGATCATCATTTCTACAAATCCTTGAAATTGATCTTGATCCCTTACTTATTCATGAATTCAAACCTCAACTCCATAGTAATAGTTTTTCTAAACTAGTTCTACTCATGAGGACTCCTACCCCAAAGGGTTCCAAGTCATAGGTTACTATTTCCATCAATTTCCCCATGGGATCAACCCTAGACTATTGTTATACTACATCTCAGTAGCAAGTGAAGTTTGGGAAGTAATCAATTCTAATCTGACCGCAGTCCATGCAAATTAAATGATGTGTGTAGGCGTGTCAGTTGGGCCGACCCAACCCATTACCTGAGTTGATCTTCCATAAGGCCTAAGGTGCATTCTCGACACCATGGTCTAGAAACAAGCACCAATTCATCACAATAAACCTTATGGGAATGATTTTTCCTTTATTAAATTGACATGAAACGTCCATGAACTTGGAAAGCAACACAAACATACCATTAGAGTCGGCATAAGTAATTAAAAATAGTAAAATAAAGTAGTAATGAATAAATGTGAATATCATAAACAATATCACAATTCATACACATGATATACATGGTCATAAAATAAAAAATCTTAAAATAGGGGAAGAGACTATAAGAGGTTGATACATAAAATCCCAACAAAACAAAACTCAAGGATAACTCCTCATGAGTTAAACCCTTTAAGACCATGTATCCTCCAACATAACAACCCTGGATGGTGGTAATCAAAAAGAACCACTAAAAGTAGGTTCCCTTGCCTTTACCTATGTCCTATAAAGCAGAGTTTGAAAATTATCAAAGGAATATGCAGGGTTTGAATCACAAATCCCAATAAGATACCACAATGAATCTATATAAGACTTTTATAACCATGCGAACCAATGAGACTCATTTGAAAACTCATTTTTTAGAACCAAGTTCGCTTTTTATAAGAATATCACTTGAAAACAATCCTTTATAAATCCATTTGGTTTTCTAGAAAACAAACCATCTTATAAAATCATGGTAAATAAAATAGGTTCCTAAAACATTTCTCAACATGGCTAAAATAAAGAAATAAATCCATATAGAAAATCATGGTTAATCCACTGAAACATTACATAAACATGAGAAAAAATACAAACATCATTACATAAACAAGTAATGGAAAATGGGAATAAGCATGAACAATATCACTTATAACAAAAAGGGTTTTAAACATATATTTATGGGTATAACATCATTTCATAATCAAATTATGATAAAGAAGTCAAGAGTATAAGGAATAAAATAATCACACATGGAACTAGCAACATTAAATAAGAATATAAAATGAACTGGGTATAAGTAATGTGCACCATGGGATCTGACCATATGAATATAGTGTGACTTAGTCTAAAAAAAGATTTCTATCCAACTATACTTATATAACAAGTTTGGAATCTCTCATGGTATTCCTCGGGCCCAAATCCTAAGATCTCTCTTGGTATCTCAAACAACATTTAGAATCTTGCTCAGTATTCATCCTAAAAGTATTTCTCAACCCCATGAACAATATTTTGAAACATTGTTCAGTCTTCCTCCTAAAATGATCTCTCAGTCCCTTGAACAACATTTTGGAATCTCCCTTAATCTTCTTCTTCAAAGGCTCTCCCAGTCCCTTGAACAACATTTTGGAAGCTCACTTGGACTTCCTCCTCAAAGTTTTTCTCAATCCATTGAAAAAATCAATATAGTTAGTCAACAACATAAGCAAAGGTATCAATGCCTAAGTCACCAAAGACACACCCAAGGCTCATCATGTTTTACTCAATTCCAAACACACAAATATACACAAGTGACAACACACAAAATCCATTTCAAAATCCAAATAAATAAACTAACTTGACCATTTAAAAAATACCTTCCTCAAGGTAAAATATTCCCATTTAAAAATACAATCCCTTCCTCAAGGAAAAACCTTTTTTTAAAACCCCACTTTAGAATAAATTTAAATCCACAACAAGTGCTCATCACATGAGATGTTTTAAAACTAATTTCATAAACCAGTTATGCCCAAAACATGTAAATCATTAAACACCATAAAATTCCTCTTTAAAACCCCTTTGAAAATTCAATTTGAAACCATTAAACATATTTTGAGCCTTTTTATAAAACACTTGGGATGTATTAAAACTAACCCCATTTGGAAAACCCACTTTAAATATAAAATTTATAATATAAATCAGGCATCACATCAAATATGGATAAAGAATCATTAATAAATAAATTTAAAATAAAATTGATAAAAAAACAAAAGGAAACTAATAATTAAAGGTTAACTATGGAAAAATATCTTAAATAGAGACGCTTACCTCGAAACATAATCAAAACTTGTCTCCTTTGATGATAACCACTTGAATTAAGAAAGAGGGATCCTCACACACCTGAGCCACAAAGAAACTAACCAAAACCCCCATTATTAACCCTGGGTTCATCCAAAAAGGAAGCTAGGGTTTCCATATTCCATATAAATGGAAGAAAAGGGTATAAGAGGGAAGAGGAAGAGAACCATGAAGAAATCAAAGTTACCTTTAAATAAATCACCAAGGGAGGCAAGAGATCAACCATAAACCAAAGGAGGAAGCTCCCAAGCCAAGGGGAGATGGTTGCACATGCATGGGAGGAGAAATAGAGGATAAATAACTTAAATATTTCGATGGTATTTTGTTAATAATCCAAATTGTTAATGACCTAGACAATTCACATGGTTTGGATGCATGGTTAGACAAACCATGCACCAACTGTGTGGGAGCCACTGCCTCCCAAAACTTAAGGTTGCATTTGATAAAATGTGCTCAAACTATAAAAAAGAAAACTATCCCTAAACCAACACCCTCATACAATTAGACACAAAGTTAAACAGACTATGCACCAATTATACGCCATGGTCTATTTTCCCAAAAAACTATGGGTCCCAACCCCTAGTGTTTAGGAACTCCAAGAATGGAATCGTGGGTAAATAAAAAATCAAATAAGATATAACAATGACCCGAAGGGTGTCACAAACCTCCCCACCATGCTACTTTAAATACATAGAATGTACCAAGTAAAGATAGAAGCAAAATTAATGAGCCACAACTCAGACCCTATGGAATGAGGTGAGTTAAACAGTAGACCATTAGAGTGTTCCCTATGAAGAGACTTCTAAAAACCAATGATTCCTCTAAATCAAACCATAAATCCCATATAACCATTGAAAATATTTAATTATAATTAAACCATGCTCAAAAAAGTTAATAGAGACCAAGCATAGGTCTCCCCACATTTTAGAAATTTTCTAGATGGTGTAAAAAAAGAGAACACCTCAAATGAAGACCACCACTATAGGAAAGCATCTACAAAAAGTTACAAGGAACACTTAGGAACTAATTATAACTTCCTAAAAGTAAAAACCAACCTCCAGAGACTCAATGCTCACATGTTTGAGCCATAAAAAAGCTTAAAACACATCACCTTCACAAAGGATAATTTATGAGCATGCCACAATGAAAAAGGAAATGGGATCTTGACTCAAGTCATTGTAATCCATGGGTAAACTAGGACCTAAAATCGGAACTTTGTCCTGTGGAAAATATCATAATGCTAGCACTACCAAGTTCTCATTTTTCTGAAGATAACATTCATCTTAATTACCCTAACACAAATCAAAAGGCCACTCAAGCCCGTATTAATAAGAAACTGGATTTGAAATGGTTATGACATAAGAAAACACCAGAATCCCAAAGGAATTCAACCGAAACAATAAGGCATGCACCCAAGATCAAAACCCCAAAGGAATCACATAATTTATAAGTTAAACGCTTAAACTAAAAGAATTTAAAATCTTAAACACACATAATCATTACATAAAAATGATTTTCATTTGGATTAACAAAAAAACACTAGAAAACATCAAAAGAAGACCTTTTCACTAAAAACCACTTAACAAACCATAACCCATTTTATACCCTTTCAAAAAAAATTCTCAAAACTCATCTCAACGAACCACACTTTCATTTTAAAAAACACTTTATAAATAATTTCCACAAACAAATTTGAAATTGAATAAAACACTACTCACGTGAGAGTAAACAACATGGAAACTAAAATAAAACAATAATGCCCAAAAAGGGACAAAAAAACAAGGGTTCCATATACAAACAATGATAGGGTATATAAGTAATACACGTCCACTAGAATACCCTAAAACATCCTATAAAGGATGAAAAAGCATCAGAGGAAACCTTTAAAAACTCAAGAGTGTTTCTCACTCACTCCTTCTATTTAGGAAATCACCCTAAAGTTACAGACATGCCTTTATCAAAAGACTTGGAAATCCAAGACACTTCTCAATGATTGAAGTCTCGCTCTAAGACATTATTTAAATTTGTCCTCTTGAAAATTGTTTATAAAGCATCCTCCAAAAAAATACAAAACCATTGGAAGGTCAATTCCAAGAACCAACACATTTTCATTTGAAACTCTCAATAGTCTTGAAACACCCCCTTTTAATTCACAACATGACCCAATTGGGGTCAAAGTATTTTAAAGCATTACTCTTTTTAAAACACTTTTCTGACATTTTCCAAGACACTTGAAATTTTAAATCACTACTTTAATCACCAAGAAAAAACACTTTAGAATTTGAAAACCACACTTATCATTTAATTTCATGAACTAAACAAGGTTAAACCCCATTTAAAATGAAAAATTTGACTTTAAATAAACTTTTAACACTCATAATTAATTATTGTTTCAATTCTCACTTCAAATTCTGAGTGAAAACCATTTTCAAAGAGAAAATAAATTCACCTTAAACACTTTTAAAAACCAAACAACCCCCCCCCCCTCCCATTAAAGTGATAAAATTTAAAAATTGTGAATTTCATAACTACTTATCACTCAAAGTCATGAGAAAACACCTACCCCTGGTTCAATGACAACATTGGTTGAAAGGTTTCACCTACAGTGATGAACTCCCAAATGAGCTTCAAAGAATACTCTAAATTAATTTAGAGTCTGTGTGACATCAAGAATGGAAAATTTTCAATTATAAAAAGGAAAGAAAATAATAAATAAAACAAGGAGTGGTCCTAAGAATAACAATCTAACTTCTATAAAGACCATTCTGGGAGGCACTAACTCGAGACATGAGCTTAACCACCCATGCTCATCAAACAAAACAAGAAATCCCATAACCAAGGGAACAAATAAAAGCACCTTTTCAAAAAATATTTTGAAAACCCAAATTTTCAAACCACTTTTAAAACATCATTTTTAAACTCAAATTTTTTCCACCAACCTAAAAATTGAGACTCACCGATCTCAAATATCATTTAAACTAAGGTCTAATCCATTTAATTTCCAAAATCACCATACAGCTTTTCACAAAAAGGAAATTTCACACTCCATATAAAATAATTTCTAATTTATTTCAAAACTGGAAACTTTTAAAACATTATATGTTCCTTAAAATAGACTACAAAAATTCATTGATCATAAAGCCCCCTTTTCCCTTTCACAAATAATTTCAAATCATTTTTTAAATAAACCACATCATAGAAAACACTTCCATAAAAAAATTATTAAAACATCCCACTTTAAGAATTTAAAATCTTCAAAAACTTGGTTTTTATCAATGAAACTAACCACTTTTTTCCAAAATAGTATAAAATAGTTTTTGAAAATAAAACTCTTCATAGAATTCCACTCTTCCATTATAAAAACCATTTTCATTTCACAAAGTACACCCCAAGGGACAAAACAAAGCACACCAACACACATATCAAATCAACACACATTCAACTTCATCAATTTCCATAAAACCCTAATAAAACTCTCATATAAGATATCACACCAATGGAATACTACACTGGAATCAATTTGGGAATAAAGGGAGGAAAAACAAAAAAAAATAGAGGAGAAATTGCATTGTTTATGGTTTGGCCACATGGGATGGTAAACCATGCAACAAGCACTACCATGGCTACTAATCCATTCCAAAAAGGCACCACATGGTTTACCAGACCATGCGTGATAACCATGAAACACTAGTTCATTTAGAATTTTCATCTATAAAACTCAAACTGACCCCCAAAATCATTGATACATTCAATGGGGATCAAAACAACATTTCAGTATATTAAAATAAATCAAAAACATCCAAATCCAAACTCAAGATCAAGACTCAAGCCCAACACACCCATGGAAACTTGAGGTTCGGTGTGATGAAGATCTAGTCAGGCCCTTACCTGCACACTCCACCTAGGTCCCAATGACAATCCTAGTATCTATAATATACATGAACAACAAAAAAATAGAACCTTCTTATGATAACTTTTTGTAATAAACCAACTCGGGTCAACCCAACTTGTCACCAGAGTCACTCTACCACATGGCCTAAGGCACGTTCCTGATCACCACAGGATGGAAACAAGCACTAGGGTATCATAATAAACCTTATGGGAATAGTTTCACCCTTAGTAAACTGGAATGACTCATCAATGAACTTGTAAAACCACACCAACATTCCATCATAGTTAGCATAAGTAAATAAATATAGTGGAATAAATTCTCAATGACTAAATTTGAATATCATAAATGACAACACAATTCATACACATGATATCTATAGTCATAAAATACAAAAGCTTAAAATAAGGGAAGAGATCACAATAGGCTGATACATAAAATCTAAACTAGACAAAACTAAAAGGTAGCTTCTCATGAGTTAAACCTGGTGAAACCATATATCATCCAACATAACAACCTTAAACAATGGTAATAAAAAAGATCCACTAAAAGTAGGTTCCCTTTCTTTTAATTGTGTCCTGCAAAGTGAAGTCTACATATTCCTAAAGTTATATGTAGGTTGTGATACACCAAGCCCAGTAGGATACCACCATGAATCTATATAAGGTTTTTTAACCATGAAAAACCAATAAGTCTTGTTTGAAAACTCATTTTTCATAACCAAGTTAACTTTTTAAAATAAGATCACTTGAAAACAATCCTTCAGAAATCCATTTGTTTTTTCTCAAAAACAAACCATATTTTTAAAGCATGGTAAAAAAAATGGGTTCCCAAAACATTTCTCAACATGGATCAAATAAATAAATAAGTCCATGTAGCAAAGCATGCTCAACACACCCAAACATGGCATACACATGAGCATAAAGACAAAAAACATTTCATAAATAAGTAATGAAAAAATGATCATAAGAATGAGAAATATCACTTATAATAAAAAGGGTTTTAAATATATATGCATGAGAATAACATAATTTCATAATTAAATTATGATAAATAGGGAAATCGTACAAGGCATAACACAATCACACATGTAACTAACAACATGAAATAAGAAAAAATCAGGCATAATTAATGTACACTATGGGATATAACCATATGAATCCAGTATGACTTAGTCTAAATAAAGTTTGGTAGCTGGATATAGTTATCTAAAAAGTTTTTAAGCTCTCATGGTCTTCCATGGTCCCAACTCCTAAGATCTATCTTGGTCTATCAGATAGCATTTGGAAGCTCTATCGGTCTTCCTCCTTAAAGACTATCTTAGTCTCTTAAAAAAATTAAATATCACTTTATCTTCCTCCTCAAAGGCTCTCAATCCTTTGAAAAACATTTTTTAAGTTTACTTGGTATTCCTCCTCAAAGGCTCTCTCATCCCCTTGAACAACATTTTAGAATCTGGATAAGTCTTCCTCCTCAATGGCTCTCTTGGTCCCTTGAACAACATTTTAGAATCTTGCTCAATATTCCTCCTCAAATGCTCTCTCGGTCCCTTGAACAACACACCATATCTAGTCCATGACATAATCTAAGATCTCAATACCTAAGTCGCCAAATACACACCCAAGGTTCCCCATGTGCTACTCAATGTCAAACACACAAATATACACATGTGACAATAATAAAAAATCCATTTCAAAATCCTAATAAATAAACCAAATTTCCCATTTAAAAAAAACACCTTTATCAAGGTAAAACATACCCATTTAAAAATGAATTACCTTCCTCAAAGTAAAACCATTTTTTAAAATCCCACTTTAAAATACATTTAAAGTTATAATAAGTGCTCATCACATGAGTCATTTTAAAACCAATTTCATAAACCACTTATTCCCAAAAAAATCAATCATTTAACACTATATAAGAACTTTTTAAAAACAATTTCAAAATCCAATTTTAAATCATTAAACCTTTTTTGGGCTTTTTATTAAACACTTGGGGTGAATTAAAAGTAACTCCCTTTTTAAAACCCACTTTAAACATCAAATTGGAAATATAAATCATGTATCACATAGAAAATGGATAAATCATCATTAAAAAATAAATTTAAAGGTTTTTTGATAAAAAAACAAAATGAAACTAAGAATAAAATTTTATACATGGAAATGGCACTTAAATAGAGACACTTACCCTGAAACTTAATCAAAACATTTTGCCTTTGATAACAACCACTTGAATCAAGAAAGAGGGATACTAACATACCTAATAGATAAAGAAACAAACTAAAACCCCCATTATTAAAACTATTTTTGTCCAAAAGAGAATCTAGGTTTTCCCCTTTCCATAGAAATTGAAGAACAGGGTTAAAGGATGGTAAGAGGAAGAGAAACCATGAATAAATAAATATTACCTTGAAAAAAATCATGAAGGGAGGTAAGAGATACACCATGAACCAAAATAAGAAGCTCCCAAGCTAAGGGGAGAGGGCTTCATGTGTGTGAGAGTATAAATTTGGGAGAAATAACATAAATCCATCAAGGAGATTTTGGTTTCAAAAAAAGAAAATTTTTAATGGTCTAGACAATTCTCATGGTTTGGCCTCATGGTTAGACAAACTATACAACAACCATGTGGGAGACACTGCCTCCCAAAATTCAAGGTTGCGTAGTTTCTACTGACTCTTTCATCATTTGAAATTTTTTTCTCAAACTGTGAAAAAGTGCACAATCCCTAAACCAACACCCTCACACGGTTAGCTTCATGGTTAAACAAAAAGTGTACTAACTATACACTAGGGTCTTTTTTCCCAAAAACCATGGTTTCCAACCCACAACACCTAGGAACTCCAAGAATGGAAGCACGGGTAAATAAAAACTCAACTAAGGCATACATGTGACCCATGGGTTATTACATGACCTCATGTGTGCCTCCTTATATGTCAAAGGATGAAGACTAGTATCAGGGGTATAAGATGGTGTTGTGAGACTATATCCCCTATATTATATTGATTAATAATAAATAAATATCCAAAAATCAACTAACACAAAATTCAAATAAGTGGAATCATATAAACAAGACATGCTATATCAAAATTAAAACTAATACATAACTTGAATGGTCATGTTTTCATAAAAGACTAACCTCCCACTGATCTAATAACAAATATAGGAACGATAAAATAAATAAAATAATAAAAATAAATGACATTGAGGCTCGATTATAACTCTAAACCTCACCTCAACTCAATTTCTATACTCTTATCTATCATATTCAATGGTCAAAACTCAATCCTTAGTCTAACCTATACCTGTAACTAAGTGATATTCTACTTGGGTTCCCAAGTGTAATGATGTCTAGAGTATGGTGTGAGTACAAAACTTAATAGGGATCCACTAATTTGGCCCCATACATATCATAAATACAGTGATATGTGCATGTTACATTCTCTAAATAAATAGATAAATTGGTGTAAATAAACCATCATCGATCCTCAGGTTCACAACCCTAATCAGCCATACCTACTTCAATCAGTGTCATAGTGTCTCTAATCACATCATGATGGACATGCTAACCATAATATCACAAACCACCCTAATGGGATTTTTCCTTAGTATTTTATACCACCCTATAATGGGTGTTTTATTTAGTATCACAAACCTCCCTACAAGGTAGTTTTTCTTTAGTATCATATACCTATATATAATGGGAGTTTACTTTAGTATCAAAAACCTCCCTAAAATAGAAGTTTTCTTTGGTTTCACAAACCTCCCTACAAGGTGAGTTTTCTATTAATAATAAAAGACTTCCACAAGAGTACTTTATATACATATTATATTACAATTTTCTCTTAGGTGTGTTCCATACAACATATGGTATAAGAAAAAGTAAGGGCCGACCACACACCTGACCCACTACTACCACCATATCCTCCATAGATCACAACGAGATTTGGGTTCCAAGGTGGAACCTTAAATCACCTCAATTTTCTATTACAGACCCACTCAAGTTCATGTAACTCTTGGAGCACCCCTCATGTACCCTAGGATGATACAAAAATGGAGGTACCTCAATTGGTTTCCTCAGTCTCAGTCTCAATTCTTAGGAAAACACCCATCACATGAGGGTATCATGTCCTTAGATAGTGCCACACATGGTATGACCTCAAAAGTGCCAAGAAAACACCACATCAGTAATGGTCTAGAGAGATGGATCATGGATCACCTAAGAGTCCAAGTGTGACTTCCCGGACCCATATGCCACTTAATGGGTGCCCCAAGCCTGTTGGACCATATGGACTCAAGCGCATCTCCTCAAATTCCAAAGGCTTTTGACTAGTAGTGAGGGCCTAGGGTATGTTTGTGGGGAGACTATTCCCTTATTACCAAAGTGTAATGTAGTGGATAAATATAAATAGAGGTAAATAGTGGAAGAAATATAAGTAAATAGAAGGCATAATAGAAAATAGAGACAATAGTAACAATAACTGAAATAACTGGAATAACATACAATAGCTGATGATGATATGTCATGTATCTATAAAACTAGAAAACATAAAAATAAGATAGCAGTCATAACATATTCCACAAAAGTATAAATTAAATCAAAGACTATCCCAATCATCCCAAGCTCCAGATCAGCTATTTTCTAGCAATCTCTATCTTAAACAGCAAGCAATAAAGTGTTCGAAGTTATATGCTCCCCTTTATCATTACCTACAATCATGTAGTTTGTACCAGGTACCAAATTCTACCCAGAGAGGGTGTGATATAAATCTCAATAGGCCACCACCAACGGTGTCTATAACATCTAGCCTGTGTATTGGAAATGTAACAGTATGTAAGTATGCATATATAAAGTAAAGCAACACAATGTAACTAAATACCCAATTACCTTCTTCCATCCTCAGCTAGTGTCTGAACATATATATATTTCATTATTTGATTATTACCAGTTTATAAATAATCCACATGTAATCAATACTGAAGGTTTTGAGTTTTAACAAGGTAACCTATAATGATATTTAATAAGAAGTTGATCCATGGTATTCACCAAGGCAACCTAGACCTCAGGGGTCACTAACTTAGTAGTAATTGGGTCTAACTAAGGGTAAGAGTATAATCCAAGGAGCATAATCCAAGGCATTCCACAATAATATGCCTACCGAATCCAAGGTGATCATCCAAGGTAAAATAGGTCTAAGAAGTTACTGGGCCCTATGGGATTTAACCATGGAACTTACTTTTCAATGATGGATCCAAGGAGTGTATCCAAGGAATCCTTTATTACTATTTGATGGATCCTACAGTTCCATATTGGGTATCCAAGAATATACAAGGATCGAGATCTAGTTGGGTCTCAACCTAAGTAGGTCGCATCCTTGAATCAGAATGGGGTTCCTGAGTGCTCAAGGAATTACCAGATAAGAATACAAGGTGAGCTCGAGTCAGGCCACTCCTATTTGATAATGAAGTCATGTAATATTTCATTTGGTTCAAGACTTTCCTTTCATTAGTATGATAAGTCTAAGTATTATGCAACCCTTTAAATCAATTTATAATTTATCAATAAGTCCATTTGGTTCAAGCCTTTCCTTTCATTAGTGTGACAAGGCTAAGTAGCATGAAACCTTTAGTAAATCCATTTAAGTAATATTCAATAATTAAGGTACATTCTGCTACCTTCCATTAATGTGGTAAGGGGTGTTATAGACATTCAACCTATTATTCATTTACATTTAATCTGATCAAATCATATACTTAGTGTACATGCCAATTTCCCTTTTACATTTAGTTGTCAAATTGAATCACTTACCTTAGGCAATTCAAGTGGAAGTGACATAGTACTTTCCATTCACCATTTCATAATACAACAAGCATTTATTATAAGTATTCCTACCATTATTGTGGTCAAGCTCGAGCACACCCAAACAATGGCTCAAAAGTGTCAAAATATTAAAAACTCAACTATGACATACCATTATACATGGGATGTTAGGCGTTATGGGCGTAACCACCAATAATTAATCACATATTTGGAAAGATAATAATCATACAGTTCTAATGAATATAATAATGGAATATAAATTCAATAAACAGTGCCTGATGAAATAAATTGGCCCCACACGATAATTCCAAAATCAATGAACTTGAGGGATAAGTTATAGACCACCCAACTTAGGATTTTACGACTCTCCTCCTCTTGTATCAGCCCTTAATTTGGCTCAAATCAGAGTAGATCTAAGAAAATAGGACAAATGATCATACCTTGATAACTAGGTATAGAGAAAGAGAGATGAAGAATGTCTAAAAAAGACTTGAGTACTTATCGTTGCACATCCAACTTGATAAATGGAAGCTCGAATGGATCTCAGATGAAGGAGATCTCTTGATCCCTATCTTAGGGCTTAAAAATGCTCCAAAATTAGAGGAATGGAGGCTAATTCTTATATAAATTGGATTAGGAAAGAATTTTAGGCTAAATAGACCATTAAGGGTAAAGAGGTAAAATTACCCAAAATTTAGCATGTGCACACTTAGTCTGCATGATTTGAAAAACTGTGCACAAACCATGCATGAGTACCTGGGAAAAGGGGAATACCACATGGTTATTCTACATGGTTAGGTAAACCATGTGCTAACCATAAAAGATGGCTCTACCTGAAAATGAAACCATCCTCATGGTTAGATTTAACCTTGCGGCCTACTAGCACGGTTTACTTTAACCATGCGATAGGCCCAATTTTCCCAAAAAGATGGGTTTTGGGCTCTGAACAATCCCCAGACACCCTTGGGACCTTCACTAACTCACTAGGCATCCATATTAGGTCCAAAAAAAAGAATTAGAGAAAAAATTAAAGGGTCCATACTTGAGTGAAAATCAGGTTCTTACAGTTTTCCCCCTTAAAATAACTCATCCCTGAGTTCACCTTCCAAGGGTGGTGAAACATTATCTGAGAACAACTCTGGTCACTAGGCACATATGTCGGCCTCCCACTACCAAGTCTTGTCCTACATGTGGCCATGATGCCATAGCACCCATAATAGAGGGACAGACCGGCCTCGGATAACCTTCATGCTCTGATCAATGATGCATACTGGATACTCCAAAAAGGAATCATCGGTATCTAACTCAACTTCCTCAGGATCAAATGTATGATATGGGTCAGCATGATACTGGAGAAGTTATAAAACATTGAATACATTTTGCATGTCACAGTGCCTATAAGGTAATGGAAATCGATAGGCTACCCACCTAACTCACTCTATAATTTCAAACAGCCCTATATAATGAGGTGACAGCTTCCCTTACTTTCATAACCATCTATGCCCTGGCCTGGGTGATACCCATAGGAAAACACTATCCCTAACCTCAAACTCTAGAGGTCATCAATGGCAATCAGCATAAGATTTCTATCTAGACTGAGTAGTAGTCATATGCTTTATGATCATTTGAACCTACTCTGAAGTCTCCTGAACGAGACAAGGACCTAGTAGGACTGACTCACCTGCCTCTAGACAACACAAGGGTGAACGGCATGGCCTACCATAAAAGGCCTCAAAATGATCCATCTAAATTATCACCTAAAAGTTGTTATTATAGTTTAAATCAATGAGAGGGATATGATTCTCCCAAGAACCATTGAAATTAAAGACACATTCTCAGATAATGTCCTCTAGAACTTGTATTTTCCGTTCTGATTGTCCATTGGTCTAAGGGTGAAAAGTTGTGCTTAAAATCACCTATGTTCCCATATCCTTCTACAATACCTACTAGAATCGTGACATGAAACAAGCATCCCTATCTAAAATGATATTACATAGAACCTCATGTAATCATATGATGACACAGACATATAATCTTCCCATCTCATTGACTAAGAAAGTCTCCTTGATAGGTATGAAGTGATCCACTTTCATCTGTCTATCAATGATAACCCATACAACATCACTTCGTCTAGGTAACCTAGGAAAAACGACTAAAAATTCCATGGAAACATCCTCCAATTTCCATTCTAGGATTGGAAGTGGTTGTAACAATATTATAGGTCTCTAGTGCTCTGCCTTCACCTACTAATTGGTGGAACACCTAGTGACAAAGCCTGTTATCTAAATTTTCATCTTAGGACACCAATATTGATGTCACATATATCGATACATCTTGGAGATTCCTAGATAAACTACCCACTAAGAAGCGTGGGACTCTCACATCAACTCCTCTCTCATATATGTAGGAACCCAAACACATCCATTAATACTCAGAATGTCTTCTCTATCCACAGAACAATCCAGAGGTGGGTTATCTCCCGATACACTCTCATGGAGAACCAATCCTTAAGGATCTAAAAACTGTCTACTATTAACCTTCTCAAGGAGGGAAGTGGTAAAAACCAAAGATGGGGGATAATAATAATCATGACTATCATGAAACTCCAGATTAAACTTAGATAAAATGTCCATTAACTTCCATTCATCACTGGCTTCTCATATGGATGGTGTTTGAGTTTTCTGGCTCAGTGCATCTGCAACCACATTACCCTTTCCAGGCGTATAGGTAAGCTCAAAATCAAAGGATTGTAGATATTTGACCCATCTCTACTGTATGAGGTTTAAATCATGCTGTGAAAAGATATATTTGATGCTCTTGTGGTCTGTATACACCATAAAGTGCTCATCAAATAGATAATTTCTCCAGCAACATAAGGCATGGAAAACTTCTACTAGCTCAAGGTCATGTGTTGGGTAGTTTCTCTCATGAGGCATCAACTAAATAGATCTATATACAATGAATCTATCATCCTGTATCATCACTACTCCTAGGTTGATGCCTGATTTGTCATAGAATATGGTATAACCTATGCCTAGCTTCAGAAGAGTCAGAACAGGTGTTGAGACAAGCCTCCCTTTCAACTCTTAAAAGGATTCCTCACACACTTCGGACCATAAGAACTTGACAGCCTTATTTGTAATACTGTTAATTGGTGAATCAAGGTGTGATAAGTCATGTATAAAACTCATGTAATATCCATCCAGCCCCAACAAACTTCATATATCAAACACGTTCTTAGGGTGCTCCTAGGAAACTACAACACTAACCTTTTTAGGGTCAACTGATACACCTGATTCTGATATTATATGACCCAATAAGTGAACTTTATAGATCCAAAAGTGGAACTTATAAATCTTGGTGTAAATTTTATGCTCTCTCAGTTTACTCAAAATGATCTCAATGTGATTTTCATGGTCTTTAAAAGTGTGAGAATACACCAATATGTTTTCCACAAAGACCACGATAAAAGAATCTAAATAGGCGTAGAAAACCCTATTCATCAGAGCCATGAAAATTTCAAGCGTGTTTGTAAGACCTAAAATCATAACAAGGTACTCATATAGACCATACCTGCTATGGAAAGTTGTACGTGGTATGTCTGACATCCTAACTCGCACTTGATGATAACCCAATCTCGGGTCAATCTTAGAGAAGACCCTAGATCCTCGGAGCTGGTCAAAGAGATCATCTATTCGAGGTAGTGGATATCAGTTCTTGACCATAAGCTGGTTCAACCTTCTATAATCCATGCATAGATTTAAGGTTCCATCTACCTTCTTGGAAAAAAGCACGGGTGAACCCCAAGAGGATGTACTAGGCCATATAAAGCTTTTGGACTCTAAATCCTCTAACTACTACTTGATCTCCTAGAGCTCAGTAGGTTCCATCCTATATGGAGGAATGGACACTAGATATTCTCCTAGAATAAGATCGATTGTAAAATCTACCTCTCTCTCAGGAGGTAATCCGGAAAAAAAAATTTCAGGAAAGACGTCCCTAAAATGATCCACTATTGGAGGGAAATTAGCTTATCATAAACACAGATCCTCCATGAAGATATTTGAAATCTAGGAAGTCAATCCACCTATACCATGATGCTTTGGTCTATCTCTACCAGCCTGGACATCCCACTCACCCTTATGTAAATAACTGCTACCTTCTGATGATATAAAGGATACCCTGCGATGATAGAAATCTACAAAAGTGTGATACTGAACCAACTAGTCCATCTTGAGAATGACATAGAAGCCCATAATCTCAAGAATAATAAGGTTCTATAAGAAAGGTTAACTAACTAACTCAAGGGGGAAGTCCCTACACTGGTGTATGCCCTCTGTTCGTAACCCTAACAGTGTATCTATGGTCATTACACCATGGTAATATTGTATATCAATCCTGAGACTTTCCATGATAGATATAGAGATAAAATAGTTTTAAGAACCTATATCAAATAAGTAATATACTATAGTATGTTCCATAAGAATATTACCTCATATTGTAGATGGTCACATAGCTCTATCCTCGTGTATCGGTTGTAGTGCATGCAATTGGCCTGATCCATGACCATGTGTAACAGTTGGACTACTACAATCATAACTATTCTGCTAGCACTGCTGGTGATCAGGGGTCAGGCTACCACATTCATGAACTCCTCCTCATCCTATCCTACCAGTGATATTCCAACTACCCACATGACGAAATGAAAAAGAACCCACTCTTGAAGGTGGAGATGGCACAAATCATTTTCCACTCAAAGCTGGTGGAAAGGTTCTACATAATCTTTCAAGATGCCCTATAAAGCCGCAAGCCCAGCACTCCAGTGGGTCTCTATCACACTAAGGCTTCATATTCCCCTATCATCCACACTGATAACACATCATGGAGTTATCAAAATGGGTACTCTAGTTGTCACTGCCCTGACGATAAATCTCAAGGGAACTTTTCCTACTACCAGGAGAACTACTGGTCTGTCGCGGTACTGGTCCTTTATGACCAGTACTATTTCTATCCATCAGGTTTAATTAAGTGATAATATTCTGATTGAATATTTTAGAAAAATTAGGTAGGAAAAATTCATTCACATGCATATAGATGGCGTACATAAGCCCGTCCTCGAAGCGTCTATCATGTGAAATATCATCACCGTCTAGAAGCGGTGCAAAGTGTTGCAACTCAGTGGAATGCACTGAATATTCCATAACTGACATAGAATCCTACTCGAGATGTATGAACTATCTAGATCTATCAAATCTCAGCATCTGAGGAAAGAACTGATTATAGAAGCCAGTCTGAAAATCAACCCATAACATGCCCTGATGACGACTAGCCTAGGTAATCACATCCCACTAGCGCTTGGACGAATCATGCAACATGTACATATAAAGCTTGAGTCTCCTCTCTAGAGGCATCTCTATATGCTCAAATATAGATAGGGTTTCCTCTATCCAAGACTCAGTAGCATGTGGACTGTCATCCCCTAAAAAAGTAGAAGGATGGTGATGTTGGAACTCATGAGTCAGATCAGCCATCATAGGTGCAATCTGTGGAGCACCATGTATGAATTGCATTAGATGTATAAAACTATCACAGACTTGGGAATCAGTGCCCAAATCAGGTACAGTAGATGGGGCCTCATGTGTCACTCCAAGAGGTAAGAGTAGCGACTCAAGGACCACCACGTATGAAGCATAGTTGTCGCCACCTTCCTGGCGTATAATATGAGGATGTCATGGCGGCAATGGTCTACAAATTCTAAACACATGCCTTAGAACAAGATTTAAGCAGATGGATAGTAACACTTACGGAAGTTAAACAAGAAAGGGCTCGCTAACTAAGGTATACTACCCCAACTACCCACTTAGATGGCCAGGTACTAGTAAGTGTTAAAGTATAAGTTTCATTTCATTTTACATTTAATTACCAGGTTCACTCGTTTACCTTTCATAAACATGACAAGGAAGGATAAGGATATGCAACCATTTCATTTTAGATGTCATGTTTCACTTTGTAATGTATATTAATTCCCATACACCTTATAAATGAAAACGACACCCAATTATTTATAGAATAATGGATCGACTCAGTAAATTACTCATCCCAACCCTCGAGGGCCCATACACATCATTAATTGAGACAAGAAATAACTCAATCACAACCAGTAGTAATACAAGCATAAGCTAACTATCACAATATCACTCAATAATCACAGGCATATCAAGAAATTCAAAGTAGTGAAATGCACCTATATGGAATGGAAATATGCATGACATGAGAATTATAGGTACCTAATATGATTCATGTAACAATTCTCTTTTCCCTCATATCATCCGGCCAAGGATGAAATAAATCCTCAATCAGAGTAATAATCAACAACTCTGCATAGCATGTGCATCACCCAATGGTGAAATAATATCAACTGTAATAGGAAAAATTATAACAATAATTATAATTCAGGCAATGTGGTTTTTACCCCGAACATGGGTTTTTGACGCCCAAGCATGGCTTATAACCAAGTTCCAAGTGTTCATAATCTTCTGACTATTGTCTCCAAATAGTAAAGCATTAAAGTTAACCCAATTATACCACTTTGTGACATCCTGGACCTGGATTCCACTTAATGGGTGCCCCGAGCCTGGTGGCCACATGACCTTAAGCATATCTCCCCGATCACCAAAGCCTTCTGACTAGCAGCGAAGTCCTAGGGTGTGTCTGTGGGGAGACTATTCCCTCATTATCAAAGTGTAATGCAGTGGATAAATATAAATAGAGGTAAATAGAAGAAGTAATATAATTAAACAGAAGGCACAATAGAAAATAGAGACAGTAGTAACAATAACTAAAATAACTATAATAGCATACAACAATTAATGATGAGATTTCATGTATCTATAAAACTTGAAAACATGAATATAAGATAGTAGGCATAACATGTTCCACAAAAGTATAAATTAAATCAAAGATTATCCTAAGCATCCTGGGCTCTTTCTTGGTCATCTACTATCAAGATCCATCCTAAAAAACAATAAATAAAGTGTTAGAAGTTATATGCTTCCCTTTATCATTACCTACAATCATTTAGTCTACCTCGGGTACCAAATGGTGCTCGGAGAGGGTGTGAGAAAAATCTCAATGGGCCACCACCAACAGTGTCTATAACATTTGGCCCGTGTAATGGAAATTTAACAGTGTGCAAGCATGCATATATAAAGTAAATTAGTATAATGTAACTAAATACCCAAGTACCTGCTTCATCTCTCAAATGGTGTTTGAAAATATAACCAATTCATTATTTGATTATTACCAGTTTATAAATAATCCACATATAAGTAATAGTGAAGGTTCCAAGATATAACGAGGCAACCTGTAATGATTTTTTAGTAAGAAGTGGTTCTATGGTATTCACCAAGGTAACCTAGACCTCAGGGGTCGCTAACTCAGTAGTAACTAGGTCTAGCTAAGGGTAAGAGTCTAATACAAGGAGCATAGCCAAGGAATTCCACAATAAGATGCATATTGAATACAAGGTGATCATCTAAGGTAAAACATGGCTAAGTAGTGATTGGTCTCTATAGGATTTAACCATGAAACCTACATGTCAATGTTGTATCCAAGGAGTGTATCCAAGGCATCCTTTAATACTATGTAAGGGATCCTACAGTGTCATACCAAGAATCCAAGAATAGAAAAGGATTAGGATCTAGGTGGGTATCAACATAAGAAAGATGCATCCTTGAATCAGAATGGGGTTCCCGAGTGCTCAAGGGATTCCCTGATAAGAATCCAAGGTGATCTCGAGTCAAGACACTTCTATTTGATAATAAAGTCATGTAATATTTCATTTTTTACAAGCCTTTCTTTTCATTAGTGTGATAAGGACAAGTAGCATGCAACCCTTTAAATCAATTCATAATTTATCAATAAGTTCATTTGGTTCAAGCCATGCCTTTCATTAGTGTGGCAATGCCAAGTAGCATGATACCTTTATTAAATCCATTTAAGGCATATTCAATAATTAAGGTCCATTCCACTACCTTCCATTAATGAGTTAAGGGGTTATACGGACATGAAACCTATTATTCATTTACATTTAATCCGGTCAAGTCATATACTTAGTATAGTTTCCAATTTCACTTTCACGTTTAGTTATCAAATTGAAGCACTTACCTTAGGCAGGTCAAGTAAAAGTGACACGGTACTTTCCATTCACCGTTTAATGATACAAAAAGTATTTATTATTAGGAAGCCTACCATTATTGTGGTCAAGCTCGAGCACACACTAACAATGGCTCAAAAGTGTCAAAACACTAAAAACTCAATTATGGCATATCATCCTACATGGGATGTTGGGAATTATGGGTGTAACCACCAACAATTAATAATATATTTGAAAATATCATAACCATACAATTCTAATGAGTATAAGCATGGCATATAAATTCAATAAATGGCACCTGATGAAATCGGTGGGCCCCGCATGAAAATTAAAAAATCAAAAAAGTTGAGGGATGAGTTATAGACCACTCACCTTAGGCTTATACGACTCTACTCCTCCAGTATCGGCCCTCTATTTGGCTCAGATCGAAGTAGATCTAAGAAAAGAGGAAAAATTCTCACACCTTGATAACTAGGTTGAGAGCAAGAGAGATGAAGAATGCCTAAAAAGGACTTGAGTACTACTGTTGCACATCCAACATGACAAACGGAAGCTTAAACGGATCTCAGATGAAGGATATCTCTTGATCCCTAGCTTAGACCTTCAAAATGCTCCAAAATAATAAGAATGGAGGCTAATCCCGCTGGAAATCAGATTAAGGAAGAAGTTTGGGTTAAATAGATCATTAAGGGATAAGAGGTAAAATTACCCAAAATTTAGCTTGTGCATGGTTTTTCCACACGATTTTACAAACCATGTGCAAACCATGCACGAGTACCTAGGAAAAGGGGTGTACCGCATGGTTAGGTCGCATGGTTAGGTAAACTGTGTGTCAACCATACAAGATGGATCTACCCAAAAATGCAACCATTCACATGGTTAGATTTAACCATGTGACCTAACATCACAATTAACTATAACCATGCGACGGGACCAATTTTCCCAAAAAGATAGGTTCCAGGCTATGAACAAGCCCCAAACACCCTTGGGACCTTCACTAGCTCACTAGTCATCCATATTAGGTCCAAAATAAATAATTATACCAAAAATTAAAGGATCTATACCTAAGTGAAAAATCGGGTTCTTACACCAAGGTTATGTTAGGTCATTCCAGACACCCCGCCATAATAATAATCAAACCAAGGTATAACCACATAGGTAGTCACATATCAAGGGGGTACACTCCCTAGGTTCAATTCAATAAGCCTAAGGTTCCAAGGTATCACTAGGGTCATATACGGACCCCGAGGACAGACTCTTCTAAGTCACTACACCTCTGTCAAGAGGTATCATAGGGTCTCCTAAATAAGGGACACTACACCACACTCACTTTGGTCACAGCCCTCAAGGGGTCCGAATGTGACAGTGCATTATGAAAATAGTCACGGCCTTTACCATCAGTGGTAGAGGAGAGTAATCTAGTGCGCAAGGCCCATCATGTCCCTTGGAAATTTTCTCGGTCGATGAAAATTCATATGTGTTTAATGATTTACTCACAAATTAAACCATTTAATTTAAATTTAGCAATTCAGTTATTAAATAGGGGTCTATCGTACTTAGTGGTGAGATCGAACATCTATATGCACCATAACAGAAGCATAAATTCATAGGGTAAGTACCAAGACCATCTACATCATTTGAAATGAAGTTCCTTTTTAATTCCATGGCCTAGAAGCTCCACCTAGGCTCGCTAATCTCATCCAAAATAAACCAACACTACTAAAAATTGGGTTTATCCGCACTAGGGATTTTGCAGATCTAGCTAAAAGCATGGTTAAAGACCCCCTTTATCAGTACTATTAAAAGCGTTGTTAAAGGGGGGTCTTTATCAGCGCTTGTAAAAAAACACTGATAAATGGTATATTTCATTAAAAAATATTTTATTAAAAATAATATATAAATATATAAATATATTTATATTGGTATAAATACAATATATATATATATTAAATATGTTTTAGATGAGGCTAAATAGGCATTTATACTTAATATATAATATATTTAATGAAAATGCCTTATAAAATAATTAAAAACATTATTAATTAATAATTTGTTAATTATTATTGAGTAATAGTCATTTGATAATAGTTAGATGACATAAAAAATAAATGAATTAATGAATGGTCTAAGATGAGTTAAAAACATGACTTGAACTTCAAATGGTCATAACTTTTGATTTGGGTGTCTATTTAGGCTCTACCACATATAAAATCAAATCCTATGATGAGATTTATTCCCTAGTGACCTGAGGAAACCCCCCATCATGTTTTTTGAGTCCAAAAAAGGCATAGAAGGCTTCCAAAACTGAATTTTTAGTCAGGGTATCCCAATTTTGGTTAAGTCTCATACATAAAGGTCACTCTGTGAAGGGTTAGGAAAAATGGCTAAGCCCTGGAACACCCTTAGACACCTCCCAAACCTCTAACCTCATCCAAAAACATTTCCTATAGATATTCTAACTCCCAGATTTCTAATATATATCCCAATTCTCAATACATGTCATGCCCCGGGACCAAAAAATCAAATTCACCTCTTTATTTTATTAACCCATAATGGCATGACCATTACATGGGGATCATACATGTTTTGGAGGATTGAGTGAAGTGGATGGAAGAGAGGTACCAGATGTAGCACAAAAGTTCTATAGGAAGTGGCTTGGTCAGCTGAAACAGTTTCCAGATGATAGGAGAAGTGTAAGGATACAAAGGACTTACATAAGGATCATCCCTAGGGATATGTAAGGGTCTTTAAAATGTTACATAATAGTAAACTCATAGATTTTATAGAAGAGTGCACTTGGGACTTGTAACGCCCCAAGGTTTTTAAAATAAATTGAATCCTTGAAACTTAAGTAGATATTTATAACTATCCTTTAAACATAATTTTACTGCTTCTATGTTTTGAATTTTGAAAAACAGTCATCTACAATTGTGTTCAGTAAGTTATTTGGAGTCTAATGAAACCAACTTGTTTTTTTGGTGAATAATAACATACCCTTATGAATAGTAATATGAATAGTAATATGAATAGTAATATGACCATAATGAATAGTAAATTTTATTATTATTTTATTTTCATAATGATTGAAGATGATGACATTTTGGTTGATTTTTCAATGTGATATAAAAGCAGTTATAGTTTTAAAATTGTTAATTTTTTAATTAAGTATTGTATTATTTAAAAATTAAATTAATGATATTTAGAAAATTATTTTCAAAAAATGGACTTCATTTTTGAATTATAAACGTTGATAAATGGTTAGGGTGAATTTTGGGAGTTTTCTATAACAGTTGATTTTCCGGTGAATAGTAAAAAAATACAGTTTTGAGTTTTGGTGTGTTAATGACATCATTAATGATGTAATAATGATGTAATAAATATAGTCAACTTGTGTACAGTTAAATAAGATGTGATGTGTCCCAAGTGGCTAATACCACGGGAAAATACCATGGTCAAGCCCATGGTTTTTCAAAGACCACTAATAAGGTATCCCTTGGAAATTATTAAAATAATCGCCCACTTTTGCTAAAAATACCAACCCATTCCTTTATTAACTTCATTCCAAATTCCTCATCAACGAAGATATGGCCTCCTTACCTCCCTATTATTCCTCCCAAGGTTTCCTCAATCCCCCAAGGTCCCAACCTTCATGTTCTAGGAGTTACTCTACAAGGTAAGAAAATTCTCAATTTCTTTCTTTTTCTATTCAAGTTCTCTTTTATGTGGTATAACTTTCAAGTTTTCATACCATGTTCTTATTTACTTATTATTCTTGATATATTCAATATTATTATTCATTTATATATGGTTTAACCTTGTCCCCTATCTTTTTAATATTTTCTAAAACCATGTTGCATAGCCGTTAGGCTGCCGAATTTTTGTAAGGGATTTCTCAATTATTCTTTTATTTTGAGTTCCTTTCTTTTCTTATTCTTTCCTAATATACTCTTAAAAAATAGAAATGAAAGCTCTAGAAATAATTTATATTCTGTATGTTCTAATTTTCATTGAAAATTCATCATCATTATTCTTCTCCTCTCCCACTTATTCAAGGAATAAAAACATTGTCTGTGATGTGTCGAATTACCGACATCATGGACGATGTGATTTTAATTTGCATTAATTCTTTAAATTATGGTAATAAAACAATTTTTATGGTTGAAACAGGTTATAATATGTGTATTATGTCTCATTCATGGTTTTTTAATTATTTTGTACACATGTTTTTAATTTATAAAACAAAATGAGTTCGTTATTATCCAAGAGCCGCTAAAATGATCTAAATGAACATCACTAATGTTTTAACTTATGAATCATCATCATGTAAGAATTAAAAATGATAAATGGTGTAATTTATGGTTCTATAAATATTTAAATACTACTCCATTACAATTCTAAATTTTCACTTCCAATCTACAAGAACAATCCATCATGAACCGATTATGAAAATCATGTAAAGAACTTACCAAAAACAGTGTAAGGAACAAAATACTAACAATTAAAGGGTGAAATAGTGTAATGAAATGATAATATAAGGTATTATAAAGATGGATATTATTCTTTAATATATTAATAACACTCTTTTAACTATTATATAGTAGGTTTAAACAATTTGGAAGTAAGACAAACCCGAGGTAAGAGAATTCTTAACCCGATTTCCATCCTTTGGGTTAACCTTATTCTTCATTATTTATGTGGTATTTAAATTGTTTGTGTGATGAATTCTGATTATACTATGTTTAATCATGTTTATTTACATATTATATACATATTACATCCAATCTATTAAGTCTCACTTCAATTATATGATATTTATAAGGGACTTTTCTTTTAAAATCCTCTTTTAAAATTCTATTTTAAAAAATTCAAAAGCAATGTTTTTATGTAATGATGTATGATTATGTTCTGGTTCTTGGGAATTGTTTATGATTAATGGTGGGACCTATATCTCCCTCCAATGCATTTTTTATTTTTAATTTGTAGTTCGGTCATATGGTTACTCCAAGTGTAACTAAAATGGTTATACAAATTGTAAGGTAGCCGTGAGGGTTACAAATTATAAGGTAGCTGAGAGGGTTACAAGATTATGTAAGTAATTCCCCAATATACCTTTATGATTATATTTATGTTCTCATGTTTTATGTGGATCTTTTTTAAATCTCATGTTTCACAAAGTGAGTATATACGGGTGACAAGCATGTCTTTTGAAAATGTTTTCATACGTTACAAGTATTCATGGACTAATGTGCTCTTTCCTTCTTTTACATCCCTTACTGAGCTTTTTGTTCTCATCCCAAGATTTTTTTAAATGATTTTCACAGGTCATAAGGATATGTAAAAAAAAGAAGGAATCCAAGTTAAATTTTTGAATAATTTTCAAAGAAATCATGTTTTAAGCTTTAATGTATTATATTTTGAAAAAAAATGGAAACTGTTTTTATGGTATCCACTCTATAACAATGTATAAGGTTATGAATGTATTATGTCCCAATTATCTAAATATATAAACTTGAAAATATATTCAATTTAAAAGGAAGTGATTTCTTGTCTAAAATCAAGATTATGTAATGTAATAAGGTTGGGTCCTTATAGTTGGTATCAAAGGATGGTTTAGATAAATTTAGGGGTTAGAATGATGTTAAAAGAATACCATAAATGATTTTTAATCTATGATTAATTTGAAATGTTGTGTCATTTAAAGATTACCATATTGCTTCGTCTAATATGTGTTTGTTCAGAATGGTTGTCCACAGAAGAAACAGGGAATCTAAAGAGGAGAGGCACTAACAGAACAACATCCTTCTGAATCTACAGCTCAAAATGGTAGGGATTGGAACCGAGAAGTTTGTGATAGTAATGGCTCAGATAATTCAAGAAATAAATGGTGGTGGAATCCATGAAAGAGAACAACCATAGGTACCACAACAGAACATGATAGTAGTGAAACATTTTAGGAGACAAAACCCTCCTGCTTTCAATGGATCTTCTGACCCAGTAGCGGCTGAAGGATGGATTAAATCCCTTGAAAAGATATTTGATGTTATGGTATGTTCAGATAATAAAAAGGTAAGCCTTTACATTTATCATTTTGAAGTTGAAGCTGGTCAGTGGTGGTCAATGTTAAATAATATCAAGGATAGAGAGGATAATGATGCCTTAGAGTGAGATGAATTTAAAAGTCTTTTCCTTGAAAAATGTTTTCATAAGGTGGTGCGACTTAGGATGGAGAAGCAATTCCTTGAATTAAAGAAAAAGGAGGAAGATTCAGTGGATGTGTATAAAGAGAACTTCCCCCGACTGGTGAGGTATGATCTAAATCTTATTCTAGATCTTGATAGCAAAATCAACTGCTTTTACTTAGGACTAAAGACAAGGTATCGAATGGAATTGGCCTCCTGTGAATTAAAAAGTTATGAGAAACTTGTCTGATGTGCTGAGAGGGTAGAGATGGAGTTTTCAGATGATCACATGCATTTTGGAAACAAGGATAAGAAGAGGTCCAGATGGAAAGCGATGGGTAAGAATCGACAAAATAAATCTGATGGTAAGAAAATACAGTTTCCAATTTGTGAAAAGTGTGGAAAGAAGCACCCTGGGGAATATCTTAGAAAAACTGGGAAGTGTTTTAAATGTGGTAAGTTTGGACATATGGCATAATATTTTAATGAAAATGATCCTAAGACTAATCCTAATAAAAAAATTGTAATGTGTTTTAAATGTGGTGAGATGGATCACTATGCAAATGCATGCCCAAAGAGAGATCTAAATGATGCAAAGAAGCCAGACTATAAGCAGAAATTTATAGTGAGATCCTTTGCGACTACGTTAGCAGATGTCGGTCCATCCAATTAAGTTGTATCAGGTACTTTTTTTGTTTACTCGTATTTTTCTAAAGTTTTGTTTGATACGAGGTCTACACATTCCTTCATTTCTGAGAAATTTTTTGGTAAATTGGAATTATAACCTCAACAAATGAGACCGGAACTTATTGTTAAAACACCAGGGGGGAAATATTATATCAAATAGGAATTATAATAATATTTCTATTTTGGTCTATAGAAGTAATTTACCTATGAACCTTGTTGTTTTTCACTTAGTCGAGTTTGATGTTATTCTAGTAATGGATTGGCTTTCTATTTATCATTCTAAGATTGATTGTAGAGATAAATAAGTTGTTTTTCAGAAAGAGTTTCAGTTTGTATACAATAATGGACCCATACAATTGATAACATATTAGGAAGCTGAGAAACTGTTGAAAGATGGAAATCAAAGTTATCTTACTCATATTGTTGAAAATAAGGGAACTGTTCAAATTGATGATGTGCATGTGGTAAATGAATACCTTGATGTTTTTCCTGATGAGTTACCTGGTGTCATACCTAATTGGGAATTAAAATTCACAATTGACTTAGTTCATAATTATAATCCAATTTCAAAACCCCCATATCGTATGGATCAAATAGAACTTCTTGAATTGAAAAATCAGTTGCCTGGTTTACTTGATAAAGGCTTCATTCATCATAGCACTTCACCATGGGGAGCTCCTGTTTTGTTTGTTAAAAAGAAAGATATTTCCATGAGACTTTTCATTGATTATAGAGCTTTGAATAACATCACTGTTAAAAACGTATCATTTGCCTCACATAGATGACTTGTTTGATCAGCTCTAGGGAGCTCAGTACTTTTCCAAGATTGACTTGAGATCTGGATACCATCAGCTGAAGGTGAAGGAGGATGACATCCCAAAAACATCCTTTCATACTAGATATGGGCATTATGAATTTGTGGTTATATCATTTGGGTTAACTAATTCACCTGTTGTATTCATGAATCTTATGAATAGAATATTTCATAAGTTCTTGGATAAGTTTTTGGTTGTGTTTGTTGATGACATTCTGGTATTTTATAAAAATAAATAGGAGCATGAAAAACATCTAAGGGTTGTTTTACAACCCTTAAAATAAAATAAACTCTATGGAAAATTCAGTAAGTGTGATTTTTGGTTGCAATATATTTATTTTCTTGGGCACATTGTAAATAAGGATAGAATAATAGTTGATCCTTCCAAAACAAAAGTGGATGATGAATGGCCAAGACCCACAAATGTTACAGAGATTGGTAGTTTTCTTAGGTTGATGGGTTATTATAGATGGTTTTTTAAGAACTTTGCATGGTCATCTAGCCCGATAACTAAGTTAACACAAAAAGGGGTTAAATTTGTTTGGACAGAAGAATGTGATGTTTGTTTTCAGGAACTAAAGAAGAGATTAGTGAATGCTCTAGTTTTGGCCTTGCCTTCCCGAAATGGTGAGTTTGTCATCTACAATGATGCTTTTTTGAAGGGACTTGGTTGTGTTTTGATGTAGAATGATCAGGTAATTTTTTATGCTTCAAGAAAACTTAAACCTCATGAGTTAAATTATCCCACACATGATTTGGAATTGGAAGTTGTGGTTTTTTCTTTGAAAATTCGGAGGCATCATTTATACGGAGCCAAATATCAAATATATACTAACCATAAAATTTTGAAATATATATTCACTCTGAAGGAATTAAACATGAGGTAGAAAAGATGGCTAGAACTAATAAAGGATTATGATTGCACGATCAATTACCATCTTGTAAAAACAAAAAAATTGGTCAATGCCATTAGTCGAAAACATCATGCATCATTAACCATGTTACATTTGGAACATGATCCCTTGATTAATGATTTGATGAATTTTGACTTAGAAGTTGTTGGTGCAGGGAATACATTTGTTTTGTCTCGGGTTTTAGTGCAGTAATCATTATCAAACAGAATTAAGCAAGCACAGAAGGAAGACCATGAGCTTCAGAAAAAGGTATAACTGGTTAAAATGGGTAAGTTTATAGAATTTAATCTTGATAAATATTGTGTTTTAAGATTTGGAAAAAGGTTGTGTGTGCCTTGTGATTCCCAACTAAAGAAAGACTCATTGTGTGAAGCTCATAGTTTTCCATTTTCAGTTCATCTTGGAAATATTAAGATGTATAGAGACCTTTGGGAGTGTATTGGTGGGATAGAATGAAAAGATATATTTTTGATTTTATTGTGAAATTCTTGACATGTCAATAGGTTAAGGCAGAGTGGCAGTTACCGAAGGGGATGCTTCAGCCTTTTCCAGTGCTGGAGTGGAAATGAGAGAATGTATCCATGGACTTTATGGTGGGACTACCAAAGACTTCTCAAGGTAACAATGTGATTTGGGTTATTTTTGATTGGCTGAAAAAATCTACATATTTCCTTTCTATTCGAGATATAATTTCTTTGGGTCATCTTTCTTGATTGTACCTCAAAGTGATTGTCAGGATACATGGAGTTCCTCTTTCCATTGTATCTGAATGGAATCCAAGGTTCACTTCTAACTTTTGGAAGGGACTTTAGAAGTCGTTGGGCACAGAATTAAATTTTAGTACAACTTTTCATCCTCAATCGTATGGGAAGTCAGAAGGAACGATTCAAACTTTGGAGTATATGCTTTGAGCTTGTTCGATAGACTACCAGGGAAGCTGGGATCAGCATATTTCTTTAGTTGATTTTTCTTATAATAACAGTTTTCATACCAGTATACAGATGGAACCTTTCAAGGAACTGTATGGGAAGTAGTGTCGAACTCCAGTGTTTTGGGATGAAGTTGGTGAAATAAAGTTTATGAGGCCATAATTAGTAGAAGAAGTGGCTGAGAAAGTGAAGATGATCCAGCAGTACATGAGGATAGCTCAGAGTAGGCAGAAAAGTTATGCAGATAACAGAAGGAAAGAATTATCTTTCGAGGTAGGTGACCATGTTTTCCTTAAAATCACTCCTTAGAAAAGTTTGATGTGTTTCGATAAGAAAGGGAAGCTAAGTTCATGGTTCATCAGCCCTTTTAAAATCCTAGATAAAGTTGGAACAGTTGCATACTGAGTAGATTTTTCTCTGAGTTTGTCTCAGGTACACAATGTTTTTCATGTTTTGATGTTGAGGAAGTATGTTCCAAATTCATCACATGTTTTGATCCTAGAAGTAGTTCATATGGAAGAGAACCTTTCTTATGAAGAGAAACTAGTTCAGATCCTTGATCGAAGGGAACAGGTATTGTGGAATAAATTAATCTACCAGGTAAAGGTTTTGTGGAGAAACCACATGGTAGAAGAATCAACATGGGAGACTGAAAATGTTGTGAGGGAAAGGTACCCTCACTTGTTTAATGAGTAAATAAAATTATGAGGACGCAATTTCTAAAAGGTGGGTATGACAACCCTGATTTTATTACAAACTTAAACATGATTTATTACATAAAACTTCACTTGATACAGCAAAGAAGATTGAGAGGTTTAGTGTCTTTGGGGCTTAGTATCATTACATAAAAACTTAAAACATGAAATACAACATCTTTATTGAAAACTTCCTTTACATGACCACTACATTCCCTCGTACTTAGCATTGTATGGAATAACCTGAGGATATGCATAAAAAAGGGTGAGCTATAAAGCCCAGTAAGGGAATATACATGGAATAACATGAGGAGTACAATACATGTTAGACATTAGTCATATCAATATATCACAATAGAAACATGAACATAAGGGCATGATAAAGTATGATCATCATAACATGGAAATGTGGCAACAACACTTAACATGGAATTAGAATGATCCAAGGCTCATTGCACATAGAGCATGAGTAAATACTCATTGCACATAAAGCAAAAGTAAACCCTCTTTGCACTTGAATTAGCATGAGTCAACACTCATTGCACATGACGTATCATGATACTATACTTTACCCAATGCATTGAAGCGCTATAAGGGCGCATCCTTCTTAAACATTTCATTTCATGCATAAGTGTGCCACATGGATCATAAAACATGGATTCATAAAACATAATCCTTTATTCCATGATAAAGGAATGTGGAATTCATACATGAAACTTTATAATCAATATGTAAATGTGCATAAAGTTGAATACCCTTGATGGATAAATGGGCATGGTATCCACTACACAATGACATTGGCTTAGAAAATCGGTGTGATTCCATCAGCGTAACGGCGTGACGTAAGAATTCATAAAGGAGGTTGATGAGAGAGAAAGGGGTTCCTAATCATATTTACATGTAATGGAAAGTAAGGAGGTCATATAGATACATGTCCCAACAATTTTAATGGAATTTAGGTTCATGATACAAAAGTATTGCTTGAATGTAAATGAGGAGGGAGAAGTTCCTTTCGGAATTTCGGCATAGTAACAGGTGTACATGGGAGGAATTTAATGAGAGAGAAAGGGGTCTACCATCATTAAAAAAATAAATAGGTAAGTATGAGGGAGGTGAAAAACCATACCCCAACATTCATAATTGAAATTAAAAGGGCAAAACAACTTAAAGAAAATTGGACAAAAATGAGAAAGGAAGAAAAAACCCTTACTTGGAAGTGTGCTTACAAAGGCTAGAGAGAGGCTTGTGAGAGGCTTCTTGGGAGCTTGGGGCACCTTAGGAGGATTCTAGAGAGAGTAGGGCAGAGGTTGGACGAAATCCAAAGGCTTTTAGTGAGGAGGAAGTGGGAGCTTGGGTGGGTTTATATAGGAAAGGTGATGGAATTCTTTATTATTAAGGTTTGGGACCCCTTATATTAAATTAATCCAAACCACAAACCATCCCATGGTTTTTGCCCATGGTTTTTGGAAAAGGGAAGAGGAAAAAAATATTTTATAAGGCCAAAGTCCGAACTTCTTAAAATAATAGGGTTGCTTATGTGGAGGTGAGTCACACTCCCATGAAAAATAATTTAAAAAGACAAGGTGTTTAATAAGTCTTGAGGGGTCCATTAATGCTTTAAAAAGTAAGTCAAACAAACCTATTTTAATGATAAAACATATATTGGACGAACATGAAGCTTATATTATTTTATTACATCACTATTGGGTCATTATGATGTCATAAAACACATTATATATTTAAACAGTATTTAATTTTTACCCAAAAAATTTGACTGTCTCATAAAATTATGAAAAATTCACCGTTGGATAATTTCGACGTCCTGATTCCAGAAATAACATTTATTTTATCTAAATAATTTTCTAATTATGTTAATTTTCACTTTTAAAATAAAAACTGATATTTATCAAAAATTCACGGGTTTTGACAGAAATGGCTTTCAAAACTTAATAAAAATTATAATTGCATTCATAAAATTATAAGATCATTTATATTTAATAAAAATTAATTTAATAATAATAATATTTTATTAAAATATTATTTAATTCAAAAATTTATTAATTTAATAAAATATATTTCTCAATTAAATAATAATTAAAAACACTATTTGTACTTTAAAAACTATTTATAATGTATCAATAATGACAAAAAAAGTATATACATTATTATATACAAAAAATAATTTATATGAACATAGTACTATCAATTCGTTACATAACCCCTTAAAACAGCCGCATAAGACCTAAGGATAAGGTGTGCGATGGTGACAGACTCTTGGGGTGGCTCGGATAACATCGCTCGAGTGGTAATTTCTATCAACTTCCACTTCTCCCGTAGACGGTCCCATTCGAGCTTTACATGATGAATCTCAGCTTGGGCTTGGTCAAGAGCGAAGCCCAAGGATGCCACCTCTTTTCTGATCTCCGACAAATGGGCTTCATATGGATCAATTCTACTGGATGAGGCCATCGCTTCCTTTGTCTGAGTAAATTGGGTTTGTTAAAGCCCTATATTTATACTAATCATGTGATCACTGTTCAACGGCTATAAAAGCAACGATCACAATTCTTAACATAAAATCAAATAAGTTGACATTTTATATAAACATACAGTGACATTTAATTAGATAAAGAGGGATTTCCATTAATGAAACTTTGGGTCATTAAAGTGGGGATAATGTAACACCCCAAGGTTTTAAAAATAAATTGAATCCGTGAAACTTTGTTTTAATTGGATATTTATAACTAGACTTTAAACATAATTTTACTACTTTTATGTTTTGAATTTTGAAAAATGGTCATCTACAATTGTGTTCAGTAAGTTATTTGGAGTCTAATGGAACCAACTTATTTTCTTGGTGAATAGTAACATACCCTTATGAATAGTAATATGATCATAATGAATAGTAAATTTTGTTATTATTTTATTTTCTTAAGGCTTGAAGATAATGAAATTTTGGTTAATTTTTCAATGTGATATAAAATCAGTTATAGTTTTAAAATTGTTAATTTTTGAATTAAGTATGATTTTATTTAAAAATTAAATTAATGATATTTAGAAAATTATTTTCAAAAAATGGACTCCATTTTTTAATTCTACACATTGATAAATGGTTAGGTTGGATTTTGGGGCTTTTTTTGAAATAGTTGATTTTTCAGTGAATAGTAAAAAATACAGTTTTGAGTTTCGGTGTGTTAATGACATCATTAATGACATAATAATGATGTAATAAATCTGGTAGACTTGTGTACAGTTAAATGAGATGTGAGGTGTCTCAATTGGCTAATACAATGGGAAAATATTATGGGCAAGCCCATGGTTTTTCAAACACCACTAATGAGGTGTCCCTTGGAAATTATTAAAATAATCCCTCACTTTTGCTAAAAATACCAACCCATTCCTTTATTAAATTCATTAAAAATTCCTAATCAATGAATATCTGGCCTCCTTACCTCCCTAGTAGTCCTAATAAGGTTTCCTCATGACCCCAAGGTCCCAACCTCCATGTTCTAGGAGTTACTCTACAAGGTAAGAAAATTATCAATTTTTTTCTTTTTCCATTTAAGTTCTCTTTTATGTGGTATAACTTTCAAGTTTCCATAACATGTTCTTATTTCCTTCTTATTATTGATATATTCTTTATTATGATTCATTTCTATATGGGTTACCCTTGTCCCCTCTCTTTTTAATATTTTCTAAAACCATGTTGCATAGTCGTTAGGCTGTCGAATTTTTGTAAGGGATTTCTCAATTATTCTTTTATTTTGAGTTCCTTTGTTTTCTTATTCTTTCCTCATATCATCTTACCCAAGAGGCATGAAAACTCCATAAATCATGTATATTCTGGATGTTCTCATGTTCATTTAAAATTCATCATCATTCTTATTATCCTCTCCCACTTATTCAAGGAATAAAAACATTGTCCGTGATGTGTCGAATTACCGACATCAAGGACGATGTGATTTCAATTTTCATTAGTTATTTCAAGTCTAGTCATGAAACCATTTTTATGGTTGAACCAGGTTATACTATTTTTATTATGTCTCATTAATGGTTCTGTAATTCTTTTGTACACATGGTTTTAATTTATAAAACAAAATGAGTTCATTATTATCAAAGAACCACTAAAATGATCTAAACGGACATCACTAATGTTTTAACTTATGAATCATAATCATGTAAGAATTAAAAATGATAAATGGTATAAGTTATGGTTCTGAAAATATTTAAATACTACTCCATTACAATTTTGTATTTTCACTTCCAATCAACAAGAACAATCCATCATGAACCGATCATGAAAATCATGTAAAGAACTCACCCAAAACAGTGCAAGGAACAAAATACTAACAATTAAAGGGTGAAATGATGTAATGAAATTATCATATAAGGTATTATAAAGATTGATATGATTCTTTAATATATTAATAACACTCTTTTAACTATTATATAGGATATTTAAATGAGTTGTAAGTAATACAAACCCAAGGTAAGGGAATTCTTAACCCGGTTTCCATCCTTTTGGTTAACCTTATTATTCATTATTTATGTGGTATTTAAATTTTTTGTGTGATTAATTATGATTATACTATGTTTAATTATGTTTATTTACAAATTATATACATATTCCATCCACTCTATTAAGTCTCACTTCAATTATATGATATTTATAAGGGGATTTTCTTTTAAAATCCTCTTTTAAAATTCTATTTTACAAAATTAAAAAACAATGTTTTTATGTAATGATGTATGATTATGTTCTAGTTCTTGGAAATTTTTTATGATAAAGGTTGGGACCTATATCTCCCTCCAATAAATTGGGTATGTGTATGTTGTAGGTCGGTCGTATGGTTACTCCAAGTTTAACTGCGATGGTTACACAAATTGTAAGGTAGTCATGACAGTTACAAATTATAAGGTAGCTGAGAGGGTTACAAGATTATGTAAGTAATACCCCAATATACCTTTATGATTATATTTATTTTCTCATGTTTTGTATGGATCTTGTGTAAATTTCATGTTTCACAAAGTAAGTATATATGGGTGACAAGCATGTCTTTTGAAAATGTTTTCATACGTTACAAGTATTCATGGACTAATGTGCTCTTTCCTTATTTTACATACCTTACTGAGATTTTTGTGCTCATACCAAGTTTTTTTTAAATGATTTTCACAATTAATAATTATATATAATAAAAATAAGGAATCTAAGTTAAATGTTTGAATAATTTTCAAATAAATCATGTTTTAATCTTTAATGTATTATATTTTGAAAAAACTGGAAACTATTTTTATGGTATCTGCTCTGTAACAATGTGTAAGGTTATGAATGTATTATGTCCCAATTCTCTAAAGCTCTAAACTTGAAAAGATCCTGAATGAAAAATGAAGTTATTTATTGTCTAGAATCAAGATTATGTAATGTAATAAGGTCGGGTCCTTATAAGACTAGCCCTGGAAATCTTTTTTCCCAAAACTAATAATAAAAATGTTAACCTTTAAGACAATAACATGTATAGTAGGATAAAAAATACACTAAAATTGAAATACGAATTTTTTTAAGAGCCTAAAATATAATTATAATACCATTAAAAAATATTTACATAAAAAATAAATGTTCAAAATAAAAAAAAATAACCTAAAAATCACAAAAAAATCTAAAAATATATATTTCTAGATTTATATCATTTATATTTTCAGTTCCTAAAAAATATTTTCAGATTTATATAATGCAATAGATTTTTTAATGCATTTTTTAAAAATAAAAACAAAAAATATTATCTAAAAATAAATTTAATTTAATATTTGTTTAATAATAATCTACATTTTTATAAATGCATTATTGTTTTTTACATTTAATAAATAAATAAAATAAAAACTAAAAATGACATAAAAATTTGTATGGATGATCAATAAGATTAAAGCATGTAAATTAAAATTGATTATTTAAAAAATTGATAAAGCAATCATTCAATATGATCTGTAAATAATTAATCTAAAAATAAATGAAATATAAAATTACAATTAATTACCTACGAACAAATTACAAATTAGTCAGATGGGGCACCAGTGAATTCATAATTAATATATTTTTTGAAAATCAAGAAAAACTATTAATATAAATAAAAAATGAGAATAATGATAATTAAAAAAATGATTATATAACCCCCTCCCTCGAAAAAACCCACATATATCTATAGGGGGTGTTAAGAGAGCTGGTAGGGGAGGTAGGGGCATTGAGGTAGTGGCGAGGCACTTTCAGATAATTTTTTAATATAAGATAAACTATTTATAAAAATAAATATTGACAATAATTATAATTAAAAATGATTATAAAAAACTACAAAAACTTGCTTACAGTTGGAGGGAGGTGGCAGGCCATCCAATATGGGAGGTGGGGTGCCGAGGCACAGTGTAGGTGCACCAAACCGGATAGCTAGGTAGGCAGCAACATGGGAGACTCAAGAAAGGTGAGGTGAGATGGGAGATAGGGAGTGATGGTGTTTGGTCGTCATTGGTGAGGTGATTTGGATTCATAAGAGGTGAGGAAGGTGAAGGAATGGGTGGGGGAGGGTGGTAGGGGGTAACGAGGGTGGTGTAGGGGAGTGATGGGACCTCACATAAGGCGAATCACATATTCATATGTGATCTCTCTTTGAGGTGTGTTGCATGGAGAGTGAGCAAAACAGGTAGGATTGAGAGTGGAAGGAAAAGTGGGAAGGGAATTCCCCTTGCTTCATTACCCCTACCCATCATGTTTCCTAAGCCTAGGGACTTGTTGGTATTACCCTTGGACCAAAACTACATGCACTATTCATAAGAATCATTAGTTTAGGTGATGGTTCTCACTTGATTTCCGGGAATAAGTGGAGGATTGTCAGCGAAGTTCAGAAGATGACGCAACCGAAAGCTATCGACTGGTAACTGCGAAGATCGCTTATAAAGGATGGGTAGAAAATACATGTTCTTTAGTAACAATATTGAGTGAAAAATGATTCATAAGGAAGGTGGATGATATAATATATGTACCTATGGGAGGGCTTCCCTATAAAATCACTTGTGGTTGGAAGGATTCACCAAAGGCACTGATATAGTTCTTTTGAGTAGGGTGTCTGAAAGGATGGAGCCCCTTGTAAATTAGGATGGGTAGGGTTACCAGAAGATAGGTTTACCTTATAACTTATTTTTCTCTCTTAATGAAAAGGTAGTTTGTTCCCTCATAGAGTGAGACTAAAGTCTGAATCATATTATTTTTGTGAGTTGTGATTGTATCTTTTATGTTATGTGGTTTTTTATTTCTTGCTCATTGAATTGGAATATCTAATTGAAGACCATGAAGTTATCATAATCAGAAGGGTAGTGTATAAATATGGTGGTTAGGGTGTGTTGTGGCATTTTGGGCTCTCTTGGATACCTTGTTCTATAAGTTAATATCTGAAAGATAACTTCTAATAGTAGGCCTCCCTGAATGGATGAAACAAGAGCTAATAATTATTAGAGTTAGTGCCCTAGAACCAAATTTTAAGTACTTGATGATTACATATATTCATTGTATTGAATAATAAGGAAGCATTTTATCACATCATGATTGTTCCTCTGCATGACATAATATGTGATAATGTCTTAAGAATATATGTTGCACTTAAAGGTCGTAGTAGTTCTCTATTATGATGAGAATTTGGATTTTCCATGATAGTATTCTTGAATATAAGTTATATAGATGAATTATATCATTTGATGGGATATAAATGTTACAGGATATTATGTGTAGAGACTCATAGCACTTTGAATCACCCTCTCATGGTGTGCGTGTAACATCCCAGGTAATTAAAGAATAAATAATTTTCATATTTATTAATATTAGAGAATTAAATATGAATTTTAATTAAAAGGGGTTGCCATGTTCGATAGCGTACCCGATACGCAACGATGAGTTTCTTTGAAACTTACGTAGCACACTAGTAATATAATAATATTATGTTAGTTAACAAGTAGCCGTTGTACTGGCGGGAATGAATAGAAATAACTAAAATATGAATAGATATGTTTTTAGATGTTTTTACATTTACCCAATAAAAGATAAAGGCTTAAAATACGGAAAGAGTTCAATTTTAGGCTTTTATACTCTAATTTTCACTAAAGGTTCACTTATCACCTTTTAATGGTGAACCGTCATTAAATATAGTTTTGATAACTCTTATACATTCTTTTGGACCAAATAAAACTTTTATTAAGAATCGGGACATCAAATTTTACTTTGTGTAATTTTTGGTACCTTTCTGATAAAGTTCATTTTTTTATGAATAATGTAAAATGTTGCATTTTAATTCAAAACCTCTTTTTGATCTAATTTATTTATATGATTAGATTATCTTTTGAATTGGTTTTAAAGTGAAATTAGAATATATTTTTACCATTTTATCCAATGGTGGTCATTGGAATCAATTTCGATTTGAAATTAGACTTAAACTGGTGTCAATCTTTTGATACTTATTGTTTTGTAAAAACACGCTATTTGCTCTGGTAGCGGGAATTAATTATTGAATTAATTAATGTGACTTATATGATTTTAATTTTGTAAAATGGACTTCATTTTTGAATTCGGAATATCAAATATAGCTTAGGGTGAATTTTTGGTAATTTTCTGAAAAACATCAATTTTTGATGAATAGTGAAACCACTAAGTGGTAATCAAGCAAACTGATTTTTCAGTTAAATGAAAGTTTACCACTAATGTGTACTGAATTTTGAAAATCCGACATACATGGTTGTCATTAAGAAGTAAAATGTGGTTCAATGAGATTATAATAATTTTTTGGTGAATAGTAACTTATTAAGTTTTAATCGCAATTAGTGGTAATTAGTGTAGCTTAAGGTATAAATAATACTTTAATAATATAAAATGACCTAGACACATGTCCCAACCTCATTGGTTGTGTCATGTCCGACCAATACAAGCCATGGCCTAACTTGGGGACCCCATGTATCCACTTTAGTTGGAAAATGACAATAATATATTTTTATTAAATGTTAAAGTGAAAATGACACAAACATAATATGTTTTGCGAAAACAATTTTTAAGTGGGGTTATACAAGTCCAAATTTTGATTATAAATATTCAATGGAAAGCTAAAAAGATTTCCTACATCATAGTAATTTGTTTATAATTTTTAGACATTAAATAAATTTAATTATTTATGACATAATAATGATGCAGTGATGACATCATTATTTGACGATTTAAATAAAATGGAAAGATAAAATAAAATCTATGAACTACACATGTCCAAAACCAATTGGATGAATGGATTTCGATGCCTTATCACCTTATCCACGAATTCCATCAATGTGGGACCTTTTAAAACCGAAACACATTTTCAAATAATGTAATGTTTCTTTACTTTCCAAAAGTGCCCCTCCTCTCCCCTTATAAAAGGCCCCCACCTCTACCTCATTTCACACACTCTTCAAGCCATTGGCTCGGCCAACCCATGACCATTTGCTCTTTCCACATCCCTATCCTCATCCTAGAGGATTCCCTTTGGGCAGAATCCTTTCAAAGGAAGCCTTTAGGCTCAAACCAAAAGAAGTTACACTTTTTAAGGTATTTCATTCTCTCATGTTCATTTGTTTTATTTTGCTTCTCCGACCCCCTAAACTCTTTTTATTTACTTCTTTTGTAACAACACCAGTATCTTCAATATACTAGGATGTTGTTATAAGATATATTTGAGCTACACTCTCACACAACTACATCAAATGGTTAAAGAACATACGGTTTCCGTGGATGGCGAAATTCTGCCTCCCGAAACGATGATTGTTCAATACTCATTTAACACCTTCAAAGGTGGCCATTATGATGTCACTATTTTTATATATGATATATTATATGTTTATGTTTTCCTTAAGCTTCTGTTTTTTTCATTTTGGGCATACCTTTATGGTTTCCATTATGGGTAAAACACGATATCTTCATTTTAGGAAGTGCGGACTACCGCCCCCTAAAAGTGATTTGATTCGTTAATACCATATGTGGGATGTGTAAAGGATAAAGTTAATGATATTATATATGTTGTTATACTGGAATTATAATATACTTTTATATCATTATGATTCCATTCCAGAAAATATGAAATAGAAATGGAAGTAGCGTTCATGCGTACGTACGGCTTACCGTCTCCATGAACGGTGCATTTCATTTCTTACCTCTAAATGTGATGTAATATTATAAATGCATGTATGTACTGGATATATATGACATATATGATATCTACATAATGAATACCATTCTGGATATAATGAACCTTTGACCAAATTAACAACTTGTAAGTATAAGAAGTCAATTTTTGACTTAAGAACCAAATACCGACAAAATGAACATTATTAACTTAAATGATTACATGATGTTCATAACATGGTATAAAAGGAATAATGAACTTGAAAAAGATTCATAAGCAAGTAGAGATTAACTCAAGTTTATTATTCAGGAGTTTAAAGAACGGTCGGGTCAAGTCGGATACGAGGTATGGGACTTCGTCTCAATCTCCTTTCATTGAGGCATATTTTATTTTATACACAACTTTCTTTTATACGGTGTATAAACCCCTTTGACTTTTACGTTTACTCAAAAGGAATCTTTTTTATACGAAGCGTTTACTAAACGACAAAAGGGAATGTTTTTGTCGTACGTATGCGGCGACAACGACTTCTCCGCCGTCGTAACCGTTATTTGAGTTTTGGCTTCCTCTACAAGCCATACCTTTTTTTTTTAAAGAAAAATAAATACCATGTTTTACTTTGGTATTGAAAATGGTTTTCATAATGTTTTTATTATATCAATGTGTTGTATTGATATCTCGTGATTTAAATGTGGAAATGTTATGTTTCCTTTATGCATGTTTTATGTGATATGATTATGTTATGGTTCTTGGGCATTATTATGAAGACGGGTGGTTCCGTGATAAACTAAGGGCGGGTGAGCCCGTTATAGCTCTCCAATGCATTGGGTAACGCGAAGGAGTGAAACATTAAGGTTTCTCCGAAGAGATTTTCAGGGAATATACTGTGATGGGTATTCCAAACGTAACCAAGAGGGTTACTCCCTACGTAAGAATGTTATGAATGCCTCAAGTTACCTTTATGTCTTATGGTTTCTATGATTTATTCATGATTTTATGAGGCGTGTTAAAGTGCCTATGTTTTATGGGTAAAGTATGATTTCATTCTTATGTACATATGAACTCATGTTTCCTTTCCATGTTTTTTATAACCCATACTGAGTTTTTATGCTCATCCCAAGTTTTTGAAATGTTTTTCACAGGTCAAGGGAAAGGTACATGATAAGATGATAGAGTCAAGGATGTGTCAAGAATTAATCCATGTTTTATTTTAAATGTGTGTTCCATTGATGGGAATGAAGAATACTATCTTTATGTAACCACTTTGTTTATATGTGGAATGTAATGCAAGTTTTATGATCTAATTCTCTAAAACTCTAAACCTGAAAAGATCCTCAACGTGTAATCTTGTAATAACTCAAGATTAAGTAAGGTTTAAGGTTGGGGCCTTATAGTTGGTATCAGAGGTCGGTTTAGACAACTTTAGGAGTTAGAAAAGTGTTAAATTATAATATGATTGAAATGATATAGCATTTACGGATTACCATGTTGCTTCGCCTAAGATATTTCGGTGTTCAGAATGGTTTTCCGCAGAGGAAACAAAGCAGCTATGTTGGGACGACATCAGGAGGAAGACAACCTTCCAAATCAGCAACCTGAGATGGTCGGAAATGGAACTGAACAGTTTGTTGCAGTGATGGCACAGTTGACTCAGGCTATAAATGGTGGTGGTATCCATGCACGAGATCAGCCAGATCAACCACAGAGGAACATGTCAGTGGTGGAACATTTCATGAGGCAACATCCCCCATCATTCAGAGGATCATCTGACGCTGTGCTAGCTGAAGGGTGGATTAAAGCACTAGAGAAGATTTTTGATGTCATGGGGTGTTCAGACAATCAAAAGGTTAGTCTTGCTATTTACCGTTTGGAGGGTGAAGCAGATCAGTGGTGGTCTATGGTTAAAAATATCAGGGATGCCGATGAGATTGATGCTCTTGACTGGGATGAATTCAAAGGTATGTTTCTTGAGAAGTATTTTCCTAAGGCTGTTCAACTTAGGATGGAAAAGCAATTCTTGGAATTGAGGCAAGAGGAAGACTCAGTGGCTGCCTATGAAGAAAGGTTCACTCGATTGGCAAGGTATGCTCCAAATTTTATCCGGGACCTTGATAGTAAAATCAATCGTTTTTACTCAGGATTAAAGCCAAAGTATCGAAGGGCATTGGCTTCTCGTGAGTTTAAAAGTTATGAAAAGCTTGTTCGATGTGCTGAGAAGGTGGAAATGGAGTTTGCCGATGACCAAGTGTCCTATAACAACCAGCAGAAGAAGAGACCGAGGTTGCAGGAGAATGGTAAGAATTCTTCAAAAAGGTCTGATGGTAAGATAACTAAGTTTCCAATTTGTGATAAATGTGGCAAAAGGCATGCTGGGGAATGTCTTTTGAATTCTGGGAAGTGCTACCGATGTGGTAAGATGGGACATAAGGCTCGTGATTGCACTGAAAAGGATCAAGGTGAAGGTAAGAATAAATTTGATTTACAGTTAGTGAAATGTTATAAGTGCAATGAGATGGGTCACTATGCAAACGAGTGTCCGACAAGGAGCTTGAGTGAAGGGAAGCAGTTAGACTACAAGCAGAAAGGGGTGGTGAAATCCTTTGCAACTACTTCAGCAGATGTTGGGCCATCAAATGAAGTGGTATCAGCTCCAGAGAGCTCAGTATTTTTCGAAGATTGACTTGAGGTCGGGGTACCATCAGTTGAAAGTAAAAGAAGCAGATGTTCCGAAGATTGTGTTCCGTACTAGATATGTCCATTATGAATTTGTAGTTATGCCTTTGGGGTTAACCAATGCACCTATTGTATTCATGGACCTTATGAAAAAAATTTCCATGAGTTCTTGGATAAGTTTGTGTTTGTGTTTTAAGGTTTGTGAAGACGTTATGTGTGCCTTGTGATTCACAGTTGAAGAATGAGTTGTTTTTTCATCCTGGCAGTACTAAGATGTATGGAGATCTGCGGGAGTATTACTGGTGGGATGGAATGAAAAGTGATATTGCTGATTTTACTATGAAGTGTTTGACTTGTTAGCAGGTTAAAGCAGAGCGGCAGTTACCGAAAGGGATGCTTCAGCCTTTACCAGTTCCAGAGTGGAAATGGGAGAATATATCCATGGACTTTGTTGTTGGATTACCAAAGACATCTTGAGGTAATAATGCAATCTGGGTTATTGTTGATCGCTTGACCAAATCTGCTCATTTCCTTGCTATACGAGATACTTTCTCTCTTGGTCAACTTTCCCGTTTGTATCTTAAAGAGATAGTCAGGTTACATGGAGTTCCTCTCTCCATTGTATCGGATCGTGATCCCAGGTTTACTTCTAACTTTTGGAAAGGCCTTCAGAAGTCGTTGGGTACTGAATTAAATTTTAGTACAGCTTTTCATCCTCAATCAGATGGACAGTCAGAGCGAACAATTCAGACATTGGAGGATATGCTACGAGCTTGTTCTATGGATTATCAGGGAAGTTGGGACCAGCATCTTTCTTTGGTTGAGTTTTCATATAATAACAGTTTTCATTCCAGTATACAGATGGCACCATTTCAGGCATTATATGGGAAGCGGTGTCGAACTCCAGCTTTCTGGGATGAAGTGGGTGAAAGAAAGTTGATGGGACCAGAATTGGTAGAAGAGATGGCAGAAAAAGTTCAGCTGATTCAGAAACACATGAGAACAGCTCAGAGCTGGCAGAAGAGTTATGCGGATAACCGGAGGAAGGATCTATCTTTCGAGGTAGGTGATCATGTTTTTCTCAAGGTTTCTCCTTGGAAAAGTGTGATGAGATTTGGTAAGAAAGGAAAGTTGAGTCCAAGGTTCATTGGACCATACGAAATTCTGGAGAGAGTTGGATCAGTTGCATACCGAGTGGCTTTACCTCCGAGTTTATCTCAGGTACACAATGTTTTTCACATTTCGATGTTGAGAAAGTATATGCCAGATCCATCTCATGTTTTGAGTCCAGAGGTAGTTCAGCTGGAAGAGAACCTATCTTATGAGGAACAACCGGTCCAGATTCTTGACCACAGGGAGCAAGTGTTACGGAATAAGGTGATTCATCAGGTAAAGGTTTTGTGGAAAAACCACATGATTGAAGAGGCAACATGGGAATCTGAAAATGCTATGAGGGATAAATACCCCCACTTATTTTGATAAGTGAATAAAATTGCGAGGACGCAATTCCCAAAAGGGGGGAAGGATGTAACATCCCAGGTAATTAAAGAATAAATAATTTTCATATTTATTAATATTAGAGAATTAAATATGAATTTTAATTAAAAGGGGTTGCCATGTTCGATAGCGTACCCGATACGCAACGATGAGTTTCTTTGAAACTTACGTAGCACACTAGTAATATAATAATATTATGTTAGTTAACAAGTAGCCGTTGTACTGGCGGGAATGAATAGAAATAACTAAAATATGAATAGATATGTTTTTAGATGTTTTTACATTTACCCAATAAAAGATAAAGGCTTAAAATACGGAAAGAGTTCAATTTTAGGCTTTTATACTCTAATTTTCACTAAAGGTTCACTTATCACCTTTTAATGGTGAACCGTCATTAAATATAGTTTTGATAACTCTTATACATTCTTTTGGACCAAATAAAACTTTTATTAAGAATCGGGACATCAAATTTTACTTTGTGTAATTTTTGGTACCTTTCTGATAAAGTTCATTTTTTTATGAATAATGTAAAATGTTGCATTTTAATTCAAAACCTCTTTTTGATCTAATTTATTTATATGATTAGATTATCTTTTGAATTGGTTTTAAAGTGAAATTAGAATATATTTTTACCATTTTATCCAATGGTGGTCATTGGAATCAATTTCGATTTGAAATTAGACTTAAACTGGTGTCAATCTTTTGATACTTATTGTTTTGTAAAAACACGCTATTTGCTCTGGTAGCGGGAATTAATTATTGAATTAATTAATGTGACTTATATGATTTTAATTTTGTAAAATGGACTTCATTTTTGAATTCGGAATATCAAATATAGCTTAGGGTGAATTTTTGGTAATTTTCTGAAAAACATCAATTTTTGATGAATAGTGAAACCACTAAGTGGTAATCAAGCAAACTGATTTTTCAGTTAAATGAAAGTTTACCACTAATGTGTACTGAATTTTGAAAATCCGACATACATGGTTGTCATTAAGAAGTAAAATGTGGTTCAATGAGATTATAATAATTTTTTGGTGAATAGTAACTTATTAAGTTTTAATCGCAATTAGTGGTAATTAGTGTAGCTTAAGGTATAAATAATACTTTAATAATATAAAATGACCTAGACACATGTACCAACCTCATTGGTTGTGTCATGGCCGACCAAGACAAGCCATGGCCTAACTTGGGGACCCCATGTATCCACTTTAGTTGGAAAATGACAATAATATATTTTTATTAAATGTTAAAGTGAAAATGACACAAACATAATATGTTTTGCGAAAACAATTTTTAAGTGGGGTTATACAAGTCCAAATTTTGATTATAAATATTCAATGGAAAGCTAAAAAGATTTCCTACATCATAGTAATTTGTTTATAATTTTTAGACATTAAATAAATTTAATTATTTATGACATAATAATGATGCAGCGATGACATCATTATTTGACGATTTAAATAAAATGGAAAGATAAAATAAAATCTATGAACTACACATGTCCAAAACCAATTGGATGAATGGATTTCGATGCCTTATCACCTTATCCACGAATTCCATCAATGTGGGACCTTTTAAAACCGAAACACATTTTCAAATAATGTAATGTTTCTTTACTTTCCAAAAGTGCCCCTCCTCTCCCCTTATAAAAGGCCCCCACCTCTACCTCATTTCACACACTCTTCAAGCCATTGGCTCGGCCAACCCCTGACCATTTGCTCTTTCCAAATCCCTATCCTCATCCTAGAGGATTCCCTTTGGGCAGAATCCTTTCAAAGGAAGCCTTTAGGCTCAAACCAAAAGAAGTTACACTTTTTAAGGTATTTCATTCTCTCATGTTCATTTGTTTTATTTTGCTTCTCCGACCCCCTAAACTCTTTTTATTTACTTCTTTTGTAACAACACCAGTATCTTCAATATACTAGGATGTTGTTATAAGATATATTTGAGCTACACTCTCACACAACTACATCAAATGGTTAAAGAACATACGGTTTCCGTGGATGGCGAAATTCTGCCTCCCGAAACGATGATTGTTCAATACTCATTTAACACCTTCAAAGGTGGCCATTATGATGTCACTATTTTTATATATGATATATTATATGTTTATGTTTTCCTTAAGCTTCTGTTTTTTTCATTTTGGGCATACCTTTATGGTTTCCATTATGGGTAAAACACGATATCTTCATTTTAGGAAGTGCGGACTACCGCCCCCTAAAAGTGATTTGATTCGTTAATACCATATGTGGGATGTGTAAAGGATAAAGTTAATGATATTATATATGTTGTTATACTGGAATTATAATATACTTTTATATCATTATGATTCCATTCCAGAAAATATGAAATAGAAATGGAAGTAGCGTTCATGCGTACGTACGGCTTACCGTCTCCATGAACGGTGCATTTCATTTCTTACCTCTAAATGTGATGTAATATTATAAATGCATGTATGTACTGGATATATATGACATATATGATATCTACATAATGAATACCATTCTGGATATAATGAACCTTTGACCAAATTAACAACTTGTAAGTATAAGAAGTCAATTTTTGACTTAAGAACCAAATACCGACAAAATGAACATTATTAACTTAAATGATTACATGATGTTCATAACATGGTATAAAAGGAATAATGAACTTGAAAAAGATTCATAAGCAAGTAGAGATTAACTCAAGTTTATTATTCAGGAGTTTAAAGAACGGTCGGGTCAAGTCGGATACGAGGTATGGGACTTCGTCTCAATCTCCTTTCGTTGAGGCATATTTTATTTTATACACAACTTTCTTTTATACGGTGTATAAACCCCTTTGACTTTTACGTTTACTCAAAAGGAATCTTTTTTATACGAAGCGTTTACTAAACGATAAAAGGGAATGTTTTTGTCGTACGTATGCGGCGACAACGACTTCTCCGCCGTCGTAACCGTTATTTGAGTTTTGGCTTCCTCTACAAGCCATACCTTTTTTTTTAAAGAAAAATAAATACCATGTTTTACTTTGGTATTGAAAATGGTTTTCATAATGTTTTTATTATATCAATGTGTTGTATTGATATCTCGTGATTGAAATGTGGAAATGTTATGTTTCCTTTATGCATGTTTTATGTGATATGATTATGTTATGGTTCTTGGGCATTATTATGAAGACGGGTGGTTCCGTGATAAACTAAGGGCGGGTGAGCCCGTTATAGCTCTCCAATGCATTGGGTAACGCGAAGGAGTGAAACATTAAGGTTTCTCCGAAGAGATTTTCAGGGAATATACTGTGATGGGTATTCCAAACGTAACCAAGAGGGTTACTCCCTACGTAAGAATGTTATGAATGCCTCAAGTTACCTTTATGTCTTATGGTTTCTATGATTTATTCATGATTTTATGAGGCGTGTTAAAGTGCCTATGTTTTATGGGTAAAGTATGATTTCATTCTTATGTACATATGAACTCATGTTTCCTTTCCATGTTTTTTATAACCCATACTGAGTTTTTATGCTCATCCCAAGTTTTTGAAATGTTTTTCACAGGTCAAGGGAAAGGTACATGATAAGATGATAGAGTCAAGGATGTGTCAAGAATTAATCCATGTTTTATTTTAAATGTGTGTTCCATTGATGGGAATGAAGAATACTATCTTTATGTAACCACTTTGTTTATATGTGGAATGTAATGCAAGTTTTATGATCTAATTCTCTAAAACTCTAAACCTGAAAAGATCCTCAACGTGTAATCTTGTAATAACTCAAGATTAAGTAAGGTTTAAGGCTGGGGCCTTATAGTGCGCCCATGATAATTTATAAAGAAATAGATTATGAGAATGACACCTGCTAGTAGGAAATCTATATTTTATGTGTCATTGGATGTTCCTATTTATGGATGTGTGTATTGATCTTTAGACTTTAAGATTATTATTAATAAATTACATAAGTCTTGTATCATTAATGAATACTATAAGTTGTATACTTTAATGTATTGATGAAAACTATGACGACATATACTCGTGATTAAGTAGGATACGTTGGGTATGTCATGAGTGATATTTCATTAATGGATAATGAGAGAAATGATTTATCTCTTCTATATATTAACAGAATTTGATATCGTAGACCCTTTGATGAGAATGGAACTAACTAGATAAATCCATATCCATGATTTCCTATGGGAAAGTTTATTTTTGGAGTCAAATAAAGAGACATCAAACACATAGGTTGATGATACTAGTATGCAACCTTCTTGATTAGAGATATCATGATAAAGGGATTATATTACACTGTGAGAATTCATAGGAGGTTTTATGTCATTGGTACATTAACTTCTTTATTTATGGGTTCCTTAGTATGTTTCTAGATGAAAACCATGGACTTTAGGCATATGCACCTATTTCCACTGAGAAATAGGCCTAAAGGGTCAAAAACTAAGTGTATCGAAAATCTTAATTAAATTAAATATTTAATTTAACAAGTTAGAATAAATATTATTCTTTCTTTTTGGTTTAATAATTATTCAGGTTTGGTTGATCACTAAGATTTAATCAAAAATTATTTGAAAGAATAAGTGAGTTAAATAATAATAATAAATATTTATTTGCAAGGTTTGGAGGATATATTTTTTATTATATTTATCAAAAAATAATGTAGTGGTATTTATTTTTTAAATAAATAGTTATTATTCAATGTTCGGTAAATGTCAAGGCAGATAAGTGGATCGAGATTAATGGTCCGGTTGGAAATGACATAAATGATATTTATTTATATATTATTAAGTGATCCACATGTCAAGTGAATAATAATAATATTTGTATTATTATTATTAGACATGGGGTAAGCTAAGAATTATAGAATTGGCAAGAGTCCTATATGCAAATTGATAACCCTAAACTTGCCATAATAAATATCTAATTATATCACTTTCCATAGACACAATGCTTGTGTACAGTAGATATAGAGAATCTCTCTCAATCCCTAGAGATAGTTCTAGATATGTAGAGTGTATTATCTCCTCCTCATCTCTCAATACATTGAGAGAACACCAAGAATTATTCGTCCTCGAGGAGAATTTTGGCATGATCAACCACGAATGATACAAGCGATTGAGATCAGTTGTGCTAGCATCTGGCGATTATACAATGGAGTTTAGAGATTATGGTTCATTTGTGGATCACCACTAGAGGGATTATTCACTTGTATCCTATAATTCAATGATGGTGCGATGATATCGAGTCAATTGGATCATCAATGAAGAAATAATTACAAATTAAGGTGATTATAGATCTATTTATAAATTAATTATAAATTACATGTGAAGATCTTCCTCTTTAGGTCCCAGTGTTTAACCAAGTAAAGTAATCTATTTATTTTACTGGTCATGATTTCATTTGTTATATATAGATCGGATTATTCATACATTAAGACTAAAAGTTGAGTTGATCATGCCAACGGGCACTTCCACTACTCCTGGAACCTACAAGTGGTATCAGAGCAGGTCACATGGATGATTTATAATTATTTATTAATCATTGATTGAATGATATTTTTTACAATTTATTTTATTTTATATTTATTCATTCTTGAAATCCTAACACCATTTTCTCTTCCCTTTACTCATTCTTTATCACATAACTAACAAATAGGTTAAATTAAAATGAAGAAACATCTAAAAACACCATCTAGATATGCCAAGGGTTCTGGCTGGATAACACAAGAAAACACGTCGTGTACCCTAAACTACATGTTGTGTACCCATGTATCTCATCTATATCTAGTGTTGATATTGGATCAATATGATAAAATCATATAAGTGATTCGATAAAATTGAATTAACATATAGATCAAGATCAAGATAGAATGTAGTTTGAAGAACCATGCACCATGTAACCTACGTGCACAACATGTATTCCTTGTGAATTTGTGATGGAGAACATGAGGGGGGTTCCAAGCATTTCATGTATCTACTACATGACACATGGACTGACAAACTGATAGTGTAATAATTCTACACACAGTGTATCTTATACACATCCATGGTAAGAAATATACCCAGTCCCTAGGTGCGTGTTGTAGACATAAGTAGAAGAGATTACACGTAATGAAAATTAGTATACTCTATGTAGTCAGTTGCAAATAGTGTTCATAATTTTACACAAAGAAAAGAATAAATTATATAATTAAACCCATTCACATGTGTTTCGTGTGTCATTTATTTAACAGTAAATTCCATTTCATAGATTTTTTAATTATATATTGAATTAATTTTCATGTTAAATTCTAAAACTACAATTTGTTCATGGTATTTTCTTATAGTGTACTTTGTGAGATTCAAGAGCATCACATGAAGTGTAATTCAGATGTGTTTTGTGTATCATTTTTTTGATAGTACAATCCATGAAATTACCTATCATGCAATGTGTGTTGGGTGCTAAGGGAATGCACAATCACAAGGATCATGTCAAGTATTTTGGAAAAATACATGTTGTTGCCTCCAAGTAAACTTGTGTAATTTATTAATTTTAAATAAAATTAATTTTTTTGTTTAAAATTATGGATGATGGTAATTCAAGGATGATTGGATAAAATTAAGATGAATTAGATTAATTCATGACATTTTATCTTAATTAAATAATGAATTAAAGTAATTGATAACTAGATTGTGAATGTATGTTCATTGCGTGTTGCATGGATGATCATGATATTAGACTGAATCTGTGTATGTGATTGGTTTCCTTTTAATTTATTGTTGTATTTAAATTAAAATGATGGTTTGCATGTCATCTCCACCTCCTTATTATATAAGGGTTTTCATTCATGTGGTTTCTTTTATATAAACCTCCCTTATCCAATCCATTGGATACCCTTAACTATGTTTGAGTAAAATCTTATGTAAGGATGGAGATCACAAGTGATAGGATACAGTCTAAGTCCTTGAACTAAGACAAAACCAATTGAGGAAATACATAGTAACCAAGGTGGAATGCTACAACACAAAATAAGCTACAACTCAAGATTTTTCCCCTATGGTTGAGGGTTAGTTTATCATCCTATGGATAAACTAACCATTATAGAATCACATGATCATGCCACTTATATTTTATTTATGTCACTTGCATGGTTGATTATTTATGTTTGTTGATGCTACGTGATCACTTAATAAATGAATTAAAAAACATGTAATATGGAATAAAATAAAACCATATTATGTGTAAATTTTATCATACATGGTTAATCACTTAAGTAAAATCCACTTAAAATTAACATGGCATGTTATAAGATAAAATTGGGTTTTTTATGTTTAAGATAAAAATATTTCACCTAAAATATTAAGTTGGTATGACCTTTCATTACTTTAGTTAGAGTCAAACTCATAATTAAAAGTGTTTGACCAACCTAAGTTGGGGTGCTTTCAATTATCAAGGAACTTTTAGCTTGAATTTTTGAGTTAACTTAACTTGGTTCACATAAATGGTTGACTAGACAAGAAGGACTTGTTGTAACTGAGAGGAAAGGTTTGAGGAAATCTTTATCTGGGATTTCAGGATTATAGAGTCCACTCAAAAAGATCAAGGAACTACGGGTTAATGTAGTTGGAAATTTACGCCTGCATAAAACCCTTCAAATAACTTCTTAGACCCAAGTCTGGGTTATGAGAAGGGAATATGGATCTCTACCACTAGAATATTTATACAATAGGATATTTCAAAAATAATGGTGAGGGCTATTAGGTTTTGACAAAATAGTGTGATATTAATAAAATTTAAATTTATTAATTTGATTTAACAATCAAGGAAGTACTAATTATCTACTCTTAATTTTGTAGAAATGGAAAACCACATGACTTCAACAATATCACTGTGATCCATACTAGAGAAGGATGAAATTCTCACTGGTGAAAATTTCTAGGAATGGTATAGGCTCTTACTCATTATATTGTGCCGTTAATAGAAATTTTATGTGTTGGATACCCTACTTCCTAAGTCTCTTGCTAAAGAGGCTAGCGAGGGAGAAGTATCTCTATACATAAAACATGTGGACAATGCAATGGATGTCCAATATTTAATGTTATACTTCTTTTCTAGTGATATTTTAAAAAAATATGAGGATATGGATGCATATAACATCATTTCTCACCTTTTTTATCTTTATCAGGATAAGGAGAGATAAGATAGATGATATCTTTGATGCACTATTAATGTGAAAGCTTAGAGAGTCAGTGCTAGTTGAAACTCATGTAGTCAATATGATTGGATATATAGAATTCATAGACATCTTGGGGTTTAAGATCCCTAATGATTTTCACACTAATCTCATTTTATCCTCACTACCTAAAACCTTATCCATTTTCATTGTAAATTATAATATGATCAATAATGAGAAGACTCTTTCAAAACTTCTTACTCTTATTCTCCATGTTTATAAAGACATGGGGAATGAAAAAACCCATGGGTTTTATGGTGAATAGGGAAAGGAAGAACAAGGTAAAGGGTATGAAGTCTCTTTCTAAGTATAAGGATCCAAAGCACCATCCTTTCAAGAAGGAGATGATCCAGCAGAAATCAAAGGAACAAAATGCAGTATGTATTGCATAGGGCAATCAAGGCCACTGGAAGAGAAATTTCACCTAGCCAAATAAGAAAGGGAAAACTTTAGTTGTGTTTGTTATCAAGTGTAATATTTCCATATCTACAAGTCGGGTATTAGATACTACACGTGTTGCTCATATTTGTATCCAAATATAGGATCCAAGTAGATTTAAGAAGGTTTCCATAGATAAGATAGATCTACGAGATACCGGTAGAGCAAGGTTTGATGTTATATCCATTGGAGACTGCCACCTCATGTTACCAACATGGATTATTTTGGTTTTAAAGAACTGTTATCTAATGTTACTAAGAACATTATCTCAATTTATTATTTAGATATAGATGGATTTATTTTCAACTTTAGAAATAGGAGTTGCTACTTTTATAAATATGGAATATGTTATAGTATGGAGCAACTAAATAATAGTCTTTGTGTATTAAATTATGAAAAACAAATATAGGCAATTGATGATGAATCAAATTCACATGAATAATTTGACCCCAAGTTGTGGTATCAACACATTGGTCACATAAATTCAAAGAGTTTGATGAAGCTCTATCAAGATGGTTACTTATACTCTTTTAATCTTAAACCGCTTGAAATATGACATGCTTTTTTACAAGTCAAGATAACCAAACCATCAGTTGGTGGTCAAGGTGAAAGGGACACAAATCTTTTAGAATTTATACACATTGATGTGTTCAGACCTTTTCAAGTATAATATAGAAGTGGATTCTCATACTTTATGAATTTTATCAATGACTTGAGTAGGTTCAGTTATATATACTTGATGAGGTATAGGTCTGGATCCTTTGAGAATTTCAAAGAGTTCAAAAATTAAGTTGATAATTAGATTAATAAGAAGATAAATAAAATTTGATAAAATTGAGGTGGTGAGAATATTAACCAATATTTTATCAATTTACTGTGGGTGTATGAGATTTTATCTAAAATAACTCCACCTTATACACCATAATGGAATGGTGTGGTAGGTTCGATGATGAGTCATGCAATCCTTCCATTATCCTTTTGGGGATATGCATTACACATGATAGCATACATATTAAATTGAGTACCAATTAAAGTGGTAAATGATATTACCATTGATTTATAGAGTGGAGAGAAACTTTTTTTATCACATACTCATACATGGGGGTGTGAGGTGTTCGTTAAGGCTAGATCAAGCAACAAATTGTCACTCTAGGGCATGAAGTGTATCTTTATAGGTTTCTCCAAGGAAACAAGGGGATACTAACGATGTGATACCTTAGATAAAAATGTTATAGTTTCTAGGAAAGTTTTATTCCTTGATAGGTAACACGTCATAAATAAGGATAGTGGGATCAAGATATACTTCTAGGAAGTTGATGCTCAAGATACACAAGAGTTTGTATGGGAACAGACTCCACAGGTCATTGTGGAAGAAATTGTTCCTAAAACATAAGTACTGTGTAGAATAACTATAGAGGTTATAAAACTAGAAATATATGGTTTTCTAGTCACAAAAGATGGTGACTCTTTGTTCATTTACATTAATGACCCTTTATCCTGCAAGGAGGACATAGAGAGCTCAAAAGTTGCAAAATGAAAAGAAGCCATGAATTCAGAGATGGAATCCATGTACCAAAACCATGTGTGTGGTTTGGTCAATATACCGACATATATAAACCCTATTGGGTGAAAATGGGTATTGAAGATAAATCCTGACATGGAATTTCAGGTTAGTACCTATAAAGTGGGGTTAGTAGATAAAGAGTTTAAACAAAGGCAATACATTGACTATAATGAAAACTTTTCAATAGTTTCCATGTTTAAATCCATCAAAATTCTACTTATTATATCAACTTTTAATGACTATGATATTTTGAAGATGGATTTAAAAACTAATTTCCATAATGGGAACCTTCAGGAAGATGTGTATATGAAACAACTATAAGGTTTTGTAACTCAGAGTGATGCCAAAAAGGTATTCAAGTTGAAATGGTCCATTTATAGATTAAAACAAGAATCTAGGTCATGAAACATTTGGTTCAATGAAGCTATAAAATAATTTGGATTCATTGAGAATGAATGTGATCCATGTGTTTACAAGTGATTTAGTGGGAGTGTGGTCATAGTAGTATATGTTGATGACATATTCCTAATTGGAAATTAGATATTGGCCTTAAAACATGTTAAAGAATGGTTGAGCAAGTGCTTCTTCATGAAGGATTTAGGTGAAGCAACCTACATTTTAGGTATTAAGATCATGCATGATAGATCAACGAGACTACTTGGACTAAGTTTAAGTACATACATTGAACAAATACTGAAGAGGTTTAGAATGGAACAATCTAAGAGGGTATTGGTTCCAACGTCACATGGTATACATCTTTCCAAGAATATGTGTCCATAAACACAACAAGAAAGATATAGAATGAGTAATATCTCATACACTTATACAATATTATTTATTATGCATTTCATGTTATGTACGAGGCTTTATGTTGTCTATTCTTTGAGCATGATAGTAAGATATCAAGCTGATCCAAATGAACAACATTGGACTATTGTTATGGTTATCCTTAAGTATATGAGGTGAACTAAGGATATTTTCATGGTGTATGGAGGAGATGAATAGATAGTCGTCAAGGGTTATATATATTCTAGCTTTTATACAAATCATAATGATCTAAAGTTATAGTTAGGATATGTCTTTTGTCTCAATAGAGGGGTTATGAGCTGGAAGAGTTCAAAGCAGCCAATTGTTGCTGATTCTATAGTGGGTTTTGAGTATATTGTGTCTCCCTATACAGTCAAGTAAATAGTTTGGATTCATAACTTTGTCCAAGATCATGATGTGGTTCCTAACATTCAAGACCCTATTATAGTTTACCATGATGACACTATAAAGGTGTATCTTTCTAAAGAGACATAGTCACATCGAAGGAGAAAGAATATATTTCAGGAGTTTCATCTCTTGAGGGATTTTTATCAATAAGGGGAAGTTGCAATAATTGAATTATACACTGAGGAAAACATGTATGACCCCTTGATGAAGGTTCTATCTCAGTAGAGACATGAGTATTATGTGAGAGCGAGTGGATTGAAGGTTTTTGACATTTAACTCTAGTGCAAGTGGGATTTTGTTAGGGTTGGTTCCTTGTAACCAACTCCTAATTACTTGATAATTACATGTATTTATTGTATTTAATATTAATAGAGATTCTTATCACATCATGATTATTCTTATGCTTGATATAGTAATTGATAAGGTCCTAAGAATATATGTAGCACTAAAAAGTCATAACAATTCCTCACTATGATGAGAACCTAGAGGTTCCATGACAGTATTCTTGAATATATATTCTATAGCTAGTTGATATCTTTTTACAGGACACAAATGATACATGCTATTAAAGGTGGAGACTCATAGAACTTTGAGATACTATCACATGGTGTGCACCCTTGGTAATTTCCGGAGAAGAACATTAAAAAAACAAGACCCGCTAGTAGATTATCCACATTTTATGTGTCATTGGATGTTCCTATCTATGAAAATGTGTATTGATTCTTATAATTTAATATTATCATTAATTAATACCATAATTTGTGTACTTTGATGTATTTACAAAGACCATGAAGATATATACTCATGATGAAGTAGGATACATTGGGTGCATCATGAGTGATATTGCATTAATGGATGATGTGATAAAAGATTTATCCCTTTTTTCTATTGAATAAATTTGATATCTCAGGCCTTTTTATGAGAATGGAACTATCTAGATAAATCTGTGGTTATAGTGTTTTTTGGGAAAGTTTATTTCTGAAGACAAAGAAAGAGGCATCAATCACATAGGTTGATGATACAAGTATGCATCCTATTTGATTAGATATGCCTTGATAAGTGGATTATATTGCACAATGATTGTTCTTAATAGTTTATATGTCATTATGACATTAACTTCTTTCTTTATAGGTGTATTAACATGTCGGTAGATTCTAACCTTAAAATTTAGGTGTCTGTATATTATGATTGAGAAAAATACCTAGAGGGGCACATGCTAAGTGTATCCAGAATCTCAGATAAATTCAATGTTGAATTTATCAAGTTAGAATAAATATTGTTCCTGCTTTTTGGTTGTAATGGTTTGTGCCTTCTCGGTCCATTACTTTGCGATTTTGGTCATTGGAAGTTCTTGGAGGAGGATAAAAGGGAGTTTGGAGAAGTTCTTTTGTTAAAAGTTAGATGCAAGGAGGTTACACATCATCTAACTTGATTTCACAGTGTAAAGTTTGGTTTTGCGGCTTTTCCTAGAAAGCTTCACAACGTGCAGACTTTTACATGGCATGAAAGAGGGATTCACGGCATGAAATATTTCAGGGTCTGAAAAATAAAATTAAAATTGAGAGGCGATGCATTTTTCGACAGAAGTGGACCTTGAGGTATTACACGATGTGAAAGGGTATTACACATCATGCAATACCCCAATGATGTAATGTTTTAAAACATTCCAGCCACTCGAGTTTTCAAAAACCCTACAACTACGGAAATCTTTCTCATTCAGGATGAACCCTAGGTGCCCTGAGGAGTTCTTATAACCTTCTTCCTCCCTCTTTGATCCATTTATCTTAGCGATCATTCGTTGTAAATCTATGGTGATACAAGGTATGTTCTCCCTTTATTTTTCAAGCAGTCTCCCTCGGTTTGGTCTCATTATCTTCCATATATCCTCATCGTGTTATGGCATGTGCTTATCCATGATTCCTAATTGGGTCACTCTCTATTTTTATTGGTAAGGTGGTGGTGCGGAATCCTCGGATGGATGAAGATTTTGTGGTATGGGTAACTGGAGGACCTTTACATGATATGTTCTCATGCGAAGAATGTTGACACCCCTTCGAGGTTGTATTTCCCTTATTTCTCTTTATTACGAAACATGTGAGAGTGGTTTTTCTTTTGTCACCCTTGGATTATAGTTTCACTTACTTAATCAAAGATAAATAAATGGATAATTTAATAAAAAGAAAAAATGGGTTTTGTTTTCATGATTTTTACAGCCTTGATATTGATTGTAATGTAGTGATTATATGGGCTGAACGCCCCACTAAAAATGGTGGTCGTTGGTGTCTTTTTTTCACACTAAATTGATTTTGTGTTGTTTGGTTTATGTTGAACACGTATATATGGAAAATGGTTAATCACTTACACTTGAATAATAAACGGATCCCCAATATTACCCAATTTTTGTGATAACCCCTGAATTTAAAAGTGAAATTAAATAAGGAATGCCTTGCTAAATCCAGAATTGTGTTATGCTTTGGCATGTGGGGGAAAATTTTTGTGTGGGATAACCATAGTTGTGTGTGCAGGACAAATGGGTGGTGAAGTGGATATGTTGTGACGTGTGGGTTTGCTCTGGTTTGTGTCATGGTCTGGTTATGAAGCACGAGAACGTGTTGTGGGTTAGTTTAGGCAGTGTTGTGGATGAAATTGTAGACAATACATCAACTTGGCTATGTAATGGAATCTCAGGTTGAGAGATTCATTGTTTGTGTAATGGATGAGTAGTGTTGTGCAGTGGTTCTGCGATCGAGTTGTGCTATTTGTGTTGTTGAATGTGGTCGAGCGTTGGGGACTTGTTTTGGTCCGTATGGGTAATTCACCTGAAGTTTCTCCATGTGTGAGTTTTTATATGTTGTTTGTCGTGTGTTGTGCTTGGTAGTTTCCCGGATGGTAATGGAATAAATGAATAAATTATTAATTAATAAGGTTGGATTTGTATTGAGTTGGTGCAATTAATGAACAAATAAAATGAATTGTTAAATAAAGAGTGGAATCAGTTAAATGAATTGGTTGGGAATATGGATTGGGTTTGTGGCTTATTGTGTGGTGTTTTTCATTTAGAGGTAGCAACAAGATTGGCAGTGTTGAGATATGGTTGTTTGTTTTAGAACCCATAGGATGGTCATGAGTTTTTTGTATCATATATGTATATACTTGTATTTTCCTTGTAATTTTGAGACGCACCCCACCCTAGTTGAGCACTATGTGCCGAACACCCCCATCGTCACAAGGGAGGGTGTCTTTCCCAAACATCCTAGTAGGAGGATGTATGGCTAGCCACTTTCTCTTACCTACTCCCTCTTCCAGGTGGAGATAGCCTAATATTCTTTGGATAGGTTGTGTTTTGTGAGTCCCAGGTGTGTACGGGTTAGTTGTTCTTTCCCAAGTGTTTTCAGGATGAGATGAGTTGTGATTTCCCAGGTGTATTTGGGATTAGAAGAGTTGTGTTTTCTTAGGTGTATTTGGGATGAGATATTTTTTTCTTTCCCAGGTGTTTTCAAGATGTGATGTGGTATGTGGCCCAAGTGTCTGTGGGAAATATGTGGTTATGATGCCCAGGTGTGTGCGGGTAGGGTGTGATGTACTTCATTTTCCCAGGTTATGGGACTAGCTGTGAGGCCCAGGTGTGTTCGGGTGGGATGTGATTTTCTTCATTTTCCCAGGTTATGGGACTAGCTTCGAGGCCCGGGTGTGTATGGGTGGGTTGTGACGTGGTACTTTCAGAAGAGGTGGGAGCGCGAGGATGTTTTTTGTTAATAAAGAGTGGCTAAACTAGTGGTAAGTGGTGTGGGGTACACAAATCATCGATGTTCTTACTATGTTACTTTACTTGACTTGCGTTACTTGGTGAGCATGACTTGGTGTGGATGGATGGCTAGTATACCTTGTTAGGTGTTGTTTGGTTCTATTGTTTTCTCACAAGGGCATTAGTATGCTTCTATCACTTGTGCACAATATGTTGGGACCACTTTGTGTATAAGGTTGTATTTATTGTCAATAGTTATCAATGACGATCAAAATGAAGGAGATCAAGAAGTACTTCAATGAAATGTAGGAATGGAAATTCAGATGATTGTTGTACTGATCATAAATTTAAATAACTTGTGTCAAAGGTGACACATTGTTTACAACAGTGGAGAATGGTGAGGTATAATCCATCTAAGGTTGATTGAAGAAGAATGAGGATTTGATGAGGACCATGCAATTCTCCATGATTGCATGAGAACCATGTAAGAGCCTACTTAAAGAATTGAATCATATGTTTTGCATGAAGTAGAGAATGATGGTTGAAGAAGAAGAGTTGTTGAAGAAGAAAAATCACAGAAAAGAAGCATGAAGGTTACGGCCGAAGCATATATTGAAGGTGGCGTTGTTTCCCAGTGTTTTCCAAATTTTTTTGCCTTAAAATCGGAAAATGAAGACACATGTTGGAAAAATGAAGTGCATGCAAAGAGGAAGTGGTGTTCAAAATATTGGGAGGTGTGTGCGGAAAAATGTTGTGCATGAAATAGATGGGTAATTTTTTTCATGCAAGTCGTGTCTTAGATCAGAAACACTGAAAATCAGCTGGCAAGAGGCGCGTGAAAAATCTGAGATGTTTGTGCCATGTGCGCAGAAAAATGTTGTGTGAGAAATAGCGAAGCAAGGTTTTTCATGCAAGTCGTGTCTCGGATCAGAAACACTTAAAATAAACAAAGGAAAGAGGCGCATGAAAAATCTGAGATGTGTGTTCCATGTGTGCGGAAAATCAAACGTTTGCGTGAAAAATTGGTTGTGCGCAAAATATGGGTTTGAATTTTTACGTGCAAGAGAGGATTCATGTTCAGAATGATGAAAAATTGTGAGGTCATGAGATGCGCGAAAAGACAAGGCGGTGCACGAGAATAAAAGGAAGGTTCATGTAATTCAAAGAACTGAGAGAAAGTTTTACGTGTAGGAAGGGGTTTTACGCGCAGGATCAAAAACACCTATAAATATGAGGTGAACCCCTCTCATTCGTAGTATCTCGACACTTAGACAAATCCTAAGCTCTGGTATTCAAAAAAATTGAGGTATATAGTGGTGCGCGAAAATAAGAAGGGTTGTGCGAAAAAGAAGGTGTTGCGCGAAAAAGGGAAGTTTTGTGCGAAAAAGAAGAGTTTCACGAAAAGCCTTTTTCGTGCCAAAAGGTATTTTTATGCACAAGGTTTGAATTTTATTCACAAGACACTGGGAAGGGTGCATGAAAAATTTGGGGGTCCCATAGGCCTTTGATAGGTGCTTAGCACCCTCGAAGCGGCTTTGCGAAGAAGGAAGTACAGTGAACCATTCAATTTTATGAAGAGAAGTTCTACTGGACGCACATGACTGGTGTTTAACACCCTCGTTGTGCTTTTCGAAGAGAAGAATAATGATTCATGCAACTAAAATCGGATCTGCACAGAAAGAGGGAAATATAATGATACACTCAGGTGTCGATATTGGGAATTAATAGAAGAGAAGAAAGAGATTTAGTGCATTCAGTTATTGCACTAAAGTAGAAGATTGAATACAAAAGAGCATCAACTCAAGAATCTGATGCAAGAATTATCTCATACTAAACAGGAGACAAATACTTCTATGTTTATATATTTAAGAGACTTTCACGTCTATAAACTAAGTGGGACTTCACCAAAGGCAGTGAGCTAGGGGGAGTCAACGGGAGTGACCCAAGGGACGCAGTGAGCTATCTCTGAACTTTTGTAAATACAGTGAGATTGGGACAGTGTGACTGTGCCCAAACCATTGTAATCCATAACTAGTGAAGAATAGTGGAATTAGGTACGACCGGAAACCTATCGGTGTATACTCCTTGGACGTATCCCTTAGTGGCGAACCAAGTAAAAGTGTTGTGGAAACTCATTGCATGTGAATGTTCGATTATTGATCATATCCATCATACATGTTTTATAAGTTCCTACCAATTTGGGGACAAGATCCATCAAATTGAGAGAAAAAGTTGACACCCTGATTCACCCCTCCCCTCTCAGGGTGTCCCAGGGTCCTACATAATAGACTTTGGTTTTCCTACTAAGTATACTTGTATGCTCACCCTATATATATAAAATTGCTTTTAGGTTTCTAAGAGGATTATGTGGACTATGTTGGACCTTACTATCTTAGACTTTGGGACAGTCGTCATGTCGCTGCTTAGCTTCATTTGGTATTTATTTTGGATCTTTATTACAATTGTAATGGTTTTGTTTTAAACATGCATGTGGGATGGATTTCAGATTTATTTTATGTATGTCTTAGAGTTATTTTGATGTTGATGCATCTTATCTCCCAATATTGTTTCCAATAAAAATGGGTAATTCCTCCCATTTTGTGAGATTTGTATACCCTTGGTGTTGGTATCCACCTCAGGGCCTACTAGAGGTGGGACTCGGGGGTCATTATCTCCCTTTCTTCACTGTCATCCCAGGAGGGGTATCTTTGGAGGGAGGGGGTTGTGATAGAATGGTATCAGAGGCTGATGGTTGATATATAGGATGGATTTTGGAGTTAGGAAGAGTGAGTATTTCATGGGTTGTTAGGGAAACAGTGTCAGACGATCTTGGTTCATGACATAGGCCAGGGAAGACTGCCTAGGACATGGGATTTTAGGGCCTCCCATGATCCGGTGCAAGGACTCTGAGCCTACCAAACGACCAAGTGAGGATACACCATTTGAAGGTTAGAGACCCTAGAAAATTTACATGCATCATACTGACTTATGTTATTATTTGAATTGGGTTTTGGGAAATTTGAAATAAATAATGAGTTAAATGAGTTAAAATTAATTTTAATAAAATTTCATACTATTCAGGCTTAGAAATTCCTTGTTTTTCTTTCAGTTATGGATCCTAGTCTTCATCTTCATGTGGATCAGGAAGTTGAGGCTCAGTAGGCTGATCCGGTTGATCAGTGTAGGGTTGATCCAGTAGAGGATGATGACTAGTGGCAGATAATGTTATGTGTTTTCTAGTAGTAGGCCTTAGGAAAGTATGAGGGCAGTGTTTCATACATGGAGACAGAGAGCTAGCTCAAGGATCTTGAGATCACCTTCAGTTTGATCTAGGATCCAATAGATTATTGGGTTCCTTTAGTAGTGATTCAGGTGCAGGGATTTGTGCATTGGTACTAGATGTTATACCTATGGGAGAGGAAGGAGGCTAACGTTCTGTGGGTTGATTTTGAGAAGGAGTTCCGAACAGAATTCCTTTCATCAACCATGAATGCTGAGAAGAGGAAAGAGTTACTCTCCCTCCAATAGGGGAGTATGTTGGTACATGAGTTGGGGATTAAGTTCAAGGATCTTCTTTGTTTCACCCTAAATCTCTTTCTAGATGATGAGTCTCGTGAGAGATGCCTAGAGGAGGCACTACGTCCTTTTATCCAATATGCGGTTACTCCCTTTATGTTGTTGTCGTTCTTGGAGGTTCAAAAGAAGGTGAAGGTTATTGATAAAATGCAATCACGAGGATGTCTACCATGAGAGGAGATCCAATAGGGTTCTTCAATAGGCAGGATTACTAGTATCAGTTCTCAGGCATTAGGGCCTTCAAGGTTTCGACCGGTGGGGAGTGGACCTCAGCAGTTTCTATTTCGACCTTCTAGTCCTTGCGCCTTTTCTGTGAACTTGGTACCGAGGTGTTTCATATGTGGATTTTATACCCATCTTCAGAACCAGTGTCCAGTGGCTATTTGAGCCCATTATGGTGGGGGTGGATAGGTTTAGCACTAGCCTCAACAATAGTTTCCAGCTAGATCACTTCAGCAGCAGGGATAGCAGGCTCATGCTCCACTGAGGGGAGATGGAGTAGGTAGAGGATGACCTCAAGATGTTCCTTAGGGACCTCGTCCCAAGTGTGGTCATGGGGGAGTTCATCAGCATAGGGGTAGAGAAGATGGGCGTGGTCAGTTGCACGTAGGAGAGACAGTTCCAGTAGGGCCAGAGATCGTTAGAGGTACGATCAGTTTTTTTAGTACCTTTGTTTGTGCTTTATTTGATTCGGGAGATTCACACTCCTTTTTTGCACCCTCTCTGTCCCATGCTCTGGGACTAGACCTTGAGAGGATTTTCGTGCCCCTGGTGTTGAGTACACCATTCGGAGACCAGACCATCATGTTCGATGTGTTCCCGGAATGTAGATTGATGATGGTACCACATTAGTCCCATGATAATATTTTCTTTCTATAGATGCATCCATATGATTTCATTCTTGGCATCGACTGGTTTTATTATGTGCATGTTGTTATCGACTGATTCTAAATAAGAGTTGTGTTTTCATACGTGGATGGTCAGTGTGTGGTTTTCATTGGTGAGCAGAGCTATCAGGTGGGTAGTCGGTGTATAGATCCTCTTCTTTCCTTTTTTGGATGATCTTTCTATAAAATTAGTATATTTTGGGATGGTGGAGGTTCCCAAAGTTGTTGGGGAGTTCTAGTATGTTTTTTCCAAGGAGGTTGTAACTTTACCCCCTCGATGTGACCTTGAGTTCGGGATAGACCTACAGCCATGTGCTTCCCCGATTTCAATGGATACTTATTGGATGGCACCTTCTGAGCTGTGGGAGTTATAGATCCAAGTGAAATATCTAATGAAGAAGGGTTTTATCTAAACCGGTGTGTCACCATGGGGTGTTACAGTCTTGTTTTTGAATAAGTGGGATAGTGTTATGAGGTTGTGCAAAGACTACTAGAGGTTGAATCTGGTGATGGTAAAGAATTGTTACCATATCTTGAGGATATACGATCTTTTTGACCAACTGAGAGGGGAAAGTTGGTTTTCTAAGATCGATATGCGGTCTGGATATCACCAGTTGAGGGTGACAGAGAGTGATATCCCAAAGACTGCTTTCAGATGTAGGTATGGAAACTTTGAGTTTGTGGTCATGTATTTTTTCATTACGAATGCACCAACTGTGTTTATGGGACTTATGAATTCTATGTTCCATGAGTTCTTAGATCGGTTCATCATCGTGTTTATCGATGACATCCTGGTCTACTCAAGGTCAAAGGAGGAGCATGTCGAGCATCTTAGGACCATCTTGCAGGTTCTTCAATGCCGTCAGATCTATGGAAAGTTGTACAAGTTCAAGTTTTGTACATGGAAGGTGCATTTCCTTGGGTACATGTTGTCTCAACTGGTTGTGGTCGTAGACCCATCGAAGGTTGAAGTAGTTGTTTCTTGGGAAGCACCCAAGAATTTGGTATATATTTTTAGTTTTCTTGGTCTTTCGGGATATTATTGGAGATTTGTACTTGATTTCTCTCGAGTTACAGCTCCATTGACAGATATAAATAGAAAGTACTAATCTTTTGTGTGGAGTGATAAGTGTCAGGTATCATTTGGCTACCTAAAGGTGAAATTGGTTAGTGCTGCAGTGCTCCGGTTTCTAGAGGAAGGGGTGATGTTCGAGGTGTTTTTTGATGCTTCCCATCTAGTCTTGGGATACACCTTGATGCAGCAATGGGTAGTGATCTCTTATGGGTCTAGTCATTTATGTACCCACAAACATAATCATGCCACCCATGATCTGGAGCTAGCATCAATCGTGTTTGCGCTGAAGTTGTGACGACATTATCTCATTGGGAAGTGTTTTGTGGTCTCCATGGGTCACTAGAGTTTGAGGTATATCTTTTCCCAACAAGATCTGAACTTGTGATAGTGGATGTGTATGAAGTTTCTTTAGGACTATGATTTTGAGATCTCCTACACCTCAGGAATGGTGGATGTTGTGGCCGATGCCTTGAGCAGAAAATCGCAGAAGGAAGTTGTTCAGGAATCTGTGGATGCTTGGAAAGCGATGGAGGAGTTAGCAGCCTTGCACTTAGATGTGGGAATGGATAGTGGTATAGGTTGTTTTTTCTAGATGATGGAACAATATTCTATGATTTAGCAGGTGGAGGATTCTTAGTGGGGAGACTCAGAGGCAGGGGTGATGTGCAATCGCGTCGAACATGGTGATGCTTCAGAAGGATAATAGGAGGATGGTCGAAACTGGATATTATTTCAGGGGAAGTTATTTGTTTTGGTGGAAATGCATGAGGGAGTCCTACGTGAGCTTCACAACTCCCCTTTAGTGGTACACCTAGGAGTTTCCAAGATGTATTGTTGCTTGAGGATATAGTTTTGGTGGCCCGAGATGAAACAGGGCAGTGGCAGAGTTTGTGGCAAAGTGCTTAGTGTGCCAGTAGGTAAAGTCTGAGGACCATGTTCCTCGTGGTTTGTTACATCACTTAGATGTCTCTGAGTGGAATTAGGATGACATATCAATGGATTTCATCATAGGTCTATGATTTTATCTGGGTAGTAGTGGATCGAATGATGAAATTGGATCACTTCTTAGCGATCAAGGAGTTAGGCACAATGGATGTCTTGGAAAAGAGGTATGTGGATGAGGTGGTGTAGCTACATGGAGTTATGAGATCCATTGTCTTGGATCAGGATACATGTTTCACCTCGTGAGTCTGGAGGGGACTACAAGATGCTTTTGGAACCCAGTTATACCTAAACACTGCCTTCCACCCTCATACAAATGGGCATATAGAATGGACTATCTAGATATTGGAGGATATGTTGCGAGCATGCGTCTTGGACTTTGGAAAATCTTGGGTGTGACACTTACCCTTGGATAAGTTTTCTTATAATAACAACTATCATTCTTCCATCAGCATAGCTCCATTTGAAGCTTTGTATGTAAGACTATGTAATTCACCTTTGTGTTGTATAGAGGTTGGGGAGATAGTTGTTCTTGGTCCATAGGTAGTGTGGAGCATGAAATATAAGGTTCAACTTGTCTAAGAGAGGATGAAAGCAGTGCAGGACCAACAGAATTCATATGTTGATCACAAGAGGAGGCCCTTAGAGTTCAAGATTGGGGACCATGTGTTCTTAAAGGTTTCCCCTCTACATGGGAAGCAGAGGTTTGGAAAAGGTATTAAGATTTATACTAGGTTCATCAGACCCTTCAAGGTGTTGGGGTGAGTTAGCAAGGTGGAATACCAGTTGGAACTTCCACCATAGTTGGAGAGGATCTACGAAATCTTCCACATATCTCAACTCCATCAGTATCTTCATGATGACACCCATGTCATTGACTGGGGAGAGTTGGATATCAAAGATGATGTGACGTACGTAGAACAGCTAGAATGTATCTAGTATTTTCAGTATAAGGTGTTGTATAGATGGATCATTCCTTTGGTTCGCATGTTGTGGAGGCATGGTGGCCTAAAGGAGAGTACTTGGGAGTGAGAAAATCATATTCTTACCCAATACCTGGAGTTTTTTTGAGTTTTTCCTTGTTCTGTTTTTCTTGTGATGTGATGCTTGAACCTTGTTTTATATGAGATGAGTTGTTTTCCCTTAAGTTGAGATGTGTTTGGTGTAATGTGAAATAAAGTCCTGACATGTTAAAAGGGGGAAGACCAGATTATTAATCAATATGCATTAATTATGATGCGATTAAACTTGTTTGGTTGAGTGAGTGTCGCCCAGAGCAGATAGTATCTTAACATGTATAATGGGATTCTTTGATTAATGTGTTTGATATAGTGTGGTCGTTATGATCATGTGTTGTGTTTCATGTTCATTTGGGTTAACAGATGTCATAGGAGGTGTTCTTGTATGTGTAGGTTTCCACCCCAGCTTTCAAATAACACAGGGTGGTTTATCGTTGAATGTTAATGGGTTTGGTTGTTAGAAATGTTTCAAGTGTAGTGAGATCCTTGAGAGGTATCTCATGGGGTGTTCATTCAGACCCCTATTTCTTTTGGGATTAGTTTTGGATTCTTGAGGGTGAGAATCATTTGAGAGGTGTCTAATGTAATGGTTCATGCCTTCTTGGTCTGTTACTTGGTGATTTTGGTTGTCAGAAGTGCTAGGAGGAGGCTTGAAGGGAGTTTGGAGAAGTTCAGTTGTTAAAAGTTGGATGTAGGGAGGTTACACATCGTGTAACTTGATTTCACGACGAGAAGTTTGGTTCCATGGCTTGTCCTAGAAAGCTTCATGATGTGTATACTTTTACATAGCGTGAAAGAGGGATTCATGGCATGAAATACTTCGAGGTCTGAAAAATAAAATTAAAATTGATAGGCGACGTGTTTTTCAGTGAAAGTGGACCTCGGGGTATTAAATGATGTGAAAGGGGATTACACATCATGTAATACCTCAATGTTGTAATGTTTTATAACATTAAATCCACTAAGGTTTTCACAAACCCTATGACTGTGGCAATCTCTCTCGTTCTAGACAAACCCCAGGCATCCCGAGGAGTTCTTTAAACCCTCTTACTCCCTCTTCAATCGATTGATCTCGATGATCATTCATTGGCAATCCATGGAGATCCAAGGTATGTTCCCCCTTCATTTTTCTAGAAGTCTCCCTTGGTTTGGTCTCATTCTCTTCCATATCTCCCTGTCGTGCTATGGTGTGTGCTTATCCATGATTCCTAATGGGGTATCTCTCAGTTTTTGTTGGTGCGGTGGTGTCGCAACATCCTCATATGGATGAAGATCTTGCAGGATAGGTAATCAGAGGACCATTATAGATCTTTTCTTGTGTGAAGAACGTTGACACCCCTTAGAGGTAGGATTTCTCTTGTTTCTCTTTATTGTGCAACATGTGGGAGGGGTTTTTCTTTTATCACCCTTGGATTATAGTTGTGATTACTTAATCAAAGATAAAGAACTGGATAATTTAATTGAAAGTGGAAATGGGTTTTGTTCGCATGCTTTTTATAGCCTTAATATTGATTGTAATGTTGTGATTATATGGGTTGAACGCCGCGCTAAAAATAGTGGTTGCTGGTGGATTTGTTTGCACACTAAATGGATTGTGTGTTGTTTGGTTTATGTTGAACACATATATATGGAAAGTGGTTAATCACGTATACTTTTCTAATAAACAGATTCCCCAGGATTACCCAGTTTTTTTGATAACCCCTGAATTAACAAGTGAAATTAAATAAGAAATGCCTTGATAAATTCAAAATTGTGTTATGGTTTGGTGTGTGGGGGAATGTGTTGTGTGGGATAGTCATGTTTGTGTTTACGAGACTGGCGATAGGTGAAGTGGCTATGTTGTGACATTCAGGTTTGTCCTGGTTTGTGTTGTGGTCTGGTTGTGAAGCAAGAGTATGTGTTGTTCATTGGTTTGTGCGGTGTTGTGGATGAACTTGTAGATGATACATCAACTTGGATATGTGATGGGGTACCAAAATCATCGATGTGTTTACTATTTTACTTTACTTGCGTTAGTTGGTGAGCATGCCTTGGTGAGGATGGGATGGCTAGTATACCTTGTTAGGTTCTATTTGGTTCTGTTGTTTTCTCATAGGGGCATTAGTATGATTCTCTCAATTGTGCACGAGAGACTTTGGTTTTTCTACTGAGTATACTTGTATGTTCACCCTACATATATAAAACTACTTTCAGGTTTCCAGGAGTATTACGTAGACCATGTTGGACCTTACTAGCTCAGACTTTGGGATAGTTGTCGTGTCACTACTTAGCTTTATTTGGTATTTATTTTGAAGCTTTATTGAATTTGTAATAGTTTTATTTTAAACATGCATGTGGGGTGGATTTTGGATTTCTTTTATATATGTATTGGAGTTGTTTTGAGTTATACACATCTTATATTCTGATCTTGTTTCCTATAAAAGGGGTAATCCCTCCCATTTTTGTGAGATTTGTATATCATTGGTGTTGGTCACCACCCCGGGGCCTACTGGAGGCGAGACTTAGGGGTCATTATCTCTCTTTCTTCATTGCCAGCCTAGGAGGGGTATCTTTGAAGGGAGGGGGTCATGAAATTGGTTTAATGATTATTTGGTTTCATTAATCACTAGTATTTAATCATAAGTTATTTGAAATAATAAGTGAGTTAAATAATAATAATGAATATTTCTTTGAAAGGTTGAACAAATATAATATTTATTATATTTATCGATGAATAATGCAGTCACTACTAGAAATGTGGGTTATACCCATGCCTCTATCTCAACTGTTTGGTCAAACCATTGGGATAGGGTGTTTTGTTGAAGGTTATCCCAACATTTTTTAAAAAACCATTGGGATATCTTACCTATGCCAACGGTTTTTTAAAATCATTGGCATATATTTTTTCCAAATTTAAGTGTAGGCTCTCCTCCCCTCCTCTCTTCCAGATCCCATCCCAAGTGCTCCCCTCCTCCCATCCCGAGCCCTTACATCACTCCCATCCCAATCCCTAGCAGTGTTCCCCTCCTCCCATCCCGAGAGATCGCCTTGCGACACTCCCCTCCTCCCATCCCAAGAGCTCCCCTCACAGTTACATGCACCCCTCCCCTCTGATTTCCCCTGAAAATGAGCCCTAAGAGCACTTCTATCTTCTTCCCCAACCGCAACGACCCATCCTCAAGCTTCTATTTTCATCTGGTTTTTCTTAAATATCAAATCGATGAGTTCTAGATCCATCATTTACTATTCTCATTCTATAGTTTTAGTAGATTTTTTTGTGGTTTCTATAAAAATAATAGGTCACTTTGTGTACATTGGTGATGAAAAAATATTTGTCCAAGATTTCTTATGAAAGGGTCTAATATATGTTTTGTTAGTGAGATGCTATGAGTGGAATTTGTGTCCCCTAACTCATTTAGGATCTTCATATCTATGGGTGTCTCGTCATATACTAAGATCACCCACTATCCTTATACTATACATATTTCTTCAGACCTGTAAGGAATTGTTTCTAATAAAATAAATTAATAGAAAGCTTTGTTACCCATGCCACATTGAGTCTAATACTATTTAGGAAGCTATAGTTTGGAACCCTTAGATATTTTTAACAATTACTAATCAAAATTATATAAGATAATGATCTAAAAATATACACTTTTGTGTGTCTTAGATATTTTGGAAATCTAAGTGATCATTTACTAACATTATGCCCTTACATTATATTTTTGAGACATGTAGTAATTGAGATACAACCTGTCAACCATTTAACTAGGATATTTCTATACATTTTTTTTACAGTTTCTCATTATAATAAATAACTTTTTTATTTCATTACATCATTTTTATAGGCATCACCTTGATAAAAAAATTATCATAAACAGAATTATAAAATATTTTCATCAAACTTTCTATTTCAATCCTGAGGTTTTATTCAGAATCTGGAAATCCTCCATGTCTTAACATGCATTTTCATTAAATATATACATAGTGTTCTATAGTTCCTCATTATAATGAGAAATATCCATGTTTTCCTCAAAATGTTTCTTATTGATTCCTTTGAGTTCCTTATTTAACTCATAAATTATAATGAACTCATTGTAATTGTTCATTCTATTCCTTAATTTCATTGGTAATATTTCAATCAAAATAATATTCAATATTAATATCAAATTCAGAATCCAAACCTAATTATCTAGCCTTATTTTTAATATCTATGAAGCACATGTTAGTTAATTACTACTTTGTTTTAGATTCATAATTAGAATTAGATCTGTTAGTATAGTTCCATCATGGAGCTAATTCCCTTTTATTTTTAATTTTTATCATTGTATACTTTCTTTCATTATTTAGTATTCGAAGGTCCAACTAGATATGACCTTTATTTCAATACTCAAAACATGTGAGATATGATGTATTAAACTTAGGATTAGTATTACTATTCTAATTTCCTTTATGATCATCACTTTTCTAGTTACTTTTAAATTAGTTTTTGAAACCTTCTGTCATTTCATTTTTTAGACGATAATATCTAAACCCGACTCACTATGAATAGTAACTAAAACAGGTCTCCACATTTCCTTAGGCATGCCTCCGTATACATTGAGTTTATTATTAGCAGTGAAAGGTTGCAGTGAGGTTCACTTTTACATAGCATTTGTATACTCTTATGTAAGACCAGTTATAGCATTTTTATACTCTTAGGTAATGGATTTTGCTGACTTATAACATGATGTGTCAAAGTACGCAGCTTTAATACCTATTATATGTTTAACTAATATAATTATTCTTATTGATTGTTTAATATTTTCATGTTAACATTTCATTTCTAATATTTAAATGAATTTTTATTTGATTATGATTTTGGTTAAAAATTATTAGTATGTATTTTAATTTTTATTTTTTGATTGATTTTTTTAAAATTTAAAATATTTTTGAAAACTGTATATAAATAATTATTTGTGCATGCACCTTAGTTGCACCTCGCACCACGCCTCACGTCGCATCTCTAAGCATCCTTTGTGCCTTATTGTACCGCGCGCCTTTGACAACAATGATTTCAAAAAATATCATAATGTTTAATATAAGATTTTCTAATTGTATTGTGAATGTATGTATGATAAGATTGTTTCAAATGATCAGTAATAGGTATACCTATTATAGAATAAAGTTTTATAGAATTAGTTTTACATGAAACATGTTGTCTTAATATACCCCTTACCTTATTCCCGTGCCAATGAGAAATAAAATAAATAAAATGGGATTCAAAATTCCCTTTCCCCTATAATGGTTTGGGTATTATTCCTTGAATCAATTGTTTTTTATGTTCTCAAATTTTATGTGTTGGTTCATTGAAGGTAATACAGGTCTAGACCACAATTACTTTGGGAGTTACTTGTCACCAATAAAAAATACATCCAATATTTTTGATTTACAATGCTAAAAATAGTTGTTTCTACTCCTATATCTCTATATTTTTTCCACAAAAATATTATATTATAACATGTATTATGTTTTGATATTCGTCCCACTAGATATAAAATGATTTTGTTATATCACTATGTATCCTGTATTTGGTTTGACAAGTGGTATTCCTTAATTAAGTCATGTTGCATCTTCTTTCTTGTTTTGGTTACACATTAGTTATGGATTTATGATTAATTCAATATTTTTTTCAAATGTGGAAAATGAAAAACACTAAGGATCTATGAAGAAAAAATAAGGTAGACAATAATTGATGAATGATTAAGATGGGCGTCCCTCCTATAGTTCCTGTTGTGAGTATTTTATTTCAAAAATATATATCAATAACATATAATGTAATGCGATTAATTTTGTTTTTAACTTTTAATTAGGATCCACCACCAAGGAATCAGTTATTCACCGACCTTCCTAGTGGTTCCAGTGATTAGGCTAGAGATTTGAGAGGGGGGTACTACAGCTAGGTTCTCTAGTCGGTGTACCCGATCACACCTCGTCCCTCCCTCTGACGTACCATCTACTACACATTTTGATCCCACAGTGTCGTTACAAACACCCGGGATATTTAGGCCACCCATGTTTGCACCTCCATTTGCATCTAAGACTCCCTGCCTCTCTTTCCCATATCCTATGAAGATTCATACTTCTCATCTTTATTATGAATTTTCACAGCCATATGTGTCATCTTCTTTTCCTTCTACTTCCTTCTCCTCAGGCTACTACATTCCCAATACTTCGACTGCTGCTCTGACACCTTCTGAGCATACAAAGCATACACTGGGACCTGCTACATCTGTACAAGTAGACGTTCCTTCAGTACCTAGGGATCTAGCAACACCCACTGCTCAGAATGCATCAAGTATATTTATAGAACCCTAGTAAATTTTGTTTACTATAATTTATTTTCATTATAATATGTATTGATATAATATTTGTATTTCTTCTTTAACAGTTGTATCAACTAATAAACAATGTGGGAGTACACACATGCGTGTGGTGTGGAATAACCACATGCAGGTGATGGTGGAGTATAATGAAGACAAACAAATGATTGGAAAAATGGGATAGGAATGTAGGATTTTTTTGGCGACGCTTTCCAAATACTTCGACATCATTCCCGTCTATCCACTCTACTAGAGACACATAGCAAATGAAGTAAAGGATAATTCTTGGGTATAAATATATGTAAAAAAAATTGTTGGATTTAATGTTATATTATTATTGTATTTATATGAATTAATATTTTGGTGTCAGGTTCATTTTAATTTTCCCAATGGTGAGGCTATGAGGCTAACACAACTTATGGTATTAGGTGAGATATGGAGAGGCTATAAGCATGTGTTGTATAGTAGTTGGCACGATAGAGTTGGCATGAATTTAGAGGCTACACTTTTCATGTATGATTGTCCGGTATAATATTATTGGGAAATGATTACTCATTAGATGAGTATCGAGTTCAAGATATTAATCAAAATTGAGGTTTTTAAATGAAAATTACCATGATTTTCATTAATACTTACTTTTATATTATTGATTTTTTGTAGGAATCATCAGAAAAAAATAAAAATAAAACAAGGATGCTACAACATACCTCCACACTTTGGGGTGGACTACGATGTCGAACCATGAGAGGAAGTAGGTATGACACTCATTTATTTAGATGTAATTAATTTTTTATATCTCATGAAAATATGGGGGTCAATCAGCTTACAAATTCCCTTTCCAAAAAAGTAGTTAAAGTAAGTGATTTGGTCACATAACCAAAACCCACTTAAGAAAATTACAATGATGTAGGCAACTCCACATATCGAAATTCACTACATATAAAAATGTTCACTTGTATAAATACCAGTATAAGGGAGTACATCACATATATAAATACTGACTTCCTCCCCCATCTTCATCTTATGAACCTTCTTCCTCCCATTTTGTAGATACATAGACACTGGATCAGGATCCCCTACCTAGGGTGTCATGGAAATATGTGCTGCTCAAACCCCCTTCACAAATTGAGCATGACTAGATTTAACTAAACTAAAATGAATGAAACAAAATGAAACTAGGTATAATAGAAAAAATACTTTACCAAATTAAACTAATCCAAAATGAAGTAAAATAAAATGACTCAGATGATCCTGAAGTGATCAGGACCAACCCAAATCAAATTGAACAATCCCAAGAAGATGAAAATCAAGAAATCTAAACCTACCGAAATTGAACCATACTAAAATAGATATAATCAAACAAAATAAAACCATAGTAGACCAAATAAAGTTAAAAATAAAGGTATTAAGTTGAATATAACTATATTTATTTAACCTAACATGAGTACAACTGAGAAAAACTAAACAACACATAATGAAAAAAAATGAATTAAACTAAACTAACTTGAACAGAACCAAAACTAAATCAAGTATAAATAGCAAATTATCCTAATCAAACTTGAAAAAAAACCAAATTGAACCATCTATAATAAATAACCTAATAAGATTAAATAAAACTAATTAACCTAACCTAACCCAATCTAAATAGATCTAAACCACACTAAAATAAACCATACTAAACCAAATCGACCCAACTAGACCCAAAGAAAATAAAACCAATCTAAAAAACACACACAAAGTGATCCAAATCAATTTAAACAGAACCTAACTAAAGCAATGTTAAGTGAATTGATTCAAACTATGAAATAATTAAAATGAACGTACCTAGTTTGACTCAAATAAAAAAGAATTTAACTAACCTAAATAGAATCCAATGAAACTAAACTGGATCAAAATGAATTAAAGTAAACCCAGATAAATTAAATATTTTTAACTAAAACCAAATTGAATTTAACTTAATGTAACTGAAATGAATAAAACTATATAGATCAAGACTAAACAAAACATAACTATGCCAAACTAAAACAAAATAAATCAATCCAAAATAAACCAATTCAAAAAAACTATATGAAATTGAATCATATAAAAATACACTAAATCAAACTAAATTGAACTGAACTGAAGTAATTTAAATAATAAATAAATAAAATGAAATGGATCAAACTTCCTCTAAATGATATAAAATGATCTAAACTAATAAAAAAACTTAAACGGGTAAAAATAAAATAAAACTAGATCAAACTAAACTAAATTGACTTGTCCAAAATTTAGCTAAATAAAATCAAACCTGAAACATCAAATGATGATCATTCAAACCAAATAAAATAAAATTAAATTAATAAAAATTAAAATAAATTAACTCATTTTGGATCAAACCAAATTGAACGAAATAGACTTGACCTGAACCAAATCAAACCATCAATAACGTATCAAAAATAAAACACACCAACCCAAACCCAACAAACCCAAATCCAACCAAACTAAACTAAACATAGATAGACCAACTATACCCAAACCAAGCTAAAATAAACAAAAAAAACTAAAGTGAAGAAACCTAAGACCAATTAGACCAAACCAAATCAAATTATCGAAACCAAACTATATTGAATTAAACCAAATTTTCTCAAACAGACTCGATCTTGGTAGAACCAGAAAAAAAAAATAAACCGCACTGAACTGAACTGAACCTACTTAGTTCAAACCAAACTATACCTAACTGAAATGAACCAAATTGAATATAAATAAACTAAATAGAAATTATGTGATTCATGGAGAACCTAAATAAATTGAATTAAACCAAATGAGACATATCATAATAGATCGGAACTATACTAAGAAAAATTGTGTCAAATTAGCGCAAACAACCCAAACTAAATAGACCTAAACTAAATTTAATTAAAAAATAACCCTAAATTAACCAAGTTGAAAAGATTTAAAAACTAAAAGAAAATAATTATTTTTTATCAGAACTTTTTAAATAATTTTTAATATTAAAAAATTAAAAACACTCTTTTTTATTTCTCTTATTTATTTTTAAACAATCAATTTTTCCTTAAAAATCCAAATATTACTGAATTTTTATTTTTATTTATTTAGCAAAATGAGGGAGAATCCCCATACAACAATTTGGATTATATAGAATACAGTTGAAACAACTGAAATCTAACCAAATAAAGATGAATTGAATTGAACCAAATCGAACTAACTTGGCCTAAATAGAATCAACCAGATCTTAACCAAATTAGATTGGACCAATATGAATTGACCCAACATGGTTTATACTAAAGTAGATTTAACTGAATCTGATAGGATTGAACCATCCTAATCTGAAGGAAATGAGACTAGATTTAACTAAAAAAATCAATTAACCTAAATATAACTAAATCAAAATGATTCAAACCAAATGTAACTAAAATATAATGAAATAAATCAAACCAAGTGGAATAGATCTCAAAAAAACTAAATTAAACTAAAAAATAGACTTAAATAGATCAATAATGAATTGAACTAGCCTAAACCACCCAAAACCAAACTTAAATCAAACTGAATAGAATCGAATTAAAATGAATCAAACTGGATTAAATAAAACTTAGTAAACATGAATGAATATGTCCTTACCAAACATGATTAGAATATAATTGTACCATAATAAACTAAATTAAATCAAACTAAACTAAATTTATATAAATATTAGAAAAAAACCATGAAAAAGCATTCATGAATATTTATTTATGTTATAGTAATGCATGTTCATCTTATCATTAATTATGGTGATCACACAACCACCTTATTATTGATTACTATGATGACCTGTTCATTTATATATGTGTTGTATCTATTGATAACCCATTCATTGATACTTAGTTATAATTCATCCACCATATGTTTTTCTTTTTAGCTTCATTTAGAATTAATATCTATAAGATCCTGGTTTTTGGAAAGGTATTTTTTCATCATGTTTTGGTTAAATACATTGTTTAGGGACTCAAGGAATGTCTTATAAAAGTATGAGAGGCCTTGGGGATGTTTCAGGGGCTCAGGGCACGGAAGAAAGGAGAAATGGGCAAGACAGGCCTGGGTGCACGGCATACGCATGGCCAGGGAAAACCGTGCAGCCTGCCCAGGTAAGTTGTGCAGCTTCTCCTCCTCCAGACAGAAGCTTGCGCACGGTTTGTGCACGGTTTTCCAAACAGTGCGGCCTACCCAGATAAAACTGTGTGGTCCTTCCTCCTCTAGACAATGGCATGTGCACGGTTTGCACACGGTTTGATAAACCATGCGGCTAAACCGTGCGGTCACTTAAAGTTGGGAAAAATTACAATTTTGCCACTCCGGGCTTTAAGAACCCACTCGGGATTTTTCTCTCTTCCTCCTCTCATCACCTTAGGCACGAACCAAACCTCCCAAGGACTTCAAGAGATAAAACTTCTTCGATTCTAAGGCGTTTTTGGTGCTGTTGGTTGCGGATCGAAGCTCCGGGTAAGGCTAATCCAATCCTTGGTTCTTTTCTTGGTTTAAGGTTTGTATCTTCTCTCCCTATTGTTCCGAAGCTCTAAAACCCTATCTTTTGGTTGAGTCTTAGGTTGAAGCTCCAAGGTCTAGTAGGATTGAGGTCTAAGGACTCGATTAAGGGTGCGTTCAACTGCGGTTTCGAGGTAGGTGGTCTACAAGTTATAACCCATGGTTATTTAGGGTTTTTGTGCATGTTTACTTGTGTTCTTGTTTACCTTGGTTAGGTTTTGAATAACCTTGGAATGCTTGGTTTTAATGATGTTTAAAATGGAAAATGGGAACCCTCACGATCCCCGTGGGATGTGTTGGGATTGACTTGACCTAATTGGGCCATCCATGGGATGTGTCAGCTTTTCCGGGATTTAGGGATTGACATTAAACAAGTGACCTTGTCATAATGAATTGTAGAGACCTTGATAAATGTGTTGGCATGATTGGTTGAACTTGGAATAGAAGTTAGGTGATGCACCTAGAATTGGTAATAACCTATGGGTTAAAGTGGTATGGGTTAAATGATTGATTCATGGGAGTGATGAACGGGTTAAAGGGGTTAAATGCGTATACGGATTAAAGACCATAATGGGATAGATTATGGGTTTAATGTTGAATGCTTAGTGAGATAGGAATAACACATGGGAATTGGGTGAATGGTTAAATAATGTGAAATGGTAATGTGTTAATGGGTTCAGGTATGATGTGGTTTCCCATGTGGGTTGTTGTGAATAGTCTTTTCTGAATGGCAATGGTTTGGATGGTTGATGGTTACTTATATATAAGCATGTGAACATGGCTTCGTAGAGTGGGGTATGACTTGAGGATCTACGCCCATGGGTTGAGTGAAGACTGAGGTTCTAAACTCCACCCTAAATGCACAGGTTAGGAAAGGGGACTGAGGGTCTATTCTCCTAACGGTTGCATCCAACCGGACTGAGGCTTCGAGGTGAGGTTATGGTTGCTATGAGGGGTTAGTACTAGTGAGATAGGATAACTATGTGTTTACCCTCTTGCATGTGATTGTTGGACTTAGACCCATGTAACATAATGTATATGGTTAAACCAATGGAAATGTGATGAAATGGTAAATGATAATGAATGGTAATGGAAGTGGAAATGGATTGGCTCTAAACTGGTTAATGGTACCTTAAATAATTACTTGGTAATTATCATTCACATTACTTTGCATGCACTATCTGTTTATACTGGATATCTTGTAGACACCGTTGGCAGTGGCCTACTGAGTTGTACTCACACCCTGCTCGGGCCGCCGTTGGGTACCCGAGCAGACTTCATGTTTACAGGTCAGGACAAGGGCAAGGGTCCTTGCTAGATAGCTGAGTGGAAATGGGTAGCACTTGGTGGAGGATCCAGACTTGGGGTCGGAACCATTTTTGGAATTTGGCCATTGTCTTATTTTGGGATTTTGTTCACTTTTGCACTTGTAGTATGACATGAAATATTTATTATTGGAAATGGTTGTTGTAATTATTTCTTGGTTATTGATTATTTTTTCCGCTATTTGGTTGTTTTTGTTGTGGCTTACTCTGATAATAAGGGGGTATAGTCTCCCCACTTGACTACATAGACCCCCGCTGCTAATCGGCAGCCTTTGGCGTACTAGGAGGCGCGTTTAAGGTCATGTAACCACCCAGCTCGGAGCACCGGTTTAGTGGATTCCGGGTTGGGGACGTTACAAAGTGGTATCAGAGGAGGTATTTCTTCTCCTTCTCTAAGTTCTTGTTATTTGGTATTGGTATCCAATGGTTAAGATGTGTCGGGCCTTGGTAATGAGCTCATGCTTGGGAGTAGCTAACCCATGTACGGGGGAAACCCAAGTCACCCTGGGTGGGAAATGTTGTTCTTGTTGTGTGTTGTTACAGTTGATGATATTTCATATTTGGGTGATGCACATGTGGTTTGATGTAAATATTTTATGATGTTTGGCTCGTGGCCTTAACAAAATAAGGATTTGCATTCATGCATGATTGTAAGCACCTAGGGAGATGGGTGACATGCATTGTGTTAGGCACATGCACGGGATGGGTGTGTGAGGCAGGAAGTAGGGTGCATCATGCATTTCATGAAACCAAGAAATAATGAGAAGAATGAATTAAAACAAGTGGGTAACTGATGTTAATGAAATATAAGGGTTTGAAATGAAGTGGAAAAATGTTCTGTAAAATGTTGTGTGGGTTTGGTGGAATGTGTGCTAAATCTCGTGCTTTTAAATTTAAAGAAATACCACCACGACGTCGGGTGTCAGTTGGGCAATTAGAGGATGTTGTTGAGAACACTCCTCCAGTAAAGGAGCATGAAAATGTAGTGAACAATGAAGGTATAGAAGACCGATTCCGGGAGAACTTGGCTACCCTTGTGCAGATGATGGATCGGGACCCAGGGCGGGTTGCACTGAGTATGTTTAAGCTGACCAGGGATTTCTAGCTGCAACACCCTCCGACCTTTACCAGAGAGGGTGGGCCAGAGGCAGCGGAGTTTTGGTTGGATTCTGTCCAGACGATACTGGACCATCTGGAGACCCCTGTTGAAAAGCGAGTAAAGCTGGCTGCTTATATGTTGCGGGGCCAGGCTAGGCGTTGGTGGAACATTCAGGCCCAAATCGAGCAGGCTAAGGGAATGTCGTGGAAGGTTTTCTAGGATAAGTTTCTGGAGAATTTTTACCCAGAGACTTTGAGGTAGGATCGGGCTGCAGAGTTTATGAGCCTGACTTAGGGATCGCTATCGGTAATGGACTATGCTAGTCGCTTCACTGATTTACGACGCTTTGTCCCAGTGTTAGTAGGGGATGAGGCAGCGGTAGCAAGGCGTTTCCAGGATGGGATGAGACATGAGATCAGGTCTCAAGTAAACATATTCTGCTTGAAGAGGTTCGCAGAGGTAGTAGATCATGCACTGATCTTAGAAGGAAACCTGAAGGGAGCTTCGGGTAGTGGGCTTGTGGTGCCGGCGGGACAGACAAGCGGTGCAGCTACCGAAGGTCGGAAGCGACGCCATAAGAGCTCACAGCATGGTGGAAGTGTGAAAAGTGGATGGAAGAGAGGGTCAGCCTCTCTGAGTGGAAACCAGGTGTTCTGCTATCAGTGCGGTAGGTCGGGGCATATGTGTGGTCAGTGTCCTTGACCTCCAATTGAGTGTCGTTTGTGCGGCATGATGGGACATGCGCAGAGGTTCTGCAGGAAACCTCAGCAGGTGGGCGAGTTTGATGGTGGAAGGCAGGTACCAGATACAGGAAGGGGATCAATTTCCCTGTATCAGGCAGGCAGTTGGAGCTCCACGGGTCGTACTGGCAGGGGCAGTGGACGTGGAACTCCAGGGAAATATCTCTTACGCCAGCAGGGTAGTGCGGCACAAGGTTCTCAAGCTGGAGCCCAGGGTAGAGGAGCAGGTCAGCTTCAGGCAGTTCAGTTTGTGCCAGGTGACGGTGAGGTCAGACCATCAACTATTCGAGGTGCGATCCTTGTAGCTTCCATGTTTGCTGGTGTGTTGTTTGACACAGGTGCCACACACTCTTTTATCTCTGATCAACTTGTGGTAGCACTGGGTTTACCTATGGAGGGGGTGTGTGGGGTGATGTCAATTGACACTCTGTTGGGGGTGCGGGTTGAGGATATCAAGCAGTGAAAGGGATGTTCCTTGGAAGTTGGTGGGTATCGTTTTCTGTGGGACTTGTTCATTCTCGAGATGTCAAGGTTTGACCTAATCCTGGGAATGGATTGGTTGGTGTTGTATCGGGCGCACATAGACTATTATCGTCACAGAGTATTGTTCAGGTCGCTTGAGGGTGATGTTTATATCCACCGTGGTGAATGGGATGTTCGAGCAGGGCGTACAGGGTCGTTTCGTCAACAGATGAGTGGACTTACGACTCAAGTGGCATGTCTCATGCTTGATGATAATGAAAGAGGGGAACAGTCCGTTTTTCCTCCTGTGGTGGATCGGTTTCAGGATGTGTTTCCTGAGGATTTCTCAGGGTTACCACCCGAGAGGGATGTTGAGTTCACAATCGAGTTGCTGCTGGGAGTAGAGCCAGTTTCCATTCCGCCATACCAAATGGCACCGGCAGAACTCCAGGAACTGAAGTTTCAGCTTGAGGAGTTGGAGTGTAAGGGGTTTATCCATCCTAGTATGTCTCTTTGGGGATCTCCCGTTCTTTTTGCAAAGAAGGCCGATGGGTCGTTAAGGTTGTGTGTTGACTATCGAAAGTTGAATCAGATGACGGTGAAAAATAGGTACCCTCTTCCTAGAATTGATGACCTATTTGATCAGTTGAGGGGTGCATCAGTGTTCTATAAAATTGATCTGAGGTCGGGTTATCGCCAGTTGAGGGTGAGGTCTTCTGACGTACCGCGGACAGCTTTCCAGAGTCGGTACGAGTTGTTTGAGTTTGTGGTAATGCCTTTCAGCTTGACCAATGCACTGACAGTGTTTATGGCTTTGATGAACCGGGTCTTTCATCCCTATCTAGATCGGTTTGTAGTTGTCTTTGTTGACAATATCTTAGTGTACTCGAAAACTCATAACGATCATGCCCAACATCTTGACATCGTCTTGGGTACGTTAAGAGAGCATCGTCTATACGCCAAGCTATCAAAGTGTTAATTCTGGATAGGTGAGGTGCATTTTTTGGGTCACATCATCTCGGAGGTAGGAGTGTCTATGGATCCATAGAAAGTGCAGGCAGTTGTATCTTGGGAGCAGCCCAAGAATGTTTCTGATGTTCGGAGTTTTATGGGTTTGGTCGGGTATTACCGAAGGTTCATTCAAGATTTATCTCGCTTGGAAGCACCACTTTCGGGCTTGACCAAGAAGGGAATCAGGTTTGAGTGGTTGGGGGATTTTGAGGATGCCTTCCAAGAGCTGAAGAAGCGGCTAACGACTGCACCTATCTTGATCTTACCCGATCCTGGTAAGAAGTACATCGTGTTTTGTGATGCGTCCGGAATCAGACTTGGGGATGTGTTGATGCAAGATGAGCGGGTGGTGGCTTATGGGTCAAGGCAGTTGAGACCCCATGAGCGGAATTATCCCACTCATGACCTTGAGTTGGCTGCAGTAGTGTACGCCTTGAAGTGCTGGAGGCACTATCTGTTGGGAGAACGGTTTACCGTGTTTACCGACCATAAGAGTTTAAAGTACATCTTCTCACAGCGGGATCTGAATCTTCGGCAGCGAATATGGGTTGAATATCTCCAGTATTTTGACTTCAAGTTAGTGTACATACCAGGAAAGGGAAACAATGTTGCTGATACTCTAAGTAGGAAGGTTCAGAATCAGATGGTTTAGGAGTCCAGCACCGAGTGGAAGGTTATGGCTTTGTTTTCAAAAATGCACCTGGAGGTGTAGGAGGAGAATGGTCAGGTCACTCTTGCTTCCTTAACGATGGAGTCGACGCTTTTGAGTCGAGTTAAGGAAGGTCATCTTGATGATTCTGAGTGTTTGATCATGAAGGAAAAGCTTAAAGGTGGGGAGCTACCTTCTAATCGGGCCATTGGTGTGGATGGTGTTGTTTGTGTTCGTGATCGTGTGGTTGTGCCAAAGTGTATGCAGGAAGAGTTGATGCATGAGTTTCATGCATCAAAGTGGGCAGTGCATCCTGGTTTGACCAAGATGTACCGTGATCTCCGAAGGCAGTTTTAGTGGCCTGGAATGAAGAAGGAAGTTGTGGGCTTTGTGTCACGGTGTCTTACCTATCAGTAGGTGAAGGCCGAGAATCAATGCCCAGGTGGTTTGTTGCATCCATTTCCCATTACGGAATGGAAGTGGTATGATGTAATGATGGATTTTGTTGCGGGTCTTCCGAGGACGCCGCGGAAGAATGAGGCAATCTGGGTGGTTGTGGATCGGTTAACGAAAGTGGATCATTTCTTACCGATTCAGGAGACCTATACCATTGATCAGTTGGGTGAGCGGTATGTTCGGGAAATAGTGCAGTTGCATGGTGTTCCATAGACCATAGTTTCAGACTGAGATCCACGTTTCACATCGCGTTTCTGGCAAGGGCTGCAGAAGGTACTTGGTACGCAGGTGTTTTTGAGTACGACTTTCCACCCACAGACGGATGGGCAGTCAGAGCGTACGATCCAAGTGTTGGAAGACATGTTGAGAGCTTGTGTCCTGGACTTTGGTGGATCTTGGGAGAGACACTTGTTTTTGGTTGAGTTTGCCTACAACAACAGTTTCCAGGCTACAATTCAGATGACACCATTTGAGGCGCTTTATGGGAGACCATGTAGATCTCCGTTGTGTTGGCTAGAGGTCGGTGAATCCGAGTTGTTGGGGCCAAGTCTTGTGCAAGAGACTTCCGAGAGAGTCAAGTTGACTAGGAAGTGAATGGCTACGGCTCAGAGTAGGCAGAAGTCGTATGCATATCAGAGGCGTAGACCTCTTGAGTTTGAGGTGGGTGATAAAGTGTTCCTTCGGGTGTCGCCAAGGATGGGGCACCGACGGATTCGGAAGCAGGGTAAGTTGGCGTCCAGGTATGTGGGACCTTTTGAGATTGTGGAGAGGATCGGACCAGTGGCTTAACGATTGGCTCTTCCATAGCGGTATGGTGGGATGCATGATGTGTTTCATGTGTCGCAGCTTCGACGGTATCACCCTGACCCATCTCACGTGGTTGATGTTGAGGATGTGGAGCTTGAGGCTGATGCGTCCTTTGAGAAGCATCTGGTTTGTGTGGTGGATCGTAGTGAAAAGGTCTTGTGAGGCAAGGTTGTGCCATTAGTGCGAGTACTATGGAAGCATGGGAAAGTTCAGGAAGAAACTTGGGAGCGGGAATCGGATATGCGGGCTCAATGGCCCGAACTCTTCTCCTCGGTGGATCAATGAGGTTTGGAACCTCGGCTCGAGGACGACCGTTATAAGGTAGGGAGGTTGTAAGATCCCAATTTTTGGAATGGTATGTTTTCATCATGTTTTGGTTAAATCCCTTATTTTGGGCCTCAAGTAATGTCTTCTAAAAGTATGGAGGCCTTGGGTATGTTTCAGGGTCTCAGGGCACGGAAGAAAGGAGAACTGGGCAAGACAGGCCTGGGCGCATGGCCTGCGCACAACCAGGGAAAACCGTGCGGCCTGCCCAGGTAAGTCGAGCAACTTCTCCTCCTCCAGACAGAAGCTTGCACACAGTTTTCACATGGTTTGCCAAACCATGTGGCCTGCCTAGGTAAAACGGTGCAGCCCTTCCTCCTCTAGATAGTGGCGTGCACACGGTTTGCGCACGGTTTGCTAAACCGTGCGGCTAAACCGTGCAGCCACTTAAAGTTCGGAAAAATTACAAGTTTTCCACTCCGAGATTTAAGAACCCCACTCAGGATTTTCCTCTCTTCCTCCTCTCTTCACCTTAGGCACGAACCAAACCTCCCAAGGACTTCAAGAGATCAAACTCCTTCGATTCTAAGGCGTTTTTGGTTCCGTTGGTTGCGGATCGAAGCTCCGGGTAAGGCTAATCCCATCCTTGGTTCTTTTCTTGGTTTAGGGTTTGTATCTTCTCTCCCTCTTGTTCTGGAGCTCTAAAACCCTATCTTTTGGGTGAGTCTTAGGTTGAAGCTCCAAGGTCTAGTCGGATTGAGGTCTAAGGACTCGATTTAGGGTGCGTTCAACCGTGGTTTCGAGGTAGGTGGTATACAAGTTATAACCCATGGTTATTTAGGGATTTTGTGCATGTTTACTTGTGTTCTTGTTTCCCTTGGTTAGGTTTTGAATAACCTTGGCATGCTTGGTTTTAATGATGTTTAAAATGGAAAATGGGAACCCTCACGATCCCCGTGGGATGTTTTGGTATTGACTTGACCTAATTAGGTCATCCATGGGATGTGCCGGCTTTTCCGGGATTTAGGGATTGATATTAAACAAGTGACCTTATCGTAATGAATTGTAGAGCCCTTGATAAATGTGTTGGCATGATTGGTTGAATTTGGAATAGAAGTTAGGTGATGCACCTAGACTTGGTAATAACCTATGGGTTAAAGTGGGATGGGTTAAATGATTGATTCATGGGAGTGATGAATGGGTTAAAGGGGTTAAATGCGTATACGGATTAAAGACCATAATGGGATAGATTATGGGTTTATTGTTGAATGCTTAGTGAGATAGGCATAACACATGGGAATTGGGTGAATGGTTAAATGATGTGAAATGGTAATGTGTTAATGGGTTACGACATGATGTGGTTTCCCATGTGGGTTGTTGTGAATAGTCTTTGCCGAAGGGCAATGGTTTGGATGGTTGATGGTTACTTATATATAAGCATGTTCACATGGCTTCGTAGAGTGGGGTATGACTTGAGGATCTACGCCCATGGGTCGAGTGAAGACTGAGGTTCTAAACTCCACCCTAAATGCACGGGTTAGGAAAGGGTACTGAGGGTCTATTCTCCTAACGGTTGCATCCACCCGGACTGAGGCTTCGAAGTGAGGTTATGGTTGCTATGAGGGGTTAGTCCTAGTGAGATAGGATAACGATGTGTTTACCCTCTTGCATGTGATTGTTGGCCTTAGACCCATGTAACATAATGTATGTGGTTAACCCAATGGAAATGTGATGAAATGGTAAATGGTAATGAATGGTAATGGAAGTGGCAATGGATTGGCTCTAAACTGGTTAATGGTACCTTAAATAATTACTTGGCAATTATCATTCACATTCCTTTGCATGCACTATCTGTTTATACTGGATATCTTGTAGACACCGTTGGTGGTGGCCTACTGAGTTGTACTCACACCCTGCTCGGGCCGCTGTTGGGTACCGGAGTAGACTTCATGTTTGCAGGTCAGGACAAGGGCAAGGGTCCTTGCTAGATAGCTGAGTGGACATGGGTAGCACTTGGTGGATGATCCGGACTTGGGGTCGGAACCATTTTTGGAATTTGTTTGTTGTCTTATTTTGGGCTTTTGTTCACTTTTTCACTTGTAGTATGACATGGCATATTTATTGTTGGAAATGGTTGTTGTACTTCTTTCTTGGTTATTGATTATTTTTTCCACTATTTGGTTGTTTCTGTTGTATATTACTCTGATAATAAGGGGGTATAGTCTCCCTGCTTGACTACATAGACCCCCGCTGCTAGTCGGCAGCCTTTGGCGTACGGAGAGGCACGTTTAAGGTCATGTAACCACCCGGCTCGGAGCACCAGTTTAGTGGCTTCCGGGTCAGGGACGTTACAATATCTATTTGATTTTAGTTATGAAATTAATTATTAGTAAATTATTTTCAATTATGGTTTCCTGCATTCAATGTCATTGCAGAGGGTGGTTTTAAATATTAAAGGACGTGTGCCTTGAGTAGAACTGTTTTGCTTGAGCAGAAAGAAAAAGATGGAAGCGCAGTAAATGAACCATCACAGTGACAAATTATAAGTTTTAATTTGTTGATTTCAATTATTTTTTTAACTTAATAGTCTATTTATATTTGTAACAGTCTGCTTTGGAGGCATTTGATGCCCAGGAACCTAACAACTTTGGCCCAAATGATCACTTACATCAAGTTTTGGGAGATGAGCATCATGACAGAGTACACTACTGACCAAGGAAGAGTATTGTCCCGATGAGGTATTGACCCACTTCAGGTGCATGTTCTAGTAACACTGAGTTGGAAAAATCTAATGCATGGGTAGCACGGGCTGAGGATAAGGCAGAAAAGGCCGAAAAATGGAAATATAGGTGGAAGAACTAACTCAAAGGGCAAACACTGAATTTATGAAACTGATGGAAATTTTATGTCCATCACTTCCACTATAGATCTTTATAGCTTGTGATGTATATATGTTGATGATGCATATGTTATATAGTGCACTGAGAAGTAGTCCTAGTGGTGGTCGGGATGATGATGTTCTTGGCAATGGTGATGGCAAGGATGACCACAAGGAAGAGGGTGGGGTTGATGGCGAGGAAGAGGGTGGGTTCGAGGTCGAGGTTGAGGATGAGGATGAGGATAAGGATGAGAATGAGGATGAGTATGAGGATAATTGTGATGATAGTGATGATGATGAGGGACATTTTGATCTGTTGCATTTTTTACTGATATTTATGACATTTGTTGTTTGATGATTTGGTGTGAATGAATATATGTGGTATTTTGTATTTTTGTTATCATTGGTTAAATTCATCAATTGATTTCCTTTGTTTTTCATTATTTATGTATTGGTTTGTTGCTATTTGAGAATGGTCTATTGGTTGCATTGCAGGTTTTGTGTGTTGAGGATGTTCTGTTGTTTTCATTGCAGGTTGGTGATGTTTTATTTTCATTGCAGGTGTTCTGTTTTGATTTTAGGTGTAATGGGTAGTTAGCTTCATTATTTCCTGTGTGATGTTTTGATCAGAGGTAGTTTTTCTTGCAGGTGTGGTGTTCTGTTGGTTTGATTATTTCCTGTTTTGTTTTGAAGTTTTGATTGCAGGTGTGTTCAGTTTTGAAGTTTTTTTTGTGGGTGCAGTGGGTAGTGGTGGGGATGTTGTTGGTTGGGGAGTTGGGGGGGGGGGGGGGGGTCTATACCAACTGTTTCATAATCACTGGCATAACTCTATTCCAACAGTTCACAATGAACCGTTGGTAAAATAAAATTCTAACCACCCTATACCAACGGTTCACAGTGAACTGTTGGTAAAATCAAATTTTAACCACCCTATACCAATAGTTCACTATAAACTGTTGGTATAGGGCTATATCGACGACTCACATACCAACAATTCCTAGAACCGTTGAGATGGCCTATCCCAACGGTTTCAGGGGTTATCCCAACAGTTTCAAACTGTTGGGATAAATTAATTTTTCAATAGTGAGTGATGTTTATTTGTTAAATAAATAGTCATTATTCAAGGTTAGGTAAATGATGAGAAGGATAAGCGGACTAAGCTTAACAGTCCAGATGAGAATGATATAAATGATATTTATTTATATATTCTCAAGTGATGCACATGTCAAGTGAATAATAATAACATTTGTATTATTATTATTAAACATGACGTTAACTTAGAATTATAAAATTGACAGAGGTCCTACGTGTAAATTGCTAACCCTAAACATTGCATGATAAATATCTAATTATATCGCTTTCCATAGACACACTGGTTGTGCACAACGAATAAAGATAAGTCATCTCAAGCCCTAAAGAGAGTTCTAGAGATCTAGAGTATGTTTTCTCTTCCTTTTCTTTCAAACCATTAAGAGAACACCGCGAATTATTCGTCCTCTAAGAGAATTCTATTACGATCAATTACGAATGATGCAAGCGATCAGGATCGACCATGCTAGCACCCAATAATTATGCGATAACGTTCAGAGATTATGGTGCATGTGTGGATCATCGCTATATGAGTTTTGCACTTGGATCTTGTTACACAATGATGGTTCGATAAGATCGAATCAACCAGATCATCAATGAATAAATAATTGCAAGTTCAGGTAATTATAGATTTTCTTATAAATTAATTATAAATTATATGCAAAGACCCTCCTCTTTGGGTTTTAACGTTTAATCACGTCAAGTAGTCTATGAATTTTGTTGGCCATGATGTCATTCGTTATGCACGACTCAAGTTATTCATAAATCAAGACTAAAAATCAAGTTGACCATGTCAAACAAGCGCTTCCACTGTGCTCGGAACATACAATAATGCGTTGAGAAACATATCAGACGTTGATTGAAAATGTCAGGAATTTCGAAACTGAAAGTACTTGATTGATTGTAGGCGGAACATATTTTTGATGAAACATGGAATCAAATGTTTGTAAGAACAATGATGAATGGATAATGCAAAAGAAGCATACAAGAGTGAAAGTGTGGTGGACCATAAATTTTATCTCTCATGAACACATTGACACACGCATAGGGGATATGAGATTGCAATTCACGATATAAATCGATCTCTATTTTCCATGTCAAATTTCACTCTTGGAATACTAAGGATTAAGGAAAATCAAGGGTTCAAAGCTTTGTTGAAAATGAGGAGCCATTGTAAATATAGGAATTAATATATATATATATACATACATTGACATTGTGGGGTAAGTTACAAATGGAATCGAAATTATATATTATATTATGATTATATAATTAATAAATAAAATGCAAAGAATTACGAGTTATCCCCTTCTCCATCTTCGCCATGGCGTGTCCTCATGGCCTCTGCTTCCAGCCACCATCATTGAACCCTTCTACAGGGATCGCTGCATCTGCTCCTAACCGACGGCGGTGGTTTCCTTGACAAGACGCCGATCTTCCGGTCTCTCACCCATCACCTCACATTACTCTTTTCCCTTTGAATTATACTCGTTCATCCCTTGGTCTCTTCTGCCCACATCATCTCTTCCATTGACCTAATTTTACAGATTCGTTCCCCGGTGATTTTAGTGCTTCCCCACTGCGTACGCAGAAATTGGTACCGCTGAATGTATCGGTGTTTGGATTCTGCATTTTATCGTCAGTGGTGATCAAATTTTGCGGAGAATTCCAGACTTTTTTCGTCCAAGATACAAATATTGCTTTATTTATTGCAGATTGATTATTTTATGCGTTTTCTATTCGTGTGTCGGTTCGTATTGAATTTGAATTTCTGCGACTGAGCAGTTTTTTTCCTGGAACCTGTGATTGGCGATGGATCCTTTGTTCAGTTGCATTTCTTTTTCAGTAAGATGTATGAAATAGTTCTAAAGGGGGCTGAAGTTCTGGTTTACACGCATATGTTGTTTGGCGTAGAACCAGGGTTTGGTGGCAGGCATGCAATTCATTATACTCAGCATGGATGGGATGAATGCGCCTTAGCTTGAATGCTGGAGTTGGAGGAGCCTGATTTTAGTTCTTATTTTTGATGGGGAACACATGTGTAGGACCTAGATTGGGTAATAACGGATTCCTGCAGTCTGTCACTGCAGCTATATGGAAATCCCGCCCCCCTGAGGACAGGCTTCCTCCTGCCCAGGTTGAAGGAGGAAACAACAACAATTCGGATGATGCAGCACCAACCCATCCAAAAGAACCTAATGATCTGTTTCCGGTGCAGAGCACCCCACCAGAGCCTGTTATGATTGCCAGTGGGGAAGTGAAACCTGTTAAAACATCAACTAGGGAGTCCAAACCAACTCAGATTTCCAGTGGAGAACCCAAACCAGTTCAAATTAACAGGGGAGAATCCAAACGAGTTCAAGTTACCGGTGGAGAATCCAGACCTGTTGAAGTTACTGGTGGAGAATCCAGACCTGTTCAAGTTACCAGTGGAGAATCCAAACCAGTTCCAGTTACTGGTGGAGAATCTGAACGGGCTAAAGTCACTGGTGGAGAATCCAAGCCAGTTAAAGTTACTGGTGGAGAAGTGAAACCACAGGAACCTGAACCAGTGAAACCTGTTAAGCCAGAGGTCAGGGAAGTGGTGCCAAAGCCAATAGAAGCAGAGCAACCAAAGAAGCCTGTTAATATTAAACGGGCTTCAAGTGTAGGTCTTCAGATTCAGTCAGTCTTGCAAAGGAAAACCGAGAATTTGAAGGTATTATATACTTTGGGACGGAAGCTAGGACAGGGCCAATTTGGGACTACTTTTCTTTGCATCAAGAAGGGGACAGACAAGGAGTTTGCATGCAAGTCCATTGCAAAAAGGAAATTGACTACTCAAGATGATGTGGAGGATGTTAGGAGAGAGATTCATATAATGCACCATTTGGCAGGGCACCCCAATGTGATATCGATCGTGGGTGCTTACGAGGATGCTGTGGCAGTTCATGTTGTTATGGAGCTATGTGCTGGTGGGGAACTTTTTGATAGAATCATCCAGAGAGGGCATTACACGGAGAGGAAGGCAGCTGAACTTTCAAGGATAATAGTTGGTGTTGTGGAAGCTTGTCATTCTCTGGGTGTTATGCATCGAGATTTGAAGCCTGAAAATTTTCTCTTTGTCAACCAAGAAGAGGAATCACCACTGAAAACAATAGACTTTGGACTCTCTGTGTTCTTTAAGCCAGGTGCTCTTTAAATTTGTTCCACCATTGCCTATACGCTGAGTCTTAGCATTGAGCTCCCCTTCTTAGCTTTTTTGCCTTTTTTAGATTTTTCTGTGTATCCAATTCTGCAAAATCTGGGTTTGGAAGCCTTCCTTGAAGGATTTTGTCCAAGTCTTTGACAAGTTTTGTTTGTTACATCAAAGAGTCATGTTCTGTGACATTTAATGGAGCTCACATCTGGGTGTTTTATTGGTTCCTTATCTTTGGAGTATAGTTATTAAATACCGTGAAGTGCATTGTTTCTGCCTTCATTTTCATTTAAATCCAATCGTGGATGAAACTGTGATGGCAAAGGCAACGAGTGGTTACAAGAAACCAACAATACTTCCCTTGAAGCTTTTTGTGCAAAGTAATTGAATTGGCTAAATAAATATTTCGTATCAAAATCCATCTCAAGCTGTTTATATCGACCATATATATAAATTCGAAATCTGTGCTAAGATGAACTGTCTGTATTTCCGCATCATCCTTATTTGGTCACATGCTTGCCTTGAACTTTGTCTTGGAATATTAGTTAGTTTTGCTTTGACCTATACAAAGGCTGAGGCCATTAAGAAAGAGCCAAGAGGTCCCCAATTTTCCTGAAAAAAAAAAGTTTTGGTGGTTTGATTATCAAATCTGTACTGTGCCCCGGGGTGTGGCAGGGAAAGACTTGAAGGATGCACGATGTTTAATTAATGCTAGGTGGGGTACTATTTATGCCACAGCCCTCACCCCTGCATTTTTTTCTCCAGTGAATATTTATTTATGCAAGATAAATACAAAAGTTCTTTAATGTTGTCAAAGTTTCATTATAGATAGTGTCTTCCAGTGAAGACGTGGCTAATTGACTTCCTAAACCTTCTATGTTTCCAATGATAGAGTTTTACAGGATTTAATTTTGATTTTTGGCATGCCATCTTTCAATTTATCCTGCATTCCATGTATCTATCTATCTATGAACACTCCATTGAGTAGACCTGAGTCCTTTTCGACATTTAATTGAAGTATTATTTCATCCTTCCAGGTGAAAGATTCACAGATGTAGTTGGAAGCCCTTATTATGTGGCCCCAGAAGTTTTACGGAAGCATTATGGTCCAGAATGTGATGTTTGGAGTGCTGGAGTGATCATTTACATTTTACTAAGTGGGGTTCCTCCGTTCTGGGATGGTGGGAACTTTCTTCATTGCTTTTATTGTGTTTGTTTTTGAGGTGTTAGCCTATTAAACTTGATTTCTTTGTTGTTTTGTATGTTGAGCAGAAACAGAGCAGGGAATATTTGAGCAGGTTTTGAAAGGTGGATTAGATTTCGACTCTGAACCGTGGCCCATGATATCAGAAAGTGCTAAAGATCTGGTTAGAAAGATGCTTGTGAGGGACCCCAAAAAGAGGCTCACAGCCCATGAAGTCCTGTGTGAGTTTACACCTCCATTTGTATTTTTTCTGTCCACTTCATTTCCTTGACTGGTCTCAAGTGTTGTTTTAAGCGATTCAAGTTTGGATTTCTTTTGACTAGTTATAGTATAATACAATAAAATGTTTTTTTTATGCCTTTTTTATGGACAATAGAAGGTAAAATAACAGTGTATTTATGTCCAGTCATTTAAATTTGCCTGTCCTTTTTTTGAAGCGTGTTTTTTGATTGATTTAGAAGTGCTTAGTGCTGGAAATGTTAGTAGCATGGGCATTTGAAAGGCGGAATGTCATGCTGACTTCAGACGAGTCACACTACTATGCATTTCCAAAAGTTTTTGTTGTTCTCTGATTTGTCTTGTTATTTCTTTTTTGGTTTTTAAAGTTTCTGCAATCATTTTTAAGATGCACATCAAACTTTGTTTTTATATCTTTTTTTTTTGTATAAATTTTCTTTTTAGTTGGAAGGCAGAAAGGATTGTTCTGAAATGCCTTTCGTGGGTAATAATTCTGAAATGCTTTTTTATTGGAGCTTAATTTATCATTAGAAGAATTGGGCTGCATCTTATGGCTAAAATATTACGAGTAACATAAGAGAGTGCTGAATCATGATTATGAAAACAGAGACGACGGTAAAAGTGAAAATGAGGAAAAAATATCAAATTTGTGTTTTATTTGTTGGGGGAAGTTATGAGAACTCTGGATTCAGATTACCGAGATAAGGAAAAAATGCATGATCCCAAAATTGCTTCTTTTCAGGCCATTACTATTGATAATCCAATCTAAACATTTAAACTTGCAGGTCACCCTTGGGTCCATGTTGATGGCATTGCTCCTGACAAACCACTTGATTCTGCTGTTCTGAGTCGTTTGAAACAATTCTCTGCCATGAACAAGTTCAAACAAATAGCGATAAGGGTAAGAGCTTACTCCCCCACCCCCACCCCCACCCCCCACCCCCACCCCCATCATGCCTTATATTTCCTTTAAATCTCTCACCTATTAGGCATGGTGTTTTGGAAGTGTTGACTTAGGATCTGTGTTCTGTGTTTGCTTCTGCTGATGTTCTGACAAAATGAGGGACATCTCATGATCTTGGCAGTTACCTTGGTCATTTACAGCAGCGAGGATGAACTTAACACACACACACATAGATACACGTTGGCACACATATTTTAACCTGTGTAATATAGTTTTGAATGGTAGAAGGTCAAGGTTCTGCAGTTTAGTTTTTGGTCAAGCAGTTCCATGTTTTTGATTTAAGTAAGTTTTATCTGTTTGGAAAAAATAGAAAATAACCTGGATCAATGATGTTCAGTGTGACGGTTGGCGTTTTCTTTATTTATTTTAGAAGTTTGTGTATAAATGTGTTTGGCAGTCTTTTCATAATTACATCATGTTCTAAAACACTTCTAATCTAATCAAAGTTTTAAGACATCAGCTATCCATCGATCCTCATCCTTTCACAATATTCATAATGTTTTAAAAGTGGGTGCACCAAACTTGAACAATACTTTTCGATTACCATATCATGTATACAAAGAGTCATGCATGATAAATTCTTACCATAATAGTATTAATACTTCTGCACCCACATTTACATGGTAATATTCTTAAATTATTTGCCGTATTAAAAGTTTATTTAGCAGTTCTCTACTATAATGAGAACCTTAAGATCATTGTTGTCAAAGGCGCGCGGCGCAATAAGGCGCAAAGACCGTTTGGGAATGCGGCGCGGCGCGAGGTGCAACTAAGGTGCATGCGCACATAATTAATTATATACAGTTTTGAACAATATTTTAAATTTTAAAAATCTTAAATTCAATATAAAAATTAAAATTAAAATACATAGTGATATTTTTTAAGAGGTTCTGCTGTGAGTGATGTCACAACAATGTTTTTATAGTCTGCTATGTTTTGCCTTGCAAAAAAAAATAGTCTGCTGTGTTTTTTTATTAATATATTAAATATTCTATTTAATTGAAATTAGGACTGCCCCGATTTCCATCGTGGTGCACCGTGATGTCCGCCTCCTACCCCGATCTCCGCCTTTCCCGCCTTTCCCGCCTTTCCCGCCTTTCCGCCTCCTACCCCGATCTATGCTACAACGATTCATCTGTCGTGCACTCAAAACCCCAGCCGTCACCGACATCATCCGCTTCTCCGCCTGCCAGCACTGTCGCCTCCCAACAAGGAAGATGAGAGTGAGGCGCGCCTTTACAGCGCATGGCGCCCGAGCGCCTCAAGGAATGGCGGGTGAGGCGCGCGCCTTTGGGGCGCCTCAGCGAAGTCGCCTCGCCTTGTAGGTGGCGAGGCGCTCCGGCCTCGCCTCGCCGCGCCCCTTGCCAAGGTGCGCGCCTCAGCGCGCCTTTGACAACAATGCTTAAGATACCATGACCGTAATCTTAAACATATGTCCTATGGTCTATATATATCATCCTGACGGGACATCGATGACGTCTGACCGTCAGGTGATGATGGTTCATTAACATAGAGACTTCTTTTCATAAAGTCCACACTTAGTGATTTCGAGTAGAACGGATCATGAATACTGACTCGCTAATAGTAATATCATATGTTTCGAGTGTCATTAGTTTTTATTTACGAGTATGTGTATTTGTCTCTCAACTTGAGATCATTATGAATGTGTATCATTTGAACGCGCACTTTGATTCAAGACGAAAACCATTACATTTGATCGCGTACTTTGATTGAATGGTCTAGACAGGATTTGTCTCTTCCGTAAAAGAATTTATCTCGGGCTCAGTTGACCAGGATGGTAGTACCTTTACTAAACCCATGACCATGGTAGGAGAAGGTAAGTCCATATATCAAAGTCATAAAATAATAAAGCAAGAAAAAATGATGATACAAAATGCGCGTCTTGCTTTATGTTTTATCGCGAGACAAAGAGATTATATTACACGATATGTGTTCTTAGGAGGTTGTCATTGCTATGACTAAACTCTATCTCCTTAGAGGCCTTGATGAATTTCTAGACTTCGCTTCTAGTCCGTGAGTATTACTCACTACTATTGAGATAAGGGTCTGGAAAGTCATACAAAACGCATTCAAAAGCTTGACCAATTCTAGTGAATTGGAGTTTAGGACATGGTGACCCCCGCGGCGGGGCTGAGTAATGTCTAAAGTTTAAGCGATCGCAATGAAATATATAAATTCAATATTATTCAAATTTTGAATAATAATTGTTGAATTTATTTACTTATTATATTCACAAGTTATTCAGTGAATATAAAGAAAAACATTTTTCGAATGAATATTTAATATTTAATATTCAAGTTTCTTTTAATATTTGTGGGAGGGCCGAGTCGAATTAATGACTCGTATTTTATCACGTAACACAGTTTAAATGTTATCAATATGTGATAAAATATTTATGATGTTTGCGACACGTTTGCTACGTCATACATGTTGAATTTGGTTTAATTTAGGAGGTTTTATTTATTTAAGGGTCAAGGTGCAATTTTAATAAATAAAACCTACCTATATATATAATATTAAGCCAAATTCAAGTGGATTATTCATTCACTCAAATTCTCTCTCCCAAGCTCTCTCTCAAGTACTAGAGAGAGGAGAGATATTCGATTACCCCGATTCAAGCTCTCCCTTTTGGATTGAAGAAACGACGATCACACGATTGCATCGACGTTGAAAACACCTTCGTCTCTCTGCGCCAACACCTGAAAATCGAAGATTGACGATCGAACACGCTTCTGGAGCACGCTTGGACGATCTAGAGGGTTTTGACTTCGGTTCCTTCGAGTAACGATCTCTGACAGCGAGTTGACACGTGTTCGATCAAAATCGAACGAGGTACGATTTCAATTTTGATTTTTCATGCTTAATTTAATCCATATGGGATCCTCAGGTGGTTACTGGGTTGCGGTTACGCCAACGATGATGTCAGGACGTCAATCACAACATATTTTTTTTTAAATTTCCGTTATTTCAGGCTTCTACCACGTGCCCAGTACCAACAATTGGTATCAGAGCAACCGTGCATTTAATTAAACAAGATTAATTTTTTTTTGCATGAATTCACGTAGAGGGTGTCCCAATGGTCCCAATGGTCCCAACGCCATAAACAACGCTTCGATCCGAAGTTGGATGGCCGGGATGTGACCATCCGAAGATCGAATATTATTTTTGGGCTTGAAAAATGCCTAAAAAAATTCATTTAATATATATATGTATATATTAATTTGGATTAATAGTAACCTGTAGGTCACCATTCACCTGTGGATGGGGTGTTTACCGCAAGTCATTCACCTGTGGATGGGGTGTTTACCGCAAGTCAATGCGGCCTTTTTTTTAAAAAAAGCACATGCCTATAAGTGTATTTTTTTTGACAAAAAAGAAAAAGGAAAACAAATATATAGTGTGTGGGGGGGGCATCGTGTGTCGATCGTGGTTGCACAAAAAAAAAGTTATTTTTTTTAAATAACCAGGCACTGACCCCTCCTAAGCTCTGCGCTCTGCTCGGGGGCTCTACCCAGCCAACCACCGACCTGACCGACCCATTTGGCCCCCCCCGGTGACCCGAAACCCCTCTAGGGGTTTTAAAAATATCCAGGTAGGCCCAAATATTATAAAAAATTCCAATAAATCATAAAAAAATATTTGGAATTTATTAAAACTATTTTCTGCTGTGTGACAAATATTTTGTAAATTTAAATTAATTTAATTTATTTTTAATCATAAAATTACGACAGAGTAGACTTTTTTGTATATTTAATTTATTTACGCGAGTTTAATATGTATCGACTGATCACGAGCCTTGACCGACCAATGCATATCTTGGTTTTCAATTATTATTTTTTTATTTAATTATTGCAACGTGTTTCTTTGTAATAATTATTTAATAAATGACGATTTGTGTATTGTCTTTATCCTCATTATATGTATAAGAGTTTGCACATCCACGATAAAAATAATTTATCTGTATTTCGCATTACCAAGATCCCCTTGCCTGCATATGGGTATTATTGATGTATAACAAAGAGGACGAAAGGTGACATAGTTCGCGCCGATACTTGGCGACGCACCGGACGAGACTTTGGCGCATTAGACGGGGTGAACATTGCAATTCGAGTCGGGTGCGACGCGACTCAAGGAGTTACCCTTAGGGTCTAGGCTGATCCATTATTCGCTCAATGGATCAACCGTTAGAATTGACTCATGATCACGTCGTTTGTTTTTATTTATGCATTGTTTTTTTGTATGTACAGTATATACATGCGATTACATGAAATAACAAACTTGCATAGATAAATGAATATGCGCGGTGAATGTTTTTTATTTAAGCCCGACCAAGTTGTGGGTGCGATCACATAGAGCAAGTATAATTTTTAGAAACGGTTCCTTGCAAAAAAAAACTATTAAAAAAACCCAAAGAAAATATTAAGTCATTAACATCTTCCATTACTTTAATTTGAACAAAACCGTACGTTTGTGGTGCTCGTTGTTAGGAATATAGGGGGTTGCCCAGGTGTGGGCTGAACTTGGGTTAGTTTGTTAGCAACCTAGTTTGTTAGTTGTCAGCAGCCAGCTGTTAGTTTGTTAGCTGCCAGCTGTTAGTTTGTTACAACTAGTTGTTTAGTGGGGGCAACTTTGTAATTTCTTATAGTATGTGGTTGGGGTTTGTTAGCTGGCAGGTAGAAGAATAAATAAGGAGGGCCCGCGGAAGAGAGGGGATACGAATATTCTTTTGCTTCTTGCTTAGCTTGGGAGCTGCTGCATGGGCCAGTCCTTAGGAGGACTCGGATTACTCTTCTGGAAGTGGTCTTCCAGGGAGTTGCCTACCTTCTTCTTCTCCTTCCTCCACACCTTAACTTCTCTTCCTCCCTACTTCTGCTGCATACATACCGTGGAAACATGAATACATTCTGTTTACTTCCCTTTCTCTCCCACTCTTAATATTTTACGTAACAATTGGCGACTTCGCTGGGGAGTGCCGTGCGAGAGGGCCGATCGTACGCTGGAGGAGAGGCGTCGCAGGTGAGGAGGATCGCTGCTGGAAATTGCTGAGCGAGAGGAACAATCACGGAGGAGGATTGCTGCTGGGGATCAATAATTTGGCTGCTGGAAAAAACCCGATCGCAACAGTATAGTGAAGTCAACAGTTCGCACATCAGTGGTTCCATCAGTGAGTTCGTTTTTGCTGGAGGTACGCTTGCACACTGGGGAACGCAATCTCAACTAGAGACGCTTTAACTGGAGAGAGAAGGTAGTGCAGTGGAATCACATTCGTTGGAGGAGAGGCGTGAATACTGGGGAAACACATTCGCAGCAGGAGACGCGTACCACTGTGAAGACGATTGGAGTGGTACTGATTGCTGGAAGAGACGGATGCTGAGAAACCACGATCGCTGGTGGTAGCCACAGTTGAGCCTCGATCGCAGGGGGAAGATGCGCGTCGGAAACGGTGGAGGTCTTGTGTGCTGACGTTCGGGGCAATCGTTGGAGCGAACGTACTGTTGGACGAATTTCAGCAGGTGCAATTACTGCTTGGGTGTCGGGAGCGCTGTTTGATAAAAAAAAACTACTGCACAATTTTTCGCTGGAGAACATCAGTACTGGTCGAACGCTGTAAGAGAGGAGCGAACTAAGCACGCACTGGTCGCTGGGAAGTCGCGATCGCGTCTAGAAAATTCTGAGGCGAGGACAAACGAAGCTGACTATTCCGTGAAAGGCTCTCGAGATCACCTTATTCTCTAGATCCAGAAGAGGATGGAAAACAAGTTGGCTTCCATCGAAACAACTACGAAGAGTTTATGTTGGAAGATGTCCACTATGAATGAAAGTTTGGAAAAGTTGGTTCAAGAGCAGTTTGAATACCAGCAGGTGCATTTTTAGGTGCGTGATATGGAAGGGCGGGTGTTGGAGAAGCTCGAGGGGAATGAGTTGCAAGAGGAACACGATATAGATTTTGGAAGACAGAGTATGGCGGCTGCAGTGATTTCATGTGGAGTACAATGAAGAGAGTGGAATGACGTGTGTTTTCAGGAAAGGATCCTCTAGGCTGGATTGCAAAAGCAGAAGTGTATTTTCGGTTTCATCGAATAGCGGAAGACATGAAAATACACTTTGCGCAATTAAGTTTTGAGCACACGGTTTTGCTTTGGTTTTTGTCTTGGCTAAACAAAAATTCCCGATCGGAGTGGGAGCACTTGAAACCAGCACTGATTGAGAAGTTTGGAAATAGCATGGAGCAGCTTGTTCCAGCTGCACAAGTGTGGGAGTTGGGTTGTGGGGCAGGGCAGTCAACGCCTGCTCAAGCAACGCCAGAGTTTCTACCAAAGGATATACATACGCAACCTACTTTAGAGGTGATTAAACCGAATGTTTTGTGCAGTGAGGACAAGGATGAGTCTAGTACGCAATCTGATGAACGAAGTGTTGGGGAGGTGGATCACATTGCAAAGAGGGAATTAACAGACAACTTGATGTGTTTCTAGCTTGGTTTGGAGGGGGGCAACAGTGTAGAGCTTGAGAAGCAGTTAGACTCCAATTTTGTTTGGCAGAAAGAAGTCCCAAGTGTGATTATACCTACTGTGAATGCTTATGACCTGGCTGGAAGTATGACTAATGATTTTTGGGCTACCAGATGTTGGGGGAGCAATTAGAGTAGCTGCAAAAGATTCCGAAGTTGAGGCTGAAGATCTCTTGCAAGATGCAATTCAGGAAAGCTCAAGCAATAAATATTCTAGCACAACAAATGCTACGAGCCATACTGGCGATGCAGCTGAGCACTCTTTGGAGATGTTGGATGCAAGGTCCAAGTTGAAGATAATGCTGCAAATGTTCGCACAGTACACGTGCTTCATAGACACTTTGATGAACACATGCCACTGTTTGAAGAACTCTTGGCCAGGAACTCTTTTCTGAATGGGTTACAGAGGGCTGACTTGTATTGCCAACAATTTATTCTTGATGTTGGTTTTTGTGCGTGGATAGTTTTTGTCGCTGCTGAATATTTACAGGAGGAGCTGGTTCACTCTAAAAACGTGGAAATTGCGGTTGGGGTAGTTGACGGTTCAGCAGCAGAAATTCCCATAGCTGAGGCTACAACACAAGATTGTAAAAAAAGTGTTTTTCAAGGCTGCCGGTTAGAGGGACTGCTTGAAAAGCCTATCTATGTAAACAATCCACATTTTTTCTGGAGGGCTGCTCTACGACAGTCTTAGGCCACAGAAAAGATATTCTATGTGAGGATATTCCATTTGTTCAAAATATGAGAGGCAACTCACAGTTTTTTAGTTCTGGATATGTGACAGTGGTCCTTCCCGACACCATTTCGAACCGGAGAAAGAGTGGGTTCAATGCTGTTATTTTTCGAACCGGTACCAGTGAAGCTTCATCCTTGCGTAGGGCAGCTAAAAAGGAAGAAGACTGCTTGGTTTCTGGCTTCACCGAGGCTGCAAAATCCTGGAAATTCAGTGGAGACTTATACCGGAAAAACTATTCACCTACAATGGCTGCCCTAGTTTGCCCAGGTATGTTGCTGACTTCCATTGAAGATGCGTTGATGCCGAGGCCTCCACCAAAGCTGCCATCGGGAGTTGCTGTCCCAATGCACAGCCGAGTAAAGCTTGAGTTGTCCCACCGTGAAGACAATGTGGTTTTTAGGTGGGAGGGAATTGTTAGGAATATAGGGGGCTGCCCAGGTGTGGGCTGAACTTGGGTTAGTTTGTTAGCAGCCAACTGCTAGTTTGTTAGCTGTCAACAGCTAGCTGTTATAGTTTGTTAGTTGCCATCTGTTAGTTTGTTACAACCAGTTGTTTAGTGGAGGTAGCTTTGTAATTTCTTATAGTAAGTGGTTGGGGTTTGTTAGCTGGCGGGTAGGAGATTAAATAAGGGGGGCAGCGGAAGAGAGTGGACACGGATATTCTTCTGCTTCTTGCTCAACTTGGGAGCTGCTGCACGGGCCGGTCCTTGGGAGGACTCATATTACTCTTTTGGAAGTGGTCTTCCAGGGAGCTGCCTAACTTCTTATTCTCCTTCCCCCACACCTAAACTTCTCTCCCTCTCTACTGTATTCTTGTAATTCTGCTGCATACATACTGTGGAAACATTAATACATTTTGTTTACTTCCCTTTCTCTCCCACTCTCAATATTTTACGTAACACTTATTAACCCTGGTTGAGGGTGTTTCGTACTATTGGGGCGTTCTTATAAATGTGGTGAGTCGACTTGACTAAAGTTGACAGTAAAGAAATAAATATAGCTAGTTTGTTGCAACTTTAGAGGCAAAATGTTGAATAAATCAAAATTACACTTTGCAGAAGATGAGACTCTACTCAACAGATCAAGGAGCCACACATTAATGCTGTCGGTCAATAAGAAATCTACCTTAAAACTCACTAAGTAGTGGTGGAGCCATAACTTGAACTACGAGGCGGGGTTTTTGTAGGTTTTGGGGCAGTGAAAGCGTCCATTGAAGGTATGACCGACTTGACTTTTAGTCGTAAATCACATGTAATCGTATCATGTCCAACAAAAATAGTAGATTACTAGACTAGATTAAAATGCCAGAACCAGAAGCGAATGATCTCACATGTAATTTATAATTAATTTATGAGTAGATACGAAATTACCTCTAACTTGTAATTTCACTTTCGTTGATGATCTGGGGGAATAAAACTCATCGTACCGTCGTTGCACTGCAGGATCCAAGTGCAGAATCCTTCTAGCGGTGATCCACTCGCGCACCACAATCTCTGAATGACGCCGTATAATCATCTGGTGCTAACATGACCGATCCTGATTGAATAATGACTATTTAATAAATAATGCCACTTCATTATTCTACGATAAATATAATAAATATTATATTTTCCAAACTTGCAAATAAATATTTATCATTATTTAACTCATTTATTCTTTCGAATAACTTGTGATTAAATTACGACGATCAACTAAACCTGAATAAATATTATTTATTCTAACTTGTTAATTTCAATATTAGAATTTAACCGAGATTACAGATACACTTAGCATGTGACCCTCCTACGAAGCCAACGTCACAACGATGTCCAACCTCCTACGAACGTTTACCGTGTAATATAATCCTTTATCACAATATTTTAAATCGAGCAGGTTGCATGCCAGTGCCATCAACTTATATGCTCGATGTCTCTTTATTTGAATTTCCAAAAATGAACACCCCCATCGAACACCATGGTCATGAATTTATTTAGGCGGTTCCATTCTCATCAAAGGACCTGTGATATTGACTTTTTTCAGCAAACAAAAGGGATAAATCATTTTTCGTATTATCAATTAATGCAATATCACTTGTGACGCACCCAACGTATCGTACATCGCCGTGAACATACGCCATCACGGTTTTTGTCAATACATCAAAGCACACAAGTCATGATATCTGTTTAAGGATCAATACACACGTCCGCGACATCTAATGACATATAGAAATGCGGATTTCCTATTAACAGACATGTTCTCATAACCTTCTATCTTGGAGATTACTAAGGAAGAACACCATGAGAAGGTGTCTCAATATCTTATGAGCCTTCTGCCCCTGATAGTTTGTATTGTCTGTGTCTCGTCAGGGAATATCATCCATCCATAGAACAAAGTTCAAGAATAATGTCGTGGAACCTCTAGGTTCTCATCATAGCTGAGAACTGTTATGACCTTTCAGCGTGACATATATTTTAAGGATATTATCACATACAAATATCACACAGAAGAATAATCATGATGTGATAAGAAAGCTTCTTTAATAAGAAAAACTTGTAATCAAGCACAAATGAGTTGGTTCTAGGGCACTAACTCCAACGGATTTCCACTTGCACTAGAGCCAACTGACAACAACTTTCAGTCCACTAGCTCCCACATGATACTCATGCTTTTGCTGAGACAAAACCATCATCAAAGGGTCCGCTATGTTTTCCTCCATGGATATTCTGCTTATCGTAACTTCACCTCGTTGAGAAAAATCTCTCAAGAGATGAAACTTTCAAAGTATGTGCTTTGTCATTTGGCGTGACCTTAGCTCTTTGGAGAGAGTCACCGCTGCAGTGTTATTGCAGTAAACTGTGATAAAATCTTTACTGCTAGGTACCACATCAAGTTCTTGGACAAAGTTGCGAATCCAAACTGCTTCCTTGACTGCATCAGAAGTCGCAATATACTCGGACTCTGCTGTAGAATCGATGATAACAGGCTGCTTTGAATTCTTTTAGCTCACCGCGACTTCATATCATTATGATTTGTCTGAAAGCTAGCATCTGTATAACCTCTGATCACTTGTTTTTCATCTCTTTCATATACCAGGAACATATCCTTAGTTCGTCTCAGATACTCAAGGATAGTCTTAACAACAGTTTAATGCTATTCATCTAGATCTGCTTGATATCTGCCTACCATGCTTAACGCATAGACAACATCACCCTCATACATAACAAGACATACATGATTGATCCTATCGCAGTAGCGTATGAGATCTTACTCATTATCTCTCTTTCCTCTTGTCTGAGGACACATTTTCTTGGAAAGATGCATACCATTTGTCTCTGGAACCAATTCCCTCTTGGATTGTTCCATACCGAACCTCTTCAAGTATCTGGTAAATGTATGTACCTTGTCTTGATCCAAGCTGCCTCTTAGATTTATCACGCATGATCTTGATACCTAGAATGTAGGCCGCTTCACTTAAGTCCTTCATGGAGAAACACTTGCTCAACCATGCCTTAATCTTGTGTAAGGCTGGTATATTGTTTCTAATTAGTAATATGCTGTCAACATACACTACTATGACAACAACTGTACTCCCATTAAACCGTTTGTAAACACATGACTCACATTCATTATTAATGAAACTAAATTTCTTTATGGCTCTATCGAATTGAATGTTCCATGATTTTGATGTTTGCTTTAATTCATAAATGGATCACTGCAATTTGCATACCTTTTTGACATTTCCTGGAGTTACAAACCCTTCTGGTTGTGTCATATACACATCCTTTTGAAGGTTCTCGTTAAGGAATGTTGTTTTGACGTTCATTTTCCAAATCTCATAGTCACAGTAAGCTGTTATGACAAACAAGATTCTGATGGATTTAAACATGTCAACTGGAGAAAATGTTTCGTCGTAGTCAATGCCTTGATGTTGGCTAAACCCTTTGGTCACTAGCTGTGTTTTGTAGGTATTTACTTTATCTTTCATGTCTAGTTTTCTCTTGATTACTCATTTACACCCAACATGTTTTACATCAACTGGCGGATCGATCAAAACCCAAACTTGGTTTTGATACATGAAATCCATCTCAGAATTCATAGCTTTCTGCCATCTTGCAACTTCTGAGCTCTCTACCGTTTCTTTGTAAAAGAGAGAATCATCATTGTCAACCAATAACGAGTCACGATCATCAGTGATCATAAAACCAAATCTCTCTGGCTATCTTATATCTCCTACGCTCCTACGCAGTATGATAGAAACCTGACCCCAACATTGAATACTCTAAAATGGGCCCCAGCATTGAAGACTTTAAGTGGGGCGTACAGCCTGGAATACGCTGGACAACTGGGGGTGGTTGGCTTGACAGCTGGGAGGGGTTTGTTAGGAGCTTCACGTGGGACATTAAGTGGGGGAGAGTGGCTATTAATATGCTTGGGATCTAGGGGGAATATTCCAGGGAGGGGGCCCCACAATTGTTTGGGAGGTTTATAAGGAGGAGCTGGAGAGAGTAATAAGGTGGGGAATTCTGTTTGTGAAGTGCGGCCTTTGGGCTTGGGCGGGAGGATCCTTTGATCCCTCGAGTCTCTCTCTCTCTTTCTCTAGTTCATATTCTTCCCACCATCTGCAATTCTGTTAACGTTTTTCTGCAAATACAAAGAAAGTTGTCCGCTTTTGAAACTGTTGGATTTTAGGCTTTATCAATTGGTTCGACCTGCCTCTCTTGCGCGCATCTTCGACTTCCATTGAGTGACGATGTGCACAGCTGGCTTCATCTCTGGTGCGCACTTTGGGAAATCGTTGTGATCCACATCGACGGAGGAAGCACCATCTCGCGCGTTGTCGGCTTCTGCCCTTAGGTAACGCAGCTGGACAGAACGTCTCCCTTTCTCTTTATGATCGGTGACGTCGCACACCACCTCAACTTCACTCGACACAGACAACAGTTGTAAGAAACATTTACGCCCTTGATGTGACGTCGGGTTTGACTGCATAGGGCCGTTTCTTCTCAGGCGCACAGTTCTCATTTTCGCTCCGTTCCTCAAGATGTCACCCAACCGACAAACATGGGAGCAGCGCTGTGATCTCCACTGGCAAGAGGAAGCGGGCTTTCGAAACTTCACGGTGAAGCAGCCGTTGCAGGAGGCAGCGCCTTTGCCATTAGGCACCGTGGAGTCAGGTGTGCACTGTGTTGTGCCGGAAACAAAAGCGTTTGCATCTCGCTCAAAGCATCCCCCAGATGCAGCGCTTGATCTGTTGCCATATATGTGCCGAATCGAGCTTCCGATGTTTAATGGTACGACTACCAGGGGATGGATTGTACAGGCGGAGCTGTACTAAGGGACGTCTGGAGGGTGTGACTATACACTGGTTTACTATTATGAAAGAGGTCCATATGGCTTTGACATGGTCACCGTTCAAAATGGAATTGCTGGAGTGATTTAACAACTCAGAACCATTGCAACCATCCACAACAGAGGGATCGCTGCTGTCATCGGAAATAATGCAGGAATATATTGAGCAATTCGGGAAACGAGCGCCACAACAACTCGAGCAGCAGTGGATATCAACAAGTATACTTGAGAGGCATCTAATGCAATATGAATGAACAAGGCCGCAGACACTCAAAGACTTACCTGGGTTCGATGGGACTGATCCGCACGACTGGATTGCAAGCATAGAACTCTACTTTTGTCTTCATCTAACTCCGGAGAAATTGAAGGTGCCTCTTGTCAAGGTTTGTATGAAAGGGAACACCATCTGCTGGTTTTGTATTGTGTTGGAAGTCTATCCGGATCTAGCTTGACCAGTATTCAAAGAGAAATTCATAGAGCGTTTCAGCGAGTAGGAAAACACAGCTATCCATCCACCAATGATAAAGCAACCATTACAGAATGAGTTATCACCTGTGGAAGCTCTTGAGGGATCAAGCATGCTGCCATTGGGATCGGGACAGGCAGAGGAGCTGAGTTGCACCGCAATCGGACATCCAAACACAACCAAAACCACTTTTGAGCCGCTACCAATTTTTGATGGTACCGATCCTCAGAATTGGCTAGCTCAAGCTGAGATGTATTTCCGGATTTACCCGACCACCGAGGCATTGAAACTCACATTGGCACTGCGCGTATTGATCCATGCAGTGTTGTAGCTAATGCGTTAAGTATCCCGCCTGGGGAGTACGTTCGCAAGAATGAAACTCAAAGGAATTGACGGGGGCCCGCACAAGTGGTGGAGCATGTGGTTTAATTTGATGCAAAGCGAAGCACCTTACCGGTGCTTGACATGCCGCGAATCCTCTTGAAAGGGAGGGGTGCCTTCGGGAACGCGGATACAGGTGGTGCATGGGTGTCGTCAGCTCGTGCCGTAAGGTGTTGGTGGCAGTGGGAAGCTAGTCGAGAACAATATGGGGGCTGGTACTAATATATATTGCCGATGTGACTGAAACAAGTCTTTGAGCTAGGTTGTTCCAACTATATAGGAAGAGTACCCGAACTCTACTCTAATAGTGTGTCAAGAGCTTGAAAGGTGCAAACATGACCATAAGGTTTAAGTAACGATTGAGTAGTGGAGCACGATCTCAAAGCAAGCACAACCTAGACACACCCCAGCCAGCACTGTGGAGTCAAGGTAATAGGTACTCTTCTATATAGAGGTACGTTTGAAACCTGTCCAAACGTTCAGTCCAGTTTCAAAAGGGAAGGTATGAGGTCGTGCCAATACAAACCAGTAGGCAGGGGGTAGCCGCAGGTGAACAACAGGGGCGGAGTTCGGATCAACAACAGTGGGATCAATCATGGAATTGGCCAAGGATGGCTGTTCACTGGTTTACCATCTTGGTTGAAGTGTACCCGAACCTCACATGGAAGGTGTTTCAAGACGAACTCCTGGAGCACTTCGGTGTGCTAGTTGATCACAATCAGTGTGAGGAGCTGACCGTTCTTCATCCGCAGGAAGTCATCCAGGAGTTTACTGACCCATCCGAGCGCCTGGCGAATCAGATACCATGCCCCTCTGATCTGCTGAAAGCTGCTTCTCCACACACTTGACTGCTCCATCAAATAAATTTTGTTGATGAACTCTCATTAATGAAAGATGAGTACTCTGCTGAGGACTGGGTAATACAAGAATATTTTTTCATCAAACACAAAAGGGAAGTTGCAGGGAAAGGCATGGCAACGCCCATGCTGAATCAGATTGGTTTCTTAGTTTTTTCTAGTAGTGGATGGCCTGGTGATGATGATTTTGTGCAAGATTGCTGGCACATATCTGACATACCTGACGGGGAGCCATTACGGGATCTAGTTGTCTTTGTTCGGCTCAGGGGCAATGTTGACGAGCGGCTGTTTCGCCATGGAATTACTTTCTCCCTGGGCACTCAAAACTGGGAAATTTCAGCTGTGTTTAGGAAAGGTCCTTCAGCGGGCATGAGCGAAGGAATTTTTTTGTGGAAGAAGTAGAAATTTTTCCAGGTGTTCCAGGTGTCCCATATGCCACATTGGTGGCCACCTGACCCGGGCATAACAACAACAGTGCATCCTTTTGAAAGGGAAGAGACGTCAATTAAAGATTTTGGTGGGCTCTGGATTGCAGAATTCTGGATGGGCAGTTTAGCTTTGCATGCACGAGTTATTTGGACAAGAGAATTCAAGGTTGCCCCTCTCCATTTGATTTTCCTCAGTCTTGAGGAAAAAACTGAATTTCAAGGTGGGGGGAGTGATAGAGACCTGACCCCAACATTGAATACTCTAAAATGGGCCCCAACATTGAAGACTTTAAGTGGGGCGTGCAGCCTGGAATAGGCTGAACAGTTGGGGGTGGTTGGCTGGACAACTGGGAGGGGTTTGTTAGGAGCTTCACGTGGGGCATTAAGTGGGGGAGAGTGGCTATTAATATGCTTGGGATCTAGGGGAATATTCCAGGGAGGGGGCCCCACAGTTGTTTGGGAGGTTGTTATAAGGAGCTGGAGAGAGTAATAGGGGGGGGGGGATTCTGTTTGTGAAGTGCGGCCTTTGGGCTTGGGCGGGAGGATCCTTTGATCCCTCGATTCTCTCTCTCTCTCTAGTTCATCTTCTTTCTACCATCTGTAATTCTGTTTACGTTTTTCTGCAAATACAAAGAAGGTTGTCCGCTTTTGAAACTGTTGGATTTTAGGCTTTATCAAAGTACTTGTGTTTCAGGAACAACATCTTCCACAGAGACCTGTGGAATCGGTTCTTGTACCAACTATTGTGTATCTTGAGCATGAACTTCATCGAAGTCAATCTTGCTCCCACTATCCTTCTTGAGGATGTGCTCTTTCTCAAGAAAGACGTCCTGTCTTGCAACAACCACTTTCTTGTCTGAAGGGTTGTATAAGTAGTTTCCCCTGGTTTCCTTAGGATACCCTATAAAGATACACTTTGATAGGAACGTGGAATGGGGGTTGGCAGCGGTAAAGCTGGTTGCTGCGGCGTGGGTTTGGGAGGTGAGCTGGAAGACTCTAGCTATTGTGCGTGGGAATCTGTAGTTGTTGTAAGGCAGTTGGTGAGGTTAGTATGGGTGGGGCAGCTATTGTTTGTTTAGGGTGTGACTCACTACCGCCAGGGGCAGTAGTGTCTTTACTCTTAATAATTGGTTAGTGTTGGTAGTGGCAGGTTGTGGATAATAATGTGGGTTGTTTGGGTAGTTGGGAGTGGCTAGGTATTAAATAAAGGAGAGACTGCTGTCTGGGGGAATACAAATATTTTTTGTAGTGATTCAGCCAAGGCTGAAGGGGGCTGTGGCCTAGGGCTTTGGGGAGCAATGATTGCCTGGAGATTCTTCTTCTTCCTCTTATTATCTTTCTTCTTCTTCCTTTGATTTTCTGTAAATTTTTCTGCTAATAATAGTAGTTCTTATTGATTTCCTCTCTCTCATTAATTGAAACCTATTAATTGGTGTTTTCATTGAGAGTTTTCTAGAGAGAGAAACTAGAAGTGATAGATTCTTGAATTTGAGGAAGCAAACACAACTGTTGAGGTGGACACACCAGACAAAATAGTGAAGTTCAACTCATGGGAGATTCTTGTTCAGCGGGATTGAACATTATCGAACGCAGCAACCGGTGCCTGTTGTGGCAGCAGAATTTAAGACGTAGCAGTGGAAAAAGACTTGCAACGACTAACTGTCTGTTCATGCATGGAGGATCTCAAGCAGAAACTCATGGCGCTACAGGCTAGTTTGGCCAGAGGCATGGAAGAGTGGTGGGCAACCAAGTCGGTGTGGATGTCGTTTTTTACTGGAGAAGATCCAGAGTCTTGGATCACTAAAGCTGAATACTATTTTAAAGTCTGCCAAACATAGGAAGACTTGAAGATTTGGGCGGTATGACTGAGCATGCCAGGTATTTTTGGAAATTGGTTTATGTCGTTAGAAGCGTCTAACCCTAAGCTCATTTGGAACCCTCTTAAAGAGGAGATGTTAAGGAGTTTTGGTAGAACTGATAGTGGTAGAAACGGAGGTTTCTAGTGTTGTACGACCAAATGGAGAGAAGCCGCGGAAGGAAACTGCGTGTAGGAAGGTTGCAGTAGGGAACATGAATGATTTTCGATTTGGGCGGGACGAGAACGACAGAGGAGCAGAAGTGGCTGTCGGTGCAGTTGTGTAAGGATGCAGTGGCGCAACTCGCTATGCATAAGGCAAAGAGGCAGCGAGATACGTTGAAGGCACAAGAGGAATGCATGGCTCTAGAAGCTAGTAATGAAAAGTCAACTATTGTCGTAGGGGGAGGAAGCAATTTGAAATTTGATGATGAAGTCGTTGGTCCTGGAAATGACATAGTGGCGAGTAGGAGAATCCAACATATGACAAAATGGGAAGAGCAACATGGTCTTCATCAAAAATGGCTTGAGGAGCTTAAGCAAACGGACAAAGCTACACAAACACGGGCCCAAGCTGTGTTACTGCCTGTTGCACAGGTTACACATGTGTTGACCAAGTTTATCGGTGGTCATCCTTCTTCTGGTTCAACTCCACCTCTATCCGCGAAGGTTATTTGTCTGAGTTGTGGCGAACATAATAAGGCGAGGGCGGGGAACAATGTCCACAACAACAAGAGGAAGTGCAGCAAAACAACTCTCCGGTGCTGTTGCACATGCATTGGAGCTTGGCAAGGAGGCACTGGTACCGAAGCCTGATCGTGCAACGCCTTTGGTTGATGCAATGATGGTCAACGTTGACAGCCAGGGCATCAGTGCAGACGGGTTACCTAATAAGTTGTACAGCTTACCAGCAGGGTTGGTTTTCAACACGCGCAACAAATGTAATGTATCTTTGAACATGGCAGCGACACCTTTCCGATTTGGCCCGAAGTTGAGGAGACCCTTACAATCCACGGAGCTGCACGTTCTGTTTCAGAAAGGCTCGAGAGGGAATGAGTCGAACCAAAATCAAAGTGGGCACATTGAAGCTGTTTCTGTTGTTGGAAAAGTTGGAGAACATGTCCAGAGAACTCTTTGATGAAAGGGACTTTGGTGCTGAACTTGAGTTGTTCTCAACAGTTCATACTAGAATGTGCTAGGATTAGAATCAATTCATTCCAAGGAAGGTGAAAAGGTCATCAACACTGGTTTAATAACCCTTGTATACGTCATGTGGCAGTTGGACATGGTGATTTGGGTTGGAAGGAATATGCAATCGACGACGAAGATCCTGGAAAAGTTGGAGAATTCTTCACTTGCCATGGAAAGAGGAGACTTGAACCTTTCGATGGTGAAGTCACTGGTGCTTCATGACGAGGGAAAGCACAAGCTTGAATCATGTGATGTTAGGGAAGTTCCATTTCTGGTCCACTCACACTTAGGCGCAGTTGAGGATCTGTTTCTTGGGGAAAGTGCTGGTCCGGGACGTGGATTTTCACTAACTTGGGTTTCTTTGGCAAGAGGGGTCCATGGTGTTCCTATAGAAGGATTCATTGTCAGGCTAGCTGAAGTGAAAGGGCGACATGATCGAGAGGATGTTTTCAAAGAAATAGAAGAGTGTGACCTGCGTACAAGGAGTGTTGGTGCTGGTTGTTCTCAACTTCTGGCTGAAAAGCAAGCTTATAAGGCTGCAGGTCTAGGCTGTATCAAAGATTTTGTAAGGTGGCATTTTTTCCCGGTTCTATGGGGGTTCTACCGAGATGAAGATACTGGGAATAATGATGCATGCGGCAGTGATTCCTATTGCGATTCGCAGCTTGCTGAAAAAAGGAAAAAGCAGGAAAAACAGGATGCTGAGCTGGAAAAGAAGCGGGATCGATTCCCTTACCTTGTGGACAAGGTAGTTTTTCAAGGAGGGGGAAATGATAGGAACGTGGAATGGAGGTTGGCTGCGGGGAAGCTGGCTGCTGCGGCGTGGGCTTGGGAGGTGAGCTGGAAGGCTCTAGCTGTTGTGCGTGGGAATCTGTAGCTGTTAGGCAGTTGGTGAGGTTAGTATGGGTGGGGCAGCTATTATTTGTTTAGGGTGTGACTCACTGCTGCCATGGGCAGCAGTGTCTTTACTCTTAATAATTGGTTAGGGCTGGTAGTGGCAGGTTGGGGATAATAATGTGGGTTGTTTGGGTAGTTGGGAGTGGCTAGGTATTAAATAAGGGAGAGACCGCTGTCTTGGGGAATACAGATATTTTTGTAGTGATTCAGCCAAGGCTGAAGGGGGCTGTGGCCTAGGGCTTCGGGGAGCAGCGATTGCCTGGAGATTCTTCTTCTTCCTCTTCTTATCTTTCTTCTTCTTCCTTTGATTTTCTGTAAATTCTGCTGCTAATAATAGTAGTTCTTACCGATTTCCTCTCTCTCATCAATTGAAACCTATCACACTTCGTGCCTTGGAGTGCTAGTTTGTTGGTTGAGCTAGCCTTAGCGAACGCTTGGCAACCCCATGCACAAACATGTGACAAAATGAGTTTCTTTCCACTCTATAACTCGAAGGGAATACCGTTTGCCGCTTTGGTTGGTACTTGGTTTAGTAAGTATAATGCTGTCTATAATGCATATCCCTAGAAGGATAATGGAAGACTTGCGTGACTCATCATCGGCCTTACCATGTCCAATAAGGTACGACTTCTCCTTTCACTAACACTATTCAACTATGATGTATAAGGTGTAGTGAGTTGAGATAAAATCTCATATTCTCGTAGAAAGTCGATAAAGTTTTGGTTAATATATTCACCACCTCGACCCAATCGAAGTTTCTTTATCTTCTTATCAAGCTAATTCTCAACCTTGTTCTCGAACTCTTTGAACTTCTCAAAGGATTTAGACTTGTACCTCATTAAGTAGATATAACCATACCTGCTCAAGTCGTCGGTAAAAGTAATAAAGTATGAGAACAGATCTCTAGATTTTACTTGAAAAGGTCCACACACATCACTGTGTACTGATTCTAGAAGATCTGTGTCCCTTTCACCTTGACCACCGAATGGTGGTTTGGTCATCTTTTCTTGTAAACAATCATGACATCTTTCAAGTGGCTTTAGCTCAAAAGAGTCTAAATAACTATCTTGATAGTGCTTTGTCAAACGCTTCTCGTTTATGTGACCAAGACGGTGATGCCACAACTGGGTGTCATATGAGTTGCGTGTATTAGTTTCGTTATCAATTGCCAATATTTGGTTTTCCTAATTCAATACATAGACTGTTATTCAATTGTGCCATACCATATCATATGCCATCTTTATAAAAGTTGCAACCTTTATTTCCAAAGCTTAAAATAAATCCATCCATATTTAAGCAAGAAACAAAAATAATGTTCTTGGTAACACTAGACACATAATAACAATTCTTTAAAACCAAAATCAATCTTGTGGGCAATGTGAGCTGGTAGTCTCCAATGGCTAGAGCAGCCAGCCTCGTTCAATTGGTAGCCCGTAGATCCACCTCGCCTCTTGCAACCTTCTAAAATCTACTTGGTTTCTATATTTGGATACAAATTTGAGCACCACATGCATTATCTAATACCCAACTTGCAGATATAGAAAGATTACACTTGATAACGAACGTACCTGAAGCTTCCCCTTCTTTCTTTGGCTGAGTGCAATTCTTCTTTCAGTGGCCCTACTTGCCACATGCAAAACTGATAGAGACCTGGGGAGATAGGGTAACCCTGGTACCACCAGCTTGGTAAAGTACATTATAGAAAGGGTAATAAGGTCTAAAGAAGGTAGGTAGTGGGGGGTCTTGGCCACGTGAGAGCGGGAGCTCGGTTATATAAGGGGGCTGGGTGGCGAGGGAAGAGGGGGGATATTATTCTGCTGAGCTACCTTTTGGCTTGGAACGTCGACCGTTAGGCTTGGGCCGGAGTGCTGTTACGCCTTTCGAGTCTTCTTCTTCCTCCATCCTTCCTAGTTTCTTCTTCATTGCTCCGCTTGTAATTCTGTTTGCGCTCATCGTCTACCAAGAGGTTCGGGTCCTATCAAAAACATACTGCATCACGTTCTTTCCCTTGACTTTGGATCTTCTTTATCTTGGAAGGACGATGCTCCGGACCCTTGGACTTGGAATGAATCTTTGGCGCCTTTGCCTCGCTATTCCTTTTCTTATTTACCAAAGGACAACGGGCTTGTGCCCCATGTCTTTATCAACTTGGCGAATAAGTGTAAAAAGTTCCGAAAGCGTTTTCTCGCTATTCCTCATATTATAATTCACAATAAAACCGGCGATGCTTTTTAGTAGTGAGGACATAATGAGATTTGTGCGTAACTCATCAGGGATCTTAAAACTCAAGATGTCCAGGTGCTCAATGTTGCCAATCATCTTAGCTACATGTGATCCAGCTGGCGCCGACTCTCCAAGCTTGCACGTGAATAGTACTATGAAGATATTATCTCTCTCTGATCTCGCCTTTTCTTGATAGAGATCTTTATGGCGAGAAGTAATGCTATATACATCCATATCCTCATATTGTTTTAAAAGCTCATTGGACATGAAACATTGGACATCCGTAGCGTCATCCATATGCTTCAGATAGAGAGAAACTTCTTCCTCTTAGTCTATTTGGAAATGAACTCAGGAAGTGAGGTTTCCAGCACGTTCAATTTCCTTTCATGACGTAGTATAACGCGCAAACGCTTATACCATTCCTGGAAATTTTTGCCGGGGAGAAGATTATCCTTCTTTAGTATGGATCGCAGTGATATTGTCGATGTCATTTGATTTGCTATTTCTACAAATTAAGAACAAATAATTAGTACTTGTTTTTATTACAAAATTAATAAATTTAAATTTAATTAAAATTTTTATTAATCTCCCACTATTTTTTGAAACCCTATAGCCCTTACCATCAGTTTCAGAATATCTTGTCGCTTAGGTGTTCTAGTGGCAGGATCTAAATTCCCTTCTTATAACCAAGATTTGGGCCCGACAAGCTATTTGAAGGGTTTTTGGTTGGCGTGACTTGCCAACTACATTAACTCATAGTTCTTTGATCTGTTGAGTGGATTCCTCAATCTTGAAATTCTGTTTTAAGATTTCCTCAACCTTTGCCTTTTAGTTACACAAAGTTCTGCTTGGGCTGTCAACCTTTGATGTAAACTAAGTTAAGTCGACCCCAAAAAATTTCCACGATAATTGAAACCATCTCGACTTGGGTTGGTCAAGTAATTTGAACTATGAGGTCGATTCTAACTTAAGTAGTTAAAGCTTAACCCGTCTTAATATTTTTAATTGAGGGATTTTTATCCTTATGCGTAAAGCCCATTTTATCCTTTTACATGCCTTGTTAATATTAAGTAAATTTTACTAGTGATTGACCATGTCTGATAAAACATTTACGCATAATTCAATTATATTTTATTCCACTTTTCATGCTTGTTAATTCATTTATTAGGTAATCGCGCAACATTCACAAACATAAATAATTAACCTTGCAACTGATGGAAATAAAATAGAAGTGACATGATCATGAGATTTTTCTAGTGGTTAGTTTATCTAGCGGATGATAAATTAACCCTCGACCTAGGGGAAAACACTTTGAACCGTAGCTTGGTTCGTGTTGCAGTATTCCACGTTGGCTCCTATGTATCGCCTCGATTGGTTTCACCTCGACTCCTTTACTCAGATCTCCTCCACTTGCTTGGGAGCTCTATTCTTACGTAAGCTTTTACTCACACGCAGGTGAGGGGATCCAATGGATTGGATAAAAGAGGTTTACATAAGGAGAGGGTGACATGCAGGTTATCAATAATAATTTAACCATAATAAATTAAAAGAAACCAATCACACTCAATGACTAGTATGATCTACGGGTATACATTTTCAATCTTGTTATCAATTACTTTGATTCGTTCTTTAATTAAGATAATGTGCCACAAATTAATCCAATCAATTCAATTTATCTTAATTTTATCCAACCATCCTTAATTCACCATCATCTATAATTTTAAACAAAATTAACTTCATTTAAAATTAATGTAGTACACAAGTGTACTTGGAGGCAACCTCGTGTGTTTTAAATTTTAACACGAATATTAATTTAATATATAATTGTTAATCCTATGACATGGCGTGTACTGTCGAATGAACGACACACAAAACACATAATCAATAGGTTTAATTATACATTTAATTCTTTCCGTGAAAATTTGAAAACACTGCCGACGGCAGACTACATGACGTGTACTTGTCTTTTGCCCATATCCGCAACACACGCCTTGGGTTTGGGCGTGTTGCCTGCCTTGGACGTGTTCAAGGTACACAACATGTACCGGAAATACACGACATGTAACCTCGGAGTTGCACGATATGTCTTTCCCCGTGTTGTGTATCAGATACACGACATGTAGGGACACACCCCGTTTTCTCGGCCTCGAGAAGACAGGGACTACACGGTGTGTAAGCTACTTACACGGCTCGCAGGGACACACCCTGTGTCCTCTCAAGCTCTCTCTCAAGCACTCGAGAGTGAAGAAGATCCTGCCTGGGTCGACAATGAGAGGAGGATAACGATTGCCCGAGTTCCGCCTCCAGTAGGCCACGGGTTGGCGACAAGCACCTAGGGTATATCATACATATAAATGGGATGCATTACCCTCTAAAGAGAAACATGCAGAAGAGACAAATAAGACTGATGCGCTAATCAAATCCTGCTCAGACAGATAAAAGAAATTTCAAATGCATACATGTAATGTCATACAAAACAGAACTGGAAATGAAAACTACAAGTACCATAAAGGTAAACTCGGCGGCGACCACGAAGCCCAAACAACCCTGCAAAACCACAAGCTAGTAATATCCAGTCCGATCTCTAACCTGCTTCTGTTGACCTGAAAAACAGTTTATACATACGTGGGGTGAACATAACAGTATACTCAGTACGATCCTCTCCGAAGTCTCATGCAAAAGATAAAGAAATCATTCTAAAGTCCAGTGAACAACAAACGAAATTAACTCGTCACCTATACAGGTATACTAAGTTCTAAGCCTCACCATGACTATCTCTCACCAAGTATCCCATACAAGTGATCATGTATTATAATAATAAATCGACAAGGGTACCCTGCTACCGCTTCCTTGCTGGTTTGTCGCTCTGCCCCAACATCACAGGTCTCAAGCCATCTCTCTCCAAAAGAAGCCAGTTTGTAGATACCTAGGCTAAGTATCACAACATGTACCTCGTGCATCATATCATCACATCCATAGTTATTTACGGCGCATGGCGCACAACGGCGACAAGAGCCCCCGGCGCAAAAGCGCACGGCACAGCGCACGGCGCGTGACAATATTAACTTGCGGCGCACAAAAGAGGTATATACATATATCAACAATAACAAATAATAAATTATACAATTTATATATAAAAAACAAAGATTTATGTCAATAATTCATATTCCATACATCAAAAAACAAATGAAGTCAACAATGACACCTACAATTAAATATTAAAAACTATATATCTCAAAAAATCATATATATCAATTCCTGAAATATGTTAAAAACCATATATCTCAAAAAACCAAGACGGGAGTAAAAAACCATATATCTCAAAAAAACAACAAGAGTAATTCAAAAAAAATAAGGGGCGAGCAACATAAATAAAATTGAATTAAAAACAAAAAAATGTTACTGATTCGCACAAAAGGTGCGCCTGCTCTGGACAACATTGCGTATCTAAGTCGCGGTGGTTGAGGGAGCTCAGCTAAGTCGTGGTCGACTGGGTCACGACGGTCGAGGGATCTCGGTTTGGTCGTGGCAGTCAATGTGGTCCAACATCGGCTGGGTCGCTACGCTCACGGGAAGTGTTGCGTAGAGTCGAAAGGAGAGGTCATTGTTTGACCTCAAAAGAGGTATTTTCAATCGGGGTGTAAGAGTTGGCAGGTTAAAAAAAAACAAAAAAAAAACAAAAGGGCTCAATGGCGCGCGCCATTGGCGCAACATGGCGCGCGCCATTGCGCAATAAGGCGCACGCCACAGTGAGCCATCTTAAATGAGCCATGGCGAAGCCATGGCGCGGCGCACCACTTCTTGGCGCTAGCCATGGCGCAATGGCGCGCCATGGCGCGCGCCATTAATAACTATGATCACATCATCCCATATAGTCACCAAGTAGTTTTTGGGACCCACCACATCCCGTATGATGTGTATCATACATTGGGCATCATACCTCAAGCCATCACAACCCATGCACCGAGTAAGGTGCCTCAAGCAATCACAACCTATACATGTCATACACATAATAGTCCTTTAGATGCTCTATTTGGAGATAAATGTGTGTTAAATAACCACAAGCCATTACATCCCTCTACACGCATATATGAGAAACTAACCACCGTGCATACCAGCACATAATACTACCAAGAGAAGAGAGCGGGACCAAATAGGGTAATCAATCATCCATCCGCACCACCGGGATGTTAGGGAAAACACTCTCTCAGAGTCCATTGGGTGCCAGTTGCCCTACCGACAGGTGGGGTAGTGTGTGAAATCACAAAACGTATAGAATATAATATTGCTCACAACCACACTATGGACATTACCCATTCCTAGGCTCAACTGCAGCTATCGTCACTCGGACACCCGACTGCCACTGCTAGGGATTAGATATCCTATAAGTACACAAGCATTTAAGAAGACTTTCTTTCCTTTTTATCATTTCCTTTATGTTAATTAATTCATTAACCATTAATTGACCATTTACACTATTCCAAGATACATTTCATTAGCAAACACGGTGAAGTCCATGCCCTCTCGGCATAATCCTAACCGAGTCCACAGTTTCTCGAGATTATCTCATTTGCATTTCAGCAACACCTACCCCATGAGTTAAGACATTTATTAAACATTATTACCATTCCATAATTTCAGGTACTCTAGGAAAACATCCTATGCTACCATAAGAGAGATGCAACCAAGCACGTCCCGCTGCCTCAAGCAGTGGGGAAAAGAATGCAGATAAAACAAGCAACCTGACCATTTGATCATTAAACAAATTCATTAACAACAAGCATTCAGCGTAAGCGCAACAATGGGTAAGCCTAGTTTCAACCCTTTCCATCATCTCCGGTGCCATCTCCGACACCCACATGCATATCACCACACATCCCACTGTCACAAGCGTCAAATGCCGCCACAACCTCGGGCCCCCCTGCCCATATCTCATCATCCATCTCAGGCTCTACCATTCTAGACTCATATCAAATCGCATAGCATGACTCACATCCAGGGCACGCCACATAAGGCAACAAACAACAAGCATAGTCAACAAGACAATCTAGGCCCTAAGAACAAGACATTCAACCTTCTCATGCAAACAAACTCACTTGGCCCCAAAGACAAGGCATCCAACCTTTATAAATAGACGAGCACTCTTGGCCTCAAAGATTTGTCTTTATCAAAACAACTGTTTTTTATTCCATCTTGAATTAATCGATTCATTATTCACTGGTTCCAACTACGGGCAACCTAAGACATCACCTATAACAAACTATCAAATTGTTTAAACATGCTCTCTAGCATAAAAACCAGTTTCATGAAACTGTGAAAAGAACCATTTTCAATTAATATGCCTTTTTATTATCATCATCAACAAGCATTAACATGTTTCACGCTCTTTTCAATTCCGTTAACACATGGAATAGCAACTTTAAACAAATATGTGTTTAGCATCAATTTGATTACCATCAAATTACAAAATACTTTGAATTTATTAAACTCGCATCTTTAATTCTTTAGCGAACCAATTAATTCCGGCTATACGCTCTTTATCCGATTTCATCAATGTCATCATGCTAAACCAAGCATAATATGCTAAACTGAGCATAGTATATATAACACACTTTCTAACAAATCAAGAGGCAAACCACTATCACAGTGGAAAACAACATGCGATCGTTAAACGTAAACCAATTCCATTCTTTAATCCGGTTTAATCTTCATTAGGTTAATTCCACTGCCATCCAAAGGGCTAAACCATGGTCAATTTACAATTGCACGTAAATAAAAGAGAGACAACGAATCTCCTACCTCAAACGTCCGAAATTCTTGAAACGAAAACGGAATGCCAATGAGGATCTCCGATCACCTCTCCCGCAAGAAACTGCTTCCCTCCAAGGATGCCGCACCACAACCGCGCTAACAAACAACAAAGAAAACTCTATTAGAACGATGAAGATCAAACGCCACAACATGACAAGAAGAAACGAGATCGAACTAAGTGAAACCGCTAGAAAAGGGAGATAAAACGTACCTCAGATTGTTGCGGATCGAACATGAGAAACCGAGATCAATCCCTGTCGAAGAGGGCTTTGAAAGCCTTCGAAAAACACTCTGGGGCGCTTAGGCGTCGAGTGGAAGACTTGGGAGCGAAGCCGGTTTGAATGGGCTTGAGGGTATTTATAGACACACTGAAAAATAGGGTCTATGGCGCAACCACATAGACTATGCCATAGAATTGGCTGACACAGGGAATTCTACGGGGCAACAGGAGGGACCACGCCGCACCCTCCCTTGGTCAAAGCCATGTTCGAGTTCCATGAACAGATCCTATAAAAGAGGATCTAAGGTTCCAGCGCATTCCCAAGCACCACATTGCAGAACCCCCTTCGCCAATAGAGGATCTGAGGTGACGGCACAATCCTAACCACCACAACGCAACTACCCCCTGATTTGGCAGTAACCTCAAAACTCGCTACGGCGCAACCTCCTCGCTTCACGCTGCAACGCTCAGTACTAGGGGAAGGGCCTACGCCGCAACACGCCTCCACGCCACAACTATGCCCAAAAAGGCAGTATCCTCGAAATCCTTCATCGAGCCCACTACACCGCAACCGAAATCCACCATGCCGTAGCCACCACCTTCACAGCGTTGCACTCCCCTCCACGTCGCAACCATGCCATTTTGGGTAGTGGCACCCTCCTTTTTCCCCCCTTCATCCCCCGAACACTTTGGAGCCTTCTCCGGATGCATCCAACACCCAAAAATCACAAAGGGAATGGCTATCGGGATCCAGATTCTTACAGATCCGATCACCCTGATCCAAGTTCTCCTTTCCAGATCGAAGAAACGGTGATCATGCAATTGCATTGACATTGAAGCACCTTTGTCTCTTTGCGCTAGCACTCGAAGATTGAAGATCGACGATCAAACAAGCTTCCAGAGCACGTGTGGATGATCTAGAGGGCTGTAGCTTTGGTTCCTTCGAGCAACTATATCCGACAGTGAGTGGACACATGTTCGATCAAAATCGAACGAGGTGCAGTTTCGTTTTTGATTTTTCATGCTTAATTTAATTCACATGGGATCCTCGGGTGGTTATCAGGTTGCGGTTACGCTGGCGATGACATCGATTGCAGTGTAAATTTTTTAAATTCCCGCTATTTCGGGCTTCTGCTGCTTGCCTGGTACCAACACATAACTGAACGTACTTTTCATGTAGGAAGAAGCTGTGTTTGTGGTTTGTTGAGCTTTTAGCATCATGATTTAGTATTTTTCCTCTTTCGAGTGACATTAAATGTGAATAATGTGCCTGATCTACATGGAGGAGGCTGTCCTCACTGCCGGCTTGAACATACAGCTTTGGGCACTCTTGGAATTTCATGCTTAGCACTCACTGATTCTTAATTTTTCTCACCGAATCCATATCCTATAAATTGGGTCTCATTTCGATGAGGGTTATGTTTCCACCAACTGACAGTCTCTCACCTTGGTGCCTAACTCCAGTGTCGGGAAACTTCTGTTGGAGGTCACTCTGATGCACTTTTTTCTTCTTTATCGCGAGTTTTTTCTTCTCATATCTGTTTTCCAACTCACCAACATATTTCAGTTTTGTTCAGTGTCAATTTCATTATGCCTATATGTTTGCTGGATTTCACCTACATGATATTCAAAATCCTTGTGATTGCATTATGTACACAGGGAAGAATTGTGAAACAAGTGCTTGTAAAACTAATGTCTGTGCTGAAAAATCTGTTAGAACTATTGATGGTTCTTAGTTTCAGGAAACTTTTGCAGTGATACTGTTAATTTATTGTGCTTTTTGACTTACGGGCTGCTAATTTCTAGTAGTTCTCATCTTATGGGGTTTTATACATGCAAGTAAACTGTGCTTGGGTTCCCAGTTCATATGCTTGAACCAGCTTGTCTGGACTGTTTAAAAATGTACTTACAAATGCTGGCAGCTTATTTATTAAGCAGTAAAATTTATTGTGTATGTGCATTGTTGTCCATTGTTAATAATCTGTGAACACGAGTTCTGTGATTTATTTGTGTTTTATCAAATAATTTTTATGTTGGAAGTGCTTCGATTGAACTGATTAGTTTTTATTTTTTATTTTTTTAATTCATCTTTCTGATTGATATAGTAAGATACTATTGACTTTTATTCACGCTTTTAGGTCTACACTGTTATTGCCTTTATTTTCTCAACAATTCATGTTTTTTTCAGGTCATTGCTGAGAGCCTTTCTGAAGAAGAAATTGCAGGCCTCAAAGAAATGTTCAAAATGATAGATACAGATAATAGTGGAACCATTACTCTCGAGGAACTGAAAAACGGCTTGCAAAGAGTGGGTGCTAATCTGAAGGATTCTGAAATTAATGGACTAATGCAAGCGGTATGCCCTGTGCTAAAATTCATTTTTGAGCCTTTTTCAGAGTAGGGCCAGGGAGAGAGATTCACTAAAAAATAGTGGGATTTTTGGCTTACCCTGAACGGAACTTTATTTATTTGGGGGTGCTCTTCTAGGGTAACTTGGGGGGGGGGGATGCCATTGTGTTTAAAGTAATAAGGTTTAAGACATGGGAAGGGGTTTATTTTTTCTTTAGGGTTGCAGTACCCTCTTTTTGTTCTTTTTCTCATTATTTGAGATTTGCTAAGTTAAAATTCGCGCGAGAGAGAAAGAAGGATTCAAATAAGATACGTGTGTATTTCTATGTAAATGTAATGCGTAATCTCTAGTTACAACTGGGAAGTAAAAAAAACTCAAGTACCTGGAAGTCCACTTCCCTGATTCTACGCCAGCTGCACGAAGGGAAGCCCACTTCCCGCCCTCTGCGAACTCAAACTGATTTCCTAATTGAATGCCTTCCTCAGAAGATTTCCACTGTACAAATAGCCCCCCCCCCCCCCCCACAACTGTCTAACGACCTCCCTTTTCGACATTTACCATCCTGCCTCTGCTTATAGGTGTGAATTATTGGGGGCCTCGAAATAACAAGCAGGTCACCCCCCATGTTACAAACATTGCGCCCTGCCTCATAAGACACCTTGTCCCCAAGGTGTAAATCGGGAAATTGGGTAAGTATCAGTTCTGCATCTTCCCAATTAGCCTCTTCCAAAGGTTTCCCCTTCCATTGTATAAGCTACAGTCCCCACGGTAGCCCTGTAGCTGGTTTGGTAGCTAACAAAGTTGCAGGCTCTGCCCCTTGAGGAACATCTCTGTCCCACAAAACTGGTAATTCTGTTTGCACCGATAGCTGCCCGACTACTCGTTTGGGGTGTGAAACATGGAACGCCGGATGGATACGTACAATCGTTGGGAAGGGGAGTTTATAGGCGGTGTTTCCTAACCGGGCAAGAATTGAGAATGGACCATAATAGTGAGCGGCCAACTTTGGATTCAGCTTTGAAGACTTGAGTTCTGCGCATTAGGCAGCCTGAGTTTCCCAAAAATAGATTCTCCGACTTCAAAAGGCACACCCCGTTTGTGTTTATTGGCATACCGAGCCATCAACCGCTGGGCACAAGAATGATTGTACTGGAGTTGGTGCATAATTCGATCCCGTTTCACTATAGCAGTAATAGTAACAACAATATCTACCAGAGTGTCCCCTCTAAGAAAGCGTAGTAGCGTTGGAGGGTTTCTTGCCATATACCACCTTGAATGGAGTCAACTTAGGGGACGTATGGGGCGTAGTATTGTAGCAGTACTCTGCCCATGGTATCCATCGCGACCAAGAGAGAGGCTGCCCCGAAGCAAAACACCGTAAATACGTCTCCAAACATTTATTGACAATCTCTGTTTGTCCATTTGTTTGGGGGTGGTATGATATGCTTATTTTCAAGGCGGTGCCCTCCATCCGGAACTCCTTCCAAAAGATACCAACAAAAAATGGGTCCCAATCGCTAATGATTGAGCTGGGAATGTCATGCAAGCGGACTACTTTAACAAAAACCTCGGCCACAAGCTTTGCTGTATACAGATGTCGCAATTGTACAAAATGAGAGTATTTGGACAAACGATTGACAACTATCGAGATGACATTAATGTTGTAATAGTGGGTACCCTAGATCCAACTTGAATAGTATTTTTCGATTACCTTACCATGTATACAGTGAGTTATGCATGATGTACACTTACCATTATAGTGCTGATATTTTTGCATCCATTATTTAAATGATAATGTTCATAGATTATTTGTCATATCAAAAGGTTATACTAGCTTCCAAGCTATAATGAGAACCTCGAGATACTATGACATTAATCTTAAACAAATGTCCTATGGTTTAGATACATCATACTGACTGGACGCAGATGATGTCCGACTATCAAGTGTTGGATGCTCATCATTGAGACTTGTTCTCATAAAATTCGCACCTATTGATCTTGAGTAGATGAGATCATGAGGAGTGACCCGCCAATAAGAACAATACACGTTTTAGGTTTCATTGGTAGTTCATATCCGCGAACACGTGTAATGGTTTCCGGACATGAGATTATTATGTATATCATTTGATCGCGTACTTTGATGGAAGACAAAAACCATGACATTGAAGTTATGGCGACATGACTTGTGTTGGGTGCGCCATTGATGGTATGACATTGATTGAATAATCAAGAAAGGATTGTCGCTTCTGATAGGAAGAGATTTCTCTGGTCTAGTTGATCAGGATAGCAGTACCTTCACTAAATCTATGGTCATGGTAGGTAAGTACGTCTAGTAAGGTCAACGAATAATAAAGGATGACGACACAAAGTGTGCATCATGCTTTATGAGATATCGCTAGATAGAGATTATATTACATTACATGTTCGTAGGAAAGACTGTCGTTATGACGTTTCCTTATCTTTTTAGGGGCCTTGATGAGTTGCTAGTCTTCGCTCCTAGTTTGTGAATAGTATTCACTGCTATCGAGATAAGTGTCTAAAGGGTTACACACAATAGTGTATTCAAGAGTCTACCCTATTATGATGAATAGTTGTATAGGACATGGTGGGCTCCCATGGGGGCTGAGATGTGTCCAAGTATTATTGATCACCAACAAATAAATAAATTCATTATTATTCGAGTATAAAATAATTGAGTTGAATTTATTTATTAAAACTATTCACAAAGTATTAAGTGAATACGTGGAAAAATATTATGCGAACGAATATTATTTTAATATTCAAAGTTCGTTTAATATTGCCGGAATCACGAGTTGAGTTAATGACTCAGTTTTATCACGTAATATATTTATTATATATTTCAAATGTGTGATAAAATATAAATGACGTTTCTGACGCAGTTAGTTCGTCATAACGTGTCATTTATTGCTTATTTAGTGGGCGTTGGATATACGGGGGCTAGTGAACCTTTTTCAGATATTTTGGACATCCACTATATAAGAAGGGGGAACTCTATTCCATGGACTATTCATTCTAACGGAATTGAGAGCATCCCTCCTCCCGCATTCTAGAGAGAGAGTTTCCGTTCGAGCGATCGATCTAAGAACGCATTTGCGGATCGAAGGGATGAGATCTAAGTGATCGTCGCGACGTCAAATGATTTTTTGGAGCTCCGCGCTAGCACCCGAAATTCGATGATCAACGTCCATGCTTATTCTTGAAGCGTGTGGGGACGATTTAGAGGGGTTCGAGTTCTGATCCTTCGTGCAACGATCGCTGACGACAAGCTGCTGTCGAGCGCGCTTCGATTCTAACGAGGTAACTGTTCGATTTAAATTTTCTGTGCTTTGAAATATTCACTCGAGATCCTCGGACGTCTATTGGGCCTTGGATCGTCAAAGACAACAAAGTTTTGTCGCTCCGACGATGAAAATTTTTAAATCCTCGGTCCATCGGCTTCCGTTGCACGCTCCGGTACCAACAATTGATATTAAAGAGATCGCGTGGATTTTCTATGTCAAGAAAAAATTTAATTTGCTTTAAATTTAGTAGAGACCATTAATTTGGTCCCAACGGAACAGACCGCACGTCGATCCGATTTTGGACGACCAAGTTATGACCGTCATGGATAAAAAACGTGACAGTTTACGAGTATTAATTTTGAAGAACAAAAATTAACAACCCAAGTTCTTTTCTGGCCACCCATTTCTCGCCAAGTTTCGGTTGAAATAGTTTTTCCCGGGTGGATCTAATTTCACCCTGTTGTGGAATTGATTAAAAAAAAGATTTTCTCAAAATGCTTATGTTTAGGCTTACAAAATGTTTTGCATACGGCCATTATTTGGGTGTGGCGGGTCTGCAAAAGTTCAAAAAAAAAACAACACAAAAGGAGGAATAATTTTTTATTTGGATGGGCATCGGGTGTGTGAATCTTTCCACATAATACAACAAGGCTTGATTGGCGGAAAACCATAATAAAAAAAAAACACAGGCTGTCCGTAGCCTTTAATGAAAAAAAAACTGTTAAATTAAAAAAGGGGAACTTCTTTAGGAAGCTTCTCCCCGCCGGAACCGCTCCTTGGCCAACGATCTCCTCCGCTCTTCGCCTTGGACTGCCGCACAACTGCCGTGCTGCTCCCGGAGGCCGCCCACCTCCCTTGTTGAGCCGCGACCTCGCTCGCCCCTCTCCTTGCGCCGTCGGCCGAACCCTCTCGCTCCCGCGTCGTGCCTCGTCGTCGACCAGCCAGATCCCGGCCACCGCGACTGGTCTTGCCCCCGTCCTCGGGCAGATCGGCCGCACCCCCTCCTACCGTCCCGAGTCGCACGCAACAGAGTAGTTGCTAGTGTTGCCTCCACCCCGGCCGGACTCCGGCTGACCCGCCGTCGCTGGACCGGGCTCCTGTGGACGCCGCCAGATTCGAACTAACCGCCACCGCCTCGGTCTCCTCCGGCGGCCACAAACCCCGCACACGACCCTTGTGACTCGATCCTCGCTGCTGGGGTTCACCGAAAACCCCCTGCCCAGGTCGCACGACTCGCGGCTAAATCGGGTCAGTTCGACTTGGAAAGGGCCCGGGCGGGTTTGCCCGACCCAGAACGCCTTGTAGTGGGTGTGGCCGACCCAAAACAGCCCTGCACCGGAGTTAGCCTGGCATGGAACGGGCCTGCGTGGGTTCTGCCCGACCTGCAACGGGCTTGGGCAGGTTTCGGGGCCCGAGATTTTTTTTAATATAATCCAAAATCAATTGATTGATTTTTGGTTTTGAAAAAAATATTAATAATTTTATTTAAACAAATTAATTTAATTTTGATATAACAATTAAATTAATCGATTAATTTATTTTTTGGAATAAAAATTAAATTAATTTTGGGATTGAACATAATAAAATTATTTGAATTTAAAATAACTCATTTAATTTATTAATTGCCCTCAAAACTTTTTTTTTTTTAATTTTTATCGCGCTTTTATTTTACTCGTAACTGGTCTTTAGTGACCGACCGTGTTTGTTTGAGTTATTTTATTTAATTAATTATTACAACTGTGTGCGATGTTTGTAATATTTAATTAAGTTTTTCGATGGTTTGCGTATTGCCTTTTCAATATGTATATGGGTTTGTGTGTCTATCTATCTTCATATGTATATTGCGCTTCCCGAGACCCCCTCACCTACGTGCGAGTAAATTTGTACTATTGACGATGGTTATGTAAGACGTGGACCACGCCAAGACGAGGTGGTATACCAGCTGTGAAGTGAAAGCACTGTACGGGGGGCGAGCTTCATCACGAGTCACGACCCGACTCAGGTATGATTGATCCATTAAATTTAGATTGATCAATTGATATTAGATGATCAAGACCACTCGGGTAATTTATTTTCTTTATGCATTTATTATTTTATGCATTTGCATGTCTTCGGGAAACACATAAAATAATAAATAGGGAAAACGCGATGAATGTTTTTTATTATTGCATGTTTCGTTGTGAGTGCGACAACATAGTATGAACATAATTAATAGAATTTATATTCGTTGAAAATATTAATAACCCCTCAAAGAAATATTAAATCGTGAACGTCTTCCGTCGCTCAAATTTGAACAAAATCGGGTGTATGAGGTGCTCGTTTGCCAAAGTTGTGGGTGACTCCTATTATCGGGGATTTTTTATGACAGTGACGAGTTAATTGAAGTTGACATCAAAGGAGTAGTCAAAGCTAGCTTGTTGCAACTTTAGAGTCAACCGTTGAGTAAATAATGTTTATGATTTTAGAAGTTGGGACTTCACTCAACAGATCAAGAATCTGTGAGTTAACGTGGTTGGCCAGTCAAACGTCTATCATGAAACTCTACGAGTAGTGGCTTAGACATAGCTTGTAGATTATGAGGAGCAGTTTCAAGGATTTTTGCCACTGGAATACTCAAACGACGGAGTATTCCGAATCTAGTAGAGAGGGGCACTAGAGTTCGATAAAATGGTGGAAGACATTTAATGATTAAATTAATCGATAATGTCTAAATCAGTGATCAAGATAAAAGTATCAATCTGCTAGTTTTTGTTTTTGTAGAAAATGACAAGTAATATCTGTTATGAATATAAGAGAGATATTTTCAGTAGGTAAAACTGTACTAGAATGCTCAAATACAATGAAAAATAGGTATAAAATTGCAAGTAGAAGAACCTGGAAGACTACTTCCCTGTATATCTTGCCTGATGAAGAGAGCTCCAAGCTGAAGGTTGGCCCACCACTCTTCCCACGACTGAACCCTCAGTCAGTTGCAACGGAATTTTCCCCGATACCCTCAATGGAAACTCCAACTGTATTAATAGCTCTTTCTTACCAAACAGGTTAACCGCCCCCTATGCCATATTTACCACCTTACCCTTCCTCTGATAAGTGTGCATTAAAGGGGGCTCAATCCATCATTACTAACATTTCACCCGTCCTCAAAAAAACACCTTGTCCCCAAGGTGGAAGTTAGGAAACTGTGAGCAAATCAGCTCGGTGTCTTCCCATGTCGCCTCCTCACACGGCCTACCCTTTCATTGTATGAGCCACAACCCCTGTGAAAGCCCGGTTGCTGGTTTAGTGGCAAGTACATCTGTCGGTTCTGCTCCTGCAGTGAAAGCGTTGTCCTGTACTTCTGGCAAATCAGTCTGCACCGCTGACTTCCCTACCGCCTGTTAGAGTTGGGTGAATTCGTGTAGTATTTGGCAAGTGAGAGTTTGTAGGCCGTGTTTCCCAGCCGAGCTTGAATGTGGTACAGGCCATAATATCTTGCTACTAGCTTGGGGTTAAGCTTGGAAGATTTGGAAGTTTGCACGTTAGGGTAAGCTTAACAACCACCAACTCCCCCACCTCATAAGATACATCTCGCCGGTGTTTGTTGGCATAATGTGTCATCAACTTTTGAGCACGAGAAAGATTACTCCGGAGATGGAGTAAAATTTGATCCCGCTCTGCGAGGGCTGAAGCAACTAAATCTACTGGTGTTTCCTGCTAACGAACTGCAATGCCGTTAGTGGCCTCCTGACATACACTACCTCAAAGGGGGTCAGTTTGGTGATGCGTGGGAAGTAGTGTTACAACAAAATTCTGCCCATGGTACCCAACACGCCCAAGAAAGAAGTCGTTCCGAAGCAAAGCAATGAAGATAAGTTTCTAAACATTTGTTGACTGTCTCTGTTTGTCCATTTGTTTGGGGTGGTTAGAGGAACTCATTTTCAACGTGATTCCCTCCATTCAGAACAATTCTTTCCAAAAATTACTAACAAAGATTGGGTCCCGGTCACCGACAATGGAGCTGGGAATCCCATGTAAGCGGACCACTTCTCTAACAAAAACCTCAGCCGCTGATTTAGCTGTATAGGGATGTCTTAATAGCACAAAATGTGAATATTTTTAAAGTCGGTCCACAACAACAAGTACAATAGTAAACCCCTGTGATTTAGGCAGCTCGGAAATAAAATCCATCGATATTTCGCCCCAAACTAAATCAGGAATAGGCAGTTGTTGTAGGAGACCCAACACTTTTTTGTTGTTGACATGTGTCACATTCTTGAACAAACTGCATGATACGTCGTGGCATCCCCTTCCAAAATATTTCTGCTGCCGGACGTTTATAAATCTTGTGGAAGCCCACATGTCCGCCTACCGCTGAAGAGTGGAAATAATGCAGGAATTTGGGTGCGAGGCTAGATTGGCTGGACAAAACCAGCCGCCCTTTCTTGAATAACTGCCCACCCTGCAGGCTGTATCCAGGGTATGATTTTGGCAATTTTTCAATAGCATCAATGATTTTCGTTCTGGATCTTGCTGTATTTCTGTTTTAGCGTTGTAGGTTGAGAAACCCCTTTGCCTTCTTACTTCAAAGTGAGGCGGAGACATTCTTTTATAATGAATGAAAAAGACCACATTGGACCCCAAGTCCGATATGGGAAACAGACTCAAACACTCCCCCTCAAGCTAGGCGTACCTAGCTTGGACACATAATGAAAAGAAAAAAAAAAGATGCTAACACTCCCCCTCAAGCTGGACATGCCCAGCTTGATGACAAATACAAGACAAAAACAGAAGAAACGGAAATAATAAAATCGTTGATGCTGCTCCCCCTCAAGATGGTAATGTGATGCCGCTGAAAAAAAAAAAGGATGGGTCATCGTCGGAAAAGTGCGGGGGCGGACAACAGAGCGTCGGGAAATCCACACTGGCAGGTCGGTTGTCAGAGCATCGGGAAAATCCGCACTACGGGCTGGTCGTCAGAGCGCCGGGAAATCCGTAATGTCGGGCCGATCGTCAAAGCGCCGAGAAATCCGCTCGGGAGGGCCGGTCATCAAAGCGTCGGGGAATCCCCAGGAGGCACCGGCGATGGGATGCGGTGATTCCGCAGGAGGTGCCGGGCAGGGAGGTGGGGATTCCGCAGGAGGCACCGGGCAGGAAGGCGGGGATTCCACAGGAAGCAGGAGGAGGCCGGCATGGAGGGAGCAGTTGTTGATGCGTCGCGCAAGGAGCAGGAGGAACTGGAGCCGCCGGGCGAGCTCCTGGACGAGGCCGGCAGGGAGCGGCGCGAAGATCCGGGTCGTCGGGCAAAGCTGCTAGGACGAGGGCGTCGGGAGTCTCGCGCAGAGGGGCCGGGAGGGCTGCGCTTGGGTCGGGAGCAGGAGCGCCGGAGAGTCGTGCACAGGGAGCCGCGTAGGGCAGGCTGTCGAGGATCGTGTGGAAGAAAGGAGCTGCGGCTGGAGGAGAAAAAAAATCGGGGTGCCTACGCCGGGAGGGACCCGCGACGGTAGTCGGAGCCGGGAGGAGATCCGCACCGAGATGGTGTGGGGAGAGGCCGTTGGGGATCCGAGAGCGAGCCGCAGCGGCTGGAGGCGCGCGCAGGGAGCAACGCAAAGAGGCGGGTTGCGGGCCGATCTCGCCACAAGGAGGCAGCGGGAGTGGCCGCCTGGAGGGAACCGGGACGGCCGCGGTCGTCTGGAAGCTGTGCGGAACCGCGACGGATGTGCGGCGTCGGGATTGAGAGATGGCGACGACAACGACGTCAGGACCGGGCGACGACGGCGGGATCGGGATGTGCGGCGTCGGGCGACAATGTCTGAGCGGGGCCGGTCTTCGCCGGGAAGTCGTAGGAGAGGCGGCAGCGAGGAGGTGGCTGCGCTAGAGAAGCCGACGTGGGGAGGTGACCACCGGGAGGGAGACGCTACGCGTAGGGGGAGGGCCGCTGGGGGCCGACGACGTCGCGCGCAGGGAGCAGCTGGGAAGAGGCGGGCCGGGAGTCGCGCGGGAGGACGGGGCCGTCGCTCGCTGCGGGGAGGGGTGTCGGGGAAGTAGGCGCCGACAGGGGGGAGATCCACTGAAGATGGAGGCAGGGCCAGGGTGAACCGAGAATCCGCAGAGGCCGGCTAGGGGCGGCGGCTGTTTTATGGCTCAATGGCCTTTGGCAGAGCCGCCGCCCCCCACCGGAGAAATTATCAGGAACCCTAAACGGGATAAAAAAATAGATGGGAGGGAGGGCTTGGGTTTAGAAAACCTCCTCTGATACCATGTAGGTTGAGAAACCCCCTTGTCTCCTTACTTCAAAGTGAGGCGGATACATTCTTTTATAATGAATGAAAAGGACCACAGTGGACCACAACTCCGATGTGGGAAACAGACTCCAACAAGCATCTTTTTCCATCCAGAACGGCTCTGAAACCGCAGTTCTCAATTGCTTTTCTTCCGCACTGCTGTCCAGTTCATCTTCGGTCATTCGGGAAAGAGAATCTGTTGCCCGATTTTCCTGTATGGGTTTGTAAACTACCTCAAAATCGAGTCCTAGAAGTTTCGTCAGCCAATCTTGTTGGTTAGCCATGTGGTGCCGGCTGTGGAGATGTTTGAGAGCCTTATGGTCCGTGTAGACTACGAAATGTTTTCCAATCAAATATTGTTTCCAGTGGTTCACAGCAAGGACAAGGGTCATTACCTCCTCATTGACTGATTTAGAGAGATTGGATTCTGCTAAAGCTTTGCTTCAGTCTGCAATTGGCCGGCGTGATTGCATTAAGACTGTTCCAACTCCCCTTCCCGATGCATCACATCCTATGACAAATGTCTTCTGAAAATCTGCTAAAGCCAACAACGGGGCAGTTGTCATACATTCCTAAGGTTGCAAATGCTTGTTCAGCCGCTGCATTCCAAAAGAATTATCCTTTTTGGTTAGCTCGGTGAGGGGTTTGACAATCTTTCCATACCCTTCAATAAATTTCCGATAATACCTCGTAAGGCCCAGGAATCCCTGGACTCCTTTCACAGTTTTGGGGCATGGCCAGCCTTGAGCACATTCTATCTTCTTAGGATCCATGGATACCCCCTTACATGAGATAATGTGTCCAATGTATTTCACCGACAGGTGTGCAAAAAAACACTTTTTCCTGTTCACCAAAAGTTGATTTTCTTCCAATATTTGGAAGGCCGACTCAAGATGGCTTTCTTGCTCAATCCATGTCTTGCTATAAACAAGTATGTCATAAAAAACACCAATATGTACTTCCTAAGAACCCCTTTAAATACCCTGTTCATGGTAGATTGGAAGGTGGTAGGGACATTCATCAGCTCAAATGGCATGACAAGAAATTCATAGCGCCCTTCATGTGTTTTGAAAGCAGTCTTACAAACATCCTCCCCCTTACACTCAAATCTGGTGAAATCCGGACATCAAATCAAGCTTGGTGAAGAATCAGGCGCCATGTAACTCATCCAACAACTCTTCTATAATAGGAATCGGAAATCTATCTGAAATCGTCAGTTTGTTCGGCGCTCTATAATCCAAACACATCCACCAACTTTCATCTTTTTTTCAGACTAAAATGCTGGGGTTGGAGAAAGGGCTATTGCTATGTCGGATCATTCCACTTGACAGCTCTATAATCCAAACACATCCACCAACTTTCATCTTTTTTTCAGACTAAAATGCTGGGGTTGGAGAAAGGGCTATTGCTATGTCGGATCATTCCACTTGACAACATTTCTGTTATTTGTTTTTCTACCTCGTCCTTTAAATAGTGTACCAACTTGTAAGGCCTGATATTAACACACTGCCCCTGCTACCATGGTGATTGCATGATCTGTTTGTTTGGTTGGCGGTAGCCCTCTGGGTTCCTTAAACAAATTCTGAAACTTCTGCAGCACAATATTCAACTGAAGCTGACCGCTTGTTCCCCCCCAGGTCTCCCCACCCGGGAGACAGTAGTTGAGTTTGCCAATACCACCCTTCTAAAAGTAGTGATTTTGCTTGGACCTACTGCTGCTTGTTCACCGGCTGTCTTTGACTTTCGGTCACCCCTGCAATTTTATTTCTTCTCCTTTCCAAGTGGATTCCGTAGTCTTGTGGCTCTAATTTGTTAGGACATTTCCCAGAATCTTTAACCATTTCATACCCAAGACTAAATCCGGTTCCCAGTGTTGAACACAAATGCCTCACCAGTAAAAGGTACATTTCCAAGGCTCACATCCATTTGATGACACTCCTTTAGATATTGCCTGATATCCATTCCCAAGCTTAATTCCGTAGAGCATAGTTCGACTCACCTCGACATTTGTTAGCTTTGCAAGGGACTTAGAAATAAAATTACGGCTTGCTCCACTGTCAACGAGTACTGCCATTGACACCCCTGTTAAAATTCCAGCAAAAGTCATAGATTCTGCTCCTGCTATACCCATGCTGTGGAATTCAACCTGGCCACCTGCCTGCCCTTCTTCATGTTGTTCCTCACCCACCTTCCCTGTTTCCTCCGGTCTAGAGTCGAATTCATTCTCCGACTCAATTTTGGGTTGTTCGTACTCCCATATCAACACAGTGTTTGTTTGGGCATCTATGCATTGGATTATACGACCGACCACATCGGAAACAAAGCCCTTTTTATTTACACTCTTCACGCTCCTATTGGCTAATTGCTCGGACCCCACTCCAACGATTCTCCTCTACTACTATTTTTAAATCTTCTTCTCTTCTATTTCGCTCTACATTGGCTCAGTTGGTAGGGGGACTCGACTTCAGGGTCCCAACTCCTTGTAGTAGAGGTAGTGGTGCAGGTTGCCTGAGGTTCCCCTTGAGGATCCCTTCTCCTATTAACTCCCTTTCAATTTTTCTTGCCAAAACAAGCATTATGAGTTTATATGTCGGTTCATGAGTCGAAATTCGGTTTTCAATCTCGTTTCTCAACCCCCATGAAAAGCTCATATACCAAGGTTCAGGAAAATCCGGAATTCTTAGCACAACCTGCTCGAATTTCTCTATGTACTCGTCTACCGAACCGGTCTGCCGAAGCGTCTTTAAGTATCTTAACGGATCTTCCTCAGTGGTCTTGCCGTACCTTTCTATGATGGCGATTTTAAATTTCTCCCATATCGGTCCTGGCATGGCGCGATGCCAGGAGAGAAACCAATATAGTGCAGTTCCTTCCATACAGATTTGGGCATAATATAGTCTCATTTATTCTGGTATGCGATTTATCTGGAAATACGTACTTGCTTTTGCGGCCCATCCAAACGGGTCTTCTGCAAACGACGACAACTCCACCTTACTACATTTTGCATAGCATCAGTGCAAACAATTTCATCGGACGCCGATTCCTCTGGTTTTTCTCCGACTGCCGCTCTCTCCTATCTATTTTCCGGTTTTCGATCCTCTCTCCACCTGAAGCTTAATTTCCTTCAACCTTTCCGGTGTGTGCTCTTCCATATTGCGCATTTGAAGCGCTGCGTGCTCCTCCGACTGCAACGCTAGGTCCTGTGCTACTTGTTGACTTTCATTCTTTACCCGTATCATTTTTTCCTCGCTGTCCTGTACTGTTGTCACCGCTTGCTGAAAGCCTTCCAAAGTTTTCTCGATGGTCGAGACTCGGTTCTTTATGATCGCTCGATCCAGCAATGTCTTTTTTTTCTCCAAGTTTGGACTTCCCCAGCGGAGTCGCCAATTTTTTTATGAATAAAAGAGAGATAAGGAGCTGAGAAGAGAGATGACTGCTGTAGTATATATTTTCAGTTGGTAAAACTCTGCTGGAATGCTCAAATACAATGAAAAATAGGTAGGTATAAAATTACAAGTAGAAGAACCTGGAAGACCACTTCCCTGTATATCTCGCCTGCAGAAGAAGAGAGCTCGAAGCTGAAGGTTCGCCCACCACTCTTCCCACAACTGAACCCTCAGTCGGTTTCAACAGAATTTTCCCCGATCCCCTCTCAACTGAAACTCTAGCTGTATTAATAGCTCTTTCGTACCAAACAGACTAACCACCCCATATGCCACATTTACCACCTTACCCTTTGATAAGTGTGTATTAAAGGGGGCCTCGAACCATCATTCCTAACAATATCACAAGTGCACTGCAATTAATTATGGACAAAGTTAATGTCCTCACTGGCACGAGTTTCCAAGAATAGTTCAGGCGCTCGCGCATAGTTCTACGATATAGGAAATTTAAGGTATTGGTGTCCTCACTACTTGTTGAACCACCTCCAAAAGCGAGTGTAAAAGATGCTTACAGGAGACTCATGTATGACGCATTTGATGTTTACATCATGATGATATTATCAACGTCCGATGTGAGTTGTGGATACAACATCGGGACATGGATGGTTCTACATATTGTCCCATCTTCGAGAAGCTTGTGAGGAGAAAGTGAAGCGAGATATGAATGAGTATTGATTATACTGGATACGTGTAAATATGAAAGATGGATCACGTTCTTTCAATACATCTCATTCTTATATCTTTATCACCCATTTACTCCAGTTTCGTTTAAGATTACAAAACGAGTAGAGAAAACCCTTCATTACCTTTTGGGTAAGGTTCGCTAAGATAAATAAGAACTTAAAAAAAGTTTAGTTCTTATGGTGAACAAGTTGAAATACAAGGCGAAAAGGCCAATGACAAGTGTGACACCAAAGACACCTTCGCAATGTCCTTCGAAGAAAAGAGGTCGGTTATCGTACAAAAGGATATTTGCTTCGCATATCGTGAAATAAGTATATAGAAGTTTAAATGCTATGAACTGAATTGAAGAAGCAAATAGTCACTTCTTCTTCAGGTATATTCATCATTATATGTAATGTTTCTATTTTACTTCTTGGGTATTGAGTACAATATGCTTATCACATATGTGTATTTGAACACAGTAACCATTACAAGAAGTAAGGTGTGTTCTCCAAGCGGTTGAGAAAGGGTGGTTCCTAAGTCAGCGGTGAGAAATACACAACTTCTAATTGCCAAGTTTATTGATTCTAATTGAACTTTTTTAAAGTATTATCAAAACATTTATCTCACGTGTCCATTGGATACCGGGAGACATTATTCCAGTTTTGGAATGAATGTTCTATATTAACTAAAGGTTTAGTAATGCTCGAATCATTGGCAATACCTGATGAATATAAAATGTGACTCATTATACCCAGTTGTGGCAAGATGGTTCTTTGTCAAGCAAAACTAAGTGGTTGTCAAGGATGTACCCAATATAGTTTTAGACTCTGGAGTTAGACTTTAGGTATTATCGACACACTTATGTACTTGGTTTTGGACAAAGAAATTGTTGAATCCAGTTAATTGTATTTCCGGGTAAAAGGTATTTTCGAGTCCCACATCGGATTATTCCACCTTGTAATCCTTTTTATCCATGTATAAAAGAATGTCACCTCACCTTGAGGTAAGGGGAATTCACCATCTACATGGTATTAGAGCAAAAATCCCGATAACTTTTCCTCCCATTCGCGACCCTCATTCCTCCCGAAGGAACTTCCCAGCCCGCCTCCCCCTCAGCGTCTCCCGGCCCGCCCTCCTCGGCGCTTCCCGACCTGCCTCCCTCTCGGCGACTCTCGGCCTCACCTCCCTCGGCGACTCCCGGCCCGCCTCCCTCGGCGACTCCCGGCCCGCCTCCCTCGGCGTCTCCTGACCTCGCCTCCCTCAACGGTCTCCCGAACTGCCTCCTGCGGTGATCTCTTGGCCCGCCTCCCGCGGCGGTCTCCAAGCCCGCCTCTCTCGACACCTCCCGGTCCCGCCTCCCTGTGCGACGTCCCGGCCCGCCCTCCTCGACGCTTCCCGACCTCGCCTCCCTCGGCCTCCCTTGCGGTTTTCTGGCCTCGCCTCCCTCGGCCTCCCTCGCGGTTTTTCGGCCCTGCCTCCCTCGGCGACTCCCGGCCCGCCTCCCTGGGCGACTCCCGGCCCGCCTCCCTCGGCGACTCTCGACCCCGCCTCCCTCGACGACTCCCGACCCCGCCTCCCTCGGTTACTCCCGACCCCGCCTCCTGCGATGCGGTCTCCCGACTTCGCCTCCCTCGTGATCTCCCGGCCTCACCTCCTGCGATTGCGCCCTAGTCAGACCACGCGCCCCCTCCAGAAGCCCCATCTCTAGGTCGGACCTCCCACCTTGTGCGCGACGACTCCAGGCGGGATCCCCCCCATTCCCTGAGCGCAAACAGTGCCTCCAGTGGTTGGTCTGCGCCCCTCGTTGTTGGCACCACCCCTTCTTGATGCACCATCGACCGACCCACCTCGGCGAACTTCCTAGCGCATTGTTGACTAGCCCCACCTGTGCGGATTTCAGACTATCCAATGACTGACTCTTTCATCCTTCCTCCACTGATCACCACCTCCACTCGCCTTGTTGATGAGCGGCTTGACTCAACAAATTTTTATGTATGGCGGAAGACGGTACTGATGTCTCTTACTGACATGGATCTCGACTCACACCTTGAGGCTCCTCAACCACCACCGTCAGATCCAAAATACAGGCCATGGAAGCTTGATGACAGCAAAATCTTTGCTTTACTTGTCAATTCTATGGACCGCTCGGTCAAGGATGCAACTCGGACAACAAATACGGTTAAGGAACTCTGGCTTCTTAAACCTTATGTATTTCGAAACAAACAATTTGGCTCGGGTGTCAGACGTTCTTCATCGCCTGTCTGTTATCCGCCAACAAAACCGTCCTTTTCCGACGTACTTCATCGAGTGGAAAGCCCTCAGGGATGAATTAATTGAGTTGTGACTCATTCCTCAAACACCTGAGGCAGCCTTGGCCTAACGGGATCAATTACGTCTCTTTAGCCATCTCTATGGCCTTGATCCCGAATATGCGACAACGCCCACAGGGATGCTCGCTAACCCCTCCTTGCTTGAGATTCTGCTGGTTTATCATCACCTTAGAAAGGCTCATCGGGCTCTTCCCCCACCCACTCATAGCATCGATCCTACTGCCCTTCTGTGCCGTGGCAGTGGACGCTCTTCGGGTGCTCGTGGACGCGGCCGTGGTGAGGGCCGTACTCGTCCTCTATGTCAACACTGTGGTAAGCTAGGCTACCTCATTGACCGATGCTAGGTTCTTTATGGCCGCCCATCTCAGCCACATCGGCAAGGTCAGACTGCGGTCCATGATGCTTCCCCATCAGCTTCTGATCTTCCTCTCTCCATGGTTGAGCTCCAGCTGATTCACACTCATCGGACCACCTTTCTACCTGGTTCTTTTTCGGTATCTATTGCCCATACTGGTGGATCAACTGCTTGTGTCACACATCGCTCACCTGCTTGGATGCTTGACTCAGGTGCATCTGATTATCCCACAGGTAATGCATGTTGCGGAATCGTCGGGAGTCGCAACGACAGAAACAAGAAAGGAAAAGAAAAAAATGCAGAAGAAAGGAAAGCAATAAGAACACAACGATTTACGTGGTTCGGGAATAATCCCTACGTCCACGGAGAGGCAGAACTTCACTAATTCGGGAGCACAAATTACAGAGTTATTCAGTAGTAACCCTAGCCTGAAAATGAGCTATAAAATGGAGAAGACGATCCACTATTTGCACAGGAAGTCCACGTCGCTACAGTGAAAGGCGACCAGTTTTGTCAAAAGTGCTACAGTACAGTTGACTCTGACGTCCACACTGCTACAGTGCCTGTCGGTGTTGGTCGGTCAGCTCCGCTATAGTGGTCAGAGATGCTACAAGCATTCGGCTCAACCGGATCGGGCTACACCAATCCAACAATGCAGGTATGTTATCTACTTACCGTCCGTATACTGGCCCCTCAGCCATCATTGTTGTTGATGGATCTATTATCCCGATTGCGGGATTTGGCACATGCTCCTTGAATTCCTATATTCGCTTGCCATCTGGAGCACATGTGCCTTGAAGTCCTTTTAATCTTCTCTCTATTAGTAAGCCTACAAAGGACTTCAACTGTATTGCTATTTTTACATCTTCTGATGTTGTGTTTCAGGAGCGGACGACGAACCAAGAACTTGGTAGGGGTCAGCTTTGGGATGGGGTATACATGTTCTATGGTCCGACATCAATAGCCTGCACGACACTCTCTGCTCGTGCTTTGGACCTTCATTCTTGGTTGGGACATCCACCTGCCTCCACCCTTCATCAGCTTTTTCCTTATATTCAAACGCATATTTCTTTTCATTGCGAGTCATGTAAATTTGCGAACACATCATCACACATCATATATTCCTCGATTGGTAACACGAGCCTCCAAACCCTTTGATTTGGTTCATTAAGATGTATGAGGTCCCTGTGCCGAGTCACTTATAGTACCGATATTATGTATCCTTCATTGATGATTTCTCGCGTATGACATGACTTTACTTTCTTCGTGACCGGTCTGAGGTGTTACTATTTTTCAGACCTTTTATCACGAAATTCATACTTAGTTCTCCACTTCCTTTGAGCAGTTTCTCAAGCCTAAATGCATCATTCATCAGACATCCTGCTCCGATACACCTTAGCTGAATGGAGCGGCCGAGTGTAAACATCGCCATATTCCGTAGACTGCTCGTGTCCTCCCATTTCACATGCAGGTGCCTCATTTTTTTTGGGGGATGCCATCCTTACTGTTAAATACCTCTTAAATCGTCTTCTTTCTTTTATCCTTCAGGGGGAGACTCATTTTCGGGCTCCGTTCTCCTCTCTCCCTCACCCACTTCCACTCCGTGTGTTTGAGTGTCTGTGTTATGTCCGTGACACTCGTCCCAACCTATCCAAGCTTTCTCCCAAATCCCTCCATTGCATATTCCTCGGATATTCCCGCACTCAACGTGGATACCGATGCTTCTCTCCTGACTTATGGCGGTATATCATCTCTGCTGATGTATCTTTTGTTGAGGGTTCTCCTTTCTCTTTTCCCTCTCCCCATCCAGATACTACCATCGATGATTGTCTTCCTCTCATCATCCACCCACCTTTGGTGTCCCACTCTGCTGATCATCGGTTTGACACTGTCTACTCATGTCGCCCATTGAATGTGTCCCCCGTCCGGGCTGAGGACACCATCGTCCCAGTTTCGTCCGATGCTCCTGCTCTGACAACAAACGACTTGCCCATTGCACTGCGAAAATGTACTCGTTCTTGCCAGAATACTTCTCTTTACACATCCTCATATAGAGGTTTGTCTGTTCTAGAGACGATATCTATTTCTTGCACGATTGGTGACACGAAATCTCACCCTGGGTGGCTTCAAGCAACGCAGGATGAATTGCAGGCTCTGGACGACAATCATACTTGGGATCTGGTCCCCCTTCCGGCAGGTAAACAGGTGGTTGGAAAAAAATGGATTTATACGGTCCGTCTCAATGTAGATGACACTCTATCGCCTTAAAGCCAGACTTGTGACAAAGGGATTTGCTCAGAGATATGGTGTCAACTATTTTGATACTCTCTCCGATTGCAAAGATGACATTTGTCCGATTATCCATTTCTCTTGTTCCTCATCATCATTGACTTCTTTATCAACTTGATGTAAAAAATGCCTTTCTCCATGACTTTCTTAAAGAATAGGTATATTTGCAATAACCTCCTCCTGGCTTTCGTGCCTTCGGAGCCGACTCTCATGTCTGTCGACTTCGTCACTCTCTATATGGCCTCAAGCAGTCTCCTCGTGTTTGGTTTGATCGATTCAGCACCGTTGTCACTACATTTGGCCCATCTCAAAGTATGAAGGACCACACTGTCTTCTACCGCATGACGTCCTCTGACTGTATCTTGCTGGTTGTGCATGTTGATGATATCATCATCATTGAGAGCGACTCAACTGGAATCGCCCAACTAAAGGGGCATCTTCAACACCACTTTCAAACCAAAGATCTTGGTACTCTGACATACTTCCTTGGCATTGAGGTCTCTTGTTCTCCGGACACCATCTTTCTTTGCCAACGGAAATATGCCTTAGATATCTTGCAGGATGTTGGTTTGACTCAGGCAAACGCTGTTGACACTCCTCTTGAGCCTGAGGAACGGTCTCTCTATGACAACACAGACCCATATTCTCACCCAGAGAGATACCGTCATCTTGTGGGAAAACTCAATTATCTCACCATGACTCGTCTAGACATTGCCTGCGCTGTTGGCAAAGTTAGCCAATTCATGGAACATTCAACAAAATCTTAGTGAAATGTTGTCCTTCGCATTGCCAAATACATCAAGAAAGATCCTGTCCGTGGTTTTTGGTATTCACATCACGATCATCTGAATATTGAAGCCTTCTGTGATGCCGACTATGCTGGTTGTCTTGCTACCCGAAAGTTTACTTCTGGGTTTGCCGTTTTTTTGGCAGGTAACCTTATCTCATGACTAAGCAAGAAACAGACTGTTGTCTCCAGATCCAGTGCTAAGTCTGAATACCGTGCGATGATCACGGTCACTACTGAGATCCTTTGGCTTCGTCATCTCCTCCATGAGATTGGTTTTCCACATCAGATGTCTGTTCATATTTGGTGTGATAATCAGACATCCGTGAAGATTGCTTCCAATCCCATCTTCTACGAACGCACGAAGCATATCGAGGTGGATTGTCACCTTTTCGCCATCATCTCGAGCAGTACCATGTCAGTTTCACCCACATACCGACGACATATCACCTTGCCGACATTTTCACCAAAGGCCTCCTGGGAGCTCGACTGAACTCTGTTAGTACCAAGCTGGGCATCCGCAGTATCAACGACCCGGCTAGAGGGGGAGTGCATATGGTCTTGTTTGGTGTCTTTATATTTTGTGGGACTCTTGGTCCAAGCTATCATGTACTAGCTTGAGGGGTAGTGTTGAACCCAGTTAATTGTATTTCTGGGTAAAAGGTATTTTCGAGTCCCACATTGGATTATTCCACCTTGTAATTCTTTTTATCCATCTATAAAAGGATGTCTCCACCTCACCTTGAGGTAAGGGGAATTCACCATCTACAGAAACCTTTAGAAATAAAGGTAAGTCACAAAGCTTTCGGAATTAGTTCAGCTAGAAAGTTTAAACTGTTTCAAGGTTAAGCTAGTGGTAAATATACTTCATAAAATTCCTTTTGTTTAAGAAATGTGAAAGTGGAGTATGATATATGCATGGTCAGAAGATATGAGTTGCTTTGAGCTGGTGTGCTGAAGAATATATTGACCAAACATTCATCGATCATTATAATATAGCGTGAAGTAATTCCTAAATGCATATTACCTTATCCACATCGAAGTGATGATGCCAATAAAGAGGATCAATGATGAGTCTTACATGCAAACATTGATCAAGAAAATGTAGCGTGAAGTAATTCCTAAATGCACATTTCCTTATACACATTAGAGTCATGATGTATGTAAAAGGCGCATCAATGTTGAAATATATATGCATTGTAGTGGCTTTCATTATTTTTCGAGACATTCTACGTAAATAGAGACATTATCCCATAACCATATGTCAACTATAATGACAAATGAATATCATATGAGTTATAATATGATGTAAATTCATTATGTCATAAGAACATGTGTTTAGATGTAAAGAGTTTGTTAGGATATAAACAAACTTGCATCAAACAAAACATAATGTGCATCTAAAGTAATTATCCTAAATTTTTCAAAGAATATTACAGAAATCCCTAAGAAAAGTTATAGTTAAGTGCTAGACTATATTTCTATAAAATGGTACACATCTCTATTTGAGATAGTGAAAGCAAGATTGACTTGAATTTAATAAATGCCAGAGATGTACAATTAATTGGCATAGGAACAAGTTCCACAAGAGCATGTGGAAAATGAATGTTCCAGTGACACTTACTGCTTAGGAAGGTTAAAACCATGATAATAGTTTTACGTTCACCACAGTCGGTGATGCATTATTCTTTGAGAATAATTAATCCTACAAGCAGCATATGGAAATCAGCTAAGATTGACAAGATCAATTAAAATTTAATAATGGATTCCATGTATCGAAGTGCAAGGGCTTATTATTTTGAATACTGCGGTGGGTATTCAAGTGAGACTATACATGGATGGTACAAGCGTGGTACCGATGAGGCTCGATTGGTAATACAAAGTCGTTATGCCTAAATTCATTAAAATTTTACTCGTCATAACTACATACCATAATCATTAAAATTGGGCCTTGGATGTCAAGACCAACAATATGGGAAGGCGTTTATATGATGCAACCAAAAAGGGTTGGTGACAACATATAATGCCAGTAAGGGGTGCAAATTACTGAAATCCAGTTTTGAATTGAAGTAGGCAATAAGATCCTAGAATATTCATTTGGAATGAATTGACGCCATGTGTATACAATAGGTTAGTGGGAGCACCATTGTTTTCCAAGTGAAATATGTTTAATAACATATGGAAAACAACTATTGGTCTTATAGTTAGTTAAGACGAGGATGAAAGTAACTCTCCATAGATTGACTTAAAATAGCAACCTAAGTTCTAAGGAACGAGATCTATTGAGGTGGATCTAATGGTTGCTTAGACCTAATTAATATTACATATACTGACAAGGTATTAAAAAAATATACAAGTTAGAACAATTTGAGAGAGAATTGTTACCAATGTTACATGACATAAATCTCTCCAAGAAGACAAGATGGGGCATAGGAGGAGATTAAAGAAGTGAGTAGAATTCCATAAGCGCCAGTTATGGATTTGTCACATATGCCATGATATGTATTATAAATGATATTGTCAACTTATACTTTATGGTAGACAAATATCATTTATATCCAGGAGAACTGGATGGGAAGTAGTCATAACTATCCAATTGTACTTGTGTAAGTATAAAGGATATGTACCTGGTACTAAGAGATGAAGGGATACTAGTTTTGATGGGACACAGATTAGTCTTCCTTTGGATCAGTATGATCTAAGATCGCAGTCAAGCTAAGGTAATGAGTAAGGGAAGCTCATTCAAGCCGGTGGTAGCCATGTCTACAAATACTAAGTGCGTTGCGAATTCTAAAGTAGCTAAAAAAGTTGTGAAAATACGCAACGATTTGTTCCAGTTCTTGGAATTGCACCTAGTAGGTAAAGTTTTATCATAATGATAATTCTTTTATTGGTACTAGCCAAGATGTCATGTTTAGACTTTGGACAAAAGAAAATATACTCGGGGATATCATCTTTTGAGAAGTCTTACTCAAGGAGGTGAGGTCGTAGATAACAGAAGTGCTATGCAGTGAAGACGTGGCAGACCCAACGACTAAAGCCATAACTTAGCAGAAACATGATCTTATCATGTGAAAGCTAACAAGAATAGCTAGCAAGTTGGCTCTAGTGCAAGTGAGAGTGTTGTAATAATGAGTTCCCTAGACCCAACTTGAACATTATTTTTCGATTACCTACCTTACTATGTATATTATGAGTTATGCATGATGTACACTTACCATTATACTGCTGATATTTCTGCATCCACTATTTAAATGGTAATGTCCATAAATTATTTGTCGTATCAAAATTTTATATAAGTTTTCATACTATAATGAGAACCTCGAGATACTATGACATTAATCTTAAACAAATGTCCTATGGTTTAGATACATCATACTGGTTGAACACAAATGATGTCTGATTATCAGGTGCTGGGGGGTCATAAGCATTGTGACTTCTTCTCACGAAATTCGCACTTAGTGATCTCGAGTGGATGAGATCATGAGGATTGATCCGCCAATCGGAACACCACATGTTTTAAGTGTCATTGGTAGTTCCTATCTATGAACACGTTTAATGGTCTCCAAACTTGAGATTAATGATGTATACCATTTGATCGCGTACTTTGATGCAAGGTAAAAACCATAGCATTGAAGTTGTGGTGAGGTAGCTTGTGTTGGGTGTGTCATTGGTGGTATGACATTGATTGAATAACCAAGAAAGGATTTGTCGCTTCTGATAGAAGAGATATCTCGGGCCCAATTGATTAGAATGGTAGTACCTTCACTAAATCCATTACCACGGTAGAAGAGGTAAGTCCGTCTAGTAAGGTCAACGAATAATAAAGTAAGGATGATGACACTAAGTGTGCGTCCTGCTTTATGAGATATCGCGTGACAAAGAGATTATATTACATAGTGGGTGGTCGTAGAAAATGGTGTCATTATGACTTTTCTTTATTTCCTTAGAGGCCTTGATGAGTTGCTAGATTCCACTTCTGATCTTTGAATGATATTCACTGTTATCGAGATAAGGGCTTAGAGGTTCTCACATAATAGCGTATTCAAGTGTCTTCCCTGTTATGATAAATAGGTGTGTAGGACATGGTGGGCCCCACCATGGGGCCTGAGATGTATCCAAGATTATCGATCATCAACGAATAAAGAAATTCATTATTATTTGAGTATAGAATAATTGATTTGAATTTATTTATTAAAATTATTAACAAGGTATTAAGTGAATACATGGAAAAATATTATACGAACGAATATTATTTTAATTTTCAAGGTTTGTTTAATATTGTGGGAATTTCGAGTCGAGTTAATGACTCGGTTTTATCATGTAATATATCTATTATGTATTACAAGTATGCGATAAAATATAAATAACGTTTATGACGTGGTTAGTTTGCCATAACGTGTCATTTATTACTTATTTAGTGGGCGTTGGATATACGGGGGTCGGGGAACTCTTTGAGGGTGTTTTGGACATCCACTATATAAGCAGGGGATGTGCTCTATTCCATTGACTATTCATTCCAATGGAATTGAGAGCATTTGTCTCCTCCTGCATCATAGAGAGAGAAGGTCGTCATCTGAGTATCGAACTAAGAACACCTTTGCGGATCGAAGAGACGAGATCGAGGTGATCGTCGCGACGTTTAAGGAATCGTCGAAACTTCACGCTAGTACTCGAAATTCGACGATTGACGTTTGTGTGGATTCTTGAAGCGTGTGTGGACGATCTAGAGGGGTTCGAGTTCAGATCCTTTGTGTAACGGTCGCCGCCGACGAGCTGGTGTCGAGTGCGTTTCGATTCGAACGAGGTAACCGTTCGGTTTAATTTTTTGTTATTTGAAATATTCACGTGAGATCTTCCGACTTCTATTGGAGCTCGGATCCCTGGAGATGACAAGGTTGCATTGCTCCGGTGATAAAAAATTTAAAACCTTCGGCACACTGGCTTCCGCTGTGCGCCCCAGTACCAGCAATTAAACCCCTGAGATTTGGGTAGCCCGGAAATAAAATCCATTGATATGTCTTCCCATATCAAGGCTGGTATTGGCTGTGGTTGTAGGAGCCCCGGGAGAGACATGGTCTGACACTTTAGTCATTGGCAAGTATCGCATTCCGTACAAATTGCATAATGCATTTTGACATTCCCTTCCAAAATATCCCCGATGCCAGCTTTTTATAAGTTTTGAGGTAGCCAACATGGCCCCCCACAGCTGAAGTGTGGTAGTAGTGCAGGAATTTTGGGATAAGGGTAGACTGTCGGGACAAAACCAGCCGCCCCTTTTTAAACAACAACCCATCTCACAAGCAATAACCTGGACACGCATCCGGCTGTTGTTCTATCACAGTATATTTTCAGTTCCGGATCTTGCTGTAACTCTTTTGATAGTGCCCACTTCCATCCAAAACGGTTCAGAAACTGCTGAGCCCAAAATCTTGTCCTTGGAATAACAGTATGTTTCTCCTTAAGTTATTCGGGAAAGTGAGTCTGCTGCCTGGTTGACACATCCCGACTTGTACTTCAAAATAGAGTCCCAAAAGTTTTGTCTGCCGGTTTTGTTGGTTGGCACCAACGGCAATGCTTGAGTACTTTATGGTTGGTGCGGACCATGAAATGTTTGCAAACCAGATATTGCCACTGATGGTTCACTGCTTGTACAAGCACCATAACCTCCATCTCATAAACCGATTTGGAGAGATTAGCTTCATCCAAGCCTTACTAAGACAAGCCATTAGCCTGTGTGCTTGCATAAGGACAACTCCGACTGCCCTCCCCAAAGCATCACATTTGATAATAAATGGCTTCTGAAAATCTAGTAAGGGTAAAAGGGGGGTGGTAACCATACATTTCTTTAGTTCTTCAAAGGCTTGTCCAGCCGTTGCACTCCAATAGAAATTGTCTTTTTTGGTTAATTCGGTGAGTGACTTGACAACCTTCCCGTAGCCTTCGATAAATTTTCTATAATACCCTGTGAGGCCTAAAAATCCCCGGACTCCCTTGACAGATTTTGGGTGTGGCCAACCCAAAATGCACTATTTTTTTTGGGTTCATGGACTCCCATTTGGTGAAAATAATACGACTGAGATACTCGTTTTTTAGCTGAGCAAAGAAACATTTCTTCCTATTAGCCTGAAACTGATTCTCCCGCAACACCCTGAATGCTGCCTCTATGTGAGAAATATGGTCGGGCCAAGACTTGCTATAAATTAGGATGTCATAAAAAAAACCAATATGTTCTTTCTCAAAGATTTCTTTAGCACCCTGTTCATGGCAGATTGGAAGGTAGCCAGAGTGTTCATCAGTCCGAATGGCATAATGAGAAACTCATAATGCCCCTCATGCGTGCGAAAAACAGTTTTGCCAATGTCTTCTGCTCTCACACGAATTTAGTGAAACCCAGATTTAAAATCGAGCTTCGTAAAAAATCGAGCGCTATGTAATTCGTCCAGGAGCCCCTCTATTACAGGAATCAGAAATCCGTCTGGAATTGTAAGCTTATTCAGTGCCTGGAAATCCACACACATTCGCTAACTTTCATCCTTTCTCCAAACTAAAATTACGGGACTAGCGAAATGAAATGACTGTTGCTATGTCGAATTATCCCACTTGTTAACATTTCAGACACTTGCTTCTCTACCTCATCCTTAAGGTGATGCTCCAATTTGTATGATCTAATATTCACAGGAGTGGCCCCTGCCACCAAAGTAATAACATGGTTTGTCGATCTGCTTGGTAGCAGCCCCTTCGGTTCATCAAACAATGTCTGAAACACATTTACCATGATTTCCAACCGTTGCTGGCCACTCCCTTCCCTGATCTCCTCGCCCGCAGGAGATGTTAACCGTGTTTGCCAAAACGATCCCTCCAGGAGCAATGACTTTGACTGAACTTTCTGGAAGCTCAATGGATTCCCGATTTCTGGTAGTTCCATGTAATTTCAGTTCCTTCCCTTCCCTTAAAAATTCCATGGTTTTGAGGCCCCAATTTGTTAGGACATTTCCCAGACTCTTCAACCACTTCACACCTAACACCAAATCTGCCCCTTGTCAAACACATAAACTTCTATCGTGAAGAGGTAATTCTCGAGGCTCACCTCAATCTGCATGCACACCCCTTGAGATATTGCCCAGGATCCATCCCAAAGTTTAATTCCAAATGGCTTTGTCGGGCTTACCTCTACATTTTCCATCCTATTAAGAGTCTTGGAGATGAAGTTATGGCTGACACCACTGTTCACCAAGACTACCACCGATGCACCTGCAAGTTGTCTCGCGAAGGTCATTGATTCAGTTCCTGCAACTCTCAAGCTATGGAATTCCACCTGTTCACTTGCCTGTTCCTTCCGTAGTTGCTCAGGTTCCTCCTCATGTTCACACCGCCCGGTGTGAGAACCAGCCTCCTGCTCTTCCTCAGGTTCTTCGTACTTCCAAACCATCACCCTCAGGTGTTTGTCAAGACATCTGTGTATTGGGGATGTAAGGTTGGTCGCATTGAAAATAGAGTCCCTTCTGTTTGTGCTCCTCTCATTTCTCCCAGCTGATAGCCCTGTCCCCTTTCCAGCAATCTTGTCCTACCACTCATCGTAAATCCTCTTCTCTTTTATTTCGTTCGATTAAGTTTCGGTTCACCGGAAAATTTGTCGCCACAGCTCCAGTCCCTCGTGGTACTGTCAGTGCTACTGGCCGCTCGCGGATGCTCTTGAGAACACCTTCACCCAATAGTTCTCTATCTTCCTGGCCAAAACAAACATCCTGATTTTGTTAGCCGGTTCGTGTGTTTCGACTCAATTCTCAATCTTGGATCGCAATCCTCCCATGAACAATCTCATGTACCATGACTTAGGGAAGTCCGAAATTCTCAATGCTAATTGTTTGAACTCTTCAATGTAATCATCCACCGTCCCAGTCTGACGTAGTATTTGCAAATACCTCGGTGAATCTTCTTCTGTAGACTTCCTGTATTTTTCTATGAGTGCTAGTTTGAACAACAGCCAAGTTGAGCATGGCATAGCTCTATGCCACGCCAAGAACGAGTATACAGTTGTTCCTTCTATGCAAATTTGCGTGTAATGAAGCTTCATATCCTCTAGAGTTCGATTTATCAAGAAATATGTATCACTTTAGCTATCCATCCAAATGGATCGTCTCCTGTGAATGTTGGCAGCTCCACCTTCCTCATCACGTTCTGAAGTCAATCTTTTAGAGTGTAATCATCAGGTACCAGATTGTCCCTCAGCTTTCTCCCAACCTTTTCACTACCCCAACCACCATCTCCAGGATTCGCCGGCGTGGCTTTGCTCTTTTTCCCGGTTTCGGAGCCTCGATCCACTAGTAGCTCAATCTCCTTCACTCCATCCAATGTCCGTTCCTCCATATCGCGCATTCGAAGAGCTGCACGCTCTTCCGATTGCTGCACCAAATCTCAAGCTGCTCGATGACTGTCATTCTGAACTCGTATCATCTTTTTCATACTCTCCTCCATCATTGTCATCGCCTATTGAAAAATTTTCATTGTTGACTCGACAGAAGAAACATGGTTCTCCATCCCCATTTGCATTCAATCATGAAGGAACGTTCGTCGCAAACGTTATGGTAGTCGGCATGTTCGTCCTCCTATGTTGACTGTTTATCTGCTGCGATCTCCTCTTAGCAGCTGTCCGATCGTCCACCCAGCGCACACTAGCTCCTCAATGTCGTCTGACTCAGCTCAGCGGCGAACGCTTCCCCAGTCACAATCGGTTCCCAGCTTTTGATTCCTCTTCGATTGTTTCTCCCACTCGAGTTCCCTAGCGGGGTCGCCAAAATGTTAGGACAAAATCCGTGAGAGAGAAATATGGATTCAAACAGGATTCATGTGTATTTTTGTGTAAATGTAATGCGTAATCTCTAGTTACAACTACAGAAGTAAAAGAAACTCAACAAGAACCTGGAAGTCCACTTCCCTGATTTTACGCCAGTTGCATGAAGGGAAACCCAAGGGAAGCCCACTTCCCTCCCTCCTTTGTGAACTCAAACTGATTTCCTAACTGAATGTCTTCCCCAGAAGATTCCCACTGTACAAATAGCCCCCCTGCACCACAAATGTCTTAACAACTTCCCTTGTCGGCATTTACCATCCTGCCCCTCCACGCTTATAGGTGTGAATTATTGGGGGCCTCGAAATAACAAGTGGGTCACCTCCCATGTTACTAACAAGATTAAATTCTGTTTGGGATATTGGGTTAGTCAACTCGTGTTTGAAAGCACATTTTTAATAAGAAAATGGCTTTGGTAATTCTCCTTAGATGATAATGAATACTTAAGAACCGTATGTAAATGAATGAAATGGCAAAACTTCTATCCTTAGAAGCTTGTAGACTTGCCATTTTCTAGGTTGATTAGAGGAACTGGATTCTACATTGAGAGAATGTTAGGAAGGATATCTTTCATGGACTTTGAACTCTTTAATTCTTCATGTATCCCTTTGTTTTTATTTTACATTAAATATGAGTTAGTGATCTCTTCAAATTTTATTTTCTTCTCAAACCTCAATATCTAGTGGAGATGATTTTTCTGCTCTGATTTTGGCACACTTGATTTTACTGAAGCATTTTTTTAGGTGAAATTATTACTCTCTAGTTTCCTTGTTTTTTTACTTATAAAAGAAAGCCACTAAAAGAGGGAGTGGCATCCATTACAACCTCTAATACAAACCAAGCTAAAACACCTAGGTAGACAAATAATCTTTCAATAAAATTTCAGTGGTGCCTTTTGCCACACAGAAAGTCCAAGTCCTCCCTCAGCTTACGGGTAATCGATCGAGTATGAACATGCGCCCAAGTGGTACCAAAATCATCTTTTTCCAACAGATTCTTCTTTTTGGACCTTTTCCTTTCCCATCTGGAGGTATTCTGCTCCTGATCCTCCTCATCAAGTAAGTCAAAAGGATTTGAATAACCAAATCTGTATCCAACTGTTCTTGGTGAGGAAGAGAGGCCAGTTTGAAAAATTCACGAATCACTTCTTTAGCATGGGTGTAGAAGTCTTTCTGTTGGTGCTCTGACTAGTGGGCCTTATTTGATCCAACAGCTGCCCCACCTTGAGGAACACTCGGCACCACATCCTCATAAGAACCCCGACCATCCAAACCTGACATGCCCTGGACAGCTCCCGACAGTGAATTCAGGAGCATCTTTGTTCTACTTAAACTTCTGGGCTGCCTTTCCAAATTTACCATTCCCACCAGAGCTCTGATTTTCATTTGGGCTGTGGTTCTTGTTGCCCTTTTTCTTTTTCTTCCATTTGAATTCATTCACTTCGCCCTCCATAATGTTTTAAAAGGCAATTGTTTTTAAGAATGTTCGACATTTCACTTAAATTTAATGATATTTATCCAGTCAAACTCTTCCACATGCTAGTATTTTCCTTGATATTTGTATGATGCTTTAGAGTTGGTGGGAAAACCAAGCTGTTCTTGTTTTGTATTTTTTCTACTATTTGAGCTATGTGGTGTGTTCTTTTCATTATCTTTGGCAAGAGTAAGTCTTTTAGGTCCAAAACCTATTAAGAAAAGCATATTTGAATTTGAAAGTCTTGTACCTCTATAACATTTTGCTTCTGGTATATTAATAAGACGATCTTTTGTAGATTTTTGTAGTGATCAGTTATTGTCTATTGAGCTTGACAATTACCACTCATCCCCTTTATTTTTTGCGTTCTCATTATTTATGTTTTTGATGTGTCAACAGAGGTAAGTGAAAATGAGTTCAAAATGTAGTGAGCGAACAAGACTTAAAGACAAGCCACTGTTAAAGGTTTTTCCAAGCCAACTGCTATAAAAGTCGATAGCGGATTATGTTTTTGGGGTATCATGTCTCAAAGGAAGGTATTGTGGTGGATCAGTCTAAAGTTGAAACCATTAAAACCTGATTGCAACCAAAATCCTAAAGGGAAATTTGGAGTTTCCATGAGCAAACGTCTTTCTATTATGGGTTGGTGCATAAATTCAGCACCGTGATGACACTGATCATTGAATGCATGGAAAGAGGAAATTTTGAATGGTCAACAACAATGAACCTAACATTTTAATCAATCATGGAGAAGCTATGCAAGACAACCGTCTTAAACTAGCATTATTTTGAGCAAGTCTTTGAAGTTGAATGTGATGCAATTTGGAGTGGAATAAGTGTTTTTCTCTTCTTATGCAGGCATCCTATGACCTATTTTATTGAACAACTAAATGAATTAAGGAAGTGATACAACATTTACGGCAAGATTTTTATGCACTTGTTTTGGCTTTAGATCATATTGGTCACACTACCTGACGCCAAAGCATTTTGTTATTTATTTTGATCATCCATTGGAGAAAACAAGTTTGTATTATTTCGCTCAAGTTCTCTATTGTTCTTTATCCAAGTCCTTTAGCCAGGATTGGTGGTAGATTTTCATCACTGGTGTTTTGCCTTTATATTATGAACTCATTTTCATTTATCTCATTTGACACATCAAGTGGTATCAAAGTGAATCTAGCTTGCTAAGCAAGTTGCCTTCCCCCTTTTGGTTCGTTACATAAACAAAAATCATGTTTTGCAATAGTTGAATTCTTGATGGTATCTGGTTTTGATTCTAGTGTACATGTAATGCATTATAGACTTCATTAAAGCTCATTCTCGTTCCAGGGGACATGTCATGATGAGCAAATAATGATTCCGGATCATGGTTCATTTATCCTTTTCTGTATAACAATCATGTGGAGCTGATCTTTTCCTTCTTGGATTGAGCATGGCTCAATCAATCCAATATGAAGTGTGTCAAAATGGTGAATGAAACCCAATAAAACTTGGGCTTCGTTTGACAACACTTATTGAAAACTGATTATAATTCTTGGGGCCTGTTTGATAGCAGTTGTTGAGAACTCTACTGCTCATAGCACTTATCAAATTGCAGGCGGATATTGACAATAGTGGCACCATAGATTACAAGGAGTTTGCTGCTGCCATGCTGCACGCAAACAAGGTTCAGAGGGAGGATCACCTGTATGCAGCTTTCTCTTACTTTGACAAGGATGGGAGCGGGAACATCACTCTGGATGAGCTCCAACAGGCATGCGAGCAGTTTGGGTTGGACGCCACTCATCTGGAAGACGTCATTCATGAAGTCGATCAGGATAATGTAAATGCTTTCTCTAATCAATACCATATCTCCATGCTGCTGGCACTTGTTGATCAAGCATCTGTTGATGATTTTCCCTTGGTTGTTTTTTAGGATGGGCGGATTGATTACAATGAATTCGTGTTGATGATGCATGATACGGGGTTTGGCAAGAAGGGGTTGCAAAACAGCATGAGGGAAGCCTTGAAGCTCGGCTGATATTGTTTTTATCCCTGGGGAATCTAATAGCTCCCAGGTATCTGCCCAGTGATGTTTCATGGTACGTCTTGGGAAACGCCTTGAAAAAAGTACTCAAGTCGGGCTGCATTTTTTTTTAATGTATTAAAAATGTTCTTTTTTGGACATGGAACAGGGTACATGGAGGATGGTGGAGGTGTATAGACGGAATCCGGGTTGGTGTGCCGTGGATTAGTTCCGGTATTGATCCATGAATGTTTGTACCATTAGCTTCATCAGATCTCTCCACCGCCTCAGAATGATTCGGGATGAGGGACGTTGAGGAATTTTCTTTGATTCGGGGAGATGTGATGGGGCTGAAGGAGAAGTTGGTATTGGTTTGGGCAGTATTTGGTGTGATATTGGGTGTCTGTATATGTTTTCAAGTCCCAGGGATGGATCTGGGTTTTGATATTGTTGTTTATGCTACAAATCTTTCAATGCTTTAATACTTTGATAAAAGAAAACAAAAAAACTAGTGTTGTTGAAATGCTGTTAGTCATACATAACTTCCATATACAAAATAATGTACAAAACAATTGAGGCCAAAACACTTGAGCTCTTTGATTCATTCATCACAGATGGAAGTAATCCAAAATACATCCTCAAGATATAAGCATACCCTAGGCATATAAATCATCCCAATATATTAAACCTTCCTAATCAAAGCAACAATAAAGAAGGCAACCTGCCTGACCCATGGCTCAATCTGTACACTCTCTAGCATGCCTTTGCATAATTCACGTATCAACCTTACATTTTCAGGGACGTCTCCTAGTGAATATAGGATGTGCCTTTTAGGCCTTGTTTGGTAGTATAAGCTATTCAAGGGAAAGGAAGAGGGAAAGAGTCTATCATGGCTACCGCTCTTTTCTACTTCTTCAAGACTTTCAACCCTTGCAAAACAAGCGAGAAAAATCTATGAAAAAAATGCACTACTGCTATCAGATAGTAGATGACCTGCAAGAAGATTAGAATATGTAACACAAACATTGAAAGAAAAGAAAGAAAACAAGTTTAGACAATTTTGGTTCCATTTACTTGTTTGGCATGGATGGAAAACTAAATGGGGAACGATAATCCCATCATCCCCTGACAATGACCTCGACCTTGACTCTCATTTCAAGATCGACCTCAATATGGGGTCAGGTCAAGGTTCATAGATCATTGTTTATAGTGGCCCGCCAGAGCAGGGCTGGGGTGGGTGAGTGTGGAATAAGGCGAGGGCTACAGGTCACTGTCTATAAATCAATCATTTGCTTGAGCATGGGTTAGAGTGGGCGATCATAGAGCAAGGGTGGGGCCACAGGTCACCATCTGCAAATTGATTGTCGTATGCAAATTGATCACCATTTGTGAGAGCATGGGTTCGGGTTAGAGGTGGCAATTGGTGACACGAGCATGATTATCGATACATACCAAATACATGATTAAATAAATGGGTTAGGTTTGGGTGAGAGTGCATTACATGACAACACGATAAATGACATGATTATTTAAATTTTTTTTTTATACATGTATTAATAAATAAATTATTTTATTTTAAAGTAAATTAACATCATGTATAAATATATAAATAAACATTTATAAATATATATAAAATACAATAAACATGTATAAATATATATATAAATAAAAAAATCATTTATTTATATAAATAAGGTGCGACATGATTACACATCATAATAACCCATTTAATAAAGAGACCAGGTTTGAGTTTAAGTATCTTGACACAAATATTAAATAGGTCACACAACATGACATGAATTGCCACCTCTAGTTGGGGTGGCCAATTGTGGAGCAAGGGCGTGAGCCACGAGTTGTCGTATGCAAATCGAAACACTATGGTTGTCTGCCAGAGTATGGAGCAAGGATTGGGGCGGCCAAACATGGAGGATGGATAGGGCTTGCAGGTATCTTTCCAAAATTTTCACTTTGGTTTCCATCACAACTCTTCCCTCAGGTTTTGAAAGGGATCTGAATTCCCTTGTTTAAAAGGAACTAATGGTGCTCATTTTTGTTTATAGTGTACCAAACACAATTTCTTCATGTTTCCCTTTCTCTTTCCATTTCCTGGTCATCTTTTTCATCCTACCAAATGAGGTGTTAGGTCCACCGACAAATCAATAGGAGTCTTCCCTGACCATGGACTTACAACCGCTCTCACCAAATGGAACACGCCCCCTCCCCACAATCCACATCTGACACCTCAACGAGGGATGATTTTCATTTGCACAAGCACATAGAGCCGTAGGCCAAGCTTGACATAATCGCTAAATCCAACATTATCCCTAAAGGGGTCAATTTATTTATCAAAACACACAACCCAAGCCCCAAAAAACGAAATATCTCGCACTGAGCCCAACAGGGGTCAATGGTCACTTAATCACAATCCCTCTCATTCGAGGTTTTAATAGTAAGGCGACCATGTTTATCAATCACTACCCATTCTCACAAAAAGACAATCTTGCCTATAAATCATTAGAAATAACTCACTCTTACAATAATGCAACCCATCCACAACCCATCTAAAGCAACCCCAAGGCAATCCATGCCCATACACCAATAGGCCTAACTCATGTGAGGATCATCCAAAGGCCCCATCAATACCTTCCCTACCCAAAATCCATCACGTTCTTTTTCACATACTTGGGTGTTCTCATAAGTCCCAACATACCCAAGTTACTAACTGAACCCACTCTATAAACTACTTTCCTTCCCAAAGGCTCATAACCATTTTGAGATCAAGAAACATTCTTAAATTTCACACCTAATTCCCATGGGGGTGGGGTGGGGGATCTATTCCCAAGAGGTTAGGTATCTAAAAAACCCAAGACAACCAAAATAAAGAAAAGAACGATTTGTGGAATATAGTTTTGTAATCATGCGCCTAATTGTGCAGTAACCACTAGTCCACTATTTTTTAAAAGCAATATTAATTATTTGTGTTTCTAACTATATTTTTTCCCATGGTTGCCAGAAAATGAAAAACATAATCTCTTAAGCATACTCGTAAGTGTGCAATATCCCCTATACCCAAAGTATTGAAAAGTACATTTTTTAAATTGTGCTTTAGTTGAAAACCCTTAGTTAACCACTAACTTTTAAAATCTTCACTTGGAATTCTTGGATGTGCACTAAAATGTACATGCACGAGATACATGTACACATGCATATGATTCAAGATATATATATATATATATATATATATATATAATATGATATTATATATAGTGTACATTTAATATGTGCATATGATGTATGTATTTTTCATGCATGCAATGCATGAATATATTATATATATATTTATGATATATATGATATTCATCTCTCTCCCCAAACGGTTTGATTTTAATTCTTGGCATTTATTTGGAAATTGTTTCATGAGATGAAACATAAAGGTGGTTATGCATTCATATGATGAACGCATAGTATTTATTCATATGTAATGTATGAATAAATGAGATGACAATTAAGGAGCATCCTTGATTGCATATATAAACCACTTCCATGCGATGGGTGTGGATGTGCAATACTTGTGAAGCCTTTGTCAAATATTTCTTCTCCCCGGAGCACTATTCATCTCACCAGAGAAGGTGCTAACACCCCTTCAGTTGCTTGGGTATCCCCATGATACGACCATGGATCCATTGGCCGATGTATCACCTTTAGAGGCAAGGTACATTTGTTCACTACTTTTAGTGATCCATTGGCTGATGTATCACCTCAGAATATTCCCACAGTAGAAATATCCCCCCACACCACAACTATCTAACAACCTCCCTTGTCTACATTTAACATCCCGCCCCTCTTCTTATAGGTGTGAATTGTTGGGGGTCTCTAAATAACAAGCGGGTCACCCCCCATATTACTAACATTCTGCCCTGCCTCATAAGACACCTTGTCTCCAAGGTGTAAATTGGAAAATTGGTTAAGTATCAATTCTACATCTTCCCAAGTAGCCTCTTCCAAAGGTTTAACCTTCCATTGTACAAGCCACAGTCCTTACAGTGGCCTTGTAGCTAGTTTGGCAGCTAACAAAGCCGCAGGCTCTCCCCCTTGAGGAAAATCTATGTCCCACAAAACTGGTAACTTGGTTTGTACTGGTAGCTACCCAATTGCTCGTTTGAGTTGTGAAACATGGAACACCAGGTGGATACATGTAGTCCCTAGCAAGGAGAGTTTATAGGCGATGTTTCCTAAATAGTCAAGAATCGAGAAAGGACCATAATAGCGAGCGACCAACTTTGGATTTAGCTTTGAAGATTTAGAGGTTTGCACATTAGGCCTGAGTTTCAAAAAAGAAGATTCCATGAATTCAAAAGTCACATCCCGCCGATGTTTATTAGCTTAGAGAGTTATCAACCATTGGAAATGAGAAAGATTTTATTATATTTGGTGCATAATTTGATCCCGTTCCACTAGAGAAGTATCAATAGTATCTACCAGAGTGTCCCCTCTAAGAAAGTGTAGTAGCATTGGAGGTTTCCTGCCATATACCACCTCTAAGGGAGTTAACTTAGAGGACATATGAGGCATAGTATTTTAGTAGTACTCTACCCATGGTATCTATCGTGACCAAGATAGAGGCCATTATGAAGAAAAAAACCGTAAATACATCTCCAAACATTTATTGAAAATCTCTATTTGTCCATCTTTTTGAGGGTGGTATGAAGTGCTCATTTTCAAGGTGGTTCCCTCCATCCAGGACTCCTCCCAAAAGGTACTAAAAAAATTGGGTCCCGATCACTAATGATGGAGTTGGGAATGTCATGCAATCAGACCACTTCTTTAACAAAAACCTTGGCTACGAGCTTTTCTGTATATAGATGTCCTCACAGTACAAAATTAGAGTATTTGGACAAATGATCGATAATCACTGAGATGAAATTAAACCTATAAGATTTGGGCAGCCCAGAAATAAAATCCATTGATACGCCTTCCCATACCAAGGATGGTATTAGTAGTGGCTGTAGGAGCCCCACGAGAGACATGGCCTGACACTTTTTTCATTGGCAAGTATCACTTTCCTAAACAAATTGCATAATGTTTTTTTGCATTTCATTACAAAATATCCCTAATTACAACTTTTTATAAGTTTTTAGGTAGCTAACATTCCCCCCCCCACAACTGAAGTGTGGTGGTAGTGCATGAATTTTGGGATAAGGGTAGATTGTCGGGAAAAAACCAATCGCCCTTTATTAAACAACAACCCATATCCAAAAAAAATAACCTAGAAAGTATGTTTTCAATTTTAGATCTTGCTGTAACTCTATTATAATAGTGCCCACTTCCATATAAAATAGTTCAGAAACCATTGAGCCCAAAATCATTTCCTCAGAATAATAGTTTTTTTCTCCTTTGGTTATTCAGGAAAGTGAATCTACTTCCTGGTTGACATGTCCCAGCATGTATACCACTTCAAAATCGAGTTCCAAAAGTTTCACCTACCGGTTTTGTTAGTTAGCAGTGTGGTACTGTTGACTAAGGAGATGCTTGAGTACTTTATGGTCAGTGTGGACCATGAAATGTTTTCCAACCAGATACTCTAGTTGATGGTTCACTGTTAGTACAAGCTCCATAGCCACTTTCTCAGAAACCAATTTAGAGTGATTAGATTCAGCCAAGGCCTTACTAGGATAAATGATTGAACTGTATTCCTATATAAGGACAGATCCAACTCCCTTTACTGAAGCATCACATTCGATAATAAATAGTTTTTGAAAATCTGGTAACGAAAAAAGGGGGGCAATAACCATATATTTGTTTAGTTCTTCAAAGTCTTGTATAGCCACTGCACTCCAATGTAAATTGTCTTTTTTGGTTAATTCGGTGGGTGGCTTGGAAACCTTCCCATAGTCTTCAATAAATTTTCTATAATACCCTGTGAGGCCTAAAAATACCTAGAATTCCTTGACAGATTTTGAACATGGCCAGCCCAAAACACACACCATTTTATTCCAGCTCATAGAGACCCTTTTGTTGGAAATAATATGACCGAGATGCACCATTTTTTGCTGATCAAGGAAACCTTTCTTCTTATTAACTTAAAACTAATTCTCCTGCAACACCCTAAATGATGCCTCTATATGAGAAATATAGTCTGGAAAAGACTTGCTATAAATCAAGATGTCATTAAAAAAACCAATATGTTCTTTCCCAAAAATATCTTTAACACTTTTTTCATTATATATTGGAAGGTATCTAGAGCGTTCATCAGTCTAAATGGCATAAGGAGAAACTCATAATTCCCCTCATGCATGCGAAAAATAGTTTTTCTAATTTCTTCTCCTTTCACTTGAATTTTGTGAAACCCATATTTTAAATTGATCTTGTTAAAAAATCAGAAACTATGTAATTCATCCAATAGCACTATTACAAGAATCAATAATTAGTCTGAAATTTTAAGCTTATTCAGTGCTTGGAAATCCACACACATTCGCTTACTTTCATCCTTTTTATGGACTATAATTATGGGACTATCTAAATGTCTATTTCTATGTAGAATTATCCCACTAGTTAACATTATAGACACTGGATTATCTACAACTTCCTTAAGGTAATGTTCCAATTTGTATGACCTAATATTCATAGGAGTGTCCCCTTCCACCAATGTGATACCATGGTTTGTCGATCCACTTAGAGGCAACCCCTTTGGTTTGTTAAACAATGTCTGAAACTATTGTACCGTGATTTCAAACCATTGTAGGCCACTCTCTTCTTCATTGATCTACTCACCCCTAGGATATGTTAACTGTGTTTTCCAAAACCATATCTCCAGGAGAAATGAATTTGATTGAACTTGATGATAAAAGTTCACTGGATTTTCCTGATTTATGGTAATTCCCTATAATTTCACCTCCCTTCCCCAAAAAACCCCATGGTTTTGAGGCCTCAATTTTTTAGGAAATTTCCTATACTTTTCAACCACTTCATACCTAACACCAAATCTCCCCCAATTTCAAACACATAAAATTTTATTATGAAGAGGCAATTCTGTAGGACCACCTCAATCTGTATGCACACCCCTTGATATATTTCCCAGTATCCTTTCCCAAATTTAATTCTAAATGTCTTGGTCAAGCTGACTTCTAAATTTTTCATCCTAGTATGAGTCTTGGAGATGAAGTTATGGCTGATATTGATGTCCACCAAGACTACCATTAGTACACCTACAAGTTTCCCCACGAACGTCATTGATTCAGCTCCTGCAACTCCTAAGTTATGAAATTCCACCTATTCGCATGCTTGTTCATTCTATAGTTTTTTAGGTTCCTCCTCCTCATGTTCACACCACTTGGTGTCATAACGAGCCTCCTGATCTTTCTCAGGTTCTTCATACTCCCAAACCAGTACCCTCAGGTGTTTGTTAGGGCATCTATGCATTGGGTTGTAAGGTTGGTCGCATCGAAAACAGAGTCCCTTCTATTTGTGATCCTATTGTTCTACCATCTAATAGCCATGAACCTTTCCAGCAATATTGTCCTACCAATATTTGAAAATACTCCTCTTTTATTTCATTCGACTTAGTTATGGTTCACCAGAAAATTTTTCACTACAACTCTATTCCCTCATGGTATTGTCAATGCTACTAGCCACTTGCAGATTCTCATGAGAGAATGTTCACCTAATATTTATATTTTTATCATTATTTCCAAAACGAGAATCCTAATTTTTATATCTGGTTCATGTTTTGAGACTCGATTCTCAATCTCAGATCACAATCCTTCCATGAAAAAGCTCATGTACCATGACTCAAGAAAATCCTAAATTCTTAGTGCTACTTGTTTAAAGTCTTCAATGTAATCATCCACCATCCTAGTCTGACATTGTATCTTCAAATACCTTATCAGATCTCCCTCCAAAAAATTCCTATATCTTTCCACGAGTCCTAATTTGAGAAACTCCCAAGTCAAGTATGGTGTAGCTCTATGCCATGCCAAGAACCAATATAAAGCTATTCCTTCCATTCAAATCATAGTGTAATGAAGCTTCATATCCTCTAGAGTCTGATTTATCAAGAAATATGTATCATATTTAGCTATACATCGAAATGGATCATCTCCTATGAATGTTGGAAGCTCCACCTTCCTCATCATGTTATGAAGTCCATCTGTTAGAGTGTAATCATCAGGTGACACACTGACCCCAGCCTTTCATTAACTTTTTCACTACCCCAAACACCATCTTCAGGGTTTTCTAGTGCGAATTTTCTCTTTTTCATTAATTCCAAGCTTCAATACACTAATAGCACAATCACCTTCAGTGTATCCAGCATATGTTCTTCCATATCGTGCATCTAAAGTGCCCCACACTCTTCCAACTGCTGCTCCAAATCTTAATCTGCTTGATGATTATCATTCTAAACTCGCATCATCTTATCCATACTCTCCTGCATCGTTGTCATTACCTACTGAGAACTTTCCATTATTGAATCTATAGAAGAAACATGATTCTCCATCCTTGTTTTCATTTAATCATGAAGGAACGTTCATCTTAAACGTTATGGTAGTTGGCATGTTATTCCTCTTATATCATTTGTTTCTTTGTTGTGAACTCCTCTCAGCATTTTTCCGATCATCCACTCAACGCACATTAGCTTCCTAATGTCATTTGACTCAGCTCAGTGGCAAACGCTTCCCTAGTTACAATTGGTTCTCAGCTTTTGCTTCCTCTTTGATCGTCTCTTCTGCCTGAGTTCCCTAGTGGAGTCGCCAAAATGTTAGGACAAAATTCATGGGAGAGAAATAAGGATTCAAATAGGATTCATTTTTTATTTTTTTGTAAATGTAATGTATAATATCTAGTTATAACTAAATAAGTAAACAAAAATCAACAAGAAGAACCTAGAAGTCCACTTCCCTGATTCTACGCCAGATGCATGAAGGAAAACCCAATGGAAGCCCACTCCCCTACCTCATTTGTAAACGCAAACTTATTTTCTAACTGAATGCTTTCTCCAGAAGATTCCTAGTGTACTAATAGACCCCCAACACCACAACTATATAATAACCTCCCTTGTCGACATTTACCATCCCGACCCTCCGCTTATAGGTGTGAATTATTGGGGGCCTCGAAATAACAGTCGGGTCACCCCTATGTTACTAACAATATTAAATTACGTTTGGGATATTGGGTTAGTTAAGTCATGTTTAAAAGTATATTTTTAAGAATAAAATGGCATTGATAATTCTCCTTAAATGATAATGAATACTTAAGAACCATATGCAAATGAATGAAATGGAAAAACTTCTACCCATAGAAGATTGTAGACTTTCCATTTTCTAGGTTTGGTAGAGGAATTGGATTTTACATTGAGAGAAAGTTAGGAAGGATGCATTTCATGTACTTTTAACTCTTTAATTCTTCATGCATCCCTTTTTTTTTATTTTACATTAAATATGTTTTTTATTTTACATTAAATATGAGTTAACAATCTCTTCAAATTTTATTTTCTTCTCAAACCTTAATATCTTGAAGTGGTGATGATTTTATTCTCTGATTTTGTCTCTCATAACACTTTTTATTTTACTAAATTATTTTTTAGGTGAAAATATTACTCTCTAATTTGACTTTTTTTAATTATAAAATGAATCCTCCAAAATAGGGAGTGATAAACCATTACAACCACTAATACAAACCAAGAAAAAGGATCCTGTCAACCAAATTTGTAGGTACTATTCTCCTAATCCTCCTCCTTATCAAGTAAGTAAAAACGATTCTGAACAACCAAATATGTATCCAACTATTCTTGGTGAGGAGGAGAGGCTGGTTTAAAAAATTCACGAATCTCTTCTTTAGAATGGGAGTAGATGTATTTCTATTGGTGCTCTGATTAGTGGGCCTTATTCGATACAATAACTACCCCACATTGAGGAACACTCTGCACCACATCCTCATAATAACCTTGACCATTTGAACATGACATGACCTAGATAGCTCCCAACAGTGAATTTAGGAGCATCTTTGTTCAACTTAATCTTCTAGGCTGCCTTTCCAAATTTACCATTCCCAAAGATTTGGTTTTCATTGGGGTTGAGGTTCTTGTTTCCCTTTTATTTTTCTTCCATTTGAATTCATTCACTTCACCCTCCAAAAGTTTTTTAGAAGGAAAATGTTTTTAAGAATGTTCAAAATTTTATCCAGTCAAACTCTTCCACATGCTAGCATTTCCCTTGATATTTATATGATGCATTAGAGCTGGTGGTAAACTCAAGCTATTCTTATTTTTTATTTTTTCTACTATTTGAGAAATGTGGTGTGTTCTTTTCATTATATTTGGAAAGATTAAGGCTTTTATATTTAAAACCTACCAAGAAGAGCATATTTGAATTTGAAAGTCATGTACTTCTATAACCTTTTGCTTATGGTACATTAATAGGACTATATTTTGTAGATTTTTTAGTGATAAACTAGTTGTTGTCTTTTGAGATTGAAAATTACCACTCTTCTCCTTGTTACTTTTTTTCATTATCATTATTTATATTTTTGACGTGTCAACATAGGTAAGTGAAAATGATCTCAAAATGTAGTGAGTGAACAAGAATTAATGACAAGACACTGTTAATGGGTTTTCTAATCCATCAACCTCTATAAAATTGGATACTGGATTATGTTTTTGGGGTATCATGTCTCAAAGGAATTATGGTGGATAGGTCTAAAGTTGAAACCATTATCCTTAATTTATTTTTAGAGTTTCCATGATAAAACATCTTTCTATTATGTGTTTTTTCATAAATTCAGCACCATGATGATACTGATCATTGAATGCATGAAAAGAGGAATTTTTTAATGGTCAACAACAATAAACCAAAAATTTCAAACAATCATGGTGAAGCTATGCAAGACAACCATATTAAAATATCTTTATTTTGAGAAAGTATTTGAAGTTGAATGTGACACAATTTTGAGTGGAAGAAGTGTTTTTCTCTTCTTATGAAGGCATCCTATGATCTATGTTATTGAATAAATAAATGAATTAAAGAAGAGATATAACATTTACGACAATATTTTTATGTACTTGTTTTGGCTTTAGATCATTGGTCCCACTACTTAGTGCCAACGAATTTTGTTATTTATTTTGATCATACATTGGAGAAGAAAAATTTGTAGTATTTTTCTCTAGTTATCTATTGTTCTTTATCAAAGTCCTTTATCTAGGATTGGTGGTAGATTTTCATCGCTGGTGTTTTTCCTTTATATTATGAAAAATCTTGGCTGATGGATTGACTTCTTACCTCTAGGGTATATTTGAGCTCATTTTCATTTATCTCAATTGAAACATCAAGTGGTGTCAAAGTGAATTTAGGTTTCTAAGAAAGTTGCCTTTAATTTTGGTTCATTACATAAACAAAAGTCATGTCTCACAATAGTTTAATTCTTGATGGTATCTGGTTTTGACTTAAGTGCACAAGTAGTGCATTATAGACATCATTAAATTCCATTCATCATTCCAGGTAACCTATCATGATGAGAAAATAGTTATTCTAGATCATGGTTCATTTCTCATTTTCTATATAACAATCATGTGGAATAGATATTTTCCTTCTTAGATGGTGCATGGATCAATCAATACAATATTAAGTGTGTCAAAATGGTGAATGGAACCCAGTAAAATACGCGATTTATTTGAAAATAGTGGCTGTAAAAACCTAGGTACTTATAAAATAAATTGTTTTCTTTTTGAAATTAAATAGTTAAATCAATTACAAATGTATAATTAAATAAGTAGTATTTTAAGAAATATTTTCTGATGGAACAGTAACTTGAACTTAGAAATAGTAATATGGCCCTTATAAATAGTAAATCGGCTAATAGAATAGCAACCACACCTAAAATTATAAATAAAATTTATATATCTTACATGTGAAAATACGATATATTTATATCTTGGAATGAGTAAATAAATGTTTTGAAAATGATAGATTAAGTGTTGTTTTTTTGTAACACATAAATATTTATTTACAATTTAATAATTAATATAACTATTTAAAATAAAATAAAATTTCATCAAATAAATTCATGAATTAACATTAACTAATTTTTCAAAGTGTTATAAAATCAGTTATAGTTTTAAAATTGGTATTTTTTGAATAAATTATGATTTTAATTAAAAATTAAATTTATCATATTTAGAAAATTATTTTTATAAAATGGAGTTCATTTTTTAATTCTACACATAAAAAAATGGTTAGGGTAAATTTTTGAGATTTTTCTGAAATACTTGAATTTTTTGGTGAATAGTGAAATATGATAATTTACGAAATAAGCTAAATACATGAATTATGGAGTCATGGATGATGTTATACTAAGGTAATCACCCTTTGTTCTGACTCAAATGCACTAATTATTTTATTTATTTATAAGAACCAACACTACTTCTTTTCTTGAGAAAAATAATATAATTATGATTAATATAATGGAAAACCCTCCTCTCCTCCACTTTAAATACCACCCTCACCCCTATTCTACTGACACCTTTAAAGCTTTGAGACTTTCCCAAATTCTGCCCAATTCTCTTCCCAATCCTCTTCCCCACGTTCAAGATCTTCTGGTCTCACCAAAAGGCCAAAACCGAAGGCCTTAAGGAGGTTCTCAAGGAGGATAATTCAAGTGGTAAAAATACTCTTTCATTTTCTTTCATTTTCTTTTCAATTATTTTTATTTTCTTATACTCGCTTCACCTACCCTTATAAAAGAGGAATTAAAACTAAATTATCTTATATACACTATAATTTTATCATATTTATGAAAAAATTCACCATTATACTTCTTCTCCTCTCTCTTTTATTCTAAAAATAAAAAAAAACATCGTCCGTGATGTGTCGATTTATCGACATCATAGATGATGTGTTTTTAATTTTTATGAATTTATTCATGGATGGTCATACATTTTTTAATGATTTAAATACGTTTTAAAGGTTATGATATAACCTATTTTATATTCTAGAATTAACATATATTCGTAATATTGAATTATATAAAGAAACTAGTTCGCGATGATCAAAGTACCGCCAAAATGATTTAAACGAATATCATCAATGTTTTATCTAATTAATCATCCTCATATCTAAAAAATAACATGTGGTATAATTTTAAGCTCTAGAAACATGTAAATACCATTTCATTCCACTTCTGGAGTTTCTCTTCCACTCGACAAGAAAACCCATAACGAACTAACCATGGAAACCATGTAAGGAACACACGCGAAACAATAAAAATTACAAAAATATTACAAATAAATGGGTGAAAAGATGTTATAACAAGATCATATAATGTATTATAAATATTAATATGGTTCTATAATATATTAATAACACTCTTTGAACTATTATACAAGAGGTTTGAACACATTTGAAGGAAGTCAAACCTGAGGTAAGAGACTCCTTAACTAAAACATTATTTTAAATGTTTTAAAGATTTATTCTTATAAATATTTCTATTTTATGTATTTGTATTAAAAATAGTTTTTATTAATGTATATATATTTTTATTAATGTTTTAATTTCACTTATGTGTTTTGAAAATGGGTCTTTTTCATGTGTTATGTAAGGGGCCTTCCTTTTTAAAATCCTTTTAAATGTATCTTTTATGAATTTTAGAAAGATTTATCTTTTATATGGCATGAGCGGTTTCTATGATTTCATGACATTTTATTAATATAATGTTTCCTTTATAATTATTCATAGTAATTTTTTAATAATATGATTTCATTTTTATGTGAGTGGTTTTTATATTTTAAAAATGATTTTTACAAAAAGGGTATTATGATATCTGAATGTGTTTTGATTATGGGTTTGAATGAGTTATCAAGGGTTTTATTCATGATATATTCCTTGGAAATTGTTTATGTTGGGTTTATCACATTATATCTCAAGATATGATGGGTTGAACCCCATTATATCTTAGGATATGTTGGGTTGAGCCCATTATATCTCAAGATATGACGAGTGAGCCCCATTATAGCTCTCTAATGCATTGGATACTCTGGAGATGGAAGCTAAATGAATGGTTATTCTATGCTTAAGGGTGAATGAAAGAGTTATATGGTAAATATGTTCCAAGGAAACTACATGATTTCTCTATGCATGCTTATGAGTTTTTAAGAAAAAGGTTTTTAATGGGTTTTCATGTTTTCATTGGACTAAAAGTTTTTTTCACTCTTTATGTCACTTAATAAGATTTTTATGCTAATATCAAGTTTTTAAATGTTTTTCATAGGTTATAAGGATGTGTAAGAGAGATAAGTAAGTCAAGTTAAATGTTATGAATATTTTTTAAAGAAAACATGTTTTATTTTTAAATGTTTTATATTATGAAAAAATGGACACTGTTTTAGTAGTATCCTATTTTTATGAATTTGGTTCATTATGTATGTATTATGTCCTAATCTTATAAAAATATAAACTTGAAAAGATCCTCAATGTTAAAGAAAGTAAGTTCTTGACTAAAATTCATGATTATGTAATGTTTTAAGGCCGATTCCTTATAGTTGGTATTAGAGGATGGTTTAGATAACCTTAGGGGTTATGATAATGATAATAGAATACCATAAATGATTTTTAATTTATGTTTAATTTAAAATAATGTAGAATTTAAATATTACTATGTTGCTTCAACTAAGATATGTCTGTTTAGAATGGTTTTCTACAGAAGAAACAAAGAAGCTGAAGTAGGAAGGCACCGAGAGGTTGATGTCTATCCGAATATGCTACCTGGAATGGTGGGAATTTGAACTGAGAATTTTGTGATAGTAATGGATCAATTGAATTAGGTGATAAATGTTGGTTGTGTTCATTCTATAGAGGAAACTGATCTACCATGAAGTAACATGTCTTTTGTGGATCATTTCATGAGGCAACATCCCCCATAATTTAGTGGATCATCTGACCCGGTGGTAGCTAAAGGATGGATCAAAAATTTGGAAAAGATATTTGATGTAATGGGATGTTTGGAACACCAAAAGGTAACCCTAGAAATTTATCATTTTGAAGGTGAATTTGATCAATGGAGGTCTATGATTAAGAATACCAAATAAAAATATAATCTTGATACTTTGGAATGGGATTATTTTAAGAGTCTTTTTTTTGGAAAAATATTTTCCTAAAACAGTTTGAATCAGAATGGAGAAACAATTCTTAGAACTAAATCATAAATATGATTATTTGGTGGCAGCGTATGAAGATAATTTTATGAGACTAGATAGGTATGTACTGGATTTTACTTGGGACTTTGATAGTAATATTAATATATTTTACTCTAGTTTGAAACCATTTTTATAAAGATATTTGGATTCCCGGGAGTTTAAAAGCTATGAGAAACTTGTTCATTATGATGAAAAATTTGAGATGGAGTTTTCTGACACATTTGTACCTCGTGATGACAAGAATAAGAAGTGGTAAGGTTGACAAGATTTTGGAAAAAATCCTTCAAATAAATATGGAGGTAAGAAAATAAATTTCTCTTCTTCAGAAAGGTGTGGTAATAATAATCCTGGAGAATGTCTTGTAAATTATGGGAAATGATACCAATGTGGAAAGTTTGGGCACATGTGTCATGATTGTAAGGAAAATTATCAGAAAAACAATAAGAATCCAATGGTGAGATGATTTAACTATAAGGAATTGGTTCCTTTTTCTAATGTGTGCAAATCTAGTCACTCATGAAGGAAATCAGCAAGGTTAGAAGCATAAGGGTGTGGAAAAATACTTTGCAACTACTTTAGTAGATGTTGAACCATAAAATGAAGTGGTATTAGGTACATTTCTTTTTTTACCAAATATACCAATGTGTTTTTTGATTTAGGGTCTACACATTCCTTTATTTTTGAGAAATTTTCTACTAAATTAAAAATTACACCTCAAGAAGTGAAGCCAAAAATCATGGTAAAAACACCTAGAGGAAATATTGGGGAAAAAGAAATTATAATAATCTACCTATCTTTGTCTGTGGAAAGAATTTACCTGCAAACCTTATTGTATTTCCTCTAGTAGAGTTTGATGTTATCTCAGGTATAGACTGAATTTCTTTTTATCATTCTAAGATATATTACATAACAAAAGAAGTTATTTTTTATAAATAGTTTCATTTTGTGTACAATAATGAACCCACACCATTGATAATATATCATGAAGGTATGAAACTGTTAAAAGATGGAAATGAAAGTTATCTTTCACATATTATTGAAAATAAGGGAACTGTTCAGATTAATGACATGCTAGTGGTAGATGAGTATCTTGATTTATTTCTTGATGATTTTCCCAGTGTTGTTCTTGATCGAGAGGCTAAGTTTACTATTGAATTAGTTCGTGATGTTAAGACAATTTCTAAACCCCCTTATTGAATGAATCAAATATAAATTTTATAGTTGAAAAAGCAGTTACAAGAATTATTAGATAAAGGCTTCATCCGACCTAGCACTTCACCATGGGGTGATCCTGTCTTGTTTGTTAAAAAGAAAGACAGTTCAATGAGACTTTGTACTGATTATAGATCCTTGAATATAATCACTTTTAAGAAAAATTATCCTTTTCCTAATATTGATGATTTTTTTAATCAGCTTCAGGGAGTAAAATATTTTTCGAAGGTTGAAATGAGGTCAGGGTACCATTAGTTGAAAGTAAAATAAGCATACATTCTGAAGACCGAATTTCATACTAGATATGAGAATTATGAATTTTTAGTTATGTCATTTGGGTTAAATAATAAACCCACTATATTCATGGATCTTACGAATATAATATTTCATGAGTTCTTAGATAATTTTGTGGTTGTGTTTATTGATCACATTATGGTATATTATAAAAGTAAATATGAGCATAAAAAACATCTAAGGTTTGTTTTGCAAACCTTAAAAGAAAATAAATTGTATGGAAAATTCAGAAAGTGTGAATTTTGGTTGCAACAAATTTATTTCCTTGGTCACATTTCTTCTAAAGATGACATAACTATTGATCCTTCTAAAACAAAAGTTGTTAAAGAATGGACAAGACACACAAAAATAACCAAGATTCATAGTTTCCTTGGTTTGTAAGGCTATTACTAGAGTTTTGTTGGTAAATTTTCACGATCATCTAGACCAATGACTAAGTTAACTAAAAAAGGTGTTAAGTTAATCTAGAAAAAAGAATGTGATGATTGTTTATAGGAATTGAAAAGAAGATTAGTGAATGCTCAAGTTCTGACCCTACCTTCTAGATATGATTAAATTTTAATCTATAGTGATGCTTCATTTAAAGGAATTGGTTGTGTTCTAATAAAGAATAATTAGGTAATTGCTTATGCTTCACATTAGTTGAAACCTAATGAGTTAAATTCCCCTACATATGATTTGGAATTAGTCGCTGTTGTTTTTGAATTCAAAATTTGGAGGAATCATTTGTATGGAAAAAAATGTGAAATATATACTGACCATAAAAGTTTAAAGTATATATTTACTTATAAGAAATTGAACAAGATACAAATAAGATAGTTGAAACTAATCAAGGATTAAAATTTCATGATTCATTACCATCCTAGAAAATTAAACAAAGTGGATGATGATTTGAGTCAGAAAAGTTATGCTACATTAACCATGTTACATTTAGAACATGAACACTTGGTTAATGATTTGATAAATTTTGGTTTGGAAGTTTTTGGTGCAGGAAATTCATCTGTTTTGTTTCAGGTGTCAGTGCAGTCATCTCTTTCAGACAGAATAAAGCATGCTCAGAAGGAAGACTGTGAGTTGTAGAAAAAACTAAAATTGTTTCAAAAGGGTAAGTTTCTTGAGTTTATAAATGATAAATATCATGTTTTTAGGTTTGAGAAGATAATATGTGTTCCTTATGATTCTCATCTGAAGAAAGAATTGTTATGTCAAGATCATAGTTTCCCGTTTTTAGTTCATCTTGGCAGCACAAAGATATATAGATACCTTCAAGAGTATTAATGGTGGGATAGAATGAAAAGAGAAATTACTGATTTTACTATGAAATGTTTGACTTGTCAACAGGTTAAATTAGAGTGGAAGTTATCGAAGGGGATGCTTTGGCCTTTTCTAGTGTTGGATTGAAAATGGAAAAATATATCCATGGACTTCATGGTGGGACTACCAAAGAATTCTTAAGGTAATAATGAAATTTGAGTTATTATGGACTGACTCACTAAATATGCACATTTCATTCTTATTTGAGATACTATGTATTTATATCAGCTTTATCAACTATATCTCAAAGAGATTTTAAGGTTACATGGAGTTCCTCTATCCATTGTATCTGATCGAGATCCCAAGTTCACTTCCAACTTTTGGAAAGTCCTTTAGAAGTTATTGAGAACTGAATTAAATTACATCACTACCTTTCATCTTCAATATGATGGACAATCAGAGATACAAATTCAGATATTGGAGGATATGCTTCAAGTTTTTTCAATGTATTACCAGGGAATTCAGGATCAACATCTTTATTTAGTTGAGTTTTTTTATTATAATAATTTTCATTCCAGTATACAGATGACATTTTTGAGGCATTAAACGGAAAGCCATGTCAAACTCCATCATTTTGGGATGAAGACAGGTAAAGGAAGTTGATGAGACCAGAATTCGTAGATAAAGTAGCTAAGAAGGTGAAAATGATTAAGTGACACATAAGGATAGCTCAGAGAAGACAAAAAATTTATGCAGATAATAGGAGGAAAGACCTTTCATTTGAGGTAGGTGACCATGTTTTCCTTAAAATATATCCTTAGAAAAGTTTTATGCATTTTGGTAAGAAAGTAAAGCTAATTCCATGATTCATTGGACCTTTTAAAATCCTAGAGAAAGCTGGACCAATTGCCTACCGAGTAGCTTTACCTCTGAGTTTATCTCAGGTACACAATGTTTTTCATGTTTTGATGTTGATAAAGTATGTGCCAGATCCATCGCATGTTTTGATTATAGAAGTAGTTCAGCTGGAAGATAACCTTTCTTATGAAGAGAAACATATTCAGATTCTTGATCATAGAGAGCAAGTATTTCAGAATAAGTTAATTCACTAGGTTAAGGTTTTATGGAGAAACTACATGATTGAAGAAGCAATATGGGAATATGAAAATGCTATGAGGGAAATGTATCATCATTTGTTTAATAAGTGATTAAAAATTACGAGGATGTAATTTCCCTAAGGTGGGGAGAATGTAACAACCCGAGTAATTATAAAATAAATTCTTTTATTTTTGAAATTAAATTGTTAAATCCATTACAAATGTATAATGAAATAAGTAGTATTTTAAGGAATCTTTTCTAATGGAATAGTAACTTGACCATAGGTGACCCTTATGAATAGTAAATCGACTAATAGAATAGTAACCACACCTATGAAAGTATAAATAAAATTTATGTATCATATATGTAAAAATATGATATATTTGTGTCTTGTAATGAGTAATTAAATGTTTTGAAAATGATAGATTAAGTGTTGTTTTTTGTAAAACATAAATATTTATTTACAATTTAATAATTAATATAAAGATTTAAAAGAAAATATATTTTCATAAAATAGATTCATGAATTAATATTTTATTTTCTTATGATTATAAGATAATTTTATGAGATATTAACTAATTTTTCAAATTGTTAAAAAATTTGTTATAGTTTTAAAACCAATATTTTTCGAATAAATTATGATTTTAATTAAAAATTAAATTTATAATATTTATAAAATTATTTTCATAAAATGAAGTTTATTTTTTAATTCTACACATTTAAAAATGGTTATGGTAAATTTTTGAGATTTTTCTGAAATACTTGAATTTTTGGTGAATAGTGAAATACGATAATTTATGAAATAAGCTAAATACATGAATTATTGGGTCATGGATGATGTTATGCTGAGGTAAGCACCCTTGGTTCGAACTAACATGCACTAATTACTATATTTTTTCATAATAACCAACACTATTTATTTTCTTGAGCAAAATAATAAAACAAAGATTAAAATAATGGAAAACCCTCCTCTCTTCCACTATAAATACCTCCCTCACCCCCTCTTCTCCTCACACATCTCAAATATTTTAACCCTGTTAAAATTATACTCAATAATCTTACCTAGAATCTTCCCCATGTCCAATACCTTCTGTTCTCACCAAAATTCTAAAACCAAAGGCCTTAATGAGGTTCTCAAGGAGGATAATTCAAGAGGTAAAAATCCTCTTTCATTTTCTTTTATTTTATTTTCAATTCTTTTTCTTTTCTTATAATATCTTCACTTAACCTTATACAAGAGGAATAAAAACTCAAGTATATTATATATACTATAATTATATCATGTTTATTAAAATATTCATCATCATACTTCTTCTCCTCTTCCTTTTATTCTAAAAAACAAAAAAAAACATCATCCGTGATGTGTCGATTTACCAACATCGTAGACGATGTGTTTTCAATTTCCATTACTTCCTTCATGTATGTTCATAAAAACATTTTAATGGTTGAAATAGATTTTAAATTTTATGATATAACCTCTTTTATATTATTTAATTAACATATATGCATAATATTGAATTATATAAAGAAACTAGTTCGTGATGAATAAAGAACCACCAAAATGATCTAAACGAATATCATTAATGTTTTATCTAATGAATCATCCTTATATATGAAAAAAATGATAAATGGTATAATTTAAATTTCTCAAAACATTTAAATACCTTTTCATTCCACTTCTGGTGTTTCTCTTCCATTTGAAAAGAAAATCCATAACAAAACGACCATGAAAACCATGTAAAGAATGCACCTGAGACAATGAAAATTACAAAAATACTATTAATAAATGGGTGAAAAGATGTTATAAAAAGATCATATAATGAATTATAATATTAATATGGTTATGTAATAAATTAATAACACTATTTTAACCATTATACACGAGGTTTGAACACATTTTAAGGAAGTCGAACCTGAGGTAAGGGACTCCTTAGCTAAAACATTGTTTTAAATGTTTTAAAGATTTATTATTATAAATATTTCTATTTTATGAATATGTATTCAAAAAAGTTTTTTTTAAATTTATCTATATGGTTATTAATGTTTTAATTTCACTTATATGTTTTGAAAATGTATCTTTTTCATGTGTTATGTAAGAGAACTTCCTTTTTAAAATCCTTTTAAATGTATCTTTTATGAAATTTAAAAAGATTGTTCTTTTGTATGACATGAGTGATTTATATGATTTCATGTCATTTTTTACTATAATGTTTCCTTTATAAGTCTTCATAGGTATTTTTTAATAATATGATTTCATTATTATGTGCGTGTTTTTATATTTTAAAAATTATTTTTACAAAAAAGGGTATTATGATATCTAAATATGTTTTTATTATGGACTTGAATAAGTTATCAAGGGTTTTATTCATGATATGTTCCTTGGAAATTTTTTATGTTGGTTTTATCCCATTATATCCCAAGATATTATGGGTTGATCCCCATTATAGCTCAATATATGTTGGATCGATCCTATTATAGCTCAAGATATGACGGGTGTGCCCAATTATAGACCCCAAATGCATTGGGTAATATGGAGTTAGAAGTTGACTGAATGGTTATTCCATGTGTAAGGCTGAATGTAAGAGTTATATGGTAAATATGTACCAATTAAACTACATGATGTTTCTATGCATGGTTATGAGTTTTCAAGAAAAGGGTTTTTAATGGGTTTTCATGTTTTCACTGGACTAACGGTTTTCTCCTTTCTTTATGTCCCTTCCTAAGATTTTTGTTCTAATACCAAGTTTTTAAATGTTTTTCATAGGTTATAAGGATGTGTAAGAGAAATAAATAATTTAAGTTAAATGTTATGAATATTTTTCAATTAAAACATTTTTTATTTTTAATTTTTTTATATTATGAAAAAATGAATACTGTTTTAGTAGTATCCTATTTGTATGAATATGGTTCATTATTTATGTATTATATCCTAATATTCTAAAACTATAAACCTGAAAAGATCTTCAATGTGAAATAAAGTAAGTTCTGGACAAAAAATCAAGATTATATAATGTTTTAAGGTTGGATCCTTATAGTGTCACCATAGATTACAAGGAGTTTGCGGCTTCTGCACTTCATGCAAATAAGGTTTAAAGATAGGATCACATGTATGAAAATTTCTATTACTTTAAAAAGGATGGGACTGGTAACATCACTCTGGATGAGCTCTAAAAGGCATGTGAGTAGTTCAGTTTGGATGCTACTCATCTAAAATATTCCATTCATGAAGTCGATCAATATAATGTAAATGATTTCTCTAAACAATATGATACCTCCATGCTACTATCACTCATCGATCAAGAATCTCTTGATGATTTTACCCTTGGTCATTTTTTTAGGATGGGTGGATTGATTACAATGAATTCATGTTGATGATTCATGAGACAGGGTTTAGAAAGAAGGGATTTCAAAATATCACGAGGGAAGACTTGAAGCTCGACTGCTATCATTTTTACCTTTGAGGAATCTAATATCTCTTAGGTATTTTTCTAATGATGTTTCATGGTAAATCATGGGTAAAACCTTGTAAAAATTACTTATAGTTGGGTTGCATTCGGTTTTGAAAGATGTTTCATGTTTTCACTATTTAAAATGTATTAAAAATGTTGTTTTTTAGACATAGAACATGGTGGATGGAGGATGGTGGAGGTGTATAGAAGAAATCCGGGTTGGTGTGATATGGATTAGTTCAAGAATTGATCTGTGAATGTGTGTACCATTAGCTTCATCAGATCTCTCTGCCACCTCAGAATGATTCAGGATGAGCGATGTTGAGGAATTTTTTTTGATTCAGGATATGGGGGTTGGATGGGGCTAAAGGAGGAAGTCAGTATTGGTTTGGGTAATATCTGGTGTGATATTGGGTGCCTATGTATATGTTTTCAACTCCCAGGGATGGATTTGGGTTTTTATATTATTGTTTATGCTATAAAAACTTTCAATGCTTTAATACTTTGATAAAATAAAACAAAAAAACTAGTGTGGTTGAAATGCTGTTAGTCATACATAACTTCCATATAAAAAATCATGTACAAATCAATTGAGTCCAAAAAACTTGTGATCTATGATTTATTCATCACAGAAGGAAGTAACCCAAAATCCATCCTAAATATATAACCATACCCTAGGAATTTAAATCATCACAATATATTAATCCTGCATAATATAGAGGTACACTAATCCAACACTCTCTAGCATGACTTTTCATAATTTATATGTCAAACTTATCTTTTTGGGGATGTCTCTTAGTGAATATAGGATAGGGATTTTAGGCCTTATTTGGTAGTAGATACTATTCAAGGGAAAGGAATGGGGAAAGGGAAGCACAAATGGGAGTATAATTCTGGTTCTATTTACATTTTTGGAATGGATAGAAAATTAAATGGGGAACAATAAAATAAAAAATCATAAAAACTAAAAAATAATAAAAATTATAATAGTTCCCCACCACCAATCACTAGTCCCCCCCACAGATCATGCCACCATCCCCTAACAATAACCTTGAACTTGACTTGATCATTTCAAGATTGTCCTCAATATAGGGACAGGTTAAGGTTCATAGATCATTGTTTATAGTGTCCCACTAGAGCAGGGATGGGGTGGCTGAGTGTGGAATAAGGGAGAGGGCTGCAAGTCACCATCAATAAATTAGTCGTTTTCTAGAGTATGGGTTAGAGTGGTTAGTCATAGAGCAAGGGTGGGGCCACATGTCACCATCTACAAATCGATTATTATATGAAAATTTATCACCATATACCGGAGCATGGGTTGGGGTTAGAGGTAGAAATTGGTGACACGATCATGATCATCGATACGTACCAAATACATGATTAAATAAACGAGTCAGGTTTGGGTTGAGAGTGCATGACATGACAATATGATAAATGACATGATTATTTTAAAATTTAATTTTTTATACATGTATAAATAAAAAAATTATTTTATTTTAAAGTAAATTAGTATATATATAAGAATATAATGTTCAATTTATAATTATTTCTATTTTAAGAATAATTTTAATCAACATAATTCTATAAAATATAATAAATATGTATAAATAAATAAATAAATAAATAAATAAATAAATAAATAAATAAATAAATAAATAAATAAATAAATAATTTATATAAATAAGGCACAACATGATTACATATCATAATAAACCATTTAATATAGAGACTAGGTTTGTGTTTGAGTATCTTGAAAAAAATATTAAATAGGTCAATATGACATGACATGAATTTCCACCCCTAATTGGGGTGGGTTGTTGTGGAGAAAGGGAATGGTCCACAGGTTTCTATATGAAAATTGAAATACTATGTTTGTATGCTAGAGTACGATGTAATTTCCTAGAAATTCCATGTAATTTTTTTAATTACATGGAATTATTTTGAGACCAGGCACTGAGACGATGTACAATTCTGAGGCCCAGAGTGCTTGGAATGATCCGTCGAAAAATGTTAATTTTTAAATAGTGCACGTTAGTGGTTTTCCTAAAAAAGTGGAATAACTCTTAAATATGTACCCATATTAGAAATATGTGGGCACCATTGTGTTCAGTATAACGGGTTTACCCTAGGCACGACTTATGTTTAGTTGGCGTAGGCCTCTAGTGAGAAAACCTGAAAATGGAATAATCGTAAATAAAATAATTAAAATTAAATTATTTTATTTTGAAATGATTATAACTCACGAATGGTGACTCAGATTGAAAATCCGACACCGCCGTTGATCTTGTGAGGGCATGCTTTACTTAGGAAGAGCCTAATGTTGGACATCACGGGCCAACAGTGGAAGTTAGTTTTTGGCCATAAATAAATTAATTAAGTAAAAATTATTTTATTGTAAAATCCTTATAACTCCTAAAAGGTCACTCGGATTAGAAGTCCGAGAGTACCATTGAGCTCGTGAGGCCGTGTTTCCCTTGGGTGGATCTTAACCTCGACTGGTGAGGGTTGAGGGTGAAAGATAGTTTTTGGAACCTTTTTTAAGCGAATTAAAATGGCACGCATGCGCAGTTTTGACAACTTCTAAACAGGTGCACGGATTGAAAATATGAGGGCACCGTTGCATCCAGAATGATGAAATTACCTAATAATGGACCTAACCTCGACCGACGTGGGTTAAAGGAAAAAGTTAATTTTCAAACCTTTTGGAAGAGAAATAAAAAAAATTAAGAAGTTATTTTATTTTTTTTCTCACCGTTGACCGATGGCATGTTAGCACTGCGGTGCAGTGATGAGATGACGACATAAATCATTAAATGAATCCCATTAATGAGTCACTTTAACTGAAGTGTAACAGAGACTCTGTTTCATAAATGAAACAATGTAACGACGTGACGACACAACATAACAGAAATGATGCGACACGTTTCTCTTTTAATGATATAACAGGTTGGAGAATCAGTGGGATATTTGAGAATTTCTCTAACGAATCTATGATGAGGAATCCTCTCCAATGATGAATGACAAACACATTCTCCTTCCACCCTTTTAAGTATTTCTAACAATGTGTCAAATGGATCAAGAATGGAGAATGAAGGCATGCGACCCCGCTCTTCCCCGACCAACGTCTATCCCAGGTAGGGGTTTACTTTTTGTATTTTGAGTTTCCCTGTTATTCATTCTAAAACAACGAACATGGGTCAAACCACGAATAGGTTGATCTATAGATCTCTTTTTCTTGCAGGAGGGAGCTTATTCTAGAGGTTTTTCATCGGGGTTAAATTATTGATAGAACCTAAATCTTCTTCCCCCATGTTTTAAACTCTAACGAGGAGGGTGCGGGCCAACACAAATAAGGTCCATGCCCCTCTACCTTTGTGCGTTCTTGTGTGTTATTCGTGGCCAAACCTTCGAGTTGACGACAAATCATTTTTGAGGCCGTAACAGGGAAGACATCACCCCATGGAGGTTGGAGGTGTAGACGGTCTGAAGAACGGATCACTGGAGCAGACCTGGTGGTCCGTGGAAAATCCTGTCAGTGATCAGTGGTGGCAGCCGCGGGCAGGTGGCAGCGTGCCATGATGGTGTGCCAAGGTGGGTCATAGTCGACTCAGGCTACGACGGTGCAGTAGGAGCCACCAGCAGTGGGCTAGCAGCTGGTGGAGGCAGGACGCATCCTGCAGCTTCACGCTAGCACACGGTCGAGCATGGACCGTGTGCATGACCAGAAAAGGTGGCTGACTAAGCTGGATGTGGGGCACACGAACCAGATGCCCTCCTGGCATCTGGGCTGGAGGAGATTGGACTGCTGTGCGAGCTGAGCCGGGGGCGCGAATTGGGCCGCGGGGTGGTCTGGGTTGAAGTAAAGCCATCCCACTTTTTCAGGATGGACCGGTGGGATAAAGATGGGACGCTAGGTGGAACGGGTAGGAAAAGAAAGCTGTTCCACCAGTGCGGACCGGGTTGGATAAATTCGGGTCGCTGGGCGACTCGACGGGCTGGATCCATAGCCGAATCGGGCTAGGTCCAGTAAGGCCCAATGGGCATGACCCAATAGCTAGGCTGGACCGGTTTGACCCAGACCCAACTGGGTTGGATCGAGTCAGCCGACCCGAGCTAGGTCATGCGGGACCCCGATCCGGGTTGGTCGGGTTGACCCGCTCGGGTCAGATCGGGCCTGGGCATAACTAACCCCTATTTACTAAAACACCAATATCTTTTAGACCGAGTGTCTGTTTGACGAGACGTTTATAGTGTTAGAACCCTCACGATAAGGCAGTTCTTTTGGAATTCTCTAAGGAGGCTTTCATGGAAATTGAAATTCAATGAATGGCTTGAGGAGTGGATTCTCCCAGAATCAAGCATACTATGTGCGGGAATCCTACAACTAGCTGAGACCCGAAGGCTACTGACGAGTGGGCCCAAGTGACCCTATAGGCATATAAGACAAGAGAATCTATGTGGATCAGCCCCAAGAAACCCTATGTGAATCATCTCCAAGAAACCCTATGTGTATCTGCTCTAAGCAACCTTATGTGGATCAGCTCTAAGGGACCCTGTGTGGATCAACTACAAGTGACCCTGTGTGGATCAGCTACAAGTGACCCTGTATGGATCATCTCTAAGAAACCCTATGTGGATCATCTATAAGTGGTTTTGTGTGAACCAGCTTTGATGGACTAAGTGGGAAGTGGATCCGTGTGACCTAGCAGACCCACAATACTAATCAGGGATGAGTACCTTAGAAGTCCAAGGTGTTCAATGTTACGACTGATAGCCTTGCTTTCTATACTTTAGATTATACCTATGTGAGCTGACATTACCTCATGTATACTTTCCTTTGTGATATTTCCTTTTTGGTTTGGGGTCTCTTCTGAGTATTGTGTTACTCACCCCTGCACGGGCTTCGCTTACACATGCCGTGTCCTGTATAGGTGATCAACGCTTCGACGGAGACCTTGGTGGTCTGGGACCAGGTGGTTCTTAGTGAGACAGGATAAACTGACACTTCAACGGAGACCTTGGTGGTCCGAGACTAGGTAGTTCTCAGTGAGATGGGACAGACGAGTGTACTTCTACGACCACAAGAAGCTACCCTTCACCTACCCTTCAGGTGGGGTCTTGAGTAGATGAACCATGTTAATTGTACTTTACTTTATGGTTTTGGGCTTGTATTATGGCCCCTTTATACTTTTAGTTTGTACTATACTCTCTATAGTTTCCTCAGTGACAATTGTGGATTACTTCGTGTTTACTTTCCATAGTTTGAGCTATGTGCGTGTGTACAGGTTTAAAGGAAAATGCCTTCCCTTTTTGGGATATTCCTATTTGGTGCTAATCGCCAGCCCCTGGACTATGGAAGGTGGGTTTGGGGTAGTCATGGCATGGGCCCCGGGGGATAGGTTGTGATAAAGTGGTATCATAGGTAGTCAGTTCTACAAAAAGAACTAAGAGTCTATAATTTTTTATGTGGCAATAATGTTAAGCGTTTCGAGTTTGGAATTCAGGACAGGGAGTCCAGTGTTGGTGCAACAACTGATGTATCCATACACAAGGGCCCTGAATTCTTATTTATGACTTGGTACATGAAAACACTGGTTTCATGCATCTTCAAATGTTTTCTCATGATCTTTCTGAGTTAGAGTCAGCTCATCAGGTATAATCTATTAATCGTGATTCATTTTGATCTCTTTCAAGATGCCTCCACACAGCTAGCCATTCGGGTTCTAGTGCATGACCACAAGGATGGTCCACAGAGTGACAAGGCTTCAGTATAGAGACCTTTTCCTAAGATAGCACCTTCAGGCAGTGTCCTAGATTTTCCACCATCCGTTGGTCAATAGTTACTACCGGTGCTACCGCTAGAGGACACATGTAGGCTCAGTGCCTTACATGAGTTTCAGTGACTGAGAACCATTAGGTTCTGAGGTGAGCCTGACTCACAGGTGGCTAAGGAATAACTTGAGGTAGTGACCAAGTTTTCCATCTAGTCAGGGCACCATTAGATCAGATGGTAGTCCTGACAGTGAGCCTTCTATGAGGCTTAGCAGGGCGATGACAGTGTTTAGATCACCCTATCTTACGATGAGGTGACTTTTCTGTGGATAGATCTTGAGAACCTCTCTTTGATAAGGGGATCTTTCCATACAATCTAAGAGATATGCATGCCCAAGAACTTCTGAATCTTCGGCAGGATGACATGTTGGTAGCTGAGTATTCATCGAGGCATACCGACCCTTCCAGGTACTCGATGAATACGATGCGACCAGTGATCAAGGTTTGGACCTCCAAGCGAGATGTGTTTAGGGACATCCGAGCCAACACTATTCCTCTATACATTCCTACTTATGCTATGGTACTAGAGAGAACCATTGTGGTTGAAAGTTATTTGGATGAGCAGATACAACCAGTGGATTTTGGTAGTGGGAAAGCAGGAAACCGACGTGAGTCTCAGAGTCTTGGATGAGTATGAGGACGTCTTTCCAGAGGATGTTCCAAGAATACCTCCTCGTAGAGAGGTAGATTTATGAATGGATATGTACCCAATGATGACACTGATATGTACAACTGTATATCAGATGGATTCTGTAGAGATCCGGTAGTTGAGGGTACAATAGGAATACTTGTAGAGGAAGGGGTTTATAAGGCCCATCATTTTACCATAGGACAACCCCAATTTTGTTTGCCAAGAAGGAATATAGAATCTCATGGTTATGAATAGAATATCAGTGCCTAAACCAGGTGGCCGTGAAGAATATGTATCCTCTACCGGGGATGGATGACCTCTTCGATCAGCTGAAGGGAGCGAGATGGTTCTCAAAGATAGACCTTATATCGGGTTATCACTATATTCGAGTATGAGATGAGTACATCTCAAATATGGATTTCAGATGTCTCTACGACCACTACAAGTAATTAGTGATGCCGTTTATCATGAAGAACTCCCTAGAAGTATTCATGGGACTCATGAACAAGATCTTCTAGTCGTACTTAGACTGGTTTGTAGTGGTCTTCATTGATGACATCTTAGTGTACTCATTGTCCGAGGAGGAGAATGAGACACACCTACAGATGGTTCTGGACACACCCTGAGAGCACCAGATTTACGAAAAGCTCTCAATGTGTGAGTTATGGATACAAAAGTTCTAATTTATGGGATATGTCATCTCAGAGACTGGAGTTGTTGTGGATCCATCAAAGATTGAGGCAGTGCTTTCTTGGGAGCCGCCCAAGAGCGTTATTGAGGTGCAGAGTTTCTATGGGTTATATAGGTACTATCGGAGGGTTGTACCTGACTTATCTAGAGAGTCAGCACCCATGAAAACATTTCATAAGAATAGAAAACCCTTTGTGTGGATATAAGGATTCCAATAGAGATTTCAACAGCTAAGGAAGAGCTTGATGAGTGCTCCTATCTTGAGGTTTCTAAAGGAGGGCGCTGTCACGACCCGACCTCGGGGCCCGTGCCGTGACTACCCCAATCCCGCCTTCCATAGGCCAGGGGCTGGCGACTAGCACCAAGGCGTATAATCCCGGTAAACAGGGAAGGCATTGCCTTTATAAGTAACAACCACCACAGAGTCAGCAAGCGGAAAGTAACTACAAGTGCAGAAAAGTAAAGGGGGCCGGAATACAAGCCCAACTGAAAGTAAAGTACAACTCGAAAGGGAAAACAACAACTGAAAGTACAAGCGGCTCCTGGGACGTCCTCCTCGATTCCTACCTGAAGGGTAGGTACAGATGGCTCAGCTCCTGGATCGTCCACCACGGATCCTACCTGAAGGGTAGGTACAGATAGCTCACAACTCCTCGGGTCCAACTGTCCGCTCCGAGCACGTCCCGCTCAGTGGTCCTCCTCCGGGTACCGACCTACTCCGAAAGCCTCATCCACAGTCAGCGCTGTCCGTCGTCTGCAACCAACACAACGAAGTGCGGGCAAAGCCCGTGCAGGGGTGAGTATAAGCTACTCAGTAGGGACCCCGAGACCCCTGAAGGTCTCTTAAATCCACAAAGGATAAACCACGAAGAAAAGTAACAATCACGAAGTAACATCCAGTATTGATTAGGTATATGCCCATACATATACCTATGTCACCAATTTCCGTTCGGCTCCAACACGAGCCCAAGAACAATCCAATCCACAAAGAAGAGTAAACAGTAAAATCCACACAGGATAACAGTACAAGTCCACACGGTTTATAACAAGTTTATGAAATCAACGGATAACCATTACCCAGGTATATGCCCATACATATACCTAAGTTATCAAGCGACCCATCTCAATCATGAGGAAACACAAAGATCATTGACTCAGCTCAAACCAGGATTTTTATTATCGAAACCGTAACTACTGAAGAGCTCCGTCTCTAGAGTGTACAGTGGTCCTGTCATGACTCCGAGGTACTGCTCACTAACCTAAGACTGCTGAGGTACTCCTCCTGTCGAGTACTGCGGGTTTGCGGCCAACTACCGGGCGCTCCGTCCGCTGAGGGTCTGTCGCCAAATACCAGGCGCACACCCAAATAGCCTACTGAGGTACTCCTCTGACGAGTACCGCGGGTTTGCTGCCAACTACCAGGCGCTCCGTCCGCCGTGGGTCTGCTGCCAACTACTGGGCGCTCCGTCCACTGGGCTAGTCGACTCACTCCAAGTCGAGTCGGTCAAGCAGTCATCAGGTCTCAGTCGGCTACACGGTCTCCGTACTCCGCACACACGTCTCCACCGTCGCGGGTCTGTCGCTACAACCAAGCACACACACTCCGTAAAGTATCGCGGGTCCGCCACTACAACCAAGCACTCCACCGTCAAAGGTCTGCTGCTGCATCCAAGCGCACCACCACTGTCAAGTACCACGGGTCCGCCGCTACACCCAAGCGCTCCCCCGCCCGCTCGTCTCCGGGAGGGTCCACTCCACGAGCTACTGGTCGATACTCCAAGTATCTCAAAGTCCAACGAAGAAGTGCCACATACGTCCGCTTCGTCAAAGGAGTCTCAACGCAACAGACGACGCGTCAATCGGACGCCCGGTCTGTGAGTTATTAGCCTTTTCGTCCCGAGGGCCCGGTTGGTTTCGTGAGCGAACCAAACCCGGCCATATCTCAACTGTATCCAAAACTCGGGCGGAGCTTGTCAAAAGTTCCGTCCCACTTAGAGGATTCCATCAAAGTCGACGACACGTCAATCGGACGTCCGGAACTCAAGATATGAGTGTTTCAGCTCCGAGGGCCCGGTTGGTTTCGAGAACGAACCAACCCGGCCGTACTCCACCTGCGTCCAAATCTCGGGCGGAGTATACCAAAAGATCCGTCTCACTAAGAGGAACTTATCAGAACTGACGGCACGCCGTTCGGACGTCCGTAGCTCAATATATGAGCGTTTCCGCTCCGAGGGCCCGGTTGGTTTCGTGAACGAACCAACCCGGCTGAACTCAAAGTAATCCTAAACCTTCAGTGCGATATACCGAAACGACCGTCTCGATCCAAGGATCGCGTTGCCGCAGACGGTTCGTCATTCGGAGGTCCGAGGCTCAAGATATGGCCCAAAAACCGATTCTGGTTCGAAACGGGGGGTCCGGGTCCGGGCCGACCCGGCCCGACCCCCCCCCCCCCCCTTGGGACGGCGCGGCGGCGCGCGGAGGCGGCGCGGCGGCGCGCGGAGGCGGCACGGAGGCGCGCTGGGGCGGCGCGGCGGCGCGCTGGGCGCGCAGGCGGTGCGCGGGTGAGACCCCCGCCTCTCCGTTTTTCCCTTGGCGGCGCGGCACGTGCCGCGCCGGTTTTAAGAAAAACCGCCCCCTCACATGAGGGGGCCTGCTTTTGAGCGGATCCGGGGGGTGGCGCTGCCCCCTCCCCCTTCTAATGAAAACCGGACCCCAATTTAATTGGGGGCCATTAAAGGTTAACCGGGGGAAATTAATTCCCCCGGTTTGACTTCCTTCCGGCCGGCCCGACCTGGCCGGCCGGTTCCCTTTCGTCTTCCGACACCGGCGGCCCGGTTGGCCGCCGGTCTTCTCGATCCGCCGCGGCCCGGAACCGGCCGCGGCCTTCGTCGTCCGGCGCGGTGCGACGACACCGCGCGCCTTCGCCGCGGCCCCGCTCCGGCCGCGGCGCCTTTGTTTTCTCCTCCGATGCGGCGCGGCGGCGTTGCATCCAACGGTCGCACTTCCTTTACTCCGCCGCGGCCAACGGGCCACGCCTCATTGCTCCGGCGGCTTGTTCAGTCCGGCTGTGGGAGACCACCACGGCCCTCGTCGTCCGGAGTGGCGCGTCAAACTTGCGCACTCCCATGAAGCCCTCTACGTCCTTGCGCGGTGTCACGGCTCCGCACCGCCTCCTCTTCGATCCACGAGTAATCCAACAACAAGGTTTGGGAGGAGGATCGACCGTGTTGGTACGGTCCGATCCCCTCCCATGTTAAAGATAACAAGTGGTCCAATAATTTATTTACGAAGGCGTAAATTAAATTAAGAATAAAGGTACAACCCCTAACTCGAAGGAAGTTCGCGGAGCTCGTCAACGATCCGCGAAGGACGAGCGTCGCGGAGATCGGACATCACAGAGGTCGGTCGTCACGGAAGAAGACGTCGTCGGCATCGCGGTAGACGGACGCGGGTTCGCCGCGAGAGGCACGTCGCGGAAAGTGCGTTGCGGCGTCGGACGTAGGTTCGCCGCGGAAAGCACGTCGCGGAGAGGATGCGTTGCGGCGTCATGGAGGAAAACCAACGCGTTGCAGTCCGACGTCGTGGAAGAAGGACGCCGCGTTCTTCGTGAAGTTGAGTGTTCTTCGTGATGTTGAGCGTTCTTCGTGATCTTCGTCAGAGATGAAGAAGAAGAAGAAAATGCTCTCCACCTCTCAAGGAACAAAGGAACTAACCCAAAAATAATAAATTAAGCTCATACTTAATTTATTAACACAACACCAACCTTTGAAATTCAAGAGTTTGAATTTCAAAACTTTAATTAAACTCACTTATTAATGACATAAGTTATAACCTAAGTTTACATCATTAATTGTGAGTTGGGGAGGGTTAGAGAATATGAAGGGGTGGGGTTCGTGTGGGCCCCACCACCCACTTAACCTCCCAAGGGAAGTTGGGTTGTCACCCAACTTCCACCCAAAGGATAAAAACACTTAAGGAAGATAAAAATAAAAATTGAAGTTAAATTTTTATTTTAACATTCACAATTTTATTTTTTACAACTCCCCTCGTGTAAACGCAACTTCGGGAAAGGTCTCCTTAAGCGAATATCGGCGCTGCGAGTTCATCGGTGCCCTCGGATTTCAATTCCGAGCACCGGATCAAAAGTTAGGAATTCCCGCTCGTTCGTTCACTGAACGTACCCGAGCCAAACTTCGGAAATTAATTCCGGGCACTCCGGGCCTCGGAATCAGGTGCCGTCAGAAACCGCGCTCATGTAAAATTCTAAAGAAAATTAAGAAAAAATTTTCCCTTGAATTTTACGGGTCTTTACATTACTCCCACCTCAGGGATTTACGTCCCCGTAAAGCTTCAACTCACACTTAAGGGAAACAAGGTAGTACTGAGCACGCAACTGAGCTTTACGCTCCCATATGCTCACCTGAAGATCTCGTGCTACCCGAGAAGCACCCCAGAGGAAGCAACCGTTCACGTAGAACCTGATCCTATCGATCCTCGATCTCTACTAGAACCTCTGTGCTTGTCACCCTGTCATCGACGTCCAACTCCCCGGGGTCGATGACGTGTGAAGAAACATACACGTATCTCCACAGCTGAGACACGTGGTGGACATTATGCACCCGGTGCGACTGAGGTGGTAGGGTCAAGCGGTAAACCTCCTCGCCTACCCTGCTGAAGATCAAAAGGGTCCATCGAACTTCGGAGATAACATGCCGCCTCGGCCACATCTCCGAAACCTCATCGGGTTGAGACCGTATAAGAACGTGTTTGTCACCCTCGAATTCAAGAGGTTTCCCTTTTTAGGTTAGAACTGAAACTCAAAACTCCTGCTGCCATAAGGGTAGGGTTGACCAACTCAAGAGTGATCGGCCACACCCTCTTATGCCTGAGTTTAACATGTGCTGCCCAGGGTTTCCTTTTCGCCGACCAAGGAAAACCCATTCCGACGTTTGCCTAAAACAGTCAACCGGGGTATGATTTGTGAATCAAAACCATACCCAGATCAACGTCGTAAGGCCTCTACGCTGCCACCAAGAGATTCCAACCGAAACTCTCGCCTCGAGGTCAAATCACACCGTCGGCGTAAGTGTGATTATCGAGTCTCCTCCCAAAGGTATCTCCAGACGTGAGGGTCAAGTCTACGGCTTACCCGGAACCTCTAGGTCTGGGACATGATTCGTGGAAGGGTAGAATGATTGGTTCCTATGTCTATAGATATGGCAGCTTGTAGTAGACATAATTCGTACCCCGAATCATTCTTAGAGCTCCTGGGTCACACTCCTTGACCGCAATGCAGCTATTCTCCTCCCCAGCCCTCCTGCTCCCTGAGCCTGACGGGGACTACTAAGTCGGGTGGTCGTAACATGTCGAAATGTACACCACCACATGCTGCTCTCCAAGCTCCGCTTCCACGTCTGCTACCCTGCAGATTCATCTGTCCTTAGCACTTCCTCCTCCTGAAACATTTTACACGCCCGAGTCTCTGAGACTGGCGCTAGTTTCCTGCCTTTCACTGCTAACGTTCACAACCACAAAGGTTCTCTCTAGCATCCTAACATAGGTAGGAATGCATAGAGGAAAAGAAATGGTTCGGATGTCCTTTAGACACACTTCGCTCAGAAGTTCGAGTCTAAAGAACTGATCACAACGTAACCAACGAGTACCAAGATTGATTGGTAAGCCACATTGAGTGCTCTGCTTCCGACATGTCGTACTGTCGAAGCTGTATTAGCTCCAGAAAACTCACAACCACTTCCTCAGGCCAGTCCTCAGCCGCCTACGAGTCAGGCTCACCTCGAAACTTGAGGGATATCTGGTGCTAAAACATATGTAAGGCACTAAGCCAGTGAGTCTCTGCTACCGGTACCGCCGGTAGTGTCTTCTGACCAACAGGTAGTGACATAGCTGGCGCACTACCCGTAGGTACTATCCCAGGTATCGGTTCGTGTACCGAAGCCTCATTACTATAAGGTCCAACCTCATGGGCACTCACTGGAAACAACAGGAGCTAAGATCATCATCCGCTCTACTAGTATCCAAGCTAGGCATAGAACTCTAGCAACCGCCTCCATCCAGTCCACTGCTGCCTGGGAAATCTGTCTCGCCTCGTATCCTCAGAGGCCTCTACTGCTGGAACTCGTGCATCGCGCTCTGCTAGCGTGCATCGTCAGCTAGTGGCATCCTCTGCCTAACGGGTGGTGGTGCTGCTGGTACACCACCCGATGGTGCCAACACTGAAAAAGATCCCTACACCGGAGTCTCGCTGCTCGGTGGTCCATCATCGAGAACTCTCTCGGAACTCCAGCTAACTATCTGCATGGTGACATCCTGAACAGTTGTGTCACGGTCAACGATTTATACCTGGTGAGCTGACCTGGTTTGAGCTGACTTTAAACCTTTTTGGAAACACACACGCAATCAGTGTTTTCGTGCATTAAGTCGGAATTCAGAAGTCAGGGTCCTGGTGTACGGATACGTCGGCCGCCGCACCAACACTGGACTCCCTGGACTGATAACCACACTCAATACACTAAACACTATTGCTTCACATAGAAAAAAAAAGATCAGAGTCTGCGGTAGAACCGACCGCCTCTGATACCAATTTGTCACGACCCGACCTCGGGGCCCGTGCCGTGACTACCCCAAGCCCGCCTTCCATAGGCCAAGGGCTGGCGACTAGCACCAAGGCGTATAATCCCGGTAAACAGGGAAGACATTGACTTTATAAGTAACAACCACCACAGAGTCAGCAAGCGGAAAGTAACTACAAGTGCAGAAAAGTAAAGGGGGCCGGAATACAAGCCCAACTGAAAGTAAAGTACAACTCGAAAGGGAAAACAGCAACTGAAAGTACAAGCGGCTCCTGGGACGTCCTCCTCGATTCCTACCTGAAGGGTAGGTACAGATGGCTCAGCTCCTGGATCGTCCACCACGGATCCTACCTGAAGGGTAGGTACAGATAGCTCACAACTCCTCGGGTCCAACTGTCCGCTCCGAGCACGTCCCACTCAGTGGTCCTCCTCCGGGTACCGACCTACTCCGAAAGCCTCATCCACAGTCAGCGCTGTCCGTCGTCTGCAACCAACACAACGAAGTGCGGGAAAAGCCCGTGCAGGGGTGAGTATAAGCTACTCAGTAGGGACCCCGAGACCCCTGAAGGTCTCTTAAATCCACAAAGGATAAACCACGAAGAAAAGTAACAATCACGAAGTAACATCCAGTATTGATTAGGTATATGCCCATACATATACCTATGTCACCAATTTCCGTTCGGCTCCAACACGAGCCCAAGAACAATCCAATCCACAAAGAAGAGTAAACAGTAAAATCCACATAGGATAACAGTACAAGTCCACACGGTTTATAACAAGTTTATGAAATCAACGGATACCCATTACCCAGGTATATGCCCATACATATACCTAAGTTATCAAGTGACCCATCTCAATCATGAGGAAACACAAAGATCATTGACTCAGCTCAAACCAGGATTTTTATTATCGAAACCGTAACTACTGAAGAGCTCCGTCTCTAGAGTGTACAGTGGTCCTGTCATGACTCCGAGGTACTGCTCACTAACCTAAGACTGCTGAGGTACTCCTCCTGTCGAGTACTGCGGGTTTGCGGCCAACTACCGGGCGCTCCGTCCGCTGAGGGTCTGTCGCCAAATACCAGACGCACACCCAAATAGCCTACTGAGGTACTCCTCTGACGAGTACCGCGGGTTTGCTGCCAACTACCAGGCGCTCCGTCCGCCGTGGGTCTGCTGCCAACTACTGGGCGCTCCGTCCACTGGGCTAGTCGACTCACTCCAAGTCGAGTCGGTCAAGCAGTCATCAGGTCTCAGTCGGCTACACGGTCTCCGTACTCCGCACACACGTCTCCACCGTCGCGGGTCTGTCGCTACAACCAAGCACACACACTCCGTAAAGTATCGCGGGTCCGCCACTACAACCAAGCGCTCCACCGTCAAAGGTCTGCTGCTGCATCCAAGCGCACCACCACTCTCAAGTACCACGGGTCCGCCGCTACACCCAAGCGCTCCCCCGCCCGCTCGTCTCTGGGAGGGTCCACTCGACGAGCTACTGGTCGATACTCCAAGCATCTCAAAGTCCAACGAATAAGTGCCACATACGTCCGCTTCGTCAAAGGAGTCTCAACGCAACAGACGGCGCGTCAATCGGACGCCCGGTCTGTGAGTTATTAGCCTTTTCGTCCCGAGGGCCCGGTTGGTTTCGTGAGCGAACCAAACCCGGCCATATCTCAACTGTATCCAAAACTCGGGCGGAGCTTGTCAAAAGTTCCGTCCCACTTAGAGGATTCCATCAAAGTCGACGGCACGTCAATCGGACGTCCGGAACTCAAGATATGAGTGTTTCAGCTCCGAGGGCCCGGTTGGTTTCGAGAACGAACCAACCCGGCCGTACTCCACCTGCATCCAAATCTCGGGCGGAGTATATCAAAAGATCCGTCTCACTAAGAGGAACTTATCAGAACTGACGGCACGCCGTTCGGACGTCCGTAGCTCAATATATGAGCGTTTCCGCTCCGAGGGCCCGGTTGGTTTCGTGAACGAACCAACCCGGCCGAACTCAAAGTAATCCGAAACCTTGAGTGCGATATACCGAAACGACCGTCTCGATCCAAGGATCGCGTTGCCGCATACGGTTCGTCATTCGGAGGTCCGAGGCTCAAGATATGGCCCAAAAACCGATTCTGGTTCGAAACGGGGGGTCCGGGTCCGGGCCGACCCGGCCCGACCCCCCCCCCCCCCCTGGGACGGCGCGGCGGCGCGGCGGCGCGCGGAGGTGGCACGGCGGCGCGCTGGGGCGGCGCGGCGGCGCGCTGGGCGCGCAGGCGGTGCGCGGGTGAGACCCCCGCCTCTCCGTTTTTCCCTTGGCGGCGCGGCACGTGCCGCGCCGGTTTTAAGAAAAACCGCCCCCTCACATGAGGGGGCCTGCTTTTGAGCGGATCCGGGGGGTGGCGCTGCCCCCCCCCCCCCCTTCTAATGAAAACCGGCCCTCAATTTAATTGGGGGCCATTAAAGGTTAACCGGGGGAAATTAATTCCCCTGGTTTGACTTCCTTCTGGCCGGCCCGACCTGGCCGGCCGGTTCCCTTTCGTCTTCCGACACCGGCGGCCCGGTTGGCCGCCGGTCTTCTCGATCCGCCGCGGCCCGGAACCGGCCGCGGCCTTCGTGGTCCGGTGCGGTGCGACGACACCGCGCGCCTTCGCCGCGGCCCCGCTCCGGCCGCGGCGCCTTTGTTTTCTCCTCCGATGCGGCGCGGCGGCGTTGCATCCAACGGTCGCACTTCCTTTACTCCGCCGCGGCCAACGGGCCGCGCCTCATTGCTCCAGCGGCTTGTTCAGTCCGGCTGTGGGAGACCACCACGGCCCTCGTCGTCCGGAGTGGCGCGTCAAACTTGCGCACTCCCATGAAGCCCTCTACGTCCTTGCGCGGTGTCACGGCTCCGCACCGCCTCCTCTTCGATCCACGAGTAATCCAACAACAAGGTTTGGGAGGAGGATCGACCGTGTTGGTACGGTCCGATCCCCTCCCATGTGAAAGATAACAAGTGGTCCAATAATTTATTTACGAAGGCGTAAATTAAATTAAGAATAAAGGTACAACCCCTACCTCGAAGGAAGTTCGCGGAGCTCGTCAACGATCTGCGAAGGACGAGCGTCGCGGAGATCGGACATCACGGAGGTCGGTCGTCACGGAAGAAGACGTCGTCGGCATCGCGGTAGACGAACGCGGGTTCGCCGCGAGAGGCACGTCGCGGAAAGTGTGTTGCGGCGTCGGACGTAGGTTCACCGCGGAAAGCACGTCGCGGAGAGGATGCGTTGCGGCGTCGTGGAGGAAAACCAACGCGTTGCAGTCCGACGTCGTGGAAGAAGGACGCCGCGTTCTTCCTGAAGTTGAGTGTTCTTCGTGATGTTGAGCGTTCTTCGTGATCTTCGTCAGAGATGAAGAAGAAGAAGAAAATGCTCTCCACCTCTCAAGGAACAAAGGAACTAACCCAAAAATAATAAATTAAGCTCATACTTAATTTATTAACACAACACCAACCTTTGAAATTCAAGAGTTTGAATTTCAAAACTTTAATTAAACTCACTTATTAATGACATAAGTTATAACCTAAGTTTACATCATTAATTGTGAGTTGGGGAGGGTTAGAGAATATGAAGGGGTGGGGTTCGTGTGGGCCCCACAACCCACTTAACCTCCCAAGGGAAGTTGGGTTGTCACCCAACTTCCACCCAAAGGATAAAAACACTTAAGGAAGATAAAAATAAAAATTGAAGTTAAATTTTTATTTTAACATTCACAATTTTATTTTTTACAACTCCCCTCGTGTAAACGCAACTTCGGGAAAGGTCTCCTTAAGCGAATATCGGCGCTGCGAGTTCATCGGTGCCCTCGGATTTCAATTCCGAGCACCGGATCAAAAGTTAGGAATTCCCGCTCGTTCGTTCACTGAACGTACCCGAGCCAAACTTCGGAAATTAATTCCGGGCACTCCGGGCCTCGGAATCAGGTGCCGTCAGAAACCGCGCTCATGTAAAATTCTAAAGAAAATTAAGAAAAAATTTTCCCTTGAATTTTACGGGTCTTTACATGCCGACTACATGGTGTACTGTAAAACATCAAGAACCAAGATTGGTTGTGTCCTGATGTAGGGTAAAGCAATGATTTCTTATATCTCATGATAGTTAAAACTGCATGAGCAGAACTATGCGACTCATGACCTTTAGTTGGTAGCAGTAGTTTTCGCACTAAATATGTAGAGACACTACATTATGGGTGAACGGTTCATCATCAAATCTAACCACAAGAGTCTCAAGTATATCTTTTCTCAAAAGGGATCTTAATTTGAGACAATGATGTTGGATAGAGTTCCTCCAGAACTATGACTTTGAGATAGTCAATAATCCTAGGAAGGGGAACATGGTGGCAGATTATCTTAGCAGGAGGTCGAGTTCACATCTACTGAACGAGGCCTCAGAGTAGTTATCCTCGCTTCAGATATCCTTTATGGATAGATATGGTGTAGATTATCTTCATTCGATGGTGGTTTCCCCTCCACTCTTACAGCGAGTCAGGGAGGCACAACTCAAAGATGCCAGCTGTGAGACCACATGTGTCCATATGTCCACAGGGCATGCCCTTAATGGATATTCGATAAGTGGGAAGAACATCATCCTTTTTAGAGGACGCACCATTGTACCAGTGGAATTACAGGAGGAAGTGTTGAGGGAGTTCCATAAATCCTCTTTGCTGGTACATCCAGGTGTGTAGAAGATGTACCAGGACCTCCGACATCAGTACTGATGGACGGGGATGAAGAAGTTGGTAGTAGAGTTTGTCACGAGATGCCTTACTTGTCAACAAGTGAAGTCTGAGCACCAGGTTCTAACAGGTTTGACACGACCCCTTTGAGGTACCAAAGTTGAAGTGGGATAAGATATCGATGGACTTTGTGGAAGGCTTACCACGTACGTACAGGGGGCATGATACCATATGGGTGATCGTAAACCGACTCACCAAGTCGTCTCACTTACTACCCATTCAAGAATAGAGTTTAGTAGAGAGTTTGAGACACCTCTACATGCAAAAGATAGTTCGACTCCATGGAGTCCCATTTATGATAGTCTCAGATCGTGATGCACGCTTTACATCTCGGTTGTGGAAGGGATTACAATAGGCATTTGGGACTCAACTGCACTTGAGTACAACCTTTCACCCACAGAAGGATGGTCAGATGGAGCATACTATACAGACCTTGGAGGACATGTTCCGTGCTTGTGTTCTTGATTTTTGGTCATAGTTGGGAGGACCACCTACCACTGGTGGAGTTTACGTACAACAACAGCTACCACTCCACCATCGGTATGACACCATTCGAGGAACTGTACGAATGACCATGCAGGTCACCATTATACTGGACAGACCCAAGAGAGTCAATATTCACGGGTCTAAAGATGTTACAGGCTACCATTGAGAAGGTGATGGTCATCTGAGAGAGGATGAAGACTGCATAGAGTCGACAGAAGTCCTATGATGATAGGCGATGAAGACCCTTGGAGTTTGGGGAGGGGGAACACATATTCCTATGAGTCTCTCCTCGATGAGGGATATAAATATTTGGTCGGGGTGGCAAGTTATCTCTGAGGTTCATCGACCCTTTTCAGATTTTGATCTAAGTTGGCAAGGTGGCGTACCGCCTAGCTCTCCCCTCACATATGCATTGGGTGCATGATGTTTTCCACATGTCGCAACTGAGGAGGTACGTACATGATCCATAACACATCATCATCTAAGGAGAGATGTACATTTATGATGGGACAACATTTGTGGAGTTCCTGGTGGAGATAGAGGATCGACAGAAGCAGGTCCTTTGTGGATGATCAATTCCTCTAGTGCGCATTCGGTGGTAGTGCGAGAATCTCCAAGAGAGAACATGGGAGAGGGAGGCTCATATTCATGCTCAGTACCCCATTTGTTTATTTAGCCTTGTTTTGGCTTACGGGGATGTGAATCCCAAAATGTGGGGGTAATTTAATATAACAGAAATTTCATGTATTTTTTTAATTATATGGAATTATTTTGAGACCAGGTACTGAGACAATGTGCGATTCTAAGGCCCATATTTCCCGGAATGATCCATCGAAAAATGTTAAGTTTTAAATAGTGCACGTGAGAGATTTTACTAAAAAAGTGAAATAAATATTAAATGGGTACCCAAATCAGAAATACAAGGGGACCATTGAATTCAGGATGGTGGGTTTACCCTAGGCATGACTTAAGTCTAGTTGGCACTGGTCTCCAGTGAGAAAACCTGAAAATGGCATAACTGTAAATAAAATAATTAAATAAAATATATAAATTAAATTATTTTATTTTTAAAATGCTTATAACTCACGAATGCTGAATCTGATTGAAAATATGAGACTACCGTTGAGCTTGTAAGGGTATTCTTTCCTTAGGCAGAGCCTAACGTTGGCCGACACGGGCCAACAATGGAAGTTTGTTTTTAGATGTAAATAAAATAATTAAGCAACAATTATTTTATTGTGAAATCCTTATAACTCATAAACGGTAACTCGGATTGGAAATATGAGTGTACCATTGAGCTTATGGAAGTGTTTTTATCTTAGGCAGAGCTTAAACTTGACTTGCGTGGGTCGAGGGTGAAATATATTTTTTGGAACGTTTTTTAAGAGAATTAAAATGGAATGCGTGCGCGGTTTTAAAAACTTCTAAATGAGTGCACGTATTAAAAATCCAAGGGCACCGTTGTATTTGGAACAATGACATTACCTAAGAATGTACCTAACCTAGACCAGTGTAGGTCAATGAAAAAAGTTAATTTTCAGACCTTTTGGAAGAGAAATAAAATAAATTAAAAAGTTATTTCATTTGTTTTTCCTCACTATTGAGCAGTGACCCGTCAGCACTGCAATGCAGTGATGAGGTGACGGTGAAACTCATTAAATAAATCCCATTAATAGGGCTCTTTAACTAAAGATTAACAGAGATGTTGTTTCATAAATGAAATGTCATAAAGACGTGACAACACAACATAACAGAAACACTCTGAAGCATTTCTCTTTTAATGAGATAACGTGTTGGAGAAATAGTATAAGATCTGGGAATTTATCTGATGATTCTATAGCGAGGTATCCTCTCCAATGATGAACAATTAATGCATTCTCCTTCCACACTTTGAAGGATCTCTAGCAACATGGGTGACAGATCAAGAATAGAGAATGAAGGCGCGTGACCCCGCTCTTCCCCAACCAACGTCTATCCCAGGCAGGGGTTTACTTTTTGTGTTTTGAGTTTCCCCATTCTTCATTATAAAACAATGAGTGCGGATCAACCCACAAACAGGTTGATTTGAGGATCACTTGTTCTTGCGGGAGGGAGTTTCTTCTTGAGGTTTTGCATCAGGGTTAAATTGTTGATAGAACCTAAATCTTTTTCCCCAGTGTTTTAAACTCTAACGCAGAGGGTGTGTGCTGACACAAACAAGGCTCGGGCCACTCCACCTTTGTGCGTTCTTGTGTGTTCTTTTTGGTTGAACCTTTGAGTTGATGGCGAAGCATTTTTGAGGCCGTAGCTGGGAAGATGGTAACCCATGGAGGTCGGAGGAGTAGACGGTCTGAAGAACGGACCACCAAAGAGGACTCGGTGGTCTGCAGAAAATCCTACTGGCGATAAGCGGCGACGACCCAGGGCAATGATTGAGAGTAGGTGGTGGCATGCCGAGGTGGGATGCGGCTAACTCGGGCCACAATGGTGCGATAGGAGCCACCGATAGTGGGACAATGGCTTGCAGAGGCGGGATGTGGCCCGCACCGTGCAGGCTGTAGCTTCATGCTGGCATGCGGTCCAACGGGGACCACATGCAAGACCGCATGTAAGACCGGACAAGGAGGCCGGCTAAACCGACTACAGGGAAAACAAACCGGACACCCTCCCAGCGTCTGGGTTGGAGGAGAACAACCTGCTGTGAGGGCTAGGTCAGGGGGGGGGGGGGCGCAAACCGGGCCGCATGGCAGCCCGAGCTGGAGTAAAGCCATACCGATTTTGTGGGCCAAGATGATGGGATAAAGCCGAACCACTGGACAGCCTGGGTAGGGAAAGAAAACTAGACCACTAGTGTAGACCGGGCCATATAAATCTATGTCGCTAGGCAACCTGGCGGTCTGGACCCATGGCCGAATCGGGCTGGGTCCAGCAAGGCCCAATGGGCCTGGCTTAGTAGCTAGGCCGGACCGGGCCGACCTAGACCCAACTAGGTCAGTTTAGGTCATCCGAATTGGGTTGGGTCATGAGGGACCCCAGGCTGGGTTGGTCAGGTCCACCCTATCGGGTCAGATTAGGCTTGGACACAACCAAACCCTATTTACTAAAACGCCAATATCTTTTAGACCGAGTGTCCGTTTGATGATCCATTTGTGGAGTTGGAACCCTCGTGACAAGACAGTTCTTTTATAATTCTCTAAGGAGGCTTTCATGGAAGGTGAAATGTGATGAGTGTCTTGAGGAGTGGATTATTCTGGAATCAAGTGTGCTACGTACAGGAATCCTACGGCTGGCTGAGACCTGAGGACTATTGACTAGTGGGCCTAAGTGACCCTGTAGGACAAGAAGACAAGAAACCCTATGTAGATAAAATCCAAGAAACCCTGTGTGGATTAGCTCCAAGTGACCCTGTGTGGATCAACTCCAAGTAACACTATGTGGATCAGTTACAGGAGACCCTGTGTGGATCAGCTACAAGAGACCCTGTGTGGATCAGCTCCAAGCGACCCTGTGTGGATCAGCTACAAGTGGCCTTATGTGGACCATCTTTGATGGAATAAGTGGGAAGTGGCTCTGTGTGACCCATCAGACCCACTATACTTATCATAGATGTGTACCTCAGCAGTCCAAGGTGTTTAGTGTTATGACTGATAGCCTTGCTTTCTATACTTTAGATTATACCTGTGTGAGCTAACAGTACCTCGTATATAATTTACTTTTTAGTCTTTCCATTGTAGTTTGTGGTACCTACTAAGTATTTTGTTACTCACCCTTTCACGGGCTTCGCCCACACTTTTCATGTCCCGTGCAGGTGATCGACGCTTCTATGGAGACCTTGGTGGTCTGGGACCAGGTGGTGCTCTGTGAGACGAGACAGACGAACGCTTCGATAGATACCTTGGTGGTTTGGGACCAGGTAGTGCTCAGTGATATGGGATTAATGGGTATACTTCTATGTCTACAAGCAGATACCCTTCACCTACCCTTCATATGGGGTCTCAAGCAGATGGACCATGACAATTGTACCTTCCTTTTTGGTTTTGGGCTTGTATTTTGGCCCCTTTGTACTTTCAGTTTGTACTATACTCTCTGTAGTTGTCTCAATGATAGTTGTGGTTTAATTCTTATTTACTTTCCACAGTTTTATCTTTGTGTGTGTGTATAGTTTTAAAGTAAAATTCCTTCCCTTTTTGGGATATTCCTATTTGGTGCTAGTCGCTAGCCCCTGGCCTTTGGAAGGAGGTCTTGAGGTAGTCACGACACAGGACATGGGAGACAGGTCATGAAATATGGATCAAGGACCAGGGTGTCCATACATGGAGGATGGACAAGGGTTTTAAGTATCTTTCCAAAATTTTCACTTTGGTTTCCATCAAAACTCTTCCCTTGGTTTTTGAAATGAATCCGAATTCCCTTATTTAAAAGGAACTAGTGGTTATGCTCATTTTTGTTTCTAGTGCACCAAACACAATTTCTTCACATTTACCTTTATCTTTCCATTTCTAGATCATCATTTACATCCTACCAAACATGGTGTTAGTTCCACCAAAAAATCAATAGGTGTCTTTCATTACCATGGACTTAAAACCGTTCTCACCAAATGAAACATGACCCTCCCTACAATCCACATCTAATTCCTTGATGAGGGATGATTTCTATTTTTCTAAGCACATAGAACCATATGATAAGAATGAAATAATATCTAAATCCAACATTATCTCCATAGTGGTCAATTATTTCTCAAAATATGCAACCCAATCCCCAAAAATGAAATATCTCACACCCGATCCGGATAGGGGTTAATGGTCATTTAATGAAATCCCTTTCATTTAAGGTTTTAATAATAAGGAAACCTTGTATATCAATCAATACCCATTATAAAAAAAATATTGCCTATAAATCATTATAAATAATTCACACTCATAATAATGCAACCCATCCACAACCCATATAAATCAACCCCAAGGAAATCCATGCCCATACACCAACAGGCCTAACTCATTCTCATCCCAAGGCAACCCCCCAATAACCAAAATAGATAACCCACTTGCTAAAAACCATCCGGATCATCCTAAGGCTTCATCCATAGATTCCCCACCCAAACTCTATCAAGTTATTATTCACATACTTGGGTGTTATAATAAGTCCCAACATCCCCAAGTTACTAACTGATCCCACTCCATAAACTACATTCCTTCCCAAAGGTTCATAGCCATTTTTAGGTCAAGAAACATTCTTAAATTTCATACCTAATTCCCATGGGGGTGGAGGGTGGGTGGTGGTGGAATCTATTTATAAGAGGTTAGGTATCCTAAAAATCCAAGATAAAAAAAATTATGAAAATAACTACTTGTGGAATATGGTTTTGTAATCATGTGCCTAACTGTGCACTAACTACTAGTCCACTATTTTTTAAAGCACTATTAATTATTTGTGTTTTTAACTATTTTTTCCCATGGTCACCAAAACATGAAAAACATAGTCTCTTAAGAATACTCATAAGAGTTCAATATCCCTTATACACAAAGTATTGAAAAGTATGTTTTTTAAATTGTGCCTTAGTTGAAAACCCTTAGTTAACCACTGAATTTTAAAATTTTCACTTGGAATTGTTGGATGTGTACTAAAACTTAAATACATGAGATATATGTACACATGCATATGATTCATGATATATATATATAAAATATGATATTATATATATAGTGTACATTTAATACATGTATATAATGTATGTATTTTTTATGCATGAAATGCATGAAATGCATGAATATATTATATGTATATTTATGATATATATGTTATTCATCTCTCTCCTTGAATGGTTTTCTTTTAATTCTTGGCATTTATTCAGAAATTTTTTCACGAGATGAAATGTAGAGGTAGTTATGCATTAATACGACGAATGCATAGTATTTATTCATATGAAATGTATGATTAATGAGATGAAAATTAAGGATCATCCTTGATTTCATATATAAACCACTACCATGTGATGGCTATGGGTGTGCAATACTTGTGAAGCCTCTTTCAAATCTATATACTTCCTGAAGCACTATTCATCTCACCAGAGAAGGTGCTATCACCCCTTCAGTTTCTTGGGTATCTTTATAATATGATCATGGATTCATTGGATGACATATAACCTCATAGTTAGGGTTATTTAATTCACTAATTTTAGTGATATTACTCAAGAACACCTAGTCAAAGGAAAAAGATAGCTGCTGCTGCTTGTGTTTTCTAGGTACTCTGTTTTTAGGATTATTTACATGTTAATTTATTAAAGACTAATATCCTATGTTGTTGGGTTGTCTTCTATTGAAAATTATCATTGTATGATCATACAAAACCCATTGGTGGTATCATATCATTTTTCTTCATTTTTTAACATGATTTAATCACTAGTTTTCTATGAAAAATGATGTACACCATTTTTGTAAAATCACATGAATGTTTTGGACGCTTATGTGAGATGTGCAATGGTAGATATGATTTATCCTTTCATAGGTAGGGTTCATAAAGGTAATACCCTTTTGAAATTCATTACATAAGGTTTATACCCTTATACAAGTTATTGCATAAAGGTAGTACCCTTACGTGATACCCTTACACAATAGTACAACATGCTACATAAAGGTTATACCCTTAATCAAGCCATTGCGTAAAGGTAGTTCAAAAACCATATGCATAAGGGTATTTGAGATGTTGAGTAAGGGTACATGATTTTTACCTTTACAAAGCATAATAATTTTTTAGATTACCTATATTCAAAGGAGTTTTGTAAAGGTAATACTCATACGCAAAGGAGTTGCGTAAAGGTAATACCTATATACAAAGGAATTGTGTAAAGGTAATACCTTTATGCAAGGGAGCTATGTAAAGGTAATATATGTGTTACCTTTATGCAACATAATAATTTTTGAGATTACTTATATGAAAAGGAGTTGCATAAAGATAATACCTATATATAAATAAGTTGTGTAAAGGTAATACCTTTATGCAAGGGAGCTCTATAAATGTAATCCGTGTATTACCTTTACACAACATTGTTTAACTTCATAAAGGTTAAAGCCACTTTTTTACAAGCTATTAAAAATATCACTTACCCTTATGTTGAGCGTTTGTTTAAGGGTAATAAGGGGATACCCTTACTGAGTAGGGGTGCTACGTAAGGGTAAATAAAAAATATATTTATTTTTTAAATATTAAATATTTTATATGGTTTGTAAAATGATTATAAATCACAATAAAAGAATTTTGTGATATTTTCATTTATAAAGATTTTATAAATAAATAAATAAATAAATAAATAAATAAATAAATAAATAAATTATAAATTTTTTATAATTAATTAAATAGATGTTTTTAAAACATTATTCCAAGATGTTAAAAGTTAATATTTTTAAACACCTTTTGAAAAATTAAATGGTATGACTTATGTTCTAGAAATAAATGGTTTATTTAGAAATCATAATAGTCGATTCATAAAATGTTTATAAATTAAAAAATATATGATATTTAGTTTATATAAAATGTTTATATAATAGAAATTAAATTATAAAATGTTTATAATTCATGAAATATCATATAAATTCCATTTAATATTAAATATGAAGGGGTTCATATTGAAATGAATATAAAATTTTTATATTCTTTCTAAAATATAAAATATTTATAATTATCATTTATTTATGAATAGTTCATAAATGTCTCATGTTTTGGAAAATAAATAAATAAATTATTTATTTGATGAATATCATTGATATTCATGTTTATTAAATGGTTTATGAAACAAAACATTGTATATACCCACTTATATGATAAATTTATTCTAGGATAGAGCCTTTCATATCATGCTAGGTTTGATATCATATAATTTAATTTTCATCTACCTTGACCTTGGTTTGTAATATTAGTTATGAGATTGAGAATAGTTTTTTTCCATAGTTTGTGCATATTAGGTGTTAGAGTTTTCATGAATTAAATTATATCTTGAGTAATGTCTCCTTGAGTAGAGGAACTTGAGGTTAGACCACCTACTTTTTTGGAGGCTTTCCTTGGTTAAGAAAATTAATGGGGTTGGCTATATGTCACTCCAAGATTATTCATGTGGAGTTTTTTAATCTCATATAACTCTATGACTTTACATGAAGTGTTCATGCATCTTATTCATATAATTAATTTTGATATGTATGAATATTTTTGACTCCTATTTTTGGGTGATTAACATAAACCTGTGGGTTGTATAAATATTTACACATCAATATGGTTTAAATATATTGATTAGGTGTATAGAATAGGGATTCAAAAAATAAATCATTATAAGAATGAATACACATAAGGAAATAAAACATTAAAAGATAAATATTACAAATTATATAATAGTTAAGAGTTTAATATGTATATGATGTATATTAAATTGGTGAGACTTAAAACCTCACAAATTCTAAGAGTGAGATTCCTTCTAAATAAAAACTTGTTAAGAACTCAATCATTAAACTAGTTAGGTCATGTCAAAGTTGGTTTCCCCTAGATTATCTTGTGTAAGGAGATAAAGTTATGAGTAACTTTGGATTATCCTATTGGGTAGGTCATGCCAAAGTTGGGTTCCCCTTGATCATCCTTTGTTTTCTTATTCTTGGAATTTTCTTTGGGTCATGCTAGTTAGGAGACCCTAACATAATTATGTTAATATAGGAATATAGTTAATTGAATCCATATGATGGATTTGGATAAGTGGTTGTCCACTCACCTATCCAAGTGTCACAACTATTGTGATTAGGACAATTCCTTACCTAAATAACCAAGTGGTGAGAGAAATGAAAAATATAAATCATTGATTAGTGAAATATATATCTTGGCTCACTAAATGGATATGATATAAAGGTTTATAATTTATAGAGAGATAAAATTAATTTAAATACCTTAATGAAAAAATAATATATGATATTCATCTGATAATTTTTGTTGTTGTAGATAAATAACATCATCATCAAGCTTGAATTCAAGATCAGTCCTTGAAAAAGAAAAACTTAATGGTAGAAACTTCCTTGATTGGTATAGAAATTTTAGAATTTTTCTTAAACAAGAAGGAAAGTTCTATATGTTATAATAACCTCTACTTGATAAACTGACTGGTGAAGCTATTAAAAAAATGATTTAGATAACCATGATAAACATAAAAAGGATTCACAAGAAGAATCAACACTCATGCTAATTACAATGGAGTAAAAATTTAAAAATCAACATGAGACTCTTAATGCCTTTCAAATGATATATAACTCAAAAAGGACCTATCAAGAACAAGAAAGGCATGAACAATATGAAGTGTCTAAAGAAAATTTTCATTGCAAGATTATAGAAAAAAACTCATTATCATCCCATGTACTCAATATGATTGGGTACATCAATGACTTGGAGAGTTTGGGTTCACCTATAAATCTTGAATTGGAAACATATTTCATTCTAGAGTCACTAATATAAAGGTTCTGATAGTTTTTTTGTGAATTACAATACGAATGAACTTTTAAAACTTGTAACTCATCTCATTAATATATTGAGGATTGTTTAAAAATATGTGGGAGGTTCAGGATCAAGTACCATGATGATGGTAACAAAGGATGTGGGTAAAAGTTTTGGATAAAACTTATCAAATTATGAAAGAAAAAGGAAGGAAAATGTTTTCATGGTGGAAAAGTTTTCCTTCAAAGAATAAATTGTCTGGATTACCTGAAGGGTTGGAAGAAGGCATGTGAAGCATCCAATTTAGGTATGAATGTTATAGAATTAATTTATTTTATGCTATATGATACCAATTTTATATTTTACAAGTGTTATAAATATATAGGACACCATAAAAAGAAATAAATGAATGATCAAGCTTGAAGTTGATATCCATGTGATTGAGAAAAGGTGTTGTTATGTTGGAGACTTAGATACTTTAGGATAAAATTAATATTTCATAAGATATGTATTTCTTCATTTTTTTCTTGATAATATATTTTCAATAATGTTTGTTTTTCAAGATCCTTTTTGATGTTTTTCTAAAAAAGTTTTATATTTTTTGAAAACTAACTTTTTTTAAAGAATTATTTTGTAAAATAGAAAAAGAAGAGTTGATGGAAGTTAATTTTTTATGAGGTTTATGGGGAAGAATAAAGTTATGTAGATGTATAAATTCATAAATTTTGTAAATGAAGAATGGTATAAAAGTTAGAAAGTTAGAATGTTCTGAAGGAGTAGAAATTCATAAAGTTTTACAGATAAAGAAAGATAGAAAAGTAAGAAAGTCTAGAAATTAATAAAGTTTCTGAGATTATGAAAGTAAGAAACTTTGGAAGTTAAGAAAGTTGTAGATATGAAGAAAGTTATAAGGTCTTGAAGTTAGGAAAGTTGTTGAGATGAATTTATGAGATAAAGAAAGTAAGAAGTTTACTTTTTTAAGAAACTTTCTTTAAAAGTTACAAAATTTTATTATGTTATTTTAAGTTCCTAAAACATCATGAAGAAGTTATGATGTGATATGAAGTTATTATAAGAAAAGAGAAGTGAAAATTTATAGAGTTTCCAAAGTTAAATTTTTTAGAAAAACTTCTTATTAGAAGGTTTTTAATTCATCATCAGATGAATAGTGAATTAGATGGACATTTTCCAGACAAAAATTATTAACAATGAGTTATGAGAAAGTATGGAAGTTAAAATGTTTTTAAAGATATTGATCAGATGAACCATTAGATGGAGCTTCTATTATAAAGTCAAAGTTTGTATAAGTTATGAGAATACAAAGAAGGAGATACTATTTTCCATATGATGGCTATCAGATAGACTGGAATAGTAGCATTGGGCATTGATAATCGAACAAGATTTCAGGATAGACCAGATCAGACAAAAGGCAATTGATGAGTTTTTATGAAGGTAAGTTTTGAACAAAGGAACTGGTCATAGTTCATCAGATATACTGTTCATAATCTTGTTTTTACTATAAATATTTCATGTGTAGTTTTTGAACTTTTATTAAGATAAATATCCTCAAATAAAGATTTTTTTTATAAAATCTAAACTTTTTAATCAAACATAGATATCTAGAAAGAGGATATAATTCCGATGGATTTTTTCAATCAGATGAACAATATGATTGGATAGAGAATGCGCATAAAGAATAGAACCAGACAAAGAAAGTTTTCCATATGTATAAAGTTTTAGTTTTCTAGAAGTTACAAAGTGAGAAGTTTTACGAAGTTATAAAGTTGAAGTTTGTACAAAGTTTTAAAGCTGAAGTTTCATGAAATTATAATGTTGAAGTTTTCACAAAGCTACAATGTTGAAGTTTAATAAAGTTATAAATTTAAAGTTTCAAGTTGTACAAAGATTATATTACAAATATTTATGAGTTTATTAAGCACAGAGTTTAAGTAAATTTTAATAAAGTTGGAAATGATGGATCATTAAAGAATATTAATGAATGTTCTAGAGGATTTGAGAAGTCTCCCAAAAAAATTAAAATGAGAGTGAAATTTGGATTTATGAATTTCATTGAGTAGGAAAATGAAATTGGTTTCCCACCTTTTCTATTTTTGGAGAACCTATAAATAGAAGTTAAAAAGTATATCATACATGAAACTATTCAAGCATGTGAAAAGTTGAAGTACTATAGAGTTTATGTCAGATTGAGTTTCCAACCAAAGTTTTTTTTTGTTGAAGAATAATTTCAGAAAGTTATTTCATAAAAAATTATAGAACAAATTTTAGTTCATAGAACTAGATAGAGTTCATTGGAAAAAGGAAGAAGACATAGTTTTCATGCAGAAGTTTTTATGAGGCACTAAGATTGCTAATTAGACATAATAGAGTTTTTGTAAAAGGCATAGTTTTAGAAAAGGTTCATTGGATGGAGGCCATCAGACATAGGCCCATCAGATGCAGGCACATTGGAAAGAGTTTCTGGATGGACCTTTGTTGGAGAATATTTCAAAAGATTACATACTTGTGTTGTGACTCAAAGTTTTTAAGAAATTTTTTTAAACTAAAAAGACTTATTATAATCATTCCTATCAGAAGATAGAAGGAGACCAACAGGAGTTGGATAAATAGTTTTATTCACTTCTTTCTAAAAGTGAATTTACATGGATTCATGTAAGTGACCATGATAAAGATGTGGGTTCTCACACTGAGGCTGAACCTTGTAAATATCATGTGATTTGATTAATTTCTTACTCTTTCATGCATGCGAGTTTACTAAAATGTGGTTAGGAAATAACTCTAACAAGTTGTAAGTGTTAATTTTCTTAAAGTTGGACTTTTTTTTAAAAGATAACTATTGATTTAACCCCCCCTTCTCAGATGTTCTATGATCTTTAAGAACTTCAAGTGGCATTAGAGAAAATCCCCCCTATAAAATCCTTATCATGTAAAATTTCAATTCCATAAATAGAAGAGGGATTCTTAAATTTCATGGATGTAAAAAAATGATACCTTATCTTCTATCTCTTGGCATGGAGGTTGTAGATACAATAAATATTGGGTTTCCACCCATTTATAAAGATGCTCCCATGAATTTTTCTGACAAGAGAAACATTAAAGTTTATGAAAAGGATATAAATACTATACTTATGTCTCTATCAAAAAATGTTTACATGAAGGTGATGGGTATCAAAACAAAAAATATAATACATGAAAAGCTCAAAATTATTTTCAAAGGAAATACTAAAGTGAAGTAATTGAAGATAAAAATTTGGCATAACATGTTTTAATTCATAAGAATGGGAGATAAAAAAACCATTAATGAGAACTTCACCAGAGTTAATGAAGTTGTATGCAACATTATAGGTTTCAGAGATGTATTAGAATATTCTATAATTGTTAAGATACTCATGAGAAACTTTCTAGTTAGGTTTGATTCTAAAATATCTACTTTATAAGATAAGGAATATTTATCAATTGGTGAATTACATAACTTTCTTGTTGCTTATGAAATGATAAAATCTCTAGTATTCAAAAATAAGACCAAAGATAAAATGACTTTTGAAGCTATGATAAAGATTAAAATTCAGGATGTGATGTTGATCCTTGTGATTTCGAAGATAAGAATAATGATGATTTGAATGTACAAATCATGTCTCTTATCTCCAAAAATTATTGAATAGGAAGAGGAAAGTATGGAGGAAAAATTCCTCAAAAATGTTTTGAGTTCGTTAGAATTAGGTACTTTGTTAAGAATTTCCCTAAGAATAAAATTAGTGAATTTTAATATCATTTTGAATAAAATACTCAATGAAATAAGTCAAAAAAAAATTCTAAGGAAGAAAATAAGTACACTGGTGGAAAGAAAAAGTACACTAGAAATGGAAGAAGAAGGTTGAGTTTGACTTAGATGAGATTGATTCATTAGAAGATGAAATTTATAAAAGAATCAAAACATTCTTTGAAAATTTTGATAAAAAGGAAGATTCTTCAAACGGTGAAGAAGAAAAAGGAGGTGCATAATATTACATAGAGTATCATCTCAAATTTGAACTTGTATCACATCTTGAGAAAAACTAAACTCTCAAGAAAGAAATTAGAATGATGAATAATTAAGGTAGAAAAGTTAGTGAATACACAAGAATAAGAGAACATCCTATAAATATTAAACTATAAATTGAGAATCGCTGAATAGGGAACGATGTTTAAATACCTCAGTAAGAAGTTGGTAGATAAGGAATATGAAGTTAAAAAACTAAATGCTGAACGTACCTTTAGAAAGTTGAATGAAAATTTCAGGAAGGATTCAAAAGTAAAAGAAAAATCATCTAAATCCTTATAAAAAAATAATTCCAAGAATCAAGTGAAATATTCACCCACTAAATGTAAAAGTTAATTTGAATTTTCTAATATTTATGGTGTTCAAAAAATTATTAGGATAACTTGGGTTGGGAAGGGGCATGAGAAACCTATCACATCCAAGTTGAAAATTCCCTCTATAAAAAATATGGACCATTCCTAGAGAAAGTAATAACATAAATAAGTTATGAACCTTAATAAAATTTCTATAGAGAGAAATCATACTTATGTAGAAAACCAATATTTGATGGTTTTTACGGGTGATATGGAATTTATGGGAACGAATATTACAATTTTTTTCATAAATTGTCAGTTTTAGGAAAAATTCATGAATAAAGGGAAAGCAATGATGGAATAATAATGAGAAACTTTCCTAATCCAAAAGAACTAAGAAAAGTGAAATCTCAAGATGTGAGAAAATTTTCAATGAAAAAAAAATTTGACTACTTGGAGGAAGTTCGAGGAAGATGTGATCATATGGGTTACTTTTATGAAGAATTTATGACTACACTTCTAGGGAAAAGTTCCTATGCTAGAAAATAAAAGAAGATTGGAAAGAAGAAATTTAAATAAAGAGATTTTATTATTGAAAAAACTCTAAAAGAAATAAAAAATAACAAACCATAGATTCTTGATAGTGGTAGTTTCTAAACAATTATGGGAGATATAAAAATATTGAAAGATTTTAAAAATCATGATGGAGGAGTAGTTACTTTTGGAAATGATAGTTCCTAAAAAAATCAGAGGAATAAGAACTGATGAGATAGAACTACAAAAAATAAAATATAAGAAAGTTCTATTTATTGAAGGGATTAAGTGCAACCTTATTAGTGTGAGTAAAATTTTTCATGATAGAAAATAATTGATATTCAGAAAATATTATTGTATCATCATAAGTATGGAATATGGAAAAATTGTTATAATAGGATAAAGAACAAGTGGAAATCCTTTTTATATTGAAGAATATGGAGACTCATGTTACTTGAGTAATAAAGATGAGAATAAGTTGTGGAATCACAGAATTAGGAATCTTGGGAAGAAAAGTATGAACAAACTTTCTAAAGTTAATGCTGTATGAAATCTTCCAACATTGAGAAGAAGAGAATATTATGTTTTTATAACTTGTCAGAAAGGAAATATGGATAGTAAAATTCAAAATAAATTAGAAATTAAATACACTAGATCTCTTGAGATTATTTACTCAGATATTTGTGAAATGATGATACATAAATCAGAAAAAAGATATTTTTTACTTTATCACTTTTATTGATAATTTCACTAGAATGAACAACATAATGTTTATGAAACAAAAATCAGAGGCTGTAGAAATTTTCTTATCTTTCAAAAGATATGTTGAGAGAGAAATGGGGGTTTATATAAAAAAATTGAGAACTAATAATGGTATATAACTCACATTTAATAATTTTGAATATTATCAAAATAATTATGGAATCAAACATCAATATAGTTCTCTATACACCCCTTAAAAATGGATTTACAGAAATTAAAGAATATAACTTTAGTGGAAATGTTAAGAAACATGTTGGAAGAGTACGAACTTTCAAGGTTCTACTGGAGAGATTCTGTTAGCACTATTATAAATATGAAAATAGAAGTTTTTAAGGCCATAATTAAAAAATAATTCCTATGAAATTTGATATAAAAAAAAACATTTAGTGAAATATTTCAACGTTTATAGAAGTCCCTATTTACTAAAAATTAAAAATTCAGATCTTGGAAAATTTGATGAAAAAGATGAGGAACTTTCATGGGATATTCACCCAATGAAAGAAGCTAAATTTTTTGCAACAAATGTATAAAAAATTTGGTGAATTACTATGATGTGAAAGTTATTGAAAATATAAATTCCTTAAAAAAGGATATTAAAAATGTCAAGGAAAACAAACTAAACATTTACCATGAAAGTGAAAGTGATCTAAAACATATATATCAAGTCTTTGAGGAATGGTGTGATGAGGAAAATTAAGTTAAAGATAAAATTTAAAATTTACTACCATACAGAAATAGGTTGAAATTAAAAATATACTTTGAAATCAGAAATATCTAATTCAAACTTGAAGAAGGTTGAGATTAGAAAATTAGACATCACTCATTTCATAGATTGAACTGGAGTCAGTTTCACAAGTAGTAAATCACAAAGAATGGGTGAATGAAATGAATGAAGAGTTGGATCAAATTAAGAAAAAAGAAACATCAAAACTTGTTTCATGTCTAGAAGATAAAAATGTTATTGATATAAAATGGGTGTAAAAAAATAAGTTGAATAAACCTGGATATGTTTTAATAAACAAAGAAATACTTGTCTGTAAATGTTATGCATAGGTGAAAGGTGTGGAATTTGAAGAATTTTTTTCCCTAGTTTCAATATTAGAATCCGTCATAATGTTCTTATTTGTGGTTACACATCGATGTTATAATGTTTATCATATGGTTGTAAAGTCAGCTTTCATAAATGGTGATATTGAGGAAGAAGTGTACATTGATCAACCTTGTGGTTTTATACTTGATAACGATGATATAAATTTTATAATATATATATTTTAAATATGTTTTAGATAAGGCTAAATAGTAATTTACACTTAATATATAATATATTTAGTGAAAATTCCTTATTAAATAATTAAAAAATATTTTCAATTAATAATTTTTTAATTATTATCGATTAATAGTCATTTAATAATAGTTAGATGAATTAAAAAATAAATGAATTAATGAACGGTCTAAGATAAGTTTAAAACATGATTTGAATTTCAAATTGTTATGACTTTTGATTTGGGTGTCCATTTGGGCTCTACCATATATAAATTTGAATCTTATGATGAGCTCTATGCCCTGGTGACCTTAGGAGACCCCTTCATATTTTTAGAGTCCAAAAAAGGCCCATAAGGCCTCCAAAAATGAGTTTTTAGTCAGGGTATCCCAATTTTTTAATATTCAATGGAATTTTAGCCTCTTTTAAGGGGGTCTTATAGTCTTTTTTTTGGTGGTGAATAAATTTATTCCTAGGCCTTACACTGATTTTGATATTATGGTTTTGAAGTTTTATCATTTTTTCAAAATATATTTTTATTTATAATTAAATAAATACATATTTTATTATATTTACTTATAATAAATCACTTTTATAAATACATATATCAACATATTTACATATAAATGTATTTTTAAACATATAAACTAAATATTTATTATTCATTTTATTTAAATTAAAAAATTATCCATTTCATTTACCTTGTACAAATGCACTAATGTGTATATATATACCTATATAATTAATGTTTATATATAAACATGTGTGTGTCAATAAAAAATATATATGAATATGTATATTCTAATATATGTAAATAAATACATATTCTAAAAAATTATTTAAAAAAATATGTAAAATGTGTGTGGTTCTCTCTATTCAGAACAATTGTTTCCAAAAATTACTAACAAAGATTGGGTCCTGGTCACTGATAATGGAGTTGGAAATCCCATGTAAGCAGACCACTTCTCAAACAAAAACCTCAACCACTGATTTAGCTATATAGGGATGTATTAATAGCAAAAAATGTAAATATTTTGAAAGGTGGTCCACAACAGCAAGTATAAGAGTAAAACCTTTTGATTTGGGCTGCCCGAAAATAAAATCCATCGATATTTCATCCCAAACTAAATTAGGAATAGGAAAATATTGTAGGAAACCAAAACTTTTTTTCGCTGACATGTGTCACATTCTTGAACAAACTACATGTTACATCATGGCATCCCATTTTAAAATATTCCTACCTCCAAACATTAATAAGAGTCTTGTGGAAGCCCACATGTCTGCCTACTACTGAAGAGTGGTAATAATGTAGGAATTTGGGTATGAGGATAGATTGGCTAGACAAAAACAGCCACCCTTTCTTGAATATATTCCCATCCCGCATGCTGAACCTAGGGTATGATTTTGTAAATTTTTCAATAGCACTAATGATTTTCATTATGGATCTTTCTATATTTCTATTTTAGCATCTTTTTCCATCCAAAACAGCTATGAAACTGCAGTTCCCCATTGATTTTATTATGTATTGTTGTCTAGTTCATCTTCAACCATTCGAGAAAGATAATCTGCTACCTGATTTTCCTGTTCAGGTTTGTAAACTATCTAAAAATTGAGTCTTATTAGTTTTTCCAACCAATCTAGTTGGTTAGCCTTATGGTGAATCTGGTTGAGGATATGTTTTAGAGACTTATGGTCTATGTATACTATGAAATGTTTTCCAATCAAATATTGTTTCTAGTGGTTTAAAACAATGACATGGGTTATTAAATCCTTCTCATAGGATGATTTAGATAGATTGGGTTCTGTTAAATCTTTTCCAAAGTATGCAATTGGCTGGCATCACTGCATTAAGACTTCTCTAAATCCCCTTCTTGATGCATCACATTTAATGAAAAATGTCTTCTAAAAATATGCTAAAGCCAATAGAAGGGAAGTTGTTATACATTTATTTAAGGTTTCAAAATTCTTGTTCACCTGCTACATGCCAAAAGAAATTATCCTTTTTGGTTAGCTCGATGAAGGGTTTGGAAATATTTCCAAACCATTCAATAAGTTTTCTATAATAACCCGTAAGGCCTAGGAATCCCTAGAATACTTTCATAGTTTTGGGGCATGGACACCCTTGATAAAATTATATCTTCTTAGGATCCATGGATACCCCCTTACATGAGATAATGTGTCAAATGTATTCCACTGATATCTATGAAAAAAACCCCTTTTCCTATTCACCAATAGTTGATTTTCTTTTAATATTTTGAAGGATGACTCAAGATGTCTTAGGTTCTCAGTCCATGTCTTTCTATAAACAAGTATGTCATAAAAAACACTAATATGTACTTCCTAAGGACCCGTTTAAATACCCTGTTCATTGTAGATTAGAAGGTGGCAGGGAAATTCATCAGTCCAAACGACATGATAAGAAATTCATAGCGCCCTTCATGTGTTTTGAAAGAAGTCTTACAAAAATACTCCTCCTTCACTCAAATATGGTGAAATACAGACTTCAAATCAAGCTTGGTGAAGAATCAGGTGCCATGTAAATCATCCAACAAATCTTTTTATATTTGGAATCAGAAATCTATCTAGAATTTTCAGTTTGTTCAACATCCTATAATCCACACACATCTGCCAACTTCCATCTTTTTTCTAGACTAAAATAATGGGGCAGGAGAAAGGTATATTTCTTTATCAGATAATTCCACTTGAAAACATTTAAGTTATTTGTTTTTCTACCTCATCCTTTAAATAGTGTACCAACTTGTAAGGTCTGATATTAACAAACACTGCCCCTGCTTCCATGGTGATTTCATGATCTATTTGTCTGGTTGGTGACAACCCTCTCGATTCCTTAAACAAATTCTGAAAATTATGCAGCAAAATATTCAATTGAAGCTGTCCGCTTGTTTCCCCCCAGGTCTCCCCACCTACTAGAGATAAAAATTGAGTTTTCCAATACCACCCTTAAAGTAGTTATTTTTCTTGGACCTACTATTTCTTGTTCACCGACCATCCCTCTCTTTCAGTTATCCCCTGTAATTTTATTTCTTCTCCTTTTTAAGTGAACTCCATAGTATTGTGGCTCTAATTTGTTAGGAAATTTCCCATAGTCCTTAACCATTTCATACCAAACACTAAATTCAATTCCCTAGTTTTAAACACAAATGTCTCAATAGTAAAAGGTATATTTCTCGAGCTCACTTCTACTTGATGACACAATTCTTTAGATATTACCCAATATCCATCCCGAAGATTAATTCTAGAGTGCATAGTTTGCCTTACCTTTACATTTTTAAGCTTTGAAAGGGACTTCGAAATAAAATTATGAATTTCTTCACTATCAAAGATTACTAAAACTGACACACCTATTAAAATTCCAGCAAAATTCATAGATTATTCTCCTTCCTACCCTTCTTCATTTTGTTCCTCACCTGTTTTCCCTATTTCCTCCAATCTAGAGTTGAATTCATTATCCGAATCAACCTTGGGTTGTTTGTACTCCCATATCAACACTCTTAAGTGTTTGTTTTGGAATCTATGCATTGGATTATATAGATGGACATAATGGAAATAAATCCCTTTTTTTTACTCTCTTCACAATTCTACCGGCTAATTTTTTGGACCCCACTCCAATGATTCTCCTCCATTACTCTTTTTAAATATTCATCCCTTTTATTTCGCTCTACAGTGGTACAATTGGTAGGGAGACTTGACTTCAGGGTTCCAAATTTTGGAAGCAGAGATAGTGGTGCAGGTCACCCATGGTTCCCTTTGAGGATCCATTCTCCTATTAACTTCCTTTAAAAATTTCTTTCCAAAATAGACATTATGAGGTTATTTGTCAGTTCATGAGTCGAAATTCAATTTTCAATATCATTTCTCAACCACCCATGAACAAGATCATAAACCAAGGTTTAGGAAAATCTAGAATTCTTAGCGCAACCTGCTTGAATTCCTCTATGAATCAACTACCAAACTGGTCTGCTGAAGTGTCTTTAAGTATCTTAATGGATCTTCCTCAGTGTTCTTGCCATACCTTTCCATGAGAGTGATTTTAAATTTCTCCCATATCGGTCCTAGCATGGTGCGATTCCAAGAGAGAATCAAATATAGTGCAGTTACTTCCATATATATTTTTCCATAATGTAGTATCATTTCTTCTAGTATGAAATTTATCAATAAATATATACCTGATTTTGGGGCCCATCCGAACAAGTCTTCTCCTACAAATGATGAAAAATCTACCTTACTATATTCTGCATAACATCAGTGCAAAAAATTTCTTCAGACACTGATTAGACACTGAAAGAGGATAATATTAATTGTTTATATTATAATATTTATTTTATTTATTAATCATAAACACCATTTTTAGTGCATTTTACACTTTGAACATTATTTCACATCATGATTGTAATTCCTTCTTAAAATGAACTATTACATGGTACATTTTTGAACACTATATAAAATACCCAATGATCTTGATTTTATTTTCATATTTAATTTTTAGGTTCCTCATTAAATTGGAAACAATTAATACTTTTTTAGTACTTGAATATTCACATTGGAAGACCACCAAAGTGGGCCTTGAACTAACAACATTATGGGTGAAGTGAACTGGATAACAACCCAATAAAACTACTGTAGAGTCCAATATCCAAGCCCAATAATTATAAAACTTGAACTGTAGATATGTTAAATAAAGGGGAACATTTCATATAACATTTAAAATATCTAATTCGAATGTTTAAATGGAGTTCTAGGTGGCCCAAGTTGGAGATAAAATTCCGGGCTAGATTCTGTGGCCCAAAAATACAGCCCACCAATTTAATCATATCTCTCAAACCAGAAACTATTTTGGTATAAAATTTTACAAAAATTTAGGAGACATCTGTATATTAATTTTCTTATTCTATGGAGCACTCAAATTCTTCCATCTAGAAGGTCATTTCAGAACTTCTATTAGGTGGATGTAAGCTGGCTTCCACTTTGGGTCAAGGATGAAGAAGTCCACTCTCCCTTACTTTACACCACCCTATGCCTACCATACACAAGTGGGATTATTTGTACTATTGAGAGTTAGACCCATGCCTATTTAAATGCATATTTAAGGTAGTGGTGGTTAAGGAGTTGATCAAATTTGTTGATTTTTTTAATTGTAAAATTATGCTGCGATTTTGTTGCCTTGAGTCTGTATTTCTCATGTAAGTTGTTCAATTCACCTTAGTTTATTAATAAAAGTTACTATTCTCCTATTATTATGTTATTATTCATATAAAGTTTATACCATTCTCTCAAGGTGTGAATTTATTCACACCAAACCTTGTGAAATTATCACACAATGGTGGAGTGATCGTTATTTCATTGTCTTTGTTTTTTTACTTCCTCAATTCCTTCCTTATGAGTCTACTTCCCGCTTCCATTGAAACCATAGCATCAATAGAGGGATAAACCACTTATGGGTTGATACAAGGGAGTATAAAGGGTCTTTATTGGATGTTATTTATTACTAAATTAATATCTAATCACTTCTTTTAATTGATAATTTTGTTTCATGATCTTTAAACTCTTTCGTTCTTATTGAATTTAAGGCCACACACTTCAAGTGCTAATACAAACCTTTACCTTGGAGTGCTCAAAAATTTGATCCTTCAAGTGTATAGGTGATTAGTATTAGGGTGTTTAGTCATTAAACTAGTAAGTGATTATTTTTTTTGATCTTCTTAAATGAACCCATCCCAAATATAAGAAATTGAAATATATGAAAAATGAATGCATCCAATCCACCCGAAGTGGAAACCTAGGATCAAATAATTATTTTATATTTAATTAACTTAAGTCTCTTAGAATTCACTTAAAAAAATCTAAAATCAAACCAATTTGTCCACTTCATATCCAAAACAATCCATATAATTTACGCATCTATAGGTTACTTCTTAGGTCTCTAAGGATTCGACAACCCAAGCTAAACTACAAGCGACCGCTTAACCCTAAAATCAGGGGTAAATTTGGGTGAGACCAAATTTTAGTTCCATTTACGGGGACCTAAGTAAGTTATATTAGAAACTATAGTTCTTTTCTCACCCCAGGTTCTCTATTATCACCCCCATTCCTCTTATCTTTTCACCTTTCTGTTTGTGTATGTCCTGAGAATCTCAAATCCTAGTTTCAGTCTACTCCAATGGAGTATCTTAAACATTACCCTATCATAAACCCATGCTGGAATAAAATTGGAAATAATTATTGGGAATCCTCTAAGTTAATTTATTTGATCAATCCTTGAATGATCACCCCGCACTCGGTGATATGCACAATCATTTAAATGATGAGTGTTTAAAGGATAAATTTTGAGGCCTCTCAAGGATGGTTGAAGAGATCAATCTTATGGAAGTCCATGATGTTCAACCTCATAAAAATTATATTCTTAAAACATTTATTGAAAAATTTTGTAATAAAATGGAGATAATTAATTCTGAGGTTTCATCTTTGATATTAGAACTACAATGCATTAATACTTGTGAGGAAATCATCCCTACACTGACTGTCCCTTCCATAACCTTACATGGAGTGTTTAGTTTCCCACAAACCTCTCAGGAATTTATTGAAGAACCATCCTTTGGATTTGGGGTAGCGTAATTGAATCAAGAAATTTTTGAAGGGTCTTTAAATTAGGAGGAAATTGATTTCATGTATTCACAAGAGGGAAATTTGGCATCATGGATTGAGTGTCCCTATTATAGCTCCATTGATAATTTTTCAGAAACACCAATCAATGAAACATTGGGAGAAATCACAAACTTTTAGTCCATACCCATTCCTAACACTAATCTTTCCAATTTTGTGGTTTAATCTTATATTTAAAAGGAACCAATTTTGTTGAGAAATTTTGAAAATGAAATTTAGTTTGATTCAAAGTCCCAACCAGTGTCTGAAAGTGTTAGCTAACCCAAGCTCAAATTCAAGGTTATTACATCGTCTCTCAAGTCTTCCTTTATAGAGGATAATCAAAAAAATTCTATCATAATTTCATTCTATCTTGATTCTAATAAAGATAAAATTATACTTGATGTCTTAAGAAATATTTGGAAGACAATTGGATGGACCCTTATCAATATTCATGGGATTAGCCTATTCATTGGGACCTATATAGTTTTTTTTCAATAAATTTCAAAACCTTATTGTAAAACCCATTTGAGACTCAATCACAATATAATTTAAGTGATGAAAAATTTAATCATTAAAATTTTAAAAGTTGGTGTCAGATAAGTTGGGGTATTCCTATTGAGCTAGCGATGTTAAACAAAAGCACTACATGGGAGGCAACCTATGGTTTTCATGGTTCCAATCACTGTGAATCATCTTTATTTTTCAAATAGGATTAATAAATCAATTTTATATTAAAAAAAATACTTTATCAATCAACTCTTAATATGATAGTACCTTAGACTATTGACCTATTCTTCTATTATGAGTATGTATGGGTATAAAAGGGGAGCGCCATATTCATCTGTGTCACGTGGTGCGATCCTTGAGTAATACCTTACCCAAAAATTTAAAAATAAGACAATGCGTCATCAATTTATTTTATTTTTATTTGTTTTTATGTTAAAATAAAAATACAATAAAATATATAATAATAATTTAAAAAAATTAAAAGGACACGAAGTAGGTCATGGGGTAAACCCCGTCACAACCGGCGAAGCCACATGTACTCAAACCCGGGACTAAAGGGAGATAGGGGCATGCACTTTCCACTGACCTATGACTTATAATTCTTCCTTATTCTATAATTTTTTTATATATACTTATATTTTAGTTTTTTTATATAAATCTAAATATAAATATATATACATATATATATATTGTTTTGTTTGTTTGTTTGTTTTTTCCTTGTTTCACTATAGAACTCTACGAGTGACATGGATATCAACGGACTAAATTGTAGTAGCACGAACATCAACTTAAACCATTAGGTGAATTCGTTCCATGATTATCATTTTAAATTTCCTCTTTGAACTCCTCTCCTCTACCCCCCTATAAGTTCTCTTTTCTTTAAATACTGGGGACAATTTTATTCTAAGTTGGGGGGGGGGGGGTGAAAAGAAATGGAAAAAATTACTTTCGTGTGCATAAAAAAATGTGTGGAAGGAAAATTTTCTTTAACCTTGAACATGATAATACACATTTCACACTTTGAATTGAATATCAAATAATTTATCATGCCCCGATTCTAATTTTAATATATGTATAATTTCATGAGCATATATTTTGGAAAGTGTGGATATCTAATGTGATATTTAATTGTTTATATTTTCATCCAAATAAAAAAATTCACAATGCAAATCCTTTGGATAGTGGGGTATTATTTTGAGTTCATGGGGTCCCCCAAATAAATATCATAGGTTTGGTGATTATTTTAGTTTTAATATGAGTATTCAAAAAAAAATTCAAAAAAAAAATTCAAAAAACAAACAAACAATAAATTTGGGCGTAGAGCAATGAAATGACATAATGTGTGTCTTTTGAAACTTGTGGATCATGAATCCATAGTTTTATGGCCTGAAGTTAGTAATTTTATCTCTACTTGTGGTAATTTGACTTTGTTTTTGACTGAGTTAACTCGAGAAAATTCCTGAGTATGCGGGCTTCACTTGGTGCTCTAAGGTCTTTGAGCCTGGGAGTCATTAGAAAAGTCTCGCTACATGGGTTGACTCTATTGAGTGAAATTTAAATTACCATGGAAAAATTTATTTTTTTTGAATACTCATCTTAATACTGAAATGTGATTCCACCTATCACTTCCATCATTTCCCCCATGAATAAAGATGAACCCCCATGTCTATTGTGATATACAACACATCATCATGCTTAATTGATATTGGATAAAATATGGTGATGAATTTGAACAAAGGAATGGGATTGTGATTGAGATATTCTTATGAAAATATCTTGTATTAAAATATTTTTATGGGTTTCATAATTTTTTGGTATAAGGGTTTTTGGTGATCATTGTGTATTAAAATTTTTTGGAAAAGGGAATTCGAATTTCATATTTTTGAGATACATTTTGCTTGGGACTAGAAAACCTAAAGTTGGGGGTGTGATTATCCACTGAAATAGTATAATATTCATTGTTTATATTATAATATTCATGTTTATTATTAACCATAAACACCATTTTTAGTTCATTTTACACTTTGAACATTATTTCACATCATGATTGTAATTCCTTCTTAAAATGCACTATAACATGGTACATTTTTGAACACCATATAAAATAACCAATAATCTTGATTTTATTTTAATATTTAATTTTCAGGTTCCTCATTACATTGGTAACAATTAATAATTTTGGAGTACATGAAGATTCACATTGGAAGACCACTAAAGTGGACCTTCAACTAACAACATTCTGAGCGAAGTAAACTAGACAATAGACCAATAAAACTACTGTATAGGCCAATATACAAGCCCAATAATTCTGAAAATTGAACTTAAGATATATTAAATCAAGGGGAAAATTTCATCAAACATTGAAAAGAGCTAATGAAGATATTTAAATGGAGTTATAGGTGGCCCAAGTTTGAGATAAAATTCTGGGCCAGATTCTGCGGCCCAGAAAAACAGACCACCAATTTAATCATATCTTGAAAACCATAAACTATTATAGTATCTAATTTTACATAAAGTTAGGATAAATCTGTATATTTATTTTCTTCTTGTATGTCTTACTGAAATTATTCCATTTGTAAGGTCATTTCGGCGCTTCTATTCAGTGGATGCAAGCTGGCTTCCACTTCGGGTCAAGGATGAAGAAGTCCACTCTCCCTTACTTTCCACCGCAATAGTCCTACCATACTCAAGTAGAATGATTTGAAATATTGTGAGTTCTACCCATTACTATTTAAATTACTATTTAATGGATTGGTGGTGAAGGAGTTGATCATCTTTGATGATTTGTTAAATTTTAATGTTATGCAGCGATTTTGTTTCCTTGAGTTTGTCTTTCTCATGTAAGTTTTTCAATTCACCTTAGTTTCTTAATAAAAGTTCTTATTATCCTATTATTCTGTTATTAATATCACTTTTATACCATTGGATTAAGGTGTGATTTTATTCACACTAAACCTTGTGAAATTATCACACAACAGTGGAGTGATCGTTATTTCATTATCTTTGTTTTTTACTTCTTCAATTCCTCCCTCATGAGTCTACTTCTCGCTTCCATTGAAACCATAAAGTCAATGGAGGGATAACCCACTTATGAGTTGATACAAGGGATTATCAAGGGGATGTATTGTATGTTATTTCTCACTTCATTAATGTCTAATCACTTCTTTTAATTGAGAATTTTATTTGATGATATTTAAACTCTTTCATCCTTGTTGAATTTAAGGCCACACACTTCAAGTGCTAATACAAACCTTTACCTTGGAGTGATAAAAACTTTTATCCTTAAAGTGTATAGGTGATTAGTATTAGGGTGTGTAGTAATTAAACCAATAAGTGATGATTTTATTTGATATTATTAAATGAACCCATCTTAAATATAAGAAACTGAAATATATGAAAAATGAATGCATCCAATACACATGAAGTTGAAACCTAGGATCAACTCATTATTTTAAATTGAATTCACTTAAGTCTCTTAGAATTAACTTAAAACCATCTAAAATCAACCCAAGTTGTTCATTTAATAATCAAAACAATCCATCGAATGTACGTGTCTGTAGGTTACTTCTTAGGTCTCTGAGGATTTGACAACCCTAGTTAAACTACAAGCAACCACTTAACCCTTAAATATTGGGTAAATTTGGGTGAGACCAGATGATGATTCCTCTAGTTTTTCTCTAGATAACACACTCTCCTGTCTAATAACTCCTAGTTTCTCAGGTAAAACTCTACCATGTTTTCTATTTTTTGATCCTCTCTCCACCTAAATCTCAAATTCCTTCAACCTCTCCAGTGTACGCTCTTCCATATCTCGCATTCAAAGTGATGTGTGCTCTAAATGAAATGCCAGGTCCTATGATACTCATTGGATTTTTTTCTTTACTTGCATCATTTTCTCCATGATTTCCTATACCTTCATCACCTCCTGTCAAAATCCTTCCAAAGTTTTCTCAATGATCGAGACTTGGTTCTCCATGATCACTCCATCCAACAACATCTCTCTCTTTTTAACAAGTTTGGACTTCTACAATGGAGTCACCAATTTTTTATGAATAAAAGAGAGATAGGGATCCTATAAGATAGATTATTTCTATAATATATATTTTCAGTAGGTAAAACAATACCAAAATGCTCAAATACAGTGAAAAATAGGTATAAAACTGCAAGTAGAAGAATCTGGAAGACTGCTTTCCTGTATATCTCACCCATAGAAGAAAAGATATCCAAGATAAAGGTTTTCCCACAAATCTTCCCACGAATTAACCCTCAATCAATTGAAAAATAATTTTTCTCAATCCCCTCTTAACTAAAACTCTAACTGTATTAATAGCTATTTCCTACCAAATAGACTAACCACCCCCTATGCCACATTTACCACCTTACCCCTCCTTTGATAAGTGCGTATTAAAGGGGGCCTCAAACCATCATTACTAATTATGTAAAAAGTTAATATATTCACTAGAATGAGTTTCCAAGAATAGTTTAAGCACTTCTGCATAGTTCTAAGATATAGGAAATTCAAGGTGTTGGTGTCCTCACTACCGGTTGAGCCACCTCAGGAAGCAAGGGTGTAAATGATTCTCACAAGAGGCTCATGTATGATGAATTTTATGTTTACATCATGATAATATTATTAATGTCTGATGTGAGTTGCAGATACAATATTGGGACATGGACGGTTCTACATATTGTCAAATCTCCAAGAAGCTTGCAAGGAGAAAGTGAAGTGAGATATGAATGAGTGTTGATTATACTAGATATTTGTAAATATAAAAGATGGATCAAATTATTTCAATACATCTCATTCTTATATATTTATCACCAATTTACTCCAGTTTCATTTAATATTACAAAATGAATAGAAAAAACCCTTCATTACCTTTTGGGTAATTTTTTCTAAGATAAATAATAACTTAAAAAAAGTCTTAGTTCTTATGGTGAAAAAGTTGAAAGAAAAAAGAGAAAAGGTCAATGAAAAGTTTGACGTCAAAGAAACCTTCATAACTTCCTTCAAATAAAAAGTTTAGTTATCGTATATGAGGATATTTACTTCATGTATCATGAAATAAGCCTATAGAAGTTTAAATGATATGAACTGAATTGAAGAAGAAAGTAGCCTCTTCTTCTTCAGGTATATTCATCATTATATGTAATGTTTTTGTTTTAATTCTTGGGTATTGAGTACAATATTCTTATCACATATGTGTATTTGAATACAATAACCATGTATAAAAACATAACAAGAAGTAAGGTGTGTTCTCCAAGCGACTGAGAAAAGGTGGTTTCTAAGTCAGCGTTAATAAGTACACAACTTCTAATTTCCAAGTTTATTGATTCTAATTTAACTTAATTAATACCAAAAAATTTATCTCACATGTCCATTAGACACCATGAGACATTAAAATTTTTCAATTAATGTTCTTCTATACTAACTAAAGGTTTAGTAATGCTCAAATCATTGGCAATACCCAATGAATATAAAATGTGAGACTCATTATACCTAGTTGTGGTAAGATGGTTATTTGTCAAGAAAAACTAATTGGTTTTCAAGGATTTACCCAATATGGTTTTATACTTTGGAGTTAAATACCTTAGGTATTATCAACACACTTATGTACTTAGTTTTGGACAAAGAAACTTTTAGAAATAAAGGCAAGTCACAAAGCTTTCAGAATTAGTTCAACTAGAAAGTTTGAACTGTTCCAAGGTTAAGCTAGTGGTACATATAATTCATAAAATTCCTAAATTTGTTTAATTAATGTGAAAGTGGTGTATAATATATGCATAGTTTGAAGATATGAGTTGCTTCGAGCAGGTATGCTGAAGAATATATTGGTCAAACATTCATTGATCATTATAATATAGTGTGGATTAATTACTAAATTCATATTACCTTATCCACATCAAAGATATGATGCCAATAAGGAGGATCAATGATGAGTATTACATGGAAACATTTATCAAGAAAATTTAGTGTGAAGTAATTCCTAAACACACATTTCCTTATACATGTCAGAGTCATGATGTAAGTAAAAATATCATCAATGTTGAGATATATATATGAATTATAGTGGATTCCATTATTTTTAAGACATTATACATAAATAGAGGCATTATCCCATAACCATATTTCAACTATAATGAAAAGTGAATATCTATGTCATAAGAACATGTGTTTAGATGTAAAGAGATTATTAGGATATAAACAAACTTGCATTAAGAAAAAAATAATGTGCATCTAAAGTAATTATCCTAATGTTTTCAAAGGATATTATAGAAATCCCTAAGATAAAAAAGTTATAGTAAGTGCTAGATTATATTTATATAAAATGGTACACATATTTATTTGAGATAGTGAGATAAAGATTGACTTGAATTTAGTAAATTCCAGAGATGCACAATTAGTTTTCACAGGAATAAGCTCCATAAGAACATGTGGAAAATGAATGTTCCAGAGACACATACTATTTTGGAAGCTTAAAACCATGATAATATTTTTAAATTCATCATATCCAATGATAAATTATTCATTAAGAATAATTAATCCTACAAGTAGCATATGAAAATCAGCTAAGTTTGAAAAGATCAATTAAAATTTAATAATGGATTCCATGTATTAAAGTGAAAGGGATTATTATTTTGAATACTGTAGTTGATATTCAAATGAGACTATACATGGATGGTACAAGCGTGGTACCGATGAGGATCGATTGGTAATGAAAAGTCATTATGCTTAAATCCATTAGAATTTTACTTGTCATAACTACATACCATGATCATTAAAATTGGGCCTTCAATGCCAAGACCACCAATCTGGGAAGGCATCTATATGATGAAACCAAAAAGGGTTGGTGACACCATATAATTCCAGTAAGGGGTGAAAATTTTCAAAATTCACTTTTGGATTAAAGTAGGCAATAAGATCATAGAATATTCATTTTAATTAATTGACGCCATGCGCCTAAAATTGGTTAGTGGGAGTGCCATTGTTTTCCAAGTGAAATATGTTTGATAACATATGGAAAAATCTATTGGTCTTATAGTTAGTTAAGATCAGGATGAAAGTAACACTCCAGAGATTGACTTAAAGTAGCAACCTAAGTTCTAAGGAACATGATATACTGAGGTGGATCTAATAGTTTCCAGACCTAGTAAATGGTACATATATTGACAAGGTATAAAAAAACAAGTTAGAACAATTTGAGTGAGAGTTGTTACCAATGTCACATGAAATAAATCTCTCAAAGAAGACATGGATGGGGTAGAGGAGGAGATTAAATGAGTGAGTAGAATTCCATAAGCACTGGTTATGGATCTATCACATATTCCATGATATGTATTATAAATGATATTTCCAAATTATACTTTATGGTAGGAAAATATGAGTTATATCTAGGAGAACTGGACAGAAAGTAGTCATAACTATCCAATTGTACTTGTGTAAGTATAAAGGATATATACCTGGTACTAAGAGATGAAGAAATACTAGTTTTTATGGAACATAAATTAGTTTCCTTTGGAGAAATATGATCTGAGATCACAGTTAGGATAAGATAATGAGTAAGGGAAGCTCATTCAAGCCAGTGTTAGCCATGTCAACAAATACTGAGTGTGTTGTATCTTCTGAGGTAGCTAAAGAAGCCGTGAAAATATGAAACAATTTGTTCCAGTTCTTTGAACCACACCTAGTATGTAAATTTTTATCATGATGATAATTATTTTACCAATACTAGACAAGATGTCAAGTTTAGACTACTGACAAAAGAAAATATACTCAAGGATATCATCTCTTGAGAAGTCTTACTCAAGGAGGTGATGTCGTAGATAACAAAAGTGCTATGCAGTGGAGACATGGAATACCCAATGAATAAATACATAACTTAATAAAAACATGTTCTTATCATGTGAAAGCTAATAAAGATAGTTAACAAGTTGAATCTAGTGCAAGTGGGAGTGTTGTAATAGTGGTTTCCCTAGAACCAACTTGAACATTACTTTTCAATTACCTTAATATGTATATGATGAGTTATGCATGATGTACACTTACCATTATAGTGCTTATATTTTTGAATCCACTATTTAAATGATAATTTCTGTAAATTATTTTTCATATCAAAATTTTATAGCAGTTCCCAGACTATAATGTGAACCTTGAGATACTATGAAATTAATCTTAAACAAATGTCCTATGGTTTAAATACATCATACTTACTGGACACAAATGATGTATGACTATCAGGTGATGGGGGCTCATAAGCATTGTGACTTCTTCTAATGAAGTTCAAACTTGGTGATCTCGGGTAGATGAGATCATGAGTACTGATCCCCCAATAGGGACACCACATGTTTTAAGTATCATTGGTAGTTCCTATTTGTGAACATGTGTAATGGTCTCCGATCTTGAGATTACCGATTTATACCATTTGATCGCATACTTTAATGCAAGGTAAAAACCATGACATTGAAGTTGTTGCAAGGTATCTTGTGTTGGGTGTGTCATTGGTGGTATGAAATTGATTGAGTAATCAAGAAAGTATTTGTCTCTTTAGATAGGAAGAAATATATTTGGCCTAATTGATCAAAATGGTAGTACCTTCACTAAATCCACAACCACAGTAGAAGTGGTAAGTCCTTCTAGTAAGGTCAACGAATAATAAAGTAAGAAAGGATGATGACATAAAGTGTGCATCCTATTTTATGAGATATCACTTGACAAAGAGATTATATTACACAGTGCGTGTTCATAGGAAATGTTTTCATTACTATGAATTTTCCTTATCTTTTTAGTACCCTTAATGGGTTGCTAGATTCCACTCCTCATCTGTGAATGATATCCATTGATATCAAGATAAGATCCTAGAGGGTTACACACAAGAGAATATTCCAGTGTCTACCCTATTCTGATAAATAAGTGTATAGGACATTTTTGGACCCACCACAGGGGATGAGGTAAAATATAAATGACATTTATGATGCAGTTAGTTCATTATAATGTTTCATTTATTACTTATTTAGTGGGAGTTGGATATACGGGGGTTAGGGAACCCTTTGCGGGTATTTTGGACATCCACTATATAAGAAGGGGATGTGCTCTTTTCCATGGACTATTCATTCCAACGGAATTGAGAACATTTATCTCCACTTTCATAATAGAGAGAAAAATTCCTCGTCTGAGCGATTGAACCAAGAACACCTTCACGGATCGAAGGGATTAGATCAAGGTGATCGTCACGATGTTTAAGGAATCGTCGGAGCTTCACGCTAGCACTCAAAATTTGACTATCAATATCCATGTGGATTCTTGTAGCATGTGTGATGATCTAGATGGGTTCAAGTTTAGATCCTTTGTGTAATGGTTTCTGCTGATGAGCTTCTTTCAAATGTGTTTCGATTCAAACAAGGTAACCATTTAGTTTAAATTTTGTGTTCTTTGAAATATTCACATGAGATATTCAGACTTCTATTGGGACTCAGATCACTGGAGGTGACAAGGTTACGTTGCTCTGGTGATGAAAATTTTTAAATCTTCGGCCCACTGGCTTCTACTGTGTGCCCCTATACTAGCAATTAAACCCCTGATATTTGGGCAGACTGGAAATAAAATCCATTGATATGTCTTCCCATACCAAGGCTGGTATTGGCTGTGGCTATGGTAGCCCCATGGGAGACATGACCTGACACTTTTGTTGTTAGTAAGTATCACATTCCAAAAAAAATTTCATAATGAATTTTGACATTCCCTTCCAAAATATTCCCGATTCCAGTTTTTATAGTTTTTGAGATAGCCAACATGGCCCCCCATGCCTGAAGTGTGGTAGTAGTGCAAGAATTTTGGGATAAGTGTAGGCTATTAGGACAAAACCACCTGACCCCTTTTAAACAACAACCCATATCACAATAAATTACCTGGACACACATCCAGATGTTGTTCTATCACAATATGTTTTTAGTTTCGGATCTTTCTATAACTATATTTTGATAGTTCCCACTTCCATACAAAAAAAATTAGAAATTGCTGAGCCCAAAATATTTTCCTTGGAATAACAGTATGTTTCTCCTTTAATTATTTGGTAAAGTGAGGCTGCTTCCTGGTTGACATGTCTTGACATGTACTTCAAAATCGAGTCCTAAAAGTTTTTCCTGTCAATTTTGTTGGTTGGTAGTGTGGTTCCATTTATTAAGGAGATGCTTGAGTACTTTATGGTTGGTGTGGACCATAAAATGTTTTCTAACCAGATATTTTTGCTGAAGGTTTACTACCAGTACAAGAACCATAACATATATCTCATAAACCGATTTGGAGAGATTAGCTTCATCCAAGTAATTACTAAGATAAGCAATTATCCAGTGTTCCTGCATAAGGATAGCTCCAACTACCCTTCTTGAAGCATCACATTTGATAATAAATGGCTTCGAAAAATATAGTAATGAAAAAGGGGGGATCTAACCATATATTTCTTTAGTTATTCAAAGGCTTGTCTAGCCGTTTCATTCCAATGGAAATTGTCTATTTTGGTTAATTCGGTGAGTTACTTGAGAACCTTCCCATAGCCTTCAATAAATTTTCAATAATAACCTTTAAGGAATAAAAATCCCCAGATTCCTTGATAGATTTTGGATGTGGCCAACCCAAAATACACTATTTTTTGGGTTCATAGACACCCCTTTGATGGAAATAATATGACTAAGATACTTGATTTTTAGCTGAGCCAAGAAAAATTTCTTCTTATTATCCCGAAACTGATTCTCCTGTAACAACTTGAACACTACCTCTATATGAGAAATATGGTTGGGACAAGACTTGATATAAATTAGGGTGTCATAAAAAAACCAATATTTTCTTTCTCAAAAATTTATTTAGCACTCTATTCATGGTAGATTGGAAGGTAGATAGAGTTTTTATCAGTCTGAATGGAATAATGAGAAACTCATAATATCCCTCATGCATGTGAAAAATAGTTTTGCTAATGTCTTTTTCTCTCACACGAATTTAGTGAAACCCAGATTTTAAATCAAGCTGGAAAAAATCAGGCACTATGTAATTCATCTAAGAGATTCTCTATTACAGGAATCAGAAATCTATATGGAATTGTAAGATTATTCAGTGCCTGGAAATGCACATGCATTCACTAAATTTCATCCTTTCTCCAAACTAAAATTATGGGACTAGTGAAATTGGTGCTGCTATGTCAAATTATCCCACTTTTTAACATTTTAGACACTTGCTTATCTACCTCATCCTTAAGGTGATGTGCCAATTTTTAGGACCTAATATTTACAAGAGTGTCCCCTACCACCAAAGTGATAACATGGGTTGTCGATCTGCTTGGCAGTAGCCCCTTCAGTTTATCAAACAATGTCTAAAACACTTGTACCATGATTTCCAACAACTACTGGCCACTCCATTATTCCTTTATCTCCTCGCTTATAGGAGATGTTAACCGTGTTTTCCAAAACCATCCTTCCAGGAGCAATGAATTTGAATGAAATTTATATTTTATGCTCACTGGATTTTCCTTATTTATGATAGTTCCATGTAATTTTAGTTCCTTCCCTTCCTCATAAAACTCCATGGTTTTGAGGCCCCAATTTTTTAGGACATTTCCCAGACTCTTGGACCACTTCATACCTAACACCAAATCTTCCCTCAGTCAAATACACAAATTTATATCATTGATAGAGTAAGACCACCTTTACTTTATACTTACTATCATAGGGGTAATAAGTAATGTTAGTGTTTAGTTAGTTGAAAATGGGAAAGTTTGATAAATTTTACTTTTTACTTTTATGTTGGGTATAAGTAGATCAGGGGTACATGAGGGAGGGATAGTTATTCACTTTGGTTCTTGGCCTAGTCTTGGGATGAGAGACAAGCTCCCAAGAGAGAGAGGAGTCCTATCACATTTTTAATCATTTGTAACTAGAATTATACAAGTATGGATTTATTTCTTGAAATTATATTATAGAAATTTCTTTGCATATTCTCTCTCTATCATCATGGTGCTTTCATTGATAGAGATGATTGAGAAAGATAATTCTTCTTTGAAAAGAGAGATTTTCTTTTTTCTGCGATGATCTGGAGGAGGAAAGGACACACATGTCCACATGGATGGAAATTCGTATAACTACGCTAGAATATGTGGTGCTGGAATCAACGTCAGGTGCTCAGTGGCAAGAAACTTGATCTAGAAGTTGACTGCGATAGTAGAGAAACTTATGTCGAACCAAGAAGAAAATGTAATGAGGAGTTATGATTAGGAAGGTGGAAGTGGTTTGAAAATCGATGTAGTAGAGGTGGGATAGAGGACCGAAACCATAGAGTGTTGGTTTTATGAATGTGATATGGAACTGGAAGAGATATGTATGGATACAAAACCAGTGGAGATGCCAGTATTCATCAGTGAGGATCCTATAACATGGATTACTCGAGCTGATATCTACTTTTCAATCAAAACTTAAGAGGTGTTTAAAGTTCTGCTAGCTCAATTATGTATGGAAGTTATGACTCAATATTGTATTATCTCTATAAAAATAGTTAAACTTGGACTCACTTAGACACAGTTGAAGGAGGAACTATTGGGGCATTATGGAAATGAAACAGAAGAGGATCCAGTTATTGTGTTAAAGAAGTTGTGAAAGATAGGTACTATAGACTCCTATATTGACAAGTTTGAAAATATAGCTCTATTTATACCTAATTTATAGATAAATGGGTTTTAATATTGTTTATTGGAGGTTTTAAGATAGAAATAGGGAGTATAATTATGATGTATGGAATACTGGACAATGCTTGATTATTTACTCTGTCACACAAAGTAGAATGAGAGCCATTGGTGAGTGGAACTATACGTTAATCTGATTCACTCATTAGAAGATACCCTTCAGTAGTACAAGGAAGAATCTAGAATACCAATATATCCAATAATTTTCCTTCATAAGAAGGAAAAGAGCGGGATAGAATAGGGGTTGTATCACCTCAGGTTAGAGGGGTCAGAAATTTTTCCAAGGAAGAGTTTGAAGAAATGAAATCAAAGGGGCTATGCTATTCTTGTGGGAAAAAATTTGGTCCAGGTCATAAATTCCTCTATAAAGGTCTTAAAATAATGGTATGGGAATTTATAGAGCTTGTAGAAATATAAAAAGTAGATTTGACACCTTCAGGTGAGGAGTAGGAAGAAAGTACCAAGGATCTGTGGGAAATGGAAATGTTGGGTGCAACATTCTGTGTACATGAGAAAGAATGAGAGAAGTGTACCCGGTCAATGATAATGGAGGGGAGTTTGGATTGTATACCATTATTGATCTAGTGGATAGTGGTTCAATCCATAATTTCATGTCAAGAAATTTGTTATGTTATTTTCCAGCACAAGTTTCTGAAACAGAACCTTTCTATATACGCATGGAAGATGAACACCTAGTAAAGTCTCAAGGAAAATATGAGCAGATCAAGGTGATATTGGGATAGGAATAATTTATAGTAGAGGAACATATTTTTGATAATTTTAGGCCTGACCTAGTTTTAGGTATGATGTGGTTAGAAACAATGGGGTATGCAAGTACACATTAGAATAATTTAACTACGAGTTTTGAGAAAGTAGGAAAAAAAATACCTTACTTGGGGTATGGTCTCCACAGAGTACATCTGGTGCATTACAGGGGTATTTGGAAAAATTAGGGAAAACTATATAGGGAGTGCAATGGAAAATGACATAAAAAGTAGATATGAAAGTGGATGAACTAAAACAGATTCAAAAAACACTATTACAAAAATTGCTGGGTCAATATAATGGAGTATTTTACATAACAAATATCTTGCCTCCAATTAGGGAGACCGATCATTCCATTAAATTGAAGGAAGGGGAAGAACCTATTAATTTCAAACCACATATACATTCCTATCAGTTGAAGAATGAAATAGAGCTATAAATTCCAGAGTTATTAGGGAAAGGCTTTATTAGATGTATTACTAGCCCGATAATAATAGTATGAAAAAATAGAGGTCGGTGGATGTGCATAGACTATCAAGATTTGAATAAAATGACAATACTTGATAGATATCAAATTCCAGTAATATAGGATTTCTTGGATGAATTATATAGGACAAATTATTTTACCAAATTGGATCTAAGGGATAGATTCCATCCGGTACAAATGAAAGAAAAGGATGTGGAGAAGATGACATTTAAAACACATGAAGGGATTTATGAGTATTTAGTAATTTAATTTGGGTTAATGAATTCCCCAAAAACTTTTTAGGTGACCATGAATTCCTTATTTCAGAAAATGTTATGAAAGGGAGTACTGGTGTTTTTTGATGATATATTAATTTATAGTAATGTATGGGAAGAATATCTACAGTGATTACAACAGGTTTTGCGGCTGATTAAAGAAGAAGAATTATATGCTAATATGAATAAATTCTCTTTCAAATTGAAATATATTAGGTACCTGGGGCATATTATTTCTAAAAATGGTGCTGCGATGGATCTAGAAAAATTGACAGCTATAAAATGTTGGAGATCACCTAAGTCTACAAAAGAAGTTAGAGGATTCTTGGGATTAATAGGTTATTACAGAAAATATATAAAATATTATGAAAAAATAACCCATACTTTGATAGATTTAACCAAGAAGAATAAGTTTAATTGACCCACTAAAGCACAAGAGGCATTTTATAAACATAATGAAAACATGACAACAACCCCAGTCTTGGTATTTCCTAATTTCTCCCAAATGTTTTCTATAGAGTGTGATTCATTAGGAGTGGGAATTTCTGTAGTTCTTATGTAGGGAGGAAAGCCTTTATCATATTATAGTAAATATTTTTTTGATGATAATTTGGAAAAATCTATTTATGAAAAAGAGTTAATGCCATTAGTTTCATAAATATATCATTGGAGACAATACCTGATGGGAAGAGGATTTCAGATGTACACTAATCATAAGAGTCTTAAAAATTTGTTAAATAAGAAGGTACTATCAATAGATAAACAATGTTGGCAGGAAAAGCTATTGGGGTATGATTTTGTAGTGATTTACAAGCTGGGATAGGAGAATACTACTACAGATTCATTATCAAGGGAAACCACACTAGTATAATTTCAATACTTTCCTATCTATGAACCTTTCTATGAGGATTTATAAATACTTAAAACTAAAGTAAATCAATATTCTAAGTTTCAGGAAATAATATCAGTATAGTATCGATATTATAGAGATATAATGCTTCAAAACCATGCTACTGTACTAAAAAAGTAACTTAGAACTGCCTAAGACTTATGTTTTGATACCTAAATTTTTGTAACATTATCATTATTCTCCCAAGGGAGGTCACTTAGGAATGTTAAAAACTTTTAAACGGTTGGCCAATGGGGTTCATTAGTCTGGAATGTCATGAGATGTACAGTGGTTTGTTAGCCAATGTGAAGTTTGTCAAAGAAGAAAATATGAGGAAACTAATCTAGCTAGTATGTTGTATCCACTACCAATACCAAAAAATATTTGGGAAGAATTATCCATGGATTTTATTAATGGAATTCCCAAGTCGGATGGCTATGAAGTGATATTCATGGCAGTTGATCGGCTAAGTAAATATGCCCATTTTATACCCCTCAAGCATCCTTACATAGCCAATATGGTAGAAGAAACTTTTATGAAAGAGATTGTATGGTTTCATGGTTTTCCACTGGCCATAGTCAGTGATAGGGATCCCCTTTTTACAAGTATATTCCAACAGGAACTCTTTAAGATGCAGTGAACTATGCTTAAGATGAGTTTTTCTTATCAACCATAGAGTGATGGGAAAACTAAAGTGGTCAATCTATGTTATGAGGTCTATCTAATATGTTTCTCTTTTGATCACCCAAAGCATTGGATAACTTGGTTTCCTTGGGAAGAATTTAGTTATAATACCTCTTAGCATACTTATACTAGAATGATACCTTTAAAAGTAGTATATGGAAGACCTCCACCCTATACTGTGCATTATTATAAGGGAGAGACTGTGGTTGAAGAGGTGACTATTTCTTTGGAAGAGCGGGATGAATATTTACAGCAGCTTCGAGAAAATCTCCATCAGGCACAATAAATAATGGTTAGATATTCTAACCAGCATCATCAAGACATTACATATAACCTTTGAGATCTTGTTTGGGTGAAATTGAGGGCTAATCATCCAGGAAGTACAAGAAGAATTTGTTCTAAGCTTCCTACATGGTATTTTGGACCATTTCCAATATTTGGAATGGTTGGGGTAGTCACTTACAAACTTAAATTTCCAAAAAAATAGCCGTGTACATCTAGTATTTCACATTTCTCTACTTAAAGCAATAGTTGACCAAAGTAGAGAAGAAGAGGAGCTTCCTAAAGAGTTTATGGAATATATAAACAAACCTATAGCTATATTGGCAACCAAAATCTAGGGCAATATACTGAAATAGATTATTCATTGGTAGGTAAAAGCAGTTGAAGATGCTACTTGGGAAGATGCAGAAGCTATAGAGACACAATTTCCAAATTCCCACTATGTGGAAAAGGTGGATTTTCAAGTCAGTGGAAATGATAGGGCAATTCCACCTATACTTTATACTTACCAGCATAAGGGGAATAAGTAATGTTAGTGTTTAGTTAGTAGGGAGGGGGGGAATTTGGTAAATTTTACTTTTTACTTTTCTGTTGGGTATAAGTAGATCAGGTGTACGTGAGGGAGGGGTGGTTATTTAGTTTGGAACTTTCCCTAGGATTAGGATGAGAGAGAAGATCCCAAGAGAGAGAAGAGTCCTCTCACATTTGTAATCATTTGTAACAAGAATTATCTAGGTAATGATTTCATTCCTGAAATTAAATTCTAGAAAGTTCTTTTCATATTCTCTCTATATCAATCATGAAGAGGCAATTCTTAAGGCTCACCTCAATTTTCATGAACACCCCTTGAGATATTTCCCAGAATCTAAATGGATTTATCAGGCTTACCTATACATTTTCCATCCTAGTAAGAGTCTTGGAGATGAAGTTATGGATGACACCGCTATCCACCAAGACTACCACCGATGCACCTACAAGTTGTCTCGCAAACGTCATTGATTAAATTCATATAACTCCCAAGATACGGAATTCCACCTGTTCACTTGACTGTTCCTTTCGTAGTTTCTCAGGTTCCTCCCTATGTTCACACCTCTCGGTGTCAGAACCAACCTCCTTCTCTTCCTTAGGATCTTTATACTCCCAAACCACCACCCTCAGGTGTTTTTCATGGCATCTATGCATTGGGGGTGTAAGGTTGGTCACATTGAAAATAGAGTTCCTTATGTTTGCACTCCTCTCATTTCTCTCATCTGATATCCTTGGCCCCTTTCCAATGATATTTTCCTACCACTCATCCTAAATCCTCTTCTCTTTTATTTCATTCGATTAAGTTTTAGTTCAACAGAATTTTCTTTGCCTCAACTCCAGCCCCTCATAGTACTATTTGTGATACTGGTCCCACACAGATGATCCTGAGAACAAATTCACCCAATAGTTCTATTTCTATCTTCCTTTCCAAAACAATCATCCTAATTTTGTTAGTCAGTTCATGTGTTTAGATTCAATTCTCAATCTGAGATCGCAATCCTCCCATGAACAAGCTCATGTGCCATGACTTAGGGAAGTCCGGAATTCTCAATGCTACTTGTTTGAACTCCTGAATGTAATCATCCACTTTCTCAGTTTGATGTAGTATCTACAAATAACTCAGTGAATCTTCCTCTTTAGGCTTCCTATATATTTCCATGAGTTCCAGTTTGAACAACACCCAATTCAAGAATGGTGTAGCTCTATTCCATGCGAAAAACTAGTATAAAGTTGTTCCTTTCATGAAAATTTGCATGTAATAAAGATTTATATCCTCTAGAGTCTGATTTATCAATAAATATGTATCAAATTTAGCTATCCATCCAAATGTATTGTCTACTATGAATTTTGGAAGCCCCACCTTACTCATCACATTGATAATTCATTCTTTTAATGTGTAATCATCAGGTTCTAGATTATCCCCAAGATTTATACTGACCTTTTCACTACCCCAACCACCATCTCTAGGATTTATCGACATGGATTTGCTCTTTTTACCAGTTTCCAAGCCTCGATAGACTAGTATATAAATATAGTTCACTCTATCCAACATCCATTGTTCCATATCGCGCATTCAAAGAGCTGCACACTCTTTCGATTACTGCACCAAATCTTAAGCTGCTCGATAACTGTCATTTTGAACTTGTATCATCTTTTTCATACTCTCCTACATCATTGTCATCACCTATTGAAAAATTTCCATTGCTGAATCGACATGATAAATATGGTTCTCCATACTTATTTTTATTCAACCATGAATGAACATTCATCACAAATTTTATGGTAGTCAGTATGTTTTTCCTCCTAATTCGAATGTTTATCTACTACAAACACCCCTTAGCAGTTGTTCGATCGTCCACCATGCACACACTAGCTCCCCAATGTTGTTTGACTCAGCTCAGTGGTGAATGCTTCTTCTATCACAATTAGTTCCCTAATTTTGATTCCTCTTTGATTGTTTCTCCTACTTGAGTTCCCTAGTGGGGTCCCTAAAATGTTAGGAAAAAATTCATGAGAGAGAAATAACAATTCAAACGAAATTCATGTGTATTTTTATGTAAATGTAATGTGTAATCTCTAGTTACAACTACAGAAGTAAAAAAAAACTCAACAAGAATAACCCAAACATCCACTTCCCTGATTTTATGCTAGTTTCACGAAGGTAAAACCAAGGGAAGCCCAATTCTCTCCAACTAATTTCCTAACCAAATACCTCCCCCCAAAAGATTCCCACTTTAAAAATATCCCCCTTCATTAAAAATGTCTAACAACTTCCCTTGTTGACATTTACCATCCCACCCCCTCCGCTTATAGGTGTGAATTATTGGGGGCCTCGAAATAACAAGCGGGTAACCCCCAAGTTACTAACAAGATTAAATTCTCTTTGGGATATTGGGTTAGTTAATTTGTGTTTAAAATCACATTTATAATAATAAAATGTCTTTGGTAATTCTCCTTAGATGATAATGAATACTTAAGAACCGTTTGTAAATTAATGAAATAGAAGAACTTCTATATGTGGAATCTTGTATAATTTCCATTTTCTAGGTTGGGTAGAGGAACTGGATTCTACATTGAGAGAATGTTAGGAAGGATATATTTTATTGACTTTGAAATATTTAATTATTCATGTATCCCTTTGTTTTTATTTTAAATTAAATATTTTTTTATTTTAAATTAAATATGAGTTAGTGGTATCTTTAAATTTTATTTTATTCTCAAACCTCAATATCTAGTGGAGATGATTTTTCGGCTTTAATTTTGGCTCTCAGAACACTTGATTTTAATGAAGTGTTTTTTAGGTGAAATTATTAATCTATAGTTTCCTTGTTTTTTTAATTATAAAATAAATCCACTAAAAGAGGGAGTGGGAACCCATTACAACATCTAATACAAACCAAGAAAAAACACCTATGTAGAAAAATAATCTTTCATTAAAATTTCATTGGTTCCTTTTTCCACATAGAAATTCCAAATCCTCCATCATCTTACAGGTAATTGATCGAGTATGAACATGTGCCCAAGTGGTACCAAAATCATCTTTTTCCAATATATTATTCTTTTTGACCTTTTCCTTTCCCACATGAAGGTATTATTTTCTTGATCCTCCTCATCAAGTAAGTCAAAAGGATTTGAATAACCAAATCTGCATCCAACTTTTCTTGGTGAGGAGGAGAGGCTAGTTTGAAAAATTCAAAAATCACTTATTTAACATGGGTGTAGAAGTCTTTATACTGGTGCTCTAACTATTGGGACTTATTTGATCCAACAGCTACCCCACCTTGAGGAACACTTCACACCACATCCTCATAAGAACACTACCATCCAAACCTGACATGACTTGGATAGGAGCATCTTTGTTCAGCTTAAACTTTTGGGCTACCTTTCCATATTTACCATTACTAGAGCTCTGATTTTCATTTGGGTCAAGGTTCTCATTTCCCTTTTTCTTTTTATTCCATTTGAATTCATTCACTTATCCCTCCAGTAATGTTTTAAAAGGAAAATGTTTTTAATAATGTTCAACATTTCACTTAAATTTAAAAATATTTATCCAGTCAAACTCTTACACATGCTAGTATTTTCCTTGATATTTATATTATTCTTTAGAGTTGGTGGAAAAACCAAGCTATTATTGTTTTGTATTTTTTCTACTATTTGAGCTATGTGGTTTGTTTTTTTCATTATATTTGGAAATATTAAGGATTTTAGGTCCAAAACCTATTAAGAAGAGCATATTTGAATTTTAAAGTCTTGTACTTATATAAGATTTTTCTTTTGGTATATTAATAGGATGATATTTTTTAGCGATTAGTTATTATATATTGAGCTTGAAAATTCCCACTCATCCTTTTTCATTCACATTATTTATGTTTTTTATGTGTCAAAAGAGGTAAGTGAACATGATTTCAAAATGTAGTGAGCGAACATGGATTAAAGACAATCCACTATTAAAGGATTTTCCAAGCTAACCACTATAAAATTTGATACTAGATTATGTTTTTGGGGTATCATGTCTCAAAGAAAGGTATTTTTGTAGATCATTCTAAAGTTGAAACCATTACAATCTAGTTTCAACCAAGATACTAAAGGTAATTTTGGAGTTTCCATGAGAAAACATCTTTCTATTTTGGGTTGGTGTTCAAATTCAGCATCATGATGACACTGATTATTGAATGCATGAAAAGAGTAATTTTGAATGGTCAAAAATAATGAACCTAACATTTCAAACAATCATGGAGAATCTATGAAAGACAACCATCTTAAAATATCATTATTTTTAAAAAGTCTTTGAAGTTGAATGTAATACAATTTGGAGTGGAATAAGTGTTTTTCTCTTATTATATAGGCATCCTATTACCTATTTTATTGAAAAACTAAATGAATTAATGAAGTGATACAACATTTATGGAAATATTTTTATGCAATTGTTTTGGATTTAGATCATTGGTCGCACTACCTAACATCAAAGCATTTATTTATTTATTTTGATTATCCATTAGATAAAACAAGTTTTTATTATTTCTCTCAAGTTCTCTATTCTTTATCCTAGTACTTTATCCAGGATTAGAGGTAGATTTTCATCGTTGGTGTTTTGTATTTATATTATGAACTCATTTTCATTTATCTCATTTGACACATCAAGTGGTATCAAAGTGAATCTATATTGCTAAGAAAGTTTCCTCCCCCCTTTTGGACCATTACATAAAAAAAAATCATGTCGTATGATAGTTTTATTCTTGATGGTATCTAGTTTTGACTCAAGTGTACATGTAATGCATTATATACTTCATTAAAGCTTATTATCATTCTAGGGGAATTGTCATGATAAGAAAATAATGATTCCAGATCATAGTTCATTTATCTTTTTCTATATAACAATCACATGGAGCTGATCTTTTACTTCTTGGATGGTGCATGGCTCAATCAATCCAATATGAAGTGTGTCAAAATGGTTAATGAAACCCAATAAAACTTAGAATTCATTCGAAAACACTTATTAAAAACTAATTATAATTCTTAGGGCCTGTTTGATAGCAGTTGTTGAAAACTCTATTGCTCATATAACTTATCAAATTTCAGGAGGATATTAACAATAGTGGCACCATATATTACAAGGAGTTTGTTAATACCATGCTATATGAAAAAAAGGTTTAGATGGAGTATCACCTATATGAAAATTTATCTTACTTTGATAAGGATGGGAGTGGGAACATCACTCTGGATGAGCTCCAATAGGCATGAGAGCAGTTCAGGTTGGATGCCACTCATTTGGAAGAATTCATTCATGAAGTCGATCAGGATAATGTAAATGATTTATATAACCAATACCATATCTCTATGTTTTTGGAACTAATTGATCAACAATCTCTTTATGATTTTATCCTTGGTTGTTTTTTAGGACAGGAAAAGTGATTACAATGAATTAGTGTTAATGATGCATGATACAGGTTTTTCCAAGAAGGGGTTGTAGAACATCATGAGGGTAGCCTTGATACTTGGACGATATAATTTTTATCCCTGGTCAATATAACATATCCTAGGTATTTTCCCAGTGATGTTTCATGGTACATCTTGGGAAACACCTTGAAAAAGGTACTTAGAGTCAGGATGCATTTTTTTAAATGTATTAAAAATATATTTTTTGGACATGGAACAGGGTTCATGGGGCATGGTGGTGGTGTATAGACAAAATTTGGGTTGGTGTGTCATAGATTAGTTTCAATATTGATCCATGAATGTTTTCACCATTTGCTTTATCAGATCTTTGTATCACCTCATAATGGTTAAGGATGAGCGATGTTGAGTAATTTTCTTTGATTAAAGAGATAGGGGTTGGATGGGGATGAAGGAGGAAGTTATTATTGGTTTGGGCAGTATTTGGTGTGATATTGGGTGTCTAAGTATATGTTTTCAAGTCCTAGGGATGTATCTTGGTTTTTATATTGTTGTTTATGCTACACAAACTTTCAATGATTTAATACTTTGATAAAAGAAAACAAAAAAACTAGTGTTTTTGTAATGCTGTTAGTCATACATAACTTCCATATACAAAATCATGTACAAAACAATTGAGGCCAAAACACTTGAGCTTTTTGATTCATTCTTCACAGATGGAAGTAACCCAAAATTCATCCTCAAGATATAATTATACCCGAGGCATATAAATAATTCCAATATATTAAACCTTCATAATCAAAGCAACAATAAAAAAGGCAACATGCTTGACCCATGGCTCAATCTGTAAAGCATAATGTTGTCGTAAACTAATCCAACACTCTCTAGCATTCCTTCACATAATTCATGTATCAACCTTATTTTTTCAGGGATGTCTCCTAGTGAATATAGGATGGTCCTTTTAGGCCTTGTTTGGTAGTAGAAGCTATTCTAGGGAAAGGAAGAGGGAAAGAGTCGATCATGGATACTGCTCTTTTCTACTTCTTCAATACTTTCAACCCTTGCAAAACAAGTGAGAGAAAAATCTATGAAAAAAATGCACTACTACTATCAGATAGAAGACGACCTGGAAAAAGATAAGAATATGCATCACAAACATTGAAAGAAAATAAAGAAAACAGGTTTAAATAATTTTGGTTTCATTTACATGTTTGGAATGGATGGAAAACTAAATGAGAAACAATAATACCATCATCCCCTGACAATTTCCTTGACCATGTCTCTCATTTCAAGATCGAACTCAATATGGGGTCAGGTCAAGGTTCATAGATCATTGTTTATAGTGGCCCACCAGAGCAGGACTGGGGTGGGTGAGTGTGGAATAAGGCGAGGTCTATAGGTCACCGTCTATAAATCAATAGTTTTCTTGATTATGGGTTAGAGTGGCCGATCATAGAGAAATGGTGGGGCCATAGGTCACGATCTACAAATCGATTGTCGTATGCAAATTGATCACCATTTTTGAGATCATGGGTTGGGGTTAGAGGTGGAAATTGGTGACATGAGCATGATTGTCGATACATACCAAATACATGATTAAATAAATGAGTTAGGTTTGGGGGAGAGTTCATTACATGACAACATGATAAATGACATGATTATTTAAAAATTTAATTTTTTTATACATATATTAATAGATAAATTATTTTATTTTAAAGTAAATGAGTATATATAAAAAATAAAATAAACATGTATAAATATATAAATAAACATGTATAAATATATATAAAATACAATAAACATGTATAAATATATAAATAAATAAATAAATAAATAAATAAATAAATAAATAAATAAATAAATAAATCATTTATTTATATAAATAAGGTGCGACATTATTACAAATCATAACAAACCATTTAACAAAGAGACCAGGTTTGATTTTGAGTATCTTGACATGAATATTAAATAGGCCACACGACATGACATGAATTGACACCTCTAGTTGGGGTGGCCAATTATGGAGTAAGGGTGTGGACCACGAGTTTCCATATGAAAATAAAAATACTATGGTTGTCTTCCAGAGTATAGAGCAAGTACTAGGGCAGGCAAACATGGAGGATGGATAGGGCTTGCAAGTATCTTTCCAAATTTTTTACTTTGGTTTCCATCACAACTCTTCCCTCGGGTTTTGAAAGGAATCTGAATTCCTGAGTTTAAAAAGATCTAATTGTGCTCATTTTTGTTTCTATTGTACCAAACACAATTTATTAATGTTTCCCTTTCTCTTTCCATTTCTTGTTTATCTTTTTCATCCTACCAAACGAGGTGTTAGGCCCACCGAAAAATAAATAGGATTCTTACATGACCATGGACTTACAACTGCTCTCACCAAATGGAACACGCCCCTCCTCACAATCCACATATGATGCCTCAACAGGGGATGATTTTCATTTGCACAAGAACATAGAAACATAGGCCAATCTTGACATAATTGCTAAATGAAAGGTTCTGGGGCCCACAACGAAAGCTGGTAGGCCAGTGATTTTAAAATTTTTCATCAACGGGTTGACAGAACTTGTTGACGCTGATGATCTGAGCCCTAGTAAGGTCTGAGAATCTCACGTAAATTGTAAAGAGCACAAAAACATAAATAGAATTCATACCTGTTGAGATCTGAAGTTGCGGTCGACTGGAACTTGTCGATGGTGATCGTTTCTCAAAGGATCCAAAGCAGGAACCCTCTAGATCATCCAAATGCACTTGTAGAATCTTTTGGAATGTCAACTTTTGAATTCCGGGTGCTAGCGCAGAGAACCTCCTCCTATATTTACAGTGGAGTTGATAAATACCCAGTTGGGTTCCCCGACCCCCGTTTATTTCAATGTCCACTAAATAAATAATTTTTATGAACTAAACTGTGTCAATATATTTATTATTTTACCACATACTTGTAATATATATAAAATATATTATGTGATAAAACCGAGCCATTTAACTCGGCTCACTGCCCTACTTAATATTAAACAAAACTTGAATATTAAAATAATATTTATTTGATTAATATTTTTCTTGTATTTACTAAACTTGTAAATAAACTAAATAAATTCAATATCAATTATTCATAACTTTAATAATAATGAATTTATTTAATTATTTTGGTGATCGATAACTTGGACAACACTCGGACCCCGTGGTGGAGCCCACCATGTCTATATACATATTCAACTGAATAAGGAGGATTCTTGAATACACTATTGTGTGTGACCCTCTTATCCCTTATCTCAATAGCATTGAATAAATCTATAGACCAAGAGAGGAGTCTAGCAACCCATCATGGACCCTAAAGAGATAAGTATTTCCATAACCATGACAACCAACCTACAAACACTGACTGTGTACTATAATATCTTTGTCATTAAATATCTCATAAAGTAGGACTCACACTTGTGTCATCGTCCTTTTCTTGCTTTATTATTTGTTGATCTTACTAGATGGATTTGTCTTTTGACCACTTTGTCCAAAGACTTTTGAAGGCAGCACCACCCTGATCAACCAGACTTGAGATATACAACTTCCTTAACTTGGAAGTGACAAATACTTTCTTGTACATTCAACCAATGTCACACCACCAATGACGCACCCAACACAAGCTACCTCACCACTATTTCAATACCATGGTTTTTGGATTTCATCAAAGTATACAATCAAATGATATACATTGGTAATGATCTCAAGTCAGGAGACCAATACACATGTCCGTAGATAAGAACGACCAATGAAACCCAAAACAAGTGGTGTTTCTATTGGTGAGTTTGTATTCATGATCTCACTACTAGAGATCACCAAGTGCGAACTTCATGAGAAGAAGTCTCAATGATTATGATCCCCCAACACCTGATAGTCAAACATCTACTATGTCTAGTCAGTAAGATGTATCTAGACCATAGAACATATATTTAAGATTAATGTCATAGTATCTCAAGGTTCTCATTATAGCCTCGTATCTGCTATAACCTCTTGACATGACAATTAATCTCTAGACATTACCATTATACAGTGGATGAAAAAAATTATACACTATAATGGTAAGATGACATCATGTATAAATAACTATACACATGATATGGTAATCAAAAGTACTGCATAGTTGGGTCTAAGGAACCCACTATTTCAACACTAAATCCAACATTATCCCTATAGGGGTCAATTTATTTATCAAAACACACAAACCAAGCCCAAAAAATGAAATATCTCATACCTAAGCCCAATAAGGTTCAATAGTCACTTAATCACAATCCCTCTCGTTCGAGGTTTTAATAGTAAGGCAACCATGTTTATCAATCACTACCCATTCTCATAAAAATAAAATATTGCCTATAAATCATTATAATTAACTCACTCTTACAATACTGAAAACCATCCACAACCCATATAAAGCAACCCCAAGGGAATCCATTCCCATACACCAATAGGCCTAACTCACATGAGGATCATCCAAAGGCCCCATCCATACCTTCCCTACCCAAAATCCATCATGTTCTTATTCACATACTTGGGTGTTCTCATAAGTCCCAACATACCCAAGTTACTAAATGAGCCCACTCTATAAACTAATTTCCTTCCCAAAGGCTCATAAACTTTTTGAGATCAAGAAAAATTCTTAAATTTCACACCCAATTCCCATGGGGGTGGGGGTGGGGGAATCTATTTCCAAGAGGTTAGGTATCGAAAAAACCCAATATAACCAAAATAAAGAAAATAATGATTTTTGGAATACATTTTTTTAATCATGCGCCTAATTGTGCAATAAATACTATTCCACTATTTTTTAAAATCACTATTAATTATTTTTGGTTCTAACTATTTTTTCCCATGGTTGCCAGAACATGAAAAACATAATCTCTTACGAATACTCGTAAGCGTGCAATATCCCCTATACCCAAAGTATTGAAAAGTATGATTTTTAAATCTTTATTTAGTTTAAAACCCTTAGTTAACCACTAACTTTTAAAATTTTCACTTGGAATTATTGGATGTGCACTAAAATATACATGCATGAGGTACATGTACACATGCATATGATTCAAGATATATATATATATATATATAGTATGATATTATATATATAGTGTACATTTAATACATGCATATTATGTATGTATTTTTCATGCATGAAATGCATGAATATATTATATATATGTTTATTATATATATGATATTCATATATCTCACCAAATGGTTTGATTTTAATTCTTGGAATTTATTTGGAAATTGTTTCATGAGATGAAACATAAAGGTGGTTATGCAATCATATTATGAATGCATAATATTTATTCATATGTAATGTATGAATAAATGATATGACAATTAAGGAGAATCCTTGATTGCATATATCAACCAATTCCATGCAATGGAGGTGGATGTGAAATACTTGTGAAGACTCTCTCAAATATATCTTATCCCAAAAGCACTTTTCATCTCACCAGAGAAGGAACTAGCACCCCTTCAGTTGCTTGGGTATCCCCATTATACGATCATAGATCTATTGGATGGTGTATCACCTTAGAGGTAAGGTACATTTGTTCACTACTTTTAGTGATCCATTTGCCAATGTATCACCTCATAAGATTACTATAGTAGAAATAGACCCCCACACCACAACTATCTAAAAAAAATCCCTTGTCGACATTTAAAATCCCACCCTTATTCTTATAGGTGTAAATTTTTGGGGGTCTCTAAATAACAATAAGGTCACCCCCCATGTTACTAATATTGTGCCCTTCCTCATAAGTCACCTTTTCTCCAAGGTGTAAATTGAGAAATTGGGTAAGTATCAATTCTAAATCTTCCCAAGTAGCCTCTTCCAAAGGTTTAAACTTACATTGTATAATCCACAATCCTCACAGTGGCCTTGCAACCATTTTGGTAGCTAATAAAGCCACAAGTTCTACCCCTTGAGGAAAATCTATATCCCACAAAACTGGTAACTTAGTTTGTACTGGTAGCTACCCGACTGCTCCTTTGAGCTGCAAAACATGGAACACCGGGTGGATACATGTAGTACCTATCAAGGAGAGTTTATAGTCAGTGTTTATTAACCAATAAAGAATTGATAAAGAACCATAATAGCGAGTAACCAACTTTGGATTTAGCTTTGAAGACTTATAGGTTTGTACGTTAGTCCTGAGTTTCAAAAAAATATATTCTATAAATTCAAAAGTCACATCCCACTGGTGTTTATTATCTTAATGAGTCATCAACCATTGGACACAAGAAAGATTATACTGGAGTTGGTGCATAATTTGATACCATTCAACTAGAGAAGTAGCAACATTATCTACCATAGTGTATCCTCCAAGAAAGTTTAGTAGCATTGGAGGTTTCCTTCCATATACCACCTCGAAGGGAGTTAAATTAGAGAACATATGAGGCATTGTATTTTAGCAGCACTATGCCCATGGAATCCATCATGACCAAGAGAGAGGCCACTGTGAAGAAAAACACCATAAATACATCTCCAAACAATTATTGATAATCTCTATTTGTATATCTGTTTGAGGGTGGTATGATGTGCTCATTTTCAAGGTGGTTCCCTCCATCTGGGACTCCTCCCAAAAGTTACAAAAAATTGGGTCTCAATCACTAATAACGGAGTTGGGAATGTCATGCAATCAGACCACTTCTTTAAAAAAAACCTTGGTCCTGAGTTTTACTGTATATATATGTCCTAATAGTACAAAATTAGAGTATTTGGAAAAATGATGGACAATCACCGAGATGAAATTAAACCTATAAGATTTGGGCAACCCAGAAATAAAATCCATTGATATTTATTCCCATACCAAGGTTGCTATTAACAGTGGATGTGGGAGCCCTTTGAGAGACATGGCCTGACACTTTTTTCATTGTAAAGTATCACTTTCTTGAAAAAATTGAATAATGAAATTTGGAATTTCTATACAAAATATCCCTAATTCCATCTTTTTATAAGTTCTGAGGTAGCCAACATGCCCCCCATGACCAATGTGTGGTAGCAGTGCATGAATTTTGGGATAAGGGTAGATTGTTGGGACAAAACCAACTGCCCTTTATTAAACAACAACCCATCTCACAAAAAATAACCTGGAAATGAATTCGACTATTATTTTATAAAAATAAGCATGTTTTCAGTTTTTGACCTTACTATAACTCTATTCTGATAGTTCCCACTTCCATCTAAAATGGTTTAGAAACCATTGAGCCCAAAATCTTTTCCTTAGAATAATAGTTTTTTTCTCCTTTAGTTATTAGAGAAATTGAGTTTACTGCCTAGTGGACATGTCCCAGCATGTATACCACTTCAAAATCGAGTCCCAAAAGTTTCACCTATCGGTTTTTTAGTTAGCAGTGTGGTGCTATTGACTAAGGAGATGCTTGAGTACTTTATGGTCAGTGTGGACCATAAAATGTTTTCCAACCAGATACTCTAGCTGATGGTTCAATGTTAGTACAAGTGCCATATAAACTTTCTCAGAAACCGATTTAGAGTGATTAGATTCCTCCAAGGCCTTACTAAGATAAATTATTGACTTGTATTACTGTATAAGGACAGATCCAACTCCCTTTACTAAAGCATCAAATTCAATAATAAATAGTTTTTGAAAATATGGTAAGGAAAGGGGGGGTGATAACCATACATTTATTTAGTTCCTCAAAGACTTTTCTAGCTACTGCACTCTAATAAAAATTGTCTTTTTTGGTTAATTAGGTGGGTGGATTGGAAACCTTTCCATAGTCTTCAATAAATTTTCTATAATACCCTGTGAGGCCTAAAAATACCCAGACTCCCTTGACAGATTTCGAACATGGCCATCCCAAAACACACACTATTTTATTCCAGCTCATAGAGAGCATTTTTTTTGGAAATAATATGAGCGAGATTCTCTATTTTTAGCTAAGCAAGGAAACATTTCCTCTTATTAACTTAAAACTAATTCTACTGCAACACCCTGAATGTTTTCTCTATTGAGAAATATGGTCTATCCAAGACTTTCTATAAATCAAGATGTCATTAAAAAAACTAATATGTTCTTTCTAAAAAAATCCCTTTAACACTTTGTTCATTGCAGATTGGAAGGTATCTAGAGAGTTCATCAGTCTGAATGACATAAGGGGAAACTCATAATTATCCTCATGCGTGCGAAAAATACTTTTTCCAATTTCTTCTACTTTCACTCGAATTTGGTGAAACCCATATTTTAAATTGATCTTGGTAAAAAATTAGGCACTATGTAATTCATCCAAAATCTATATTATATGAATTAGTAATTAGTATGGAATTTTAAGCTTATTCAGTGCTTGGAAATCCAAACACATTCTCTTACTATCATCCTTTTTATGAACTATAATTATGGGACTATCTAAATGTCTGTTTCTATGTTGAATTATCCCACTATTTAACATTTTAGACACTAGATTATCTACCTCATACTTAAGGTAATGTGCCAATTTGTATGACCTAATATTCATATGAGCGTCCCCTTCCACTAATGTGATACCATGGTTTGTCGATCTACTTGGAGGCAGCCCCTTTGGTTCATTAAAAAATGTATGAAACTCTTATACCATTTTTTCCAACTATTGTTGGCCACCCTATTCTTCCCTAATATACTCTCCCCTAGGAGATGTTAACTCTGTTTTACAAAACCATCCCTTTAGGAGAAATGATGTTGATTGAACTTTCTTCTAGAAGTTCACTGGATTTTCCCAATTTATGGTAATTCCCTTTAATTTCACTTCCCTTTCCTGAAAAACCCCATGGTTTTGAGGCCCCAATTTATTAGGATATTTCCTATACTTTTCAACCACTTCATACCTAACACCAAATATCCCCCCAATTTCAAACATATAAAATTTTATTATGAAGAGGAAATTCTCCAGGACCACCTCAATCTGTATGCACACCCCATGATATATTGCCCAGTATCCTTCCCCAAATTTAATTTCAAATGGCTTGTTCAGGATTACTTCTAAATTTTACATCATTGTATGAGTCTTGGAGATGAATTTATGGATGGTATTGCTATCTAACAATACTACCACCAGTACACCTGCAAGTTACACTACAAATGTCATTGATTCAGCTCCTGCAACTCCCAAGTTATGAAATTCCTCCTATTTGACTGCTTGTTCCTTTGATAGTTTTTCAGGTTCATCCTTATCATGTTCACACCACCTAGTGTCCTAACGAGCCTCTTGATCTTCCTCAGGTTCTTTATACTCCCAAACTTGTACCCTCAGGTGTTTGTTAGGGAATCTATGCATTGGGTTGTAAGGTTGGCTGCATCAAAAATATAGTCCATTATTTTTTTTCTCCTATTGTTCTTCCATCTAATATCCATGACCCCTTTATAGTGATCTTGTCCTAACATTATTTCAAAATAATATTCTCTTTTATTTCATTCCACTAAGTTACAGTTCACTAGAAATTTTTTCACCACAACCACATCCCTTGATGGTACTATCGGTGCTACTGGACACTTACATATGCTCATGAGAACACCTTTAACTAATATTTATCTTTCTATCTTTATTTTAAAAATAAGAATCTTTAATTTTTATCTGGTTCATGTTTTGAGACTCGATTCTCAATCTCAGATCACAATCCTTCCATGAACAAGCTCAGGTACCATGACTTAAGGAAGTCCTAAATTCTTAGTGCTACTTGTTTGAACTCTTCAATGTAATCATCCGCTATAACAACCCTGCTCTTTATTACACACTTAAACATGATTAATTACATAATCTTGCACTTAAGACAACTCTAAGGATTGATAGGTCCAGTTTCTTGGGAAATTAGGAACATTACATAACAACTTAGAACATAAAACACAACATCTTTATTGAAAACTTCTTTTACATGACCACAACATTCCTTCATAATTATCATTGTATGGGATAACCTAAGGACACACATAAGAAAATAGAGAACTATAAATCCTAGTAAGGGAGTAAACAAGGCATAAAATGAATAATACAGTACATGTTAGGTAATAGGCATATCAATGGAGCACAAGAGAAACATGAACATAAAGACATGATATAGCATGGTTATCATAACATAGAAATGTGGCAACTACATTTAACATGATATTAGCATGAGATAAGGATAATTTTACACGGATCATGAGTAAACCCTCATTGCACATGAATTATCATGATTAAAACATCATTTAACTCAATTTATCATAATAATTATCTTTACCCAATGCATTAGAGTGCTATCAGGGCACACCCTTTATAAACATTTCATTTCATGCATAAGTGTGCCACATGGATCATACAACATGGAATCATTCAACATAACCATTTATTACATGATAAAGGAATGTGGAATAAATAAATTAAACTATAGAATCAATAAGTAAATGTGTATAAAGGTGAATACCCTTGATAGAGAAATGGGTATGGTATTCACTACATAATGACTTTGTCTTGGAAAATCGTGATACAATTTTGACAGCATAACATTGTGACATAAAAATTCATAAAAATGGTTGATGAGAGAGAAATAGGTATATCATAATATGTAAATGAAATGGAAATTAAGGGGGTCATATATATATATATGTCCTGACATATTTAATGGAATTTAGATGCATAATATAAAATAATTTCTTGAATGTAAATGAGGAGAGAGAAATCCCTTATGGAATTTCATCATGGTAACAAGTGTACATGGGAGGCATTAATGAGAGATAAAGGGGTATATCATCATTAAAAAATAAGGAGGGAAGTATAGGGGAGGTTTGAAATCATACCCAAACATTTGTAATTGAAAATACAAGGGTATAACAACATAAAGAAACTTGGAAAAAAATAGGAAAGGAAGAAATCCCTTACTTGGAAGTGTGATCCCAAAGGCTTGATGGATTTTAGGGAGCTTGGGTGTGACTTGGGATAATTATAGAGAGAGTATGACAGAGGTTGGCCAAGTTCCAAAGGTTTTTAGTGAAGAGGAATATGATATTGAGTGGGTTTATATAGGAAAGGAGATAAAATTATTTATTATTTAGGTTTTGGACACTACACATTAAACTAATAAAAAGCACAAACCATACCATGATTTTTTCCCATGGTTTTTGACAATGTTGAGTGGAAAAAATTATTTTATAAGTTAAATGTCCGAAATTATTAAAATATTAGGCTTGATTATGTGGAGGTGAGTCACACTCTCAAGGAAATCATTTTAAAAAGTTAAAATATTTCATAAGTCTTGGAGGGTCCAATAAGGCACCATAAAATTAATCAAAAAAATCTAAAATCAAATTATTTTAATGGAAAAACATATATTGGCCGAACATACCTTTTATAGTATTTTATCAAAACACTATTGGGTAATTATGATGTCATAAAACACATTATATATTTAAATGGTATTTAATTTTAACTCAAAAATTCAATTATCTCATAAAATTATGAAAAATTCACCGTTAGATAATTTCGACTTCCTAAATCCGAAAATGATATTCATTTTATCTAAATAATTTTCTAAATATGTGAATTTTTACTTTTAAAATAAAAACCTAAATTTATCGAAAATTCATGGGTTTTGAAAAAAACAACTTTCAAACCTTAATAAAAATTAAAATTGTATTCATAAAATTATATGATAATTTATATTTAATAAAAAGTGATAAATAAAAAATCCATTAATTCATAAAAATAGATTTATTAATTGAATATTAACTAAAAAAACTATTGGTGCTTTAAAAACCATTTACAAAGTAATAATAATAAAATGAATGTATATTCTTTATTCTATACAAAAATAATGCACATAATCATAGTAATAGGGTATTATTATGTAACCTCTTATAACACCCACATAAGACCTAAGGGTTAGGTGTGCGATGGTGACCAACTCTTGGGGTGGCTCAGATAACATCGCTCCAGTGGTATTCTCTATTAACTTCCACTTCTTCCATAGGTGATTCCGTTCAAGATTAATGTGTTGAAGCTCAGATTGGGCTTAGTCAAGAGCGAATCCTAGTGATGCTACCTCCTTTACGAGTTCCAAAAAATGGGCTTCATAAAGTGAAATTATAATGGATGAGTCCATCACTTCCTTTGAATGGGTAAATTGGATTTGTTAAAGCCTTATATTTTTACTAATCATGTGATCACTATTCAAAAACTATATTAGCAATGACAATGATTATTAACTATATTTTAAAATTCAAAAATATAAAACCAAGGAAGTGTATATCTTTTATATAACCATTTTACAAAATAATAGATTTAATTAGATCAATATGATTTTTCATTAATAAAAGTTTGGGTTATTACAATCTTCCCCCTTAAGAAATTTTTCCCTCAAAATTTCCTTTTCCCACACTAAAACAGATGAGGGTAACTCTACTTAATCACTTCCTCCGATTCCCACATTGCTTCTTTAAACTTGTTGTTTTGCCACAACACCTTGACGAGGGGCATTGTCTTATTTCGTAGAACTTTTTCCCCATGATCTAAGATCTTCACCGACTTCTCTTCACAGGAGAGGTCATTTTACAATGGTACCACCTATGGATTGAGTACATGTAATGGGACAAGTATGTACTTCCTTAAGAGTGATACATGGAATAAATCATGTAGTTGAGACATGTTAGGTGGGAGTGATATTCGATAGGCCACTGCTCCAATGCGATCAAGGATCTCAAAAGGGCCGATGTACCTTGGACTAAGCTTTACCTTCTTGCCAAATCTCATTAATCACTTCCATAAAGATATAATAAGGAATACCATATATCTAACATCAAACTCTAGGTCTTATCGATGATTATCAACATTGCTCTTTTTTCAACTCTGAGCAACTTTAATGTCCTGCTAGATGGTCTTGACCTTATCCACTATTTCTTCAACCATTTATAGACCTAGGAGTTTTCTCTCCCTAAATTCATTCCAACATGCCAGTGTTATGCACCTATTCCCATAAACAACTTCATAAGGAGATATATGGATGCTTGAGTGGAAACTATTATTTTAAGAGAAATGAACCAGAAGAAGATTCTGGTCCCATACTCCTTTGAAGTACATTGATATTCTCTCAATATGTCCTCAAGTGTTTGGATTGTCTGATCAGATTGGCCATCAGCTCGAGGATGATAATTCGTACTGAAGTTCAGCTCAGTTTTCAGAGCATGTTAGAGACTCTTCCAGAACTTAGAGGTGAATCTTGGATCTTGATCGGATACAATCAATAGTGGTACTCCATGCAGCCTTATCACTTATTTGATGTATATTCATGCCAATTGATCCAATGAGAAATCTTATAGAATTTTAATGAAGTGTGAAATATTTTTAAGACAATCCAAAATAACATAGATAAAATTGTTTACTTTTTTATGTCTTCAAAAGTCCGGTGAAAAATTCTATGGTGATTTTTTCCCATTTATATATTGGTATGGGTAATGGTTTCATCATCCCTTTAGAATTTTTCCTATCAGCCTTCAATTGCTAACATATCATACACTTTGATGTATACTTAGTGATCTCCTTCTTTATTTTATCTCCCCAATAAATATTTTAGAGATATCGATACATCTTTGTGTTTCCTAGGAGAATGGAGAAATTTGAACTATGTGCTTCATCCAAAATTTCTTTCTCTAACTTCGGATTTGATGGAAAACATAGTCTTGACCCAAATATCAAAATTCCTTCTTCATTAACATTGAACTATGAGGATTTACCTTGTCTAATAGTTTCTACTTTCTTCTGAATTACCACATCATCATTTTGAGAATCCTTTAACCTTTCCAAAATAGAAAATTGAGCAATCATTTGTAAAAGGATTGATGATGTTACTTTCTTTATGATTCACATGTCCATATTCATCAAATCTAAGAAGATTGGATCCCTTTAAATTCTCATGAATGATAAAATCAGTGGGTCCTTTCTACTTATAGCATCTGCAACCTTGTTCTCTCTCCCAGGGTGGTAATGGATTGAGTAGTCATAGTCTTTGATTAGATCTAACAATATTCATTGGTGCATGTTTAACTCTTTCTCTGTGAATATATACTTGAGTATTTTGTGATATGTTTATATTTCACACTTCTCCCCAAAGAGGTAATGTCACCAAAATTTCAAAGTGAAGATTACTGAAGCCAACTCCATATCATGTGTTGGATAGTTTTTCTCATGAAATTTAAATTTCCTTGAAGCATAGATAATTAATTTGTCATTTTTCATCAAAACACATCCTGTACCCTTCTTCGAAGCATCAACAAATACCACAAAAAATTCTCCACTTGTGGGTAGTGTGAGCACGAGCATAGTGATAATCCTCCTTTTCAACTCCTTGAAGCTATCTTTTCATTAATCAATCTAAGAAAACTTGACACCCTTTAGGGTTAGCTTGATAAGAGGGTTGGAAAATCATGATAAATTTCTCAAAAAATACCGATAATATCTAGCTAACCCCATGAAGCTATATATATCCTTTACCAATGTTGGCCTCGACCATCCCTCAGTTGCAGCTATCTTGGAGGGATCCATAGATATCCCATTGCTTGGGATGATATGACCCAATAATGAGACTTACTTCAACTAGAACTCACACTTTTTATACTTTACATTGATATTATCCTTTCAAAAGGTCTCTAGTATAGTGCTTAGATGCTACTCATGCTTCTCCTTGGTTTTAGAGTATATTAGAATATCGTCTATAAATACTACGAAAAATTTGTCGAGGTAATATCTAAAGAATCTATTCATCATGTCCATAAGGATTGCTGGAGAATTATTGATTCCGGAAGGCATTACTATGAATTCATAGTTCCCATAACTTGTAAAAAAAGCAATCTTGGGGATATCCTCTTTCTTCACCCTTACTTGGTAATATCCCAACCGCAAATTCACCTTGGAGAAGTATTGTGCTCTACGTAGCTGATTGAACAAGTCATCAATTTAGGGCAAAGGATACTTGTTCTTTATCGTGATTTTATTAAGCTCATGATAATCAATGAAAAGGTGCATTGACCCATCCTTCTTCTTGATGAAGAGGACTAGTGCACCCCATGGTGAAGCACTTGAGCATATAAACCCATTATCCAGATTCTCCTATAGTTTTTTCTTTAGATCCTCAATCTCCACAACAGAAATTTTATATGGAGTCTTGGATATTTACAAAACCCTAGGTATAAGATCAATCGATAATTCAACATCTATTCTTGGAGGAAGACCAAGAAATTTCTTGGGAAAAACTTCAGCGAATTCCCTCACAATAGGGATTTCTTCAAGGATGGTTTCTTCCTTAGACTCAATCATCTGAGCAAGATACACATTCTCATAGGGAGGTAATATCAATTCTTGAGATGATGGTGCCAAATAAGATTCATCCTCCTCCTTTAACTTGTATAGAATTTAGGGTCAATTCTCTATATAGAGAGTGATTTCCCTCTCACATAAATTTATGTTGGATCTATATAGGGAAAGGAAATCCATGCCAATAATTGCATAAAATTCCACTAGAGGGAGTATGAAGAGGTTCTCTGAGAATTTCAAACTATAAATTATGACAGGGGAGGATTTATATTCATGGGATGCAATGATTTCCCCATTTAATGTTCTCACCGATATCTCTACTTCCATGATTTATGGTGGTGTTGGGATTGTTCTACTAAACTTTCAGGATATAAAAGAATGGGTAGAACAAAAATCAAAAAATATATTCACTATTCATGAATGAATAACTATCATACCTATCACCACTTCGTTGTCAGGGTTCTCTTTAGAAGTAATGATGAAAAAATATCTCCCTTGATGCCTTGGAGGTTTTTGGTTGCCTCTAAAAACCCTTGGATTAGGTAAATGGTTTGAAAATTTCCCTAGTTATTTACATTTTTAGTAATTAACAATGTGTTGAGGGTAAAATGGAGCATTCCTCTCCTCTGTCGCAGTAGCAGGTTTTTCTTGTCGATAGTTAATAGCTAGGTTCCCTTCTCTTCTACACCAAAAGCATTTCCTCGCCCCCTTTAGACAATTTTTGGGGTGCTTCTTTCCACACCTTTTTCAAGTGGGGTGCTAGAATTTCTTAGCACCATTGGATTTATCCATCAAACCACCAGAATTAAAGTCCACATTATGATTCTTATCCCCATGATACCCCTAATATTTTCTGATCTCTATTTTTACTTTTAGGGAACATCGAAAAATTTCCTCATATCTATCGAAGTCACAGATCACTAGGGATTTCTGTAGGCTAGGTTTTATCCGACCAAAGAAGCAGTAAAACTTGCATTCAGGGGTAATGAGAAAGCTGGAGGCATATCGTGCAAGCCTTTTAAAGTTTTCCTCGTACGCTCTAATGGATTTGTTATCTTTTTTTCTTGAGGTAAAGGAAGTACATTTCCATCTTGAGTCAGAGGGTGCGTGGAAAATATTTATCAAAAAACATTTTTCAGAAATCCTTCCATTCCAATGCCTTGATCTCTTATTTAGGCTTCGTATTTTTGATCAATGTACACAATTGATCAGATTCATTCTCCATATGATAACCAGATATAAGAACCTTCTCTTGTTCAGAACATTGAAGGATAGAGAAGATATTTTCAATGGATTTGATCCGTTGTTCGATGATTGAGGGATCAGATGATCCATTAAAAGTATGAGGCCTTTGTCTCATAAAGCTCTCGATTGTGTCTTGTTCTTTCTTGGGGGGGTGGGGTGGAAAACGTTCCTCTTGACCCATATTTCTATTCAAAAATTTAGTTAACTGGGAGAGTATCATGACTAAGTTTGTGATTTCTGCTCCCATCAGATTGAGCATCTCATTAGAACAGTCATCACAATGACCTGTGCATCGATTGTTAGCCTGAGTCCTCCTATTACCATCCATTGGCCGGAATAAAAGGAAAGTTAAGGGTAACACATAGAGGGGAATCCGATGAAAAAAAGTGATAACTTATAAATTACATTTATTTCCTTAACTTATGAATTTATAGGCTTTAATATATGTTATCCAAGATCTACTTCCCAACATATATTCTTAGGGGAATTTTTTTATTCTCTTAATAATTGTTCATACTAAGCTTATGAATTCACCAAAGCATATAACCTGAGAGTGTCATAACCAAGAGTGCATCAAGGCCTATTGTTGTGCACCAGTTCTTATTCAGGTCTAGCTCAAAGTAGTGTTTTCGGGGTTTAACCATAGATACATGTGTTCCAGAGCCACCTCTACTTATTTATATCCATACATGGATGTATTTTATTGATAAACACTTAATATATACTCACAAAAATTTAGGGGTGTTTTTATTATACTTATTATTATCCTTAAGGATTTCACTAGAGTTTTCTAATCCTAATCCTAAAAATAACTAAACCTATCCTCTGATACTAACTATAACAACCCTTCTCTTTATTACACACTTAAACATGATCTATTACATAAACTTTCACTTAAGACAAATATAAGGATCGAGAGGTCTAGTTTCTTGGGAAATTAGGAACATTACATAATAAATTAGAACATAAAACACAATATCTTTATCGAAAACTTATTTTACATGACCACAACATTCCTTCGTACTTAGCATTGCATGGGATAACCTGAGGACATGCATAAGAAAAGGGTGAGATATAAAGCCTAATAAGGGAGTAAACAAGGCATAAAATGAAGAATAGATTACATGTTAAGAAATAGTCACATCAATGGGGAATAAGAGAAACATGAACATAAAGGCATGATATATCATGTTTATCATAACATGGAAATGTGGCAGCAACATTTAACATGATATTAACATGATCCAAGGCTCATTTCACATAGAGCATGAGTAAATCACCATTTCAATTGAATTATCATGAGTGAACCCTCATTTCACTTTATGTATCATGATACTAATCTTTACCCAATGCAATGGAGTGCTATCTAGGCACACCATTTATAAACATTTCATTTCATGCATAAGTGTGCCACATGGATCATACAATATAGAATCATTAAATATAATCATTAATTCAATGATAAAGGAATGTGGAATACATACATGAAACTAGAGAATCAATAAGTAAATGTGAATAAAGTTTAATACCCTTGATAGGGAAATGGGCATGGTATTCACTACACAATGACTTTGGTTTGGAAAATTGCAGTGCAATTTCAGCAGTATAACGGCGTGACATAAGAATTCATAAATAAGATTGATGAGAGAGAAAGAGGTATCTTATAATATTTACATAAAATAGATAGTAAGGGGGTAATATAAATACATTTCCCAACATATGTAATGTAATTTATATGCATAATATAAGATAATTTCTTAAATGTAAATGAAAAGAGAGAAATCCCTTACAGAATTTCGGTATGGTAATGAGTGTACATGGGAGGCATTAATGAGAGAGAAAGGGGTATATAATCTTTAAAACATATGAAGGTAAGTATAGGGAAGGTTAAAAATTATACCCCAACATTTTTAATTGAAAATACAAGGGTATAACAACATAAAGAAACTCAGACAAAAATGAGAAAGGAAGAAATCCCTTACTTGGAAGTGTGATCCCAAAGGCTTGAGAGAGGATTGAGAGAGGATTATAGGGATATTGGGGTGCCTTGGGAGGATTATAGAGAGAGGATGGTAGAGGTTGGTAGAGATAAAAATGTTTTTAGTGAAGAGGAATGGGATATTTAGTGGGTTTATATATTAAAGGAGAGGGAATTATTTATTATTTAGGTTTTGGACAATACACATTAAACTAATAAAAACCACAAACTATAACATAGTTTTTGCCCATGGTTTTTGACAAAGTTGAGTGGAAAAAATTATTTTATAAGGAAAATTTCCTAACTTATTAAAATATTAGTCTTGATTATGTGGAGGTGAGTCACACTCTTAAGTAAATCATTTTAAAAAGTTAAAATATTTTTTAGGTCTTGGAGGGTCCACTAAGGCACCATAAAATCAATCAAACAAATATAAAATCACATTATTTTAAATATAAAACATATATTGTTTGAAAAAACCTTTTATAGTATTTTATTACATTACTATTGGGTCTTTATTGTTGGACTCCTCATGTATTAATCATGTTTTAATGATCACAAATCCTATTACTGTTAATTAATCTCAATCTTAATTGCACATATTTCTAATGCTCTTCAATCTCAACAATAACTACACATAATGTTTTAATGATAAAAAATCTTATTGATGTTAATTACTCTCTTTATTATTTACAAGTCTTATGCATGATCACAAATATCACTTATATTATAAAGCCTTTATATTTATGATTCAAGTTCTCTTACTCTCTACTGGTTAAAATTAATTCATATTCTGCATATTACTGTCTAAATCTAGATACAGATATTTATCTAAGTATAGAGACACCGTGATGTTTGACACAGTAAGACAGACTGTGTACAAGACACAGTCACAGTCAGACTGACACCGTGAAGGACAAACCATGACCCAGACACTGTGAAGGACAAACCGTGACCCAGACACCGTGAAGCACATACCGTGAAGCACATACCGTGACCACATACCGTGAAGCACATACCGTGACCACATACTATGAAGTACATACTGTGAAACACATACCGTGAAGACTATACCATGAAGAATAAACCATTTACATAATCACTGTGACACCGTTTCTTAACTTTTTTGTCAATATTAATTAAATAATGCTAACGATCATATTTGATGTTTTTAATGCAATTAATGTTATTTAATGATAGTTGTTGGCATGTCAGGAAACTTTATCTCGTACCTATGAAAAGGGAATCATTCCTAATGCCAGAACTCATGGAATATAAGTAAGATTGAGATGCAGTACACGTGCCAAAGTGTGACGATACAACAAGAAGAACTTACATACACCCGAGAGCACTGTGCTGAACAAGAAGAACAATCCCGAGCAAGAAAGAGATTGAAAGACTTTCAAATAACTCTCATGAGTGCAATCCAACACCACTAAAGAATACACGATGAATCAAGAGATCATTTTCACTTCTTTAGAACACAAGATGAACTACGACACTCTGTTTTTCAACAGAAAAACCAGAGAAGGACTCAGAAGCATTCTTACTGAATCCAACGAGTCCAGAACAACATTTATAATCACTAGAGATTTCTAAACTCTTATCTGTTCTCTCTAAGTGATTTTTTTATTTACTTTCTAGCAATGTGGTGAACTCTGTATATCTTACACACACACACACACTGTATCCTACACTGAACTGGAGGATATCAAGATCCTCACTCCAAAACTCTTAACTCTTGTTTACCCACGTAAACTATGGAATAGGTACTTGTGTGGCCTGGTCTTTGTTTTGTTTCCCATGAAGAACTGTGGTAGAGGTCCCAACGTGGCCTGGACAGTTTTGTAAACTATTTTTAACCCCGATCCAGGGTGTGGATCAAATTTATATAAATTTGAGAGGACTAAGTCTCGGCTTTAGACTGAACCTCTTGTTATATCTACTGTGCTTCTTTAGTTTAAGTTTAAAGTATACTACATATATCTTTATATTCCGCTGCTGTTACTTTGAAATATAAAACCATTTTAAAGTTAATTTGATAGTTAAATTATTAAGTTTTTACACTTATTGTAAATTGGTAGGTTAGTTTCAAAAGTTAGCTTAATCTTGTGGTTAAATTAACTGAGACCTAATCAATCTTTGAGAAGCTAAGTGAACATTTACAGTTTGTATAAATTCACTACAGTTTAAATTGTTTTATGACTTGGGGGATTTTAAATAGAAAATATTTTGACATAAATTTTAATTGGAACTCAATTAACCCCCCCTCTTGAGTATCCACTCCGACCAACATTTGGTATCAGAGGATTTGTTTTTATTTAAGGATTTTTGAAATACACTTTTTTTTCAACTGTGATTTTAGTTGCATATTTAAAGATCTTAAATTTCTGTTAGTTCTAAATTTTTATCTCTTTAAATTTATTTTCTAAAATCTAGTTATGGATAATAGACCAGAGGGTGCTTCTACTAATAGGCCACCTTTCTTTAATGGTACGAACTATGGTCAGTGGAAATTGAAAATGAAAATTCATTTGGAAATCATGGGTTTTGATATCTGGACTGCTATAGAATCTCAATATAAAATTCCAGAAACTGAAAGAACAACTTGGGATGAACCTACAAAGACTGCTTACAATAATAACTGTAAAGCTATGAATGCCCTGTACTGTGCTCTAGTAGATGAGGAATTTAACATAATTTATTCCTGTAAAACTGCTTTTGAAATTTGGGATACTTTGGGTGTTTCTCACGAAGGAACAACTAATGTTAAAGAAATGCGATTAAATACTTATACTATTAAATATGATAATTTTAAAACAAAGACTGATGAACCTATTTCTGATATGTATCTCAGGTTCAATGAGATAGTCAATACAATGAATTCACTCAGAAAGGCTGTTCCTGCAAAGGAACAAATTATGAGGATATTGAGGTGTCTACCAGACCAATGGAGTGGCACATCTGTTTCAATCAGAGAGTCATGTGACATTGCTACTATACCTGTCAAAGAACTCATTTGTAAGCTTATGATGTATGAGGAATAACTAAAGGTGAATAAAGATGAAGAGGATGAACCAAAAAAAAAATCAGTGGCTTTCAAGGCTACTGCTTCAAAGAACAAGAACAGAGAAAAAGCTCAAATACAAACTAACAGTTCAATAAGTGAAAGCTCAGACTCTGATAGTGATGCTGAAATGGATCAGATAGCCAGAAGGTTTAATAAATTTTATAGGAAGAATAAAATTGTCAGAAAATCAAATTACAAGGGAAAGTATGACAATAAGGGACATTGGAAGAAGGACTGAAAAAAGCCAGATAAAAGTGATGAAGTTGTTTGCTACGAGTGCAAAAGAAAAGGACACATTAAAGAATACTTCCCAAAGATAAAATTCAAGAAGAAATATTATTACAAGGATAGTAAGTACAAGAAAGCTATGAAGGATACCTGGAGTGCTTCTGAAGATAGCACAAGTGAATCTGAAATGTCTGATTCTAAAAAGAAACGTTCCAAAATGTGTTTCATGACAAACACATCTGAGGTAACCTTAGATACTTATGATTTAAATTCTTATTATTCTGGAGATGATGCAAAATCTGATTCGGATTCTGAAAACATGACTAAAGATGAATTATTTGAATATTGTAATATGCTGTAAGAGAAAAGCAATGAGCTTAAGGATAAATAAAAATCATTTAAGAAACAACATGCTCTCACTACAACTGTTAAAACTGAACTTACTATCGAAAAATATAAGAATGATCAACTGTTAAAGGAAAATACAGAACAGAAAATTTCAAATGATCAACTTAGAAAAGACTTAGAGAAGTTCACAAATGGAAAGGATACACTAACTCAAATGATAAGAAAGAAAGTGGTACCTAAATAAACTATTGGAATAGGCTACAAACCTGGACAGAGACAGATTACTAAGAATAGATTTATTCCTAAATCTGGACAGAATATTGCTAGTTCTAGTTCTAGACAGTCATATACTTCAACTAGTTATTCACATATTTATAAATAAAATAGAGTTTATCTCTCAAAGTATTTTGATTCTGTAAATTATATGAGACCCATAAGACAAATTTGGGTCCCAAAATCATTGATTTCTAACCTTTCTGGACCCAAGAAGATCTGGGTACCAAAATCATATTCTATCTAAAACTGTTTTGTAGGAAACCTGCTTGAAGAGTTCCCACAAGAATACATGGTATTTGGACAGTGGATGTTCAAGACATATGTCCGGGGATTACTCATGCTTCAAGAGTTTAATAAAGGTTGATGGAGGCTATGTCACCTTTGCTGATAATTCTAAAGGAAATATCATCGGCCTAGGACAAATTTGTAACACTGATTCAGTTTTAATTTCCAAAGTTTTATTTATTGATGGACTGAAATATAATATGTTAAGTATTTATCAATTGTGTGATGATGGTTTTAATGTCAAATTTGAAAATGATTCTTGTAATTTTTTTAATTATAAGAATGTTTTAGTCTTTTCTTCTTTAAGAAATGAAATTTTTTATGCAGTTGATTTAAATTCCTTAGCTAAGCAAAATGTTACCTGTTTAAATGCTTTTTATAGAGTCTTGGTTGTGGCATAGGAGATTAGGACACTTCAATATACATTCACTTAGAAAATTAACTAGGAAGAACTTAGTTATAGACCTACCTAAACTTGAATTCCCAAATGACAAATTTTGTAATCCCTGTCAAAAGGGAAAGCAACATAAAGTTTATTTTAAATCAAAGAAATAAGTTTCAACTTCTCAACCTATCGAGTTGGTTCACATGGACTTGTTTGGACCCTCAAGAGTTTCTAGTTTAAATGGGAAGCACTATGTCTATGTTTTAGTAGATGACTTTTCTAGATATACTTGGGTACACTTCTTAGCTCACAAAAGTGAAGCTTGTTCTTATTTTGTTAAATACTCCATGTATGTAGAAAATCTTAGTGGAATTAAGATTAAAACTCTAAGAAGTGATCATGGTCTTGAGTTTGAAAATCAAGAGTTTGAATCTTATTTCTCACATAATGGATATAGTCACAACTTTTCTGCTCCTAGGACACCTCAGCAGAATGGTGTAATAGAAAGAATAAGTAGAACCATGAAAGAAATTTCTAGAACTATGCTTAATGAATATGACCTACCTATTTATTTTTGGGTTGAAGCTATGAATACAACTTGTTATATTATTAATAGAGTCTTAATTAGACCAGTTCTTAAGAAGACCCCATATAAGCTATGAAATAATAGAAAACCCAAATTTAGTTACTTTAAAGTCTTTGGTTGCAAAGTCTTTATTCTTAATACAAAAGATAATCTTGATAATTTTTCTTCTAAGAGTGATGAAGGAATATTTTTAGGATATTCTTTAACTAGAAAAGCCTATAGAGTTTTCAATAAAAGAACCAAGTGTGTGGAATAATTTTTTCACATCAAGTTTGATGAAACTGACCCACATGAGATTAAAACCTCTCTTGAAAATCTTGAAGAAGATTTGAGTGTTCTGGACCTTAGTGAAAAATCTACAGAACCTGCTATAAAGACAACTAGTTCTGGACTTATTCCAGAATCTGCTTCTAATGAACCCGAACCTAGAGATGAACCTGAAATTTCTAGTCCTACCTTTACTAGATCAACTAGAATTCTAAATAATCATCCTTTAGATGCTGTTGTAGGAAATCTGGATAGAGGGACACCGAGTAGAGCTTCTCTTAGAAATTAGGTTGAACATCAAGCCTTCTTGTCACAGCTTGAACCTAAAAACATTGATGATGCTATTAATAATGAATTTTGGGTAATTTCTATACAAGAATAACTCAATCAGTTTGAAAGAAATAAAGTTTGGAAACTAGTAGAAATACCTAAAGACACTTTCACCATAGGCACTAAATGGGTGTTTAGAAATAAAGTAGATGAATCTGGAAATATAGTTAGAAAAAAAGCTAGATTAGTTGCACAAGGCTATAGTCAAGAGGAAGGAATTGACTATGAGGAGTCTTTTTCTCCAGTAGCCAGATTAGAAGCTATTAGGATTTTACTTGCTTATGCTGCACAACTAAATTTAAAACTATATCAAATGGATGTTAAGAGTGCTTTCTTAAATGGATATATTGCTGAGGATGTTTTTGTTGAACAACCACCTAGATTTACAAACCCTCATTTTCCAAATCATATTTTTAAATTATCAAAAGCTTTATATGGTTTAAAACAAGCTCCAAGAGCTTGGTATGACAGATTAAGTACTTTTCTAATTTCTAAAGGTTTTACAAAAGGTATAACTGATCCTAATCTTTTTATAAAACAAATTTCTAAAGATGTTATAGTTGTACAAATTTATGTAGATGATATTATTTTTGGATCTTCAAGAAATTCCCTATGTACTGATTTTTCTAAAATGATGCAAAATGAATTTGAAATGAGTTTAATGGGTGAACTAAAAATCTTTCTTAGATTTCAAATCTTGATGAAGATGGTAAATCTGTTGATCAAACTACTTATAGAGGAATGATTGGAAGTCTAATCTACCTGACTGCTAGTCGTCCTGATATTATGTTTAGTGTGTGTATGTGTGCTTGTTTTCAAGTAAACCCTAAAGAGTCACATTTAAATGCTGTAAAGAGAATTTTCAAATACCTCAAGCATACTCCCAATTCAGGACTATTCTATCCCAAAGGACAATCATTTGATTTAGTTAGTTATTCTGATGTTGATTTTGCTGGATGTAAGTTAGATAGAAAAAGAACCTCTGGAACATGTCATCTTTTAGGCAAGTCACTAGTATCATGGTGTAGTAAGAAACAAATTTTTTTTGCATTATATACTGCAGAAGCTAAATACATAGCTGCTGAAAGTTGTTGTGCACAAATTTTGTGGATGAAACACACATTACTAGACTATGGATATCAATTCAGACATGTCCCAATAAATTGTGACAACACAAGTGCTATTAATATTTCTAAGAATCCTATTTCTCATTCTAGGACAAAACATATTGATGTAATACATCACTTTTTGAAGGATCATTATCAAAAAGGTGATATCACTTTGGAATTCATTGGTACTGAATATCAACTTGCTGATATATTCACTAAACCATTAAATTCCGAAAGATTAGACTACATCATACATGATCTTGGTATGATTAATCATAAATAGATATCTTACTGATCTTAATGTTTAATACTTTACTATATTTTACTTTACAGTTTCATGCTCACTGTTTTACAGTTACAATTTCATGCATACGGTCTCACCGTTAAGACCTTGTGCTCACGGTCTGTCAACTCACTGTCTCACCGTGACTGCACAGAATGGTCACTGTCTCACCATGATGACTGGTTTTCATCACACCGTAATGCCTACTCACGATCTCACCGTGAAGATTATTTATACTCTTATTTTAACCCGTATTACGATAATTTTTATTTCACCGATATTTGATTTCCCACGTTTTTGTTTTTATGACGTTTGACATTCCCAAATGATAAAACTTAAAGATTTCATTCGATTCCTTACCTGAACTCTCTTCTGAATATTCTCACTCTTGAAAACCTTCTCCTCTCTCACCTAAACCTTCAGTGGATGCCTAGGATGAAGCGTCCGTATTCAACCTCGTCTGAGAAGCGCTGCTCTAAGAAACAGAAGAGAATACCGAGGATAGCTCCCGAAGGACCTCTAAACCCAAACTTGGTAAGCCATACTGTTGTACCTAAAAAAGAGATTTTCCCTGAGTGGATACTGTCTAGAAAGTCGTTAGTTTTGAAAGTTTTAAGAGAAAAAGGATGAATTGAATGGTTCGCTAGACAAAATAGACCGATTTACCCGAGGATGGTATCTCAATTCTATCAATATGTGAAGTTTTCCTTTGATTTTGGAGAAAACTTTATGGTGACCAGCTGGATCAATGGTCAGAAGTGTTCTTTCACTTCGAGGCTATGGGCTGCATGCCTATGGATTCCACATGAAGGAGTGAGTGATGACTACCAGAGAGACCCTCCTCCATCATCCGATATCCTCGATCTGGAAAATGTCTTGGAAATTTTAACTGGTAATGGCACTAAGAGAAGGGATATAGCTACAGAATTAGATGGAGAAACTAGACTTCTATTCAAATTTGTTCAGAATTTGATCAGTCTGAGAAAAGGGGATTTTTCTGTAATGAAGTATCAGGATGTGTTCCTGATTCACCTATTGAAGAATGGCCATAAGATCAACCTATGAAAGTATGTTATTAACCATATCTGTGAGATGATTAAAGTCACTTCCAAATCCACCTCCTTGTTTTACTCAAGGATGATTTCATCCATGCTAGTTGCCAAAGGAATGGTTGGACCGAATGAAGAAAAGTTAGAGGACTATGATTTCTGATTATCCATCCCTATCACCAGAAGGATGAAGATTAGTTGGAACCCCCAGAAGAAGCAATGGGTTGAGGATAATGATCAATTGTATAAAAAGTTTAATCCTGTTGACTATCCAAGAAGGCCTAAGAATCTAGCCAATCCTGGTTTGGAACCAGATGAAGTAGCTGAGTATTTAGAAGAAGAAGAAGAGGAAGTGACAGCTGAAGTATTACCTAGATAAGAAGCTGTAATACCTCTAATGGAAACAACTCCTATTGATAAAGAAAGGACTGCTATCCCTGCTGTTGTCCTTGGTGAAATATCTTAAGGAGAGGAAGTTGCTGTTGAGAACGAAGCAAGTCTGGAAGCTCAACCAGTGGAATGATCGGTTCCTGAGTATATTCCCTCTGCTGAAGATAGGATGAAAATTTCCTTTCAGTTGGAAAGGTAAGAGTTTTCTAAAGAGATTAGAGATGATCCTGTGGATCTTGACCATGTTGCTGAGCCTATAGTCTCTAAAATGGAAGCACAACTTGAGGGGGAGGAACCTAAAAACCTTGAGATTATAGAAGCTGGATCTTCTGAACCTTCTCAACCTACTGTCACATATTCTGTGTACACCCGTTATGTTTTACCAAGCTTTTATGACGTGAATGAGTCAGAGCAAGTGAATACAACTGGAATGGATCTCTCTTATGTGTTTCAACTGAAGTCTGTAGCTCATCCAGAACTAGAACCAGAACCAGAGCCCCATTCTCAATCTGAACCAGAATCTGAGTCTAAAGATGACTCTGAACCGCAACTAGAACCTGCTCCACTACATTTACCTGCACTCTTACCTAAGCAACACTCCTTTGTAACTAAAGATGATTTGAAAGTTTTTGGAGAGACTCTGTTAGCTGGAGTTTAGAAAATTTTATCCACTCAACCTCATCCAGTGACTCAACTGAGTCAAGAAGATGCATCAATTCTCTTGGAAAATATTATATTGCATATTAAACCAAGGATGATACGAGAAATTCAAGAAGTCAGAGTAGAAAATAAGCTGATGAGTGCTGATGTTGCAAACCTGAAAAGTATGGTAGCAAACTTGCAGAATGAGTTGTCTTTGAGATCATAGCCTGCTCCAATTTCTGCCCCTGCACCTATTGCCGCTTCTCCTGAGCCAACTGATTCCACCCTTTATAGAGATATTGTGTCTCAAGTGCATCCATATCTACTATATTTTGATGAAATGATTATAACAAGACACACCAAGATGCTAGAACGCATGAGGGAGCTTGTAGAAAATCTGAATAAGCTCACAGATGAGTACACTGGATGTCTGCAAAAAGTTTTGAAACAACTCAAAGTTCTATCCATAGCCGTAAAAGCTTCTCCTACTTTAGGTCAACCTTCTGTTCCTCCTTTGGATGATTCTCTACTGAGATCCATAATCAAGGAAGAACTTCAAAATGCCTTCAGTGGCTTGGATCCGTATTCTTTGTCAGAAGTGGTTAAGAACAGTGATCAAGCATTGGACTTGGTTAGAATTCATTCTAAGATAGCCAATGATGCTCAACAGGGGATCACTAAGAAAATTTATTTTTATCTCACCCGGATTTTCTCCAAAAGTGAAATGAAAAATCACTTTAAGTTTCTTGTGGAAAACCTAAAAATCCCTCCGGTAACTCAAGCTTTTAAAGCTCAAGTTCATAAGCTTACAAAGTTCACCAAACTGTTGGAAAAATTCATGGATAATAAGGAAGATTTTGAAAAGTCTATGCAATATGGTGGAGAAATCATTACTGATTTCATAAATCTTTTGAAGCCGTATCTTCATGTGCAGAGCACTACTATAGTTGCTCCAGCTGCTGTACCCCTTAGACCTGGTCTACCTGCCTTAGCCTCAACTGCCATGTCAGTCAGCCAAGCTCTTTCTCAGATCCGGCTAGTCATTCTTGACCAACCACAGCCTAGATCTTCTACTACTCCTACTTTGGCTTCATCTGTTTTTGAAGGTCTACCCTTACCCTCTTTGTCTACCACATATATGCCTTCTTCTACATCGGCACCATCTCCTGCTGCTAATAAAGGCAAGGAAAAGGTCGATCCCTAAAGACTCCATGGACTGTTTTCTTTTTGATGGGATGTCTTTTGTTGTTTAATGTTTTTATTTCTCCTGTATTTTTTTATTCTGAACTTTTTTAATGATAAATGCAGTGTTTCATTTCATTTTCTCTTCTTTTTGATAATCCCAAAAGGGGGAGAACTATAATGAGATATGTTATTATTGAATCTATTATTCTATAATTTTTTTTATTCTAATATGCTAGTTTCTTTAAGGCTACATTTCATTTATATTTTGACTATATATGATTTTTGATCATCAAAAAGGGGGATATTGTTGGACTCCTCATGTATTAATCATGTTTTAATGATCACAAATCCTATTAGTGTTAATTAATCTCAATCTTAATTGCACATCTTTCTAATGCTCTTCAATCTCAATAATAACTGCACATCATGTTTTAATGATAACAAATCTTATTGATGTTAATTACTCTCTTTATTATTTACAAGTCTTATGCATGATCACAAATCTCACTTATATTATCAAGCCTTTATATTTATGATTCAAGTTCTCTTACTCTCTACTGGTTAAACTTAATTCATATTTGTATAAATTCACTACAGTTTAACTTGTTTTATAACTTGGGGGATTTTAAATAGACAATATTTTTACAAAAATTTTAATTGGAACTCAATTCACCCCCCCTCTTGAGTATCCACTCTGACCAACAATTATGATGTCATAAAACACATTATATATTTAAATGGTATTTAATTTTTACCCAAAAATTCGGCTGTCTTAGAAAATTATAAAAAATTCACCATTAGATAATTTTGACATCCAGAATACTAAAATGATATTAATTTTATCTAAATAATTTTCTAAATATGATAATTTTTACTTTTAAAATAAAAACTGACATTTATCGAAAATTCATGGGTTTTGAAAAAAACAACTTTCAATCCTTAATAAAAATTAAAATTGTATTCATAAAAATTATAAAATCATTTATATTTAATAAAAAGTGATAAATAAAAAATCCATTAATTCATAAAAATAGATTTATTAATTTAATATTAACTAAAAATACTATTTGTGCTTTATAAACCATTTACAAAGTAATAATAATAAAATGAATGTATATTATTTATTCTATACAAAAATAATGTACATAATCATAGTTTTAGTGTCTTGTTACATAACCCCTTATAACACTCGCATAAGACCTAAGGGTAAGGTGTGTAATGGTGAATGACTCTTGTGGAAGCTTAGATAACATCGCTAGGGTGGTAATCTATATTAAATTTCACTTATCCCATAGGTGATTCCGTTCAAGCTTAATTTGTTGAAGCTAGGCTTGGGCATGGTCAAGAGTGAAGCCCAATGATGATACCTCCTTTAATAGCTCTGATAAATGGGAATTGTATAGAGAAATTCTACTGGATGAGGCTATCACTTCTTTTGTTTGGGTAAATTGGATTTGTTAAAGCCTTATATTTATACTAATCATGTGATCACTGTTCATCGACTATATTAACAACAATAACAATTCCTAATGGTATTTTAAAATACAAAAACATAAAACCAAGTAAGTTCATATGTTTTATACAATAATTTTACATAATAAGACATTTAATTAGATCAATAGAAATTTTCATTAATAAAAGTTTGGGTCGTTACATCCACCATCCCAGTCTGACATTGCATCTTCAAATACCTTATCAGATCTCCCTCTGTAGACTTCCTATATCTTTCCATGATTCCCAATTTGAACAACTCCCAAGTTGAGTATGGTGTAGCTCTATTCCATTCTAATAACCGATATAAAGTTGGTCCTTCTATGTAAATCATAGTGTAATGAAGCTTTATATCCTATAGAATCCGATTTATCAAGAAATATGTATCATATTTAGCTATCCATCGAAATAGATCATCTCCTATGAATTTTTTCATCTATACCTTTCTCATCATGTTCTGAATTTCATCTATTAGAGTGTAATCATTAGGTGACAGACTAACCCCAGCCTTCCATTGAATTTTTCACTACCCCAAACACCATCTTCATAGTTTTTTGGTGCAAATTTTATGTTTTTCCAAAATTCTAAGCCTAGATCAACTAGTAGCACAATCACCTTCAGTCTATCCAACATCTGTTACTCCATATCGTGCATCTAAATCACCACACAAACTTCCAATTACTGCTTCAAATATTTAGATACTTGATGATTATCATTTTGAACTCGCATCATCTTTTCCATAATCTCCTTCATCGTTGTCATTACCTACTGAAAACTTTCCATTATTGAATCGATAGAAGAAACATGATTCTACATCCTTGTTTTCATTTAATCATGAAGGAACGTTCATCTTAAAAATTATGGTAGTTGGAATGTTCTTCCTCTTATATCATTTGTTTCTCTATTTAGAACTCCTCTCAGAATTTTTCTAATCATCTACCCAATGCACACTAGCTCCCCAATGTCATTTAACTTAGCTTAGCAGTGAATGCTTCCCCAGTTACAATCAGTTCCTAGATTTTGCTTCCCCTTTTATCATCTATTCTATCTAAGTTTCCTAGCGGAGTCACACAAATGATAGGACAAAATTCATCAGATAAAAATAAGGATTCAAACAAGATTCATGCATATTTTTTTGTAAATGTAATGCGTAATATCTAGTTACAACTAAATAAGTAAAATAATCTCAACAAGAAGAACCTAGAAGTCCACTTCCCTAATTCTATTCTAGCTGCATGAAGGAAAACCCAATGGAATCCCACTTCAATGCCTCATTTTAAAACTCAAATTGATTTTCTAACTGAATGACTTCCCTCAAAGATTCCTAGAGTATGAATAACCACCCACACCATAATTTCCTAATAACCTCCCCTGTCAACATTTACTATCCTACCCCTCTAATTATAGGCGTAAATTATTGGGGGTCTCAAAATAACAGGTGGGTCACCCCTATGTTACTAACAATATTAAATTACATTTGGGATATTAGGTTAGTTAACTCATGTTTAAAAGCATATTTTTAAGAATAAAATGGAATTTTTAATTCTCCTTAGATGATAATGAATACTTAAGAACAATATTTAAATGAATGAAATGGAAAAATTTCTATCATATAAGATTTTAGAATTTCCATTTTCTAGGTTTGGTAGAGGAACTGGATTTTACATTGAGAGAAAGTTAGAAATGATGTATTTCATGGAATTTTAACTCTTTAATTCTTCATGCATCCCTTTTTTTATTTTACATTAAATATGTTTTCATTTTACATTAAATATGAGTTAGAAATCTCTTGAAATTTTATTTTCTTCTCAAACCTTAATATCTTGAAGTGGTGATGATTTTATTCTCTGATTTTGTCTCTTATAACACTTTTGATTTTACTAAATTATTTTTTTAGGTGAAAATATTACTCTCTAATTTTACTTTTTTTAATTATAAAAGAAATACACTAAAAGAGGGAGTGGTAACCCATTAAAAAAATAATTTTAACCAAGAAAAAAGATCCTATCAACAAAATTTGAAGGTATTATGATCATGATACTCCTCCTTATCAAGTAAGTAAAAATGATTATGAACAACCAAATCTGTATCCAACTATTCTTGGATAAGAGGAGAGGCTGGTTTGAAAAATTCACGAATCACTTTTTAGAATGGGTTTAGAAGTATTTCTATTGGCGCTCTGATTAGTGGGCCTTATTCGATACAAAAAATACCCCACCTTGAAGAACACTCGACACCAAATCCTCATAAGAACCCTGACCATCTGAACATGACATTCCATAGACAACTCCCAATAGTCAATTTAGGAGAATCTTTGTTCAATTTAAACTTCTAGGCTACCTTTCCAAATTTACCATTCCCAGAGCTTGGATTTTCATTGGGGTTGAGGTTCTAATTTCCCTTTTCTCTTTCTTCTATTTTAATTCATCCACTTCTCCCTACAAAATTTTTTTAGAAGGATTTTTTTTAAAGAATGTTAAAAATTTTATCCAGTCAAACTCTTCCACATTATAGTATTTTTCTTGATATTTATATGATGCATTGTATTTGGTGGGAAAACCAAGCTATTCTTATTTTGTATTTTTTATACTATTTGAGCTATGTGGTGTGTTATTTTTACTATATTTGTAAATATTATATATTTTAGGTCCAAAACCTATTAATAAGAGTATATTTGAATTTAAAAGTCTTGTACTTCTATAACCTTTTGATTATGGTGTATTAATAAGACTATATTTTGTATATTTTTGTAGTGATCAACTGGTTGTTGTCTATTGATCTTGAAAATTACCACTCTTATGCTTATTAATTTTTTTCATTCTCATTATTTATGTTTTTGATGTGTCAATAGAGGTAAGTGAAAATGAGCTCAAAATGTAATGAGTGAACAAGACTTAAATACAAGCCACTGTTAATGGTTTTTCCAATCTATTGACCTCTATAAAATTGGATACTAGATTATGTTTTTAGGGTATCATGTCTCAAAGGTATTATGGTATATCGGTCTAAAGTTGAAACCATTAAAACTTGGTTCCAACCAAAATCATTAATTAAAATTGTGAGTTTCCATGAGAAAAAATATTTCTATTATGTGTTTGTTCATAAATTCTGCACTGTGATGACACCGATCATTGAATGCATGAAAAAATGAAAATTTTAATGGTAAAAAACAATGAACCAAACATTTCAAACAATCATGGTGAATCTATGAAAGACAACCATGTTAAAATATCATTATTTTTAGAAAGTCTTTGAAGTTTAATGTGATGCAATTTTGAGTGGATGAAGTGTTTTTATCTTCTTATGAAGGAATCCTATGATCTATGTTTTTGAAAAAATAAATGAATTAAAGAATAGATACAAAATTTATGATAATATTTTTATGAACGTATTTTTTCTTTAGATCATTGGTCCCAATACCTGATGCCAAAGCATTTTGTTATTTATTTTGATCATACATTGGAGAAAAAAATTTATAGTATTTTTCTCGAGTTCTTTATTGTTATTTATAAAAGTCCTTTGTCTAGGATTGGTTGTAGATTTTTATCACTGGTGTTCTTATTTTATAGTATGAGAAAACTTATATAATAGATTGAATTCATGCCTCTAGGGTACATTTGAGATCATTTTCATTTATCTCAATTGAAACATAAAATGTTGTCAAAGTGAATCTAGGTTTCTAAGCAAGCTGCCTTTCATTTTGGTTTATTACATAAAAAAAGTCATGTATCGTAATATTTGAATTCTTGATGGTATCTAGTTTTGAATTAAGTGAACAAGTAATGAAATATAGAAATCATTAAATTCCATTCATCATTCCAGGAGACTTTTCATGATGAGAAAATAATGATTCTAGATCGTAGTTCATTTATCATTTTATGTATAACAATCACGTGGAACATATATTTTCCTTATTAGATGGTGCATGGCTCAATAGATCCAACATGAAGTGTGTCAAAATGGTGAATAAAACCCAAGAAAACATGATATTTATTTGACAATAGTGGCTATAAAAACCCAGGTACTTATAAAATAATTTTTTTCCTTTTGAAATTAAATAGTTAAATCCATTACAATTTTATAATGAAATAACTAGTATTTTAAAAAATATTTTTTGATAGAATAGTAACTTGAAATTAGGAATAGTAATATGACCCTTATTAATAGTAAACTAGCTAATAGAATAGTAACCAAACCAATAAATAAATTTATGTATCTTATATGTGAAAATATGATATATTTATATCTTTGAATAAGTAAATAAATGTTTTGAAAATGATAAATTAAGTGTTTTTTTTGTAAAACGTAAATATTTTTTTATGTTTTAATAATTGATATAATGATTTAAAATAAAATACATTTTCTTAAAATAAATTCATGAATTAATATTTTATTTTATTATGATTATAAGTTAATTTTATGAGATATCAACTAAATTTTCAAAGTGTTATTAAATCACTTATAGTTTTAAAAATGTTATTTTTTGAATAAATTATGATTTTAATCAATAATTAAATTTATAATATTTAGAAAATTATTTTTATAAAATTTAGTTCATTTTTGAATTCTATACATCAAAAAATGGTTAGGGTGAATTTTTGATATTTTTCTGAAATACTTGAATTTTTGGTGAATAGTGAAATATGATAATTTACAAAATAAGTTAAATACATGAATTATTGAGTCATGGATGCTGTTATACTGAGTTAAGAACCCTTGGTTAGAACTCACATGTAATAATTATTTTATTTAGTCATAATAACTAACACTATTTCTTATATTGAGAAAAATAATAAAATTATGTAAAATAAGGAAAAAACCCTCCTCTCCTCCGCTATAAATACCACCCTCACCCTCTCTTCCTATCACACCTCTCAAAGATTTTATCCTTGTAAAAATTCTACCCAATACTCTTCCCAAGCCTCTTCCCCAGCCTCTTCCCCACGTCCAAGACCTTATGGTCTCACCAAAAGGCCAAAACCAAAGGCCTTAAGGAGGTTTTCGAGGAGGAAAATTCAAGAGGTAAAAACTCTCTTTCATTTTCTTTTCTTATACTCTATTCACCTCCCCTTATCCAAGATGAATGAAAAATCCAGTACCTTATATATACTATAGTTTTACCATTTTATTGAAAAATTAATCATTATACTTCTTCTCCTCTCTCTTTTATTTTACAAATAAAAAACATCATTCGTGATGTGTCGATTTACTAACATCGTAGACGACATGTTTTCAATTTCCATTAATTCCTTCATGGATGGTCATAAAACGATTTTAAAGATTTAAAAAGGTTGTTAAGTGTATTATATAACTAATTTATATTTTTTAATTAACATATATGCATAATATTTAATTTTATAAAGAAACTAGTTCTTGATGATCAAAGAACCACCAAAAAGATCTAAATGAATATCATCAATGTTTTATCTAATGAATCATCCTGATATCTAAAAAAAATAATATACGGTATAATTTAAAGTTTTTTAAACATTTAAATACCATTTAATTCCACTTCTATAGTCTCCCTTCTATTCAAAAAGAATATCCATAAGGAACTAACCATGAAAACTATGTAAAGAAAAAAACTGAAACAATGAAAATTTAAAAAATATTATTAATAAATGGGTAAAAATATGTTATAAAAAGATCATATAATGTATTATAAATATGAATATGGTTCTTTAATATACTAATAAAATTATTTGAACCATTATACAAGAGATTTGAACACATTTTAAGGAAGTCAAACCTGAGGTAAGGGGCTCCTTCACTAAAACATTATTTTAAATGTTTTAAAGATTTATTCTAATAAATATTTCTATTTTATGTATATATATTCAAAATTATTTTTATGAATGTATCTAGATAGTAATTAATGTTTTAATTTCACTTATGTTTTTTTAAAATGGATCTTTTTCATGTTTTATATAAGGGGAATTCCTTTTTAAAATCCTTTTAAATGTATCTTTTATGAAATTTAAAAAGATTGTTCTTTTATACAGCATGAGAGGTTTCTCTGATTTCATGAATTTTTTTACTATAATTTTTCCTTTATAAGTATTCATATTTATTTTTTAATAATATTATTTCATTATTATGTGTGCGTTTTTTATATTTTAAAAAATATTTTTACAAAAAGGGTATTATGATATCTAAATGTATTTTTCTTATGGGGTTGAATGAGTTTTTAAAGGGTTTTATTCATGATACGTTCCTTGGAAATTTTTTATGTTGGGTTGATCCCATTATATCTCAAGATATTATGGTTTTATCCCCATTATAGCTCATGATATGTTGGGTTGATCCCATTATATCTCAAGATATGACGGGTGAGCCCCATTATAACTCTTTAATGCATTGGGTACTCCAGAGATGAAAGTTGACCGAATTATTATTCTATGTGTAAGGGTGAATGTAAGAGTGATATGTTAAATATGTCTCAAGGAAACTACATGATTTTTCTATGCATGCTTATGAGTTTTTAAGACATGGGGTTTTAATGATTTTTTATGTTTTCATTGGACTAACAATTTTTTTCTTTCTTTATGTCCCTTACTAAGGTATTTATGCTCATCCCAAGTTTTTAAATGTTTTTCACAAGTTATAAGGATGTGTAAGATAAATAAGGAATTCAATTCAAATGTTATGAATATTTTTCAAAGAAAACATGTTTTATTTCTAAATGTTTTATATTATGAAAAAAATGTATAATATTTTAGTAGTATCCTATTTATATGAATGTGGTTCATAATGTATGTATTCTATCCTAGTATTCTAAAAATCTAAACCTGAAAAGATACTCAATGTAAAATAAAGTAATTACTTGACTAAAATTCATGATTATGTAATGTTTTAATGTTGGGTTCTTATAGTTGGTATCATAGGATGGTTTAGATAACCTTAGGGGTTAGAATGATGCTAATAGAATACCATAAATGATTTTTACTTTATAGTTGATTTAAAATGATATATAATTTGAATATTAACATTTTTATTTGACTAATATATTTATATTTATAATGGTTTATTGTATAATAAACAAAGAATATGAAGTATGAAGGCACTAAGAGGTTGATATCTATCCGAATCTATAGCCGGGAATGATGGGAATTTGAACTGAGCAGTTTATGACAGTAATGGCTCAGTTGAATCAGGCAATAAATGGTGGTGGTGTTAATGTAGAGAGAAACCTGATATACCATGAATAAACATGTCTTTTGTGGATCATTTAATGAGGAAACATATTCTATAATTCAGTGGATCATCAGACCCAGTGGTAGCCAAAGGATGGATCAATGATCTGGAAAAGATATTTGATGTCATGGTATGTTCAGAATACCAAAAAGTAACGCTATCCATTTATCATTTTGAAGGAGAATATAATCAATGGTGGTATATGTTTAAGAATACCATAGAAAAATATGATCTCAATAATTTGAAATAGGATGATTTTAAGAGTTTTTCTAGAAAAATATTTTCCTCAAACAATTCAAATTAGAAAGGAGAAAATATTATTAGAACTGAAGTAGAAAGATTATGATTTTGTGTAAGTGTATGAAACTAATTTTATGAGACTGTTTAGGTATTTACTAGATTTTACTAAGGACTTTTATAGTAATATTAATATATTTTACTCTGGTTTGAAACCATTTTTATGAATAGATTTGGATTCATGAGAGTTTAAAAGATATAAGAAACTTGTTCATTATGCTGAAAAAGTTGAGATGGAGTTTGCCGACAGTTATGTGCCTTGTGATGAAAAGAATAAGAAGTGTTCTAGTTGATATTATTTGGGGAAAATTCTTCAAATAAATATAGAGGTAAGAAAATAAATTTCCATTCTTGTGAAAAGTGTGGTAAAAGGCATCCTATCGAATGTATTGTAAATTATGGGAAATGCTACTAATGTGTAAAGTTTAGGAACATGTCTCATGAGTGTAAGGAAAATGATCAGAAAAACAATGAGAATATGATGATGAGATGATTTAACTGTAAGTAATTGGTTCATTTTTCTAATTTGTGTCCAAATCTAGTCACCCAGGATAGAAATTAGTAAGGTTGGAAGCAGAAGGGTGCAGAAAAATCCTTTGTAACTAATTCAGAAGATGTTAAACCATTAAATGAAGTGGTATCAGGTACATTGTTTTTTTTTACCAAATATACCATTTTTTTTTGATTCATGGTCTACACATTCCTTAATTTCTAACAAATTTTCTAGTAAATTGGAAATTACACCTCAACAAGTGAAGCCAGAACTCATGGTAAAAACACATGGAGGAAATATTGGGGAAAAAAGAAATTATAATAATCTACCTATCTTTGTACGTGGAAAGAATTTACCTAAAAATCTTGTTGTATTGCCTATATTAGAGTTTGATGTTATCCAAGGTATGGTTTAGATTTATTTTTATCATACTAAGATAGATTGCAGAACAAAATAAGTTGTTTTTTATAAATATTTTCTGTTTGTGTACAAGAATAAACCCATACCATTGATAATATATCAAGAAGCTATGAAACTGTTAAAATATGGAAATAAAAGTTATTTTTCACATATTTTTGAAAATAAGGGAACTATTTATAGTAATGACATGCTAGTGGTAGATGATTGTCTTGATGTATTTCTTGATGATTTGACCAGTGTTGTTCCTGATCGAGAGGTTGAGTTTACTATTGAATTAGTTCTTGATTATAAGCCAATTTCTAAACCCCTGTATCGAATGGATTAAATATAACTTTTAGAGTTGAAAAAGTAGTTATAGGAATTATTAGATAAAGTCTTCATCTGAACTAGCACTTCACCATGGGGTGCTCCTGTATTGTTTTTTTAAAAGAAAGATGGTTCAACGAGACTTTTCATTGATTATAGAGCCTTGAATACAATCTCTATTAAGAACAAGTATCCTTTCTTCATATCAACTATTTGTTTGATTAGCTCCAGGGAGAACAATATTTTTCAAAGGTTTAACTAAGGTTAAGGTACCATTAGTTGAAAGTAAAATATGCATACATTATAAAGACCACATTTAATACGAGATATGAGAATTATAAATTTGTAGTTATGCCTTTTGGGTTAACTAATTCACCTATTATATTCATAGATCTTATGAATAGAATATTTCATGAGTTCTTGGATATGTTTATGGTTATGTTTATTGACTACATTTTGGTATATTATAAAAGTTGATAGAATCATGAAAAACATCTAAGGGTTTTTTTCAAACCTTAAAAGAAAATAAACTACATGGATAATTCAACAAGTGTGAATTTTGGTTGAAAATTTATTTTTTCCTTGGTCACATTGTTTCTAAAGATGACATAAATATTGATCCTTCTAAAACAAAAGTTGTTAAATAATGTCCAAGACACACAAATATAACTGAGATTCATAGTTTCCTTGGTTTGGTAGGGTATTATTAGAGTTTTTTTGAAAACTTTTCGTGATTATCTTGTCCAATGACTAAGTTTACTAAAAAATGTGTTAAGTTAATATAGACAAAAGAATGCGATGATTATTTATAAGAATTGAAAAGAAAATTAGTGAATTCTCCAGTTCTGACATTGCCTTCCAGAAATGGTGAATTTTTTCATCTATAGTAATGCTTCATTGAAAGGACATGGTTGTGTTCTAATTCAGAATGATCAGGTAATTTCTTATGATTCACATTAATTGAAACCTCATGAGTTAAATTACCCTACACATGATTTATAATTATCTGTTGTTTTTTTTTGAATTAAAAATCTGGAGGCATCATTTTTTATGGAGAAAAATGTGAAATATATACTGAAAATAAAGTTTTTAATTACATATTTACTCATAAGGAATTGAACATGATACAAAGAAGATGTTTGGAACTAATAAAGGATTACGATTGTATGATTCATTACCATCCAAGAAAATAAAACAAAGTGAATGATGATTTGAGTCAAAAAATTAATGATACATTAATCATATTACATTTAGAACATGAACCCTATGTTAATGATTTGATAAATTTTGGTTTGGAAGTTGTTGGTGTAGGAAATTCATCTGTTTTGTTTCAGGTTTCAGTGTAGTCATCTCTTTCAGATAGAATAAAGTATGCTCAGAAGGAAGACCATGAGTTGAAAAAAAGTAAAATTGGTTTAAAGGGGTAAGTTTATTGAGTTTAACATTGATAAATATTGTGTTTTTCAGTTTGAGAAGATAATATGTGTTCCTTATTATTCTCATCTAAAGAAAGAATTGTTATGTGAAGCTCATAGTTCTCTATTTTCAGTTCATCCTAGAAGCACAAAGATGTACAAATAACTTTGAGGGTATTACTGGTGGGATGGAATGAAAAGAGAAATTATTGATTCTACTGTGAAATTTTTGACTTTTCAACTGGTTAAAGTAGATCAGAAGTTACTGAAGGGGATGCTTCATCCTTTTCTAGTGCCATAGTGGAAATGGAAAAATATATCCATGGACTTCGTTGTGGGACTACTAAAGACTTGTTAAGGTAACAATGCGATTTGGGTTATTGTTGACCGGATCACTAAATCTTTAAATTTAATTCCTATTCGAGATACTATGTATTTGGATCAACTTTCTCGACTATAACTCAAAGGTATTTCCAGTTATATGGAGTTCCTTTATCCATTGCATCTGATCGAGATCCCAAGTTCACTTCCACCTTTTGGAAAGGCCTTCAGAAGTCATTGAGAAATAAATTAAATTACAACACTACCTTTCATCATCAATTTGATGGAAAATCAGAGCAAAAAATTCAGACATTGGAGGATATGGTTTGAGATTGTTCAATGGATTACTAGGGAAGTTGGTATCAATATCTTTATTTAATTGAGTTTTCTTATAATAACAGTTTTCATTCCAGTATATAGATAACATCTTTTGAGGCATTAAATGGAAACCGGTGTCAAAATCCATAATTTTGGGACGAATTCATGGAAATGATGTTGATGGGACCAAAATTAGTAGAGGAAGTAGTTGAGAAAGTTAAAATGATTTAGTGAAACATGAGGACAGCTCAGAGCAGGTGGAAAATTTATGCAGATAATAGGAGGAAAGACCTTTCATTCGTGGTAGGTGACCATGTTTTTCTTAAAATATCTCATTGGAAAAGTGTTATGCATTTTGGTACGAAAGGAAAACTAAGTACACTATTCATCAAACCTTTTGAAATCCTAGAGAAAGTTAGACCATTTTCCTACCGAGTAGCTTTACCTATGAGTTTATCTCAAGTACATAATGTTTTTCATGTTTCGATGTTGAGAAAGTATGTGCCAAATCCATCACATGTTTTGAGTCTAGAAGTAGTTCAGCTGGAAGAGAACCTTTATTATGAATAGAAACCTATTCAGATTATTGATCACAGAGAGAAAGTATTGCGGAATAAGGTAATTCTCTAGGATAAGGTTTTATGGAGAAACCACATGATTTAAGAAGAAACATGGGAATCTGAAAATTATATGTGGGAAAGTTGTCCTCATTTATTTAAAAGTGATTAAAAATTGCGAGGATGCAATTTTTCAAAGGTGGGAAGAATGTAACAACCTAGGTACTTATAAAATATTTTTTTAAATTAAATTGTTAAATCCATTAAAAATTTATAATGATGTAAGTAATATTTTAATGAATCTTTTCTGATGGAATAGTAACATGACCTTAGGAATAGTAATATGACCCTTATGAATAGTAAATTGACCAATAGAATTGTAACCACACCTATAAAAGTATAACTAAAATTTATATATCTTATATGTGAAAATATGATATATTTTTGTCTTGTAATAAGTAAATAAATGTTTTGAAAATGATATATTAAGTGTTGTTTTTTTTAAAACATATATATTTATTTACAATTTAATAATTAATACAATGATTTAAAAGAAAATATATTTTCATAAAATAGATTCATGAATTAATATTTTATTGTCTTATAATTATAAGATAATTTTATGAGATATTAACTAATTTTTCAAAGTGTTATAACATCAGTTATAGTTTTAAAACCGATATTTTTATAATAAATTATGATTTTAATTAAAAATTAAATGTCTCATATTTATAAAATTATTTTCATAATATGGAGTTAATTTTTTAATTCTATTCATCGAAAAATGGTTAGGGTGAATTTTTCATATTTTTCTGAAATACTTGAATTTTTGGTGAATAGTGAAATACGATAATTTACAAAATAAGTTAAATACATGAATTATTGAGTCATGGATGATGTTATGCTGAGATAAGAACCCCTGGTTAGAAATAAAATTCATTAATTACTGTATTTAGTCACCATAATCAACACTATTTCTTGTCTTGAGCAAAATAATAAAATAATGATTAAAATAATTGAAAAACCCTCCTCTCGTCCACTATAAATCCAACCCCTCACCCACTCTTCTCTTCACACCTCTAAAATATTTTAGACTTATCCAAATTATACCCAATACTCTTACCATTCCTCTTTCCCGCATCCAATACCTTCTGGTATTTCCATAATTTCAAAACCGAAGGCCTTAAGGAGGTTCTCAAGGAGGATAATTCAAGAGGTAAAAATCCTCTTTCATTTTCTTTTATTTTCTTTTCAATTATTTTTATTTTCTTAAAATATTTTCACCTACCCAAATACAATAGAAATGAAAACTCTAGTATCATATATATACTATAATTATACCATTTTTATGTAAATATTCATCATCATAATTTTTCTCCACTCTTTTATTCTAAGAATAAAAAAAACATCTTCCGTGATGTGTCAATTTACCGACACCGTAGATGATGTGTTTTCAATTTTCATTACCTCCTTCATGGATGGTCATAAATTTTTTTTAATGGTTGAAATAAATTTTAAATCATATTAAATAACAAATTTTATATTCTTGAATTAACATATATTCATAATATTGAATTAAATAAAGAAACTAGTTCGTGATGATCAAAGAACCGCCAAAATGATCTAAACGAATATCATTATTGTTTTATCTAATAAATCATCCTAATATCTGAAAATAAAATGATATATGATATAATTTAAATTTATTTAAATATTTAAATACCATTTCATTCCACTTATGGAGTTTCTCTTCCATTCTACAATAAAATCCATAATGAACTGACCATGAAAACTATGTAAAGAACGCACTTGGGACAATGAAAATTACATAAATATTATTAATAAATGGGTGAAAAGTTGTTATAAAAATATAATATAATGTATTATAAATATTAATATGGTTCTATAATATATTAATAACACTATTTGAACCATTATACATGAGGTTTGAACACATTTTAAGGAAGCCGAACCCGAGGTGACAGACTCCCTAACTAAAACATTGTTTTAAATATTTTAAAGATTTATTATTCTAAATATTTATATTTTATGTATATGACTTAAAAATAGTTTTATTAATTTATATATATGGTTATTAATGTTTTAATTTCACTTGTATGTTTTGAAAATGGATATTTTTCATGTGTTATGTAAGGGAACTTGTTTTTTAAAATCCTTTTAAATGTATCTTTTATGAAATTTAAAAAGATTGTTATTTTATACGACATGAGTGATTTTTATGATTTCGTGAAATTTTTACTATATTTTTTCCTTTATAAGTATTCATAGTTATTTTTAATCATATTATTTCATTATTATATGAGTGGTTTTTATATTTTAAAAATTGTTTTTAAAAAAGGGTATTATGATATCTGAATATGTTTTTCTTATGGACTTTAATGAGTTATCAAGGTTTTTGTTCATGATATGTTCCTTGGAAAATTTTTATGTTGTTTTGACCCCATTATATCCCAAAATATGATGGGTTTATCCCCTTTATAGCTCAAGATATGTTGGGTTGATCCCATTATATCTTAAGATATGACGGGTGATCCCCAATGCATTGGGTACTCCGAAGTTAGAAGTTGACTGAATAGTTATTCTGTGTGTAAGGGTGAATGTAATAATGATATGGTAAATATTTCCCAAGGTAACTACATGATGTTTCTATGCATTCTTATGAGTTTTCAAGAAAATGGTTTTTAATGGGGTTTCATGTTTTCACTGGACTAACAGTTTTTTTCTTTCTTTATATCCCTTCCTGAGATTTTTTTTACTCATACCATCTTTTTAAATGTTTTTAATAGGTTATAAGGATGTGTAAAAGAAATAAGGAAGTTATGTTAAATGTTATGAATATTTTTCAAATAAAACATGTTTTATTTTTAAATGTTTTATATTATGAAAAAATGGATACTATTTTAGTAGTATCTTATTTGTATGAACATGGTTCATTATTTATTTATTCTATCATAATATTCTAAAACTATAAACATGAAAATATCCTCAATGTTAAATAAAGTAAGTTCTTGACTAAAATTCAAGATTATGTAATGTTTTAAGGCTAGTTCCTTATAGTGGAACTATATATTACAAGGAGTTTGCTGACTCTATACTTCAATCAAATAATGTTTAAAAAGAGGATCACATGTATGAATATTTCTATTACTTTGACAAGGATGGGAGTAGTAACATCACTCTGGATAAGATCCAAAAGGCATGTGAGTAGTTTAGTTTGGATGCTACTCATCTAGAATATGCCATTCATGAAGCCAATCAAGATAATGTAAATGATTTATCTAATTGATATGATATATCCATCAACTATCACTCATTGATCAAGTTTCTCTTGATGATTTTACCCTTGGTTGTTTTTTAGGATGGGTGGATTGATTATAATTAATTCATGTTGATGATGTATGATACAAGGTTTAGAAAGAAGGGATTTTAAAATATCATTAGGGAAGCCCTAAATCTCGACTACTATCATTTTTACCCTTGAGGAATCAAATATCACTTAGGTATTTTCCTAGTGATGTTTCATGGTAAATTATGGGGAACACCTTGTAAAAATTACTTATAGTTGGGTTGTGTTTGGTTTTGAAAAATGTTTCATGTTTTAATTTTTTAAAATGTATTAAAAATGTTGTTTTTATACATGGAACATGGTGGATGGAGGATGGTGGAGGTGTATAAATGAAATATGAGTGGGTGTACTATGGATTAGTTCTAGAATTGATCTGTGAATGTGTGTACCATTAACTTTATTAGATCTCTTCGCTGCCTCAGAATGATTCAGGATGAGCTATGTTGAGGAATTTTCTTTGATTCAGGATTTGGGGGTTGTATAGGGATAAAAGAGGAATTTAGTATTGGTTTGGGTAGTATTTGGTGTGATATTGGGTGTCTATGTATATATTTTCAAGTATGAGGGATGGATTTTGGTTTTGATATTGTTGTTTATGCAACAAAAACTTTCAATGATTTAATACTTTGATAAAAGAAAACAAAAAAACTAGTGTGGTTGAAATGATATTATTCATACATAACTTCCATATAAAAAATCACGTACAAAACAATTGGGTCCAAAAAATATGAGCTCTATGATTTATTCATCACAGATGTAAGTAACCTAAAATCCATCCTCAAGATATGACCATACCCTAGGAATTTAATTCATAACAATATATTAAACCTACATAATTCAGGGGTAAACTAATCTAAAACTCTCGAGCTTGACTTTGCATAATTTATATGTCAAACTTATATTTTTAGAGACGTCTCCTAGTGAATATAGGATAAGCCTTTTATGCCTTGTTTGGTAGTTGATTCTATTCAAGGGAAAGGAAGATGGAAAGGGAAGTGAAAATGGGAAGAGAATTATGGTTCTATTTACATGTTTGGAATCGATAGAAAATTAAATGTGGAATGATAAAATAAAAAATCATAAAAACTAAAAAATAATAAAAATGCCAATAGTACCCCACCACCAATCACCAATCCCTCCCATAGATCATCCCATCATCCCCTAAAAATAACCTTGACCTTGACTCGATCATTTTAATATTGACCACAATATAGGGTCAGGTCAAGGTTCATAGATCATTGTTTACAGTGTCCCACTAGAGTAGGGATGGGGTGGATGAATGTGGAATAAGGGAGAGGGATTTAGGTCACCATCAATAAATTAGTCATTTTCTAGAGCATGGGTTAGAGTGGCTAGACATAGAGAAATGGAGGGGCCATATGTCACCCTCTACAAATCGATTATCAGATACAAATTGATCACCATCTACCATATCATGGGTTGGGGTTAGTGGTAGAAATATGGATATAGTAGCATGATCATCAATACATACCAAATACATGATTAAATAAATGAGTTAGGATTGGGTTGAGAGTGCATGACATGAAAACATGATAAATAACATGATTATTTTAAAATTTAATTCTTTATACATTTATTAATAAACAAATTATTTTATTTTAAAGTAAATTAGTATATATATAAGAATATAATGTTCATTTTATATTTATTTCTATTTTAAGGATAATTTTATTCAATATAATTCTATAAAATATAATAAACATGCATAAATAAATAAATAAATAATTTATATAAATAAGGAAAGACATGATTACATGTCATAATAACCCATTTAATAAAGAGACCAAGTTTTTGTTTGAGTGTCTTTACAAAAATATTAAATAGGTCAATATGACATGACATGAATTTCCACCCCTAGATGGGGTGTCTTGTTGTGGAGAAAGGGCATGGTCCATGGGTTGCTGTATGCAAATCAAAATACTATGTCTATCTAATAGAGTACGGAGTAAGGACTGGGGTGGCTATACATGGAGGATGGACAAGGGTTTCTAGTATCTTTCCAAAATTTTCTTTTTGGTTTCCATCACAACTCTTCCCTTGGTTTTTGAAACGAATCTTAACTACCTTATTTAAAAGGAACTAGTGGTTCTGCTCATTTTTGTTTCTAGTGTATCAAACAAAATTTATTCATGTTTACCTTTCTCTTTCCATTTCTCAATATTCATTTCCATCCTACCAAACATGGTGTTAGTTCCACCAAAAAATAAATAGGAGTCTTCCATGAATATAGACTTACAACCGCTCTCAGCAAATGGAACATGTCCCTCCATACAATCCTTGTCTGATTCCTTGATGAGGGATTATTTACATTTTCATGAGCACATAGAACCATATTAAAAGTATTAAATAATATCTAAATCCAACATTATCCCTAGAGTGGTCAATTTATTTCTCAAAACATGCAGACCAAGACCAAAAAACGAAATATCTCACACCCGATCCCGATAGGGGTCAATGGGAACTTAATCAAAATCCCTTTCATTTAAGGTTTTAATAATAAGGAAACATTGTATATCAATCACTACCCATTCTGACAAAAAAAATCTTACCTATAAATCATTACAAATAACTCACTCTCATAATAATGAAACCCATCCACAACCCATATAAAGCAACCCCAAGGAAATCCATGCTCATACACCAATAGGCCTAACTCATTCTCATCACAAGGCAACCCCCTAATAACCAAAAGAGATAAACCGCTTGCTAAAAACATTTGGGATGATCCTAAGGCCCCATCCATACCTTCCTTACCCAAACTATATAATGTTACTATTCACATACTTGGGTGTTCTATTTAGTACCAACATCTCCAAGTTACTAACTGATCCCACTCCATAAACTAATTTCCTTACCAAATGATCATAAGCCTTTTCAGGTCAAGAAACATTCTTAAATTTCATACCCAATTCCCATGGGGGTGGAGGTTGGGGGAAGCTATTTACAAGAGGTTAAGTATCCTAAAAACCCAAGATAAAAAAATAATGAAAAGAACTACTTATGGAATATAGTTTTTTTATCATGCGCCTACTTGTGCATAACCACTAGTCCAATAATTTTTAAAGCACTATTAATATTTGTGTTTCTAACTATATTTTTTCCATGGTCACCAAAACATGAACAAAATATTCTCTTAAGCATAGTGCAATATCCCATATAAAAAAATTATTAAAAAGTATGTTTTTTAAATTTCACTTTAGTTGAAAACCCTTAGTTAACCACTAACTTTTAAAATTTTCACTTGGAATTATTGGATGTGCACTAAAACTTAAATACATGAGATAGATGTACACATTAATATGATTCATGATATATATATATATATATGTATAATATGATATTATATATAGTGTACATTTAATATGTGCATTTTATGTATGTATTTTTCATGCATGCAATGCATGAATATATTATATGTATGTTTATGATATATATGTTATTCATATCTCTCCTTGAATGGTTTTCTTTTAATGCTTGCAATTTATTCAGAAATTGTTTTATGAGATGAAATGTAGTGGTAGTTATGTATTAATATGATGAATTCATAGTATTTATTCATATGTAATGTATGAATAATGAGATAAAAATTAAGGAGAATCCTTGATTTCATATATAAACCATTTCTATGTGATGGCTATGGGTGTGAAATACTTGTGAAGACTCTTTTGAATATATCTACTTCCCTAAGCACTGTTCATCTCATTAGAGAAGGCGATAACACCTATTAAGTTTTTTGGGTATCCTTATAATATGATCATGGATCCGTTGGATGATGTATCACCTTATAGGTAGGGTGATTTCATTCACTACTTTTAGTGATCTTCATCAAGCACACTTAGTCAAAGGAATAAGATAGCTGCTGCTGCTTGTGTTTTATAGGTACTCTATTTTTAGGATTATTTACATGTTAATTTATTAAAGATAGTTACCCTATGTTTTTGGGTTTTGTTCCATTGAAAATGATCATTGGATGATCATAAGAAACCCCTTAGTGGTATCAGATCATTTTCCTTCAAGTTTTTAACATGGTTTAATCACTGATTTTCTATGAAAAATGATTTACACCATTTTTATAAAATTGCATGCATGTTTTGGACCCTTACATGAGATGTGTAATGGTAGATATGATTTATCCTTTTGTAGGTAGGGTGAATAAAGGTAATAAAATTATTAAATTCATTGCATAAAGTTTATACCCTTATGTAAGTTATTTCATAATGGTAGTACCCTTACGTTATACCCTTACATAAAAGTACAACATGCTATATAAAGGTTATACCCTTACGCAATCCATTTCATAAATTAAGTTAAACACTTTACCCATATTTATAAGGATATTTAAAATGTTTTGTAAGGGTCCCTGATGTTTAACTTTATGTAACATAAGAATTTTTGAGATTACCTATATGCAAAGAAGTTTTGTAAAGGTAATACCTATACGTAAAGGAGTTGAAAAAAGGTAATACCTATATACAAAGGAGTTGTGTAAAGGTAATACCATTATGAAAGGGAGCTGCATAAAGGTAATCTATGTGTTACCTTTATGAAACATAATATTTTTTGAGATTACCTATAAGAAAAGGAGTTATATAAAGATAATACCTATATGAAAAGAAGTTGTGTATAGGTAATACCATTATACATGGGAGATCTATAAATGTAATCTTTTTATTACCTTTACGCAGTGGTGTTGAACTTCATAAAGGTTAAATCCAGTTTTTGATGAGCTATTAAAAGTACCACTTACCCTTATATAGAGCTTCTACGTATGGGTAGAAAGGAGATACCCTTACTGAGTAGGGGTGCTACGCAAGGGTAAACAGAAAATATATTTATTTTTTAAATATCAAATTGTTTTTATGGTTTGTAAAATTCTTATAAATCAAAATAAAATCCATTTTGGGATATTTTCATTTATAGGGATTTTATAAATAAATAAATAAATTATAAATTGTTTATAATTAATTAAATAGATGTTTTTAAAACATTATTCCCAAATGTTAAAAGTTAATATTTTTAAATACCTTTTGAAAAATTAAATGGTATTAATTATTATTTTTAAATAAATTCTTTATTTAGAAATCCTAATATGGGATTCATAAAATGTTTATAAATTAAAAAATATATGATATTTAGTTTATATAAAATGTTTATATAATATAAATTTAATTATAAAATGTTTATAATTCTTGAAATATCATATAAATTCCATTTAATATTAAATATGAATGGGTTCATATTGAAATGAATATTAAATTTTTATATTCTTGCTAAATTATAAAATATTTATAATTAGAATTTATTTATGAATAGTAAATAAATGTCTCATGTTTTGGAAAATAAATTAATTCTTTATTTTTTTTAATATCATAGATATTCATGTTTCGTAAATGGTTTATGAAATATAAACATCATGTATACCCACTAATATGATAAATTTATTCTTGGATAGAGCCTTGCATATCATGCTAGGTTTAATATCATAAAATTTAATTTTCATCTACCTTGACCTTGGTTTGTAATATTAGTTATGAGCTTGAGAATAGTTTTTGGCCATAGTTTGTGAATATTAGGTGTTAGAGTTTTCATGAATTAAATCATCTCTTGAGTAATGTCTCCTTGAGTAGAAGAACTTGAGGTCAGACCACCTAATTTTCTGGAGGCTTGCATCGATTAAGAAAATGAATGGGGTTGGATATATGTCACTCCATAATTATTCATATGGGGTTTTTCAATCTCATATAACTCTATTCCTTTACATTAAGTGTTCACGTATCTTATTCATATAATGCATTTGGATATGTATAAATATTTTTGACTCCTATTTTTGGGTGAGTAACACAAACCTATGGGTTGTATAAATATTTACACATCAATATGGTTTAAATATATCAATTAGGTGGATGGAATAGGGATTAAAAAACTAAATCATTATAAGAATGCATACACATAAGGAAATAAAATATGAAAAGATAAATATTACATATGATATTATAGTTAAGAATTGAATATGTATATTATGTATATTAAATTGACAAGACTTAAAACCTCACAAATACTAAGTGTGAGATTCCTTATAAAGAAATACTTGTCAAGACCTTGATCATCCAACTGGGTAGGTCATGTCAAAGCTGGTTTCCCCGTGATTATCCTTTGTAAGGAGAGAAAGTTATGAGTAACTTTGGATTATCCTATTGGGTAGGTCAAGACAAAGTTGGGTTCCCCTTGATCGTATTTTGTTTTCTTATTCTTGGAATTTTCTTTTGTTCATGCTAGTGAGGAGACCCTAATAGAATTATGTTAATAGAGGAATATAGTTGAGTGAATCCATATGATGTATTTGGATAAGTGGTTGTACACTCATCTATCCAAGTGTCATAATTGTTGTGATTGGGATAATTACCTACCTAAATAACCAAGTGGTGAGAGAAATGATAAATCTAACTCATTGCTTATTGAAATATTTATCTTAGATAACTAAATGGATATGATATAAAGGGTTATAATTTTTAGCAGGATAAATTTCATTTAAATACCTTAATGAAAAAAATAAGATATGATATTCATCTGATAACTTTTGTTGTTGTAGATAAATGGATTCATTATCAGTATTGAATTAAATATTAGTACTTAAAAAATAAAAACTTAATGGTATAAACTCCATTGATTGGTATAGAAATTTTTTAATTTTTCTCAAGTAATAAGGAAAGTTCTATACATTAGAATAAAATCCTCTTAATAAACTGACTGGTGAATCTATTCAAAAAAATGATTTGTATAGACATTATAAACATAAAAAGGATGCACAATAAGTATCAACACTCATTATAATTACAATGACAACAAAATTTCAAAAGAAACATGAGACTCTTAATTCCTTTCAAATTATAGATAACTTGAAAAGGCTCTATCAAGGAAAAGTAAGGCATGGACGATATAAAGTGTCTAAAGCACTTTTTAGTTTCAAGATGGTAGAAGAAACCTCAATCTCAATCCATGTAATCAATATTATTGGGTACATAAATCACTTGGATAGGTTGGGTTCACCTATAAATCTTTAATTAGAAAGATATTTCATTCTATAGTCTCTACCAGAAAGGTTCCGACAATTTTTTTTTGTGAATTACAATACGAATGAACTTTAAAAACTTGTACCTCATCTCAATAATATATTGAGGATTGTTAAAAAATATACGGGATGTTTAGGATCAAGTACCATGTTGATGGTAAAAAAGGATGTGGTTAAATGTTTTGGAAAAAGAGGGAAGAAAATTGGTCATGTAAAGTCCATACAAATTATTAAATTATGAAAGAAAAATAAATGAAAATGTTTTCATTGCGGAAAAGTTATCCATCAGAGAATAAATTGTCTGTAATACATGACGGGCTGTATGAAGTCATGTGAAGCATCTAATTTAGGGATGGATGTTATAGAATTAATTTATTTTATATTATATGATACTAATTGTATATTTTATAAGTGTTATAAATATATAGGACACTATAAAAATAAATAAATGAATGATCAAGCTTAAAGTGGATATCCATGTGATAGAGAAAAAGTGTTGCTATTTTGGAGACTTGGATACTTTAGGATCAAATTAATATTTCATAAGATATTAATTTCTTTATTTTGTTCTTGATAATATCTTTTCAATAAGGGCTGTTTTTCAAGTTACTTTTTGATGTTTTGCTAAAAAAGTTTTATATTTTTTAAAAACTAACATTTTTTAAAGAATGTCTCTGTAAAATAGGAAAATAAGAGTCAGTGGAAGTTAATTTTTTTTATGAAGTTTATGGATAAGAATCAAGTTATACATATGTAGAAAGTTAGAAAGTTCTATAGATGAAGAATTATAAAAAAGTTTTAAAGTAAGAATGTTCTAAAGAAGTATAAAGTCAGAAAGTTCTACAAATGAAGAAAGATAGAAAAGTTAGAAAGTATAGAAGTTAAGAAAGTTATTGAGATGAATAAAGTAATAAATTTTGGAAGTTAATAAATTTTTAGATATGAATAAAGTTAGAAGGTCTTGAAGTTAGGAAAGTCATTGAGATGAATTGATGAGATGAATAAAGTAAAATTTTTTACTTTTTTAAGAAACTTTCTTAAAAAGTTAGGAAATTTTATGATATTATTTAAAGTTTATAAAACATCATGAAGAAGTTATGATGTGATATAAAGTTAGTGGAAGAAAATATAAGTGAAAATTTATAGAGTTTCCAAAGTTTAATTTTCCAGACAATCTTCTTATCTGAAAGTTTGTACTTCATCATCAGATGAACATTGAATTAGATGGACATTTTCCAGGAAAAAATTCTAAACAATGAGTTATAAGAAAGTGTGGAAGTTAAAATGTTTGTAAAGTTTCTGATTGGATGAACCATTAGACGATGCTTCTATTATAAAGTTTAAGTATGTATAAGTTATGAGAAGACAAATAAGGATATTCTATTTTCTATATAAAGACTATCAGATAGACTAGAAGAGTAGCATTGGGCATTAATAATCAAACAATATTTCTGGATAGACCTGATCAGAAAAAGACAATTGATGAGTTTTTATAAAGAGAAGTTTTGAAAAAATAAAATGGTCACAGATCATCATATAGACTGTTCAACTATTGTTTTTACTAGAAAGTTTTCTTATGTAGTTTTTGCGCTTATATGAATATAAATATCATCAGAAAAATAATTTGTTAGAAAATATCAACTTTTTAATCACACATAGATAACTGGAAAGAGGAGATAAATCAGATGTAATTTCTCAATCATATGAACAATATGATCATATGAAGAATGTTCATAAATAATAAAATCAGACCAAGAAAGTTTTCTAGATGTACAAAGTTTCAGTTTTCTAGATGTTACAAAGTTATAAGTTTCATGAAGTTACAAAGTTGAAGTTTGTACAAACTTTTAAAGCCAAAGTTTCATGAAGTTCTAATGTTGATGTTTTTACAGAGCTACAATGTTGAAGTTTCATGAATTTAAAAAGTTGAATTTGAAAGTTGCAAAAATTTTATATTACAAATATTGATGAGTTTCTTAAACATAGAGTTTAAGTAAATTTGAATAAAGTTGGAAATTATGGAGAATTAAATAAGATTCATGAATGTTATAGAGGATTCAGGAAGTGTCCCAGTAAAATTCAAATGAGAGTGGAATTTGGATTTATGAATTTCAGTGAGTAGGAAAACGAAATTAGTTTCCCACCATTTTTATTTCTAGAGAACCTATAAATAGGAGTAAAAAATTAAATCATACTTGACAATATTAAAACATGTAAAAAGTTAAAGTGATGTAGAGTTTGTGCTAGATTGAGTTTCTAACTGAAGTATGTTTTTGTGTTGAAGAAGAATTTTGGAAAGTGATTTCATACAAAATCATAGAATAAATATTAGTTTAGAGGACCAAATAGTGAGCATAGGATAAAGTAAAAAGACAAAATTTTCATGTAGAAGTTTTTATGAGGAAATGTGTTTTCTAATCAGACAGAATAGAGGTTTTGTAAAAGGCATAGTTTAAGAAAAGGTGCATTGGATAGAGGACATCAGACATAGGTCCATCAGATTTAAGCACATTGGACAGAGTTTCTAGATGGACCTTTGTTGGAGTAGATTTCAAAAAATTACACACTTGTGTTGTGGCTCAAAAATTTTAATAATTTTTTTAAACTCGCAAGGCTCAGTATAATCATTCATATTAGAAGATAGAAGGAGACCAATGAGATTTAGATAAATAGTTTTATTCACTTATTTCTAATAGTGAATTTCCATGGATCCATAGAAGTGACCATGATAAAGATGTGGGTTCTCACACTAAGGCCAAAACTTATAAATATTGTGTGCTTTGATTACTTGACAACTCTTTCATGCATGTGAGTTTACTAAAATGTGGTAAGGAAATAACTCTAATAAGTTGTAGAGGTTAAGTTTCTTAATGTTGGAAATTTTTAAAAATATTATAACTAATTTAACCCCCCTTCTCAGTTGTTTTATGATCCTTAGGAACTTCAAGTGGCATTATAGAAAAGGTTCTCCTATAAAATCCTTATCATGTAAAATATAAATTCCATAAACAGTAGAGGGATTCCTACATTTTATGGAAAAAATTACCATGGATGGAAAAATGGCACCTTATCTTATATCTATTATCATGGAGGTTGTAAATACAACAACTATTTTGTTTCCATCCATTGATAAAGATTCTCCCATGAATTTTTCTGACAAGAGAAACATTGAAGTTTATGAAAAGGATATAAATACTTATCTTATGTATCTATCAAAAAATGTTTACATGAAGGTGATGGGTATCAAAATAGAAAAGATAACACGATACAAGATCAAAATTATTTTCAAAGGAAATACTAAAGTGAAGGAATTGAAGCTAAAAATCTGGCATAGCATGTTTTAAGTCATAAGAATGGGAGATAAAAAACTATTTATGATCAATTTACTAGAGTGAATGAAGTTTTATGCAACATTAGAGGTTTTATATATGTATTTAAAGATTTTATAATTTTTAAGATACTCACAAGAAACTTTCCAGATAGGTTTGATTCTAAAATATCTACTTTATAAGATAAATAATATTTATCAATTTGGGAATTACATAACTTTCTTATTGCCTATGAAATAAGAAAATCTCCAGTATTCAAAAAATAAGATCAAATATGAAATGAATTTTGAAGCTATGATAAAGATGAAAATTCAAGATGTGATGTTGATCCTTATGATTTTTAAGATAATAAGGATGATGATTTGAATGGAAAAATCACATCTCTTATCTCCAAGAATTATTGAAGAGGAAGATCAAATTATAGGGGAAAAATTCCTTGAAAATATTTTGAGTGTTTTAGAATCATGCACTTTTCTAGGAATTTCCCTAAGAATAAAGTTAGTGAATTTTGAGATCATCTATAATAAAAGACTCGATAAAAGAAGTCAAACAAAAATTCTAAGGAAGAAAATAAGTAAACTGGTGGAAATAAAAAGTGCACTGGAAACAGAAGTAGAATGCTGATTAAGAAATTCAAGTTTGAGTTAGATGAGATTATTTCATCAGAAGATGAAATTTATAAAATAATTAAAACCTTATTTGAAATGTTTTATTAAAAGGATGATTCTTAAAATGATGAAGAAAAAGGAGGTGAAGAATATTATAGAGAGTATCATCTCAAATTAGAACTTATAACATGTATTGAGAAAAACTAAAATCTCAAGAAATAAATTAGAATGATGAATAATGAAGGCAAAAAATTTTGTGAAGGAAGAAAGGATATACTTAAGAAAGATTAAGAGAACATACAGGAAATATTAAAATATAAATAGAGAATTACGGAATAGGGAATGATGGTCTAAGACCTTAGTAAGAAGTTGGTAGATAAGTAAGATGACGTTAAAACACTAAATGATGAATGTACCTTTATAAAGTTTAATAAAAAATTCATCAAGGATTTAAAATTAAAATATGAATCATCTAAATCCTTAGAAAAAAATCATTCCAAGAATCAAGTGAAATATTCACCCACTAAATGTAAAAGTTCATCTAATTTTTCTAACATTTTAGGTGTTCAAAAAATTATTAGGACAACTTGGTTTTGGAAGGTATGTGAGAAAACTATCACATAAAATTTGAAAATTACCTCCAAAAGAAATATGGACCATGCCCAGAGAAAGTAAGAACATAAATAAGTTATGAAACTCAATAAAACTTCTATAGAGAGAAATAATACTTCTACATAAAACCAATATTTGATGGTTTTTACTAGTGCTATTGAATTTATGGGAACAGATCTTACAAATTTTGTCATAACATGTCACTTCTAGGAAATATTCATGAATATAGGGGAAGCAATAATGAAAGAAGAATGGGAAACTTTCCTAAGCCACAAGAACCAAGAAAAGTTAAATCTCAAGATACGAGAAAAATTTCAATGAAAAATAAATTTGACTTCTTAGAGTAAGTTTGAAGAAGATGTGATCATATGGGTCACTTTGCTGAAGAATTTATGACTACACTTCTAGGGAAAAGTTCATATATTAGAAAAGAAAAGGAGGCTGGAAATAATAAATTTAAAGAAAGAGATTTTATTCTTGAAAAAAATATAAAAGAAATAAAAAAGAAAAAACTATGGATTCTTGATAGTTGTTGTTTATAGAAAATGATTGGAGATATAAAAATATTGAAAGATTTTTAAAATAATTATGGAGGAGTAGTTACTTTTGGAAATGATAGTTCCTAAAATATAAGAGTAATATGAACTGTTGAGATAAAACCACAAAAACTAAAATATAAAGAAGTTATATTTGTTTATGGGATTAAGTGAAACCTTCTTAGTGTGAGTCAAATTTTTGATGATGGAAAATAAGTGATATTCATAAAATATTATTGAATCATCATAAGTATGGAAGAATAAGAAAATGTTATAAGAGGAGAAAGAACTAGTGGAAATCCTTTTTAGATTGGAGAATATGGAGAATCATGTTACTTGAGTACTGAAGATAAGAATAAGTTGTGGAATCACAGAATTTGGCATCTTGGGAAGAAAAGTATGAAGAAACTTTCTAAATTTAATTCTATTTAAAATATTCCAAAATTCAGAAGAAGAGAATATTATGTTTTTACAAATTTTCAGAAAGGAAAGATGGATAGTAAAATCCATAATAAATTAGAAATTCAATCAATTAGATCTCTTGAGACTATTAACTTAGATCTTTGTGTAATGATGATACATTAATAAAAAAAATACATTTTTTACTTTATCACTTTTATTGATGATTTCACTCTAATGAACAACATAATGTTTATGAAACAAAAATTAGAGGTTGTAGAAATGTTTATATCTTTCAAAAGAGATGTTGAGATGGAAATGGGGGTTTATATAAAAAATTGATAACTTATAATGGTATATAATTTACATGAAATGATTTTTAATCTTATAAAAAGAATTTTGGAATCAAAAATCAATATAGTACTCTATACACCCCTTAAAAATGAATTTAAAGAAATAAAAAATAAAACTTTAGTGACAATTGGAAGAAACATGTTAGCAGAGTACAAACTTTCAAAGTTCGACTAGAGAGATGCTGTTAGCACTATTATAAATGTGAAAACAAAAGTTTTTTGAGGGTAGAATAAAAAAATACTTCCTATAAAATTTGCTATAACAAAAAACATTTAGTGAAATATTTTAAGCTTTTTAGAAGTCCCTGTTTACTTAAAATCAAAAATTTAGATCTTGTAAAATTTGATGAAAAATATGAGGAACTTTTATTAGATATTCACCCAATAAAAGAAGCTAATTTTTTTATATAAAAAACATCTAAAAATGTTGGTGGATTTTTATGATGTGAATGTTATTGAAAATCCAAATGCCTTTACAAAGGATATTAAAAATGTTGAGAAAAAAAAACTGAATATTTATAATGAAAGTGAAAGTGATCTAAAACATATATATCAAGTATTTGAGTAAAGGTGTGATGAGGAAAATTAAGTTTAAGATATAATTTTAAATTTACTACCATACAAAAATAGGTTAAAACTGAAAATATACTTGGAAATTAGAAAGATTTGATTCAAACTTGAAGAAGGTTTAGATTAAAAAATTAGACATCCCTCATTTCATTGATTGAACTAGAGTTAGTTTAAAAATTAGTAAATAACAAATAATTTGTGAATGAAATGAATTAAATGAATAAAGATTTGGATCAAATTGAGAAAAATAAAACATGGGAACTTGTTTCATGTCTAGAAGATAAAAATGTTTTTGAAATAAAATGGGTGTACAAAAACTAGTTGAATGAACCTGGATAAGTTTCAAGAAACAAAGTAAGACTTGTTTGTAAATGTTATGAATAGGTAGAAGGTGTGTAATTTGAAGAAAATTTTCACCATCTAAAAGATTATAATCCACCACAATGTTCTTATTAGTGGATACACATCGATGTTATAAAGCTTATCATATGGATGCAAAGTCAGCTTTCATAAATGAAGAGATTAACAAATAAGTGTACATTGATCAAACTTATGGTTTTATACTTGATAACAATGATATTAAGTTTATTAAATTGAATAAATACCTATATTGGTTAAAACAAGATCCACGTTCTTGGTTCTCCAAAATTGATAGTTGTCTAAAAAAGTTGATTTTTTCTAAATGAAAAGTTGACGAAAACTTATATGTGAAAGAATTAGATTCGTGCACCCTGATTGTAATTCTTTATGGGGATGATATAATTTTTACTGGGGATAGAGATTTTTTTTAAAGAATTCACTGATTAAATTAAGAATAATTTTTAGATATCAATGTTGGGAGAATAAAATTTATTCTTGGGATTACAAGTTCAACAAAAGGAAAAATACATTTTCCAATCTCAAGAAAAGTATGCTAGAGAGTAGTTATAAAAGTTTGGCATGGATGATTCTAAATAAGTTTATAATTTGATTTTAGTGAGAAAAAATTTGATTAAAGAGAAAAAAAGTGTGAAGAAAAAATATTTTTGAAATTTGATAGGAAGTTTTATTTACCTTACATCCTCAATACCATACATTGTTTATGTTGTGACTTTATATTCCAAATGCCAGAGTGATATGAAATAATATCATATGTTGGAAGTAAATATAATTCTAATAAATGTAAAAGGAATAAATTCATATGGGATAATACATAATATAATTTTTAATATGAACTTTCATGGTTATACTGATGATGATTGCGCTATAGATTTCAATGATAGAAAATCAAATTTCAGAGGAACATTTTTCTTAGGAGAATGTTTTGTGAGTTGAAATAGTAAGAAATAAAGTTAAATAACATTGGGTATAGTGGAATCAGAATAGGTTGTTGCTACCTAGGCTTCTACTCAAATGTTTTGGATGAAAGTTTAACTGAAATATTTTAATGTGAAAGTTTCTACTTCATTGAATAAACTTTGTGATAATTAGAGTTAAATTGATTTTTATAAAAACCCTATCCAACAATCAAGGTAAAAACACATTGATATTAAGTTTTACTTCAAAAAAGATAATATTGATGGTGGATATGTTTTAATAGAATATATTTCAACAAAGTATCAAATTAATGATATCTTTACAAAAAGCTATTTCAAAAGAAAGATTCGTGGATTTGAGTTTGTAACTTCATTTTCAGATTCCACCAATGACTTCTTGAATTTATAAAGGAAGTCCCCCACTATGATTTAGATTATGTTGAAAAAGGGGGATACAAAGTAACAACTTTGTAAAAGGTTTTTACATTTATTTCTATATTGAATCTGAAGCTGTGGTTATCATAAAATGGGAAATAGAACAAAAAGGGAGAGTGAATAAATTGAGTTTTAAAAACTAGAAAAGATTAAAGAGAGGGGGATTTTATCTTAACATAGATACAAATTCAATTTTCATAAAGGGATAAAATTCCTTCAAAAAAATTAATTTATTTGGCCGTGTAGTGTTTTGACACTCTTTTAAGAAGGGCTATGTTTTTGTAAAAGTTGAAAAAATTTGATTTGTGTAAAATTTTGAGTGATGGAAAATGATGAGTGTTAAAATTTATTAATGAATGTTGTCAAAAAATTCAACAGGGGAGATTAAATATCATTTGTGATGTTTTTATAACAAAGTTTTGTATTTATTAACAACTAAATTTTGTGAAATAATGTTTTTGTAAAATAGAAAAAGAATAGTTGTTGGAATTTAACAGAATTTTATTATGAAGTTATTGGATAAGAAGAAAGTTATACAGATATAGAAAGTTAGAAATATGTAAAGATGAAGAAAGTTAGAAAATTTAGAAAGTCAGAATGTTCTAGAGATGTATAAAGTTATAAAGTTCTATAGATAAAGAAAGGTAGAAAAGTTAGAATGTCTGGAAGTCAATAAAGTTGCTAATATGAAGAACATAAGAAAGTTTGGAAGTTAATAAAGTTATTGAGATGAAGAGATTTAGAAATTATAGAAGTTAATAAAGTTTCTTAGATGAATTAATGATATGAAGAAAGGTAGAAAGTTAAGAAGTTAGAATGTTTACTTTGTTAAGAAAATTTCATATATTGTAAAAATATTCTATTCTATTATTTTAAGTTCTTAAAATATCATGAAGAAGTCATGATATGAGCTAATGTTAGTTGAAGAAAAGAGAATGGAAATTTCTGGATTTTTCAAAGTTTAAGTTTTCAGTTGAACTTCTTGTTAGAATTTTTGTACTTCATAATTAGATGAATAGTGAATTAGATGGACATTTTCTGGAAAAACATTCTAAACAATGATTTGTAAGAAATTTTGGAAGTTCAAAGGTTTGTAAAGTAGATGATCAGATGAACCAACATGAGAAGATTATGTTATAAATTAAAAGTTTGTATAAGTCATGAGAAGATAAAGAAGAATATGGAGATTTACAGAAATTGAATATCAGATGAACCATAAGAGAAGCTTCACTGATGATGAAACAATATTTCTAGACAGACATGATAAGATAAGATAAATTTTCTGATTTTTTATAAAGGTATGTTTTGAACAAAGGCACCAGTAATAGATCATCGTACATAATTTCTAGATGCTTGTTTTTATAGAAATTTTAGCTAAATAGTTTCTATGTTTATATGAATATTAAGATCATCAAAAAAAAATTATTAGAAAAGATAAAATTTTTAATAGGACACAGATAACTAGATAGAAGAGTAAAAACAAATAGAATTTTGTAATCAGACGGATAATATGATCACATGGTAAATGTGCATGAATAGAAAGATTGGATGAAGAAATTTTTCCAAATGTACAAATTTGGAGTTTTATAGAAGTTACATGGTTTTACTTTCATGAAGTTACAAAGTTGAAGTTTGTACATAGTTATAAAGTTAATGTTTTATGAAGTTACAAAGTTGAATTTTGTATAGAGTTATAATGTTTAAGTTTCATGAAGTTACAAAGTTAAAGTTTTTATAGAGTTAAGAAGTTGAAGTTTAAAGTTTTAAAAAGTTGATGTTACAAATATTGATGAGTTTATTAAGCATTGAGTTTAAGTAAATTTGAAGAAAGTTGGGAATGATGGATAATTCAAGAAGATTCATGAATGATTTAGAAGAGTTGAGTAGCGTACCAGTAAAATTCAAATGAGAGTGAAATTGGGATTTATGAATTTCATTGAGTGGGAAAATAAAATTGGTTTCCCATATTTTCTATTTCTAGAGAACCTATAAATAAGAGTATGAAAGTACATCACACTTTACACTATTCATGCATGTAAAAAGTTGATGTGCTGCATAGTTTTTGTCTAATTTAGTTTCCAAATTGATGTTTTTTTCATGTTGATGAAGAATTACAGATAGATATTTCATACAAAAGTATCGAATAATGTTTATTTCAGTGAACCTCACAGATATCATTGGACAAAGGAAAAAGATAGAGTTTCCATGTAGAATTTTTTGTGAGGCACTGAGTTTACTAATCAAATAGAAAAAAGGTTTTGTAAAAGGCATAATTTCTGAAAATTTTCATTAGATGGAGGCCATATGATTTAGGCCCATTGGACATGGGAACATTATATAGAGTTTTCGAATGGACCTTTATTGGAGTAGATTTCAGAAGGCTACATACCTGTGTTGTGGCTCAAATTTTGTAATAAATTTTTTAAATATATGGGAGTTAGTATAATCATAACTATTGAGATATAGAAGGATACCAATGAGAGTTTTCTAAGAAGTTTTATTCACTTTTTTCTAATAGTGAAATTCTATGGATCTACAAGAGTTCCCATTACAAGGATGTAGGTTCTCAAACTAAGGTTGATCCTTTTAAATATCATGTGATTTGGTTACCTTCCTACCATTGTATGAATGTGAGTTTACAAAAAGGTGATAAGGAAATAACTCTAAAAATTTTCATGGGTTAAGTTTCTTAAAGTTGAAAATCTGTAAAAAGATAACAACTGATTGAACCGCCCCTTCTCAGTTTTTATACGATACTTAGAAACTTTAGTTTTAAATAATATGGATTATAATACACATAATTTTGATTTTTTAGTACTATAACATGATTTAAGGAGAGACTAAATTAGAATATGAATTCATACTATTTACATTTATGAAAATGTTCTCACAAAGTGAATTGATTCAAGAAAATTTTACCTGATATTTTCAAAGTGTTTAGAATAGATGAACTAGGAATATGATGTTTAAGTTATGGTTTTTTAAAGACCATACAAATAGGTAAAAGCTTAAATCAAAAGAAGTAAATATGGATGAAAATTTAAAAAATATTTCTTCATGAATCCAATCAAGTAAATTTTAAATGTAGGGTTATTAGGAAGGAGGAATAATAATTCAGTATGATTGGATTATCCAAGATATACCTAAAGGGGATTGGGAAATCCATAGAATTTCCATGTTAGGTATTAATGTTATAGAAATTGATTATTTTATTTTGAATGGTAGGTGATGACGATTTTATGTTTTACATGTTTTTTAAATATTCATGAGTTCAAAATCATAGGAATAATTGAAAAGAGCTTATATTTTTCATTAAAGTGATGTAGTAAATAGTTTATACATCATAAATTTGAATGATAAGATGTTTATTAAGATTGGATGAATCAAAGTAAAGGAATTATATCTTTATATCACTTATCTTACATGATAAGAGGTGTTAAAAAATATTTTTTATGAGAAACATGATATGATAAGATGTATACACTGGGTTTATGATTCATTAAATTTTATAACAAGTTTTGAGAAGAATATGTGGATAAAAGTGTTTTATCGAGGATAAAATGTTTATCTAAGTATTTTTTAAAATATACGAGAATGTGTTTCCCCCACACATTGGTGTTATATTTTAATAATGTATTTTTGACCAAAAAATGTTGCAAACACATTGAATACCATATAAGATATTTAAACAATATATTATTTGTTAGATATTATTTCTAAAAGGAAATACGTGTTATTTCTTCAAACAAAAAGTAGTTTGTGTTATCTTAGAAAGACATTATAAAAAAAATATAGTTTTTAAGAGGTCAAAAAGAGTATGTTTGAACTTAGAAAAGTTCAAAGTTCACAAATAAAATATTGTACAATATTTATTTTAAGTTATTATTTACTTTATATCCTAAAGAGTTAGGATATGTAACAGCAAAGAAAAATGAAAATAGTAACATTTATGTAAAGACTCGTAAATTTCAAGGAAATTTTTTTCTTAATTTCTTTGGGATTTTATGAGTACGCAGTTTCTGATGGCACCTGATTCCAAGGCCCGGTGTGCCTGGAATCAATTTCTGAAGTCTAGCTCGGGTACGTTTAGTGAACGAATGAGTGGATTTTCCTAACTTTTGAACCGGTGCTTGGAATCAAAATCCGAGGGCACCGATGAAACCGCAACACCGACAATTGCTTAGGAAGACCTTTTCCGGAGTTGCGTTTTCTTGGGAAGAGTTGTTAAAAAAATAGATTAAGTTTAAAGTGAAATAAGAATTGTGTCACAATTTCTATTTCACATCAAAGTGGTTTAACCCCATGTGAGGGAGTTGAGTGGGACCCACTTGAAACTAAATCCTCTTGATAGGATATTAGTGATGTGGGGCCCACATGATCCTCACCCCTTCATTTACCCTAACTCCTCTTCCACTTTAAATGATGCCAACTTACACCCATTAATTTTGACAACGCAAGATGTAATTAATGGGGTGAATTCAATTTCAAATTTTAAAAATGTTGGCATGTGTAAATAAAATAAGGCAAAGCCTTATTTTATTTTTGGTTGATGTGTTCTGTGGATATTTGGGAGAAGGAGAGTTCTACACTTAGAAGAACTTCATCTTCCTCCTTGGAGAGCGCGAAGAACACCGACACGCCATACCACCTTCTCTCCACGTCAAAGAAAGGGGAACACCGTTTCTTCCTCGGACAAACTCTGTCTTCTTATACGGAGCCTTTCCCCGCGACGCCGTCTTCCGCAACGCAAGCTTCTGCGAATTCTTCTTTGAGGTAGGGGTTTGTTTTTACGTTCGTGATTAATTCAGGCGTTCTTTGTTAAGTAATTAGCTGCTTGTTATCGAATTAACAGGAGGAGGCCGGACCGCACAAACACGGACGACCCTCCTCCCGATTGTTGTTGTACTTCGTTATGGATTGAAATGGAGGCGATGCGGTTCCATCGCACCACGCGGAAACGATGGAACCGCGACCAGTGCGGGCCGTGACGAAGGAGTGCAGCGCCGTTGCGCGGCACCGTTGAGACCGAAAGAGACCGCGACAGGAGTCAGGCCGAGGGGGAGGGGCGCGGCACCGTCGCGTCGTGCCGGACGACCAAGAGCCACGGTTTAAGGCCGCGGTGATTCTGGAAGGCAGCTGGCTGATCCGGCTGCCGACACACCCTGGAGGCGGGACCCCCCGTGGGTCCCTCATGAACCGAACGACCAGCCATAAAGGCCAGCTATTTCCCTGAAAAACCGGGTGTTGAAACCCCTAGTCAACGGACAGGGCGGACCCCGAGGGGTCCACCGTTCGGTTCGAAGGGGGCGGCGGCCTCCCCCCCTTCCGCGTCCACTCAGCACGCGGGCGCCCGCACCGGGCCGAACCGGCCGGGCCGGGCCAGACCGCCCGTGCTGGGCCGGGCCGCTCGCGCAGGGCCGGACCACTGCACCGGCCGTGCCATTCCCAATCAAGCCGGACCCGGACCCGGGTCGGGTCGACCCGGTTCGGGCCGACCCAGGGGTATCGGGCAGGGTCGGACCGGGCCCGAACCCCCTGTTTTCCGGACAGAACCGTTCAAATGCTCATAACTTAGGCTACGGACCTCCGATTTACGCACCGTGTATTGCGTAGAGATCCTTGGATCGAGATGGTCATTTCGGTATATTAAATTCAAGGTTTTGGAGAACTTTGGGTATGGCCGGGTCGGTTTGAACACGAAACCAACCGGGCCCTCGGAGCTGAAACACTTATAACTTGAGCTCCGGATGTTCGATTGATGTGCCGTAGACTTTGTTGGATTCCTCTTAGTGAGACAATTATTTTGGCTTACTCCGATTGAGTTTTGGACGTAGTTGGAGTACAGTCAGGTTGGTTTTGACTTAAAAACCAACCGGGCCCCTGGGACGAAAAAGCCAATAACTCACAGACTGGGCGTCTGATTGACGCGCCGTCTGTCTCGTTGAGTTTCTTTTGACAAGACAGAACTTTGGGATACATCAACTTCGGACTTCATGTCAGTTGATGTATCGAACCCCTTGGCTCGTGGAGCAGACCCTCCCGGAATCGAGCATGCTGTGTGCGGAAACCCTAGAGCTGGCTGCGACTGCGACGACGATGAAGACTGTACTGGGATCCTCCGTGGGTTCTGCAGTGACGACGACCGTACTGGAATCCTCTGTGGGTTCGACAGTGATGACTACTGTTCTTGTATCCTATGTGGGTCCGACCGTACTTGACTACTATTCTTGTATCCTATGTGGGTCCGGCAGGGTTTGACTCTGTACTTGTATCCTACCTGGGTCCGACAGAGTAGCTGGTCTTGTATCCTTTGTGGGTCGGACAACTTAGCTGGTCTTGTATCCTATGTGGGTCTGACAACTTAGATGAATCAGTGGATACATCTGATCATCTCTATCGCCTTACGAAGAGTATACCTGTGTGAGGTGAGTCTTGACTTTCAATCAATATCTACGATATGATTGACTTACTTTCCTGTGTGGATTGGGTTGTTCTTTCCTGTGTGTATTGTCTTGTACTATCATGTGTGGACTAGATCGAACTTGGGCTCAGATGTTGGAGCCGAACTAGAATTGATGACTTAGGTATATGTATGGGCATATACCTAAGTAGGTTCGGTTGTTACTTCATGATTGTAACTTTTCTTTGTGGTTTATCCTTCATGGATTCTGGGAGACCTTCGGGGGTCTCGGGGTCCTTACTGAGTAGCGTATACTCACCCCTACACGGGCTATGCCCGCACTACGTTGTGTGGGATGCAGACGACGGAAAATGCTGATCGAGGTAGGAGCTCGTGGAGCTGGAAGGTACCTTGAGGTGGATCACTAGATGGGATGTACACGGAGCAGACGGCTGGAGCCGAGGACCAGAGGATACTATCTGTACCCACCCTTCAGGTGGGATTTCTAGAGGACAGCTTGGTGTTGCTGCTTTACTTTTCTGCCACTGTACTCTCTTTTCAGTTGTACTTTACTTTAAGTTGGGTTTGTATTCTGGTCCATTTACTTTCCAACACTTACTTTTGTACTCAGTTTACTTAGTGTTTACTCATCTTGCGTAATCTATGGTGTTTGTTAACTTTATAAAGGCAATTCCTTCCCTTTTAACGGGATTTACGCCTTTGGTGCTAGTCGCCAGCCCCTGGCTTATGGAAGGCGGGCTTGGGGTAGTCACGACACGGGCCCTAAGGACGGGTCGTGACAAATTGGTATCAGAGGAGTTCAGTTCTACCACAGAACTTAGGACTCTGATCTTACTTCTATGTGGAGCAATAGTGTTAAGGGTATTGAGTGTGGTTATCAGTCCAGGGAGTCCAGTGTTGGTGCGGTGACCGACGTATCCATATACCAGGACCCTGAATTCTGATTTCCGACTCAGTGCACGAAAACATTGATTGCATGTGTGTTTCGAAAGTTTTCTTTGTGATTACTTTGTGTAAGCTCACCAGGTATGCTGTATTGACCGTGGCACACCTGTTTCTTTTCAGGATGTCCCCACGATGGCAGCCAGCTAGGGTTCCGAGCTTTGTGAGAGATGACATCCCACCGGGCGACGAGGCCTCGGTGCAGGGCCCTATTACAGTGGGGGCACCGGCGGTACCTCTATCCGCCGAGCCACTGATGCCACCATCCCCAGCCACTGAGAGTGCATGTCACCTTAGTGAACTGCATGAGTTTCAGCATCATAGTTCGCCCAGGTTCCGCAGGGAGACAGACCCTCAAGAAGCCGAGGATTGGATGGAGGCTATTGTACGAGTTTTCAGGTTAGTAGGGACACCAGATGACCTCATGGTGATCCTTGCAGTGAGTCTCCTGCATGCGACAGCAGGTAGATGGTGGAGCCTGATGGTCCAGGTGCACGATGAGGCATCTATCCTTTAGTTAGACTTCGAGAGCCTCTTCTGCTCGGAGTTCCTTCCAGCCATCCTCCGTGCGGTGCGAATTCAGAAGCTACTATAGCTGTGGCATGGAATCATGACGGTATCCCAGTACTCGGCGAGATTTACCGATCTCTCGCGCTATTTCACGGACATGGTACGAGACCTATTCTTCCAAGCTCAGACCTTCGAGCAGGTACTGAGGCATAAGATCAGGGCATCGATGATCTCCCTCATCATTTCGACATAGGAAGGAGTACTGGAGCGAGCCCTTCTCTTAGAGAGCTTTCTTGTAGAGCCTACACCAGCAACGAGACCTACCGCAGGGTGGCATGTAGGTGAGTCTTCTATAGCTGGCAGTAGACGGATTTCACAGGGGTCCAAGCAGACCTGAACATCAGGCGGACGACCTCAGGACACTGGCTCAGAGGTGTGGGGCACACAGTGCAGATCCAATCTTATGAGGAGAAGATAGTGCTATGCATGCGGTGGGCAGGGCCACATGGCTCATGAATGCCCGAACCACCATGCAGAGGAGCAGAAGACGGTTGAGGGACCACCTAGGTAGAGGCAGAGGTTCGACCGTGGCAGTCCGCAGGGAGTAGGCAGACGAGGTAGAGGAGCTGGCCGAGCAGCAGGTGGTGGGCGACGCTTTGAGGCTCTACCACCACCACCACCAGGAGGTCCACCCCGACCATAGGGAGCTGGCGGACAGAGGCGGGCTTAGCTTCAGGAAGCAGAGGCCTACGACCATGACGCACCAGAGATGATTCGAGGTACTATCTGTGTATACTCCACCCTTGCTGTAGTTCTTATAGACATAGGAGCGAGTCATTCTTTCATTGCTGCTGCCCTTGTTCGGAGCTCAGAGATTCCAACGGAGCCATTGGCTCAATCCTTATGGCTAGAGACTCCTATGGAAGTAGAATCGACGATTATGCACTAGTTCTGGTAGTGTGAGCTTACTCTAGGAGGCGAGAGCTTCAGCTGGGATCTTCTTTTAGCATCTTCGAGGCCTTACGACGTCATCTTGGGCATGGATTGGTTATCTACAGTTCATGCTCAGATAGACTGTATTAGGCACAAGGTGCAGTGTGTTCGCACTGATGGGAGTAGGTTCACCTTCACAGGTGAGAAGGGAGCCTTTGCAGTGCAGGATGGACTCACGCAGAAGAGAGGACAGCCGATCACTCATCAGTTGGGTAGCCTCATCCTAGGAGCAGTGGATGTGCGGAGTCCGAGTTTTCCTGTAGTGGTGGATCAATATGCGGACATTTTTCCTGATGACGTTCCAGGACTACCTCCTCACAGAGAGGTAGACTTTTATACTGACCTATACCCCGGGATAGCCCCGATATCTACTCCAGCATATAGGATGGCTCCCGCTGAGCTTCGAGAGCTATAGGTACAGCTGGAGAACTTGTAGGGAAAGTGATTCATTCGACCAAGTGTTTCACCCTGGGCTTCCCCAATTTTGTTTTCCAATAAGGCAGACGGGAGCTTGCGGCTGTGTGTCGATTACCGTCGCCTGAACCAGGTGACTGTGAAGAACAAGTATCCACTTCCAAGGATTGAATACCTCTTTGATCAGCTTAAGGGAGCACGATGGTTCTCGAAGATAGACCTCAGGTCAGGCTATCATCAGCTCAGAGTTCGAGATGAGGATGTACAGAAGACGGCCTTCAGATGTCGGTATGGCCACTATGAGTTCTTGGTTATTCCTTTTGGCATAACCAACGCTCCAGCAGTGTTCATGAGTCTCATGAACAGGATATTCCAGCCTTACCTTGATCGATTTGTTGTGGTATTCATCGACGACATATTGATATACTCGACCACTAAGGAGGAGCATGCCTACCACTTGCGGGTTGTACTGGACACACTCTGAGAGAAGAAGCTTTATGGTAGGCTCTTGAAGTGTCAGTTCTGGATATGTGAGGTCCACTTCTTGGGACACGTCATCTCTGAGGTGGGAGTTGCGGTGGATCCTGCGAAGATCAAGGCAGTACTAGCTTGGGAGCCACCTAGGAGCGTGACAGAGGTGCGGAGTTTCCTAGGTCTGGCTGGGTACTACCGGAGATTTGTGCCAGACTTCTCCAGAGTTTCTGCACCGCTTTCAGCTTTGACGAAGAAGGGGAGACCCTTCGTGTGGTCAGATATATGTCAGCATAACTTCCAGGAGCTGAGACAGAGATTGAGCAGTGCACCCATCTTGAGTCTACCAGAGGAGGGAGTAGGGTACGTAGTCTACTGCAATGCATTAGGGACCGGACTCGGGTGTGTACTAATGCAGGAGCAGGTAGTGATCGCCTATGGATCATGATAGTTGAGGCAGCATAAGAAGAACTACACTACCCATGACCTGGAGTTAGCAGCAGTAGTCTTCGCCTTGAAGATGTGGCGGCACTATCTGATGGGCGAGCGCTTTACAGTCTACTCTGACCACCAGAGTCTCAGGTACATCTTCTCTCAGAAGGACCTAAACCTGAGACAATGATGATGGATCGAGTTCCTCCATGACTATGACTTTGAGATAGTCTATACTCCTGGTAAGGGGAATGTAGTAGCTGGTGATTTCAGTAGGAGGACGTGGATTCAGCTTCTTGGAGAGGCGACAGAGCAGTTAGCCGTGTTGAAGATATCCTTCATGGATAGAGACGGGGCAACCTTCCTTCAGTCGCTCACAGACACAACTCCACTTCTTCAGCAGGTCAGAGAGGCACAACGTGGGGACGTTGACTATGAGACGTGACGTGCACAAATTTCCACAGGACATGCACCTAATGGATTCTCTATAGGAGGAGAGCATGTCGTCCTTTTCAGAGGACGTACCATGGTACCGGCTACATTACAGGAGGAGGTGTTGAGAGAGTTTCACACTTCCCCTTTAGCGTTATATCCAGGAGTGGTGAAGATGTACCGGGATCTCAGACGACAGCACTGGTGGCCAGATATGAAGAAGGCTGTGGCAGAGTTTGTTTCTCGATGCCTCACCTTCCAGCAGGTAAAGGTTGAGAACCAGGTACCAGCAGGCTTGGTACAGCCCTTGGAGGTCCCAGAGTGGAAGTGGGACAGAATATCTATGGATTTCGTGACTGGACTTCCACGTACTTCCAGAGGACACAACTCCATTTGGGTGATCGTCGACCGACTCACCAAGTCGGCCCAATTTTTACCCATTAGAGAGCAGGGCTCAGTGGAGAGATTGGGACACCTCTACAGTTAGGAGATTGTACGGATTCATGGTGTGCCATCATCTATCATCTCCGATCGAGATGCTCGCTTTACTTCCCGACTTTGGAAGGGGTTGTAGGAGGAATTCGGGACACAACTACGTTTGAGCACCGCCTTTCACCCTCAAATGGATGGTCAGACGGAGAGGACCATTCAGACTCTCGAGGACATGCTCCGTGCATGTTTCCTCAACTTTGGTCGCAGCTGGGAGGATCACCTACCCTTGGTGGAGTTTGCGTACAACAATAGCTACCACTCCACCATCGGGATGGAACCATACGAGGCATTGTACGACCGACCTTGTAGATCATCTCTGTGATAGATAGACCCTGGGGAGTCAGCACTTGTGGGACCATAGATGGTCCAGGCCACGACAGAGAAGTTTCAGGTCATCCAGGAGCAGATGAGGACAACTCATAACCGACAAAAGTTATATGATGACAGGAGGCGGTGACCACTAGAGTTCGAGGATGGCGATCACATTTTCTTGAGGGTCTCACCTCGATGTGGATTACGGAGATTTGGCCGGGGCGGAAAGTTATCTCCGCGCTTCATAGGACCATTCCAGGTTCTCAGTAGGATAGGCGAGGTGGCTTATCGCCTGGCTCTACCACCTCAGTTACACAGGGTGCACGACGTCTTCCACGTATCTTAGCTGAGAAGATACGTGCACGACCCGAGGCATATCATCGACCATGGGGAGCTTGACATTGATGACGTGGAGACTTTTGCGGAGGTCCCGGTGGAGATCGAGGATTGACAGAAGCGGGTCCTACGTGGGCGGTCGATTCCTCTAGTGCGCATCAGGTGGCAGCATGGGAACCTCCAGGAGAGCACTTGGGAGCGGGAGGCTCAGATGCATGCTCAGTACCCTCATTTGTTCCCCTAGTTTGTGATATATCTTTATGGGGATGTAAATCCCTGAGGTGGGAGTAATGTAAAGACTTGTAAATTTCAAGATTTTTTTTCTTAATTTCTTTGGGATTTTACGGGTACGCAGTTTTTGACGACACCTGATTCCGAGGCCCGATGTGCCCGGAATCAATTTCCGAAATCTAGCTTGGGTAAGTTCATTGAACGAACGAGCGGGTTTTCCTAACTTTTGAACCGGTGCTCGGAATCTAAATATGAGGGCACCGATGAAACTGCAGCGCCAACAATTTCTTAGAAAGACCTTTTCTGGAGTTGCATTTTCTTGGGAAGAGTTGTTAAAAAAAATGGATTAAGTTTAAAGTGAAATAAAAATTGTGTCACAATTTCTATTTCACATCCAAGTGGTTTGACCCCATGTGAGAGAGTTGAGTGGGACCCACTTGAACCTAAATCCTATTGATAGTATATTAGTGAGGTGGGTCCCACATGAGCCCCACCCCTTCATTTCCCCTAAATCCTCTTCCACTTTAAATGATGCCAAATTACACCCATTAATTTTGACAACGCAAGATGTAATTAATGGGGTGAATTCAATTTCGAATTTTAAAAATGTTGGCATATGTAAATAAAATAAGGCAAAACCTTATTTTATTTTTGGTTGATGTGTTGTGTGAAGAGTTGGGAGAGGGAGAGTTCTACACTTAGAATAACTTCATCTTCCTCCTTTGAGAGCACGAAGAACACCGACACGCCGTACCACCTTCTCTCCACATCAAAGAAAGGGGAACACCGTTTCTTCCTCGGACGAAATCTGTCATCGTATACGGAGCCTTTACCCACGACGTCTTCTTCCGCAATGCAAGATTCCACGAATTCTTCTTTGAGGTAGGGGTTTTTTTATGTTCGTGATTAATTCAGGCATTCTTCATTAAATAATTAGCCGCTTGGTATCGAATTAACGGGAGGAGGCTAGACCGCACAAACACGACCGACCCTCCTTTCCATTGTTGTTGTACTTTGTTATAGATTGAAACAGAGGCGATGCGGTGCCGTCTCACCTCGTGGAAATGAAGGAACCACGACCAGTGTGGGCCGCGACGAAGGAGCGCGGCGCCGTCGCGCCGCGCCGTTGAGACCGAAAGAGGCCGCGGCCGGAGTTAGGCCGCGGCGGAGGGGCGTGGCGCCGTCACGCGGCGCCGGATGGCCAAGAGCCGCTGCTCACGGCCGTGACGGTTCTGGAAGGCGGCTAGCTGATCCAGCCGCCGTCACACCCTGGAGGCGGGACCCCACGCGGGTCCCGCATGAACAGAATGGCCGACCATAAAGGCCGGCGGCTTCCCTGGAAAACCGAGGGTTGAAACCCCCGGTCAACTGACAGGGCGGACCCTGAGGGGTCCGCCGTTCGGTTTGAAGGGGGCGGCGGCCTCCCCCCCTTCTATGTCCACTCAGCATGTGGGCGCCCGCATAGGGCCGAACCGGCCGGGCCGGGCCGGACCGCCCGTGCCGGGTTGGGCCGCCCGCACGAGGCCGGACCCCCGCGCCGGGCCATGCCAGTCGGGCCGGGCCGCGCCCAATCGGGCCGGACCCAGACCCGGGTCGGTTCGACCCAGTTCGGGCCGACCCAGGGGTATCGGGCCGGGTCGGACCGGGCCCAAACCCCCTGTTTTCCGGACAGAACCGTTCAAACGCTCATAACTTGGGCTACATACCTCCGATCGATGCACCGTCAGTTGCGTAATGATCCTTGGATCGATAAGGTTGTTCCGGTATATTACACTCAAGTTTTTGGAGAACTTTGGGTATGGACGGGTTGGTTCGAACACGAAACCAACCGGGCCCTCGGAGCAGAAACGCTTATAACTTGAGCTCTGGACGTCCGATTGACATGCCGTCGACTCTGTTGGATTCCTCTTAGTGAGACGGTTCTTTTGGATTACTCCGCTCAAGGTTTGGATGCAGTTGGTGTATGGTCGGGTTGGTTTTGACTTAAAAACCAACCGGGCCCCTGGGACGAAAAAGCCAATAACTCACAGACCGGGCATCCGATTGACACACCGTCTGTCTCGTTGAGTTCCTTTTGATGAAACAAAACTTTGGGATACATCAACTTCAGAATTTGTTTCAGTTGATGTATCTAACCCCTTGGCTCGTGGAGCGGACCCTCCCGGAATCGAGCATGCTGTGTGCGGGAACCCTAGAGTTGGCTGCGACTGCGACGACGATGATGACTGTACTGGGATCCTCCGTGGGTTCGGCAGCAACGACCACCGTACTGGAATCCTCCACGGGTTCGACAGTGATGACTAATGTTCTTGTATCCTATGTGGGTCCGACAGTACTTGACTACTATTCTTGTATCCTATGTGGGTCCGGCAGTATTTGACTCTGTACTTGTATCCTACGTGGGTCCGGCAGAGTAGCTGGTCTTGTATCCTTTGTGGGTCCGACAGCTTAGCTGGTCTTGTATCCTATGTGGGTCCGATAGATTAGATGAATCAGTGGCTACATCTGATCATCTCTATCGCCTTACGAAGAGTATACCTGTGTGAGTTGAGTCTTGACTTTCAATCAATATCTACGATATGATTGACTTGCTTTCCTGTGTGGATTGGGTTGTGCTTTCCTGTGTGGATTGGGTTTTACTATCCTGTGTGGACTAGATCGAACTTGGGCTCAGATGTTGGAGCCGAACTAGAATTGATGACTTAGGTATATGTATGGGCATATTCCTAAGTAGGGTCGGTTGTTACTTCGTGATTGTAACTTTCCTTTGTGGTTTATCCTTCGTGGATTCTGGGAGACCTTCGGGGGTCTTGGGGTCCCTACTGAGTAGTGTATACTCACCCCTGCACGGGCTATGCCCGCACTATGTTGTGTTTGATTCAGATGACGGACAACGCTGATTGAGGTAGGAGCTCGTGGAGCTGGATGGTACCTGGAGGTGGATCACTAGACGAGATGTACACGGAGCGGACGGCTGGATCCGAGGAGCAGAGGAGACTATCTGTACCCACCCTTTAGGTGGGATTTACAGAGGATAACTTGGTGTTGCAGCTTTACTTTTCTGCTACTATACTCTCTTTTTAGTTGTACTTTACTTTCAGTTGGGTTTGTATTCTGGCCCATTTACTTTCCAACACTTACTTTTGTACTCAGTTTACTTAGTGTTTACTTAGCTTGCGTACTCTGTGGTGTTTGTTTACTTTATAAAGGAAATTCCTTCCCTTTTAATGGGATTTACGCCTTTGGTGCTAGTCGCTAGCCCCTGACCTATGGAAGGTGGGCTTGGGGTATTTACAGCATGGGCCCCGAGGATGGGTCGTGACAATTTAATTACCATGAGAAAGTTAATATAATGATTAACTGAAGGTTTATACCAGTCTACGAATATATTGATTTTTCACTTAATATCCTAAAGAAGTTTAGGATATAAAATGGAAAAGAAAAATTTAAAAAGAGTTATATTAAGTGATCATAACAAGTGAACATCACTATTACCTAAAGGTTTATACCATCCAATACACAAAGTGTGTCACTTGGTATCCTAAAAAGAGTTTAGGGTATGGTGGTAAATATAAATGTAAAAAGTTACATTAGTTACTGTAATAAAGTGGATATCACTTTATCCTAAAAGAGTTTAGGATATGATGGTAAAGTGATATGGTAAATAGTTATATTATTTAGAAAAGATTCTAAGGAAAAGTTTTGATGGACAGATTTCCAAGGATTTTGAAGATGTACTTAGAAAGAGTTATAAGTAGACAATAGAAGATAACATTATAAAATTTGAATTTATAATGTTAATGAGGTTGAATATAAATGAAAAAAGTTTAACTTAAGTAATATGATTCATAAGTCACACCATTATTCAAACTAGATTCCTTTATAAATGTTACATGCTAAGAGGGTAGTAGGGGTATTTTATTAGATGGTCACATAGGGATGTGATAGGAATTACATATGGATTTAATGTTGAGAAATTAAATTACTATAGTAACCACATGTGGGTGATGTTATATATCTACATGTTTAAAAATTAAGAGATTGGTTGTAATGGTTGTAAAAATATCATGTAATTATAATAAAGGAAATATCCATTTACCATTCATTCATGTGTATTGCAACTTTATTTTACATGAATGGTCAAGTGATAAATATACCATCAAAGTAAAAACTTTGACTTGTCCCTAACCAATGATCATCATGGAGTATAATTAGTTGTAATGATATGAAAATTCTATCCTGAATAGATTCTTATATCCATTAAAAATGGTTAGATATGGGATATAAAGAATATATTCTTGAGGTAATAAGTAGAGACTTGTTACTTGTACTGATCCATGAAAGTATATCTCATGGAATGTCATATAGTCATAAATATACTTAGGGAGGTATTCTTATTATCAATCCTTCTTACCTGAGGTTGGCGGGATACCTAGCATGAGAACCTTTATACTTTTATAGCCTACTTATGTGATTTAACATACAAACTCAGCTAATTAGGGGGTGGCTGGTTATGTTCTTGATCATGTCTTCAATTAGAGTGTAACCAAGATGTGATTTTTCCACTAGTATGAAAAGAAAATGTATTTTTCCCTTAATTCAATTAGACTAAAGAAATACATGGGCATTATTATTTATTTCACATATGATGTGTTCAACTACTTGGATAAGTGACATGTGATATACTTATCAGAAAGATGAATGACTTGTGATGTATCCATCTGGTTGGTTAGTTTTTTCAGAGAATCAAGAAATTATGAGAGACCAATACTATATTGACATCTTCCATGTCTATTGGTTTCTCTATGTCATGGAAAAAGGTATTATATATGATACATATTATTTATATGATACATATTTTGGTGTACATTCTTGTATAGAGATATGAGTATGTTTGATGGAGATCACACCAGACCCTTTAGTATATTGAGTATCACTGATGATTTTCTAGAGGCCACTCTTTTCTTAAATATATGAAATTGGGATTTTATAGTTATTGTCAACTCTACTAAGGCCCTTAGGGTTACACAGTTAGGACCTTGGATAAGTATAAAGTTTTGAACAAAGTGTTTGATCAAAATGAAGAGAGTTTGATGAAAAACATATCCAAAAGAGTTTAGATGGATTCACAGAGAGTTGTGAAGTTTTGTATAGATTCCTTATGTGATTTTAGTGGAATTGGGAGATTGCTGGATGTGTACTATAATGTACATGCATGAGATTCATGTACACATGTATATAATTCTTGTGATATATATATATATATATAATTTGATATTATATATACAGTGTACATTTAATATGTTCATACGATTCTTGTATTTTTCATGCATGAAATGCATGAATATAATATATATATGTTTATGATATATATATTATTTATCGCTCTCCCTGAATGGTTTTATTTTAATTCTAGAAATTTATTCATAATTTTTTTCATGAGATGAAATATAAAGGAGGCTATGCATTCATACGATGAATAAATAACATTTATTCATTTTTAATGTATGAATAAATGAGGAAAAAATTAAGGATAATCCTTGATTTCCTATATAAAACACTTCCATGTGATGGTGTGGGTGTACAATACTTGTGAAGACTTTACTGAATCTCTCTTCTTCTTGAAGCACTGTTCATCTCACCTGAGAAGGCACTAGAAACCCTTCAGTTTCTTGGGAATCCTCATGATATGATCATGGAACCATTGGATAGTGTATTACCTTAGAGGTAGGGTTCTTTCATTCACTACTTTTAGTGACCCCCTCAAGCACACTCCATCAAAGGAAGAAGATAGATGATGTTGTTTGTCTTTTCCAGGTACTATATTTTTAGATTATTTACATGTTTATTTCTTGAAGATAGATATTCAATGTTGTTGGGTTACCTTCCATTGAAAATGACCACTGGATGATCATGTGAAACTCATCATTAATTCCTTTGTAAAATCCATAACATCTAAGTGCATCCATTTTTGGTTAGTTCAAACTTTAAGAAAAAATCAAAACCAATAATCCTAATAACTTTAATCCATTTCACAATACATGGTTTCCTTCACTAAAATAATCCCTCTTTATTCAAAAAATACAACGGACCGACCCATGACCCATACCCCATCCCCTCAAAATAATTATAATTGGTCTGTGTTTTGTTTTGATTTTTTTATATTTTCAGTTTTTAAAAATGTATTGAAAAAGGTTTTTTGGATATGGAAAAGGATGGATAGAGGAAGATGGAGGTTTATAGGATAAAATCAAGTTGGGGTGCCATGGATTATCTCTAGAAGATCACTCCACCTACTTAGATTAATTCGGGGATGAGCGATGTTGAGGGAATTTCTTTGATTTTGGTGATGGAGGATGGATGGGGTTGAAACATCAAGTTTTTACTAGTTTGGGTAGTATTTTACATGATATCATGTGTGTATGTATATACTTTCATGTCCCAAGGGTTGTTGTTTATTATACACAAACAATAAATTCTTTAATACTTAGAAAAAAGAAAATAAAAAATTACCATTCTGTTGGTTTAAATGTAATTAGTCATACATAACATCTCATATACAATGTAATAATGCTTTTTATCATGTCCAGTTCCTTGAAATATGGTATTATCTAGTGTTAAGTTAGGATGATGAGATTTGAATTTTTTTTACATGCATCATGAACGAGTTATGGAATGGAGTAAAGTGTACGTTGGCCCTTGTAGAATTTTTTTTGAGCATCTATCAATTTTTTTATGATTAACACTAATATTATATTATATATTACACAAATAATTTTTTTAATTTATTTTAAAATAGATTATATTTTTAAATGAAATTGCATTGACTTTTGTAAAAAGATCATTACACCTTTCTAAAAAATGAAAATAATAACATGTGTTTTAAATTTTTTATTATTTGAATAAAATTAATAAATTTTAGTTAATATTTTTAATTAAATATTTTTTTTAAAATATGTTAAATAATAATGAGTTTATTATATTTTAAAACTAATTATATTTATAAATGAAATATTTATTATTTTTTTAAAAAAATTGTGATACTCCTTTTAAAAGGAATTGAAAATAATAATGTGATAAAAATATTTTTTAAATCATTTAGGGAAAAATTAAGAGTTTTTATTTGATATATTTAAAGGAATATAGTTTTTTAAATTAATAAAATAATATTAAGTTTATTATATTATAGAAATAATTAATTTTTTAAATAAAATGTTTTTTTTGTGTAAAAAATGTTATATAACATTAAAAAGAAAGGAAAAATAATCCATCTTTTACAAAATATATATATTTTTAATTATTTTAATAAAATAAATAAAGATTTAAAGACCCCCCATATTGATCTCAAACTAATCCATAGAATCTTAAGGAAAATCCATACCCTAGAAATTTGAAGGGTGGTGTAGCTGAAAATGCAAACTGATGTCTACCATAGTTTTCTCTCCCCATTGAGAACCTCCACCTCCCACTAGTATAAGAAACAATACCCTTGGTTAGAGGGGATCCTATGTATGAACCACCGGGACAACCTAAAGATCATTTTCAACCCTATACTTGGACATCTCTAGGTACATGAGGAGAATTCCCTACCTCAATAACATCCTCCATATGGTCCCTAAGTAGCAACATGAGACATCATAGAGGTGGAATTTCTAAAATATGAAAAAATGACTAAGAAAATCCTTGAATAACTTATATCTTAACAAAATGTAAGCACCCACTAGGCATAAGCACCCACTATCAACTGATGTCCTAATCCAACACCACTAGTACCTTCACATTAGTCACAATCATATAAAACAGAATAATAACATTCCTAGGTTAAATTAATTAGATGCCACCAATAATGTATTTGCGAAAGAATTGAATATATTATTTTCCCAATTAATTAATTTAAACCAATAGCAATAATATGAAATCAATAATATAAAATGTAAACATACATGCCTATCCATGATGCATGAATAACCAGTTTTTTAGTGTTGGTGGCTAAGACGAGTACCTCCAGGGCCTGCCTTGTAATGCCTTGAAAATCCTATAGGCCGATGACCATGAGACTCCCCATGTCTAGGATCCTTATGAATTCCTTACTATGTATCCAACCCCTCATCCCTATCAAATTCTCTGCGATGCTGGTACCATCCATGCATGGATAAACACAACCCAATCTACCAAATAGAAATAAAAGAAACTAAAACTAATTAATATAATTTGAACCATCAAAAGAAAAATTCACATTCAGATACATACCCTAAAATAAATAGCGATTAATGAAAATTTCCACCTGCATGTCAATAGATATTAGTAGTATTAGTTTTCTGATAGAGGAGTAGATGAGAAGAGAGATAAGATGAGGGAAGAGTTATTGTGTAGAAGTAAAAAAACAAGGCCGTACCTAGATACCACCAAAAAAATGAAGAGTAACCAATGCCATTTTGTTTACATGAGAAAAATTCACTCACATTAATAAGTATCGCTGACCGAGAAATAGAAAAATAAAAAAAAATGAATAAAATAAAGAGTTCAATGGGATCCCTATGTGTTACTCAATCAATTATACACTAATACATAGAGATTCAATAAAATAACATTGTTGAATATTGTGTAGTATTAGTAGGAACAGTCATTGGGAATGTATCATGGATTCTATATAGATCATTATATGAATTTTGAGGGACTATTATATTCCTTTTATTCACGGGAAACATAATCTTTGTGAAAAACTTAAACATAATGGGTAGATATTTTTTTATCTTCACTTTTAATTCTCGTGTATTCAAAATATAAAAAAAATTCAAAAGTCAGTGTCATTTAATGTAATATTTCTTATAGATGTTTTTTACAAAATTATTGTATGTTTCCTCTAAGATAAAGGCCAAACTCATTCCCAACTCAATATTTTATGAATTCCATGTCAAATCCTACATATGTTCTTGAATGAAATCCTATTCTTGAACCCTTATAAATGCCTCTACGTTCACCGTCCACAAGCAACACACACCCAACCCCCACCCCTGCCCCCACCCCCACTACCCCTGCACCCCACACCCGCACCCCCACTGCCCCCAGTTCCCTGCACCCCTCCCATTGCACTACACCCTACCCCCACTACACCCCCACCTTCCCCCACTTCCCCTCCCCTCTGCACCCCCACTACATTGCACCACACCTATACAACACCCCACCCCACCCATTCGTTGTCTATTATACGATTGGGGGTCTAGATGATTATTGACAGTTTAGTCTATGAAAGTGTCCATTTGATCTATGATATTTATTTCAAGAGATTTCATGCCTTAGGAGAGGATGTTTAGGTAGCCAATATTAAGTTACAACTCGATACTCTTTGACTGTATAGACTAGTCCACAGATGATTATGAGATCAATATACAATGGAAGGAAATGTGTTCACATGAAACCTATAATAGTAGAGATAGTAAGGTTGACAAGATTTTTTTGAGGAGAACTTAATTTATAAAAATCAATATATAATAATGATATAATCAATAGTTTTTCCCCACTTTATCATATTGTGTTGTGAAGTATATAAGAAACAAATCACACAACACACAAGGATTTTACTTGGTTCACCACTATATTCTAATGCAAGGAGAATACATGAAAATGTGTCGATGCACCAGAAACACTAATGTGTTTAGGCTCAAATAATATTTCTTAGGGTCACTCCCCTTAAAATGGGTTTGTAATAGATTACTACTTTCTAAGGTTTACTCCCTCAATATTTTCTCCTTTGGATCACTAATCCTAGGAAATGGTTAAAGATTGGCTCACAAGACTTGCCAAAAAATTATCACTGCTTCTATAGATAATGATACAAATATAGGATGTGTGCATTTAAATCTATACTTGATCCTTCACAAGATTTATATAAATATCACCATCCAATGGCCCGAAGGCCTTTATTTTTTATTGATTTTGATAATCCACCTTTCAAGGGGTGAGGTGGAACCCTTACAAGGCTCGTAGGCGTAAGTATTACATGGCCCATAGGCCTTAGAGAAATTAATTTTCCCATAGGCTTCAAACATTACATACAACCCAGACTAACTACTTGGAACTGCTCCTCCACAGCATCTTCATCATGAAATCAACTCTCCACCTTCACATAGATATTTGGCTAGGCATTCCCATGAATGCACAGGCTTGTCCCGATGGCAAGTGCCATACCCTCTCATTCATGAAATCTGTTTAGATTCTTCTTTGGTAAAAGCTCTTTTCTCATCCTCCTTGTAGAGCTTATTACTCGTAGGTCATCTGGTTTGCATCTGCACTTAAGGTGGCCCGAAGGCCCTGAGGTGACTCGAAGGCCTTACTGACCCAAAGGCATGGGTGGCCTGAAGGCCTTAAAGGACTCGAGGAACAAATCGGTGGCCCAAAGGCCCAAACAAGGGCATATTCCCAGCTTCTATAGTGCCAAACAGTACCTGCTACAGTTCCCTCTATAGTACCTGCTACAGTACTGCTCCAGTACCGAAAATAATGTCTCCTCCTGGATTTGATCCCGGGTCTCCCGGATTCACTTATGTAGCCCTTACCAACCAGGCTAAGGCTCATGTGCTCTATAAATATCATCATGATAAACATATTCTTCATTCCATAAGAGATCATGGAAACTCTTCTTCTAGAAAATTATTTAAGAAATTCCAAGACTTCTTCTTCTAATTTTTAGGAGTAAATTTGGAATACCTTTACTTTGATAGGTATATAAATTTTCCTTCTTATTTAACTTTGGAAATATCTTTAATGGGTTCCAAAGATTCCTTTTTTCTTTCCATTACCTCATATATAATTCCTATCCTTATTAAGATTAGAATATGAAATATCTCCAGGTCTCTTTATTCTCTATATTTTAATTTTGCATAGTATATCACTATATATATTAACTTACATTATGATTTTAGGTTTCAAATTAATATCTAAATGTAACATTCAACTTATTCTCATTCAATATCAGCCATTGATTAATCTTTAAGTAAATCATCACCTTTTAAAATCATTTGGGTCTTTGGAATTCAAACCATAACTATGAAGAAGTTATATAGGTTCCAATACATGAAAAATTACTCATAATTTCTATTTTTCAAACACAACATCCACTACTAGAATGTGGGTTTTTCCCCACATTTACATACCAAAGGTTTCATAGAACCTTTGGTAAAGTATGGTTTAGAGAAGGTTTTACCAACGTTTATAGTAAACCGTTGGTAATGATGTGTTTAAGGGGATTTTTACCAACGGTTCAATGAGAACCGTTGGGGAAAATGTGGCTGGGGGAGGTTTTTACCAACGGTTTATTAAACCGTTGGTATAGGTGTGGTTGGGGAGATTTTTCCCAATGGTTCTTTAGAACCTTTGGCATAAGTTTTCCCTGAAATTATATACCAACAGTTTTTAAAAACCGTTGGCACAAGTTTCCCCCAAATTGCCAGCCGCCCGTCCTCTCCCCCATTCGGATTCAGAACCCTAAACGGGAGCAGCAGTAGCCGATTTAGGCGATTTTGGAGCTCCTTCTGCCGGACCAGTTTGGATCTTCGACCTCCTTCAGGTTCCTCTTCTTCTTTATCTAATATTTCAGTTTTTAGATTTATAGAATCATTACACTCATTGAAGACAGTATAATGAGACATAGAATTTTCACCACATGTGAGGATATGAATCCATGTGATGCATCAGTATCAAAATGAGAGGATTTACTAGTAGAGGCTACTTTGATCTTACCTCTCACTATATATCGTATGACACCCTTCTTCATGTGGGTAGGTTTTACATAATAGATATTTCATGAACCATGGACATGTAATAAAACCTCATTGTTTGGAATAGGAACACACTGATTTCTCAGTGTAATTATGGCATGGATGACACAACCACAACCACCACATACAAAACATGATAAAACATCACTTATATAACTTCATTTATGATATTTAGCTATTAAAACAATTCCAAAACTTGTTTTCGAATATGTCTATAACAAGTCACTTCTAGAGGGATGGTCCAGCAGAAACACTTCATGTTGACTATCCTTCCACATGGTTGAGACTCTATTGGGTCATGATCAAATGAAATGTTCTTAATGCCCCCTATTCCACACTGTTGTAGGAAAAATGAGAAACCAGTACTTCAATCATGACCGTTACTCATCTCATAGTAATCCCCAAAAAAATCCTACCACATGATGTCAGTATACTAGTTCAATAGTCTATAATTCTATCCTACTCGCCCATGACCTCCCTCAGCTTCTAATATATAAATAGTGTCTACTTCATAATTTCAGTATTATAGGTCAATATTAACACGTCATCCATGGATCATACAACATTTCAATGACTTCCCTTAAAGTGTCTCTCTCACAATATCTCATCAAAAATGTACGTTGGTGAAAAATGATGAAACTCTATAAAACATTTTTAGTACTCAATAATAGTCATGGTGACCTACTTCTAATGCATGGATTTATTATCCCTATATATTGATAAATTCTTGATGTAAAATTAGTTATATATACTAGTCTATAAATCATCCCATACCATGCCTCATAGATAGCTAGTCTTGTTTGGTACATCACACCCACACTTTTCCTCCTCGCATAGCATATATTTCATGATTTTATCTCTATAATGATGAGGCCTATATGGATTATTTAAGGTGAATATCATAGTCTCAATCCAAATATCAATTTATCATGGGAGACCATCAACCGAAATTATTGGACAACAAATCTACCAGAACACACAGGTCATCTCAACCGTAATCAAGGTATGCATCATAGTTCCTCAAAAAGTCTTCATGAAGTGATAAAACCCCTCAAAGAACATTTATTCAGAACCCATGTCCAAATCAACATGTGGTTCTAAAGATAGAAAAAATGTATGATTGACATGTATCCCATGGAACTCTACCTCTAGATCATGTTCATTTCCTCCCTCATTTTTTATAACTGGAGGTCCTCAAAGTTTCATGTATTTAAAATTCCAAAACCTCACATCATAAATGAAAAATATTATAGTTCGTATCTCAAAATTATAGGACATTTCATTCACACTTTAAAATAGGTCATGAAACACAAACTTCTCCTAAAACTAGAGATTTAATGGAATATAATCATAAAAAAAACTAGTGACACTTCTTTTTTCCCACTAAAACTATTAATCTGGGTCGAGACTTAATTTAAACATTCAATATTCAAATTCAATTTTTTTATTTGATATTTCATTTTAACTTATACACTTTAAATCATATTTCACAATTAATTTTAAATGTTTCTACTAATATTTCACTAAATTTATATTTAAATGGGACCCCACCCCCTGGACACACCGCTCACCTCCTTGGACAGCCCGCCCACCCACCTGGACTCCCCCTACCCCATTGGACAGCCTGACCACCCCCGCAGACAGCCCACCCACCTGGATACCCCGACCCCCCTAGACACCACCCGACCCCCTGGACACCTCCAACCCCCCGGACGGCCCCACCACCCCCTAGACACCCCGCACCCCCTGGACACCCCGCACCCCCCCTTGGACACCCTGTACCGCCCCCGGACAGCCCACTCACCTCTTTGGACAGCCCACCCACCCCCGGACAGCCCGCTCACCTCCTTGGACAGCCCACCCCCTGGACACCCTGTACCCCCCGAACAGCCCCACCCACCCCCTGGACACCCCGCTCACCTCCTTAGACAGCCCGACCAACCCCCTGGACACCCCGCACCCTCCTTGGACAGCCCGCCCACACCCTTGGACACCCCGCACCCCCCTTGGACACCCTGTACCCCCCTGGACAGCCCGCTCACCTCCTTGGATAGCCCGCCCCCCCGGACAGCCTGCTCACCTGGACAGCCCGCTCACCTCCTTGGACAGCCCACCCGCTGGACACCCCTCTCACCTCCTTGGATAGCCCCACCCACCCCTTGGACACCCCTCTCACCTCCTTGGACAACCCGCCCACCCCCTAGACACCCCGCACCCCCCTTGGACACCCTTTACCCCCCGAACAGCCCGCTCACCTCCTTGGACAGCCCGCCCCCCCTGGACAACCCGCTCACCTCCTTGGACAGACCACCCCTGGACACACTGTACCCCCCAGACAGCCCCACCCAACCCCTAGACACCCCGCTCACCTCCTTGGATAGCCCGCCCACCCCCTGGACTCCCCCTACCCCATTGGACAACCTGACCACCCCCACGGACAGCCCGCCCACTTGGACACCCCGACCCCCCTAGACACCCCCCGACCCCATGGACACCTCCAACCCCCCGGACGGCCCCACCCCCCCTAGACACCCCGCACCCCTTACTGGACAATCCTTGAATATAGGAATTATAAATTATGTATCTTATTTTCTTATATACACTGTATTTTGTTGTATTTCTTAATATGATTCTCATATAGAGTAATGTGTCAGTTATGCTTTTATATAAAGTAAACAATTGTCATTTACCTAAATATTTTTTTGATTATACTTCAATATTATTGAATTTCTTTGAAATGAATTATTGCAGTTTTTTTACAAAATGGACAGAAGTTGGATGTACGAAACTGACCAGATTTCAACCGATTTTCAAAATAATTTGAATAACTTTCTAGATTTTGCATTTGACAACACTTCAGATAGTGGTCGCATACACTACCCATGTTTTAATTGTGTTGGAAGACCTTGGTTGAGTCGTGACACAGTTAGCTATCATATAACCAAATATGGTTTCCAAACAAACTATTATGTGTGGTATCACAATGGAGAGAAAATGGAATCTCAAAATATTGATGATCCAAATGATAAGATTGAATTAGAGAGTTTGATATATGATCGGTTTCCATTTATTCGGCATCATGAGAAGGAAAAGATGTCCAGCCAACAAGATTTCGATACAAGAAAACATGATGCGTCCAATGAAAATGGTGATGTTGATAGGGTAAAAAAATTGAATGATGCTGCGATGACTCTAGTATATCAACAATGTGGTAAAATGAAAAAGTTGGAATTTTTAATCCGATTATTTCATGGGAAAACTATGTATGGGATTTCAAATACTGAAATTAATTACATTCTTACCTTCTTGAAGGACTTACTTCCAGATGATGTAGATATTCCCTCAAACCACTATATGGCATGGAAGTTAGTTGATGAACTTGGATTCTCAAAAAAAAAAAATTCATGCTTGCTCGAATGATTGCAGCTTATTTTGGGAGGAAACTGCTGAAAGAAATGATTGTATCAAATGTGGAACCTCCCGATGGAAGCCAAAAGATGATGGATCACCATCTCATGTGCCACAAAAAGTAATGTGGAACTTTCCATTGATACCCAGATTACAGAACCTTTTCATGTCTGATGAAATATCCAAAAAAATGTGATGGCATGACACCGAGAGAAAAAAGAATAATGAACAGTTGGTTCACCCTGCAGATGGATTTTCATGGGAGATATTTTATGCTCGATATCCTGAATTTGCAGCCGACGTGCGTAATGTGAGACTGGGTCTTTCATGTGACAGTTTTAATCCATTTGGGCAGATTCTTACTTCGCACAACACATGGCCAGTTTTCATACACATTTATAACATTCCCCCTTGGTTGTGTATGAAAAAGACTTACACTTTCTTGAGTATACTGATATCTGGCCCTTCTGATCGTGGAAATGATATAGATGTATACATGCAACCTTTAATAAAAGAGTTGAAACTTCTTTGGGATGTGGGTGTGCCCACATACGATTCATGTTCGAAAGATATATTTCAGATGTGTGCTGCGCTTATGTGGATGATCAATGATTTTATTGCTTATGCAATGATGTCTAGATGGATCACTAAAGGAAAATTGTCATGTCCTGTTTGTATGAAGAATACTCGATCGATAAGACTGAAATATCATCGTAGTTTTAGTTTTATGGGACATTGAATATTCTTTCCAATGAACCATCCATATAGAAACAATCGTCGAAGATTTGATAATACTATAGAGAATGACGCTCCACCTCAGCGTATGTCTGGAACTGATGTGCTTAATGAATTGAAAGATTTCAGTTATTCATTTGGGAAGGGTGTAATGAAATCTATAAAGAGTAAAAATGTTTCCAATGATACTTGTTACAATTTGAAGAAGAAAATTATATTCTTTGAGTTTCCATATTGGTCAACCAACTTGTTACGTCATTGCTTAGACGTAATGCACATTGAAAAGAATATAAGTGAAATGTTTCTTTCGATTCTTCTAAATGTCAAGGGGAAGACAAAAGATGATTTACGATCTCGACGTGACTTGGTAGATTGGGGGACCAGACCAGAATTGCATCCTGTCTGTATCAGTGAAAATAAATGGAAAGTTCCATGAGCTTCTTATGCGATGACATCTATTGAAAAAAATCAATTTCTGGAAGTTCTAGAGACTATTAAAGTTCCTGATGGCTATTCAAGCAATATATCAAAACGGGTCAACAGAAAAGAGTTGAAGCTGAAATCTTTGAAGAATCATGATTATCACATCCTTTTGCATGAGTTGATTCCAATTGCAATCTGTCATCTCTTATCCAATAGTGTTAGAGTATCAATTATTCGGTTGTGCTATTTGTTTAGAGATCTTTGTGCTAAGAGGCTATCCAAATCCTTCTTGAAAAAACTGTTGGCAGAGACACCATTAATTTTGTGCGAGTTAGAGAAAATATTCCCTCCATAATTTTTTACATGCATGTTGCATCTGACTGTCCATATTCTGATAGAAATACCTCTTGGAGGACCCGTTGCTTTCCGTTGGATGTATCCAACTAAAAGAAACAAGTGCAAATTGAAATCATATGTTCAAAACATGAATTATCCCGAAGGTTCTATTGTGAACGGTTACTTGGCTCAAAAATGTATGGATTTCTGCGCAATTTATTTGTCTGATCTTACTACGAGAGTAAACAGACCAATGAGAAATGAAGAAGAACAGTATGGGAAAATTGAACCCAGTTTTCCATCACTTCCTCAGACAGGAGGAATTCTGGGATCATATACATTGACGACATTAAGACTTGAAGAGTGAGAGATGGCACATCGCACAGTGTTGTTCAATTGTGATTTGTTCGATGAGTATATCAAGTAAGTAAATTGTACATTTATCTCTTATCTTATCTCTTGTAATTTTAAATATTTGTTAAACTATTATTATTTTTATTTACAGATAACATAAAGAATTGATATATAAAAAGCATCGTTCTTTATCTTTGAGAAGGAAAGAGACTTTGCATAGCAAAGGGTTTTCTGCTTGGTTGAAATTGAAGGTAAAAATATTTCTGTATTAACTAAATAAAAATAATATTTAATTAAGTTTACTATTTGTTTATATTTCAGGTATCGAGTTTGCCTACTGACTCTATTTCTGAGGAAACAAGAGCTTTGGCTTTTAGTCCTAATACCATGGTTCGTGCTTGTAAATCACTTGTGATCAATGGATACAAATTTATTATCACTGAACGAGCAAGAAACATGAGAACCCAGCATAATGGTGTTATGCTAACTGCCACAACAGACTGTTATGCCAGTTCATCAGATATTAGACCTCATTCTGAAAATGTTGCTTATTATGGAGTTGTGTAGAAAATAATAATTTTGGATTATTACTCACATGGTCGAGTCACGATGATGAAATGTCAATGGTTTGATTCAATGACGAGGCAAGGAACCTTTATTGATGATTGTGGATTTCGAGTTATTAACATGACTCGCACTCTTGCCACCGATGAACCATATGTATTGGCATCAATGGTGAAACAAGTTTTTTATGTCAAAGATCATCGTCGTCCTAAATTTGGTGTAATTATTGAAGTAAATCCCAGACATGTTTTTGATGATGGTGATGATGAAGTTGACACTATGCCTACTGCAATTGGAAGAAATCCGTTTATTACTTATGATGGCGCCAATAACTCTATTGTTAGAGTTGATTGTGAACCTGAAGTTGTGGTGGAAAATATATAGAATCATACATTCATGTTCTGACCTACATGTTTCACCTACATCATTCAGTGTGTGTATCATTGTACTTACCTTCAAACCACCATAAATCTTATTTTACTTTATGTTTTTTATCAGAATGGGTTTTCTATATTTTTTTGGGTTACACATTAGTTATCTGTTTTTAATTACTTCCATATTTGTTTTTATTACAGGAAATGACACCCATTGAAGAGAGGTGATGGAAAAAGATGACAGATAATAATCGTCGCATGATACAGATGAGTGTTCCTCCACTCATCCCTGTTGTGAGTATTTTATTTAAAATATAAATATTTCAATAACTTATAATATCATGTGTTTACTTATGTGTTAAATTTTGTTTCATGATCGACCCCCTAGATGAGAGATATCTGATGAGGAGCCTGATATTGCTCCCAGTAGAGTGGCTGGTGGTAGGAGGGGGGTGGTGTCAGAGATGGATGATCATCTAGTGGGCCCGGTACTGAGGCCGGTGGTACGAGAGCTCATGGGGAGAGAGTTAGACGATCCACCGCCATAGACGTATCTTATTCACCCCATTTTGATCCTGGTGTGTCTCCAGGGACACACGGGATATTTAGACCTCCGATGTTTACACTACCAGTTGGCCAGACGTCTATGCCATCATCTTTTGCTTCTGGTTCATTATCCCCGAGCTATTATATTCCACATTCTTCGACTTCTGATGCGACACAGTATGCGGCTGAGGAGTGTACACTGAGGGACACTCTACCTGTACAGGATATTCCTTCAGCTTCTGCACATCCAGTGACGCCCATTGATCCGACTACCACATGTATATTTATCTGACTCTATCAAATTTTTATACCAAAATTTATTTTATTATAACTTATACTGATATTATTTTTCTTTAATAACAGATTCATCTACAGATAGAAGGTGGGGGAGGGGGAATACTCACTTTCGTGTGGTATGGAACCACCAGACACAGTTGATGGATGAATATAATGCTGATGGACAAATGATTGAGAAATTTGGGCAGGAATGTCGGGGTTTTTTGGCGACGCTAGCCAAATACTCCGATATCATTCCGGTCAGCCCTCTCTCTTGGAGACAACTACCACACGAAGTCAAAGATAACGCGTGGGCACAAATATGGGTAAAAAATCTATTGTATTTAATATAGTATTTTTTTGTATTTATATGAACTAATCTATTGGGTTTCAGCTTCAGTTTAACTTCCCTGATGGTGAAGGTGCACGACCAGCGCATTTAAAAGACTTGGGAGAGCTTTGGAGAGCTTATAAGCATGACCTATATGTTGGCTGGTGTGATAGGGTGGGCAAGGATTTAGAGACTTTACCTATTGTGTATGACTGCCCAATAGAGCAATATCGCCAAATGATTACCCATTGGGAGACTGCCAAATTTAAGGTATTAATCTCATTTGAGGTATTTAAATCAGAGTTTTCATATTTTGCATTAATATAATATTATTTATTATTAAACATTATTTAGGAATCTTCTGAGAAAAACAAAAAAAACATTTATTCAAAGTAATACCTGCACACTTTGGGGCGCACAACTATGTCAGATCATGAGAGGCAGCTGGTATGATATAGTTGTTTATAATTTTTCTTTAGGACTTTCCCTTTTTATTATTTCCTACTTAAATTATGTGATTTATTGAATATTTAATATATGATTATACTTGAACTTTATATTGTTTCAATGTCATTATAGAAGCACAAATTGAATATTGAAGGACGTATCCCTTGAGCAAAATTGTTTTGCTCGAGTAGAAGAAAAAAAGATGGAACTGCGGTAAATGAATCAACCCAAGAAAAGATTCTAAGTTTTAATTTGTTTATTTCAAAGTTTAATATCTATTTTGAAATTTATTAATCTATTAATATTTTTAACAGTATGCTTTAGAGGATCTTGATGCACAGGAGCCTGACAATTTTGGGCCACATGATCATTTATATTAGGTTTTGGGAGAGGAGCACTCTGGTCGAGTACGCTGACGACCGGGTAAGAATATTGTCCCGACGAGGTATTGGTCCTCTCCAGGTATCCATTCTAGTATTACTAAGTTAGAACAGTTTAAAGAGAAAGAAAGAAAATCTGATAAAAGGGTCACAGAGTTGGAAGTACAAGTTCAAACGAGGGACAAAGAATTTATAAAACTGATGAAAGCTTTATCTTAATCACTTCAACCAGAGGCTAGCGCGGCTTGTCAGACATTTATGTCGTCGATGGGTGAATTATCCAATGCACCAGGCGACAACTCTGGTGGAGATCGAGATCATGACATTCCTGGAGATGACAAGGATGCTGAAGAGGACGAGGGTGAGGACGAGGGTGAGGATGAGGGTGAGGGTGGGGCTGAGGGCGAGGATGGGGCCGAGGTTGAGGATGGGGCTGAGGACGAGGATGAGGCCGATGATGAGCATGGGGACGATGACGAGGATGATGACGAGGACAGAGATGGCAACGAGGATGATGTCGATGATGATAGTGGTGATGATGATGGTGATCAGGGGCAGATTGATCCATTTCATCTTTGAATTCTGTATAACTCTTTATTTTTGAACCTGGTTTTCCACTCCGGGGTTTTCCTCTGCTTCATAGGGATGTTGTTATCAGATCTCTTTTTTTCACTTGATTCTTATTGTATGATTAGTCTAATACCTAGAACTTTAGTATTCCTTGGTACTGTGATTCCCTGTATGATATCTAGTTTGATAAGTTAATATGGACATCTTAATATTAAAAAATAATCACTCAAAATTAGGGGTGTCCATGGGCCGGGTCGGGTCGGGTCGGGTCATGGGTGTTCTAGGGCCTAAGGAAATATGGTCATCCATAAGTAAGATTTAGGGCCTAAGGACATGACATGAAAAATTATGTGTTTTAGATCCATGGGTAATATTGCATAAGCCAAATTTGTTTATTTCTCTCTTTTTGGTCATTATTTGGCTTGGAATCTCTAACTAATTATTTTTTATCATGTTTTATTCAGTCTCGCATTATAATTTTCACACATTCAGGTTTTATTCAGCTTCACAATGCATTTTATTATAGATTTTCTCATTACTAATGACCTCAACTGAAGGTTAATATCTTTAATAATGTGTAAATTATTTTTTCCAACTTTTATTTCTTGTATCAATTAGTTGTTCACATTCAATATATCATTACTTGTTAATATTACATTAAAATTATTTTATACAATATTTCATGATAAGGAGTATTATTGAGGTGATAAGATATTGGATGTTGTGTGTTTCTACATTGTCATTTAGTTTAGTGAGTTTGGTTTTAAAATTAGTTTGCATTGATAATACAACATGTTCATTTTGGTTTTGAAAATGTTGGTGCATGAGAGAGCTGAAAAATCCATTTTCATATAATTGCATAACATGAGATGGTTTTCTAATAGGTTTTCATGAAAATGGATTTTTCATTTACATGATCTGAAAAATCCATTTTCAAGTCTGTTTCAAGTCTGTATGCAGGTGTACAGTGGAGGTGCTACTGGAGGGAGGGGGCTGCTATGTGCAGTTCTGAAAAAACTCTATACCAACGGTTATAAACCGTTGGTATAAGGGTGCTGGGATTTTGGAAAAACACTATACCAACGGTTTAAAACCATTGGTATAAGTGTTTTGGATTTTTGGAAATCCAATACCAACGGTTTATAACTGTTGGTATAGGTGTTGTTGGAAAACCAATACCAACGGTTCTAAAATGTTGGTATAGGTTTTCCTGAAAATCACATTACCAACGATTTAAAACCGTTGGTATAAGACTTCTTAAAATTAATTACCAACGGTTATAAACCATTGGTATACATTGGGTTAAATTTATATAACCCATATACCAATGGTTTGGATCAAACCGTTGGTATAAGGCTTTCCTCACGGCTTACTAGCCAACAGTTTGGAAAACCGTTGGTATAGGGTATACCAACGGTTTTCCAGCCTATACCAACGGTTTTTAACCATTGGTATAACCATCTTTTCCAGTATTGATCCTAAAAAACTCCATTCTTCTTGACACCACAACATGGTGTAGTGAATCTCTTGAAAAAACACCCTTCTAAAGGCTCAACAACACAACCAATAGTCATTTTTTCTTCCATCTTAAAACACTTGATGTGTAATATAGTCATAAAAACTCCATTGAAATTTCTCTTTTACTAACTTTTCCACAATGACTAAAATTATCATAGAGGGATTCCTATTTCACATAAGAATTTTACCAGACTACTATGCTGAGTGAAATAGCGTGGTACTCCCTATTTTGACTTATGTTTATCTTATAGACAACCTCTTTGACCACCATGAGATCTACTATACCCATGTTTGGATTTATCATTTTACACTAATAAAATTTCCTCTAAAAAAACCATCCACTATGGAATGGTGAAAAATCATCAGCCATTTTGGATTTATATGGTCCTTACATAACTCCCTATGTAAATACATTTATGTATGTCTGGTCTTTACCTTTACATAGGTTTCCTTAATGATGACCCTTATGTAGGTTTCAAGTTACCTTTATGCAGTAATCCATTTAACTTTACATATCTATAGAAATTCCCAAGTGTCCATTACATATCCATAGTATTACCTTTATATATATATTTTAGATGTAATGTATCCACTGGTTTGGTGTGGTTCTCTTCATCAGTTCTCAAGGATGAATTACCTGGTTAAAACGCCAATGAAAACACCCAATGAAACTATATTACATCCATTTATAAATTCCAAACGACTAGTATAGAGTCACCATGGCATAGTCTAATTCATAGTGAAGGTATCTTTCAATAATTTTATTATATCCATATCTAGATTAAACTCCAATGAACTTAATCCTTCATAGATAATTCCATAAACTCATATAAGTGATAAGTATGAATATAAAACTAAATATAGGTATATTTTCTTCATGTTAATATCCATATTAACAATTCCACAATACCTTTCATTTATCAACAAATCCAACATCAATAACAGTTAAGCTCTATTATCAACAATCCTATAAGCATCATAAGTGTACTTTATTCTATTTGAATCCAATAACTCCAATCACCAAAAACCTTCACATAAGCCACCTCATACTTGTTATTTCAATAAGTACATTCACCAAAAACCTTCACATAATACATCTTAAACATGTATTTTCAACAAATAACCTCTATCCATATATCACGTTTATTATAAAAAAAATCCAATAGAATCTCATATAATATAACCACTTATTCCTTGTTAAAAATATAACCACTTCTTCTTCCCCCTTTAGAAATAAAACCCAAAGGGTAGAATCTACCCTCAATAATAGTTAACTCCCCCCAATGTGTGGGTATCATAGGAAGACATTTTCCATATTGAACCAGGTGCACATTCCTTATTTTTATTCAGAATACAAGAAGGTTTCCATAAATGCTTGGACCCCCCATGGGAAATAATTTCCTTGAACCAATTTTTCTCTCCCCTTTGAAAATATAAGAGGGTATCCTCATGGGATTCCACTCACTATTTGAGGGTATCTTTTTTAAATCTCTCCATTTTTTCAAAACACTTGATCTTTTAGCTTCAACAACTTATTGATTAACCAAATTCTTTGTATAAAAACTATTTATAATTTCTGGTGAGATTGCACAACTTTAGAATATTCCTTTAATCAAACCCCAATGAAAGCTGCATAAACTCAAAGAAACATAGTAATTTAATTTACTAAATAAAATTTGGGATATTAAAAAATTGTTTAATCCTACTAATATAAGGATCAATGTAAGAAACCAGAGTCTAAGTTAACATCCATAAAGGTTTCTATATAACTCATTGATACCAATAAGACCACATTATTTTGATATTTCTACTTTCACAACACAAATTGTGATCTCAATCATAATTTCATGCCAAATATTTAGTGAATAAAAATCAAATACAAGAAGGTGATATAAACCATTTGAAGAATCAATTGATACCACTTGTTAAAAACAAACTATTGATAATAATTAAACTATATTTATTCATAGGATTCTTTATTCACATATGAGGCTTAACAGCCTTTGAAATTACATCATGATATCTCATAGTTCTTCAAATCTTGACACCAATAATATATACTTAGTTTGGAGAAACAAATTGTTGAGAATAACTCTCCCTAAATATAATTATTTAACATCCTAAAAATTAATCAGCTAATACCAATTGTTAGAAAATATAAACTAATAAATGTGAAATTCATTTAGGCTGCTAATTCTAATCGATCATCTTCATTTAGTTGTCATATTCCACTAAACTACTTGACCTGAATTCAAATATTTTTATTTTTTATCAAATTGATATCAAATCTATCCATGTGCATATATTTTATCTATATTAGGATCCTTTTTTCATCTGATTCAGTAAGAAAACTTCACCATAGAATGAACCTTCAACTAAGATACAAAATATGGCCTAAAATAATTAAAATAAATCTTTCTTCATACACCTTATTCATCTTAAAATTAAATGTTCCTTCACATGATATATATATACATGTTCTTTTCTAGAAAAATTACCCCATGGATCATATCTCCCCTAAATTATGAACTTCTTCAAACATTTTTTAAAAATTTAAAACATATGGGGAGAGGGGTACATTCAACATGATTATGCCACTGTATAATGGATAAAATAATATTTAATTGAAACCCTATAGCAGAAACCAATAGATATATGAAGAAATAGAACAATTTTCATTCAAATAAACCCCAAGGCACAAGTGATGAGATGTGGAGGAGAACATAAAATATGGGTATACTGTAGATACATTATACCATGAGTCAAGAAGGAGGGTATCCCAAAGGTGTAGGTATAGGTGGAGACAGAGTTAGAGACGCGTCGAAGCCGCGTTGGTGGAGGATGAATGTGGGGAGTCAGGGTGGTTGCATAGGAGGCACGCCAGAGGAGAAGGTGGGGAGGCTACCTCAGAGTAGCATCGATGGGGAGTTGGGGTGAATTCATCATAAGATGAGGATCTTCCCAAGGTAGGTGGCTACATCGGAGGAGTAGAATGGCAGGAGTTTGGGTGGTAGCACTGGGTGAGGAGCTTTGTGGGGAGTTGGACAAAAAGGGAGGGATGGTGAGATCATGAACAGGTAGGGAAGAAAGGGGGTAGGGATCGAAAGTTAACAAGGATAAATGGGATAATTCAATAGGTATTTTATAAACCATGTCCATATTTTAACCTATATCCATGGTTTAAAAAACACATGAATATATAAGTGTGGCCATATCCTCGATTTATAGTAGTGATTATTGAGGAAAATATCCTTTTGTTTTGAAATTTTTTTTCATTAAAATCACTTTTTAAAACATTTAATTTAAAAAGTAAAATTTTAAAATTGAAAATAAAGATTCAAATAAATGATAGTGGGTAAGTTTGAACATGCTGTATGAGGTAAAAAGAACATTCCTTTTTCATGATAAATAGGTTATAAAAATATATTATTCAGAAAGAAAAAAGAATATTACTTTGAAAACATTGGTGAAATATAAAAAGGGTAAAAATTTATTTAATAAATAATTTTGAATATTTTAAAATTTTTTTTTGAAAATATTTTAAGAAAATAGGGTTTTTAGCAGAAAACATGTTCTTCGACTAAAGAGAGAAATGAAGTCGGGCTTTCTTAAAAACATTTTCTAAAACATATTGAGTACCAAAGAGTAAAAAAATTGATACTAATACTTGAAAAAGTTCATGAATAACCATATTAGAAGAAAATTAAGGGGTTTATTTAATAGTGGTAATATAATTTCCTCTAATGGAAATACATTTGAAATATTGTTAAAATTATTTTTGAGGAAAATAGTCTTTAAACATTCCGAAGTGTCCCATACCACTTTGAAACATTTTAAATCATAAGAATCATGATGGAATAAAATTAAATGACAGAATTATATACCTTGAATAAAAATGATTAATGATATAATATAACAAAATTTTAAATATATACACCACACAAAAGAATTAAGTGGTGAATATGACATTTATCTCATAGATGTAAATAGTGAGATGAAAATCCCTTAACTTGAGTCCAACTTATCTCATGTTTCCTTATATTCATGAATAATAAAATTTTGTTAATTATTTACTTTATTTAGATACTTTTTAACGTTTATCATTAATTTTATTTCAATTATTACCTTGTTTTATAAAACTAATTAAATAATTAAGTTTACATCAAGTGTTTTGACCAAATTTGGTTTAGGTGTCAAAAAAACTTTGGTAGGTCAACTATGGTCAAATGGGTTATTATATAACATCTATAAAATAATAATAATGAAATAATTAACATATTTATACATAAATTATACTTTTAACACCAATCATTAAATATGGTTATGAAAAATGAAGCAATTTTACAATCAAGGATATGGTAGGCCGCACATACGCATGGGCAACGTTCCAATTTTTCAATGATCATTATGGAAAGAAGGTTATTAACATTAATATTTCTATAATTATAATTATATAATAAATTCCATATTATTAAATCATATATACTTATATATATAATTATTGTGATTTAAAAGGAATCACATTGTGTCGATGAGGTGGTAGTCCACACGTCCATGAATGACGTTATCACTTTTTAAGTGTGTGCAAGGGTAATAAAGAAAATGAAATATATTATATTTCCAGAAAGGTAATTAAGTCATGAATATAATATATATATTTATATATCACATATTTTTAATTAAAACCATAATTTATACATTCCATGTATTGTGTGATCGAATCACATCACTTTTAGGAGGTTGTAGTCCACACTTCCACAAACGATGTTATCATATTTACACAAAATGGAAAGAAAACATGTATGTTCTATATAAAAATTAAATAATAATAAATACATTATAAATATCATATATATCACATATAAATATATTTTCCATCTTAATTACCACCATTCTAGGTAGTAAAGGAATAATGAATAATCATTGTTTCGTGAGGCGGTAGTTCACCGTACACATAAATGGTAAGTTCATTACCCATTAGATGGAAGTGTGAGTAAGTGTAGGTAAAAACCTTAACATAAAAACATATCAGTATATTTAAGATATTGGTTTTGTTATATAATCATGGAATAAGGAGAGTTTAGGTGGTGGATAATGAAAATAAAACTAAATAGCATGAGGAAAGATGTTACCTCTTCTTTGGGTATGTCCTTTTGGTTTTCACCAAAGGGATTACTTGGATGGATTTATGAAAAAATAGAGGATTATAGGATTATGGGAGGAATTTTTATGAGATATTTTGGTAGATATTTGTTGATAAAAAGTGGCCTGAGATTTGTGATGAAGTGGGAGGCTTGAGTGTTTTTTTATAGTGGAGGAGTGACACTCTTGTAAATTTTGGAAAAGGGAATTCCACCCAAAGTTTCCCCATTGAAAGTGGCTCTAATAATGGAAAAAATATAAAAAATTAGAATAGGGTCTAAATATGAATATAAAATGGATTTAAGATAATTATCTAGGTTATTTTGGGCATTAAGTTTAATGTTTAGTCCCATGTTAAGTTCAATTTCTCCTCAACTGTTGTAATTGATTTTAATTACTTGGACTAATATTTTTGGTCAAAAACTAATTTAAACTTATTAGAAATTATCAAATATGATTACTAAAAATATGGAATCCATTTTTCTAAAATTATAATAATATAATTTTCAGAAATTAATTTAAAATTAATCCCGTAGATGGGCTGACAATGAAACTTTTAAAGTAAAAACATTCGAAAGTTTGAGATATTTTTTATATCTAATTTCATTGTGAAATTGATTCTAATGAACTAAATTGTATTAATTAATATATAATTTTTCTAATTAAACTTTATAACGAGTTTAAAATATAATATAACTTTATAATAAATTAGATGAAAAAGAACTTTTGAATTAAAATTCAGTATTTTTTACTATTCATCAAAAAATGAAACTTCCTAGAAAAATACCAAAAATTCACCATAAACTAATTTTTATGTTATTATTTCAAGTATTAAGTTTATTTTGACTTATAAAATCATTGAAAGTTTCAAAAAAATTAGATTTAATATTGGGTTTCCATTAAAAGATGGTAAAAATGCCTTTATAAAAATATAGGTTTTTATGTGTAAAATTTGGTTTGTTCTTATCTTATGCCTATAAAATATGTTGGATGAATATAAAAGTATTTTATTGAATAATATATATATATATATATATTACATTAATACCACTCACTAATTGTAATTAATTTAATTTATTAGGATAAAACAACTTTGTGAATATAAAAATAGTTTTCTATAAAAGCAATCCCTTTATATTTAATGGGTTCTTATGTTAATTTATAATTAATTAGTAACCAATTAATTAATTTCAGATTTTTATAAACCATATATTTTCTTAATTTAGTTAATCCTATTCATAATCACTTATTTATCAGCTAGGTTATATCAAATTAGATTATATAATAATATTTTAATAATATATTGTTGTTTGGTAAAACTCAGTCTTGCATGTAACACAAGCCATTGAAGAAACTCATTATTGTGCATGATGTACACTAAATCAGTGTTTCATGAATTGAAATCTATAAATTATATTGAATTTATTTAAAATAGAAAATATAATATAAATTCTTGAGATATTATATTCCCTTACGTGCTTGGTTTTTCATGTCATACATACTGTTGAATACAATGTTCCTACTTTATATTTTCAGGGCGTCACATTATCCCCACCTTAGTTAAATTACCTCCTCACAATTTAAACTCGATCTTGGGGATAGATTGTTTGATATTTCCTATATTTTATATTCCACATCATGAGAATGGTTCATAAGAAATCCTCTAGAAAAGAGAGAATGGGAAGTGAAAAGGTCACATTGAATAACATATAACTAAGTCTATAAGTATGAGAATATTAGTGGAAAGTAGAGATACGTACTCGGAGAAAAGGAAAAAATATTTATAGGGAGTGATTGAGGTCTTTAATCAAAAACATGTATATGATTAATGGAAAGTTTAGGGCATCAAATCCATAAATATGGGATGATTTAAAAGACCATAGGTTCAAAAAAAATTAAGGTATTAAGAAAATAATTTTTTTAAGATCCTTTCCCTCATGTTGAGAAATTACTTTATTTCCTAATAATATAAGGAAATTTACTTACATGATACATTTTAATTTCATATGAAAAATTATATCTTTTGGTTGTGATTTGATAAAATTTTAATTCATCCCTTACTTGAAGAAATGGGTATCCAAAAATTAACTTTGGTCCCTGAAGCACTAAAATTAAAATTTAAAATACTGTAAGTCCTGTAAAAGAGTAAAAAGTCTTTACATTTATCTCTAAATATTTTACAAAGCCAACATGGTTAAGAATTTAATATCTAAACCTAAAAATTTACACTATTGGTTCACCATTAATATTTATTAATCAGATTGTTTAACTAAAAACAATGGCATATTAACTAGGACATTGTATTGGTCAGTGGTTAGTGTTAAACCCTTATTGTCATTAATCCAAGGGTTAAAGTCCCATGGACTTTACAGATTTGATGGGTTGTCACCTAGCATACATGTTTTCCTTTTCTAAAACCATATAAATATAATTTTAAAAATAAATATGATGGAAATTCTTGAAATGAGGTTGATCACTAAATAAAATTTTAACTTAGGTTTTCAATACAACCCAAATACATAAATACCTCACCCACTTATTTACACATAGATCCTTCATTGGTCTTGATTTTATCCTATAGAAAATGGGATTGACTTGGGTAATGTCCAGGTTCCCCACATTTACAACAATGAACTATAAAGGATTCCTTAGGATGAGTTTTATTTACTTCTATGGAACTCTTAATTTTTCCTTGGAAATTATTTTCATTATTTCCTTATTTCCCATGTATAAATAATTTCTATGTTCCATTGAGACACATTTATAGGCATATAATTCCATATTTATTGCATGAGGGAAATCAATCCTTCTTCTCTCCATGGTCTCTACCACTTGGGCACTTAAAAAACTCCATCATTATCTTCTTTAGTGAGTTAGAGAGTTTGTTAAGGTATATTCTATTAATAATATTTTGTGAGAACTTATTATACATGAAAATGATATCTTCCACTCCTATAAACACCTCATTTGTTTTCTCATTATCACCACCTTGTCAGTAATATTCAATGTTAACTTTACTCCTCTGGGTACCAGACATTGACTAAAACTAGAAAGCATAGTGTGAGTAAAAATAGTCATAGAAAAATATATAATCATTTATAAGATATCTAAATCTTGAAACATTATATTCAATATAAAACACCTTAGGTTTAACCTTGGTTATTAATTGTCAAAATTCTTCATAATGGTTTGTAAAGAAAATGTGAATTAAGAAAATCACATCCCTTAGAAGTGTCAAACCAGGTGCGCAATAAGGCCCATTGTCATGTAACAGGTTATGCTAAGTCAGGCCCAATGCACCTTGTCAGAGTTATTACTTATAGGTATATCTATACCAAAACCATGTCCACTTTTAGTATCCAATAAGTAATGTATTTCTAAGAAGACCCACATAATATATACTTTACCAAATATCCTCAAATTATACCTTAGGGTTATGTTCTCTAATCTATGTTTTCCAAAATCTAGTTCCCAAGGTTTCTACTAAACTTCATATGATACTAAATATAGTGACCTGATCCCATTAGCCTATAGCTGGTGTCTACTACAATTATATTGGCATGATTATAAGGAATAAAATCCCAAAGGACTGAAGATTTTAGTAGTCTTGGTAAACCAGATACATATAAGAGTCTTTTATTACAAATGAACACACTAATTTCAAAATAATTATTTTCTTTAGAGGATAAATTTATTCAATATATGATATCATTACATATATTTCTTAGTACACTTCTTGGATTCTTAGGAAATGATAAAAAATAAGGGCGAACTCAAATTATCAGTAAGGGTAAAGTATAGTAGAAAAAATAATGAATCAATGAGAATAATAATTATGGCATGGTAAATAATTGAACACACATACCATGTAATAAAAATACTAAGAGGGAAGTTAATAAACAATACATAAAGGTAATAATTGGAAACACATGCTATTCAAATAACTAGATAAGGAAAAATCAATATGGAAAGGTAAGAAATTAAAACAAATTCTATTTAATAAATAAACTGAGAATGAAATGCATATATAGATATGTCGACGTAAAATATAATGGATAATAAATACTAAATAAAAATGAAGAAAAGTATTAATTATTGGACATCATGTATTTGGAACATGAACCATTATACCGTGAAGATCTATCCTCAAGACAGTTTAAGTATATGGTTATAAACCCATATATTCTGATTGGAAGAAAAATATAAGGGTTTTTCTCCAACAAATTTCATCTCATGAGACTACTGATTCATCAAGGATCTATATAGATTCTGGGCCCCACCCTTCACTGCATATCCAAAGTATTCCTCACATCGAGTAATTGATTTAATTAATAAACAATATGCCTTATCAAATATATGTATTGAATAAAGAATATAGATTTATCAATATTTCCACAAATAATAAAATTAATTTCAAAGTAAAAACCATATGAAAAATTTTATATGGTTCAAACAATAATCATATCCATGAAAAATGATATGGATATTTTGGTAAAATTCAATGTCAAATGATCATAGGAAATTGAATATTTTAAGTAGACTAAAAGGAATCAAGAAAGTGAATTTCAACACTATCCTTGGACAAATAAATAATAAAACATATATAGGAAGAATAAGGATGGTATTAATATGAAATATACCATGTGGATTAAAAATAAAGGGTTGCTGTCGTTGATGAATAGAAACACTATAAAAAGATATTTTAAAAAAATTCTTGAGGAAAACATCCTTTTGTTCTAAAAAAAACTTTTATTTGAAATGATTTTTTATAAAATTTCTTTAAAAATTAAAATTTTAAACATTTAAATGAAGCTTCAATGAAATTATGGTGGGTAAATCCATACATTTTTTAAGAGGTAAAAATAACATTCCTTTTTCATGGTAAAAAGTTTATAAAAATTCCTTGTACGAAAAGAGATAAAAATATTCCTTTGAAAAAATTAGTGAAAGATAGAAAGGGTAAAAATTTATTTAATAAATAATTTTATAAAGGTTAAAAATATTTTTTTAAACCTTTTTATAAAATAAAATTTTCATAAGAAAATAGGTTCTTCAACTAAAGAGAGAAATAAAGTCAGGGTTTCTTAAAAAAAATTTCTTAAACATTTTGAGTACCAAAGAGTGGAAAACTAGTAATAATGATTAAAAAATGTCACTAATAACTATAGGAGATGAAAATGGAAGGTTTTATTGAACAATGTTCATATAATTTCCTCAAATATAAATACATTTGAAATATCATTAAAATTATTCATGAGGAAAATAACCTTTAAACATTCCAAAGTGTCCCATACCTGTTTGAAACATTTTAAATCATAATCCTCATGAAGGAATAACATTAAATGAAAGATTTAAATACGATAAATATAAAATTATTGATGATATAATATATAAAAGGGGTATTATATGCACCACACAAATTAATTAAGTGGTGAATATGACATTTATCTCACAAATGTAAAAAGTGAGATGAAAATCCCTTACATTGAGTCCAACTTGTCTCATGTGTATTTATATTCCCAAATAATAAAATTATTTTAATTATTTACATCATTTATAAATTTTTTCATGTTTATAATTACTTTTATTTCACTTATTACCATGGTGTATACAACTACTAAAACATTTAATTTTATGTCAGGTGTTTTGACCAAACTCAATTTATGAGTCAAAAAGAACTTTGATAGGTCAACTATTATCAAAGGGGTCATTATATATCATATCAAGAATAATAATCATGAAATAATTATCATATTTATACATAAATTATACTCTTAAAACCAATAATTAAATACAGTTATGAAAAATGAACCAACGTTACAATCATAGAGACAGTAGGCTGCGCATACGTATGAGTATCATTACCCTTTTCAATGATCATTATGGAAAGAAGATAAGTAACATTAATATTTCTAGAATTATAATTATACCATAAATAAAATATTATTTAATCATATATAGTTATATATATAATTTTTTTGATGTAAAATAACCACATCACATCGAGGAGGTGGTAGTCCACACATCTACGAACGACGTTATCACTTTTTAAGTGTGTGAAAGGGAAATAAAGAAAATGATATATATTATATTTATTAAAAGGTAATTATTTCATGAATATCATATATATTTTTCGTATTTCACATATTTTTAATTAAAATCATCCTTTATACATTCCATGTATCGTGTGATTGAATCACATCACTTTCAGGAGGTGATAGTCCACACTTCTTCAAATGATGTTAACGTATTTACACAAAATGGAAAGAATAAAAGAATGTTCTATATAAGAATTAAACAAGAATAAATAAATTATAAAAGTAATATATATAATATATAAATTGATTTTACATCATAGTGACCACCATGAGATGTGGTAAAGGAAGAACGAACAATCATCATTTCATGAGATGATAGTTTTCCATACACATAAACAGTAAGTTCATTACCCATTAGATGGAAGTTTGTGTAAGTTTAGGTTGAACCCTTAACATAAAAAAATATAATTATTTTCAGGATACTTGTTTTGTTTCATAATCATGAAATAATGAGAGTTTAGGGGATGAATAATGAAAATGAAACTAAAGAGCTTGAGGAAAGATGTTACCTCTTCCTTGGGTAACTTATTTTAGTATTCACTAAATGGATTACTTGGATGGATTTATGACAAAAGGTAGGATTATATTAGTGAAGGTATTTTGAGGATATATTTGGGTATAAAATTTTTTGATCCAAAGTTTCTTGAGAGGTGTGAAGAAGTGGGAGGTTTGAGTGCATTTTTGTAGTGGAGGAGGAGTGTCACTCTTGTAAATTTTGGAAAAGGGAATTCCACCCACATTTTTCACATTGAAAGTGACTAAAATAATGGAAAAATATAGTAAAAGGAATGATAGGGTCAAAATATGACCATAAAATTGATTTTGGACAATTTTATAGGTTATTTTGGATCTTAGGTTTAAGGTTTAGTCACTTGTTAAACTTAATTTCACCTTAATTATTGTAATAAATTTTAATTACTTTCACTAATATTTTTTTCCAAAAATAATTTTACCTTATTAAAAATTATAAAATTTGATGATAAAAAATTTATAATCAATTTTTCTAAATTAAAATCATTTAATTTTCATAAATTAATTTAAAATTAATCCCGCAGACAGGACGATACTACGAGTTTTAAAGTAAAAACATTCAAAAGTTTGAGATGTTTCTTATATCCAATTTCAATGTGAAATTGATTATAATAACCTGAATTGGATTAATTAATAAAAAATTTATCTTATTAAACTTTAAAACTAGTTTAAAACATAATTCAACCTTATAAATAAATTGGATGAAAAAGAAGTTCTGAATTAAAATTCAGTATTTTTCACTATTCATCAAAAAATGAAACTTTACAGAAAAATACCAAATATTTCAAACTAACCTAATTTTTATGATATTATTTCAAATATGAAGTTTATTTTGACATATATAATCAATAAAAGTGTCAAAAATTATATTTAATTTAGGTTTTCCATTAAAATGTGATAAAATTGTCTTTATAAAAATTTATGTTTTTATATGTAAAATTGGGGTTGTTCTTATATTATGCCTATCAAATATATTGGATGAATATAAAAGTATTTATTTGAATATATATTATATATAATACATTAATATCACTCACTAATTATAATAAATTTAATTTATTAGGATAAAACATCTTTGTGAGAATAAAAATAGTTTTCTATAAAAACAATCCCTTTATATTCCTTTGGTTCTTATATTAATTTATAATGAATTATTAACCAATGAATTAATTTCATATTTGTGTAAAACATATATTTTTATAAGTTAGTTAACCCTCTTTATAATCTCTAATTTAAAAGTTATGCTATATCTTATTATAATAAATAATAATTATTTAATAATATTTTATTGTTTGGTAAAACTCAATCTTGCATGTAACACAAGCGGTTAAAGAAACTCATTGTTTCATCCGATGTATGATAACTCAGTGTCATGTTCATTTCAAGATATAAATTATATTGAAGTTATTTAAAATTGTAAATATAGTATAAGTTCTTAGGATATTATATTTCTTTATGTGCTTGGTGTTGTGTTTATTACACATTATCTAATACAATGTTCCTAATTTATATTTTTAGGGTGTTACAAGTAACAAAAACCTATGGGTTATATAAATATTTACACATCAATACGGTTTGAATATGTTGATTAGGTGGATGGAATAGGGATTAAAAAACAAAATCATTAGAATCATGCATAAAAAAAGGAAATAAAACATGAAAGGATAAATATTACATATGATATAATAGTTATGAATTGAATATGTATATGATGTATATTAAATTTATGATAGTTAAAACCTCATAAATACTAAGTGTGAGATTCCTTCTAAAGAAACAATTGTCAAGACCTCGATCATAAAATTTGGTAGGTCATGTCAAAGCTGGTTTCCCGTGGATTATCTTGTGTAAGGAAAACAAGTTATGAGTAACTTTGGATTATCCTATTAGGTAGGTCATAACAAAGTTATGTTCCACTTGATCATCCTTTGTTAAATTATTCTTGGAATTTTCTTTGGGTTACACTAGTCAAGAGACCCTAATAGAATTATGTTAATAGAGTAATATAGTTGAGTGAATCTATATGATGGATTTGGATAAGTGATTATATGCTCAACTATCTAAGTGTCACAATTGTTGTGATTGGGATTATTACCTACCTAAATAACCAAGTGGTGAGAGAAATTCCAAAGTTGACTCATTTCTTAGTGAAATATGGATCTTGGATCACTAATTGGATATGATATACAAAGATATAATTTTTAGTGGGAGAAATTTCTTTTAAATACATTAATGAAAATAAATAAGATATGATATTAATTTGATATTTTTGTTGTTGTTGTTGTAGATAAATGGTATCATCATCAAGCTTGAATTCAAGATCAGTCCTCGAAAAATTAAAACTTAATGTTAGAAACTTCCTTGATTGGTATATAAATTTGAAAATTGTTATCAAACAAGAAGGAAATTTCTATACGTTGGAACAACCTCCTCTTGATAAACCGAATGGTGAAGCTAATCAATAAAATGATTTATATAACCATGATAAAAATCAAAAGGAATCACAAGAATTCTCAACACTCATGCTAGTTACAATGGAGTCAAAATTTAAAAATCAACATGAGACTCTTAATTCAATTAAAATGATAGATAACCTAAAAAGGATCTATCAAGAATAAGCAAGACATAAATGATATAAAGTATCAAAAGAAAATTTTCATTATAAGATGATAGAAGTAACCTTAATTTAACCCATGTACTCAATATTATTGGGTAAATCAATGAATTAGATAGGTTGGGTTCACCTCTAAATCTTGAATTGAAAATATATTTCATTCTACAGTCACTATCAGAAAGGTTCTAATAGTTTTTTGTGAATTAAAATACAAATGAAATATGTAAACATGTACCCAATCTCCTCAATATATGTAGTATTTCTAAACAAGAAATAGAAATTCTAGGATTAAGTACTATGATAATTATACAAAATGGGATGGGTGAAAGTTTTTAAAAAATAGGGAATAAAAGAGGTCATGCAAAGTCTATACCACTTGTAAAATTATGAAATAAAAAAGAAGGAAAATGTTTTAATTGTGGAAATGTTGTCCATTAGAGAAGAAATTTTCTGGATTACTTAAAGGGCCTTAAGAATCCATGTGAAGTATCCACTTTAGGCATGTATCTTATAGAAATCATTTCTTTTATGGTATATGATACCAATTGTATATTTTACAAGTGTTATAAATATACAGGACATGAGAAAAAGAAATAAATGAATGATCAAGCCTGAAGATGATATACATGTGATAGAGAAAATTTATTATTATTTTGGATACTTGGATACTTCAGGATCAAATGAATATTTCATAATATGTGTATTTCATAATTTCTTTCTTGAGAATATATTGTAAATAATGGTTATTTTTTAAGATCCATTATGATGTTTTTTCTAAATTTTTTTATATTTGCTGACAAATAACTTTTGCTAAAGTAAGGTTTTTGTAAAATATAAAAAGAAGAGTAAATAGAAGTTAACAATTTTTTTTGAATTTTCTAGAGAATAAAAAAGTTCTAAATTTGTAGAAAGTTCTATAGATGAAGAAAGAAATTTTTTTTAGAAATCCTAGAAGTTAATAAAGTTATCGAGATGAAGAAAGTAAGAAAGTTTGGAAGTTAATAAATTTTCAGATATAAAGATATTTTTATGGTCTGAAAGTTAGGAAAATTATTGATATGAATTTCATAGATTAATAAATAAAAAAGTAGGAAGTTATTAACTTTACTTTATTAAGAAACTTTCTTATGAAGTCAAAAAAATATATTATGTTATTTTAAGTTCCTAAAACATCATAAAGAAGTTATGATGTGATATGAATTTAGTTTAAAAGAGATAAGTAAAAATTTTTAGAGCTTCCAAAGTTTAGTTTTTTAGATAGTCTTCTTATTAGAAATTTTGTACATAGTCATTATATAAAGATGGAAATTTTCCAAAAAAACATTCTAAACAATGAGTTGTAAAAATGTATAGAGGTTCAAAGTTTTATAAAGTTTATTATTGGATACCGTTAGATAAAGCTTCTATTAAAAAGTCAAAGATTGAACAAGTCATGAGAAGAAAAATAAGGATATGTTTTTTTACAGATGATGACTATCAGACATACTAAAAGAGTGGAATTAGACACTGATGATTGAATAACCTTTATGGAAAAACCTGATCAGACGTGAGATAATTTTTGAGTTTTTATGAAGGGATGTTTTGAACAAAGGTACTGGTCATATATCATTACACTGATTGTTCATACACTTGTTTTTACTAGAAAGTATTATAGCATAGTTTTTGATCTTGTACAAAGATGAATATCATTAGAAAAATAATTTGTCAGAAAAGATCAACTTTGTAATCAGACATAGGTAACCAAAAAGAGGAGAGAAATCAGATAGACTTTTGTAATCAGATGGACAAAATGATTGGATATAGAATGTGCATGAATAATACAATTAGACAAATAATTTTTTTCAGATATAAAAAGTTACATTTTTCTATAAGTTACAAAGTGATAAGTTTCATGAAGTTAAAAGTTGAAGTTTGTATATAGTTTTAAAGTTTAAGTTTCATGAAGTTATAATGTTGATTTTTGTACAGAGCTATAATGTTGAAGTTTCATCATGTTACAAAGTTGAAGTTACAAGTTGTACAAAGTTTATGTTATAAATATTGATGAGTTTTGTAAACATTGAGTTTAAGTAAATTCTAATAAAGTTTGAAATGATAGAGAATTTAAAAAGATTCATGAATGATCTAGAGGATTTGAGAAGTGTCCCAGTAAATTCAAATGATAGTAAAATTTGGATTTATGAATTTTAGTGATAAGGAAAACGAAATTGATTTACCATCTTTACTATTTCTAGAGAACCTATAAATAGGAGTGAAAAAGTGTATCGTACTTTAAAATATTAAAGTGTGTGAAAATTTGAAGTGATGTAGAGTTTGTGTTAGAGTCAGTTTCCATCTTAAGTTTGTTTTTGTATTAGAGAAGAATTATTGATAGATATTTAATGCAAAAGTATCAAAATTTTTTTAGTTTGGACACCTAGATGGAGATCATTAGACCATTGAATATTCTAAAGAAGTTTCTACTCCAATTTTAGTTTGGAGACCTAGAGAGTTGTTAAAAAATTCTGACATGGAATATTTTAAAGAAGTTTCTACTCCAATTTTAGTGAGAAAAAATATGAGTAAAGATGAAACTGAAAAAGTGTAAATTAGAAATATTTTTGAAAGTTTATAATAATTTTGATTTATCTTGCAGCCTCAAGATTAGATACTATTTATGATGTGACTTTATATGTCAGATATTAGAGTGATCTAAATGAATCTCATTTGTTGATAGTAAATATAATTCTAAGATATGTTAAAGGTATAAATTCTTATAGGATAATCTATAAAAGAAGTTTTAATATGAAATTTAATGCTTATATAGATGATGATTGGGTTCAAGATTGCAATTATAGAAAATAAAATTTAGTAGGAATGTTTTTATTAAAATAATGTTGTGTGAGTTGACATAGTAAGAAAAAAAGTTCAATACCTTTGAGTACCACAGAATATGAATAAGTTGCAGCTACCTAGGCTTGTACTCAAATTCTATGGATGAAAGTTTAGCTGGAAGATTTGAAAGTGAAAGTTTCTACACCATGGAAGATATTTTGAGATAATAATACTGCAATTTATTAATCTAAAAACCTTATCCTACACTCATGTTCAAAGAATATTGATATTAAGTTTTAATTCATAAAAGATAATGTCTCTAGTGGAGTTGTTTTAATGGAATATATTTCAATGAATTATCAAGTTTATGATATCCTTACCAAAGATATTCCAAAAAAAATATTTGTGTATTTGAGGCTACAACTTCATGTTCAACCTCCACCAATGACTTCTTAAATTTCTAAAGGAAGTCCCTCACTATGCTTTGGACTATGTTGGCAAAGGGGGAGATAAAGTAAAAACTTTTTAAAACGTTTTATTATTATTTCTATAATTAATGTGAAGCTGTGGTTATCATTAAATGGGTAGAAAGAACAAAGGGGGAGATTAAAAAAATTGAGATTTAAAAAATAGAAAATATCAAAGTGAGGGGTAATTTATGTTAACATGGACACAAATTTTCTTTTCACCAAGGGATAAAATTCCTTTTAAAACATTACTTTATATGGTAGTGTAGTGTAAAGACACTGTATTTTAATAAAGGATGTATTTTTTTTAAAAGTTGAAAAGGTTTTATTTGTTTCAAAAATGAGTTGTGAAAAGTATGAGTTATGAAAAATAATGAGTGTTAAAATTTATTAGTGAATGTTTTCAACAAACAAAAAGGGGGATATTGAAGATACTTTGTAATTTTTTTCTAAAAAAGTTTTGTATTTATTTACAACTAATTTTTTGTAAAGAATGATTTTAAAAAATAGGAAAAGAAGAGTTGTTTGAATTTAACAAAATTTTGTTATGAAGTTGTTGGAGAAGAAGAAAGTTCTGTACATGTAGAAAGTTAGAATTTTCTATAGATGAGGAATTTTATAAAATTTATAAATTCAGAATGTTCTATAGATATAGAACGTTAAAAAGTTCTATATATGAATAAAGGAAAAAAATTTATAAAGTCTTGAATTTAAGAAATTTTCTGAGATGAAGAAGGTAATAAAGTTTGGAAGTTAAAAAAGTTGATGAGTTGAAGAAATTTAGAAAGTATAGAATTAAAAAAAATGTTGATATTAATTACTAAGATGAAGAAAGTAAGAAATTTAAGAAGTTATAAATTTTATTTTGTTAAGAAACTTTCATATAAAGTTAGACGATGTTATGATGTTCATTCAAGTTCTTAAAACATCATAATGAAGTCAAGATATTAGTTAATTTTAGTAGAAGAAAAGATAATTGAAAAGTTCTGGAGTTTCCAAAGTTGAAGTTTTTGGATGAGCTTCTTGTTATAATTTTTGTAATTTATCATTAGATGAATAGTAAATTAGATAGACATTTTCTCAGCAAACATTAAAAACAATGATTTATAATAATGTTTGGTAGATCAAAGGTTTGTAAATTTTTTGATCAAATGAAACACCAGGTGAAGCTTCTATTAAAAATTAAAAGTTTTTAAAAGTCATGAGAAGATAAAGAAAGAGATACTAATTTTCAAACAATGAAAATTATATGGACCAGAAGAGAAGCATCAAACACTGATGATTGAATAAGCTTTTTCATTGACCTGATCAGAAATGAGGTAATTGTTATGTTTTTTTGAAGGGAAGTTTTAAAATAAGGAACTGATTATAGATCATTAGATAGACTATCCAGATGCTTATTTTTTTCTAGAAAGTTTGTCTACACAGTTTTTGAGTTTCTAGAAAGATTAGAACAATAGAAAAATAATATGTTAGAAAAGAGAAATTTTTTAATAAAACATAGATAAATTGAAAAAGGAGTGAAATCAGGCAGACTTCGGTAATCAGACGGACAATATGATCAGACAGAGAATTTGAATAAATAGTAGAATCAAATGAAGAATATTTTCCAGATATAAAAAGATGTAGTTTTCCGGAAGTTATAAAGTTTAATTTTCATGAAGTTACAAAGTTGAAGTTTGTAAATAGTTACAAAGTTGAAGTTTCATGAATTTAAAAAGTTGATTTTTTATAGAGTTATAATATTGAAGTTTCATGAATTTGAAAAGTTGAAGTTTTCATAGGGTTACAAAGCTGAAGTTGAAAGTTGTACAAAGTCAAAGTTGCAAAGATTGATGAGTTTATTAAACATTAAGTTTAAGTAAATTTGAAGAGAGTTGGGAAGAATAGAGAATTTAAAAAGATTCATGACTGTTTTATAAAAGTTGAGTAAAATCTTAGTAAAATTAAAATGAGAGTGAAATTTAGATTTATGAATCTCATTGAGTGGGAAAATGAAATTGGTTTCCTGACTTTTCTATTTCTGGAGCACCTATAAATAGGAGTATGAAAGAAAACTGTACTTGACACTGTTTATTGATGTGAAAAGTTTATATGATGTAGAGTTTGTGTCTAAGTGAGTTTTTAACTAAAGTTTTTTTTCATGTTAAAGAAGAATTATAGATAGAGATTTCATAAAAAAGTATAAAATAGTGACCAATTCAGTGAATTGGATAGAGATAATTAAACAGAAAAAATAGATATAGTTTCTATGAAGAATTTTTTGTGAGGTAAAGAGTTTACTAATAAAAAATAACAATGGTTTCGTAAAAGGCACAATTTCATAAAAGGTTCATTAGACAGAGGCCATCCGACGTAGGCCCATCATATTCAAACACACCAGATAGAGTTTTCAAATGAACCTTTTTAGAAAGTCATAATAAACTTTTTACATAAGTAAAATTCAATTTCACTTAAAAGTATAATCAATTATTAAATATATTAAAAAATATTATTTGTTTAATATAAAATATAATATTACTGTTAATCATAAAGAAACTGATAGAAGAACCAAAAATATTAAGTTTATTATATGGTAAAAAATAATTATTTTTGTAACTGAAATGAATTTTTTGTGTAAAAAAAGGTTTTATGACATTTTAAAAAAAAGAAAAAATAATCCATCTTTAGAAAACAGAGTTTTCAGTTATTTGAATAAATAAAATAAATTTTATTTATTATTTCCAAAGACATGAAAACATTTTAAATGAATACTAAATATTTTTTTTGAGACAAATTAAATTATTTCAATTTTACTAATCATCTTAAAAAAATACTACTTGTACACAAGTATAAAAAAATGTTTTTTGAAATATATAAAAGGTATTTTTTATAATCATACAATTTTTTTTATTTTTAATTTATAACAATTTTATTTTTCATCATGATAAATTTTATTTCTACAAATTTATTAAAACAAATTTGTTTCTATGAAAGTATAATTTTTTTAAGTAATAAAAATCCATATAATATTTTAACTAAAAATGTTCAATAAAAATTTTTAGAAGGGAATTATTTTAAAATTAGTCTAGAAATTTTTAGTGAATAACTTCATTTATACATATACTAAAAAATTACAATGATAAACTTTATTACCAAATTTCACCATAAATGTTCTTGTAAAATCATTAAAATTTCCTAGAAAATTTTATTTAAGTTATATACTTGAGTTTTTAGTATATTTTTTCATTAAAAAAGAGTATAAGTTTCTTATTTACACTAGAATGTTTGATATAAAGTTTCACTAAACTTTTTAGTAGAAGTTTTACTGGAATTTATCATGAAAGTTTCACTATAATTTCTCATGGAAATTTCAATGGAATTTATTGTAAAAGTTTCAAATGAAAATTTCAAGTGAAATTTGAAAGTACCATTGAAATTTCTGAGTAGAATATCCCACTAGAATGTTCCATGATAAGTTTCACTAGAATTTTCAAAGGAAGTTTCATTGGATTTTTTTATTAAAGTTGCACTGTAATTTAAAAAGGAAATCTAACTGTAATTTCAATTGAACGTTTCCAAAAAAATTTTAAGTGGAAGTTGAAATTATTATTGAAATTTTCCAAAGGAAGTTTCTACTAGAATGTTCTAGTGTAAGTCTATACAGGGTTGTTCTAATAGTAGTTTCATGAGAATTTCCTGAGGATGTTGTACTGAAATTTCCAATGGAAGTTTCACTGGAATTTCCAATGAAATATTCAACTGAAAAATTAAAATGGAAGTTGAAGTTTCTACTAGTTTTTTATATATAAGTCTCTAATGTAATTTTATAATGGTAGTTTCACCAGAATATCCAATTGAAGTTTCACTATAATTTTCTAGGGATGTTTTACTGGAATTTTCAGTAGAAATTTCAATGGAATTTCCAGTAAAAGTTTAAACTAATTTTAAAATAAAAGTTGAAGTTTGAACTATAATTTTAAACTATAAGTTTCTACTATAATATTAAAATTTAGGTTTCATTTGAATTTATAGTGTAAGTTTTAGTGGAATTTTCATTTGGATTTGAAGTTACCATTGGATTTTTTCAGTGGAAGTCTCCACTGAAATATTCCTGTGATAGTTTCATTGGATTTTTCATTGAAATTTTCACTATAATATCTACTAAATGTTTAAATGGAAATATTTAATTGTAAGTTGAAGTTTTAACTAAAATTTTATAGGGGGAGTTTCCATTAGAAATTTTCTGTGTAATTTTCAATTGAAAATTTCCATTGGTTTCTTTTGAATTTTTCAATAATAGTTTCAACTAGAAGTTTCCAATGGAAATTCTGGAATTTTGAAATTGAAGGTTTTTTTGGATTTTTTCCATTGGTTTTTTCCACTTTATTTTTTCATTAAAATTTTCCACTGGAAGTTTTCAATGAAATTTGTCACAGAAATTTTCTAGTGAATGTTTCGACTAGAATTTTTCAGTAGATGTTTCAACTAGAATTTTATAGAGGATGTTGAACTTTTCATTGAAATTTTTATTACAGATATTATCATTTTTACTATAATTTTTCATTAATTTTTTTCACATGTAGTGTTTTTTTAACAATTTAATATTTTATATGAATTTTTATTAAAAAAATCTCGCAGAATTTTTCTCTATAAAATTTTGGTGGAATTTTCAAGTAGAAATTTGCAATGAAATTTTATAGTGAAAATTTTTAGATGATGATTTATAGTGGAATTTTATACTATGAAATTGTAGTAAAATTTTATGATATATATTTTTAAAATTTATTTAATGGATTTTTTACACCATTCAAATCCAATTTTCTAGTATAAATTTCCAAGGAAATTTTTATTATAAAATTTCAATAAAATTTTATAGACGATTTTTCTATTTTAAAATATTTTTCTAAATTGAATTTTATTTTTTAAATATATTGATATGTTTTTTAAGTCATTATAAACTAATACTTATTTTTAATTATGTGGAAATATTTTCTATATGGATAATAATTTTTTTAAAATTTTATAACAATTTTAAAACGGTCTTTTTCAAAGTAATTTTTTCCTTTTTTTGAATTGAGTATGAAATTATTATTTTTTATTATTAAATATTTTTTTCTATATGGTTTTATAAAATTAATATGTAATGATCTTCATAGAAAATATTTTCTACACTAATAAAAAATTTATTAAATTTTTAAAAGATTTTTTTAATTTTTTCTTATTTTTATGAATTAAATTACGAAATATTTTTTAGTGTATTATTAAAAATTAGAAAACATTTAAATTTTTCAAAAATTAATAGTTAACTATAAGTATAAAAAATATTTACCATATAGATAAAAAAGTTATTAATTTTTTTTATGTTTCACAATTTATTACATGTTTTACTTGTTTTTTAAGTGTAATACACCGATATGTTGATTAGGGTATAACCAGGGTTTTCAAAAATATATATCAATTCCAATTTTTTATTTATTTTCAATCAAATTTTTAATTTTTTTAGTAGATGTGGTATAATCTCCCATATACTAGATATTCTCATAAAGCAAGTTAACCAGAGATATTTGTTGTCCGAGTAATATGGGAAAAAAATTGAAGCCCTATGATTCATTCATTGATAGAAGAAACGCAAAATTTATCCTTAAGTTATAAGTATTCCAAGGAATATAATACACTCTAATATATTAAAATTTCTTAATCAAAACAAAAATAAAGAAGGCAACCTGCCTCACTGAATGTGCAAACCATAAAGCATAATATAGAGGTAGGATATTCAAACACTCTCTAGAAGGCCAATATACAATAACCTAATGAAAATACCCCAATCACCCCCTATGTACAGATGAGAATCCTCTCCAGTAGAGTATTTTATTTAAAGCTTCAAGAACCACCAGGTTGTTTGCATGCCAATTTTTTTTACAACCTTTGGATTTTAAAAAACCATCTCCTACTTTTTTTTTGTAATTGGAATTTTTTCCTTTAGATGATAAAGGAGTATACCTCAATTTATTACCAAAAAAGATTTTTATATTTTCAAAAAAATAACAAAATATTTTTTTTAAAATTAATGAAATATTTATCACTGATTTTTTTAGTGTACAGTTAAATACTAAATATTAAATACTTTTAAAAGATATTTTATCATCATACTTCAAATAAATTAATTTTTAATTAAATTTATGAAAATATTTGAAAACATATTTTAAAAATATCAAAATTTAAATTAGTTAAAATATTGGTAAATTTTCCATCTATAAGTAATATTATTTATATTTATAATTAAATAGAATTTATTTTATTTTCAAAAATAATATTATATATTTACATTTAAATGAAAAAAATGTAACTTAATTAATAAAAATAGTGAAAAGACTTAAAAAATTAAAATCATTGAAAAAATTATTATATATATATATATATATATATTTTAAAATTTAATTCATAAAAAATTGATATTATGATTATGCAAGAAATATTTTTTTTATGATTTAACTAAAAACATTAACATAAATAATAAAAAAAAATAAAAATATCAATTCAATAAGAAAATTTTATTGAAATATTTCACTAGAAAATTCTTATGAGGAATTACAATTAATATTTTCATTAAAAATTGATTGATTCTGTCAAAACTTACATTGGAAAAATTCATTGGATACTTTAAAAAGAAAATTATAGTAGAAAAATATCAAGAAAATATCACTGATTTACATAAAACCTTTCACTCTAAAAAGTTTACTATAATATATTAGTATAAATCCATACTAAAAAATCACAAGAAAAAATTCCACTGTAAAATTTGAGTGAAATAATATAAGTGAAAAATACACATTCATTTACTAATGAAAAATATTATTGAAAAATTATGTGAAATAATCCATTATAATATATTAGTGTAATATTTCCAATATAATATTCCAGTGGAAACATACACTGAATAATTCCATCATATACTTTCAATGAATAATTCCCATTTAAAGAATACTTTAAAATAGAGAAATAGTCTTTAAAATTTTATTGGAATTTTACAATGAAAATTTCCATTGTAAATTTATATTAAAAATTGTATTCATAATCTATATTGAAAATTTTATTTAATAAATTATGTAAAGAATTATATCATAATGTTTCACTATAATTTAATTGTAGAAAATTACACTAGAAAATTAAACCTAAAAATTTACACAAAAAATATCATTGAAAAATTATACTAGAAAAATTTAGTCAAAATATGTATTAGAAAATTAAACTATATTTTTTGAATGAAAATTAAAATGAAATATTACATTGAAAAAACACACAATATTTGAAAATTTATTTTTAAAAATTATAGTGAAATGATAATATTTCTAATAGAAAATTTCAGTGGAAACTTCTACCAAGAAATTCCTGTGTAAACTTCAACTTTTTATAAAAGTTATATTTTAAATTTCCATTTGAAAATTCTATTTGAAACTTACAATATAAAATTCTAGTGCCGATTACCATTGAAAAATTCTAGTTGAATCTTCCATTAAAAAATTCAGTTTAAAATTTCTAATGGAAAATACCAATGGAAACTTCCACTAGAAAACTCAAGTGTAAAATTTAATTAGAAAATTTTAGTTAAAACTTCCACTATAAAATTATAGTTAAAATATATTAATGAAAATTATTGTGAAAACTCCCATAATAAAATTCAAGTGTAAAATTACACTATAAAATACCATTTGAAACTTCTAAAATTCCACTAAAAATTTCCACCTGAAAATTTCAATGGAAAACTCCAATGAAAACCCTCAATGGAAAATTCCAGTGTTAAATTATATTGGAAAATTACAATTTAAATATCCACAGTGAAATTACATTTGAAACTTTTAATGTAAAATTATTGTGAAAACTTCCACATAAAAATTACAATGTCAAATTCCACTGGAAAATTATAGTTGGAACTTTCATTGGAAAATTCAAGTTGAAAAATACATTGGAGAATTCTAGTGGAAAATTTAACATCCACTGGATAATTCATATTGAAATTTCCTCTGAAAAATATAGTTTAAAATTCTAATAAAAAATTCTAGTCAAAACTTGTACTAATATTCAATGGAAACTTTCATTGTGAAATTAAAGTATATAACCATAAGTAATATTTTTATTTAAAATTTCAATGATTAAATAGGAAAATTTAAGTCAAAAACTAAAATTAAAAACTATAATTCAATTGTAAAGTTCTAGTTGAAATATACAATGAAAAATTCCAATGAAAAATTTTATTGGAAAATTCTATTTGAAAATATCAGTGGAAAAATCAAGTAGAAAATTTTGTAGAAAAATTCAAATTGATGCTTCCATTATAAATATTCAATTTAAGTATAATATTATAAATTTATAATGAAAAATTCCACTAAAAATTCCACTAAAAATTCTCTCATATAAAATTTTAATCGGAAATTACAGTATAATATTCCAATGAAATTCCATAATGGAAAATGAAATACAAAATAATTGAAAATCCAATTGAAAATTTATATTATGATTATCTTATGTAAAATTTAAATGAATTTAAAGTTTCAATTTTGATTTAATACTACAATAATTTTTGAATTTTAAATTGACATTTTAAGTGAAATTTTAAACCAAAATTTATTATTGTAATTTTTATTGTTACTTTATTTATAGTTTTTCAATAAAAATTTATAGTGGAATTTTGGAGAAAAATTCTTCTAAATTTTTTTCATGAATATTTTTAGTAAAAATTCTCTATTTATTTTTATTTCTTATAAAAATGTTTTTATCCTTTTATAAAAACACAATTTTTTATAATTTTGTAAAAAATATATTTTACAATGAATAATAAAATTGTTATAAATATTAAAATTAAATTTTAATTTTTTTTAAAGAAATAATAATATTGTATATTTATAAAAATTGTTTTTTCCTCTCATAAAATCATAATTATTTATACTTGTGAACAAATAGTATTTTTAAGACGATTAATAAAACTATAATAAATTATATTTTTTAATGGTTTTCAAATAAATAATAAATTTCTATGTTTGAAAAATAATTTTAATTTCTTTATATTCTTAAAAAATAATTTTATTTGTGTTTACATAAAATAATAACAATTAAATAATTTCAAGATTCATTTCATTAAAAAATATAATAATTTTTTATAAATTTTAAATGAAAAAATTATATGCATTTATAAATACTACTAATTTCTGAAAGACAAATTAAAAATTATTAATTTTTTTTAAATGAGTAAAAAATAATATTTTTTAACATAAACTATTTTTTTATTTTTAAATTTGAAAAATGTTATTTTTTTTAAAATTTAATAAATTATTTATCACAATATCTTTTTTTGGACACTGAAAATTTTCTTTATAGGACCAAAATCCCCTTTAATATTTCTCCTTCTTTGATCTCAATGTGTGTAAAAATTCCAAGTGTCATCGTCTCACACTATTACCAGATTCTCCCATATTTGGGGCAACTAGGGATGATAAAAAGCACATGTGAACCTCCAAAAATCATCCCATCATCCCCTAAAAGTGACCATAGTGTTGAACCAATTATTTCAAGATCTTCATTGATATGAGGTCAAGGAAGGGATCATGGATCACTATTTATAGTGGCATATCGAAGCAAGGTATACGATGGTTGGGCCTGGAATAAGGGTAGGGGTTATGGGATTCCCTTTTCAAATCACTTGTTGTCTAATAGAGCATGGGTTTGGGTGGTCAATAACAGATCAAGGGTAGGGGTCATGGGTATCCATCTAAAAACTGACTATTTAATGAAAACCAATCACCATCTACCGGGGCATGGTCTGTGGTGGCTAGTAATAGAGTCAGGGTGGGGGTTGTGGGCCACTATCTATAAATAAATCATTGTATGAAAATTGGTCATTGTCTACCAGAGCATGGAGTGGAGTGGCTGATCATGGTATAAGGGAGGGGGAGTAGTTATTTTCTAGAGTAGAGAGTAGGGACTAGGGTGGATGTGCGTGGAAGATGAATGTGCAAATTGGATTTATTATATCATAGAAAGATATCTATCTATTTTTCTTTCTTTCATTTCAATGAAAATTATTCCATTGGTTTTTGAAAGGAATCTAAATTAACTTGTTTCAAGGAAGTGGAGGTTCCACATTTTTTTCGGTGTACCAAACATAAATTTTTCCTATTTCCCTTCCCCAATCATTGTTTTTATCCCACCAAACAAAGAATTAGGTCCCCTGGTAAATAAATAATATCTTTATATGGAAATGGAATTACCAACCATTCTCACTAAATAGAATTTACCCGCACCCCAATCTATGTATGATGGCTCAACAAGGGATGATCACTAATATCTTGAGCACATATAATAATAATCCATGTCTTGAAGGGTTTTTTATGGGAGAATTCTTGGCCAAAAATAGTAAAAACAATATTCCAAAACTGATTTATGGTAAAATATCATTCCATTAACATTATACTGAATAAAATAAATGAATAACGAGTAACTTTTCTCTCTTAAATAAAATATATTCAAGTTCCTTGACATGATCTTGATAGAGATCATTTAGAAGCATCTAAGAGACTCCTTCTTCTTAGGGTATCTAAAGGTTGTGTGTATATCCCAATGCTTGGGAAGGATTCTATCTTCCACGTAGTTTTTAGAGAGATAAAAATAGATAGAGAAGGGGGAGGGGATAGAGATTTCTGTTATTGAATCACATTGTCACACCCATATCCACAAAAATTGATCATATTTATATAAAACATCCAATGAAACTCCATGGAAACTAAATGTTTCTTAAATATTTGACTATCAATAATAAATTTCGTAAATGTTTCATGATGTTAAACCATTTAAAAATGTAAAATCATTTATGGTGATCAATTTTTTAACATTTAAAAAATTGGATAAGATGTTAAAACGTCCCAAACAATCATTACATAATGTTAAAACCGAACATGATAACTTATATTAGGAGAAATAATAAATATACATGCATTATCACATAATATATAACCTTCTATGGATCAAATTACAACATAGTGGCATTAAATTTCATAAAATTTATCCAAGATCATTTATTTTCACGAGATGTTATATCATATATAAAAACTTTTAAAAATACACCAAATAAGTTTTTAGATATCCTCCAAAACACTTTTGTGGTAACTCTCAATGTTTTATGTAAAAAATTTATAGAATAAAACTTAATCATCATTCACACAACCACTAAACAATTTATAAATTCTCTAATTTATAATTTCAAGTAAATAGAATCCTCTAGAAAAGTATCAATACTACTCAAGCTATAAAGGGATCTGAAATGATCTTTATCAAACATATATATATATATATATATGTATACCTATTTTTACTGAATATATAATACATAAGTATACATAATTATATAATCCTTTTTCATATATAGAGAGAAATAATGCGACAGGGATAATTTCAATCCCATAGAACTGGCTTATACATTATCAATTCTTCTAGTATAGATTGACCAAATAGATAAATGCATTACATGTAATTCAATGAAATGGATGAGTAAATCACATTCACCTCACCCAAATAGATAAAAACACCACATTTACATTACATAGGAATGGCCATACACTTCCCTAGTGTATCTCAATTGAGGTCCCTAATGTTATACTCACCATAAGAGAGGAAAAATCCAATCTTTATTAAAACATAACTAATGAATTGATCAGAAACATACCTAACCAACCCTTTATTATCTAAATTTCAAGGATAATGTAAAAATTAAATAAAAATAAAAATTTAATCATTGTAGTAATCTTATCAACCTTAAGTATGAAGATTCAATATGAAACATTCACCCTTAGTATATCAAATACATGGTGTATATCACTCCATGTGGCATACATAGTGGGTCATCCAATGCACAAAATTCCTTTTGGGCCTCATGAGTGAATTTCATATCTCTATATGAAATCCAACCCATGGGGTTATCACAAAATATAATACTTCATAATGAACATCGATTAGAGATAACTCAAAGTCATACTCTGAGTGTTCAATTATCATTTCACTTCATGAATATATATATCCAATGTCAAAGAATGATAAAGTGGAGAATTCCTTTTTGTAAGACCTGATATATTTTATATTCTTAACATATTTTAAAAACACTTAAAAAAATACATAAGAACCTATATAATCATATATTATATGACATAAAACTAGATAGACCTTCTATTTTCTATACTTTTTAGGTTTTATTGAAGTCATTAAATCTCTATATAATTCATGACACATCTCTATGCGACCATATGATAAATACTATCATTAAACTCCTTTAATGGGTAAAATATATGAAGAAATATTGTTTGAATAATGGTGATATCATATTCATAATCCTCATGATCAACTCCTTGAATATAATATTTAAACTTCTTTACTTCACAAAATTCAATGTTATGATATTAATAACTTCTGTTATCTACTTAGAAATATTTCTAAGTTTATCAATATTATCTTGGAAGCATTACTTTGAAACTTTTATTTGAGGTCATTTTCTTAATATATCAATTATACCTCCTTACATTAAGAGTTTACTTTACCAATATATCTTAAAATCTTTTATATTATAAAATGAATTTCACTTTGATTAGTTTAGTATTATAATGACCATCAAATTTTAAAGTAAAAAATTTTATGTTAATTTGGATTTAAATTATTTTATATTGTTTGATTAATGATGTTTTCAATTAGTGTTATGGGTTGGTAGGATTTTTGGAAGGGGGTAATCATGGCCTTGGTAGTAGAAAAATACAATGGAGGGAATTAGGTACCCTATAATCAATATAACCCAGATACCCAAAAAGTACCCAGAATACACCATCAAAACACCTCAGGTACCCAACCTAATTTCTACAGGCTAGTGTAAATATATAGGGATATATAAGTTATATATAGAATATGGGTTTATCAATTAATATGAAAAAATGATATTGAGTTCATTCCCATATGTGGCTCGACCCACTGGAAGCACTGATCGTGTTGAGTGTACATACAATCCCTAAAAGGAATCAGGTGAGTAATAAAACAAGGCTAAATGAATACATGACATGATATAAACATCCATCATATATATAAAAGACCAAAAAATAACTATATAATCTATAAGTATGTGATCCGAGATAAAAATCCAAAATATACATAAATTATTATCAAAACATGTCCCAAGGGACCTAAAAGGGGAATGTCACATGTGTAGAGATCCACTAAAACCTCTTAGGATAGTCACTCAATATCCACTCCATGTGATCAATAAAAACATAAAAAGACACCACCCGAGCCATCCTTGTAAAAATATATCACATTCTTGGGTTCCTTTCCTTTACTTTTATTATGTATAAAAGTGTCTTCCCACATCCTAAAGGGGTCAATATAGGGTGTGAGTATATCATAACCCGTTGGTGGTCACCACTCATCCCTAACATCCTTTAATAAAAAAGATTGTATATAATAACAATACAGGGATAAATAGAATAATAATTTCAAATAAACAAAATGATTTAAAAATTATTTTAACATATATATCAATAATATAAATAAACTCCCTATACCGGGAGAGTCCATAACTGGAATACCTACTTTGAGTTATATACCAAAATCTAAAATGTAAAACTAGATAATTATAAAAAAAAGTAGCACAAATGACTAAAAATATTTCACTCATGTACATATATTCACCCACACATATATGCATATGTGTGGATACCATGTCAAGGCCTAGTGTCCCATATTAAGGAAATGAGATCATGTAAACATAGTCAGGGCACTCTCACAGCCTGTCCCTTTGTGATTAGGGGAAAGGGTATACTAAATCAAGGTGTTATAAAACCAACCCAAAACATCCACCTATTAATTAATATATAGATATATTCTCAATATCATATAAAATTATATATATATATATATATATATTCTATAACATGAATAACATGGATAACATGTTAAATGGAATACTATACAATATGCTCAACAATCAAAGCATATAACACAAGCTAATGATATACTTAAAACATAATGCATAAAAATAGACCAATTGTTTACCCTTTTATCACACCTCACTAACCTAGAATAAACATGAATTAATAACAATCATGCTAAGATAATACAAAATAAGGCTTATACAATATCAAATTGTGGGCATGGCATACCAACAAGTGAAGGTTAGATATAATTATTCTAAGTATTTATTTTATTTTAAAAATAATATGGGAAAAAAATTTATTATCTAATTTTTTTTATTTCCATATAGTTCAATTTTCCCCAAACCATTATTAGTCTAACTATCCATGAGTATAAGAGGAATTAGGTGTTCACCTACTAAAAAAATGAATAACTCATTGAAGTACTAGGAGAATAGAATATCACACCAATTTATTACTTAGACCAACCTAAGATAATAGAAATTTAGGGCCTTATCTTCTTCCATAAGAGAAGAGGAATTCCAAAAGCTAAAACCAATGTAATTACCATTTATTTATAAGTGATTACTCTCATAGAATCCCGAATTTAAGGAAACAAGAAGATTTGATAAGATTCCCAAGACCTAGATTTATGATTGATTTATTTACACCAATTTCTATTAAGAAATAAGAAAAATTGAAATACCAGAGGAGAACCATTTAATTACCTTGCTAAGGATGAGTATTTATAACCAATTAGAGGAAATATGGTCAAGGATTGAGGTCTTATCTTCCAAGTATGAGTGGGATAGGATAATGAGCATGATAGAGTCTCACATAGCTAAGTATATGGGAAAATGAAAATCCAATAATTTTTACAAAATAAATTTTGATTTAAAAAGACTAAAATACCATTTTCTTAAAGGATTTTCCTAGGTGTATCTTGGGTAGCTAGTGCAAGGAAAAAATGTACCTAATGGATTCAATTGAAGCCACACACCCATCTATACCCTACCAGGTACCCGATTCCATATTGCACCTCTCCACTTATTTTTTCCATCCCAAATCTCTTTATAAACTCAGTAACTCCCCTTTAACTCAAATTTTCATCTGAAAAAGAATGAGTTAACTAGAATTAAAAGAAATACCAACCCATAGTGGTCAGGTCCATTAAAACCTCCCCAATAATAGTCTTTTCATCCCTAATAAGGTTAAACCCACATCTTGATGGAATGTGTTTGTCCAAAAAGCATTCACTTTAAATTTATACTCCCATGTTTTATCTTGGAGCTTCCCATATTTCCATTCAACCTATAGAATAAGTGTCATTTTTATCTATAATACCTTCTGAATCTAATCAAAAATATATATAAGATTTTCTACATAGGAAACATCTTCTAAAAAATCAATATCATTATACTGAATCACACGTGAAGGTTTAGGTATATAATTTATCATCCAAGAAACATTGAAATTATTATATATTCTATTGAATTTTGGTGTTAGAGTGAGATAATAAACCGTTCCTCTAAATTTTCTCGAAATCTATAAAGGCTTATTGAATCTTGAGGTTAGTTTCCCTTTTTTTCCTATCTATCAATGACCCAATCTTAGTGAAACCTCCAAAAAACATGCTCACCCACCTTGAATTAAAAGGGTTACCTTCGATGATCAGTATAATACTTTTACCAAATTTGAGGATTTAAAATCCATTTTTGAATTAGTTTCACCTATTTTATTATCTTTTTAGTCATATTAGGTTCGATCATGGAGTATTCACCCATTTCAGTCCAAAAAATTGGAGAATGACAAGGTCAACCATAGATATATTTGTACAGGGATATCTGAATCAAATATTTGTAGTTTTTATATAATAATTCTACCAAGTATATTTGATCCTTACATAATCCAAAAAATATAAAATATCATCTCAAATCATATCCTCAAGAACTGGGTATTGCTCACTAAGATTGTCAGTCAGTTTGAGGATGAAAAGTTGCACTCAATTTTATATGTGAACCCAAAGCTCACTAAACCCCTTTACATAATTGAGATACAAACCATATAACCCTTTCATAGATGATAAATACAGGTGAAATATGAATCTTAACAACCCATATGACATATAGATTCCCAAAATCATCAATCAAAGAATCCAATTTGATAGGAAAAAGTGAGGTGTCTTGGTTAGATGATCCATGATCACCCATATTATATCACATCCTCTTGAATATTTAGCCAAGATAGTCATGAAATACATCATAATATCATTATATTTTGACACTATTATAGAGATTGGATGAAGAGTACCTATAGTTTACTAATTATTTTCCTTTACCTACTGATAGGTGAGGTATTGTGTGACGAACCCTACGATATCATTCTTCACGTACTACAAAAAATGCACCTGTTAGAAGGAGTTATTTTTGTGATTAGAGGGAGTTATAACTTCCTCTAAATACATTAGTGGTGGTTACTCATAATCACCACTAATGGTCCCACCCCATATTGTTAGTGGAGGTTCTCATAAACTGCTAGTAAGGTAAGCCTGGATTAGGGACAATTAAATTGTAGGGGGTTTAAAACCCCTATAATTTCACCATATAATCTCAATTTAGAGGGGGTTTTAACCCCCAATATTTTTTTACCAATTTAAAGGCAATTAAAAACCACCTCTAACTGAGTTATATGTCCCACATTAGAGGTAGTTTTGGAAACCACCTCTATTTGAGAATGAATTAGAGGGGGTTAAACCCCCTCTAATTGATCAACACATTTGTGGCGGTTTCAAAATTGAATTTAATATTTTTTTAAATATATTTAAAACTCTGGGATTTCTCCCATTACCCTTTAAATTGTGACCCCCTCCCTCCTGTTCAATATTCCCTATGTCATATAGCCCCCCTCTCGTACCTCACTATTCTGCTCCCTCCAATTCCCCGTGGCTTCCCCCAACTCCCTCCCATTTCGAGAAAATACATGTGGGCCTATCCACTAAGAATAGTCCAATCAACCCATTCCGTCGCACCCCATGAGTAAAATTCTCCACCCATGGGTTTCGAACACATGATATCTAAAATAACTTATATATACTTTACCACCATGGAAAATGAATTTCAATAATATAATTACAAATTATTATACTTATATATATTATGAATCTTTTTTAAATAAATATTATTTGAATAATTACTTAAATAAATATAAATATATAACCTATTTATATTTATATAAATTAATATATACATTTTTATATTATGTATTTATGTATTTATATTATAATATATTTATATTATATTCAATTTATACATTTATGTAGACTATATATTTTATATGTGTATTTATATACATTTTAGTAAATATATTTTATAATTTTATTTATGTTATTATACACACACACATATATATTTATAAATATGTTTATGTAAATTTTTTATATACTTAAATACATATATATATATACACATGTTTATTTATAATATATATATATATATATATAATTATTTATTTAATATATTTATATAATGCCATTAAAAATATATTTATATAATGTATTTCCATACATATATTAATTATTATGTACATTAATATATATTTATTTGTATAAATTGTATAATATTATATTTAATTAATATATAATTAATATTATATGAAATACATATATATGAAATACAATTTATACAAATATTTTATATGAAATACAATTTACACAAATATTTTATATGAAATACAATTTATAAAAGTATTTATATAATTTTATATGAAATGAAATTTTATATTATATATAATTAATATGTATATTATAATCAGAAGGTTCAGGAGGTAGGCAAGCCTCCTAAAAAATTTATTAGAAAAATAAAGGTAGCAACAGAGACGTTACAAACAGGCTTTACAAAGATGGGTATTCAAATCACCACGTGCATCCACTTTAACAAAAGATGAACAAAAATTTAGAGTCACAAAAGACCATCTTGAGCTAATCTCCATAACAAACCTCTTGGAGAGAGCATAAAAAACTTTATTTTCTTCCCTATAGACATGTGTAACATTAAGGAAAAAACATTCAACAAGATTAATACAATCAATCTAGGGAGGAAACATTGTCCAAGGAATATTCTTGGAACACACTTCAAGAATGTCAACTATTGAACTTGAGCCAAAATCCAACAAGTGGAATTACCAACCATAATGGAAAACATACTTGACCGCCTTTATCATCACCAATAGTTCAGCATCAAGTATATAACCATTCCCAATATAATGGTAAAATATGCCATTAACGAGGCCCTGATGAGTACAGAATATGCCACCACAAACCAAGGGCCCTAGTAAGTTGCCCCATCAACATTTACTTTTATCCTCCCATTGATAAGAGGGATCTATCTGATAGAGTTTTTCACCAAATGTTTCTTAGTCATGAAATTAACACTAATAGTTATTATGATAACTATGTAAAAGAAATCATTCTTTATAGAATCAATTTATATTTCAGATGTAGCCATAACTTCTCCATGAATTGCAGTAACTCCAGCATGAAAATATGGAAAATGATCATCAAAGGCTATAAAATTCCTTACCTTCCAAACATAAGAGGCAATAGTCGCAATAGTATCCAACAAAAAATCATGTTCCTGATCATTGTAATCCACATAGTAAATGGATAACATCAACGCATCAAAGCTCCCTCACTCAAGTGTACAAAAAATGTCTTGCACATAAAGCCATAACGTACTAGTAAAACTGTAGTTGATGAATAAATGTTCAAAATAATCCCTATCTTGTAGAAAAAGATAACTGGTAGAGTTAATATTAACCTCTATATGTTGAATCATCCCATGCAATAGAAATATCTTCTTCTATATTTTCCATAAGAGAAGGAAAGACTCTTGTGAAATGAAGGAATTATCAAAGCCCCTCAACCATGAAGGTACCATGATAGAAAGATCATAATAAAACCTATACAAATCTATGGTAGTGAAGATAACATTCATACCAGGTGTGCATAAAAGAGTTTCATGATCTATATATTCATATCTTCCAAGATCCAAACTATGCTAAGATGGAAGAAATTCATGCATATTACCAGAGGATTGAAAATCATAAATTGAGACATTTCTCTTCAAACTAGGAATAAAAACTTCTTCATTAATTTGTTTTGATATCCATGGAGTACCTTATAAATTTAAAGGATATTACTTACAAAACACCCACCTTGAAAAAATAATTAAATCTTGAAAATCCTTCTTAATTATTGGCAAAGCATAGGAGGTAATATTTACCAAATATCTAATTTTTAGTTTGGTAAAAAATCTAGTGTCAAGGAACTCCAATGAAGGGTCATCAGAGAAAACCATAATCTAGGTTAATTTTTTAATAAATGTGTCATTGAAAAGCCTATGATATTTGATTCCCATTCCTCCCATATCTATAGGTCTTATATAATATTTCCAAGAAACTGTAACTAACTTTCTTTCATGTATTAATCTAGTCCAAATAAAATTATGAACCATGACCTCCAACTCCTTGATGATCATTTTAGGCCATCTATATAAAGAGAAGGCATAAAAATCATAGAGTTTATCACATAATTGGCCAAAAAAACTCTACTTACATGGTACATAGTTTTTTCTTTTCAAGTTTCCATTTTATCGATAATTTTGGAGTATAAAACCTCTATATGAAATCTTCTCACCTTTTCCCAGAAGAGTGGGACCCCAAGATAAATAAAAATGTAATGACCCTATCTTGAAACCAAGATCCCTAGACACTCTATTTTTCTTGATGATTGGTACATCCTCTCCAAACATCACCGAAGACTTTTTACAACTAATAACCCATCCTAAAACTTCTTTACAATTCCCAAAAATGACTTTAATGAGTGAGATAGTCTTTATATTATTTCTACCAAATAGAAAAATATCATTTTCATATAGTATATATAAGGGTATAAAGAATCCCCTTCCAAACCAAATCTATTTATAAAGTCTATCATGAACAACATCATTAAGGAAATGACTCAAATAATCCTCAATAATAGAAAAAATATTCCTAGATATCATATCCACTTTCCTTTCCCCTCTAGAACATTGAAATAATCTCCTTAGGTATCCATTAACAAGAATAGAAAGCCTATCACTCTTAAGGGTAAAATTGAACAATTTCATGAAATTAGAAGAAAATCTATGCATTCTCAGAATAGAAAACAAAATGTTAAACTTTATTGTGTCAAAATTCCTTAGATATGTAGATTTTCAAATACATATTACCATCATTTACCTATTTCCTCATGATATTGAAACACTCTAAAGTAGTATAAAGGAAATTCTAGATACTCCTACCAAGAAAATAATTATAGTAGTTTTCTATGATAGAGCCCTTGGAAATCCCTCCCAATCTGAAAGTCATGATTTTACTTATTACTTTTGGAATTTAATTCCCAATATCAATAGGCATGGATTCCTTAATATCCAGATCATTATAATTTTTGGGAATCAAAGCAATTAAATTAGAGGTCACATAAGGCATATATGAATGATTAAAAAATTCTCTCACAACATTAATAACATCATGGGGAATTAATTCCTAGTAAAAAATAAATAATTTGTTAGAAAAACCATCCGGTCCTACAACACTATCAATATTGAGACAAAAAGGTGATACCTTAATTTTATTTTCATTGGGTACCTCCACAAGTCTCATATTCTAAAGATCATAAATGTTAGGAGTAATATTGTTGATCAATTTTTGAATGTTATCATCCCCTTTGTCCATATATAATTACTCAAAATAATTGACCACAATATTTAAAATTTCATTCTCAGAACTAAATAAAATTCCATGAATATTAAGACCGGGGATAACTTTACTCTACTTCTTCTCCCTATGCATGCGGTGGAATAATTTAGAGTTCATATCTATCTTTTTAATCCACTTTACATTAACTGTATTCAAGAAATATTATCCTTAAGAGATAAAAAATCATAAAAATTTGAGAGGGATTTCATTTCCTCCCAAGAGGGAACCTCCAAAACATAATTTATATGTTGAAAATGAGCCAAATTATTCTCAACCTCTTTTATGTCCATATCAATCTTGGATAAAGAAGGGTTTATCCATTCGCTGAGCTTAAATTTTACATTTTTCATCTTTCTAGATAGTATTTGAAAGATCATTCCATTACGATCAACCTTCCAAGCATCCAAAAAAATTTCCCTATATCCATGAATGATAAGAAAATCATTATTTAACCTAAAAGGAGTATGAGATGATGTTGAATTCTCTAGAAAATACTAATAATCAAAAGATTATGATCATAGTGTAATTTATGAAGAGTGATACCTGATATCTTAATATCTTCATTCTTTTCATCCACATATACAAAGCATTTGTCAATTTTTTTTATCTTTTCTTCCATTAAGAGTGTACCCAATCCATGTGTAATCAACTCCAATAATAGGGACCTTAGAAAAATTATATTTATCAACACAGAAAGAGAACTCATAAGTAGCTGACCTACAAAAATTTCTTGTAAATTTTTAGGCCTTAAAACAACATTAAAAATCATACTAAGATCCAACTATGAAACATATTCTAAGAGATGCACTCCAAATTTGTCCAAAGAGCCCTTCTTATTGTATATAGATTAAAATCATAAACAAATGATATAGATAAATCAACACCATTCATTCCAACATAAGTTGAGAATAATTTTTTCATGATTACAAACCCAAAGAGGCTCCATATCACCTTGATATTGATTCTGAGAAATAAAGGAATAACCAATGGAAATCCATTTAAAAGCTTTCTTGTTATCAAATATTATCCTTGGCTCGACTAGACCAATGAACATGTGTTTTTTTGTCACAATAAAGTGCTTAAGGGCTGCGACCATGGTAGAATTCCCAAGAACATAGAAATTTCTGAAGAGGACCTACATTGATTAAGGTATCTAATCCTTGTTCTAGTCCCATCATAATGGTGTTTCCTTACTTAATCATCTTTCAATGCAACATTTTATTGATTCCATTTTCAAGTTCCCAAACCTCACCATCAACAGAGACAACATCACTCTGATTATGCACAGTTGAACCAAAATCCTCATAACCTTTATCTCAGGAAACACCACTCAGAGGATTATGCATATTAATTGAATGGATAAGATCCTGATTGAAACTAGCAAGAATATTCATTCTTATTATTTTATATAATAAAACCGGTAGAAATGGACCTTCTACATGAGTCGAAACAGCATGACCAGCAGGACATTAGGTCAGTAAGGATTTCGGGACACCTCATGGCCTTCGTGCCATCTCAAGGCCTTCAGGACCACCTGATTTGCAGTTTTATAGAGAGATTCTACATGGAACCACTTTAGAGAAAGAAAGAGCATGGAACATTCACTAGAGCAGGGATAAACGAACGTTGGAAGAATGAGAGGGTATGTAATTTTCCATCGGTACCACGCCTGTACACCTTTACACATGGACATGCTAGCCGAACAGTCCTGCAAAGGTGGAGAGCTGATCATGATGCAGATGCTGGGGAGGATTAGTTTCAAGTAGTTATAGTTTGTATGATTTCCTTAAGACCTAAGAGTCATGTAATGTCTCCAAGCCTAAAAGAAATGTAATTCCTAATCTTACGGGCTATGTAAGGGTTCCCCCTCATCCCTTAAAAGGGGGGTTATCAGAAAATTAACAAAAAGAAGTCCTTCGGGCCATTCAGCAGCAGGGACAAAGAACAGGTTCCTTCATGTAAACGTCTACACTGCTTCCCTCAACTAGAGTATGTGATTAAACAATGATAGGGACCCTGTCTCCAATATCACCAGTAGTTGAAAAGATCATAGTGAGTATGACTGCAACATCAATAGTGGCTACAAAAATAATAGAAAGAATCAAATCATTTGGATCCTTACCCGAAGGAAGAAAACTAGAATGCACACCTACATCATTTAGAGGGATAACATCTATTTAAAGACCAACAAACCCATCAATACATATATTTATTATTATGTACATTAATATATATGTATTTCAATTAATATAATTTTATAGTATTGTATACATTAATATATATTTAGTTTTATAAATTTTATATCATATAATATTAATTATATGTAATATAAAAGCATAAACATATTATTTAAAATATATTTATTACTATTATAATATAAATTTTAAAAACTACAATATTGGGTTTTTATATTCTATGTTTTTAAAATAAAATATATATTTCTATATATTTATATAATATGTTTATTCTTTTATATTATATATAATTAATATTATATGAAATAAAATTTATAAAAATAAATATACATAAATTTTCATAATATTATTCAATTATATTTACGTATACATATAAATAAAATTTAATACAATCATATAAATATTTTACATAATATGTTTAAATAATGTATTTAAATACATTTATATATGGTGTTTTAATTATATATATATATATATATATTTTGGAATTTGGTTTTTTAAACTACAGGGGTTCACAATACCCTCAATCTCTTAAATTATAGGGGGTTTTGAATCCACACTAATTTAATACATTATATGGGGTTGTGAACCATCACTAATCTCATTGATTAATGGTAGTTATGAACCCCATCTATTTTCTTAAATCACAGGGGGGTCAAAACCCACTCTAAAATCCAACTGTATATTAAAAAAATAATGTTAAAAAAGTTAGAGGGGGGTTCAAAACCCCTTCTAATTTAAGAAATTAGAGGGGGGTTTATAACCCCCACTAAATTAAATGATTATAGAGGGTTGCACAAAACCCCCTATAATTTATACAAAAAATAAAATTTGAGGGTATTTATAATCCCCTCTAAATTCAATGATTAGAGGGGGTTGCACATAAACCCCTATAATTATAAATAAAATTAATTTAGAGGGGGTTTTTTCATAACACCCTCTAAATAACCACATCTAATCTGCTATTTTTTTGTAGTGATGTCAAGTCACCAGAGATGGTGATGAACATTATGATACATCTTCTTAATTAATAGATAAATATCATAATTAGAGGAATAATATTCTTTACTTAACTCCCTTGACATGCTAGTTGGGATAAAAAAATCCATGGATATAGAGGAAATATTCATAATCTTGGAACCAACCATCAAGGATCTCCCCATAATCCATTTTATATCAAATAATGATATATTCATAATCTTATATAAGATTCCTTGACAGACTCTACAATTGATAATGTAAGGGTAGTGTCATATAAATACATACCATTAAGATCCTCACTCTTTTTCTGGACAAATTTTAGCAAAGTGACACATTAATCACTATTCATCATTCGATTCTTAGACCCATTGTGGGTTAATATTCCCACTAAATCATTGATAACCACACTTCCTTTTTTAGGTGAATATTAAACATAGAAGTAATAATATTATAGATAATATACCCAGTGATATTTCCCAATATTCAAATATCATTTTAAAAATATATATTTATGGATCATATGATCTGTAAATACCTTAATGTTTTTTTTCTAAATAGGTAATTCCTCAAAAACTTTAATACATAAATGATTGTAAACAAATCCAAATTATGGGTAGGGTAGTTTTTTTTTCTGTTGAATATTATTTTTTGGAACCATAATCCACTACCTGATGGTCCTGTGTAAGGATACAACCAAGGTCAACTAAATAGGCATCACAAAACACTTAAAACCATTCAATCTACCAATGATATATAAGATTTGGATTTATGGTAAACATTCTCTTCAACACTCTAAAGGTTTATTCACATCGGTTGGACTATATATAACACCCCAACATTGGATTTAGGTACTACTATATGCTCATTTTATTTCTTATTAATTTTATCAATCCCTACTTGTTTGGTTGTTTATAGTATCATTAGAGGGTTTTGGGGTTTGTGTTAAGGATCTAGGGAGATGTGGACCTAAACTTATATCCAATGAAGCTGTAGGTGGTCTACTGGCAAGCCGGTGAGGGTCACCAACTAGTCGATGGGATTGGTAGTGGATATAACATTATTATGTATCAAATATCTAGTCGATGGGCATCTATCAATTAATTGATAGGATGAAATTTCGCCACTTTATTTCTGTAGTGGACATATGCTAGCTTTCGGGATTTTATTTTCTATCTAGTTATATGGATCTAGGATGGATAGTTAAGGGTAGTATTATATTTTCACACCACTAAAACCCCCATTTATTTTCTTAATACAAATAACTCAATCCTAAATCAATTATTTTAAACTCATAGGATTCATTAGGATATATTTGGATCTTCAACCCATTTACTTGGTGTATTAAAGTCCTGATCAAAGTTGGGGACCTTTCTTGGAAATTCGATCTCTATTTTGGTCTTAGATCTCATTATTCTTATAATTCCTCTTGTTTATCTCTATAGAAAGACCCTAACAACAATGGGATATTGTTTTATTTGAGTTTATAATACTCTTCCTTTTAAAATCATCATGAAATTGAGTAGAATCATCCATATCTTTAATTCACTTAGTGGGTTGTTTAGAAATTTTAGTGGTAAGTGATTCATTTTGATTCCTTCATTAGAGAATGTGATAAATTAGAGATTATTGAATGAGAATTATTTATTTAGGATCCTTTCTTGATTACTATGATCCTAAGTTCTTATTTTTTATGTTTTAATATGCTTTTTTATATTAAAAGTATTTCAAGGTAGGTGGTTTCCTTATTTGACTTTATTCTACAAACCTTTATTTCTTTCTCTTTGAATTTGGTTTCTAAAATATTTATAAATAATGATTTATGGATTTATCTTGGAAATAGTTTTTAAATGGTTTCAAAAGGCATGATAAATGTTTTGATAAAAAGTGTTGGTTTTGGAAGTTTTTATGAAAATGAATTTATCCCTTGGTTTTGTTAACAAAAATGGTTTTAAAGCATGTTTTATGTTGTTCAAAAATAAAATTTTATTTGAATAATTTTGATATGGTAATCCCTATTATAATTAATGATGAGGCAGATATCCATCCTATGAGATAAAATCTTACCCCATAGACATATTTTTATAGGGTAATGTGTTCACCAAGTGGCCTAAATTTTGGTAGGAAATCACTCTTAGGAGTGAACTCTTACCCGTAGAACTATTCTGCTTAGGTAATGTGCACACCAAGTGGCCTTTCAATCACATGAACTATATAATGATCCTCATTGACCTATAAAAGAGTTATTTTGAGAGAAATAATTATCATATGTGATCTTTGAAATATATTTTTGAAATTTTTATGGTAATGATTTGAAAACCAGGTTTATTTTCATGTTTTACAAGTTATTAAAGGGACGATTTTCCATGTTTTATATTAAACTGTGTAAATTAAAACTCATTATTTACCTTTATTTTTAGATTAATTGGTTTATATTATAAAGTTTTCTTATAAAACACATGGTGAGGTCCTATTGTACTTGTTTTTCTCATACCTTATATACACCATTGGGTATATGTAGATCTTGTTTGGTCTGATGGAGGTAAAGGAAAGGCACCACATGGTGGTGGAAGGTTTTTTCATTAGTAGGGTGTGGGAGTATGAAGGTTACTCTATGTCACATAGAGTTGGTGTTTTTGTAGTACCTTGTTCCTTGGTTTGATTTCATGGTCTTTTGGTGACTTGTTTAGTCTTACCTTTGCATCTTTCCATTATGGACTTGAACTGGTATACCGAATTTTCCATTATTGATATAATTCTATTTATATTATATTTTATAAAAATCATTCCCAAATATATTTATTTATTCCCAAGAACTTTTCTCCAACTCATGGGTATTGAGAAATCCATTTAGGCCACGTTTTAGATAGGATTAGGTTGATCTTTGTTGGATAATCTAGTTTGATTTCTGAAAAATTAGTATCAAAGGGAGGTTTTTCAATTTGCATTATCAGTATGAATTTTGTGATGTCTTTTTAGATAAGAGAAAAGAATATAGAAATTTAATGGGTATGTTGTGAGTGATTACCTATCCATCTCTCATCATGATGGTCCTTAAGTTACCACATGTGATTAGAAAATGTGTCTCTTGGGATTTATAGTGTTTTAGTCCCATTCCTTATTTTTCCAAGACCCTTTATAATCCATACTGACTTTTATTTTTTCAATAATAATTGATTCCTATATATCATGTTCTTCAGGAGGGTACTGCCAATGATTCTCAGCAAATAAACCCTCAAGTTGATCTGAATCTGATTAAAGTAGTTGTGTGCATGGTCTGGGATATGGACCAAGGTGTGGATAATGAGTCACTTACCATGGGGTACTTAATAATTTTTTTTGAACCCAAGATAATTAATTAGTTGTGGGATTAGGTTGTATCTATAAGAGGAAAATTTCATGAGAGTATATCTCTATTTTTTGGGTTTGATTTTGTAAAAATAGTGTGTGAGATAAATTAAATTAATTTTAAATTTAGTTTTTCATATATCATCCTAACATCAGTTCATCCCTTTACCTTTAATATAACATCATAATTCCATTTAAAGTATCTTTTTTTAAAATACGTTTTTTAAAAAAAATATTTTTTAAAAAACGCCCAGGTTAAAAATATTTTTAAAATTGCCCCTCAAAGGCGGCAGGCGCGATGCCGCCTTTGCGTTTCGGGGCAAAGGCGGCATCGCGCCTGCCGCCTTTCGCCTTTATCCGAAAGGCGGCATCCGCGATGCCGCCTTCCCCCTAAAAAAATTTTAATTTTTTTTTTGAAATTTTTTATTTTTATTTTTATTGTTTTGTTTTGTTTATATATATATATATATATATATATATATATAAAACAAAAATTTTCAGCAGAATTTCTCTGCTACTAAATATCCAGCGGTACTGCCATTACAGCAGTCTGGATTCTGACAGAAACTCTCACCCAGACCTCCCTTTTATAAGATGCATTGCCCTGGAAATCATTCTGCATTTTCGATGTGGGATTCAGGTTCTCCCTTTCCTGCGCAGTACATTCTGCATTTCCGATGTGGGATTCTGTTTCAAGTGCGTGACTTTGAAAGACAATAAAATATAAACTATAAGACCAATATAAATGAAATTTTAAATATTGATTAAACATATAATTAATAGTTGAAATAAAAAAGAATTTCCTTAAAAATGATGATGCAAAATAATTTATAAGGTTTCAAAACCGCTTACCTGAAATTTAAAAAAGTTTCAAGTACGTAAATTTGAAAGACTATAAAATATAAAATATAAAACGAATATAATTGAAACTTTAAAGATTGATTAAAGATATAAGAAATAGTTTAAAACAAAAGGAATTTCATAAAAAAGGTTGATAGAAAATAATTTATAACCTCTCAAAACCGCTTACTTGAAATTTAAAAATGTTTCAAGCACGTGAATTTGAGTGACTATAAAATATAAACTATAGAACAAATATAATTGAAACTTTAAACATTGATTAAACATATAATAAATAGTTGAAAACAAGAGGAATTTCATAAAAAATGTTAATGGAAAATAATTTATAAGCTCTCAAAACCGCCTACTTGAAACTTAAAAACGCTTCAAATACGTAAATTTGAACGAGTATAATTATATAAGTAATAATTAATAAGTAATAAGTAATAATTATAATGAATAATAATAATTAATATTTATATAACTTATTAATAATTAATAACTAATTATTACTAATTACTAACTAATTAATTATAATTATTAATTATATTACCAATTAACTAAATAATTAGTATATATATAATAATTAATAAGTAATAAGTAATAATTATTAATTATTAATTATAATAAATAATAATAATAATTAATATTTATATTACCAATTACTAATTAATAATTAATAATTAATAATTACTAATTAATTACTAATAATTATAATGAATAATAATAATAATTAATTACTAATAATTACAAATTAATTATTAATTAATTACTAATAATTATAATGAATAATAATAATAATTAATATTTATATTACTAATGAACTAATTAATAATTAATTTGTAATTAGTTAATTAGTAATATAAATATTAATTATTAATTAGTTAATTAGTAATATAAATATTAATTATTATTATTTATTATAATTATAAGTAATTAATTAGTTAAATGGTAATATAAATATTAATTATTATTATTCATTATATATGTAATAATTAATAAATAATTATTAATTAGTTAATTATTAATTAGTTAATTAATAATTATTAATTAATTACTAATACTTATTAATTAATTACTAATAATGATTAATTAATAACTAATAATTATTAGTTAATTATTATTAGTTAATTATTAATTAGTTAATTAATAATTAATAATTAATTATTAATTAGTTAATTATTAGTAATTGTTAATTAGTTAATTATTAATTAATTATTAATTAGTTAATTATTAATTAATTACTAATAATTATTAATTAATTACTAATAATGATTAATTAATTATTAATTAGTTAATTATTAATAATTATTAATTAGTTAATTATTATTAATTACGAATTAATTATTAATTAGTTAATTATTAATTAGTTAATTATTAATTAATTACTAATAATTATTAATTAATTACTAATAATGATTAATTAATTACTAATTATTATTAGTTAATTATTATTAATTAACTAATTAATAATTAACTAATAAAAATTAACTAATAATTATTAGTAATAATTAGTAATATAAATATTAATTAACTAATTAATAATTAATTAATAATTATTAATTAACTAATTAATAATTAACTAATAATTATTATTAATTAATTATTAATTAACTAACTAATAATTAATTAACTAATTAATAATTATTAGTAATATAATTAATAATGATTAATTAATTATTAATTAATAATTATTAATGATTAATTAACTAATTTATAATTATTAATTAACTAATTAATAATTATTAATTAACTAATTAATAATTATTAATTAAGTAATTAATAATTATTAGTAATATAATTAATAATGATTAATTAATTATTAATTAATTATTAATTACTAATTACTAATTAATAATTAATAATGATTAATTAATTATTAATTAATAATTATTAGTAATATAATTAATAATCATTTAGTTAATTAGTAATATAATTAATAATTGTAACTAATTAATTAGTAATTAGTAATTAGTAATTATTAATTATTAATTAGTAATTAGTAATTGGTAATATAAATATTAATTATTATTATTATTTATTATAATTAATAATTAATAATTATTACTTATTACTTATTAGTTATTATATATATACTAATTATTTAGTTAATTGGTAATATAATTAATAATTATAATTAATTAGTTAGTAATTAGTAATTATTAATTATTAATTATTAATAAGTTATATAAATATTAATTATTATTATTCATTATAATTATTACTTATTACTTATTAATTATTACTTATATAATTATACTCGTTCAAATTTACGTATTTGAAGCGTTTTTAAGTTTCAAGTAGGCGGTTTTGAGAGCTTATAAATTATTTTCCATTAACATTTTTTATGAAATTCCTTTTGTTTTCAACTATTTCTTATATGTTTAATCAATGTTTAAAGTTTCAATTATATTTGTTCTATAGTTTATATTTTATAGTCACTCAGTTTCACGTGCTTGAAACATTTTTAAATTTCAAGTAAGCGGTTTTGAGAGGTTATAAATTATTTTCTATCAATCTTTTTTATGAAAATATTTTTGTTTTCAACTATTTCTTATATCTTTAATCAATCTTTAAAGTTTCAATTATATTCGTTTTATATTTTATATTTTATAGTCTTTCAAATTCACGTACTTGAAACTTTTTTAAATTTCAAGTAAGCGGTTTTGAAACCTTATAAATTATTTTGCATCATCATTTTTAAGGAAATTCTTTATGATTTCAACTATTAATTATATGTTTAATCAATATTTAAAATTTCATTTATATTGGTCTTATAGTTTATATTTTATTGTCTTTCAAAGTCACGCACTTGAAACAGAATCCCACATCGGAAATGCAGAATGTACTGCGCAGGAAAGGGAGAACCTGAATCCCACATCGAAAATGCAGAATGATTTCCAGGGCAATGCATCTTATAAAAGGGAGGTCTGGGTGAGGGTTTCTGTCAGAATCCAGACTGCTGTAATGGCAGTACCGCTGGATATTTAGTAGTAGAGAAATTCTGCTGAAAATTTTTGTTTTATTTATATTTATATATATATATATATAAACAAAACAAAACAAAATAAAAATAAAAATAAAAAATTTCAAAAAAAAAATTAAAATTTTTTTAGGGGAAAGGCGGCATCGCAGATGCCGCCTTTCGGGTAAAGGCCAAAGGCGGCAGGCGCGATGCCGCCTTTGCCCCGAAACACAAAGGCGGCATCGCGCCTGCCGCCTTTGAGGGGCAGTTTTAAAAATATTTTTAACCTGGGCGTTTTTTAAAAAATATTTTTTTTGAAAAACGTATTTAAAAAAAAAACCCCCTATTCTATCTATAACCCAATGAAATATCACTTATATTACCTTCTCCTGTAAGTATCAACTTGAGTAGGGGAGTACAATGATCACTTTAAACCTTACTCTCACATGGCCTGGTGATTGAATATGTTTGATCACTCTCCTCTCCACCCGGTTCTCACTATAATGTGTAGTGTAGTGAGTCCCAATGGCCCATGTGTCTAGTATAGAGATAGAAGGAAGATAAATTTTTAAGTTAATAAGTAGAAAGAAATCTACTAAACCCTGAACACAATCAAAAAAATCCATAGAAATCAATAGAAGAGAGAAAATAGATTATAACATTGAATTCATTTATAAGGGTAAGGGGGATCTTCTAATCTCATCCACTAATATCTTAGTATCCCATCATCAAATAATAACAACCATAAAATTAAAGAAAAAATAATATTTAATAATAACTATGTTTGATGATCATGGAGGAATCTACATTCTCAAGTGAACCATTCATCTTTTATAGAGGAATGATCAGAGTTATCCAATCTTCCATTATTGAAAATGCGATTCACATAAGATTAATCCAAAAAACCCAAAATGTTTAAATTTATCCTCAAATTATGAGCCTAGTTTCGTTTATTAAAATTGGAACCACATTCACAACTTTATGGTCAAGATTTCTTCAAATCAGTGCTTGAATATTTTTTGACAGAGAATTATCCTCCCACAATCAAGCTCCATACTCCTTCATGAAGGATCAAAGAGAAATTATTCATTGATCCATAGCTTTATTGGATGTCATATTCCTCATGGGGGAAAGACTTTATGTACACATTGGGATCTTGGAATCAAGATATTAAGTGGAATTGGAATGGTCCTAGAATTCATCATTACTGGTATTCAAAATATTATATATGGGAATATACTTGGTCCGGAGTACCCTTTCAATTCTTATATCTTCCTGTTCATTAAGTTCATCTTTATCCAATCTTATATTTTCCTCTGGTTTGAAAATTATGAGATGCGGCTCATCTTCTTTAACATATTATTGGACTAAAATTCAAAAATAGGCAATGCAATTTATTCAAACTCAAATTTAGTATATCTTAGTCTTAGGTGATTCTTATCAACTTGTTGAGCACTAGGTTTTCTATTTTATGAATTTATTTATTAGAGGAATATATAACTCAAGTTATTCACCTATAAACCTTAATCTAAGTGGAACATAAAATCAAATAGTTTGCATGCATCGAAAATAATTCAAAAGGATCATTCATTTTTTGTTACAAGCTTCGAAAGGCTTCTTTTCTCCTCTTAATTCCAAAAATTCTATTTATTTAGTTGGAACAAAAAGGCAGCACACTCATATTCCATTTGGATTTAGATCTCCATTAGAGAGAATTTGAGTCCATATTCTTTGGGAAGTTAGTGCAAAATGCATGACCTAAGTTTGAAATTATTTTGAGTTTGAGGTTATTCGATCCCAATACTTTTTCGACTTCAATCCCCTGTTCATCACTCATGTAGAGTCAAGTACATGAAAGTTAAAATTTCAATCTTATGTAACATGGGGTTCATCTTAAAAACATGAGGATCAACTTACAAATGTTAGGTTACATAACCTAACATTACAATTAAATTTGGAGTTCATATATGTTATCTTAAGATACCATATAAATGCAGAAGGTTGAAGGAAGTAACCTTGAGTAGAGCTCATGGTTGGTTTCTTTTTTTCGAGAATATTTGTACATGTCCACTTCAAATTTTTCCATATTTCAACCAAAATTTCAAAAACATATTTTTTTTCAATGTATTTTCTTCCAAAAAAAATCTATAATAAAAAAAAGTGAATCAAAATTTTAGACTTCAAAAAACCAATTCGAAATAATCTCATAAAATTTTCATTCCAATCAAAATCAAATTTCCAAATTAGCTCCACGGAGAACATTTTGAAATTCTCAAACTAAATTTTTATTATTTAAAATTATAAAATTAAAATGTTGAATTTGTTACATTAATTATAGAATTAATTTAAATAATGAAAATTTAAATCATTTAAACAATTTAATTCCAAGATTCAAAATATGGATTCATAATAATTTCATAAATTAACAAAACATATAAAAAAAATTATTTTATCCAATTAAAAATTAAGTTATAGATTTTTACAAAAGTTAAAAAACAATAATTTAGCCATTATTTAATGAATTAATGGGTTTAATTTTCAATGAATAAAATTTTCTTCTCAAATTTTTAGTTCACATCACTCCTCCAAACTTAAACTATTAAAATACTAGGAGATTTAAACATTGAATTTAATTTATTAAAAAGGAAGAAAAGACTCATAATAACTAGATCTAAATATAAAATAAAAATAAGAATATATTCATAGTTCCCTCAATTTTTTGAATTATCATGTGTCTTATATGATTCAATTACCTCCATACTTAAACCTAATAAATGTTACAAGTCCAAAAGTAGATCGAATTATATTTAATTGGAATCAAAGTTTTAACTAGAAGAACCTCCATTTTTCCTCTCTCATAATTTTCTTAAACAAGAGTTGAATTTCAACTTCATTGATACAACTAAAATCATTTTTTAAGTCAGTTATCCCTATCTTCATTTGGTTTCAATATTCCCCTCCCCTTAATGAATTATTTTTTGAATATTAGGAACTTATTCATTATTTTTTTTAATTTTTCCTAGCCATGTATTTGAAAAGAACTGTGAAAAAGAACTTATTGAAATATTTATAGATGGATTACTCACACAACTAATTCCAAATGTATCATAGATTCATCATGAGATCCAAATTTACCATTTTACTCTAGATTTAAAGGTCTTATATCAATTTCTTTTGAGATGGATTCTAATGGTGTTCTTTTTCATAGAGATTAAGTTGTATTAGATTAAGATTGAAAATTCCAGTGATGTCATTTTATAATTCTGAATCCACATAATTTTTTTTCACTCACACTCCCTTTCTTATTTCTAAAACCAGATATCCATGAAGGTAGTGAAAATTCACTAAGAAACCATATAAGTTCTATAGTTCCAGAACCAGTGAATATCTTAACTCTATTATGGTATTTAAACTAGGCTGGGTAGTATTCAACTAAATTCTTATCTTAAAAAAACTAAAATTTCAAAAACATATATAGAAATAAGGTATGTATAGAATTTGTGACCTCTATTTTTTTTATTTTTGTTTCTTTTTTTCCACCCCTTTTTATTTATTTACACTTCTAAAATCTAAAGGGAAAAACCTATATAAATTATATATAGATTCCTTAAAATAGATTTGGATTTTTTTATTTAAATTTTGGGTTTTAGAAGAAACATAATGTAAAATGGAAAATGGGTATTTATATCCTAAACTAATTTGTATTATGTCCCTCAAACTTAGTTAAGAGAAACTTTCATTAAATTATAGAATTCATTTTATTAAAGAAAAATAGTTCAAAATAAAATAATCTAAACTAGTGTGAAAGAAAGAGACAACCAGTAGTTCTTTATTCAATAGAAACAAGGAGGAGTTTAGACTCCTCCATTGGCTCTTTCCAAAAATCTTCATGGTAATGCTCCACTTATTATCTGTTTAATTTGAAGGGGTTCTACGGCTCATCTCCCTTGATCTCAACAACATCAAATGGAAAATGTCAATTACTATGTAGGATCTAGTCTATTTTTAATGAAGTTTACCTAGAATGAGTTTAATCATTTAGGATAATAGAAATAATTTAATTCCAATATTAAAATATATATTGTTAACAAGTCTATCATGGACATATCTACATTTCTATTTATAAGATAAGGAACTCTTATATGCTTCTCTGCTCACCTCCTAAAGTTTCATCATTTATATCTTCCTATGCTCTCTAGATTTTTCAAACTCTAGGTTTACTATCTTAATATAGCAATATAATTTGTGATTTAACTCAATAGTTAGCTAATAGTTTTTTCTATAAACAATTCTATAAGTATGAATACCTAAAGGTATTTTTAGGTTGTGCTATATGCCCAAAATTCATCCTCCAACTTTTTATACTCTAGTAATTCTGGTTGGGCAGCATTGTATTCTCTAGCATCCTTTTTATCACTCCGTTGAAAACCTCATTCATCTCATTGGTTTGTGGGTGATAGGTAGTGGATATTTTTCAGTGTAATCCATATTTATTTATTAGTGATTCTATGTTCTTGTTATAGAAGTGGGTGCCTTGGTCAATTATTATTTCTCTAAGAACTTTAAACCAATAGAAAATTTTTGATTTGAAAAATTCAATCATAGTATTATAATCATCAATTCATGTGTATTTTTCTTTAATATACTTGGAAGTGTAATATATTTATAAAAAAATAAAGGAAAAACCAAATTACATAGAAAATGGGTCCATGAAATCTAATCGCCATCCAACAATTATTTCATAAAAAATTAAAGGGTTTGGGGTTATTTTATGACTTTTGAAAATCCCACTAGTAAACTGTCAGTTTATATTTTTTTAAAAATTATGTGAATCATTGAAAATTAAAACCCAAAAAACCATCTTAAAAAAATTTCTTATCAATTATTTTAGGTCCAAAATGGCCTCCACAAGCAAGTGTATGGAAAATATAAGCACAAACTAAACCACTTCTTCAGGGATACATCTCCTTATTACTTGATCAATATAGATTTCCATAAATATGGATATTTCAAATCATATAATTTTGATTAATATTTTAATTTAAGTGACTGTTGTTTGAAAAATAAAGGAGTTGTAACACCAGAATGTTTTTATGAAATATTTTCTTTAAATAATTTTAATTCATCAATAGATTTCATTGAACGAAATCACGAGTTTAAACGAACCATGAGACACCATTAGTATAAAATGACCATTATAACCTATACATTAAATTAGTAATAATAAATATAACTATCCTATGAAAATGTATGGTGAATTCATTGACTACAAATTATTTATGAAAAATATAAATATATTAAATGTAAAGAAAATATATATATTTTTGTATTAATAAATTATTTTAATTACAATTAGTAAATTAAATTAATGAAATATATATGTTATATATTTAATAAAATATTTTTTTTATATTTATCCAATATATATTTTAGTCATAGGATATGAATAAACCCTATTTTATGTATAAAAACCTATATTTTTCCAAAGGGTAAATTTATCACCTTTTTATGAAAAACCCATTTTAAATTAAAATTTTGATACATTGATAATTTTTATATGAGAAAATAAGATTATTATTTGGAAGAAGGATATAAAAATTTACTTTAGATTATTTTTTGATATTTTTTTGATAACTTTCAAATTTTGATGATAGTAAAAATATAATAAATTTTAATTGAAAACATCTTTTTTCATCAAAATAATTTATATGGTTAAATTATATTATTTAATGGTTTTAAAGTATAAATATATCATATTTTTATCATTTAATATAATTCAGGTAATTGGAATTAATTTTTACATTGAATTTAGATATAAAAACATTTAAATCTTTTGTAATGTTTTAACTTTTAATACCTGTATTCTCATTTCGACAATGAGATTACTTTTAAATTAATTAAAAAAAATTATATGTTTTGAATTTTTAAAAATGGATTACATATTTTCAATTATTAGGTTCAAATTATTAAGATATCTTTCTTTTATTTTTGGACATTATGAATAGTAACTTTAGTAATTTTTATTAATACGGTAAAAGGGTAAATCAATTAATTAAGGGTAAAAATAAAATTATAAAATTAAAATAACACATGTAATAATATAATTGGATAATTTTTTTAAACATAAATCATCCTTGGGTCGAAATGGTATCCTTTGGAAGCCACTTAGTTGAGATTAGAACATTTAATTTATTTTATTTAAGAAATGTTAAATATGCCTTACTCAAATTTTAATAACTATATAATTTTTAATATAAATTTATAAAGAAGATAAATTGTATCATAAATACTAATTTTAAAGATAAAATGTTTTATTTATCATGGTAATTTATTTGTAATTTTTAGGAAATAAATAATTACCTTAAAGGCTTATATATTGATGATGCAGAAATCATTTAATTGATGAAATATCAATAATTTTTTTTTATTAAAATGAAAATAACCAATAAATAACAAAAAAACTCAAAGATATATTATAGGTAGAGTATATATTAACCATAATCATACAATGGTCTATTTATTTACCATTTTTATCTATATGAAAAAGATTATGAGACTTATAATATTTTATTTAAAGTGATGTTAAAGTGGTCACATTCATGTTTTAATAAATATAACATTTTTAATGTAGTATTTTATAGAAGATATATTCAAATATAAGGATTATAATGAAATATAGAGGATTTATATTCATCACAGTATTTAATTTTTTATTTTTATTCAAAAAATAAGTATATTAAATAATTACACAAAACTGATGTAGTAATTATTTTATTAATGGAAATATAAAAATGTTATTAACAATATTTAAATAAATATAATTTGGGATAAATAATATATAATTTTTTATAGATTACCTTGACCAATTAGTGATATAATAAATTATTTTTTTGAGGTTAAAATCTTATATTGATATTTTTAGAAATCCATGAAATAAATAGTGTCAATATTGACATTATTGATATTTTTTCAAAATAATGTTTTATTAAATTATTTAAAAATAGTAAAACATTTTTAAAAATACCAAATAATTATTATATGATATAGAATATTCCAAATTGTTAATTTAGGGTTTAATTGACATCAAATAATTAAAAATTACACTCTTTTAATATTGAAACATTTGTTACCTTAGTTAAAATTTTAATAGATTAACTGAGGGTTAATTAAACTAATAATGTTTAAATTGATATAGAAAATTGTATAAAATATATTTTTTGATTATATTACAACCTTATTTTATTTAATATTTAAAAATATTACATTTTTGAGGTTTTTGGATGTGTTTTGATTTTATTATAAATTTTATTTTTGGAGATTACAAAAGTACCCCTTACCTCGATTATAAAAGGGAACCTCCTTCCTCACTTATTCACTTCAATTTGAGTCTTCAAGCTAAGACTTACACTGACCATTTCCATTTTTAAATTACCTAGTTACATTCTAGAGGTTCTGGTATTCTAAAAATACCAACTCTATTACCTTTAATAGAAGATCTAGGGGGAGCTCGTCGAAGAATAGGTAATCTTCTCTACCGATTCTTTCAAACTTATTTTATCTTATAGTTTCTATTAATGATCTGTTTCCATTATAATGTAATAAATCTTGTATAAATTATATAATAATATGTTATTATGATTATGGAACAACCATATTCCACCTTCTATCCATCCTATGAAAAATGAAATCACCAAGCATGCGTACGTACGCCCTACCGTCTCTACGTCGTGGTGTAATATATTTTTCATCACCACCTTACTTGAATGGGTATAATGATGTAAATAATAACTATATATAATTATTATAATATGATATGTATTTTATAAAAAATATATACCATCCACTTCTATACAATTTTATAATTAAATGAATGATATCATCACTCGTGCGTACATACGACCTACTATTTCCACGACGCGATTCGATTAATTCTACATGATATCATTTAAATAATGATTATATAAATATATATAATGAATAAATATGATATATATTACATTATTATTATTATGTAAATGATATAAAGGAAACCAATGAATAATAACAAGTATGTATATGAAAAAACATGTTGCAAATAATGCCCGAAAGAAAAGTAATAAGGAAATTTTATTAAACAAGTGATAATATGATCACATATGGTTTCATAAAAATTAATATGTTTCTAGAATAAGTTAATTACATTATTTAAACCCTTATACATGAGGTTTAGACACGTATTAAGAAACCCAAATCTAAGGTAAGGGGTAATTTCTCAATCTCATTATTATATGAGATTGTTTATACGTAAGCTTTTAGTGGGGTATATTTATCATCCATGTCGATGTTTCCTAAATATGTATTCCAAAATATTATTTCTATTATTTTAAATTTTTTTAAATTCAATTTTACCCATTGATGAATTTTTACTAAATGGTATGAAAGGTATCTTTTTTGTTTTCAACATGAGGTAGTTTTTGAATTACCCGACAAAAGTATGAGAAGAATGTTTTCTTTTGAATTATATGAAATGAATAGATTTTTAAATTTTCATAAATACTTATTTCCATGAATCTTACTTTAAAATAATTCAAGGTTAGTTTCAATGAAATTATTATTTTTTAAATTTCATAGCATTTTGGGAAAAGATTTTTTTTGAAGAAGGTAGGATATTTTCCTTAATAATTAATTTACAGTGTTCTATCAAGATTATTTTACATATAAAATGGAATTATTTAACAGGGTTATGTTTTAATTATACTATCCATATTATTCCTATTATTTGATTATGTTTATGATGAAATACTATTTAGAAAATCCATTTGTTTTACATAGATTATGTTTTGATGGAATGATGTTTAAAAAAACCATTTTATTCTTTAGGTTATTCCTATGATTAATGATTTATGTTTTTGTGGAATATATAATAATGTTTTAATTATTATATGGGTGGGAACTATATATCCCTCCAATTAATTCGGTAAAAATTTATATCTAATGAGATAGACAAGGTTGGAACGAGAAATGATCTTGGTTCAGTAATATATGTCTAGAAAGTGAAGTAAATCTGGTTCAATAATACATGGCTGGAAGAAGAAGTGAACTCAGTTCAGTAATGAAATTTTCCACTATGATGGTATTCGAAATTATCCTTAACAAATTTGAAATGATTTTCTCTGATTATGTATATGCCACAAATTCCATGTCTTATGTTAGGAATTTTGGGAATATGTTCATTGATTCTTTTTGAACATTTTTGATTTATCCTATGACATGATATCATGATATTTTATATATAGGATATGATTTTAAAATTTTATGTTCTTATGTCTTATGATTTTAATATGATTTTTATCTCCCTTTTTTACCATAACATAGAATCTATGCTCACCCTTTCTTATGTTTCTTTTCTCTAGGTTATGAAGAAGGGTATTAAGTAAGATATGTCAAAAAGGGGTATAGTTATGAAGGAATAAACAGAAGACAATGTAGATGTCTTATGAGCTAGTTGTTTATGTTTCCCAGTTTCTGAAGACACTAATCCTATACAGTCATGGTGTGGGTTTTTATGTTTTTCAATGAATATTCTTCAATTCTAAGTAATATCTATATATGTAAAGTATGGGCCGTTATAGTTGGTATCAGAGAAAATGTATAGTTAACCTTTGGAAACTAGGATGAGAAAACATTAGTAATAACCCTAAAGATATTTCAAATTATAGGTTATAATCCTAGTTTTTTAGAAATGATAATTAATAACCAAGGATAAAACCTAGAGTTTCCTAAATTACAATTTTATTCTTGATTATGTGGTTTTACCATTATGATTAGTGCTTCTCACACTATGCTTGGTTTTAGTCAATGGCTGGAACCCAAAGGAACCATGTTAATACTGAATGTGATGAGAAATTCAATGATTCTACTCATGAGAAACAAAATTTCATGGGAGATAGAATGTAAAATCTTATCATCATGGTCACAGAACTTACTAAATATATGAATCATGTAGTAATTTCAAATGAGAAAAGGAGGTAACAACATTCTGTTGAGTCCTTAACAAGGCAACATCCAACTTTTCTAAGTGGGTATTCAGATTCACTAATGGATGAATAATGTATTAGTACCACTGAACTGATATTTTCAGTTCTCCAATGTTCATAGCGTGATAAAGCTATCTTGCCAGTATATCATTTGGATGGTGAAGCTGATCAATGATGGAATCTTATCAAGAATACGAGGCAAAGAGATCAAATTGACTTTATAGAATGGGACAAGTTCAAGAACTTATTTTCCAATATTTAATTTCCACTTATTCTTATAAAAAATATGGAGAAGGAGTTCCTTGATCTTAAACAAAAGGATGATGAATCCATTGGTACCTTTTAAGAAAATTTTACCAGACTTTCAAGGTACTCTTCTAGAATTATTTCCAACCTTAGAGTAAAATTGATCGATTCTTTAGTGTCTTTAAACCAAGTCTTCAAAGGTAATTATCCATAATTTACTTCAACAGATATGATGAAATCATTCGATGTGTTATCAAGGTTGAGATGGAGATTAGAGTAGCCTATCAGTCCTATGGGTTTGATAAGAAGAGAAAAATAGAATTTAAGGGAAAATATAAAGACCACACTGAAAATAATATGAGTTTTACCTTATTCTCAATGTGTGGAAAGAAACATGGAGGGAATTTTCTTAAAAGGATTAAAAAATGTTTTAAGTGTGGGAGAGAAGGTCACCAGAAAGTTGAATGCTGAAGTGAGGGGAGACAAATTTATAATGATGCGAATAGATAAAAGGCTACACAGAATGCACCTCCCACACTTCAATGCTATAAGTTCAAGGAAATGGGTAATTATTCTAACCAATTCCCTAATCCAAGGGTTATCGATGAAGATTAACATCAACAAACTCTTAAGGCTAAATAAAAAGGAAAGTCACATATGATCACTATCGGCGATGTGGAGTAAGATAATGAATTGGTGAAAGGTACACTTACCATCCAATCTAAAGTAGAAAATGTATTATTTGATTCTGGATCCACCCACTCTTTTATTTCTGAATAGTTTTCTTAGGGTATCACCGTATTACCTCAATAATTAGATGTTTAGTTAGCTGTGAACACTCCTAATGGAACAACGTTTGCATCAAAAGTTTATAACTCTTCCCATGTTGAAGTTTTATGGAATGTGCTTCCTAAAAATCATGTGATCCTTAATTTAGTATAATTTTATGCAACTCTTGGAATGGGTTAGATTTCTATATATGAATCTCATATCAATTTTCTAAGAAGGGATGTCACATTTCATATTCTGGATTAATCTATGATCATATATCGTTGCAAGGATGAATATGAAATTCTAATGGAAATTTCTTCCATATTATGGGTCATGATTCCTATAAATGTAGGTTATATATCTCAAATGGTTGGTGTGAAACTCAACATTAATAATAAAATTATTGTACGGGAGTTTTTTGATATCTTTTTGGAATAATTTCTAGGTCTTCCACCAAATCATAAAGTTGATTTTTCAATAGAACTCATACTGTGTGCTCTACCTATTTTAAAGACACGTTATAGAATGAACCCAATTGAGTTTCATGAATTGAAGAAGAAACTACATGATAATTTTTATAATGGATTAATACACCCTAGTTTGTCATCTTGGGGTACACCTATTCTATTTATTAATAAGAAAGATGTATTAATGAGACTCTGTATTGATTACTGAGAACTTAATATGATCAAAATCAAGAACAAATATCCTTTTACCTACATAGATGAATTATTAAACCAAATACATAGAGATCAATAATTTTCCAAGATTGATATTCATTTAGGATATCATCAATTAAGGGTCAAGAAGGAGGATATACCAAAGGAGACATTCCATTCAAGGTATGGACACTATGAATTTATAGTGATGCCTTTTGGTCTTACTAATTCTCCCGATATCTTTATAGATCTAATGAATAAAGTATTTAGAGACTACATTGATCAATTTTTGGTAGTATTTATAGAGTATATTCTTGTATATACAAAGATAAAGGAAGAAAATAAATATCACTTGAGAATTGTAATGAAGAACCTGATAAAGGAGAAGATTAATGAAAAATTTACCAAGTGTAAATTATGGCTTCAAAAAGTTTAATTTTTGGGTCATATAATATCAAGATAGGGGATATATATGGATCTATAAAAAAAAAGTTATTTTACATTGGTCTAAACCAATAACGGTAACTAAGATCTAAAGTTTTCTTGGTTTGATTGGATGTTATCAATGTTTTGAAAAATATTTTTCAAGGCTATCTAATCTATTCACCAAGTTGACTCGGAAAGGAGTTATGTTGATATGGACGGAAGAATGTGAAGTGAGTTTTAAAGAGTTAAAAAGATGGTTAGCTAGTGTACCTGTGCTCACACTTACTTTTAGTAGAGAAAGGTTTATGATCTACAGTGATTCATCCAAGAAGGGGTTGAGATGTTTTATCATGCAAAATGGTATGGTGATAGCTTATGCCTCACGACAATTGAAAATCCATGAAAAATATTACCTAGCTCATGATTTGGAGTTAGATACGGTAATATTTTCAATAAATATATGGAGGCGTTATCTCTATAGTGAAAGGCGTGATATTTAAAATGATCATAAAAGTTTAACGTATATTTTCACACAAAAGGATCTGAATATATTACAAAGATGATGGTTGGATTTGATTAAAGATTGGGACTTCTCAATACATTACAACCCCAGGAAAGTGAAAAATGTGGAAGATTATTTGAGTTGAAAGGACTATGCAAGCCTATCTATGATTAGGATCACAAAATATCCAATATTTATTGACTTTTGAAAGATATATATTGAAAATTTAAAGTAAGGGGAGAAATATTATCTTTCACAAATGAATGTTCTACCATCTATACAAGTGAAGATTAAAGAGGCATAAAAGAAATATGTAGGACTACAAAATAAGGTGAGAAATTTTCATGAGTTCAACCTTGATTGTGATGGAATAATAAGGTTTAGTAACAGTGTTTTTATTTCTACCATACCAATATTAAAGGAGTTATCGGATGAGGCTCATAGTTCTCCATTCTCTATTCATCCTGAAAGTAAAAAGATGTATAGGGAACTGAAAGTGTATTTCTAGTGGGATGGAATGAAAAAAGATATCGTTGAATATGTCTTTCATTGCTTGATTTTTCAACAAGTTAAGGAAGAGAGACATAAGTCAAAGGGGATGTTACAAACATTATCCATACCATAATTGAAATGAAAAAACATCACTGTGGACTTTGTCATCAGACTTCCCAAAAAATCTAAATTCCATAATTCTATATGGGTTATAGTTGACCGCCTTAAGAAGTTAGCACACTTCATTTAGATTATAGAGGATTTATCTCTTGATCATATTTCTAGAATATATGTAAAGGAAGTGGTAAGATTTCATGGAGTACCAATTTCCATTATATATGATCCAGATATGAGGTTTCACTCGAAGTTATAGAAAAGTATTTAATAGGATTTGGATATAGGATTATGTTTTATCACTTATTATCATCCTTAGATAGATGGTCAGTCTGAGAGGAAAATTAAAAATCAAGAATACATGTTGAGAGCTTGATCTATTGATTTAAATTGTGGTTGGGATCAACACCTCCCTTTGGTAGAATTTTCTTACAACAATAGATTTCACTCCAGTATTCAGATGGATCCTTATTAAGACCTCTATATAAAGAATTGATGAAATCCAATATCCTAGGATGAAGTTGGGGAAAGAAAGATATTATGACCTAATCTTGTTGATGAAACAGTAGAGAAGGTCTGATCTATTCAACAACACATAAGAGCAGATCAGATTCGAAAAAAAGTTATGGTGACAACTGAAGAAAAGGGCTAGAGTTTGAATTGGGTGATAAGTTATTTCTATGAATATATCCTTATAAGAGATTAATGAGATTTGTAATGAAGGTAAGGTTGATCCCTAGGTATATTGGTCCTTTTAAAATAATTGATTGTGTTGGGAAGGTAGCTTATATATCGATGATTCCACCGAATCTCTCTCAAATTCATGACGTGTTTCATGTATGTTTCCTAATAAAGTATATACCTAATTTTTTATATGTACTAAACTCAAAGGCCGTACCATTGAAGCAAGATCTTTCTTATGAAGAATAACTAATAGAGATTATGGATCATAGAAAAAAATTCTAAGAAACAAGACCACCCGCTTGGTTAAAGTTTTATGGAGGAACAACCAATTTGAAGAAGCTACATGGGAACTTGAGGATTTAATAAGGCATATGTATACCCATATGTTTATATCCATGTAATGAATTTTGAGGGTGAAATTCAGTTTAAGGGGGGTAGAATGTAACACCTTGACATTTTTATGAAATATTTTCTTTAAATAATCTTAATTCTTCAATGGCTTACATTGCACACAATCTCGAGTTTAAAAGAACCGTAAGATTCCATTAGTATAAAATGACCATTATAACATAGAAATTAATTTATAAATAATAAATAAAATTAACTTATGAAAATTTATGGTGAATTTAGTGGCTACAAATTTTTTATGAAAAATATAAACTAATTAAATGTAAAGAAAATATTTATATTTTAGTATAAATAAATTAAGTTAATTACAATTAGTAAATGAAATAAATGAAATATAAATGTTATATATTTAATAAAATATTTTTTATATCCATACAATAGATATTTTACTCATAGGATATGAATATACCCTATTTTATGTATAAAAACCTATATTTTTCAAAAGGGTAATTTTACCACCTTTTAATGGTGAACACATATTAAATTAAAATTTTGACACATTAATAATTTTTATATGAAAAAATAAAATTATTCTTTGGAATAGGAATATAAAAATTTACTTTGGATGAATTTTTGAGATTTTTCTAATAACTTTCAAGTTTTTATGAATTGTAAAAATATACTAAATTTTAATTGAAATCAACTTTTTTCATCAAAATTATTTATATGGTAAAATTATATTATTGAATGGTTTAAAGTACAAATAGATTATATTTTTATAATTTAATATAATTCAGGTCATTAGAATTAATTTTCATTGAATTTAGATGATTTTTTTTAATCTTTTGCAATGTCTTAACTTTTAAAACCTGTTTTCTCATTCTGACAATGAGATTAATTTTAAATTGATTATGGAAAATAATTTATTTTAAATTTTGATTAATGGATTCTATATTTAGAATAAATTGGTCCCAATAATGTAAATAGTTATTTTGGGCATTATAAAAAGTAGCTTTGGTAATTTTTATTAACATAGTAAAAGGGTAAATCATGTATTTAAGGGTAAACATAATATTATAAAATTGCCCCAACACTTGAACTAATATCATTGTATGAGTTTTTTATACCTAAATCATAATTGGTTCTAAAATTTATCTTTTGGAAGCCACTTGTATGAGATTAGGACATTTAATTTATTTTATTTAAAGAAAAGTTAAATTTTTCTTACTCAAATGTTAATAACAATATCATTTTTAATATAAGGTTATACAGAAGATAAATTTGACTATAAATACTTATTTGAAAGATAAAATGGTATTATTTATCATGTTAATTTATTTTTAATTTTTAGAAAATAAATAATTACCTTAAAGGCTTATACATTGATGATACAAAATTATTTAATTAATGAAAAATCAATAAAATAATTTTTATTAGAATGATAATAACCAATAAAAGACAAAAAAACTTGACCAAATATTATTTCTTGAGTATATATAGAACATAATCATCCAATAATATATTTATTGAACATTTTTTGCCTAATGTAAAAGATTATGACACTTATAATATTTTATTTAAAGTGATGTTAAAGTGGTCACATTCATGTTTTAATAAATATAATATTTTTAATGTAGTATTTTATAGAAGATATATTCAACTATAAGTATTATTATGAAATATATAGGATTTATATTAATCACAATATTTAATTTTTAATTTTTATTAAACAAATATGTATATTAAACAATTACACAAAACTGATGTAGTAATTATTTTATTAATAGAAATATCAGATAAATGTTATTAAAATATATATAAATAAATATAATTTTGGATAATTAATATATCCCATTAATTTTATATATTACCTTGGTAAATAATAGATATAATAAAATATTTAGTTCAAGGTTAATTTTTTTTTATATTTTAAAAAATAAATGAATTAAATAGTGTCAAAATTCACACTATTGATAATGTGTCAAAGTAACATTTTATTAAATTATTTAAAAATCATAAATTTTTTTAAAAAATAAAAAATAATTATTATTTTATCTAAAATATTCTAAATTGTTCATTTATGGTTTAATTTAAATAAAATAATTAAAAATTATAGTCTTTAAATATTCAAACATTTGTTACCCCAGTCAAAAATAAAATAGATTAAGTAAGGGTTAATTAAACCGATAAGGTTTAAATTGATAAAAAAGCTTGTCTAATTTTTTTGGGTTGATGATATTAAAACCTTATATAATCTAATATTTTAAAATATTACATTTTGGAGGTTTTTGGATGAGGTTTTATTTTATTATAAATTAATAATTATGGAGATTCCAAAAGTGCCCCTTACCTCAATTAGAAAAGGAAACCCCCTCCCCCACTTATTCACATCACTTTGGGACTTAAATATTGAAATTACCCTAAAAATTTCCCTTATAAAATTCAATATTTAAATTTTATAGGTTGTAGTCTTATCATAAGACCAACTCTTGTACCTTTAAGAGGAGATGTAGTGGGAGCTCGTCAAAGAAGAGGTAATCTCCTCTACCAATTCCTTGAAACTTATTTCTTCTTATAATTTCAATTCATGAGTTGTTTTTATTATAAATTAAAAAAATTAAGTATAAATTATATACTTAGATTTTATTATGATTATGTAACAACCATATTCCACCATATATCCAACCTATGAAAAACGAAATCACTATGCGTGCGTACGTACGATCTACCGTCTCCACACTGCAGTGTAATCTGTTTTTCATCACCACCTTACTTGGATGGGTATAATGATAGAAATATTAACTATATATTTTTATAACATTATATGGATTTTGAAAAAAAATATATATCATCCACTTTCATTCCATTTCATAATTAAAGGAATGATATCATCAGTTGTGTGTATGTACGACCTACCGTCTCCATGACGCTATGCGATTCATTCTCCATGATCTTATTTAAAGAATGATTATATAAATTTATATAATAAATAAATATGATATATATTACATTATTATCATTATGGAAATTATATATAGAAAAAAATGAAGAATAACTGGTATTTATATGACAAAATATGCAGCAAATAACGCTTGAAAAAAGAGTAATATGGAAATTTTATTAAATGGGTGATAATATGATCACATATGATATTATGAAAATGAATATAATTCTAGAATAAGTTAATAAAATTATTTAAACCCTTATATAGAGGTTTTGGACATGTAGGAAGAAACCTAGACCTAAGGTAAGGGATAAGTTTGCAATCTCACTATTATCTGAGATTGTTTATACATAAGTATTTACTGGGGTATATTTATCATCCATGTCCATGTTTCCTAAATATATATCCCAAAATATTATTTCTATTATTCTTAAATTTCTTAAATTCAATTTTACCCATTGGTAAATTTTTACTAAATGGTATGAAAGGAATAATATTTTTTTCTGATAGGATATACTTTTTGACTTACCCAGTAAAAGTATGAGAAGAATGTTTTCATTTAATTTATACGACATGAATGGATTTGTACATTTTTATAACACCTTATTTCCATGAATCTGAATCTATAATATTTCAATTTTATTTTAAAATAAATTATTTTCTTTTAAAATTTCATGGCATTTTGAGAAGATAAAATGTTTTTGAAGAAGAAAGGATATTTTCCTCAATAAGAATTAATTTCTAGTGTTCTATAAAAAATATTTTCTATCCATGATGGAAGTATTTAATAGGGTTATGTTTTAAGTATACTATCCATATTAATACTATGATTTGATTATGTTTATAAAGAAATGATATTTATGAAATCCATTTGCTTTACATGGATTATGTTATGATGGAATGATGTTTAAGAAACCCATTTTATCCTTTGGGTTATGATATGATTAATGATTTATGTTTTTGTGGCACACGTAATAATGATTTCATTACAAGATGGGTGAGACATACATCTCACTCCAATGCATTGGGTAAAAATTTATATCTCATGAGATAGAAAGGGATAGAACAACAAATTATATCAGTTCAGTAATACAGGGATGGAATAAGAAGTAAACTCGGTCCAGTAATACAAGGATGGAACTAGAAGTGAAATCAGTTTAGTAATTCACTTTGTACACTATGATGGACTTCTAAATGAGCCTTAAATAATATGAAATAATTTTCTATGCTTATGTGTATGCCACAAATTCCTTGTCTTATGTTATGAATTTTGAGATTATGTTCATTGATTCTTTATAAACTTTTATGATTTATCCTTGGACATGATATTATGATCTTTCATATATAGGATAATATTTTCAAATGTTATGTTCTTATGTATTATAATTAAGATATTATTGATATCTTCCTTGTTTACCCTTATTGATAATATAAGATCACCCTTTATTATGTTTCTTTTCCCCAAGTTATAAATAAGGGTATTAAGTAAGATATGTCCAAAAATGGGTCTAATTATAAAGGAATACGTGGGAGAAAATATAGATTCCTTATGAACCAGTTATTTATGTTTCAATTTTTCTAAATACACTAAACCTATATGGTCATGAGGTGGTTTTATAGTGAATATTATTAAATTTTGATGTAATATCTATGTATGTAAAGTATGTGCTACTAAAGGAGGTACCTTTGACATGACTAGAAAATTCACTAAATCAGCTTACTAGGGAACTTGAGTGGACTCATACAACTGATCACCAAGAAATGAGTTATCCAAGTTTATTTAAGATGGTGGTTCTACCTTAGTAGTGTGTGTAAGTCTACACATGTGGTCCGCAACCAAATTATCATAGCATTTCTTGTCCTTAAAATCTCAGTTTAATTCCTACAATAGAAACATCCATCTCACTTGCGTCAAATTTACATTAGCCTTCTGAATCAGGTTCCTGAGTGCTATGTGATTAGAATAGATAATTACTTTTATTCCTAACAAACAATATCAATTTTTTTTCAAATAAACACCAATAGAAAGAAAATCCATAATGATTTTTGGTTAATTGATTTGAGTTTTGTCAAAGGCCTATTAAGTATAGGCTATCACTTGTGAGTGTCCAACAATATTCTAGGAGAGTACTGCTCCTACAACTCTATTAGAAGCATCGCACGATATCTCAAATGGGTATTCCCAATTTCATGGCCAGTTTATGGGTGTAGCGGTGAATATTTCTTTTATATTATCAAAATTTATTATGCACGAGTCATCAAAAACAAACCCATTAACTTTTTTGAGTTTGTTAGTCAAGGGTAACATAATATTTATAAATTACCTAATAAATATTTTTTAAAATATAGCATACACTAATAATGATCTAATTTTTATTATAGTGATTGGTTAAGGTAGCGTGCAAATAACATAAATTTTGGAATTTTCCACCTCAATTAAAAATCTAGAAATTATATGGCCCAACACATTTCTATTTTTTACCATAAAATGGATTTTTTCATAATTCAAAATTCAAATAAAAGTTTTTATCAATACATAATTTTAAAAACTTTTTCTAAAATCTATAGAAAACTTTTAAAAAAAGTTCTATATATAGTAACATCATCAAGGAATACCTTCAAGTAACTCTCAATCAGCTCTGATAAAATACTTATCATACAACTCTAAAATAAACCTAGGTCATTACAAAGACTGAAAGGAAAACTTTTATAGGAAAATGTACCAAATGGACATGTAAAGGTGGTCTTATCTTGGACTCTTGGATCAATTATAACTTGAAAATACTTAGAAAATCCATCAAGTTAACAATAATGAACCTCCCCAGTTATCCTCTCTAATATTTATTCTACAAATGGAATGGGGAAGTGTTCCTTGTGGTTCACATGGTTCAACATATTATATTCTACACAAACTCTCTAATTATTTTTAATTCTTGTGGGAACCAATTCACTGTTTTCATTTTGTACAATTGTGTATCTATTTTTCTTCAGGACTATTTAGGAAAGACTGACCCATTGGGAGTTTGAGACAGGGTAGATTATTGCAGATCCTAAAATTCTAATTCTTTTAACTACTTTTAGAATAATCGGGTTGAGAATTATTTGGGATTGTCACACTGGTTTGGACTCACATTCCAATAAACTTATAAGTATGCTGGTGGTAGGGCTAATCCATGGAATTTTAGCTAATGTCCAGCCTATTTCCCTAACATTTTGTTTCAAAATTTCTATAAATTGATACTCTTTCTGGGGTTTTAAATTATTTTAAATTATTAATGGTAATTTTTCATTTTATTTTAAAAAATAATATTTCAATTTTGGTGATATAATTTTAAATTCCAGTTGAGTGGATTTTCTATTGATGTTTTAAGCTCAATGGTCTCTATGTTGGAAGTCTCTAAATGAAAATAATAAGTATTAGTATCACATTTAAGTAACTTATCAAAATGGAATTCATCAATTTCTTTAAATTCTTAAACACTCAAAACTGTTTCTATATTAAGTTAATTTTCAAAAATAGATTCATTAAAAAAACCATGGTTCTCCAAATGTCCTAATAACCTGATTATTCCATCAAACATTTCAATTTCCTCCCTATAAGAATAAGAGAATTAATTTTTTTAATATATTATAAGGTTTGTCCTCATGTTGGTATTTTATTGAGTTAAGGATTCTGAAATCCCTGGTTTCCTCATTGAAAGGCAGGGAATGCGTTCCTTTATTGACATTTATTATAATTTTATCAATATTGAGGAATGGAATACCTAGAATTATTTAAGAGTGATATTTAACTTTTCCATTTTCCATATTGAGAATGTATAAGTTGGTAGGTAATGGAAATCATTGTACACTTACCAAGACATCTATAAGAACACATAATGGGAAGGAATTGGCTCAATCAGTGAGCTGTACAACCACTCAAGTGGGTTTGAGTTCTCCCATACACCGAGAAGAATAAATTAAATCTGGAATTAAATTTATGGATACTTCTAAATTACATAGTGAATTGGAAAAAGTAAATCTCCTATAGTGCATAGGATCGTTAAAGTACCTAGATCTCAACAATTATTAATATTTTAGGGAAATACGGTTATAAATATTTTTACCGAATATGAACTTTTTGTTACCTTATAATCTCCTTTGATTGGTACACATTTCTTTGATGAATTTTTTATACCTTGTAATTTGGCTGATAGATTCTAGTAAAGGGATATTGATCTCCACTTTCTTGAATATTTCTAGAATCTCCTATTATAGTATGTATTCACTGAGTTTTTTGGGTGGTTTAGTCCTTGTAAGGAAGGGAGTATAGGGTTGGTTTGAGTCCTAAATTTTTGATTTTACCTTTGTATTTATTCAAATGGGGTGTTTCTATTGGTGCTTTAGCTAATTTTCCCAGGAATATTCTTTAGGTATTTGGGGCCATCCACTTTTAACTCCTTCTTGAGTTGGAGAATCTTTATTACTTCCTAGATCCTTTCCACTATTTAAAGTAATGGAACTGATATTTCTCTTCATTTTGATAATATATTAATCATTAATCTTACCCAATCATTGATTTTTTATTCATTGATGACAGTCAAAATCTAGAAATATTTTACTTGTAGATTCTTTAGTACCAATCTATGGGTGTTGAAAGTAGTATGTTGAATAGTGTGAGATTCCACAAGCTATTTTAAAAACTTATTCATGGTGGGAACTTTATTATTCTCATATAAGTAGCTTTTAGAGGTCTAATATATACCTATTTGGAAGGGTGTAGGTTGGAAAGTCAATTTAAAACTGTTCTAGGAAGGTTCTATTTAATTTAATTGGTTCTCAGATACAAACTGTGTATTAGAAAATTATATAAATACTTGGTTGTCTATTGGTTGCTACTAGAACTATCTACAGTATATGTAATCATAACTCTATATTCCATATACTTAAGGACATCTATCACTGAAGTAATATTGAGAGTATTAAATCTGTTAGACCCTTGGAGGTGTGGGAGATGATGTTTCCCATACTTTGTTCATAGTGGGCTATCTAATAAGAGTGTTTAAATTTTATTTTCAACTAAAGGGAGTTATAAATTTTTAGCTCATTAAATCTCCTTTATATGAATCTTGTACCAAAGTTTTGGAAATTTTGGGAGATCCTATCAAATATATCTATAACTTCAATAGGAGACTTGTTTGTGCTCCTCCATAGGAAGAATCAAGTATATTATAGTCATTTTATATCAGCCTTTGGTGAAAAAATACAAAGAAATGGTGATCTTTAAAAGGTCTATGTGTGAAGGAGGATTTTAATCACATGAATATTTCCCAAAACTTATAGGTAGTTTCTCCACTTAATTTATTGATCCCACATATTTCTTTACTTATTCTAGTGCTCTTTACGGAAGGGGAATACTTTTAGAGGAATGCATTATGTAGACCATCCCACGTGGTAACTTCTCCAGGACAGAGGTTTTAGATCCCTTAGTTAGATTCCCCTTCAAGAGAGAAGGGGAAGACCCTCTAGCTCACTTGAGCCTCTAATACTCTTTTGGGATTGAAATTACTATAAACATTAAAAAATTATCTTATATATCAGTTAGGGTCCTCTCATACCAAGCCATAAAACTTTGAATAGAGTTAGATTATACCTATTCTTAGTTCAAATTATTATTTATTATTAGTCATTTGAAGTTGATTATCATTATTAAAATTATTTATATAAAGTTATCACAAAGTTATGTTCAATATTTCCAATATTTTTTCCATGTTTTCACTTCCTAATGTTAGTATAGTGAAAGAAGAAGTTAAGTATGGGGAGATTGTCAATGGAACTGTTACAAATTACATCTCCTCTAGTTTGGTGATTTTAAAGGTTTTAAGTCTTTCTAGAGCAGTTTATTCAACCTACAGATCAAAAAAATGGGTTGTGATGACCAGGATTTGGTAATTTGTTGAAATAATTTTAAAAAGAGAGTAAAAACCCAAATACTAGTCTCCACTTCAGCAATGCCAGGTTTGATGATGCACTTATCACAAGGAACTTAAAAAAACAATTTTCAGACCCAAGATAATATATTAGTAATAGAATTTTATTATATCTCAGGGAGGACAATATTATGAGGGAATTTATATATTTTATGGGTTTTATTTTATGAAAACAACATATGAGATTAATTGAATTATTTTTAAATTTTGTTTTTGTGATAGTGGACTAACCTTAGATCATTCCCCTACCCTTCCTATAAAATTATAATTTCATTTAAAGTATTCTATTTTATCTCTAACCTAGTGAAACCTCACTTATATTACCTTCTCCTAGACATATTTTCTTGAGTTGTGGAGTAAAATAATCATTGTAAACATTACTCTCACTTGACCTAGTGATTAAATATCTCCGACCATCCTCCTCTTCACCCACTAATCACTATCACATGTAATGGAGTGATTCCAAGTAGTCTATGTGGGATGTATAAAGATATAAAGAAGATAAATTCTTAAGTTCATAAGTAGAATGAAAATATCCTAAAACCTAAAAATGATAAAATAAACCAAAATAAACCATTAAAAGAGATAAAATTAGTTAGAACATTGAATTCATTTATAGGGGGTAAGGGGGATCTCCTCAACTCAACTACTAATTATTTAGTGTTCCATCACTGGAGATTTATAATAATAAAATGAAAGAAAATGAGAATATACAATAGCATATTGGTTTAAATATCACATAAGCATCATATTTCTCAAATGAACCATTCATCTTTTATAGAGGAATTATTTAAGTTCTTAATTCTTCTATTTTCATCCACGTAATTTACACAAGATTCATCTAATGAACCTAGAAAGTATGAATTTTACTCAAATTATAATACCAGTGTTATTTCTTTTAATTTCCACCATGTTTATAGCTCAATGGTCAGGATTTATTTAAATCATTTCTTGAATATTTTTTTTAAAGTGTTATCCTCCAAAGATAAAGATCCATACTCTATTGTGAATGATCAAATGGAAATTATTCGTAGCTTCATAACTTTACTAGAAATCATTTTCTTCTTGGGGGAAATATGTGAGGTACATGTTGAGATATTAGACTCTGAATTTTAAGGGGAATTTAAATGAACCTAGAAATCATCATGATTGGAATTCAAAATATGAAATGTGGGCAAACAATTGGGCCTAGATAGCCTTTTAATTCATGTCTCTTCCCACCCATCAGGTTTATCTTCATCTAATATTGGATTTCCTCTAGTTTTAAAATGATTAGATGTATCTTATCATATTATAACTACACATGACTTTAGCTTAAAAAATAATCAACAAAATTTATTCAAACATAGATTTATTATATTTTGGTCTTAGGAGATTCTTATCTACTTGGAAAAGCTCTAGTTTTCTAGTTTTTTTAATTTATTCACTGGAGGTGTCTAAAACTCATGTTATTCACCTATAAATCAAAATATCAATGGAATATAAAATTGAATAGTTATTTTGTATAGTAAATTCTTATAAAGGATCAATAAACTCAAGTTACAATCTTTGATAGGAATATATTCTCCTCATCTTGACACCATCAATTTGGTTTCTTCAGTGAGAACAAAAGGGCGATGCTCTTGGATTCCATTTGGCTTCACATCTCTACTAGAAAGCATGATGAGTTCATATTATTTGGGAAGTCAGTGCATAGGGAGTGGCCTTAGTTTAGAGTTTTTTCAGGTTTGAGGTTATCTTATCCCAATAGTTATTTTCCATTGATCCCCTATTCATTGCTCTTTTGAAGTTAGGTACATGTTACCTGTAATGTCAATATTATACTTCATGGGGTTCATATTACAAAAATGGGGATCAACTTCCAAATGTTAGGTTCCCAAACCTAATGATCAACTTCAACATGGGTATCAGTAATGTGGGGTTTATCTATGATAGATTAAGAAATAGTAAAGATGTGGCAGGTTGAAACAAGTGATTGAGAAGAGATCCCACAGTTGATTTCCTTTTCCAAATTTCTGTACCCAATCACTTCATATTTTTTCATATTTTAAACTTTATTTCAAAAAAACATATTTTTTTCAAAGTATTTTTTTTCAAAATAAATTTTAATAAAAATAAAACAATTGAATCAAAATTTTATACATTGAAAAACTAATTCAAAATAATTTCTCAAAAATTTCATTCCAGTTACAAATCAAATTTCCAAATCAGCTCAAATAATAATATTCTTAAATTCTCAACTAAATTTGTATTATTTAAAATTGTCAAATTAAAATGTTTGCTTTTTTACATTAAGTATATAATGAATTTAAACAATAAAAATTGAAATCCCTTAAACAATTTAATTCCATGATTTAAAATATGGATTCATAATAATTTCCAAAATGAAAAAAACATATAAAAATAATGATTTTATCAAATTATAAATTAAGTTCTATATTTTAAAAAAGTAAAAAAACACTAATTTGCATAAGATCTCATGAATTAATGGGGGTAATTGTAATGCCCTGATCCAAGTTACCCAGATTTAGTTCTTTATTACATAACATTATCATGATATAAGGAATCACGTCTCAAAATAACGATCAGTTTAGCAACCTTGGAAGTACTAGATACAATCATATGTTCAAAATTACAACTTTAAAAGAAATAAAACACTAATTTATTCTATTAGAAATATAAAAGCCTACTTGATTATGCCTGCAAGTCACTCATAACTAACTTCTTCATATCCGGGGAAAATGAAACATAATAAATGGGTGAGCTCAAACACTCAGTAAGGGTAATCAATACAGCAGAATATAACATAAACATTAGGGATGATGAATAATTCAAAACACATGCCTTTATAAATAATAAACATGAACACTTTATGGAAGGAATATGAGACGAGTAAATAATTCCATAATAAAACATAGTCAAGGGTATTCTACTAGTCGAATAACCACATGAACCATCATTATTATTTTCATAATGAGGGAATGTATAATGATGTACATTCTAAAACATCTTGTCAAGGCCTCGATCAAGACGTCTAAAAATGATTTAGGCCTCGACCAAAACCATATGTCAAATTGGGAAAGGCCTCGGCCAATTCCACATCTAATTGTCTCATGAGAACTACCGATGCACTAAAGAGCTATAGCGAGCTCCACCCATCACTTATTAAGTCCAATACATTCCTCATATGAAAAGGTTGAAATATAACATAAACATTCGTATAAAAATAGCGTACTAAATGTCAATACTTTAACTATAAACCATGAATGGTATAAAAATAACACATCCACAGTCAAACATATCACAAAACCTTCAATATAATATGGAAGATTTGTATCATAATAAATGAACTTCAAATAAGTTTAAAATCCATCAAAGGATGTTGACATAGATGAAATGAAAACTATTTGAAAGAAATACCTCTTTCTATTTTGAAACCATTTAAGAGTCACATAATTATAAAAGAAAACATTTATTTTTAAAATATTATTATAAGCTTGTAAGGGAAGATTCGATGATGTTATAATGGTGGAGAATAGCCACACCTTCCATATAAGTTAAAAAACATTCTTACCTTAATTTTTTCGAAAAGGTCATGAAGTACCTTGTTTGGAAAATGACAGAAAGATTCCTTTCAAAACATATAAGGTAAAATAAGGGTATAAATGACCCTAACCCATAGTCTATTAAATAGTAAAAATGTTTTGAAATACATTTTTAAGAAAACATGGATGTGGATGATAAAGAGGTACCAGTAGATACTTACATAAAAACAACCTCAGATAATAAAGAGATTGTGAAATTAACCCTTACCTTGTACTTTTCCTTGGTCAAGGGTATGTTAACCTCCTGTATAATAGTTAAATCATTGTTATTAAATTATACAAGAACTATATACCTAAATATGATATCATATATGATCCTCTAATATTTATTTGTTAATAATATTTTAGTAGTATCAACATTTTGGGTGTTAACTGTGTCACGAACCATCCCCCAGGGCCCGTGCCGTGACTACCCCAACCCCACCTTCCATAGGATTGGGGCTGGCAACTAGCACCAAAGGCATATTCCATAAAACTAGGAAGGCATTTCCTTTATAACCCATAAACACACACAACCCAACACACAACAAGATACGAACACAAGTCAACTGTATAGTAAAACAGTGAGTACAATAAGTAAAAAGGGACCAGAATACAAGCCCAACTGGAAATTACAAGTACAAATGAAATGAAATACAACTGATGAAAGAGAAAAGTTAGCTACTGGATCATCCTTCGAGGTTCCTACCTGAAGGGTAGGTACAGATCACCTCCTCAACACTCCACGTCCACCCGTCTCCTCTGCGTACCGACATGTCGTATGGTCCACATCCAGGTACTGTCCAGTCCGGGTAATTTCAACCTCAGTCAGCGTTGTCCGTCGTCTGCATCCAATATGACAAGGTGCGGGCATAGCCCGTATAGGAGTGAGTATAACAATACTCAGTAAGGACCCTGAGACCCTCAAGGTCTCACAAAATAAACTAAGGATAAACCAAAAAGAATGAATTCAACATATAACCTTACTCAGGTATATTCCCATACATATACTTAAGTTATCAAGTAATCCATCTCAATCATGAGGAAAAAAAGAGGTTCTGACTCAGCTCAAACCAGGATTTATTCTAGGGGTAGTGTTAAGTAACATTCATAGTCACAACATCGAGAACCTCAGCTGCTGGAGAACTCCTCCCCTATAGTGTACAGTGGGCCAACCGCGTCACATAGAGGCGCTTCCCACTAACCTTGGACAGCTGAGGTACTCCTCCTATCGAGTACCATATGTTTACTGCATCACATAGAGGCGCTCCCCACCGTGGGTCTGCCGCGTCACACAAAGGCGCTCCCCCTTGTAGCCTACTGAGGTACTCCTCCTGTCGAGTACCGCAGGTCTTCTGCGTCACCAAGGCACTCCACACCATGGGTCTGCCACCTCACCAAGGTTCTCCCCACTAGGCCTGTTGAGTCACTCCGAGTCGAAATGGTCAGCAGTCATCAAGTCTCAGGCATCCACTAGGTTCCCGCACTATGCTCACTCTTCTCCTGGAGGATCCGCTCCACAAGATACTGATCAATACTCCAAATACCAAGAAGTCCCATGAAGAAGTATCTCAAAGGTCTATCACATCATAGGGGTCTCAACGTAACAGACGCCGCATCAATCGGGCACCCGGTCTGTGAGTTATTAGCCTTTTAGTTCCGAGGGCCCAGTTGGATTCGTGCTCGATCCAACCTAACCATTTCCCATCTCAAACCAAAACTCAATGAGGTATCACTCAAAGGGATAGTCTCACTCCAAGATTTCCATCACCACTGACGGTTCGTCAAATGGACGTCCGATGCCAATGTTATGGCCAAAAGAAAGTAACTTGGTCGTAGTGGGCCTGGGTCTGGTCCGACCCAGCCCGACCCGACCCAGCCTAGGCCAACCCAGTTTGGGTCTATCCAGCCTGACCTGTTGGGTTTGTCCTGGTCCGCAGTGCGGCCAGGCCCGTTGGGTCCGGCCCGAACCGCGAGGGTGCCGTGAGTGTGGCTTGGAAGTGGGGTACTGTGAGGGCGTGGACCCGACCGCGAGGGTGGGGACTGGCCGCGGGGTGCGGACCAGCTGCGAGGGTGTGGAACGACCGTGAGGGTGAGGAGCGGCTGTGAGGGCACGGACCGGCCGCGGGTCGGTGTTCCGGCCACTAGTAGGCGGACCGGCCGTAGGTCGGCTGTCCGGCCGTGGGTGGGCAGTCTGGCGGCAGGTCCGACCCAGTCGGACCAACCCGGCCCGGCCTGACCTTGCCTGGGTGAACCCGGTTCAGGTCTATCCATCCCAAACTATTGGGTTTGTTATGGTCCGCAGTATGGCCCAACCCGTTGGGTCCGGGCTGTCCTGTGAGGGCCGCGAGGGTGCCGCGAGTATGGCTCGGTCGTGGGGTACTACGAGGGCGTGGACCCGACCGCGAGGGCGCGGACCGGCCGCGGGGCATGGACCGCCCGTGGGAGCAGAAGAACAGCTGATAGGGTGCAGACCGACTGCAGGGCATGGACCGGCCACGAGGGCGCGGGCGGCCGCGAGGGCGCGGACCGGCCGCAAGGGGGAGGACTGGCCACGAGGGGGAGGACCGGCCACGAGGGGGCGGACCGGCCGCGAGGGCGCGGACCGGCCGCGAGGGGGAGGACCAGCCGTGAGGGGGCGGACTGACTGCGGGGGCGCGGACCGTCCGCGAGGGCGCGGGCCAGCCACGAGGGCACAGACTGACCGCGAGTCGGCGTTCTGGCCGCGGGTCGGCATTCCGGCCGCGGGTAGGCGGACCGGCCGCTGGTCGGGGGTCCGGCCGTGGGTTGACGGTCTGGCGGCGACGGCTTGACAGATGGCGGTGGCGGCTCGGCAGACGATGACAGCGGCGGTGGACGACGCAAATCGGCTCGGCGGCGGATGACACGACTCGGCTCAGCGGCGGTTTGGCGCCGGAGGGTGGACCGCCGCGGGGCGGCTTGGGTTGCAGTGGCCGCGGTTGGCGGCACCGTTTCCTTCATCACCTTTTTCACCTTCCTCCATTTCGATGAACACACCAAAGAAAAATGGCGGAGGGGTCTGACCATGTTTGTTTGGACCGCACCATCCACGTTTAGAGTGGTAGCAGGCGACTCATCAAGAACATGAACAATGAATGTCAAACCAAAAATATTCCGCAATGTTTGTTCCCATCCCACACAAGAAAATAAGGGAGTACATGGAAAGTGACAAACATTTAAGAATAAACCCCTACCTCATTCGCTTGATGATGTTGGCGCAAGAAGGTAGTACGGTCATTGATTCTCCATAGATGAGGACAATCTACATCAGAAGAAGTCCCGAGGAAGAAGTTCGAAGGAGGTCAGCGTTATTCATTGGTGGAGCATTCTTCGTTGGCGGAACATTCTTCGTTGGAGAGATTTATCCCAATTCCACCAAAGATTCCAAGGATAATAGATTAAGTTCTCTATTTAGTTCGTTGGAACAAATTCAAAATAGCCTAATCAATTAACTAGGTTAAAATATTAAAGGTATGTGCGTTGCCACAATTAATGTGGGGGAAGTCAAGAGGCTCCTCTATATTAATGAGGGGGGTTGAGAGGTTTTGTCCTCGGGTGGTCCCCACCACCATAAACAATCATGGGAGGTTAGGTTTGGGTGGTCCCCACCACCATAACCTCTCATGGGAGGTTAAGGTCTGGTGGTCCCCACATCTCAACTTCCACATGGAGGATTAGTTCTGGTGGACCCCACCTCCCAACACCCACATGGGTGTTGCAAATAAAAATAAAAAGTCACACACTTTTATTTTTATTTTATTCTTACATGAAAATCCCAAAAACAAACTTTCACCCTCGACCATCTGCCATCGATGTGAAAGTCTCCTTAAGCGAAAACCTGTGCTGCGAGTTCAACGGTACCCTCAAATTTCAATTCCAAGTAACGATTCAAAAGTTAGAAAAACCTGCACGCACATTTACTGAACTCACCTGAATAGAAGTTCCTAAATTCATTCCGAGCACTCCGGGCCTAAGAATCACACACCGTCAATTTTTGCAGGCTTTTAAAATTCCCATTTATTTTAAAAAAACATTTACATGAAAATTCCAGGTCTTTACAAACTAATTTGTTTTACTTTATATGCTTGGTTACGTAATCCATGTTTGTTATGGATAGGATGCATTTTATTCATATACGGAATGATATTATGTTCATAAACATTATTTTTAGTCATCAAATGAAAATTATTCTTGAATGGTTATGATGGGGAAATGAATCTCATCGCGTTCGTGTAGACGATAATCCGTACGCACACACGAGCGACAATATCATTATATTAATGAAGAAATCATATGTAATTGGATGTTATATCATATATAAAGAATCATTAACATGTTATATTTATTATTTACATTATTTATACTCATTATTATACCCATCCAAATAATGAAGTGTTTGAATAACAAACTACACCACGACGTGGAGACGGTAAGCCGTACGTACACATATTTGGTGACTTTGTCATTAATATGATGGATAGAATAATGAATATGGTTGTACTATTTTTATAATAACATCACAGTATATATAAGATACTGGAGTTATTATTTTATAATGGAAACAACAAAGAAAGATGAAGTGGAAGAAGAAAAGAACTTGAAAGAGGTGATGAAATATTTATCTCTTCTTTGGGTTTTTCCTTTTTATTTGATCAAAATAGATCCTTAGGTTGGATTTATGACCAAAGGATGGCCTCTAGGATGAAGGGAGGAAAGTTGGAAGGATATTTGGGCAGGGGTTGGCCAAGCCAAATGGATTTGGAGGTGTGAAATTAAGAGAGGGGGAAGTGCCCTTTTATAAGAGAGGTGAGGGTCACTTTAGGAAAAGCTTGAAATATTATTTTATAATAAAATAATTTTCGGTTTCTAATGGCTCAAAAATGATTTATTTAGAAGATAAGGTGGGGATGGATATAAAAACTCAAAACTAATAGGTTTTAGATAGGTTTAGGTCACCATAGTAACCTTATCTTTTAGATTTTACTCTAAGTTAAATAGTTTGACATTTACCATGTCTCTTTGTATTTTTATATTATATGGTTAATAAAATTACTATAAACTACCAAGAGAACCCCAAGTGGGCCATTATTAATATATATAACCTTATGTAAGTTCTTTTTCAGAACCTTAGATTTTTATGAATATTATATCAATTAATAATATAGTATTTGTTTTAAAAACTCAATTATGTCAATTTTGACACTATTTAGTATTTGATTTTTTTGGAAGCAATTAAAACATTATCACTTCAAATAAGATTTATTTAACCAACCCTAACATGTCATATTAACCTAGAAAATCAGTTTAATTCATCAGAAGTCTCAATTTACATATATTTGGATATTTATAATATCAATTATTTTAATATTTCATTAATAAGTCAATTACTACATCATCATTGTGTCAAAAATAAAATAAATTATTTAATTTTTAAAAATTATAAATAAAATACCGTTATGTAGGAAATATTTTTATATTTATTAAGAATATATATAGTCTAATTTATATTGTGTGTAACCTATATTAAAAATGTTTTAGTTATTAAATTTTGAATTTAACTCTTTTAACTCTTCTTTAAATAAAATAATAATAAATGTACTAATCTAATTAAAGTGGACCAAAGGGGATCATATTTAATTCCTAAGGATGTTTTTGGTCAAATTTTCACTTATTCAATAGAATTAGGACATGTGTTAGGGTAATTATGATATCATTTTTACCCTTAATTACTATATTTACTTTTAACCGTGGTAAATAAGGCAAAAATTACTATTCACAAAAAAAATATTTTCATCTTATTGAACCACATTTTATTTACTGATATTAATCGTGTCTCTTGGATTTTTGAAATTCAACTCACAAAATCGGTAAAATTATGTTTTATGCAAATTTGCAAATGCTCCTAGGAGGTGGGTAAAAGACGGTAAACAATTCAATAAAATTTTTATATATCTAAACTTATTATAAAATGACTCTAATAAATAAAATTGAACTTAAATAGTAATTTTGTATCTATTTTGACCTAAAATAAATTTAAATAAATAAATAATTATTTAAATAAAAATTCAGTTTTAACCAATAACGCAATGTTTTTCACTATTCATCAAAAATTGAAAGTTTTCAAAAAAATACCAAAAATTCTCCCGAAGCTAATTTTGATATTCTGAATTCAAAAATGAAGTCCATTTTGAAAAATAAAATTTATAAAAATTCAAAAAGTGGTTATTACTATTCATAATGGCTAGTTTGATTGGTCACCGTGTGTTAGAATCTCATAGTTGCATACAATGCAAGATATTGCATTATTCATATGGAAACGTACTGTGAAAGCTTGGGGTGTTACATTCTTCTCTCCTTTAAATAATTTTGTCCTTGAAATTTATATAATACTACCGCACAAAAATATTCGGGTGGTTCTTCATCATAAGTTCCTCTGGTTCCCACGTTGTCTCTTCTATCATATGGTTTCTCCATAGAAATTTTACTAGACGAGTCGTCTGGTTTCTCAACACTTGTTCTCTGGTATCAAGAATCTTAATAAGATCTTCACAATAAGATAAATTAGGTTCCAGTTCAATTTCCTCATAGGTGAGTACATGTGTTGGGTCAGACATGTATTTTCTCAATAGTGATATGTGGAACACATAGTGAACTTTGGAGAGACTTGGTGGCATTGCCAAATGGTAAGCTATGTACCCAATTCGTTCTATAATTTTTAAAGGTCTGATGTACCGGGGAATTAATTTACCCTTCTTATTGAATCGTATACCTCCCTTCCATAGAGATAACTTTAAGAAAACATGATCTTCTACCTGAAATTCCAAATCCTTCCTTTAGTTATCGGTATAGCTCTTCTGCCTACTTTGAGCTGCTTTTATGTGGGTTTGGATAATCTTCAATTTTTCCATTGTTTCCTCCACAAGTTCTGGACCTACGATTTTTCTTTCACCAACATCATCCAAATAAGTTGGTTTGTGACATCTCTTTCCATATAACACTTCATATGGTGCCATCTGAATACTTAAATGGAAGCTATTGTTATAGGAAAATTCAACCAGAGTAAAATATTGATCCCACATACCTTGAAAGTCAACTGATAAAGATCTCAACATGTATTCTAAGGTTTGAATAGTCCATTCTGATTGTCCATCGGTTTGAGGGGGGTAGGAAGTGCTTAAACGAAGTTCAGTAACCAAGGCTTTCTGAAGACTTTTCCAGAATATTGATGTAAAACGGGGATCACAATCAGAAACAATCGATAGGGGTACTCCATGAAGTCTTACAACATCATATATATATAGTTTTGCTAAATGTTCAAATGGTAAATCTTCTCTTATAACAAGAAAATGTGTTGACTTGGTAATATGATCAACAATGACCCATATTGCATCATTCCTTCTAAAAGTCTTTGGTAGCCCCATGACAATGTCCATCATAATATCATCCCATTTCCACTCAGGTATGGGAACAGGTTTCATGAATCCTCTAGGATGTTGTCTTCCAACTTTCACTTGTTGGAAAACTATAAATCATGACAAAAAATTAGAAACCTCCCTTTTCATGTTGTCCCACCAAAAATGTTCCTTCAAATCTCTATAAATCTTGGAGCTCCCAGGGTGTATAGAGAAATTGAAGCTGTGAGCATCATCCAACAATTCCCTTTTTATATCAGGTATATCGGGAACACAAAGTGTCTTCCCAAATTTCAAAATTCCATCTTCATATACGAAGTCACTAAATATCCCATCATTTACAGCTTTAATCTTCTTTTGAAACTCCTCATCATCTATCTAATAACTCTTTATCCTTTCTAGTAAAAATGGTTTGGAAACCATTTGAAAAATTATTGATGTTTCACCTTCCATGGTTATTCCCATATCTATCTTTACTAGATCCATGAAAATTGGATCGCTTTCAACTCTCATCTTGTTCAAAACTCCATGGTCCTTTTTCTACTCAAAGCATCTTCCATCTTATTTTCATTCCTTGTGTGGTAGTGTATCATGCAATCATAATCCTTGAGTAGTTCAAGACATCGTCTTTGCCTCATGTTGAGTTATTTCTTTTGGAAAATATACTTCAAACTCTTTTGATCAGTATAAATCTCACATTTTTCACCATAGAGATAGTGTCTCCATATTTTTAGAGAAAAGATTATATCTGCTAACTCAAGATCATGAGTAGGATAGTTTTTCTCATGAATTTTTAGCTATTGTGATGCATATAAAATAACTCTATCATTTTTCATAAGGATACAACCAAAACTTTCTTTGAAGCATCACTATAAATAAAAAACCCATCATTCCCTGATGGTAGAGTCAAGATAGGAGCATTGAATAATCTTCTCTTCAGTTCTTCAAAACATTCTTCACACTCTTTTGTCCAAACAAATTTAACCCCTTTACGTGTGATCTTTGTTAATGGGTTAGCCAAACAGAAAAAATTCTGGAAGAAACGTTGATAATAACCTGCTAAACCAATAAAACTGCGTACCTCAGTTATACTCATCGGTGCTGTCCATTCATGGATTGCATTGGTCTTTTAAGAATCAACAAATATTCCATCATTAGAGACAATATGAGCAAGAAAAGAAATCTATTGAAGCCAGAATTCACACTTGCTAAACTTACCATATAATTTATTTCTTCTATGAGTATTTAGAATAATGCGCAAGTGATTTTCATGATCTTCATAGATTTTGGAGTATACCAAGATATCATTAATAAATACCACTAAAAATTAATCAAGATATTCCTTGAAAACTCTATCAATTAGATCCATGAAAATAGAGGGTGCATTAGTCAACCCAAAATGCATTACTGTAAACTTGTAATGTCTGTACCAGGTTCAAAATACTGTTTTCGGAATGTCTTCCTTCTTCACACACAGCCGATGATATCCAGATCAAAGGTCAATATTTGAAAAATATTGAGCTCCATGAAGTTGGTCAAATAAATCATCAATGCATGGTAGGGGATACTTTTTCTTTATTGTTATAGCATTGATCTCCCTGTAGTCAATGCACAACCTCATAGATCCATCTTTCTTCTTTACAAAAAGGAAAGAGGCTCCCCATAGAGAAACACTAGGGTGAATAAATCCTTTATTACTCAATTCATCTAGTTGTTTCTTTAGTTCCACTAATTCCAAAGTGGCCATTCTATAAGGGGTCTTCTATATGGGCCTTGAACTAGGAATTAATTCAATGGAAAACTCAATTTATCATTTGAGAGGATGTCCAGGTAAATCCTTTGGAAACACGTCAACATATTATTGCACAATAGTGACATCCTTGTTTCTTCTAGAAATGGGGATGAACTTGTTTTTTTAAGGTTCAAACTATCCAATCAGTTTCTAACGGGTTTATTCATAGAACTAGAAACATCCAATGACTTTATATCCACTTATACATACTTTCCAAAGGTAGGTGCTCATTAGTTGTGGAACGATGATGCTTAAGAATTTGCATTGGTTGAGAGGATGGGAGGTCAGGGTCATCACACCTTTTTGAGGGGAATTATTACCTACTCTGGGAATATCTTATATATTTAAGTTATATTCATGAATCCTTATTAATTCACCAAGTATAAAAACTAGTTTTTCTTTAGATTTGGAAATAAATGATTGATATGTATGGGATTTAGAGAATATTTTATATTTATTTGAGGTTATTCATCAATAGAGAATCATCCGTATGTATTGGAGATTCTTAGTTAATGGTATCCTTCAATACATTATATAGAAATATCATGGTCATTATGATGACCATACTGGTTTTAAAGACACTCCGTGGGGCACATGAAGTTTATTGTCATTCAGAAAGATAGGGATTATTTCAGAAGTGGGATCACACCCGCAGATGGGCTACCTACATATCCTTGTTAAAAAGAAAGTAATCAGAACCCACGTAGTTCAATAAGAAGGATATAGTTTAATGTCATATGGGATGGAAAATAATTAATGAGATATGGGCTTGAACCTTATAAAGGCTTACTACATACTCTAATTTTAAGGCAGAGATCAATTTCCACATTGTTCGGGTAAAGAAAAATGGGGTTTATGCATGGTTAATGGCTCAAAAAGAGATGTCATTATTACTTTTACACTATAATCACATGTGATTCATGCTCAGTGTGAGAAACAAGAGGTATCAGTAAACGTGACAATGGTTACATGAAAGATGCAGTCATGAGAAATGATGTAGGGATTATGTATGTATGATGGCCCTAGTAAATGAAGATCAGGACTTAGTTTAGGAAAGAATCCCAGGAGAAGGGTCCATAAAGGTATTTGTACTTTATGTAGATTTGGAATTTTAACTCGGGACTTACTCTTAAAAAGGATGCCCAAATTAAGAGGGACTTATGATTGGGTTTTATTCCTGAGAAGGAAGCCCAAATCAAAAGAAAATAAGGTTGGGGCTTACTCCTGAGGAAGATTCCCAATTAAAGGGAACTTATAACCTGGGGCTTAATACTGAAGAGGAGGCCCAATATTAAAGGAACTTGGGGCTTACTCCTGAGAAGGAGACCCAAAGATTAAGGAAATTATGATTGGGACTTACTTCTGAGAAGGAGGCCCAATGAATTCCTATCAGATAAGAAATCCAACAAAGAAACCATGCCATAAATGGATTTAAAGAAGGTTTTAAAGGCCATGTCTTGAAGAGTAGAGGTGAATTTGAGGAAAGGATGTGATTAGGAAGGAGGCACGCAAGTATTGTTCTGGCACAAAAGTCCTGGTAACTCAAGTAGACTTGCGCGACATGAGTCACCTTGGGTGAAAAAGAATCCATAGGGTATTACTTGGGAGACTTTGAACTCAATCCCTTAGTATCATCCCTAGAGACTTTCAAAAGGTTGGCGTGCAAGTTCCCTTGAGAGGGAAAGGCGGCGCACAAGTGTTTACATTTCCCTTAAGGGCTGGACACTTAGGCACACAAGTATTTATGAGTTCTTACACTTAGGCCTTATTCTTACTCTTTATAGCTTCCATTCTAGGTAAATAATTACCTTAGAAGTATTCTGAAGATGTCAGAAAAAGACTTGGGAGACCAGATCTTGAATCTGAGTTTTGGAAAATTCCTCCCTCAAATGGGGGGCCCACCAGGGCTATTTATAGGCCACTGGTCACCTTGGGTGAAAAAGGAATAGGGCACACAAGTGACTTGAGCAACCCATATGTGGCGTGCAAGTGACTTGCGCGGCGCGCAGGATACCAGCGCAATGCCCTCCAAATGAGTTCTTAGTTCATCCCTTTGTCAATTTTTGATGTTATTTAAAGGGTGACCCTCATTGTGCTTAAGGTATTCCCCTTTTACATTCATTGGACTCTGTGACAGAAAGGATCTTAAACAAAAGTACCCCCTCAGAGTTGGATCCAAAAAAAGAAAGAGGATTTGACTCTGAAGAAAACGAGAAACAATGGTTCGGTGGCACGTAGGTGTTGGCGCGTAGGTTCCAGCGTGCAGGTTCCAGTGCGCAGGTTTGCAGGATCACCTATATATATGGGTGTCACTTCGTGAAAACCATATTTCCTTCAAATATTTTAATCTCTCATCACGCAAGTGTCTTCATTTCCTCGGTCGAATTCTCTTCTTTGTGTCCTGCTTCTCCCGTAAGAATTTTGACTTGCGCCGTAATACTTTCACGACAATACCTGCGTGGAATGAATTGTGTGACATGACTTGCACGCCTTAATTCCATGGCCATTTTTTTGTTTTCTTCACAAGTATTTAATAAAAACAGACTTACTTATAAGTTAACTATTTGATCCTTGTGCAGATTCAATGGCTCCCAGAAGAATTGGATCAGCTGATGAGTTGTCCAGCAAGAGAATAGATGATATGATGAACGTCGTTGGCCATGATTATTATAATATCTACGATAGAACTCTCCTGGATTTGGATAAGTACTTGAAGAAATATAATGCCAATTTCCCACAGAGTATCTACTTGCCTTTATATGGCCATGGTCATCTACAAGGAGTCAACATTCCAGAAGCAAAGAATTATATTCCTCATTCCTGGTTTCAGACTTACACCAATTTATCTTTGGAAAATGTCTAAGTTTTAGGATCATTTGTCAATTATGAAATAGTGGAAAAGTCATACATAATGCATCATAGCCCATGTTCTCCAGATCTGAAGCCTCAAAAGCCTGAGCTACAGCCGCATTGCTATCCCTCTATTTTCTAAAATTCTCAGATGGATCAATCCAATGTATGGAAAAAGAGTTGGTATTTCCATCTCGGAGGAGGTGTGAAGTCGAATTAGATGTGGGAATATTGGGTGCGACAAACCTGTGCAGAGTTTGTCGAGGATATGAAGTAAGCTGCAATATATGAAGCCGTTTGGTCTAGGTAGACATATGTCTACAGGAATGATAATTTTGTGCCGGAGCTAATCAGCCGCTGGAGCCTGGAAACCAATTCTTTCCACCTGACTCATGGAGAAGTAGGAATCAACTTGTGGGATGTCTACAAGATCTCGGGTGCTCCAATTTTTGGAGATATGTATGTTGAATTCATCCCCCCAAGGTGACCTGGAATGATTTGGAGAAGACTCCGGCTTTGTCTTGAGAGTTATTGAAAATTTTCCACAAGATCAAGAATTCAAAGTCCAACAAAACACATTCTAGAAAGGATATTCATCCATAATAGTGGATGGATATGTTTCTCATTGAGAAGAAGTATAAGAGGCCCACATGTACTCATCCTACCAGCTACCCCAGAACAGATAAGAGGGGTGCTCTTGGCACATTCTTTCCAACTCTGGAAGCGGGAGAGTTTAAGTGGGGGTATGAAGTGGATCAAATAATCCCAGAGAAGACCCGTCTGGCAAGATTTTTAGCTTTTTGGATCAATGTTTATCTTCTACCAGTTAGGGATTAGAAGGGAGACATCAGGACATGACCTTCGTTGTTGCAGCCAAGTTGGATGAGAGAAAAATGGTTGGGTTGGCCACCCCGATTTTGGAGAAGATTCACAAGAGATTACTCCATGTCTATATGGGTAAGTTTACTTTGAGAATAGTGGGACCATTCCAAGTTTTGTGGGGATGGATTGCCACTCAATTCAGGACATATGCTGTACAGAGTAGAGTACAGGTTCCTGGAAGTTCTTTTAGGCCATCAGTGTAGGCATTTTCTAGAATTTATCCGTTGTCCCTCAATTCCTATAATCTGAAGGTGAGGCTGAGCATGTTCAAGGAATTTCATTTCTTTTTTTATGGAAACCCGCCAAATAGGTGGGTTGTTTATGATGGAACAACTAGCCTAGAATTGAGGTTATATAAGATGGCTTGCAGAGATGGTGTATTGGCCACCAGAATTGACGGAGAGATTATATGTGAGGCCTATACTCCATATAGATCTACACACAAATTCAAGTGTCTGTAGTAGATTTTTGTATCCCCTCCCATGTAAATTAGGTAAAATAAACATCAAATGGTTTCCTGAAAACTATGGTTGATAAAATCTATGGAGAAAACTGGGGTAGTGTTTGATCTACCAGTTACTGGAGCAGCGAGTTAATTTACTACATGGTATTCCAAGAACTCGGTAGCATCATACCCTGAAGGGGCACTGAATCATCCGGTCCCTCGGGTGGGGACAAAAGAGAGAACCATCAGGAAAGAAACCCTTCATATGGAAGGTGATTCTTCCTCACCTGGATCTGATTCACCGGGTTCCTCACCTGGGTCTGATTCATCGGATTCCCAGGATGGGGATGATGAGGCATGACATGCGTCAAAGCAGCCTCATGCGAGATATAATCCTCCTACCAGAGTCAAGAGACCCACTCCATCGAATCCTAGTGATTTATATCATTGATCAATTTAGTCTCCATTATTTTATAGAGAAATAAGTTTCATTTTCTTATCCATTATCTGTGATTGCAGGAAATGGGAAAAAGTTTAAGTCCCAGATTGTAGGACCCTCCTCACGGCCTTCTGGTGAACATGATGAATATTTATGACCAGAGGCTGTCTAGAAATTACAGAGTTTATATTGTGATGATGAAACTGCCTGGATGGACTTATGCGAAGGGCTACATATCCCCAGAGTGGGGAATCTCCGGGGTTTTACTGATATCCACTTCTAGGATAACCCCAATGAAGTGCGGGCTTGCATCAGAGAGATGGAAATGCTCATATATGCCACTGATGATTCTATTCATATTACCAAGCGGATGAAAGAATTGATGAATCATGGCACCATTGAGAGGATTGGTGCTTTAGTAGACGAGGAGTGGCATGATTACGTGGCTCCTGAAGATGTAAATTTCTTTCCCTATTTGCTTTGAAACTTAATTTTAGTCAAAGCTTTGTTACTCAAGGAAATTAATTTATTCGTCTTGTTGGTTGTTAAGAAAGGAACTACTAAGGTCCCTTCACCACAGTACAACCCTGGTGGAACCACTCTTGGATCCCCTGAATCTCCTCGCGAGCCGGGAAAGGTATCTCTAGGCCAGAAAGCCATGGACAAGGAGTTAGAAAGGGATCTTCACTCTCCAATACCTGTATTTGGAGGTGATGATGTCAACACACCCAAAAAGTCAAAGAAGCAAAGGAATTTAAAGAAGAAGTCCACAACTAGATGCTTCATCAGTAGTGGTAAGTCCTTTGGATATTCATGAATCCTAACACATGAAAATATTGCTCATACTTTTTGGGATTGCAGGGGATTCTTCGATTTCCCCTTTGAGTGAGAGGACTGACCCTCCTCCGAGGACGATGGAGGGTGCTAGTGAACATTCTCAAATTCATGATGACTTGGATGATTCTGGAGAAACAAGGAGAGAAGAAGATCCAGCTTCTGTTCCCAGTACTGCTCTTATTACTACTACAAGGAGAGAAGAGCCTGCTTCTGGTAAAGTAACAATACTTCATAGAACATTGAATGAAGACATCAACTGAGTTCTATTTTGTGATGTTTTAGGTTAAAAACCTTCACCAGAACATTTGGCGACCACTACAACTGACTCCACAATTTTCTCTGAGGAAGCTGTTCGGGATCGGAGGTCGCAGGAGGAGGGTCGCCAAGAAGACATGTCAAATGCTCCCACTAGTGAGACTAACCAGGAATCTGAGATATCACTGGATGAAATGATGAAACTTGGCATGTCTTTTGAAGAAATTTTAGATCATGTTAAATTACCATGTGATTTAGAAGATTTTTGGACGTGAGTGTTATCATTCGTCCTATTAAATTTTTTTATTACATATCTGACCATGATTGGTTGAAATGTGCAGTTCCATCTGAGCAAGCTGCTGATCTGCCGATGCCTGAAGGGGGTAGGGAAAACCCTATAATTATAGAGATTCTAGCTCAAGTGGAGCTTGACCCAGCCGAGCTTCCTAAAATCCATCCTGAAAATCCTTTTGAAGATAGGAAAGATGAGGAGGAGCCTTCTCATGCTGTTGATCTACCATTGGGTAAAAGATGATAATATTTTTGGCTGTATTTAATTTTGAAGATAGCTAATAAACTTTTTTTATCTTTTGGAACTAATAAAATATTTCAATTGACTATACAAGGCTGTCAATTTCAGTGGCTAGATCCGGAGGTGAAGCCTCAGCCTCAGCCCCAACGGGAGTAGAAAGTGAAGTACCAAGGGTCAGGGGGGAAGGATCATAATAGGGCACTTTCTTAAGTGAATTAATCCTGGACTATATTCGCCCCTGCGATAGTGATGCTGAATTAGACCCAAAGGTAAAAAAGGCGCTCCAATTCTCATGTCACAAGGCATGACAGATTATATGGAAAATCATATCTTAAGTGATTCTTAAAGAGGTGCCTTCGAAGATCCTGCGACTGTCATCTTTGTTCGTCATGCTGGGACTTGGTGGTTTTGGATATCAAGAGATCCATACCACGGTGAAACACATCATCTTAAGGAGGGATCAGGAGAAAAAGTGCCATCATGATCTGACCAGAGTGAGGTTGTTGACCAATATCGGTGAATTTGAGGCTGCAGTGTCCCGAGCTGAGGCTGATCATGCTACAAAGCTGAAGGAGATGAAGCATAAGATCAAGGAGAAAGTTGTCCATCAGATTCATCTTCAGCAAAATTTAGATGTCGTTATTGGGGAACTTGACCAGCTTAACAATTCATTGGATGGAGTCCAAAAAATGGTATTAAATCCATTAGAGATGCCAAGAAGGAACTCCATCAAGCTGAAAAGAGTGAATATGGTCGAGTGAATGAACTTCAAGTGGCTACTGATGAAGCTCAGGATGCCGTAAATTAAATGAAAAGTTATGTTGAAAGCCTCTTGTAATTCTTGAAAAAGAGAAGATACTCCAATCTATGGATGTTCTTCTAATCTTGTGCATCAATGAAAAAGAAATTTCATCTTCAATCATTTGTACCTACATTATCTTGCTAATTATTTATATATTATTTTTTACCTAAGCCAATGGGCCTAGTAAGCATAGTTTGATTTTTTCTAGGATTATAAAAACTACCCCACAAACTTTGCATATTTTGTTTCTAAATATTTACTAAATCATATAATATATATGTTTAGAGAGCTGGGACTTGAATTTTATTCAGAGTTATTTTTACAAGTTCCCAATTTAATTAGTACCCTGTCTTTTGTTGGCCGTTTAAAGTCATGCATGTCAGATATAAAATGGATAATGTTTAAGTTCGAATAACTTAAACCTATTGGATTAAAATTGACTCAATTCCTTGATAATTTGTTTGAAAACATATTACCACATTAAATTATGGGGGAAAACATATAAACCATGACTTAAGAAATTTTGAATCTGAGGGATGATATGAAAAAAGGGCTAAAAGGTATTAGTGGAATTATTTCATAAAAGTGAAGTTACCACTATTTGACAAACCCATTAGGGGGTTGAATTATGCAAGTCCACTTAAGGGAATTGGCTTCATAGTCAAATAATATCATCTTTTGGATGACCGGTTCGTTATATAGACTACTTATGCAAGGCCACCTAGGGGCATGTGCTGTATAGTCAGGCAAAAGAACTCTCAGAAATTTTACTTTTCTATTGCTAAAAGCCAATGGAAGTTTATGGAGATTCAAATTTTCCAAAGCACAAAGTCTGCTATATGGAGAGAGGTACTTGAATATATATAGGATATTCCCAATCAATATTGTCAAAGAATTTGATGAATGTCACTCCTGCGAATGTCTGACCCAAACTTAGGGAAGGGAAATATAAACCATAGACTTGAATACTTTCAGATCATGAAAAAGAGTATGGGACAAATATCTTAAGGATGGATATTTTTGCAGATCCCTACATATCGTCATTAAGACCAATAAGGACAAAAGAGGTTTTCCCCATAAGAATGAAGTTACCACTATTTTTAAAACCCGTTATGAAACTTGAATTATGCAGGTCCACTTAAGGGCATTGGCTGCATAGTCAAATAATATCATCTTTTGGCTGATAGGTCCGTTATGTAGACTAATTATGCAAGGCCACCTAGGGCCACGTGTTGCATAGTCAGGCAAAAGAATTCCCGGGTATCAGACATTTTGTGACTAGAAGTCAAGAAAAGGGTTATGAATATTTGGAAGTATTTAAGGCTAGGATTATGACACATAAAAATGGGTATTGTCCAATGCATGAAAAAGATACATAGACCAATGATGACCATAATTATGTTGTGACTGGGTCCTGAATTGAGATGCTTGACTTCACTACATATCTCATTAGGATGAGAATCAATCCATATGTAGTTCTTGAAATACAGTTTAACGTTATTTGTAACAAGAGCGTAGGAGATCTTAGTTTAGGGTCAGAGAGTTTTGAAAATAATGAGGGAGACACATTGTGTGTTTGTTACAAACCTGATGTGAATAAAAACCAGGGTTTTCATACCACATTTATGTTCTCACAGGGAGAATTTTCAGCCATGGTACTGATAGTTGGAGTTTGGGGTTAGGACCAAAGACTTGGGGCTAGGTTCAAGTGATGGTTGAACATTCCTACGTATCCCAAAAGGATGGAAATCAATCCATACATAGTTCTTGAAATAACCTCTATACAGATTTGGTTTGTACATGTGAAGGGTGAAAGGGGACTTTAGTGCAATTATGATTGGACCCAAGATTAAAGGTTCGAGCATTTCCATGTTTGCACATAGTCCATGGAATATAACATGATTGGAGATCAATGTCAATAATGATTCCCTCTCAGGTGAGGGTGTTAGAGACTGTTGTAGTTTATTGTCATACATGACAAAAGTGTGAATAGTTTAAGGTCATATGTATGGACCGATGCTGCATAGTTTAGCGATATATATCTAGGACGTATTGCTATGCAGTTTAATGTCTTGTAGTGAGGACAATGGTGGGATGTATAGTTTAACTCCATATATCATGGAAGATGATGAACCAATGTGAATATATTGGTTGGGGGGGGGGGGCTTCACAGATAAACATCGAATGAGATGGAGGTGAACCGATGTGAAGATATTGGTTTTGGGCTTGAACGTCAAGAGGTTGACTATGTACCCATCCTAGAAGGAAAGGATCAAAGTCTGCGTAGTTCAATTGAGAATGAATTGGTGATCGAGTTGTACTTGAGGAAAACCCGAAGATGGTGTTGGGACTTACGCGTGGTTAGTGGCCCAGAGAGGGTGTTATGGTTGAAGCTTACTCTAAGATCACATGAGTCTTGCTCGGTGTGAGAAAAAAGAGGTAACAAAAACCCTAACGATACACAGTTTAATGTTATGTGTCACAGATATGGGGTGCTTGGAAGTTTAACGTCTTGCAGCTCGGATGAATAGTTTAACGTCATGTTGGACGATAGAGGGGCTATGCAGTTTAATGTCCTGCAACAAGGAAAAAAGGGACCATGCAATTTGAAGTCTTTTAGTGAGGAATAAAGGTTTTATTTGTGTTACACAAAATAATTCTTCAATAATCTTTCATTAGTTAGAGTTTTAATGAGTTATCCATCCATTGAGATTAAATAATAAGCTCCATTGGAGTAGAACTTATGTATTGAGTAAGATCCTTCCCACTTTGGCTCAATCTTTTGAGGTTTCTTTCCTGGTATCATTGGATTTCTGAGGAAAAATACCAATTCTCCTTGAATGAATGAACTAAGTTGAACTTTTTTATTGAAATCTCGTGCTATTTGATTCTGATAGACTTCCAAGTGGTGCAGGGTGCACAATTATTTTTCATCTAATCATTCTAATTCATCAAATCACTTCTGAGATTGTTCATATTTAGATAAATGATCACAAATGTATACTTTGAGAGAAGGTAATTGATCCACAATGGGAAATACTACTTCTATTCCATATAAAAATGAATATGGAGTTGACCGCGTAGCAGTGCGGGTGGTGGTCTGATAAGCCCATAAAGCATGAAAAAGTTTATCCGGCCATGATTTCTTATCTTTATCCACCATATTTTGTAGTATGTTTAAAAGAGTCTTATCGAAGGCTTCTATTTGTCCATTGGCCGCTGCATGATACCAAGATGAATGGTTGGATTTGATGTAGTATTCTTGTTATAACTTTCTCACCTCGGATGAACAGATGTTGGTGACATTGTCCGTCAATATGGTATGAGGGACACCAAATCTGGTAATGATGTTAGACTTGATGAAGCTAACAATGATTTTAGAACTAACTTCTTTGATAGGTATTGCCTCTGCCCATTTGGAAAAGAAGTTAGTAGCAGTAAAAATATACTTAAACTTCTTGGGTGTAGATAGAGGATAAGGTCCTACTACATCCATTCCCCATGTGGAAAATGGCCATGAGTATTTAGCTGTATGAAGAAAATATAGGGGTTGATGAATGAAGTTGGAAAATACTTGGAAAGAATGACACTTCTTAGTGAAATCAACATAATCTTGCATCATCGAAGGCTAAAAGTATCCAAGCCTTTGAATTTGACTAGAATGTCTATGTCTAGACTGGTGGGCACCACAAACTCTTGCATGTACTTCATTCATGATAGCCATTGTCTCTTCACCATCAATACATCTGAAGATAATTCCATCAAAAACTCGCTTGTAGATATTTTTTGGTGATATAGGCTATCATAAAGAGTAAAATTGACCAGACGTCTCCAAACTTGTTCTTTCCTGGCTCTATCAGGTGGGAGTGTTCCATTTTGAAGGTATTCCTTGATAGGTGCCATCCATCCTGTAGTATGATCATATAGTTTAGAAATGGGACTAATTTCATTGATTTCATCTGTTCTTATTTGAACAAAAGGTGAAACTACATGACAGTGGGCAATAATGATGATTGTTTCGTCCTAGTTTGGATCTGCTAGGGCTGTGGCTACATTAGCCAGTGCATCATCTTGGACATTTTGTGATCACGAGACATAAGAAAATGTCAGTTCCGAGGGAAATTCTGCCATTAACTCTCTGACGTAATCACACAAAGAGATTAAATCTTCCTTTCTGATGGAATAATCCCCATTTATTTGTTTTATTACCAAATATGAATCACCTTTTACCTTCAAGTGATTCACCTGCTCCTAAAGTGCCAATTCCAAGCCTGTGATGAGAGCTTGATATTCTACTTCATTGTTTGTGCCGCCTTCCAATAATAAGAAGGAATAAGGCAATACTACCTTTTTCTGGGGAAATAAGGACTATTCCTAATACAACTTTGTTGAGTTTAGGATTTTCCATTCTATTCCCTGTTGGACTTATGGAGGCACCATCAAATTACATTTATCATGTTTGAGGATTATCTTTAATAGAGAATACCTCTTCATCAGGAAGTTCAGTATTAAATGATGCATATTCCACGGATGGATGCTCCGCAAGGAAATTAGCCAGGGTTTGGCCCTTTATTGCCTTTCGAGACACATACTAGATATAAAACTATTGCAAAATAACTGCCCACCTTTCCAGACATCCTGTAAGCATTGGATGACTAAGGAAAAATTTTAGAGGGTTATTGCGAGATACCAATTAGACCTCATGATGTTGCAAGTAGTGTCTCAATTTCTGAACTGCAAAGATTAATTCTAGGCATCACTTTTCAATACTTGAATATCGTGTTTCTTCCTCAATCATAGTTCGATTGAGATAGTAAAGGCTATTTTCATTCCCATCATCATTATTTTGGGCAAGGAAGGCACCCAATGATTTCTCTAAAGCTATCTCATAGAGGATAAGTGGTCTTCCTTCAATAGGTGGAATTAATACCAGTGGACTCAAGAGATATTTCTTGAGGATATCAAATGCCTCTTGGAAATCTTCGGTCCATTGGTAGGTGACTCCCTTCTTCATTAATTTGGTGAAGGGTAAACACTTGCCTGCCAAATTGGCAATGAAACACCGAATATAGGCCATGTGTCCTTGAAGTACTCTTAATTCTTTCAAATTTCGAGGATGTGACATAACATGGATTGATTTTGTTTTCTTAGGATTGACTTCGATACCATGATGGCGTACAACAAAGCCGAGAAATTTTCCTGAGGTTACCCCGGAATCACATTTCAAGGGGTTCATCTTCAAATTGTGTTGTTGAAGTTTGTTGAATATGATTTCCAGATTAACCAAGTGATCAGCACATTGTCTGGATTTAACCACCAAATCACCCACATAACATTCAACAAATTTCCCTAAAAAGGGTTTGCAGATATGGTGCATAGAACGTTGATACGTTGCACCTACATTCTTCAGGCCAAAGGGCATTACCCGATAGAAAAAACACACCTTGAGGGGCTCTGAAGGCAATAGATTCTTCATCTTCTAGAGCCATTTAGATTTTATTATACCCAAAATATCCATCCACGAAGAAAAGTACTTCATAGCTATTTGTTGCATCAATTAAGAGTTCTGTGATCGGAACTGTAAAATCATCCTTGGGACAATGTCAATTAAGATCTCTAAAGTCAATGCAAACTCTAATTTGTCCATTCTTCTTTCTTACAGGGACAATATTAGCCAGTCAATTGGGATATTGAACTCCTCTAACGAAGTCATCCTTGATAACCTTATCAAATTTAGCTTCAATTTTTTAGGCATAAGTTGGGTGTGTTCTTATTGCGGCTTTCTTGAATCCTCGATGTTCTTCTGGAAAACCCAAATGATGAGTGGAAACATCGGGATCAAGACCTAGAATTTCTGTATAATTCCAAGAAAATACATCTCTATTTTTCTTTATAAATTAAGTATATATTTCTTGCTCTTCAAGGGTCATGGATGAACTAATTTAAGTGAGGCGTGGATCTTTTTTTGTTCCCATATTTATTTCTCTGAGTTCATCCACGGTGGTAGAGATAACCTCTTCAAATGCTGGAGGAGCATCCTTGAGATCTTCCTCTTCTTCTTTAGTATGTGTTGGTTCTTCTGCTTCTACTTGCATAGTATATGACGAAGCAGAATTTCCATGATCAGGGGAGAAGTTAAAATTTGAACATTTTGAAGAAAAGGCTGCCATTTTTGACCCTATTGATGATGAAGGGTCTTCCTGGGGTGATAGAGAGGAGATGATGGATTGATAATCGATATCATTATTTTCCTCTGGTATTTTTATAACTTCTTCTGGCCTGGTTAATGAAGTATATAATTGATGGATTTCAACGGACAAAATGAATACATCTCCATTTAAGCTTTCATAATTTCTTGGCCAATCAACAATTTCACCCATGCTATCTGTCTCGATTGCCATAATTGAAATTATGGAAGTTTCCATAAGAGTGTTTAGATTTGGGTCTATCCTATCGATTTGACTGATAGGAAAAACATAATCTGTACTCACATGTATGAATGGATTTACTATAATCTTTTCCAAACCAAATGGAGCATTAATTTTGGTGACCTTCTTCACTGTTGATTTTTACTTTCCCTCCATGCGATAAAATTCTACCTCAATGTATTGAGATTCACATGTTTTGAATGGGGCTTTGTCACCATAAAATGTCCCGATTTGACCATTGAAACAATATTTGAGACATTGATGGTATGAAAAAGGTACGACCGCATGTTGATTTAGCCAAGTTCTTCCAAGAAAAACGTTGAAGGCTGTGTCCTAATGAACAACCATGAAATATGAATTAGATACAAGGTCTCCAAACTGAATTCTGAGTGTAATTTCGCCCAGAGGTTCTTGTTCATTCTTATCATATCCTTGCAACATCAAAGTAGAAAGAGATAAATTAGATTTGGTAAGGCCCAAATCAATGAAGTGTATGAATAGGAATGAGATTGGCTCCTGATCCATTATCAATTAAATCTCATCGGATTTCTATATCATTGAATTTTCTAGATAGATACAATGGTCTGATATGTCCATGTACAAAATCATCTTCATCTTCATCTATAAAAGATATCACTGCATGGAATTCAGTAGGATCATTCTCTATATGGTAGACTTCAGCCGCAACAATTTCAGTTTCGAACTCTTGAGGACTTGACAAAGCCTCAATAAGCACCTCCCAAAGATCTTTTGATAGATTCAAGGTATCCATAATTGATAACTTAGCCGGTACTTGGGACAAATGTTTCAAGAAATCATAATTTTGGTCCAAAGGTATGCGTTTCCCATCATGAAAATGTGGTTTTTCAGGTGCCTTGGAAGTTGATGCTTTAGTAGTTGATGCATCCTGTATCGGGGTAGGAGTTGGAAACACTCCTGGATTCGGTAGATTATACCGACTAGGTCTATCTATTTACTGATAGGAAGAAGGTGGGACCTCCAACCGGTCTTCCAAAATAAATGTTTCAGGACCGAATCTGTCATGTGTAGAAGAACTTTCTTGTTCCTGTTGAACCCGCTGGAGGGATTTTCCACGAGTTTTTGTCGCATATATAGTTCTAGCTGGGGTAGGATTGAAATAGTGGCTTCTAGAATATCCACATCTTCCTCTATATCCTAGACATATGTCTCTTACTCTAATTCCTCTGTTAGATATAGGGAACTTAGACTCATCATAATTGAAAATATCACTGGCATAAGGATCTGTTAAATGAATCATGTTAACAGAACCAAAGATTAATTCTTCATCTAATAAAGATTCTTCCTGATGAACCAATTCAGGATGTGCCGTTTGGCGGGGCGGTGCCTGTTCTTTTGAAGTAGATGGCATAAAATTTTCCAAAGTCAAAGACAACTTAGGCTTTGACATGATCTCGTCTTCTACTGACTACTCTTTTTTTCTTAAAATTACACTTCTTCTTTGAGGAATTCCTTTCTGATGAATGGGGTTTTTCTGGGGCATTCATAGCAGAAGACACAATTGGTTGATTTAATTGTGTTCATAAAATGGCATGGGTTTAGTTGATAATTTTCCTAACCATCCAATCATCACATTTTTGTGCATTTTTACTTTTTAATTCATGCCACTCACCATCTTTCTCTAGATCAGTAGCAGTAATACATGCTACCTGGGCTGAAGAACCTTTTAGTTTTACCTGTCCAGAATACACCATATTTTTTAGGAGGTCTTTTAAGAAAAAAAACTCTTAAATGGGATGCCCCAACATCTTATGGAATGGGAACTAATTGGTGAGGTCTTCATCTCCTTCCTTGTTCGACCTTTTGGGCCTTGGAAACTGAAGCATGTTGTTTTCTAGAGCCGAGATGAAGTAACCAGGAACTTGTTCATTCCAGAAATAATAAACTTTGTTCTTTAAATCTTTAAAATATTTCTACCTTTGATATTTTTGATTATCTTGAAGAGGCAACCATTGTTGTTGACATTCAGGAGGTGGAGACCTTCGATATGATGAAGTTATTGAAGTGGAAGCAGGTACAGGTGCTTGTTTAAGTGTAACTATAACAGCCTCTACTTTCCCTATTCTTCTTCCTGGAACTGATGGAATTACATGAATTTTATCCTTAGTCTTCATAAGAGATTCTTCTATCTGCTGAGCGATGGAAGTAAGGTCTCGAAACCCCCCTGTGTATTTCATAGGGATCAATAGTGTTCATAATTCATCACACAAATTTTCCACACAGATTAACAAAAATTCTTCTTGAGGGCGTGCTAAGCTTAAGGAATATGTTAATCCCTTTTAGCAGCAATGAAATCTGAAACTCTTTCATTTTCCCTTTTCTTAAAATTGGTAAGATCGAAAACTTTCGTCTTTGGAAATGTTGATTTGAATTGAAGAAGAAACCTTCGATGAAGATCTTCCCACCCAGTAATTGAACGGGATTGAAAACTTGTATACCAGACAAAACCAGTTCCTTGTAATGACAGTACAAAATACCTCAGCTTAACTACTTCTTGTTGTTGAGGATTTCCCATCATTGGATCACAACGAGAAACAAAATGTGTTAAGTGTTGTTCTGGATCTCTCGAACCATTAAAAACTAGGAAAGTGGTACTTGAAAAATTTAATGGGGGAGGAATTGAATCCACCCATTCGGGGTAAGCTCTCTTTTCTAGTTGAATTTGTGCACTCTTTCCTTCCAAAGCTTCCAAACAAGATGTTAATGACTCAATGGTAGTCATTAATATTTGAGAAACATCTAGTTGAGCTTGGACCCGAGCAGGTGCAATAACTGGAGTTTGGATGGGTGTGGCGACCGAGACTGCCACTAATGGTATTATTTCTGGTTGTTGTTGCATATGACCCATAGGATTGGACTTTTGAGGGTGTACTTGTAAAGGGGGATATTCTTGATCCATCCCAGTAGATGGAACAAATTCCCTTGATTGATTAACTCCAGCATGCTTAGGAGGAAGACTACCTTGAAGTAGTTCTGCATTTAACCTCCTTAATTCCTTCATTTCTTCTTCTTGCTGTACGAACCTTTCCTCTAATAATAGTGATTGGCCTTCTCCAGAGGTAGGGTGGGGTGTAACCTGACTTTTACCCTTTTCCTTGGCATGTGACTTTCTGGATTATGGAAGGGAATTACCCAAAGGAATATCTTGCCCTTGGAAAACCCTCTATCTTCCGGTACGCACAACTCCTTTATTCGTTTCTGTGTGCACAGCCTCTTGAACAAGAACTTCTTCATCTGATCCCTCTGAGTGAGCCTTATGTTCTGGGGGATCAGTGACAATGAAATTGATGGCATTTATTGATGCATAACACATTGCAGCCCTTCGTTCAACACTTCTGCGATACTATCTTCCTCCATGTCCTTTATGATACATTGACTTTTGTTTGGTTGATACCTCAATAAATTCTTGATGAACCGTAATTTGGAGGGAATTTAAAGATAATTCGGCTCTGCATTCCTCTTATGGCTTCTTCCCTAATAAAGAGAAGACTGACTTTTGCTAAGGAAGAGATTGGGAATTTGAAAAAGTCCCCAGTCCGGTGGACTAGGGCTGTTCCTGGTTTTCCTGCTCAACTCCTTGAATCCTATCTATTGATCCTGAGGGTTGATTTAATAGAGTCTCGAGTCTGGAAAGATGAGGTGGTTCTTGAGATGCTACATCTGAAACTTTCTTAAAAGATCTCTTGATTTTGTGGACTTTAGTCCAGAAATTGTCCGGATGCATCATCCTATATCCACCCAAATCACCTAAATCATATGACCATTGGATTATTTCTGACAAATATATCACTTTATTATGTGCCTTATCTAAACAAGAAGCTTGTTTGATATTCTCATTTGCTTGATGCAAGAGTAATTCTACAACTTGTTATTTATATTCCTGACTTTGGGAAGAACTAGTTGAGGCCTGTTCTTGAGTAAGACTTTTATTATACACAAAACCAGTTATCTGTGGCTATCCATGGGTAATAACATTTCATGAGACCACTTTTAGCAGGCTTTGTTGATTGGGGAGCACGGTGAAATGCAATGTTCCATAAACACCCCATACCCTGATATGAATACTAGATAGGGAATTGGTAATTAACTGGCGTAACCTTTTTAACGCACCAAGGCATGAATGATGAAGGGCTCTCTGCTTCTTTTAAACCTTTGGATGTCGAGAAACTAAGAGAGATTCCAAGTCAATTTGGAGTTGCAACCCTTCTATTATCTTGACATGTTTTTTATATTCATCATAAGATAATATTTTTTCTTTTAAGTGAAAAAGAGTTTTCCATATGTTGATACGAATATCGTGAATACAATCTTCTGTCAACATTTCTGGAATATCATACTGAGAGTCAGCCAAAGGCCAAAACATGACTGGTATTTCACTTTTTTCCAGTTGTTTTCTCATATTCAGAACTTCCTATTTGTCATTTGATGAAGATTATTCTACCTGATTGGACCAAAGCTGGTGCTTCTTTGTTGCTTCATCAGATTCAACAAGATTGGTAGAGAATTCATTTGTCAAATTAGAAGATGAATGACCCAGGCTTGGTTTGGAGAATGACCTACACCCCAGGCTATCTTCTGATTGATAAAGTATTTCACCTTCTAGAAGTAAGGCATCAGACATGACTGGCTTTGCATTTGCAAGTGCCTCAAGATAATAGGGCTTTCTCGTTACTGCATTATCCATTGAATAATTTTCTAGGCAATGCGAATTACTACCGTGGAGAGGAATTTTGAAGCTAAATTCATCATCATGGGGAGGACCACCATGGTGGGTTACGGTAAAAGATGAAACATCTTGCTCCTTAGTCTTCTGGACATTCAGAGGGTTATTGTGGCTCTCATCTGAAGATGATACTTCGAGATTGACCGAATTTTCATGAAGAAAGCCTTCATGAGGAAGTGTCTGATGAAGACCTTCAGAATTATTGTTGTTATTTCGGAATCTAGAAATGAGAGAGTAGAATATAGAGTGGAAACAGACAATTCTCTGAGGGCCTCAAGAAATCCATCATTGAGAAAGGCCTTATTGCAGATTGGATCTTGATTTTTCAACTGTGATGGATGGGACTTTTTCTTGAACCCCTTATTACTCACTTTGGAAACCACTTGTTGGTGAAAGTTGTTATTATGGGAAGGTGTATGTTCCTTCTCAGGAAAATGGTCAAGTTAGGCTGATTATCTCCATTTAAATCGGGTGTATTTGCCTGACTTGATTGTCCATATGACATGGGGGAGTATGCCCCACGACCCTCATGGACTGGAATATAGGTGTGTGTCTGATCCGAAGTGACATATTGATGAGTCACTCCACTGTTAGGGATAAATTTATGTTTGTTTCCTTGTGATGTCACTGAAGTTGTTATAATATTTTGACAGGTATCTAAAATATGGGCAGAATTTTGCTTATGCTCTTTCACCATTTTCAGAATGTGCTTGGTGACTTTAGCTGCCGAAACGGGAATATACATCCATTCCATGTCTGGAGTATGTGTATTTTCTTTCTCCTGTCCCCCTTTTCTTTTCAAAAGATATTTAAAGTACTTATGCATAGGGATAGAGAGTTGAGTTTCATCTAGATTTGTTGTCGGAGCTTTCCGACTGACATCTCCGGGTGCTACCAAACGAGACTGTTGGCAGGATTGATGAACATTGGCAGGTGTATATTCATGCTTACTAGTTGCCACCATATTAGATTGGTGAGCTTCTTTGGATGCAGTCAGACAAGCCTGCTATCTGACTTATAAATTATAAACAGGTGTATGTGCCTTCCTATAGTAATCCACCGGAATTGCCTGGCGGGATTTGTGTGTTACTTCCAGACAAGTCTGCTGAGCAGTGAATGTAAGACATACGGGTGTATATGCCCACTCATTATTTTCCATCAAGTTAGATTTATGGACTTCTATGGAGGGGTTAGAGGTAAGAAACTTCTCCCTGTTGACCAAATTTCACCTCTGGCAGTTCGTCTTGCATGCTCGAGTCTGAGAAACTTGAGCTGAACACCTAGAGGTGATACCCTCATCATGTTGATAATGCACTACCGCATGAGTCTAGCGGCAATTTTTGGTGGGATTCCTTAGGAAGGACTCTTGCCATCTTGAATTGAGGCCTTGAGTGACCTCTTCATTCACCTCCCTGTAATATGGGAGGGACTGGTTGTTGCGTTCTAGGGATAACGACCCGAAACGATTGGAAATGGTGGTTGGCACCACCTGCTTCTTGACCACTGGTTGTCACAATTCGGACAACTAGGTCGAGTTGTTAACTTGGAGGGCTTGTCGAGAGGCCTCCAGAGTCAGGATGGTACCGTGTTGACGATATTCCCTCACCAATCCATTCGAGACCAAGCGTTGCAGACACTGAGTAGGTGATGTCATCCTCAGAGCGAACAAGGATCCAGTAGGAGTAGCGGCCGAGGTATTCACAGGTGTGAATTTTAAAGAAGCCGTTTCATATTGCAAAGAGATCTTGAAAAAGAGTGCTTGTTGATATAGTAGACATAATCAAGATAAGTTTGTATAGACTATATCTTTTTGATAAACACATATGTTATTGATTGCTTTGTTGGCCCTCATATTGAGTTTAATAGGGGCCTAAAAAATAAGTAAAACATCATTTAACTTGGTTAAGGATTCACGTCGGGTTCACCATTTTTGTTTCTTCTGGAAATGGGGTTGACCTTGTTTGTTTAAGGTTCAAAATTTCCAATCAGTTTCTTACGGGTTTATTTGTAGAACCAGAAATATCCAATGATTCTATATCCATTTGGACCTACTTTCCAAAAGTAGGTTCTCATTAGTTGTGGACCGATGAGGCTTAAGAATTTGAATTGGTTGAGAGGATGGGAAGTCAGGCTCATCACACCTTTTTGAGGGGAACTATTACCTACTCTGGGACTCTCTTATAGATTTAAGTTATAATCACAAATCCTTATTAATTCACCAAGTATGAAAATGAGTTTTCCTTTAGATTTTGCAATCAATGATTGATATGTATGGGATTTAGAGAATCTTTTATATGTATTTTAGGTTCTTCATCAATAGAGAATCATCTGTATGTATTGGAGATTCTTAGTCAATGGTATCCTTCAATACATTATATAGAAATATCTTGGTAATTATGATGACCATACTGGTTTTAAAGGGGCACTTAAAGTTTATTGTCATTCAGAAGAATATGGATTATTTCAGAGTTGGGATCGTACCCGCAGATGGGCTCCCTACGTATCCTTGTTAAAAAGAAAGGAATCAGAACCCACATAGTTAGATAGGAAGGATATAGTTTAACGTCATATGGGATGGAAAAAAATTAATGAAAGATGGGATTGAACCTTATAAAGGCTTCCTATGTACTCAAATTTTAAGGCAGAGATCAATGTCCACATAGTTCGGGTAAAGAAAAATGGGGTTTATGCATGGTTAATGGCCCAAAAATAGATTTCATTATTACTTTTACACTCTAATCCCACATGATTCTTGCTCGGTGTGAGAAACAAGAGGTATCAATAAACTTGAAAAATGGTTCCATGAAATATGCAGTCATGAGAAATGATATAGGGATTACATATGTATGACGACCCAAGTAAATGAAGATCATGACTTAGTTTAAGAAAGAATCCCTGGAGCAGTGTCCATAAAGGTATTTGTAATTTATGGAGATTTGGAATTTTAACTCGGGACTTACTCCTAAAAAGGAATCCCAAATTAAGAGGGACTTATGATTGGGTTTTATTACTGATAAGGAAGCCCAAATCAAAAGAAAATAAGGTTGGGGCTTAATCCTATGGAAGATTCCCTATTAAAGGGAACTTATAACCTAGGGATTAATCCTGAGGAGGAGGCCCAATTTTAAAGGAAATTGGGGCTTACTCCTAAGAAGGAGACCCAAAGTTAAAGGAAATTATGATTGGGACTTACTCTTGAGAAGGAGGCCCAATGAATTCCTCTCAAATAAGGAATCCAACAAAGGAACCATGCCATAAATGGCTTTGAAGAAGGTTTTAAAGGCCATGTCTTGAAGAAAAGAGGTGAATTTGAGGAAAGGAGGTGATTAGGAAGGGGGCGCAAAAGTATTTTTCTGGCGTGCAAGTCTTGGTTGCGGAAGTAGACTTGCGCGACATGAGTCACCTTGGGCGACGAAGAATCCATAGGGTAATACTTGGGAAACTTTGAACTCAAGCCCTTAGTATCATCCCTAGAGTCTTCCAAAACGTTTGTGCGCAAGTTCCCTTGAGAGGGAAATGCGGCATACAAGTGTTTCCATTTCCCTTAGGACTGGACACTTAGGCGCGCAAGTATTGATGAGTTCTAACACTTAGAACTTATTCGTCCTCTTTAGAGCTTCCATTCTAGGTAAAGAATTACCTTAGAAGTGTTTGGAAGACATTAGACAAAGACTTGGGTGACTAGAGCTTGAATCTGAGTTTTGGAAAATTCGTCCCTCAAATGGGGGTCCCACAAGGGATTTTATAGTCCACTGGGCACCTTGGGTGAAAAAAGGAATAGGGTGCACAAGTGACTTGCACGACCCATATGTGGCACGCAAGTGACTTTCACAGCTCATAGGATACTTGCACGACACCCTCCAAATGAGTTCTTAGTTAATCCCTTTGTCAATTTTTGATGTTCTTCAAAGGGTGACCCTTATTGTGCTTAAGGTATTCCTCTTTGCCACTCTTTGGACTCTATGAAGGAAAGGAGCGTCAAAAGTCCTCTATTATAACACTATTTTCCTCACCCATAATTATTTCATTCTCATCCTCCACAATGATTGAATTTAGTAGAGCTACTAGGGGTGGATCTAGATAAGAATCAGATGGTGACGTTTCTGCTCTAAAGATAAGGTACTCCTTATCATCATCGAGAATTTTAACCTCTTTCTTTTTACAATAAATTTTCACAACATATTCTGAAAGACAATCCACACCAAGGATTATGTCAAATTCAATCTTGGGTATGATGATTAGATCAGAAGATAAATATCTTTTATATGCCTTAATGGGGACTGATTCACAAAACTTTGTTGCAATGATACTTCCCTTAAGAATTTTTAATGACAAATCCCTTGTTAAATCAAATTGGAAATATCTAATTTTCTTAGAAAACTGGGAAGATATGAAACAATGCGATGATCCAGAATCAAATAAAGCATTGGCTAAACTTGAAGAATCCATTAAATTACCTGCCATCGCGTTTTTTGGAGCTTCAACATCAGCAGTTGTGATCACATAAGATTTTCTTGATCCCTTGGCCTCTTCTGAGGTATGTTTCCCTGATGCTTAGGACATTCATTTTCATAATGTCCCATCTCATTTCAATTTTAGCATTTAACATTGGTAGCTTCTTTCTTCTTATAATCACTAGAAATATGGATTTTCTATCCACATTTTTAGCATACTCCTTTTACTTTTAGACAAGAACCCATGTGCTTCCTTTAACAATTATCACTGGGGGTAAATTCAACTCTTCCCTTCTTCCCCATTTCTTTATTTACTTTTCTAGAGTGTTCAACAGACCTCTTATTCTCTTGATTTTCTTTAAAGTAATAAGATTTAGAGAATTCCTTTTCTGTCTTGATAGCACACGAGACAATATCTTCATATGATGATAAGGATTGCGAGACTAATTCTTGACAGAGAACTGGTTTTAACCCATCAATTTAAAAATCAATCTTACTTTTTGGGTTACATATATAATCTTCATCTTGCCTTGATAACCTTGTAAAGTTATCTTCATACTTTGCGACATTATGATCCTCCTTTTGCCTCAAACTCAGAAATTGTCCTTCCATATCCACTCGATGGTCACAAGGAAAGTATTTTTCTAAGAAATTATCATTAAACTCCCTCCATTCCATGTTTTATACTTCTTTATCTTCCTTTGTTTTTTAAATCAACGACAACCATTGATCTGCATCTCCCATGAAGCGATAAACTGTCATTATAACTTTTTCCCTTTCTCTACTCCCCAAAGCATGAAATATTTTCTCTAAAGAACTTATCAACTGAACATCTACTAACAGATTTGTAATCACATTTAATGTTGGTGGTTGTTGCCTTATTAAGCGGTCTAACATTGATTCTCCGGGTTGTGGATCAAGGTGCTTCATATGGATAAGGTTATTATTAATAACTTGAGTGAGTTGTCTCAGTATAGTGATAAGCTGATCAGCACCAGTTGCATCAACAGCTTCACTATAATTATCTTGAGTAGGAGAGAAATCCCTACATAGATTACGTGCATTGATATAGTTTTTATTCCTTCCACTAAGTGAAATTTCTAAACAATGGCATACAGTAGATTAGTTTATGAACCACAATACATAATTCCAAACTTGTAAAACACTTAACATATATTGAATAGTTTATGGATATAACCCATAATCAAAAAAATGTTTTCTTTTAGGAGGTATATACTCATAAATCCTTCATAATGGTTTGTAAAGAAAATGAGAATTATCCTAAGCATATCCACCAGGAGTGTCGTAACCAAGAGTGCAGCAAGGCTCATTTTCGTGCACTAGTTCCCATTCAAGTCTAGCTCAAAGTGGTGTTTTTCAGGTTTTACCCCTAGGTACATCTGTGCCAGATCAGCCTCTAACTGCTTTTATCCTGATAGGGATGTATTACTTGAAAAACTCACAAAATATCTACACTACCAAAATTCTAGGAAGTTCTTTTATACTAATCCTTAAAGTCTATCTTAGGGTAATGTGCTCTAAGCAGAGTTTTTCTAAATCTAGTTTCCAAGGTTTTTACTAAACTTCCTTTGATACCAACTGTAATGCCCCGACCCAAGTTACCCAGAGTCGGTGCTTTATTACATAACATTGGCATGATAGAAGGAATCATGTCCTGAAATACCGATCAGTTTAGTAACCTTGGAAGTACTAGATACCTTCATAAGTTCAACATTACAACTTGAAAAGAAATAAAACACTAATTTATTCCATTAGAAACATCCAAGCCTCCTAGATTATGCCTGCAAGTCACTCATAACTAACTTCTTCATATCCTGGGAAAATGAAACATAATAAATGGGTGATCTCAAACACTCAGTAAGGGTAAGAAATATAGTGGAAGATAACAGAAAAATTAGGCATGATGAATAATTAAAAACACATGCCTTTATAAATAATAAGCATGAACAATTTATGGAAGGAATATGAGATGAGTAAATAATTACATAATAAAACATAGTCATGGGCATTCTACTAGTCGAATAACCACATGAACCATCATTATTATTTTCATAATGAGGGAATGTATAATGCCGGAAATTCTGAAACATCTTGTCAAGGCCTCGGCCAAGATGTCTAAAAATGATTTAGGACTCGGCCAAAACCATATATCAAATTGGGAAAGGCCTCGACCAATTCCACATCTAATTTTCTAATGAGACCTATCGATGCACCGAGGAGCTATAACCGACTCCACCCATCACTTATTATGTCCAATACATTCTTCATATGAAAAGGTTGAAACATAACATAAACATTCGTTTAAAACTAGTATAAAAAATGTCAATAATTTAACCATAGACCATGAATGGTATAAAGATAACACATCCACAATAAAACATATCACAAAAACTTAAATAAAATATGGAAGATTTTTATCATAATAAATCAACTTCAAACATGTTTAAAATCCATCAAAATATGTTGACATAGATGAAATGAAAACTATTTGAAAGAAATACCTCTTTCTATTTTGAAACCATTTAAGAGTCACATAATTATAAAAGAAAACTTTTAATTTTTAAATATTCTTATAATATTGTAAGGTAAGATTTGATGATGTTATAATGGCGGAAAATAGATCCACCTGTTGTATAAGCTAAAAAAACATTCTTACCTTAATTTTGTCGAAAAGGTCATAAAACACCTTGTTTGGAAAACGATAGAAAGATTCCTTTCAAAACATATAAGGTCAAATAAGGGTAAAAATGACTCTAACCCATAGTCTATTAAATATTAAAAATGTTTTTAAATAAATTTTTAAGAAAACATGGATGTGGATGATAAATAGGTCCCAGTAGATACTTACGTAAAAACAAACTCAGATAATAAAGAGATTGTGAAATTAACCCTTTACTTGTAATTTTAATTTGGTATAGGGTACGTTAACCTCCTATATAATAGTTAAATCATTGTTATTAAATTATAAAATAACTATATACAAAAATATGATATCATATATGATCCTCTAATATTGGTTTTTTAATAATATTTCAGTAGTATCATAATTTCGGGTGTTAACTGATTTATTTTCCTTTATATGTTTGGTTACGTAAGCCATGTTTGTTATGGATAGGATGTATTTTATTCATATACAGAATTATATTATGTTCATAAACATTATTTTTTTTCATCAAATGAAAATTATTCTTGAATGGTTATGATGGAGAAATGAATCTCACCACGTTCATGGAGACGGTAATCCGTACGTACGCACGAGAGAAAATATCATTATATTGATTGAAAAATCATATGTAATTGGGTGATATATCATATATAAAGAATAATTAATATGTTATATTTATTATTTAAATTATTTATACTCATTATTATACCCATTAAAATAATTAAGTGTTTGAATAACAAACTAGACCACGATGTGGAGACAATAAGCCGTACGTACGCACGTATGATGACTTTGTCATTCATATGATGGATAAAATAATGAATATGTTTGTAACACTTTTATAATGACATCACAGTATATAGAAGATACTGGAGTTATTATTTTAGAATGGAAAAAACAAATAAATAGGAAGTGGAAGAAGAAAAGTACTTGAAAGAGGTGCTGAAATATTTACCTCTTCTTCGGGTTCTTCCTTTTGATTTGATGAAAAAGGATCCTTATGTTGGATTATGAGAAAATGAAGGCCTATAGGGTAAAGGGAGGAAAGTTGGGAGGATATTTGGGTAGGGGTTGGCCAAGACTAATGGATTTGGAGGTGTGAAATTAAGAGAAGGGGAAGTGACCTTTTATAAGAGAGGTGAGGGTCACTTTAGGAAAAGCTTGAAATATTATTTTATAATAAAATCATTTTCGGTTTCTAATGGATCCACAATGATTTATTTATAGGATAAGGTGGTTATGGGTCAAAAAATCTCAACCAATAGGTTTTAGACTGGATTAGCTCCCCATATTAACCTTATCTTTTAGATTTGACTCTTAGTTAAATAGTTTGACATTTAGCAAGTCTCTTTGTATTTTTATATTGTATGGTTAATAAACTTGCTATAAAATTCAAAGAGAACCCCAAGTGGTTAATTATTAATATATATAACCTTATATAAGTCCTTTGGCCAAAAATTATATTTTTATGAATATTATATCAATTAATAATATAGTATTTATTTTAAAAACTCAATTATGTCAATTTTGACACTATTTAGTATTTGATTTTCTTGAAAGCCATTAAAACTTTATCACTTCGAATAAGATTTATTTAACCAACCATAACATGTCATATTAACCTATAAAATTAGTGTAATTCATCATAAATCTCAATTTTCATTTATTTGGATATTTATAATATCAATTATTTTAATATTTCATTAATAAGGTAATTACTGCATTATCATTGTGTCATAAATAAATTAAATTATTTAATGTCTAAAAATTATAAATAAAATACCATTATGTAAGAAATATTTTTATATTTCTAAAGAATATTTATAGTTGAATTTATATTTTGTGTAACCCTGTATTAAAAATGTTTTAGTTATTAAAATTTGAATTTAACCTTTTTAACTCTTCTTTAAATAAAATAATAATAAATGTCCAAATCTAATAAAAGTGGACCAAAGGGGATCATATTTTATTACTAAGGTTTTTTTTGGTCTAATTTACACTTATCAAATAGAATTTTACATACGTTAGGGTAATTATGAAATCATTTTCACCATTAATTACCCTATTTACTTTTAACCGTAGTAAATAAAAGTCAAAAGTTACTATTTACCAAAATTTATTTTCATCTTATTGAACAAAATTTTACATACTGATATTAACCGTGTCTCTATGATTTTTTAAATTCAACTGAAAAAAGTGGTAAAATTAATTTTTATGCAAATTTGCAAATGCTCCTAGGAGGTGGGTAAAAGAAAGTAAAAAGTTCAATAAAATTTTTATATATATAAAATTATTATAAAATGACTCCAATTAATTACATTGAACTTATATAGGTATTATGTATCTATTTTGAACTAAAATAAATTTAAATAAAATAAATAATTATTTAAATAAAAAGTCAGTTTTAACCAATAACGGAGTGTTTTTCACTATTCATCAAAAATTGAATTTTTTCAGAAAATTACCAGAAATTCACCCTGACTTAATTTTGATATTCAGAAATAAAAAATGAAGTCCATTTTAAAAAATAAAATTTATAAAATTTCAAAAAGTGGGTATTACTATTCTTAATGGCTAGTTTGATTGGTCGTGGTGTGTTAGAATCTCAAAGTTGCGTACAATGCAAACTATTTCATTATTCAAAGGGAAACATACTGTGGAAGCTTGGGGTGTTATAGTAATTTTCAATTAAAAAAATATATTTTTTTTAAAATTCAATCTCACGTTAGTGGAACCTACCCTTGTTCAGGCTAGAAGGGTGAAACCTCGATGGGACAAGGATCATATTTGAGCCCAGGAGCTTCTTTTCCAGAAACCACCATCTTTCCAAGGGACAAAAAAATCCTCAGAAAGTGTAGAATTATTTGGGAAAGATAAAAAGGAACTTTTATATCCTAGAGAATCTCGATTATATCATGGTGAAGTATTGTATCTTTAATATAGAATAACTGAGTATAACATTGTCAGATATAGTTTTTTGGCATAGAAACATGAATAATTGGAGTGAAAAGACTTAAAGGACATCTTCAAAGAGAAATTATACCCATATTATATGTACTTGGTGAAATCCATAGATTTATTAAAACTTGATCATGGGAATTAAAAAATGATGAAATAATTTAACCATTTCACCAAGACCGTTTTCTGTTCACTTGAGGGTCTATCTAATGATTATATGAAGGATTGGATGTTTTAGATGGGAATTTAACCCAATATCCAATCATAGGTCTTCATGATAAATATTCCCACCTATACTAAGGTTGTGGATAGGGAGTTTATAGAAGATATTGGCTTGTTTGGTAAGTTAGGGTTCACTAAAGTTTTTCCTATATCTAATGGTAGCTATAGTGGATCTTTTAATGGAAAAAGGAGGTGAAGAGATTTTCACAGATGAAACAGTGGTGGTTCTTCCTAGAAGTCTTTTCCCACACCATCATTAGTGTTTATTGTCTTTAAATATTATTAGTGTGTACATATGGGTAACAAAAATTTCTTTTTTTTCCATGTCTCTAAAGGTTTATAACTTACGAAGACACCCTAGTCACTTTCATAAATTCTATCAAGATTTTTCATCTCAGTGCTCTGGAATAGGCTAATTAGAACCCTAAGAATCTATGGTCAAGTTATAATATTAAAAAAATATATGGTTTTACCCATATTACATAGTAATGAAGAAATTACCTAAAGTGAAAGATTCCCCAATGGAAGTTGATGTGGGTCTTCAACTGTGAGAGGTAGTATTTTTATTACTTCTACTTTAGTGGCTGCTTTATTTTATACAGGTTCCTCTTACTATTTCATGTTGACACATATTGTATCTTTTAATACTTCCAATAGAAATCATATTATTAATTATGGAATTTGTGATGCCTATATAAAGTAATAAGGAGTGGGGTTTCCGATTATCTTAATTCTCTTTTGTATTGCATAATGTAGAGATAGTTTTGGATTTTCTAGTTCTTGAATTCGAAATATTTAATATTATTATTAGGATGGACTGTATAATTGATCACAAATAAAAAATTTATTATTATAAATGGTTGTTATATTTCAAAATAGGAACTCCTCTTTATTTCAAGGAGAATGGGACCCGAGGTCCAGTTGGGCGGGTCCTACTCTTCAATAGCTCAGTGGTTTGATATTTTGTTTGTGGATGAAATTGAAAAGGAATATTTTAGTGGTGTGATTCCTTTAGTATTAATTGAATTACCTAATGTTTTTCAAGATGAATTTTTCAGATTTTTTCTAGAGAGATAAGTGAAGTTATTTATTAAATTAGTGTTGGGAACAAAACCAATATTAATGACATCTTACTACATGGATATAGTTGATTCAAAAGAGATGAAAATTCAATTGAATAATATAAGATCATTGGGATTTATATGCCCAAGTTTTTCACCTTGGGTATCCCCTATGATATTTTTCAAGAAAAATGATGTAACTCTCTCTTTATACAATAATTATCAAAAGATCAATCAGGTAATTATTAAGAATATGTATCACTTTCCCTGTATTGATAGTTTTCTTGATTAGTATAAAGGGGAAATATGAACATCAAAAATTGATATTTGGTCTGGTTACACCAAACTTAGATTAAAGGAGTCAGATAGTTTGAAGAACTACTTTAGGAGCATTTATGGTTATTTTGAGTACCTCATGATTCCATTTGGACTAACTAATGTTCCTTCAGTTTTCATGGTGCTTGTGAACTTTATTTTCTACTAGTATCTTTGAAATTCTATCATGGTGTTCATAGATGAAATTTTGGTGTATTTGAAGACTGAATAATATCATGTTCATCACTTGATATGTGTTTTGAGAATCCTAAGGTATATCCTCCAATATGAAAAATTACCAAAATATAAATTATGGATCTGTGAGTTTAAGTTCTTGGGACATGTGAACTTAGAGAATGGAAACTCAGTTGATCCTGAAAAGGTTTCTACTATCCTTTATTGGGAATAAATATGGAATATTTTTGAGATTATAATATTCCTTTGTTTTTGAAGACATTAACAATGATTAGTATATGATATATTTAATCATGCACCACTTTTGATTGTTCTCAACCAAAAGGGGGTGATGTTCTTGTGTGATTAAAAGTGTCAGGAATCCTTTGATGATTTGAAGCGACATTTGAACTTTGCACCTATTATGAAACTACCAGAGGCTAGACATGTGTATGTGGTTTACTGTGATTCTTTGGGTTTAGTATTGGAATTAATCCTTATGAAAGTAGACCATCTAGTGTCTTATGGATCATTTAAAATTTTACCTCACAAGAGGAATTATCCCACTCCTGATATGGAACTCACAACTATTGTACATTCCCTTAAAAGTTAGCATCACTATATTTTTAGGGAAAAGTTTACCATATACTCTGATAATAAGAGTTTGAGTTATATATTTTCTTTGAAATATTTTAACCACTTGTAGAGAAGATGGATGGAATAACTATATTTATTCAACTTTGACATTACCTATACTCTAATAGAGGGTACAATTGTTATTGATTCTATTAGAAGTAATTTTCCTTCTCAGGTCATGAAGGAAGTAAGGGATGACTATAAATTTATGGGACTCTTTGCTCATATGAACATGGGAGTCAACTAGGAAAGGTTTTATGTTGTTCTAGAGAGTGTTTATTTTACATCCTCTCTCCTTTATATGGTTCTTCAAGAACATAAGAATGATAATTAGTTCCATAATATTAGAGATTACTTATATATTAGGGAGACCATAAATGAATGGTCTCTATCCACAAAAGGAATTATTTTATATAAGAATCTATATGTTGTTCCATAGACTATGAGGAAGGACATGTTGGTAGGTTGTCATTATTCTTTGTGGGATGTCCACCATGAAACAAGAAATATGTTTTATGACACGAGACATCCATTTTAGTAGCCTATGAAATGGGATATATCCTACTTTATATCTCGATGCTACTCATTCCAATTAAGTAAGGCTAAGAACCAAATGAATTTTGGTTTTCATAATCCTCTTCTAATACCAACATGGAAATGGAATGAGATTGAAATATATTTTATTATTGTTTTTCCCTACACTCACAGAGGTAATAATTCTATTTTAGTGGTGATCAATTGGTTAACAAATACAGTAAAGTTCATACCAATTCATGATACCACTAAATTGTAATATTTAGGGAAAATTTATGTTTATAAGATCATAAGGTTTCATGTTATTACTATGTCCTTATCTTAGATAGGGACACATGCTATAACTAAAGATTTTGGAAGGGATTCTAGGAGGCAATGAGAACTCAAGTCAAATTGGGTATGATATATCATTCTTAGATAGATGGGAAGAAAGAAATAACTAATTTAATTCTAGAAGATAAGATCCATGCCTAGGTTTTAAACTTTTAATGTTATTGGGATGTCCAATTGGGGTTGGATGAGTTTTATTTTAATAATAGTTACCAATCATCCATCAAGATGACCAATTTTGAAGATTTTTTTAGAAGACCCTACAACTCACCACTTTTTTTGGAATGAGGTTAGAGAAGCTTCCTTCATAAGACAAAGATTAGTTAAAGAAACAATAAAAAAATTAGTTTATTAATTAATGCTTGGTGATGTCTCAAGGTTGGTAAAAATATTATGTGAATTGTTGTCATCACCCTTTGGAGTTCTTGGTTGGTGACTAGGTGTTATTAAAAGTCTCAGCCATATTGGGTCACCGAAAACTTAGTAGGAAAAGTAATATCACTCTTATATATTCAGGAATATTTTCTATCATTGAATGACTTGGAATGGTGGATTATCTCTCGGATTTACCACCTCATTTGTCTTTAATTAATAATTATTTCCATTTTTCCCAACTCAAAAGTATCATCCTAACTTTTATCATGTTTTGAATTGGGAAGACCTAAAAATAGAATGAGATATATTAGTGACCAAGAAACCATTGTGAGTTATTGGTTCTAAATTAAAGGTTACATATAGAAATTCTATATCATTGGTTCAAGTTCTATGGAAGAATGAGTTAGACATGCACAAGACATAGTACTGAGAGCATATAATGATGGAACATTGGCCTTATCTCTTTGTGGATAATCCTTTTTTTCCTAGATATATAGGGGAATAAAGCAATATGGTGGGGATAATTATAACATATCCAATTTGTTTTAGGTACTGACATCTATTTGTTCTATTTTTTTTATTTTTTTCAATCCCTACTTTTTTGGTTGTTTCTAGTCTAATTATTGGGGTCGCAGTTGTGTTTCGAGGTGCTTATAGTTGTGGACCTAAACCTATAGATAATGAAGATTTAAGTGGTCCAACAGTTATCCAGTGAGAGACACAAGCTAGATGATGGGCCTTCACCGATTATCCATAAGATTACTAGTATTCAATGTATTTATGCAGTGGACATCATCTTGCTGGTGTTGCTAATCTAGACTGGAAAATTAAGAAAACTATCATATTTTCACACCACCAAAACCCCAATTTAAATTATTAATGATATTACCTTGATTATAAATCAATTATTTTAAACTTTGAGGCTATCTTGGGATAACTTTGGATCTCCCAAACTAATTCCTAGGTAGACCAAAGTGCCGGTTGAAGCCAAGGTCCTCTCTTGTTAAGTCAATATCCATGTTTGTCTTGGATCTATTTTTTTCTTCGAATTAATATTATTTATATATTTGGATAGACCATAAAAATTATGGGATATTTTTTGGATTAGGTTTTATAATCATATTACTTTTAGGTTCGTCATGAAATTAAGGGGATTTTCCTGGATCTTTAATCCTCTTGGTGAATTTTTTGAGAATTGTAGCGGTAAGTAATTTCATTAGATTCCCTCATTATAGAAAGTGATAATTTAGGGATTATTTGTTGGGAATTATTTTTTAGGATCCTTCCTTAGTTCATGGGATCCTCAATTATTATTGGGTTGTGGTTCTGTACAAGTGCTGATATTCCAAGTGTTTCAAGGTAGGTGGTTTCATAATTCAGATTAATTCTACAAAAATTTCTTGATTTCTATTTGAATTTAGTTTCTAAAATGGTTATGAAGAATGATTTATAGATTTATATTGTAAATGGTTTTCAAATGTTTTTAAAATTAATGATAAATTATTTCATAAAATGTGTTTGTTTTGGAAATGTTTATGAAAATGGATTTATTCCTTGTTGTTGTTAATGAAAATGATTTTAAAGTATGTTTTATGTTGTTAAAAAGATGATATCATGTTTTTTATTAACTTTTCATATTTTTTATATATACTGATGTTAACATACCTACTTTTACCTTATTAATGTTATCCTATTTATTTTCTATTATGAAGAAATCATTCTCAAAGGCAGCTGTTGATGCCCAGGTGCTTATCGCCAACATGTGGGGATCCGAAATCCCCTTTGAGCCATGTTTCAGACTAAATTGGTTTGTAGTTTATTGTATAATCTGGGTTAGATTATGACACCATATGAATTTGGACCCTTTATTTTTAAATAAATCATTGGAGTATATATCCTTGAAAAATCTTGGATAAAGAGGGGATAATATCCCATAATCTTAAGAAACTCTTTATTTCGAAGTCTATAGAAAGAAATTTCTTTGAAATCACAGATTCCACCTTGTCATGATTTGTTGAAATGCATAATTTTGGGATTACATCATCAAGGAAATTCAACCCACAGATCTAGAATGATCATTTAGATAACTTGGTATACAAATTGTTATCTTAAAAAGTTTCTAATACAATGCATATATTACACCCATTCTCATCCAAATATCTATAACAAACCAAGATATATTCTATAAAGGCCATGAAAAATTCATTTAGGAATGGATGAAAGATCCTATTCCTCAGTTCCATGAACACTATAGAGACATTAGTGAATGGAAAGGGAATTACAATACAATGACCATACTGAATTTAAAAATCCATATTAGGTATATATTCTGGCCTAACTTAACGTTCATGATTTCCTAAGATAAGATAAATCATAGAGAACCATTTTGAAAATTCTCATTGATCAAATATATTTTCAATTCTTTTAAAATAGTAATAATTCTTGATTTTCACCTAATTAATCTTCTGATGGTGTATGAAAAATATATAAACCCATAAAATTTCATATTGAAAAGAACCAGTGTACCCCAAGGATAAGTACTCGGTCAAATAAATCCGTTTACCTTGAGTTCCTATAATTAAGTATTTAATTCCCCCAATTCATTTATAAAAATTTATTATAGATTAATATATATTGGATTGGTTCTAGGAATAATATCAATAGTAAAACCCACTTCTAATTGTGGATTCAAGCTTATAAATTTTTAGGGAACACATCACGATATAGGTAAACCACCATAAGTAAAGCTTGTTGCTACCTGATGTTAATTAATTTTAGTATATGACTAGCCATGTTTATAATTATCAAACCCACTTGTTCCTGATTAGGGTTCTCCCAAATCTCCTAGAGAATCCACTCACAATAGAGTGTATAATAATCACCAACATGTGATGCGAAAGATACCCTTTTAGCATTAAAATCAACAAAATATGAGAACTAGGATAACAAATCCATTCTTACAATGGTATCAAAGGATTTCATATCAAGTATCATAATATTTAAAATATTCACAAAAGACACCACTACTAGGGAATGCAATAATCATTTTCTCATAGGATTTATTCTTTTAACTAAATGGGTTTCAAGGTGTATAAAAATAAGAGATATATCCACTTTAAGATCGATAAGAAAACCTAGTTTCTCAGAGATAAATAAATGAGGATTACCTATATAAAATAAAAAAATTTATAAAGTATAGGATACTGGCATATTTCCTTTAATAGTAGATAACTCCTCACATATGTTAATTGTAGGGTTCCCCACAATATTTAACCCACCTAAACACTCATGATGAACCTAAGGTGAGAAACCCTAAACAATTTATTTCATAACATACCATTGATAATGTATAACATGAAGTAGAACAATGATGACATCTCAATAAGAACATGAGAAAAAAATTAGTAAATCAACCCCATGAAATTTGATAATTTTACAAAAAATATTTTTTAATAAATATTTCCCTAAATGATTTAGATTAATGTGGATAGATAATTAATTGAGTGAAGAAAAATGAGGATGAATCCATTTATTCTTATGAATAAAACTTCATGAGGCTTTCATGGTATACCTATTGTTTAATAATTGAACTTGAAATAAAAATTGATTGTTTTTTAGTGTCTTAAAACTAATTCTCTAAAACATATTATATATAATAGAATTTGGTAGCAAAGTTGACTTTTTTTTATGTTATCTCATGGTAGAAATGGAAATTAAAGACTCATTATTCTCATGGTTTTAGAGATATGAAAAATAAAAATGGAGTTTTTTTGGAAATAAAAATGATAAAACCCATAGAGGAAAGAATACTAAACTTTACATATGCTAAAAATATGGGAGAAATCATGGATGTAATTTCCTTAAATTTAATTGGAAATACATAAAGTGATAAAAATAATTTCATCAACCACATGATTGTTGAAGAGAAAGGATATGCGGACTAACAAAATGGAATAGATAATGGTATGACCTAATGCACCACCCACTCTTCAATACTTTAATTTTAAGGATTTTTGGAATTATATAGACCAATGAACTAACCTAAGGGTTAATGTGAGAAATAAACATCAACTACCTCCAAATATTATGAAATCTAAAATTTTAAAGCGTATCATGAAAAAAGTGGTGAAAAGTGCATTCATCATCCATTCAAGATCTATAAAGTTTCTAATTTATTCAAGTCTAAATAATAATTTATTTCTATAATGTTTTCTAAAAGTGTTAATTCTCCACCCAAATAATTAGATATTGAATTAACAGTGAAAACACCTATTACTATGATAATTTAATCCCATTTATTTAACCATTCTTTGATTGAGGTTTATGGGAACGTGCTACCTATAAATATTTTTATTCTCCCTATAGTTGATTTTGATGTGATTTTGGGTATGCGTTGTCTCTCTCTAAAAATAAAACATATCGGTTAATGAAAGAAGGAAATCACATTTCATATAACAAATCAACTCATGATCATAAATTCATATATGACCAACAATGAAATCTATTTTGAAGTTATATTTCTTGTATAAGTCCTGAAACCTAATAATGAGTGATATTTATCCCAAATAGTTTGGTAGAACTTCAATATTAACGATATCTTTATTACGAATGAATATATTGATGTATTTCCCAATTAATTTCCTTAACATACACTAGAAAGCGAGGTCTAGTTTTCCATTGAACTCATACATGGATCTATTCCTTTAAAAAATTCCTTTTAAGGATTCCCCTTTTTAATTGGATGAATTAAATAATAAAATATAAAGATAATCAAGATAAGGGTTTTATATGCCCAAGTGATTCACCATGGGGTGAACCCATCCTCTTTGTTTAAAATAAGGATACACCATTGCATGTTTATATTGACTATCATAAATATACTATGATTATAATAAAGAACAAGTATCATATACCTAACATTAATGATTCTTGTAACCAAATTTGTGGGTCTCAATCATTCTCAAAGGGGGATGTTTGATTTGGATATCAATAATTATGGTAAAATGGGAGGATATACCTTAAACAACCCAATGTATAATATATAGACACTATAAATTATAATTGTTTTCTTTTAGATATATAAATACACAGACCATCATTATGGATTTGATGAATAGGTTCATCAAAGATTGCCTCAGCTAATATTTGGTTGTCTTTATATATTATATTCACTTACATTCCACGAGAAATGAATAACATTAAAGGGATTTTAGGATCACATGGAAGATTTTATGAATGGAGAAAATATATTCAAATTTTAAAAAATGTGAATTCTTGGTACAAAAAGTATCTTTCTTAGGTAATGTAATCACAAGCGATGGTATTTCTATGGGATCTTAAAAGAAAATGGTGATTGATGAATTGTCCAAACTAACTATTGTAAAAGACATCAGTAATTTTCTTATATTAGATGGATACTACCAAGGATTTTTGAGAAATTTATCACAAATATTATATCTTATAATCATGTTAACTTGTATGTGATTGAAGTTCCTATTAATAAATGATTATGAAGATTTGTTCAAGGAGATTAAGAGAATATTGGTTACTACACATGTTCCTAAAATACCATAGAGTGGAGAAGGGTTAATGTTATAAAATGATGTATCAAATAAGTTATTTGGATGAATCATTATGAAGAATAAAAAGGTGATAAATTATGACTCTTATAAATTAATGGTTTGTGGGAAAATTAACAGATGCTTGATTTGAAGCTAACAATAGTAATATTTTTATTAAATATATAGAGGAATTATATCTATTTGGAAAAGTATGATATATATATATATATATTGGTTACAAGAGATTAAATTCTATATTCAATCAAAATAAATTGAATATGAACCAATGGGGATTGTTATATTTTATAAAGTATTATTATTGGTCAATACATTACCACCCCAGGAAATCAAATAATGTGGTTGAGGCTCTAAGAAGGATGGATAATGGCACCTTTTCTACTATTAAGATTGAAAGTTACATAATAATAATATATTTTAAATGGATAGAACTAGAAATATAATATAGAGGGGGTAAATCTTATCTGTCTTAGATAACTACTCAACCATTTATCCATGTGAAGATCAAGAAAACAAAGAAGGATGATAAAAGGCTATAAAAAGGAAGAAAATGTTCGAGAGTTCAATATTGAAAATAATGGAATTAGAATATTTTTTAAATGAATATATGTCCCCTCAATACTAGAGTTGAGGGGCCAATTATATGATGCACACAACTCATAATTATCTATATATAATATAATTATGATGATTTATATATATGTTAAGGATAACAACTTGCGGGATAATATAAAATAGGTATTTTATAGTATAAATCAGGATACTTTGTCTTCCAGGAAGTTAAAATTGAATGATATAAGTAGAATGGGATGATGTTAACATTAACTATAACTATATATAATGAGATAACATCAACAATATTTAATCATAGTACTACCTAATATATATTAAAGGATATAACCTTATGAATACAATTCATTTTATTTCTAATTGATAATATTTCTTTCTTGATCACCATTATAAGATATATAAAAAGTAAGTGGTAAGGTTTATAGAGTATATTATTAAATTTTATTTAACCATGATAATTGGTTTACCTAGATTTTCTGATTATTTATTCAATAGTAATTGAATATAAATCAAATATTTAACACCACTTATCTTCCTTAAACTGATGGTCAATCTGGGAGGACCATTCAAACTCTATATAATATGTTTATATCCTGTTCAATGGATTTTGAAGGAAGTTGGGATAAAATTATTCCTCTAAAATATCTATCATTCAATAATATTTTTCACTTTAGTATTCAAATGACACTATACATTTCTTTGTATGGGTAAAAGCACAAAACTCCGATATATTTGAATCAAGTTGTAAAGAGGAAGATGTTTGGATGGAATATTTCTTAAGAGATACTAGAGAAGATTAAAACAATTTTGTGATATATTAAATTATAAAAAAATTGAAATAGGAGTTACACTAATAAAGACTAGTAAGATTAAGAGTTTCATACTATAAATAAGGCATTACTTAAAATATCACTATGGAAGAGGGTTATGAGATTCCGGAAGAATAGAATGTTGATCCATATATAAATTTTTTCTATTTAACATCCATGATCATGTGGGGACTATATATAATCACTAAAAACTTACAATAAACTTGAAAAAAGTTCATAATGTGTTTTATGTATCAATTTTGATAAATAAATGTTAGATCCATCACATGGTAATAACTTGGAGGTTGTAAAACAAGAACATGATCTCTATTATGAGGAATAACCTGTATGTATCTTGAATCATACAGATAAAGTACTATGAAATAAGACTACCCACATAGTCAATGATATATGAAGGAATTTTGAGTTAAAGTAAGTGAGTTTTGAAATCGAATATGGAAAAAGGAAAAGTAATCCCATCTGTTTTAAGCTGTTTAAAGAATTTTTTGAAGAATAAATTTTTTAAGGGGGTAAAATGAAACCTCTTATTTTTTTATGTGATAAATATATTAAATAACTTATTTGACTTTAAACAATGAACTAAATAATAATAAACTTACATTTAATTTAGATAAAATATTAGAATATAAGATAAGTATTTATAAATTACTTTAAAGAATTAGGAAACATCATTAAGAAAATTACATGTGAAATAAAACCACTAGTAAATTATAATACCATGAATGTGAAATATTCATCTTCATTGTTTTCCTTAAATATCATACCTCCAATTAAAATAGTGGAAAGAAGTAAAAAATTATAAATAAACCATATTTTTGAGAGAAAAATAAATTAATGGTATGAATGAAATCTAGAGAAGTATGTATGGTTATATATTATGGTGAAAATGGTAAATATGGTTGTTAAATGGATGTTGGATATATGGCCTTCAGATATATGGTCATTGGATATATGTCCATTATTTGTACATGTATCTAATTGGTATATTGAATATTTTCCAATTGAAAGTGACCAATGTATTAAAAATAATATATTTCACAAAAAATTAATAATTTTGGAATAATAATCGATACTAAATCAATATTTAAAATATATATTATTTTAATTTTTTTTACAAAATATATTTTAATTAAATTTATTACTTTCAATGAATCATTTTAATAAAATAGATTGATAAAATTACAAGAATGATTATAAAAATAATTAAATAATATCTAATAATTAATTAAGTAATTATAAGGAATAATAATTTAATGATCCATTATTTAATAAATTAGTTCTATTTAAAAACATTTTTTTGTTATATATTACATGTTTTTCATTAAAGGATAAATTTATCTTAATAGTATTATAAAATTTAAATAAATTTATTGTTTATATATATAATAAAATGAGTTAAAATTCCTTAAATTATAAATAATTTGTTAGAAAATATGTATAAAATCATTTAATGTCCTGAAATGACACTTTTCTATTAATTTCTTTTATAAATCAAGTATTCTTATATTAAAATTAATTATCATAACATTTATAAATATAATCTAATAAAATGGATTTCATATTTTAAATTGAAATTTCAAAATAAGGTAATATTGTCAATTTCCTTTTTTGGAAAAAAATATTTATTATGGTAAAAATGGAATTTTCACTATAAAGACAAAAATAAGGTAAATGGAGTAAACAAAACGGGTAAATTATTAAACTATACCTACAAAAATATCAAAATTATTTTTATGTGGTTATAAATGATCCAACTCAATTATTTTTCTACTTTTGATCTACCTTTCTTGAAAAATGACATTCCTTATCCATTAAGGAATGAGTATTCGAAAAATTGCCACTCAAACTCACCTATAAAAGGGCCCATTCTCTACCCATCCTTTAATACTTATATTCTTCAATTTATTCTTGAATATCTTTCCTAATCCCATCTTCTAAATTACTTTTCCACCTTGTGTAGACTCTAGTCCCATGAATGAGGCCTAAATCTATTATTATGGAAGAACCCATTTTCAAGAGTTAATTCATCATAGAACATATATACTTATTATTTTTATTTAAAAATTACCTTCACATATCCAATCTTCTCAAACATAATTCACCACTCTAATTATGTTCTATTAAAATCATTATTATTATTTATAAAATAAAATTAATATAATATAACTCTATACTCTCACTCACTCATTAGAATAACATGATTCGGTTTGGGTGAGTTTAACTTTATACATGAATGATGCTATACTATTATGATAATTTCTATCATAGAAGAGTAAAAAAATAAAGGATGCTAATATAACATATAAAAGGAAATATATGTTATTATTAGAGTTGTTAATGGTAATAAAAAAATGAATAATCATTATAAAGTAACTCATTGTTATTGGTAATGTTACTCGAAACATGCACATTATGAATTCATTTATTGTGAACAATATACATACCTTCTATAATATTAACATGAGGCTATATAAATTATTAAAATAACATGTTTAAATTTCCATTAATAATATTGGAATAATTTATTTTTTTAATAAATTAATGGGAATCAATATCCCCATACTAAAGCTAGCACAAGACAACCAATACCACTAGCATGAAATGTTGAAAATAAATAATATCCAACTATGGGCATGAAAAATGAACATAATTGAATAATATAAATTTTAATAGACATAAATAAAGTTATAAAATAATTTATTAATATGTCTATTCTTATTATACATAAGTTAAGAGCATGTTCGTGGAAGTTAGGATTAATGGTAAGGGTTTCTAATCTCAATATTCATTCATTGAGATATATTCTAGATTACCCAACAATTTTATTTTATGAGGTGTATATACTTTCCTATAGATTAATTTTATAATTATTTTACTATAATTAATTCTGTTTATAGATTCATCTCATGTTTTATCTTTTATTGGTATTTTATTCAACCATTATGAAAGTCAAAAGGGTTTCTCTACAAAGAATTTTTCTTAAATGTTATTATCAATACCTAAACATCCATTGTGATAAATGTATGAAATTTTCATATAAATGAATATTTTTATTCTCCTATAGAAATTTTGAGAACATATATGGCTTTTCAGCAGATCTTCAATCTTTGATTTATAATTTATCAAAAATAAAATTTGTAAGGGGAATTATATGATCTTCTATTTTTGATTAGGAATATTTCTCCTTTATGTCCATATTATTTATATTGTTTCATGTATATCATTCTATCTACTTAAATAACTTCTTAAGTAAAATTTATGTAGACTTTTTCCAAATTAAAATGAAATGAAAGGAATATTTGTTGTCTCTCTTATATTACTTTTCAAGCCTAATCATTTTCTCCCACTATGTTAATTTTCATTACAAATATTAATTTTCATGATTTCATGATTCATAATGGTAATTTTTTTCAAATTATAATTATTTTTAATGATATTTATTTATGAATAATTTAATTTTAAAAAGTATCAAAATCTAAGGTATATTTATTCTTAAATTATAAACAATTTTATAATGTTCTTATAATGTGTTTTTAACTATTTCAATATCCTTTAATGTTTTTATGGTTCACTAGGGTTATTAGAATACTTCTGTTTTGGGGTTTGGTAAACTAACATTTCTAAATATTTTCAAAGTGTAGCACAATGGCTAACTAGGGATTTCTTACTTGAGAAGCTTCTCAGTTTGTTTACTTACTAATTATAAATCACCAAAGAACTCCTTTTTTTCTATTTTAATTATTTATTAAATAAATGATAAATGTTTGGGTTTTGTTTATTTTTTAATGTAAGGAAAATACATGAAGAATGACAATTAAAATTAAAATAACATGAAATAATATAATTTTATTATCAAATATATAACTTTGCCTTTATGGTTTGGTTTATGGGTTCCTTCCTTCATCTTGTTGTTGCCTAATTTTACTTTGATAGTTTAATCATAAAATCTCACTCTTAAAATTTGATTATTTTATTTATTTATTGTGAAATATTGAATTAATATAGAAAACTAGATTCCACATCCTCCTATAATCAAGGTTGATGGCACACCTAAATCAAGAGTGTGACACCTTCCAGGACCTCGCTCTACCGTATGCCATGTCATTCCTTGAAAAAATGAACTCTATCATGTGAAGAGAAAGTGTTAAAAGGAAGGGAAAAGATTAAAAAAATAGAATAGAAATTATTATGAGTTTAATGTCATGGTGGGAAATCACCACACTCAAACACTTCACTCTTTCTCACCATAAAAATAAATAAAATGTATGAGTTGAAGTGTAAAATGAATAGAAATTCCACCTATCTCTCCTGAACCAAGCGTCAAGTTATCCCCTAATTTTTGAGGTTAATATTTAACAATGGTGAGAATGGGAAGAATATAAAATAATAAAAATAAAATAGAAATAATAGGTATAAAAGATAATGGAAGAGGAAGAGAGATAAAATAAAAACAATAAAACTAAAATTAAATGAAAATGAAATGAAAATAATGGATAGAAGAAGAAGAATAAGAATGGATGAAAAATAGGGGATTTTTTATTTTAAAATTTAAGAAATTATATTAATTAAAAAACTAAATTAAATATTACATAAAATAAAATAAAATTAAAGAAATAAAAAAGAAGAGAAAAATGTAAAACATCTTTAGTCAGAATGAGGCCTTCTTCTCCTTGGGTCCGAACTCTTATATTTTTGGAAATGGAAACACTTCTCTCATTATAGGTTGGGAGACGAACTTAAATACTCATGAATCTTACCATATATTTAGTTAAACATTTGAATAGGAAAATGTTTAAACTCCTACTTGACTCGTGGTGCATGATTTGGAAACACTTGAATATTTTCGGAGCTCAATATTCCAGTGGATAAGGAAGATGGTTAAGTGGAATGACCATTTTTTAATGGGGTTCATGGGATGCACATAGTGTTAGTGACAGCTTGGAGGATTTTCAATGGGTAGTAGTGGTAGTGGTTCAATGGTGCTGAAGCATGGTGGTAGCGTGGCAGCAAAGATAGTGCTGATCGGGATCCTCCTTCATCCATCCTTTGATGTAGACGAATAAAGCCTCCATAGAAGTTGGAATAGGGTCCATATAGGATCCATTGAGTTATTTGGATTTATAATGAGTTTTTTTATCTTAGTAATGAGCTATCAGTTGGCATAAATGGGGTATTTTGGTGATGTAGTAGTGGCCAGGGTCAAGTAGGGGTAGTGGAGTGGTGGAGAGGATTGTAGTGTCAATGTTTGAGAAATGTTCGAGCATGGTGTAGCAGAGCATGAGAGGGAAAAAAATTCCATTTAAAATTTAATAGTACCTGTTTCAAGACTATATCACATTAACATTTAGCATGCACACCATGATGATTTATATATCAAGTCACCACATTAAAGAGGTAGTGAAGTCAGATGGGAACTAGGGGAGCCCTGCATACCACTTTACACTAACCCATACCAGTGAGGCTCTACTCCCATTTCCTCATGGGGTTAACCACCGTGGGATGGAATTTACATGGGCTTCACCCCACCAGTAATCCTTATGGGTCCATCCTAGTGGGCTAACCCATGGGTATGATCCCCTATGCAGCCCTGCTGACTTGAGCAGAATTTCCTGGCAGTGGCATGGCCATTTGGCCCCTTGTGGGCTGGCTTGGGGGTGGGATACTACCAGTTGATGGGCTAGCTATATCCTAACCGATTTTTTTAGTAAACTCAAGAAAAAAATTTAATGATTAACAAAATATACAAAAATATATTCAACAAAATTCTTATAATAAAATTTTAAACATCAAGATTACATATTTTGATCTAATTAAAACAATTTTAATTAATAGGATGTAAATTTACACAAATTCATAAACCAATGAATTAAATAGGTATTATGATTAAAAAAACATTAAAAATCATTGAAAATTGAAAAAATTATGCATGAAATATGAGTCTATTAGGTATGTTTCAATGTAATAATTGAATTTATTTACATAGATGGTTTATTTCAATATCTTTCAATGACTTTTATGAAAACAAATTATTTTTCCTGAGTTAATTATTATATTATAGATTTATAAATTTTTCATGTTCCTGTGGACATATATGTATTTTTTAAAATTATGTGATTAATATGATAAAAATTATACATACTTCTAATGCATTGGGTATGGATTTTTTATCTCATAAGATGTAATATTATGGGACATCTTAGGTTATCCTAGTCCACTATGTTATATTAAATTCTTTCCCAAAATTCAGTTACAGTATTTTAAATGAGACTCGATATAAGATATGATTTTCTATGCCTATACTAATAAAAATTTTATAAATCATACCACATTCCTATGCCTAATTTCCAATGTTATTCAAAAATACTTATATTATGATTCATGTTTTTTGGTTCATTTTTTATTCTAAACGACTTCCTTATATTATATCCAAATACCTTGATTATTCCCTCATACCTACATGTTCTTCATATGCTTAATTTTTAATATCCTGATACCTTTTTTGAAAATAAATACTATGTTCAATAGTGTATAAGATATGCAATACCAATATTAAATGAACCATAAAATATTATTATATAACCATTATAACCAAGCTGTTAAACTGGAGTGAATGAATAAGATTAATTTAATTATAAAATATATATAATGGAAAGAAATTGGTTCCAATATATTGATTAATTCTTAAGGAATAATATATTTATTTTTAGTAAAGTTATTGTATTCATCAAAAATATGTTTTCTTTAAAAATGGGTCTTTTACTATTCATGAGAAAATATTATAATTATTTTTTGAAATTTTTTAAATTTTATTCGATAAAAATGATATAATTTGTTAAATCAGTATATTGAAATTATCTTATTGTGAAATTTTGATATTTTTTCTAAAAATATTGATACTTTAATGAATAGTGAAAAATACTAACTTATATTGAAAAAACATAGTTTCTTTTAAAGAATTTAAAAAGTAAAATTCTATTTTAGATCAGTTTTAAAAATTTAATAGTAATTTTTAATTTAAAATAATATAATTGTGGGTTTTAAATGCATTTTATACTTACATATATTATAGAAACATTTTATATTTAAAAAGGGTATTTTTTTGAAAAACCATTTCTCGTTGCTTTTTTCCAATTTAATTTCAAATTAAATTCTAAAACCTATGTGTTTTGAATTTTGAAAAATGGATTTAATATTTTTAATTTTGTTTTCCAAATTTTTTAAGTGCGTCACTTTTATTTTTGGACATTATAAATAGTAACCTACGTAATTTTTATTAGTATGGAAAAGGGGAAATTGGGTAATTAAAGTTAAAAATAAAATGAAAAGGATAGAAAATAACCCTAACACTTGTCTTAATTGTACCGAATTAGACTATTTTTCCATAATCATATAGTATTTGGTTCTATAACCCTTTTTTATATTTGGATGTGATTATGACCTTTATAATATTTTATGTAATGAAATGTAAAAAATTTCATTCTCTTATTTTTAATAACTATAACATTTTAACATGGGGATTTTAGTGGATATGTTTGGTAGAAATATTCTTTTGAAATATAAATGATTTATATTCATCATGGTAATTTATTTTTGATTTTTATTAAAGGATTAGTTACCTAAAATGCTTATTAAATGCTGGTGCATTAATTATTCAATTAATGGAAAAATAAAATAAATAATATTAAACAATATTAAAATTAAAATAATTTGAAATAATTAATGATATCAATTAATTTTATAGAAAAATATAACATATTATGGGTGTATTAAAATATTTTAGTCGAACTTATTTTGTTTTTTTGATGTTATTAAAGTCAAAGTAAATGAATAGTTCTAAAATGGACAATATTAGTATTTTATGAAAATAATATTTTATTAAATGATTAAAAATTTCTAAAAATCATATCTTTATCCAATTTATTATTATATTATTTAAAATATCAACCATTTTTTATTTATTTGGATTTTTTCTATTTATAGTTACTATCATGACTCTCAAAGAGTAAAAAATATTACTGTTGCGTTAAGTGTGGAAAGAGTTAATGAAGGGTTTAAAAAAAGTCAAGGATAAAAATGTGATCTAAACATGTCAATTTTATTATGAGTTGATTTAGACTCTTAATCATATTATATTTTAATAATATTAAATTTCATCCATTTAGACATCAAAAATAATTTATATTAATTAATATTTTTCGAAATTCCAAAAGTGCTTATCCCCTCTCTTATAAAAGGGAACATCTTATTCTCATTTATCACACTTTAATAACTATTTGGTTTGTCAAATAACAATCCAAATAACTTAACAAAATTCATACGAAAACTTTATAGGTCTTATTTTTGGCATAATAACATCCTTATAGGGATTAAGGTGTAAAGCAATGGAGGTTGTCTGAAGAACATGTATAGTTCTTAACTGAGCGTTTTCGTTTTATTTCTTCTTCCACCTCCTTAAAATATTATAAAAACTTCATTATATAATAAAATATGTATATATAATATAATTATATTCTATTATGTTAATTGAATAAACTATATCCACCAGAAACCTCCATCAAATGGGAAAAGAATTTATCATTCGTGTGTACGGAAGATTATCGCCACACGGACCGATGTAATTCATTTTTTATCACCACATCTCACAGATGGTTATAATTATGGATTTAATATATATATATATATATATATGATATTAATTACATATTTATCATTCTGTAAATATAATATAACACCTATTTTCTTAACTTTTTATTTACTAAAAAATGAAAACATCGTTCATACGTACGTGTGGACTACCACCACAACAAAGAGATGTGATTCTTTTTTCATCACCACATACATGGATTATATATACTATTATATTTAAAAAAATAATATGAAATTTATTATATAATGACCATTTTATAAAGTTAATAATACTTATCTTTTTTTCATAACGATCATTGAAAAATGGAAATGTTACACATTCATACATATGACATATCATCTCCATGATTGTAACCCAATTCATTTTTCATAAAAATAATTATTTATTAGGTTTAAAGATATAATTGATGTATAAAAATTAATATTATGTAATTATTATTATTCTAGATATGATGTAACAATTAACTCTTTATTATGATCAACACATCGAAGCTATTTTGAAAATTACTGACCGAATATCCTCAAAGTCCCTAATGTAGATCTAAGTGATTAAGAAATTAAATATGTAATTAAAATAAATTAAATAAATAGTTTAAGGATAATGGATTAAACTTGGAAAGTTTTCTTAAAAAATAAAATAATTTTTATTATTTTATTATATAGGAGTTAGAAGGACATACTTGGAAAGTATGAACTTGAGGTAAGGGATCTCATCCAAATTTTCCTTCATGGAGTAATATTTTATTCTTATGAACCTAATTTATTTTATATGGCGTATATAATGTCCTAATAGAAGTTATTTCATGTAACCTTAATTTTTAATGGTATTTTAAGTTATAATTTGAATTAAATACATCCATGGGTATTTGACTTTAATTTTACCAAGTGGTAAAAGGGTTCTTAACTCAATTTCCATTCATTGGGTTATAACTCTTCTTTATTGACATTATTATTCCGTGATTATGTGTGAATTAATTTATAAATTTATTTTTTATTTATTATCACTTGTTTTTTTTCTGGATTTACATTTTTTAAACATAATCTATTCATTGATTAATTATAAATTAAATGACATGATCTATATAATGATTATTCATATAAAATTCTATTTCTTTGGGATGTATATTTATGATATGCACCTCTATTATTTTTTGAGGTGTATATACTTCCACTTTTACATAATATATCATTAATATACTTAATTTCATGATATTTAATGTTTTATTTGACATTAATATTTCATAGGTCTTACGATTGAAGTGTTACCAAAGTGGAAAAGGATTTTATGTTATAATCTATTTTCTTTTTTAGGATTTTTTATATCCAAGGTTTATTAGGGGGAAGTAATATGCTCTTATTTTCTTGAAACACATATCTTTTATTATCCTTTGGTTTTGTATGTGTTGTACATATTTAATTTATATTTCCTCATTTATTTATTAAAAAAACATCATAAAAGTCATTTGTAAGTTATAATGATATTGTATCTTCTTTTAGATCAAGAATATTTCTCTTACATATCAATGTTTTCTTCAAAAATGTTATTTTATAAACATAAATTATTTTCTAAAGCTATTTCACATGAAATTTTTGCAATGAACCAGAACTATATCAATGAAATTTACCTTATTATAGTTATTTTATATAGTATAAATCACATAAAAACACTTATATGATACAATAAAAACATTATTAATGAATAATGAATGAAATAAAAAGTATTTCTAGATGTTAAGAAACCAATACTAATATAATAGTAACTTGACCTTTGGTATAGTAATATGACCATAAAGAATAGTAATATAACCAATATAATAGTAACTTAACCTCTGAAAGTATAAATAAAATTTTAGAATATTATAAATTAAAATATGATATATTTATATCTTGATATAAGTAAATAAATGTTTTAAAAATAATAAATTAAGTGTTTGTATTTTTGTAAGTAATAAATATTTAATTATAATTTTATAATTAATTCAATCTCTTAAAAAAAATTTATTTCCATAAAATTGATTCATAAATTAATAATTTATTGTATTATGGTTATAAAATAATTTTACGAGACCTTAATTAATTTTTCAAAGTGTTATAAAATCAGTTATAATTTCAAAATTGGAATTTTCCAAATAAATAACGATTTTATTTAAAAATTAAATTTATCATATTTAGAATATTATTTTCATATAATGGAGTCCATTTTTTAATTATAGACATAGAAAAATTGTTAGTGTGTTTCTGTGTGATTTTTCTAAAATACTTTATTTTTTGGTGAATAATAAAATATTATAATTTATGGTATTTAATAAAAACATGAATTATTAAGCAATAGATGATGTATGGATGATAAAATCCCATAATATAGAAATATTATTTATTATTTTAATATAATTGGTGATAATTCTCAAATTTTTCATAGTCTTAATCCAAAAATAGTAAACAAATAAATAAAATATTCAAAAAACACCAATATCTTGCACTATAAATACCACCCCTCAACACCACTTATCCTCATATATTCCAATCCTTGATACTTGTACAAATTTTTTCCAATCTTATTCCCAAGCCTCTACCCCACATCCAGGATCCTTTGGTATCAATGGAAGATCAAAACCTTTTCCCTAAAGAGGTCCTCAAGGAGGAGAAATTCAAGAGGTAAAATCATTTTTGTTTTTCTTTTATGTTCTTTTAAATTTCATTTCTGTTCTTATCCTATAATCACTTCCACCAATTAAAGAGGCATGATAACTAAATTATATTTTATATACTATAATTTTATTATGTTAATGGAATAATTCATCTAGAAATATCTTCCCTATTCTTTTAATTCTAAAAATGAAAATATCATCCATGGTGTGTCGATTTACCACCACTATAGATGAAGCCTTTTCAATTTTCACTAAAACCTTTAAGGATAATAATAAAACCATAATTATGGTTAAATAATATTTTATAATAAATATTATAATTTATTTAGTGTTTTGGAACCAGTATATATACATTATATTAATTAATGAAACAAAATTAGTTTTTAATGATCAAAAAACCACCAAAAAAACCTAAACGATTATCACTATTGTCTTATAAAAGGATTCATCCTCACCCCATATAACAAAAGGAATTATATAACCATTTTATATACTATGTTATCATTAATAACATATAATTTCAGTTGTGGATAATTATTCTCATTTTTTAATAACCTCCAAAATCTTATACAAGTAAACCAATCATGAAAACCAAGGAAAAGAAAACCCCCGAATGACAGAATTAAATCTCATAACTCATCAAAAAGGCTATAAATGAACATAGTAAAATTATAATAAATTAAATATATTTTAAATATATTTTTAATTAATTTATTAATTAATATAATCTCATTATCTGAGACAATAAGTGCAAGTGCATAACACTTTCATACATAAGGAAAGGGTTTCTTCCCGAACATCCATTTTTCATTCGGGTTAGGATTTCTCTCTAATTACCCCATTGTAATTCTTCATTATTTTTAAGTAATTCCTATAAATTCATTTCATATGTCCCAAAATCATTTATCTAGATTATTTAATCTTTATTTTATGAGTAAGTAAATGTTTTACAAGGTTTAATTCTCAAATATTCTCGATAAGAAAGCCCGATAAAAGACAACACACTGATTTATTACCCATTTTCAAGTAGCATCCATAATATATTTTAAGACAAAATTACTTTTATAAAACCAATAATTTGGTCATTAAAAACTATATTTGTTTATTTATGGTTTTATACCAACAATTATGACAAATAAAAATGATTTTTTCCCAAAAGATCTATTCTTTACAAAGTAAAAAGGGAATTTCTTCCAAGAATTCATTGATGATTTTATTAGATTATTTTAGTTATTTAAAAAAATATATTGAATATTATTCTTTATTGAGATTGATTTATTATGATTATCATCTATAATATTTTATTAAATGGTTTATGACCAATTTGACAGTGGATGTGCTATCTCGACACCATTCACCATACTACTCAGAATGGTTAGTGATTATGTTTACATATTTGGGAATATTATTTACATTTCATATGTACATGTTGTTTAGGTTTGAAACCATTAATATGAGTAATTTATTAGAATTAGTAAGTAATGGCTTAGGCTATAATGGCCAGGACCCTCCTGGTCCACTACTTTCCCAAAATCTCGGTCCCATCAAATGGTTCCACAGAAACGGTGGCATAGGTTACAGTATCCCACTGAAATAGTGGCACCACTTATGGTGTCCCACCGAACCGGTGGCACCGTGAGGGTAGAACCATGATGGTGGAACTGTAACGGTCTCACCATCACGGTTGTACACCTAAATGGTGGCACCACTTATAGTGGCACCGTGAGGGTGGCACCGTGACCGTGGCACCGTGGCCATGGCACCGTAACAGTCACACACAAAAATGGTGGATCTGCTTATGGTAGAATCATGACTGTGGAACCATGACCATGGCACCGCTTATAGTGTCTCACCAAACAGTGTTACACCTTTGTTTCTTCTTCCAGTCCCGCCCCCGCAACATATATTTTGGCGTAAGAGTGATTTAAATACCACTTTCAAAGCCATTAAAAGCCCATAAATGATATCAAAAAATCCCCCAAGATCTGGGAAACCCTTGAATTTCCAAAACGTGTGGATTTTCCCTCAGTTCCACACCCTTTTCTCGTACTTTCCAGTTCCTCCCCTGTTACGTGTTTTCCTCTGTTTAAAGGAAACCCTTTAAATCACAACCGTTAAGGACAACTCTTCGATGAGAATTATTAAATAAAAATTAATTCCATCAAGTGTAACTATCCAACCATGTGGTGAAACCAAAATCCTCCTTTAAATCCATTCAATATTCATATCTCGTAACTCCAAGATCTCGCCTTTTTATCGCACAAAAATTATTTCTTATTCTGGGCTGATTTCTTTTCCTTTACTTGGTATGTTTGGATCCCCCCTTCCCAATGATAGTGGTGATACTATACTGGATCCTTTACTACTCACCCTTGGAGTCCCCGAAGTTCCTCCCCTGCAAGTCGCACATCCCCAGTTCTTGGCGCGTGGAGAAAAACTTCGATCGTTGATCATCTAGGTAGGGTTCATCCTTCATCTCTCTTGACTGTGTATCATGCGAGGTGGGTATGATAATATTTCTCGGGGATAAATGAAACCAAACCTTAAAGAAGATAATAAACAGAATTTTAAATAATGAAGGGGTCTGTTTGATGATGTTGTTGTACTCTTTTACCCTTGATTATATGTTCTGAATTGTATGGGCTTCTGTCCACTAAAAATCATAGTGGTTGGTGGTATTTCCTTGTAAACTAATCTAACATTTTTTTTCTGTGATGATTGAATGGATATAACATGGAAATTAGTTAATCCCATAATCTTGGTTGATTAAATAGACAACCAGTGAACAATAATAATTGTGTGATCACCCCGTTTAACCCAACGGAAAATAAGGAACCCGATGAATGGTGTGTTTAAATCTAGAAACTACCTTGATCTGTCTTGGTAATATGTGTGGTTGTTCTGCTTAATCTGTTTGGGGTGATGTGTATGGGGATGGGATCCCCTGTTGTTGTGAAGTTGTTGGTTTGAGTATCTAAGGCCGTTTGGGGCCTTATGGAAGGGCATGGTTTTGGTTCCCGTACTTTTAGGGATCTCATGAATCCCTTTTGTTGTTGTGACTTAAAAGAGAACCGGGTGTGAATGCTTAAATAGATTATTGGTTGTTTTTCTTCCTTGTATTGTGGCTATGACTGTTCATTGCTCGGTAGTGAAACATTATTTAAATGGAATCACTTGAATACGAAATGAAGAATGGGTTTAATGGAGATTTTTTTTATTGGAATGAGTTTTGACTTGGTTGTGGCTGTTGTAATTCTTATGAATGAATAGTAATGAGGGTGCTTTGTCTGAGCTGGTTTGGAACCCTTAGGTTGGGATGAGTGCTTGTTTCCCTATATATATGATTTAGTTCTTATGTTTCTTTTTTGCGCCCCACCCAAGTTGAGCACTTCATGCCGAACACCCCCTCATGGGGGAGGGTGCTTTTCCCAACACTCCCATGAGGGGTTGGTTATTAGATCTTTTTCAACTCCCTTTCCCAAGTAGCCCAAGAATCTTTGGGTAGGCTATGATGGCCTAAGGTCCATTATAGCCCAAGATTCTTCAGGTAGGGGATGTTGTAGTGGTTTGCCTAGGTGGGTGCGGGGAGGTTGTTTCCCAAGTGTCTTAGGTATGAGGCCCAGGTGTCTTCAGGCATGACAGTAATTGTTCGGGCCTAGGTGTCTTCGGGCGTGGTGGTAGTTGTTCTAGATCAGGAGTTTTTAGGTATGATTATATGTGGTTTTTCTGGCCCAGGTGTTTTCGGGCGGGATGTGTGGTTCTGGTAGCCCAGGTGTGTGTTGGTAGAGTATGGCAGTGGGGCTGCGATGAGAATGGTGGGAGAGGTCTGATGCATAGGATGTCTTCAATAACCAGTGAGAAAGTGGTGCGAGGTACCTAAATATCGATGTGCTATTACTATTACCTTACTTGACTTGCGTTATTTGGGGAGTGTTCATTGGTGAGGTTGGATGGATAGTTTCCTTTCTAGGTGCTTTAGTTATCTCATTTTTCTTATAGGGAATTAGAATACCTCCCCACTTGTGCCTGAAAACTTTTGGTTTTCTCTATTGAGTATACCTGTATACTCACCCTACGTTTATAAAACTGCTTTCAGGTTTCTAGGAGGACTTCAGGGACTGTGCCAGACCCTATTAGCTCAGATGCTGGGACCATTGACGTTGCTGTTTTTCTTTTTTTTGGTACTTCCGTTTGTAGTTTCCTTGTACTTTGTATCACCTTATTATTGGAGCATACTTATGGGAATGGATTGTTTTAGCTTTACTTTTACTTCCAACTTTGTCTTTGTTTTGAATTTACTATCTTATCTTTCAATCCAACTAAGTAAAAAGGGTAATTCCTTTTATATTACGTGTGATTCTATAACCTTAGTTCTAGTCACCACTTCAGGTCCTATTGAAGGAGGGTCTCATGGGTCATTATCTCTCCTTCAACTTGAGGAAGGAAGGGTTTGGAAATCTGCTATCCCTTCCCTCATCTTGGTGAAGGTGGGTCGTGACAGAATGGTATCAGAGGGAGGTTGGTCGAGAGATAGGATGGAGTTCAGAGTTAGGAATAGTGAGTATTTCATGGGATGGCAGGGAAACAGTGTTAGGCACTCTTGGTGCATGAGATATGTCTGGGAAGACCAGATAAGACATGGGATTTTAGGGCCCCCCGTGATCCGACGCAAGGACTCTAGGCCTACTGAACGAGCAAGTGGGGCTACATTGATTGCAAGGTAGATACCTCAGGAAAGGTTCATGCATCATAATGACTTGTGTTCTTGTGTGTATTTGGTATTTTGGGTATTTTTGAAAAAAAATTCTAAGAAAAACTTAAAAGCAATATTCTACACTACTTAAACATAGTAATTTCTTGTTTACTATATAGCTATGGAACCCGGATGATGACCCTGAGTAGTGCGGGTGATTGAGGACCATGAGGCTGATTTAGCTGATCAGTAGAGGTCTGATCAAGAGGAGGAGGATGAAAAATGGAAGAGGATGCTTTGTGACTTTTAGTGGAAGACCCTCGGGAAGTACGAGGTTAGTGTCTTGGACATGGAGACAGAGAATTGGATCGAGGATCTGGTGATAGCATTCATCTTGATCCAAGATCTGACAGAGTACTGGGATCCTATTGCTGTAATCCAAATGTGGGGAGTTGTGCGTCACTGGTGGACACTCTATCTTGGGGAGAAAAGGGAGGCTGAGGATTCATGGACTGACTTCGAGAGGGTGTTTCGGGCAGAATTCCTCTCTTTCCACAATTAAGGCTAAGAAAAGGTAGGAGCTACTCTCCCTTCAATAGGGGAGTATGTTAGTGAGAGTTGGGGATTAAGTTCAATGATCTCCTTAGCTTTGATCTAGACCTCTTTCTGGATGAGGAGTCTCAGGTGAGACGTTTAGAGGAGGCACTTCGACCTTCTCTTCAGTATGTTGTTACTCCCTTCACTCTAATGAGGTACTTGGAGGTCCAGAAGAAGGCTGAATTGGTGTAAATGATGCACATACTGGGAGGTGTGCCACAAGAAGGGATCTAGTTGAGATTGTAAAAGGGTAAAGCCGTTAGTAGCAGGACTCCAGCGTCAGGACCTTCTAGGTTTCAACTAGTGGGGAGCAGGCCCCAACAGTTCCAATTTTGATCTCCCGGTCCTTGCCCTTTCTTTTTTGGGCCCATGACTGAGATGATTCTTCTGTGGTAGTAGTGGGAACCTTCAGAATCATTGCTCAGACCAAGTAGAGTATAGTGGGAGTGGGCCAGTTTAGCGCTCACCTTAGAAGCATCAGTTTCCAGCCAGGCCCTTTCAATAGTAGCAACGGGGACAGCGAGCTCCCGCTCCTCCGAGAGAAGACATTGTAGGAGGAGGCCAACATCAGGGAGCTCCTCAGGGACCTAGAACAGGGCATGGTTGGGGATGTGGCTGAAAAATGAGGGGTATAAGAGTTGGGAATGGGAAATTACATGCTTCAGTGGAAGCAGTTTCTGTAGTTCTAGAAGTCGTTTGAGGTATGATCAACTTGTTTAGTACTCTTTCAAGTGCCTTGTTTGATTTAAGAGATTCACACTCGTTTGTTTCACCCAATATAGCCCATGCTTTGGGTCTAGACACATGGACACTTTTCGTACCCCTGGTTGAGAGTACGCCAGTCAGAGGTTAGAACAGCTCGTCTCGTGCTTTCCGAGGATGTAGACTGATGTTGGGACCACATCAGTCCACTGGGGACCTTATTTTCCTACAGATGTAGCCATATGATGTCATTTTAGGCTTCTACTGGATGTTACCTATGTTTTCCATTATTTAATGCTTCCAAATAAGGGTTGTGTTTTCAGATATGGGTAGCCGACATGTGACTTTCATCGGTGAGCGAGGTTGTCAGGAGGACATCCGGTGAGTGGAGCCCATTATTTTCTTGTTAGCTGATCCATTAGTGGAATCAGAAATGATGGAAGCCTTGGGGATTTTGGGGAGTTCATGGACGTCTTCCCCGAAGAGGTGGTGACTCGACCCCCTTGACGTGATGTTGAGTTCAGGATAGACTTGCAGCCCGTTGCCCGTCCGATTTAGATGGCTCCCTATCGGATGGAGCCTTCTGAGTTGTGGGAGTTACAAATTTAGATTGACGATCTGATGAAGAAGGGTTTTATCTAACTAAGCATGTCACCATGGTGTGCTCTGGTCTTTTTTGTTAAGAAGGAAAATGGTGGTCTCAGGCTGTGCATAGACTACCAGAGACTGTATTAGGTAACAGTCAAGAACCGTTACCCTCTCCCAAGGATAGAAGACCATTTTGATCAGTTGAAGGGGTAATGATGGTTCTCCAAGATCAAACTACGGTCAGGATATCACTAGTTGAGGGTGAAGGAGGGTAGCATCTCGAAGACTACCTTCAGGTGAAGATATGGGCACTTTGAGTTTATGGTCATGCCGTTCGGCGTTACGAACTCACCATCCGTGTTCATGGGGCTCATGAAGTCCATATTCTGGGAATATCTGGACCGATTAGTCATGTTTATTTACGACATACCGATCTACTCAAGATCAGAAGAGGGTCATGCTGAGCACCTGAGGATGGTTTTAGAGTTCCTCCGGTAGCACCAACTCTATGGGAAGTTGTCCAAGTGTAAGTTCTATACATAAGAAGTGCACTTCCATGGACATGTGGTGTCCGAGTAGGGGATAATAGTGCACCCATCAAAGGTCGAGGCAGTTGTTTCTTGGGTAGCACCCAAGAATGTGATAGAGGTTTGTAGTTTACTGGGTCTGGAATGCTATTACCAAAGGTTCATGCCTGACTTCTCTCGAGTTGCAGCTCCTTTGACAGCCTTTACCAGAAAGGACCAAGCCTTCGTGTGAAGTGAACAATGTTAGGAATCCTTCAGTTATCTGAATGGGAAGTTAGTTAGTGCCCTAGTGCTGGGGTTTCCAGAATAAGGGGTGAGGTTTGAGGTGTTCTGTGATGCTTAAGGCCAAGGCTCAGGGTGTGTGCTGATGCAACAACAGGGGGTGATCTCTTATGGGTCTAGGAAGTTACGTCCCCATGAGAATAACTATTCCACCCACAACATGGATATTGTAGTGGTTGTGTTCTCACTAAATTTGTGGTGGCACTACCTCATCGGGGAGCACTTTGTGGTCTTCAAGGATCAGAGGAGATTACGGTATATCTTATCCTAGAAGGACCTGAACTTGCGACAGTGGAGGTGGATGGAGTTTCTTCAGGACTACGACTTTGAAATCTCTTAAACTGAAGGTAAGGGTAATGTGGTGGTTGATGCCTTGAGTAAGAAGTCATAGAAGGATGCAGTTCTAGAGTTGGAAGATGCTTGGAAGGTGATGGAGGAGTTGGCTGCCCTACACTTGGATGCAAGGGTGGAGGATAGAAGAGGATATCTATTCCATATGACAGTGCAGTCCTCTCTGTTGCAGTAGGAGGAGGAGTCCCAGTGGGGGGGACTTAGAGGCTGAAGTGATGAATGATTGTGTTAGCCAGGGTGATGCTCTAGGAGGACGGTCAGAAGACAGGAAAAAGCAGATGATGTTTCTGGGGAATTTTTTCATCTCCATGGTAATGCATGAGATATTTATTGGAGAGTTCAACAACTCACCCCTGGTGGTGCACCCATGAGTTTCCAATATGTATCGGGGCTTGAGGGATTAGTTCTGGTGGCTTGCGGTGAATCAGGAAGTGGTAGAGTTTGTGGAAAAGTGCCTCATGTGTCAGTAGGTGAAGACTGAACACTGCAACCCAGGAGGTCTATTACACCCTTTAGATTCCACCAAGTAGAAGTGAGATGACATATCGATGGAATTTTGTATCGGACTACCTAGTGTTCAAGGGGTTGTGATGTTATCTGGGTAGTGGTGGACCAGCTGGAGATATCATATCACTTCCTAGCAATCAAGGAGTCGAGTGAGGTGGATGAACTAGAATAATGGTACATCGAGGAAGTGGTGTAGTTACAAGGAGTTACAAAGTCTATAGTCTCTGATCGGGATACTCGGTTTACCTCATGGGTCTAGAAAGGTTTTCAACATGATTTTGGTACCCATTTATGACTCAAAACTACTTTCCACCCCCAGGCAAATGGGTAGACATAGCACACCATCTAGACATTGGAGGATATGCTAAGGGAATGTGTTTTGGACTTTGGGGGATTGTGGGTACTACACTTTCCTCTGGTAGAGTTTTCCTACAACAATAGATATCACTATACCATTGGAATGGATATGTTTTAAGACTTGTACGAGAGTCCATGTCTCTCACCCGTGTGCTGGGCAGAGGTCGGGGAAGCAGGTGTTCTTGGCCCGGAGGTAGCGTGTAGCCTGACAGAGAAGGTTCAACTTATACGGGAGAGGATGAAGGCGGCTCAGGACTGACAGAAGTCATATGCCGACCATAAGAGGATACCCCAGAAGTTTGAGGTCGGCGATCACATGTTCTTGAAGGTCTCCCCTCGGCATGGGCAACCGAGGTTCGACAAGGGGAGTAAGATTTATACCAGGTTCATCAGACCCTTCAAGGTGTTGCGATGGATCAGCGAAGTGGATTATCAACTAGTGCTACCACCACCGCAACTGAGAGTGCATGGAACCTTCCATGTGTCTCATCTTTGTTAGTATCTACATGATGATTCACACGTCCTCGACTGGGAAAAGCTAGATATTGAGGATGATGCGATGTTTATAGAGAGACCAGTGAGGATCAAGGATCATGAGGAGAAGGTGCTTTGTGGAAAAAGCATTCCCTTTGTTCATGTGTTGTGGAGGCATGATGTCCTTGAGGAGAGTACTCAAGAATGGGAGGTACATATGCGCACTCAGTACCCAGAGTTGTTTTGAGTTTTGTTATGTTCTGTTTTATAATTGTTTGTGATGTAGTGTTTGACATTGTTAACTATGAAATGGACTATTTCCCTTGTTATTTGGATGCGTGTGAAGAGTCCTGACTATGTGAAGGGGAGGAACTAATCCATAATCAAGATGCATTAAAGTGGATGCGGGTAAACCTCTGTTGGTGAGTTAGTGCCGTCCAAAGCGAATAGTATTTTGACATGGAGGAAGGGACTACCTAATCTATATGTCTGGATGGAATGAACATTACATGTTTTCATGGATACATGAGGGAGAGGTGTTCCTAGATGTTGAGGAGGTTTACTCTTGAGAGGTATCTTCCGAGGTGGTTGTCTGGACCCCTCTATTTTCTTCGGGTCTAGTTTGATTATTGAGGGAAAGAATAGTTTGTGAGGTTTCTGATGTAAAGGACTGGACCCTCCTAGTCCAGTAATTTGAAAAAATCTTGGTCCCATCAAATGGTTCCATCAAAACGGTGGCACCGGTCATGGTCACACACCGAAATAGTGGCACCGCTTATGGTGTCCCACTAAACTGGTGGCACTGTGAGGGTGGAACCGTGATGGTGGCGCCATAACAGTCGCACCATCATAGTCACACACCGAAATGGTGGCACCACTTACGGTGGCACCATGACGGTGGAACCATGAGGGTGGCACCGTGATAGTGGAATCGTAATGGTCTCACCATCACTTTCGCACACTGAAACGGTGGCACCATGACCGTGGCACTGCTTACAGTGTCTCACCAAACAGTGTCACCCCTTTGTTTCTTCTTCTAGTCCCACTCCCACAACATATCTTTTGACATAAGATTGTTTTAAATACCCCTTTCAAAGACATTAAAAGACCATAAATGATATAGAAAAATCCCCCAAGAGCTGGGAGACCCTTGACTTACCAAAATGTGTGGCTTTTCCCTCGGTGCCACACCCTTTTCCCATAATTTCCAATTCCACCCCTATTATGCTTTTTACTCTATTTAAAGGAAACCCTTTAACTCACAACCATTATCACCACCTCTCTAATGAGAATTATTAAATAAAAAACAATTCCATCATGTGTAACCATCCTACTATGTGGTGAAACCACGATCCGCCTTTAAAAACATTCAAGATTCATATCCCGTAACTCCACAATCTCGACTTTATATCACATGTGAATTCTTTCTTCTTCATGGATGGTTTATTTTAATTTCCTTGCTGCATTTGGATTCCCCCTTACCGATGCTTGTGGTGTGCCTATACTGGAGCCTTTCCTACTCACCCTTAGAGTCCCCAAAGTTCCTCCCCTATAATTCACACAACTCTAGTTCTTGGAACATGGAGAAAAACTTCGATCGTTGAGAATCCTGGTAGGGTTATTCCTTCGTATCTCTTTACTATGTATCATACGGGGTAGGTATGATAATGTTTCTATTGGGATGGATGAAACCAAACCTTAACAAAGATAATAAAACGACTTTTAAATAATGAAGGGGTGTGTTTGATGCTACAATTGTACTCTTTTACTCTTTCTTATATGTTGTGAATTGTATGGGCTTCTGTCCACTAAAAATCATAGATGTTGGTGGTCTTTCCTTTCACACTAATGGACCCCTATTTTATATGATGATTGAATGGCTGTAACATGGAAATTGGTTAATCATGTAATCTTAGTTGATTAAATGGATTTCCAGTGAATAATAATCCTTGTGTGATCACCCTGGTTAACCCAATGGAAAAGAATAAACTCAATGAATGGTGTGTTTAAATCTAGAAACTCCCTTGATCTATCTTGGTAATGTGTGTGTTTGTTCTGCTTGATCCTTTCAGTGTGACAGAAATGGGGATGGGATCCCCTATTATTGTGCAGTTGTTGGTTTGAGGATCTATGGTTGTGTGGGGCCGTATGGTGGGGCTTGGTTTTAGTTCTAGTACTTTGAGGGATCTCACTGATCCCTTTTTGTTGTTGTGACTTATAAGAGAACTGGGGGAAAATGCTTAAATTGATTCTTGATTTTTTTCTTTCCTTGGCTTGTGGCTATGTCTGTTTGTTGCTAGATAGTGAAGAATTATTTAAATTTAATCCCTTGAATATGAAAACAAGAATGGGTTTAATGGGGAATTGTTTTCCCATAATGAGCTGTGACTTGGTTGTGGCCATTTTAATTCTTTTGAATAAATAGTAATGAGGGTGTTTGTCTATGAGATGGTTTGGAACCCTTAGGTTGGGATGAGTTCTTGTTTCCCTATATGTATAATTTAGTTATTATGTTTCTTATTTGCACCCCACCCAAGTTGAGCACTTCATACCGAACACCCCCATTTCATGGGGAGGGTGTTTTTCCCAACACTCACATGAGTGGCTAGTTATTATCTCCTTTATGCTCCCTTTCCCAAGTAGCTCGAGAATATTTGGGAAGGCTGTGATGGACAGAGGTCCATTATAGACCAAGATTATTTGGGTAGGGGATTTTGTAGTGGTTGGACCAGGTGTGTGCGGGCAGGTTGTTTCCCAAGTGTCTTTGGGATGAGGCCCAGGTGTCTTCGGGCATGGCCGTAATTGTTTGGGCCTAGGTGTCTTCAGGTGTGGTGGTAGTTGTTCTGGCCCAGGTGTCTACGGGTGTGGTTATGTTTGGTTGTTGTGGCCCAGGTGTTTGCAGGCGGGATGTGTGGTTATGGTATCCAAGGTGTGTGCGGGAGGAATATGGATGTGGGACTGCAGTGAGAATGTCGGGAGAGGTCTGACGTGTAGGATGTATTCAATAACCAGTGGGAAAGTGGGGCGAGCTACCCAAATATCGATGTGCTATTACTATTACCTTACATGAATTGTGGTTTCTCATAGGGAATTATAATTCCTCCCCACTTGTGTATGAGAGCCTTTTGTTTTCCCTACTAAGTATACCTATATACTCACCCTATGTATATAAAACTGCTTTCAGGTTTCCAAGAGGACTTCGAGGATTATGATGGACCCTATTAGCTCAGACATTGGGATTGTTGAAGTTGTTGTTTTTCTTTTCTTTCGGTACTTCCCTTTGGAGATTCCTTGTACTTTGTATCACCTTATTATTGGAACATGCATATGGGAATGGATTATTTTGGCTTTAATTTTAGTTCCATATTTGGTGTTGTTTGGTATTTACTATCTTATCTCCTAATCCTACTAAATAAAAAGGGAAATGCCTACCATATTACATGTGATTCTATACCCTTGGTGCTAGTTGCCACTCTGGGGCCTATTGGAGGTGGGTCTCCAGGGTCATTATCTCCCCTTAAACTTGTGGAAGGAAAGGTTTGTAAATATGCTATCCCTTCCCTCATCTTTGTGAAGGCGGGTCATGAAAGAGGCCCACTATTTTTCATCAATGTATCGGTAGGTATAATGAGACAAAATAGAAATGTATTTGGGAGAGGCCTCAACCATTTATTTCTAGATGTCTTGGATGTTGAATTGACGGTATGTTTATGATGTCCAACATTATGAATTTCCTCATTATAATATTAGTAATTTGATAAATCATGTGGTTATTCAACTAGCATAATATCCATGGCTAAGTTTTATGTGATTATTTATATGGATTTATTTATTCAGGTTTTATTCCTACCATATTATTTATAGGACCATGTTTTATTAACTTGTGTTTCAATTATTCACTTTGCATTATTGTTTATGTTTATGATAGATTCTACTATATTTTTTACCCTTAATGGGAATCTGAGCTCACCCCTTTCTTATGATTTATTTTCCCCAGGATGTGAAGATGTATATTATGAATGACTTATGGGATAGTTTAGGAGTTATGGATGTTTCCAATAGAGTTTTTATGTTGTTTTTCCTTTAAAGTTTCATTGTAATACTTATGTATGTATCTGGTTTTCTAAAACTATTAAACTATTAAGTCCTTCGGGATGTGAATTCCCTGTTTATTATACCAATGTAATAAAGTAAGGCACCAGATCTGAGAAACTGGGGTCAGGGTCTTTATAGTTGGTATCAAAGGAATTTTAATAGAAAACTTGAAAACTAGATTTATAAAACATATATTAGGGGAAAAAACCCTATGATCGAAGTTGATGATAAACATCAAATAGAATCCTAGATTTATTATAAGGTAGAGATTATGTGGGTCTTCTTAGAAATACATACCTATATAAATACTACAAGTGGATGTGGTTCTAGAAGTGATATACGTAGGGGTAAAAAATTTAAAAAGGTGTCTTGGACCTGACTAGGGTTAACCTGGTACACAAAAATGGGCCTTACTATGCATCTATTTTGAAACTCCTAGGGTATATGCTTAGGATAATTCACATTTTCTTTACAAACCATTTTGAAGGATTTAAAAGTAAATATGTCCCCAAAGAAACCATGTTTATTATTATGGAATTATCTATGCATAAATTTTAAATTTATGCTAAGTGTTTTGCTAGTTTGAAATTATACATTATGAATTCATAACCTAATATAGTGTATTCCATTGTTTAGAAATGGTACATAGTTAAAGTATTGGAAATTGTATCAATACCTGTATTCTGTGTATGGATTTCCCTCCCATGAAAGATAATGACATAGAAACTAGAGATGTAACTAGTGATGAATAAATTATAACTATATTGGTAAAGCTGAATTACGTTATAAACAATAACCTTGCCCATATGAATCATCGTGATCCAAAATGTGAAGGAATAATGTTTGACCACTTCATGATACATGAAACTCCATTATTAAATGGGACCACAAATCCATTTGTAGCTGAGTAGTGGATACGTTCTTTGGAGAAGATATTTATTACTTTGGAAAGTAATGAAAGGGATAAGGTTATCATGGAAGTTTATCATCTCTCAAGATATGTAGATCAATGATTTCATTTATTCAAAACAAAAAGGGGGATGAAAAAATAAAAAACATGGAATGGAAGGATTTTAAGAAACTTTTCATAGAAAAATATTTCCCTTGTTGACAATAAGAGAATATAGAGAGAAAATTCTTGATTCTAAGATAAAAATAGGATGATGAATTTTCCAAGTATGAATCCAACTTTACAAGGTTATCAAGGCATTCTGCGGACTACATATGAAATCTAAGAAGAAATATTGATCAATTATTTGATGGTTTAAAACCATTCCTCAAAAGGTAACTGGTCTCCCAAAATTTCTCATCATATAAAGTTATAGTCTCATGATCTATCAATATAGATAAAGAATTGTCCAATTCTTATGACATTAGGGGGAAATAAGAGAAGAAGAGGGTGGTGGGGGGGGGGGGATAATGGATAAAGGGAAGAATAAATAAAGGTAATTTTCTAACATGCGATACTTGTGGAAGGAAACACCCTGATGCTTGCATAAAAGGTAAATGAGTTTGTTACAATTGTGGAGAAAAAGACAACCAAGACCTTGATTTAAAGGAAAAGAAAAAAGATACCAATGTTCAATGCTACAATTTTAGGGATATGAGACACTATGAAAATGATTTTCATAAGCATCAAGTGAACTTTCCCTAGAAAAGGCTAAGAGAGAAAGACCATGTTTATGTGATCAAAACTATAGAGGTTGAAGTTCCTAATGATGTGGTGGTAGGTACTTTAATTGTTTCCTATAACTTAGAAAATACTTTATTTGATTCTGTAACATTGCATTATTTTATATCTTCTTAGTTTTACAAGAAAATTAGACATTTACCTTTTTATTTAATAAAAGAGTTTTTAGTAAAAACACATAAGGGAAGTATCATTGCAATAAATATGTGTCGGTAAATCTTCTTTATTACATATAAATTTGATTTAGTTGAAAACATTTTCATCATACCTATGTTTGATTTTGATATTATTCTTATTATGTACTATCTTTCAAAATATGAAAGAAGTTACACTTTGTGAGGATGAAGTAGAATCCCTTTTCCTTATATTAGAAACTTAATTATCTAGTTCTTATCCATATCTACACCTAGTATCCCTACTGAATGCAATTCTTGGGGAGGAAGAGAAAATATCATCCATAGATGAGGAAAGAAATATTCAAATTAAGGATTTACAAATTGTGAAAGAATAAATTGATATATTTCTAGAGGATTTACCTTGACAACGTCCAGATGAGGAAGTTGAGTTTTCTATCAATTTAATCCTTGATCTAAGGACAATATCTATCCTTCATTCTGGATGTCATAAATTACATGTAAATAAGGAAGATATTCCAAAGACAACATTTTGAACTAGGTATGGACATTACAAGTTTATATTAATTCTATTTGGAATGACTAATGAACCCTATATTTTCATGGATCTAATGAACAGAGTATTCAAGGAATATCTTGATGAGTTTTTTGTGGTATTTATGGATGATATCTTTATATATTCCAAAATATATGAGGATCATGAGAACTAAATTCCGGTTGTTCTGGAGACTCTTATAGAAAATATTTATATGGTAATTTAAGTAGTGTGAATTCTAGATTCAAATAGTTTCTTTTCTTAAACATATTGTCTCTAAGGATGGAATCTCATTTGATCCAATAAAGACAAAGGAATTTTAGGAATAGACTTCACCAATGAACATAACCGAGGTCCGTAGTTTCATTTTTTAGAAGGTTACTATTGAATTTCGTTCAAATTGTTTCCTAATTAGCTAACTAATTAAATAAGATTACTCATAAAGAGGTTAAGTTAATATAGAAAAGATAATGTGAATAATTATTTGAATAATTAAAGAGAAGATTAGTGAATTCTATGATCTTGACTCTACCATTGGGAAATGGTGGATTTGTGATTTATAGTGATGTATCAAAGGAAGAACTTGGTTTTGTTCTTATGAATATGATAGAGTTATTTACTATACATCAAGACAGTTAAAAATACATTTGCATAACTATCCAAATCATGATCTTGAATTATAAGCTATAATATTTGCTCGAAAGATATAGAGACACTATCTTTATGGTGAAATATGTGAGATATATACAGATCAGAAGATCTTAAAACATATATTCTTATAAAAATAACTCAATGTGAGGAAAAGGTGATGGCTTGAGATACTAAAGGATTATGATTTCTCAATACACTACCACCCAGGGAAGGTGAATAAGGCAGTAGATGCATTGAGAAAGAAGGATAATGGAGTTTTGAACAAGATGAGGATTAATAAGGATCCCATGCACATGGATCTAAAAAAGATAAATATGGGAATTTTTATGAAGGTGAAACATCATTACATTTTCAATTGGTTTCCAAACTATATTTATTGTAAAGGATTAAATGTTCTCATTCTGATAGTGATAATTTTCAAAGGAAAATTACAACTTTGAATGATGGGGAGTTGGAAGACTTTGTGTATGAGGATGGAATTCTGAAATTTGGGAAGAGGATTTGTGTTCCCACTATACCCGTGCTAAAGTGGGAATTTTTTGTTGATTATCATAGATAAAATTTCTCTATACACCCCAGTATCACTAAGATGTATAGATATTTGAGGGAACGTTTTTGGTGGGATAATATGAAGTGAAAAATTACTGATTATGTATTAAGATGTTTATCCTGTCAATAGGTGAATGTTGAAAGAAAACATCCTAGAGAAGTCATGAAACATATTCCTATTCCTACATGGAAATAGGATGAAATTACTATGTAATTTTTTATTAGATTACCAAGGACCCCAAGAAAGAATGATGTAATATGGGCTATTGTTGATCAACTTACCAAATCCACACAATTCCTTTCTATAAGAGAGGATTTTCCACAATAAAACCTTGCAAGAATCTATATTAATGATACTATAAGAATTCATGGAGAAACTATTTCTATTGTGTCTGATATTGATCCATTATTTACATTGAAATTATAGAAAATTCTTTATAAATATTTGGATATTGATCTTCTTTTGAGAACTTTTTATCACCCTCAAACCAATGGGCAGTTTGAAAGGACCATTCAAACATTATAGGACATGGTTAGATCATACTCACTCAAATTACAAGGTACGTGGGATCAATATTTTCCATTGTTAGAATTTTATTACAAAAATAGTTTCCATTCAAGTATTAAAATGGCAGCATATAAAGCATTGTATGGTAATAGATATTTTATACCAAATTTTTGGAATGAAGTTTGTGAAAGGAAGTTTGTAGAACCATAGATTGTGGAGGAAACAATAGAAAAGGTAAAGAATATTCAAAAATATATAAAAGAAGCACCAAGTAGGAAAAAAGAGATATGCCAAAAATAAAAGGAAGTATTTGTAATTTCATGTGGGAGATCAAGTTTTCTTGAAGGTATCTCTATATAAGGGTGTTATGAAATTTGAAAATAAAGGGAAACTAAGCCCTAGGTACATCGGAACTTTTAAAATTCTTAAGAGAATTGAAGCTGTGGATTATCGTTTGGGAATACCACATAGCCTTTCAAATGTTTATAATTTTTCCACATATCTTAGTTAAGGAAGTAAATTCCAAACCCAATGCTTGTTCTCACTTCTGAATAAATTGAACTGAAACCCGATTTATCTTACTGTGAAGAACCTATTTGGATTTTGGACACTAGAGAACATGTGTTGAGTAATTAGACAAATCAGGTGGTAAAGTTACTTTGGAAAAATCTTAAATTCTAAGAGGTGATGTGGGAATAAGAGGAAGTTATGATGAAGAATTACCCAAATATTTTTATGAGGTGACATTCTAGAAATTTTGAGGATAAAATTTTTGTGGGAGGGGAGAATGTAACAACCCATAATTCTATCAATGAATTTAACCTTCTAATAGTCATTTTATATAGTAAAAATTATATAAAAACACTTATAGAATACAATACAAACTTTATAAATAAATAATGATTGAAATAATAGGTATTTATAGAAGTTAAGAAACCTATACTAATGGAATAGTAACTTGACCTTTGGAATAGTAATGTGACCATTAGGAATAGTAATATGACTAATAGAATAGTAACTTTACCTATCAAAGTATAAATAAAATTTGGGTATCTTATAAATAAAACTATTATGTATTTGTATCTTGATATATGTAATTAAATTTTTTAAAAATAATAAATTAAGCGGTTTTATTTTTGTAAGTAATAAATATTTAATTACAGTTTTATAATTAATGTAATGATTTAATTTTTTTTTTCGTAAATTAGATTCATAAATTAATAATTTTTTTATTATGATTATAAGACAATTTATGAGACCTTAATTAATTTTTCAAAGTGCTATAAAATGAATTATAATTTTAAAATTGGTATTTTTAATATAATTGATGATTTTATTAAAAAAATAAATTTCTCATATTTATATAGTTATTTTCATAAAATGGATTCCATTTTTTAATTCTACATGTTGAAAAATGGTTAGGGTAATTTTTTAGGTTTTTTTCTAAAATACTTGAATTTTTATTGAATAGTAAAATACAATAATTTACAGTATTCAATAAATAAAAAAATTATTGAGTCATAGATGATGTATGGCTGATGTAAACCCATAATCATGAATAATAATTCCTTATTTTAATATATTTGGTGATAATTCTCAAACTATTCAAAGTCTGTAGCCAAAATAAGAAACAAATGAATAAAATATTCAAAAAAACACCCCACTCTTCCACTATAAATACCACCCCTTACCACCTCTTCTCCACACACATTCAAAGATTTGAGCCTTGCCTAAATTCTTTCTAATACTATAACCAAGCCTCTCCCCCATGTACAATATCCTTTGGTCTCAACAAAAGACAAAAAACGTTTCTCTAAGGAGGTTCTCAAGGAGGAAAAATTCAAGAGGTAAAATCGTGTTTCCTTTTCTTTTATTTTCTTTTCAATTTCATTAATTTTCTTATCGTATCCTTACCTAAACCTATAAAATTTTAATTACAACTCAATTATTTTTTATATACTGCAATTCTATTATGTTAATTGAATAATTAATCTTATAATATATTCCCTCTCCCTTTTATTCTAAAAATGAAAATATCATTCATGGTGTGTCGATTTACTACCACCGTTAACAAAGACTTTTCATTTTTCACTAACTCCTTCAAGGATGGTCATAAAAGAATCATTATGGTTAAATAAGATTTTATTATATATATTATAAGTCATTTATTTTTCTAGAACAAGTATATATACTTGATATTAATTAATGAAATAAAACTAGTTTGTAATGATAAAAAAACCGCCAAAATAATCTAAATGATTATCACTATTGTATTATCAAATGATTCATCCTCACCCCATAAAACTAAAATTCTTATATAAAAATTTTATATAATGAATTATAATTAATAAAATATAATTTTATTTCTTGATAATTATTCTCATTTTATATGAACCTCCATACTCTTATACAAGTAAACAAATCATGAAGACCAAGGAAAAGAACACTCCCAAATGACGGAATTAAATATCAGAACTCATCAAAAAGGCCATAAATAAACTTAGTAAAAATATACTAAATAAAATAAATATTAAATATAGTCTTAATTAATTTTTAATGAATCTAATTTCATTATATAAGACATTAACCATAAGTGAAGAACACTTTCAAACATAACGTAAGTGTTTCATCCCAAACCTCCATTTTTCAATGAGGTTACACTTTATATCTCTTTATACCATTGTAAATATTAATTATTTTAATATAATTCCTAATTTTTTTTGTATATGTACCAAAATCATGTATTCAATCCATTTAATCTTTATTTTGTGGGTAAGTACATGTTTTACAAGGTTTTATTCTCAATTATTCTCGATAAGAAAACCCGATTAAAAGGAACTTCTCGATTTCTTACCCATTTTAAAGTACCATCCATAATCTATTTTAAGACACCATTATTTTTATAAAAATAGTAATTTTTAAATGAAAAATATATTTGTTCAATTATAGTTTTATACAAACAATTATGAAAAATAAGAATGATTTTTCCAAAAGAACTGTTCTTTACAGAGTAAAAAGGGGTATTTCAATCAAGAATTCCTCGATGATTTTATTTGAGTATTTTCATATATTTCAAAAAATCAATTAAATTTTATTCTTTATTCATATTAAAATATTATTATTATCATCTAATATATTTTATTAAATTATTTATGATTAGTTTGATTGTGGATGTACAATCTTGATACCATTTACCATACTAATCATAATAGTTAGTGATTATGTTACAAATTAGGGAATGTTATTTACATTTCATATTAATTTGTTATTTATGTATAACCCCATTAATATGAGTAATTAATTGGTATTATTAAGTGATGTGTGGGACCCTCTATACACCCTTGATTCATATGTATATCTCATGAGACAAAACACAAATGGATTTGGCTGAGGCCTTAACCATTTATTTTCAGATGTCCTGGACAAGGCCTCAATAGTATTTTTATGATGTATGAAATTATTCATTCCCTAATTATGATATTATTAATTGATAAATAATAATATTATTATAATATTATAATATGCATGGTTATGTTTCATGTAATTATTTATTAAGATTTTATTCCCGCCATATTATACTCAAGATTAGGTTTTATTGGAATGTGTTTTAGTTATTCACATTGCCTTATTGTTTATGTTTAAAACCTTATCACTTAAAATAAGATTTATTTAACCAACCCTAACATGTCATATTAACCTAGAAAATTATTTTAATTCATCAGAAGTCTCAATTTACATTTATTTGGATATTTATAATATCAATTATTTTAATATTTCATTAATAAGGCAATTACTACATCATCATTGTGTCAAAAATAAAATAAAATATTTAATTTTTAAAAATTATAAATAAAATACCATTATGTAGGAAATATTTTTATATTTATTAAGAATATATATAGTCTAATTTATACTGTGTGTAACCTATATTAAAAATGTTTTAGTTATTAAATTTTGAATTTAACTCTTTTAACTCTTCTTTAAATAAAATAATAATAAATGTCCTAATCTAATTAAAGTGGACCAAAGGGGATCATATTTAATTACTAAGGATGTTTTTGGTCAAATTTTCACTTATTCAATAGAATTAGGACATGTGTTAGGGTAATTATGATATCATTTTTACCCTTAATTACTATATTACTTTTAACCGTGGTAAATAAGGCAAAAGTTACTATTCACAAAAAAATATTTTCATCTTATTGAACCACATTTTACTTACTGATATTAATCATGTCTCTTGGATTTTTGAAATTCAACTCACAAAATCGGTAAAATTACGTTTTATGAAAATTTGCAAATGCTCTTAGGAGGTGGGTAAAAGACGGTAAACAATTCAATAAAATTTTTATATATCTAAACTTATTATAAAATGACTCCAATAAATAAAATTGAACTTAAATAGTAATTTTGTATCTATTTTGACCTCAAATAAATTTAAATAAATAAATAATTATTTAAATAAAAATTCAGTTTTAACCAATAACGCAATGTTTTTCACTATTCATCAAAAATTGAAAGTTTTCAAAAAAATACCAAAAATTCTTCCCAAGCTAATTTTGATATTCTGAATTAAAAAATGAAGTCCATTTTGAAAAATAAAATTTATAAAAATTCAAAAAGTGGTTATTACTCTTCATAATGGCTAGTTTGATTGGTCATAGTGTGTTAGAATCTCATAGTTGCATACAATGCAAGATATTGCATTATTCATATGGAAACGTACTGTGAAAGCTTGGGGTGTTACATTCTTCTCTCCTTTAAATAATTTTTTCCTCGAAATTTCTATAATACTACCGCACAAAAATATTCGGGTGGTTCTTCATCATAAGTTCCTCTGGTTCCCACGTTGTCTCTTCCATCATATGGTTTCTCCATAGAAATTTTACTAGACGAGTCATCCGGTTTCTCAACACTTGTTCTCTGGTATCAAGAATCTTAATAAGATCTTCACAATAAGATAAATTAGGTTCCAGTTCAATTTCCTCATAGGTGAGTACATGTGTTGGGTCAGGCATGTATTTCTCAATAGTGATATGTGGAACACATCGTGAACATTGGAGAGACTTGGTGGCATTGCCAAATGGTAAGCTATGTCCCCAATTCGTTCTATAATTTTTAAAGGTCTGATGTACCGGGGAATTAATTTACCCTTCTTATTGAATCGTATACCTCCCTTCCATAGAGATAACTTTAAGAAAACATGATCTTCTACCGGAAATTCCAAATCCTTCCTTTAGTTATCGGTATAACTCTTCTGCCTACTTTGAGCTGCTTTGATGTGGGTTTGGATAATCTTCAATTTTTCCATTGTTTCCTCCACAAGTTCTGGACCTACGATTTTTCTTTCACCAACATCATCCAAATAAGTTGGTTTGTGACATCTCTTTCCATAAAACACTTCATATGGTGCCATCTGAATACTTAAATGGAAGCTATTATTATAGGAAAATTCAACCAGAGTTAAATATTGATCCCACATACCTTGAAAGTCAACTGAGAAAGATCTCAACATGTATTCTAAGGTTTGAATAGTCCATTCTGATTGTCCATCGGTTTGAGGGTGGTAGGCAGTGCTTAAACGAAGTTCAGTATCCAAGGCTTTCTGAAGAATTTTCCAGAATATTGATGTAAAATGGGGATCACAATCAGAAAAAATCGATAGGGGTACTCTATGAAGTCTTACAACTTCATATATATATATAGTTTTGCTAAATGTTCAAGTGGTAAATCTTCTCTTATAACAAGAAAATATGTTGACTTGGTAAGATGATCAACAATGACCCATATTGCATCATTCCTTCTAGAAGTCTTTGGTAGCCCCATGACAATGTCCATTATAATACCATCCCATTTCCACTCAGGTATGGGAACAGGTTTCATGAATCCTCTAGGATGTTGTCTTCCAACTTTCACTTGTTGGCAAACTATAAATCTTGACAAAAAATTAGAAACCACCCTTTTCATGTTGTCCCACCAAAAATGTTCCTTCAAACCTCTATAAATCTTGGTGCTCCCAGGGTGTATAGAGAAATTGAAGCTGTGAGCATCATCCAACAATTCCCTTTTTATATCAGGTATATCGGGAACACAAAGTGTCTTCCCAAATTTCAAAATTCCATCTTCATATACGAAGTCACTAAATATCCCATCATTTACAGCTTTAATCTTCTTTTGAAACTCCTCATCATCTATCTAATAACTCTTTATCCTTTCTAGTAAAAATGGTTTGGAAACCATTTGAAAAATTATTGATGTTTCACCTTCCATGGTTATTCCCATATCTATCTTTACTAGATCCATGAAAATTGGATCGCTTTCAACTCTCATCTTGTTCAAAACTCCATGGTCCTTTTTCTACTCAAAGCATCTGCCATATTATTTTCATTCCTTGTGTGGTAGTGTATCATGCAATCATAATCCTTGAGTAGTTCAAGCCATCGTCTTTGCCTCATGTTGAGTTCTTTCTTTTGGAAAATATACTTCAAACTCTTTTGATCAGTATAAATCTCACATTTTTCACCATAGAGATAGTGTCTCCATATTTTTAGAGCAAAGATTATATCTGCTAACTCAAGATCATGAGTAGGATAGTTTTTCTCAGGAATTTTTAGCTATTGTGATGCATATAAAATAACTCTATCATTTTTCGTAAGGATACAACCAAAACTTTCTTTGAAGCATCATTATAAATAAAAAACCCATCATTCCCTGATGGTAGAGTCAAGATAGGAGCATTGAATAATCTTCTCTTCAGTTCTTCAAAACATTCTTCACACTCTTTTGTCCAAACAAATTTAACCCCTTTACGTGTGATCTTGGTTAATGGGTTAGCCAACCAGAAAAAATTCTGGAAGAAACGTTGATAATAACCTGCTAAACCAATAAAACTGCGTACCTCAGTTATACTCATCGGTGCTGTCCATTCATGGATTGCATTGGTCTTTTAATAATCAACAAATATTTCATCATTAGAGACAATATGAGCAAGAAAAGAAATCTCTTGAAGCCAGAATTCACACTTGATAAACTTCCCATATAATTTATTTCTTCTAAGAGTATTTAGAATAATGCTCAAGTGATTTTCGTGATCTTCATATATTTTGGAGTATACCAAGATATCATTAATAAATACCACTACAAATTCATCAAGATATTCCTTGAAAACTCTATCAATTAGATCCATGAAAATAGAGGGTGCATTAGTCAACCCAAAATGCATTATTGTAAACTTGTAATGTCTGTACCAGGTTCAAAATACTGTTTTCGGAATGTCTTCCTTCTTCACACACAGCCGATGATATCCAGATCGAAGGTCAATATTTGAAAAATATTGAGCTCCATGAAGTTGGTCAAATAAATCATCAATGCATGGTAGGGGATACTTTTTCTTTATTGTTATAGCATTTATCTCCCTGTAGTCAATGCACAACCTCATAGATCCGTCTTTCTTCTTTACAAAAAGGAAAGAGGCTCCCCATAGAGAAACACTAGGGTGAATAAATCCTTTATTACTCAATTCCTCTAGTTGTTTCTTTAGTTACACTAATTCCAAAGTGGCCATTCTATAAGGGGTCTTCTATATGGGCCTTGAAATAGGAATTAAATCAATGGAAAACTCAATTTATCATTTGGGAGGATGTCCAAGTAAATCCTTTGGAAACACGTCAACATATTATTGCACAATAGCGACATCCTTGTTTCTTCTAGAAATGGGGATGACCTTGTTTTTTTAAGGTTCAAACTATCCAATCGGTTTCTAACGGGTTTATTCATAGAACTAGAAACATCCAATGACTTTATATCCACTTATACATACTTTCCAAAGGTAGGTGCTCATTAGTTGTGGAAGGATGATGCTTAAGAATTTGCATTGGTTGAGAGGATGGGAGGTCAGGGTCATCACACCTTTTTGAGGGGAATTATTACCTACTCTGGGAATCTCTTATAGATTTAAGTTATATTCATGAATCCTTATTAATTCACCAAGTATGAAAATTAATTTTCCTTTAGATTTGGAAATCAATGATTGATATGTATGGGATTTAGAGAATCTTTTATATTTATTTGAGGTTCTTCATCAATAGAGAATCATCCGTATGTATTGGAGATTCTTAGTCAATGGTATCCTTCAATACATTATATAGAAATATCATGGTCATTATGATGACCATACTGGTTTTAAAGCCACTCCGTGGGGCACTTGAAGTTTATTTTCATTCAGAAAGATAGGGATTATTTCAGAAGTGGGATCACACTCGCAGATGGGCTACCTACATATCCTTGTTAAAAAGAAAGGAATCAGAACCCACGTAGTTCGATAGGAAGGATATAGTTTAATGTCATATGGGATGGAAAATAATTAATGAAATATGGGCTTGAACCTTATAAAGGCTTCCTACATACTCTAATTTTAAGGCAGAGATCAATTTTCACATTGTTCGGGTAAAGAAAAATGAGGTTTATGCATGGTTAATGGCTCAAAAAGAGATGTCATTATTACTTTTACACTATAATCACATGTGATTCATGCTTGGTGTGAGAAACAAGAGGTATCAGTAAACTTGACAATGGTTACATGAAAGATGCAGTCATGAGAAATGATGTAGGGATTATGTATGTATGACGACCCTAGTAAATGAAGATCAGGACTTAGTTTAGGAAAGATGACCAGGAGAAGGGTCCATAATGGTATTTGTACTTTATGGAGATTTGGAATTTTAACTCGGGACTTACTCTTAAAAAGGATGCCCAAATTAAGAGGGACTTATGATTGGGTTTTATTCCTGAGAAGGAAGCCCAAATCAAAAGAAAATAAGGTTGGGGCTTACTCCTGAGGAAGATGCCCAATTAAAGGGAACTTATAACCTGGGGCTTAATACTGAGGAGGAGGCCCAATATTAAAGGAACTTAGGGCTTACTCCTGAGAAGGAGACCCAAAGATTAAGGAAATTATGATTGGGACTTACTTCTGAGAAGGAGGCCCAATGAATTCCTATCAGATAAGAAATCCAACAAAGAAACCATGCCATAAATGTCTTTGAAGAAGGTTTTAAAGGCCATGTCTTGAAGAGTAGAGGTGAATTTAAGGAAAGGATGTGATTAGGAAGGAGGCACGCAAGTATTGTTCTGGCACGAAAGTACTGGTAACTCAAGTAGACTTGCGCGACATGAGTCACCTTGGGTGACAAAGAATCCATAGGGTATTACTTGGGAGACTTTGAACTCAATCCCTTAGTATCATCCCTAGAGGCTTTCAAAAGGTTGGCGTGCAAGTTCCCTTGAGAGGGCAAGGCGGAGCACAAGTGTTTACATTTCCCTTAAGGGATGGACACTTAGGCACACAAGTATTTATGAGTTCTTACACTTAGGCCTTATTCTTACTCTTTATAGCTTCCATTCTAGGTAAATAATTACCTTAGAAGTATTCTGAAGATGTCAGAAAAAGACTTGGGAGACCAGATCTTGAATCTGAGTTTTGGAAAATTCCTCCCTCAAATGGGGGGCCCACCAGGGCTATTTATAGGCCACTGGGAACCTTGGGTGAAAAAAGGAATAGGGCACACAAGTGACTTGAGCAACCCATATGGGGCGTGCAAGTGACTTGCGCGGCGCGCAGGATACCAGCGCAACGCCCTCCAAATGAGTTCTTAGTTCATCCCTTTGTCAATTTTTGATGTTCTTTAAAGGGTGACCCTCATTTTGCTTAAGGTATTCCCCTTTTACATTCATTGGACTCTGTGACAGAAAGGATCTTAAACAAAAGTACCCCCTCAGAGTTGGATCCAAAAAAAGAAAGAGGATTTGACTCTGAAGAAAACGAGAAACAATGGTTCAGTGGCACGTAGGTGTTGGCGCGTAGGTTCCAGCGTGCAGGTTCCAGCGCGCAGGTTTGCAGGATCACCTATATATATGGGTGTCACTTCGTGAAAACCATATTTCCTTCAAATATTTTGAGCTCTCATCACGCAAGTGTCTTCATTTCCTCGGTCGAATTCTCTTCTTTGTGTCCTGCTTCTCCCGTAAGAATTTTGACTTGCGCCGCAATACTTTCACGACAATACCTGCGTGGAATGAATTATGTGACATGACTTGCACGCCTTAATTCCATGGCCATTTTTTTGTTTTCTTCACAAGTATTTCATAAAAACAGACTTACTTATAAGTTAACTATTTGATCCTTGTGCAGATTCAATGGCTCCCAGAAGAATTGGATCAGCTGATGAGTTGTCCAGCAAGAGAATAGATGTTATGATGAACGTCGTTGGCCATGATTATTATAATATCTACGATAGCACTCTCCTGGATTTGGATAAGTACTTGAAGAAATATAATGCCAATTTCCCACAGAGTATCTACTTGCCTTTATATGGCCATGGTCATCTACAAGGAGTCAACATTCTAGAAGCAAAGAATTATATTCCTCATTCCTGGTTTCAGACTTACACCAATTTATATTTGGAAAATGTCTAAGTTGCTGGATCATTTGTCAATTATGAAATAGTGGAAAAGTCATACATAATGCATCATAGACCATGTTCTCCAGATCTGAAGCCTCAAAAGCCTGAGCTACAGCCGCATTGCTATCCCTCTATTTTCTAAAATTCTCATATGGATCAATCCAATGTATGAAAAAAGAGTTGGTATTTCCATCCTAGAGGAGGTGTGAAGTCGAATTAGATGTGGGAATATTGGGTGCGAAAAACCTGTGCAGAGTTTGTCGAGGATATGAAGTAAGCTGCAATATATAAAGCCGTCTGGTCTAGGTAGACATATGTCTACAGGAATGATAATTTTGTGCCGGAGCTAATCAGCCGCTGGAGCCTGGAAACCAATTATTTCCACCTGACTCATGGAGAAGTAGGCATCAACTTGTGGGATGTCTACAAGATCTCAGGTGCTCCAATTTTGGGAGATATGTATGTTGAATTCATCCCCCCAAGGTGACCTGGAATGATTTGGATAAGACTCCGGCTTTGGCTTGAGAGTTATTGAAAATTTTCCACAAGATCAAGAATTCAAAGTCCAACAAAACACATTCTAGAAAGGATATTCATCCATAAGAGTGGATGGATATGTTTCTCATTGAGAAGAAGGATAAGGGGACCACATGTACTCATCCTACCAGCTACCCCATAACAGATAAGAGGGGTGCTCTTGGCACATTCTTTCCAACTCTGGAAGCGGGAGAGTTTAAGTGGGGGTATGAAGTGGATCAAAGAATCCCAGAGAAGACCCGTCTGGAAAGATTTTTAGATTTTTGGATAAATGTTTATCTTCTACCAGTTAGGGATTAGAAGGGAGACATCAGGCCAGGACCTTCGTTGTTGCAGCCAAGTTGGATGAGAGAAAAATGGTTGGGTTGGCCACCCCTATTTTGGAGAAGATTCACAAGAGATTACTCCATGTCTATATGGGTAAGTTTACTTTGAGAATAGTGGGACCATTCTAAGTTTTTTGGGGATGGATTGCCACTCACTTCAGGACATATGCTGTACAGAGTAGAGTACAGGTTCCTGGAAGTTCTTTTAGGCCATCAGTGTAGGCATTTTCCAGAATTTATCCGTTGTCCCTCAATTCCTATGATCTGAAGGTGAGGCTGAGCATGTTCAAAGAATTTCATTTCTTTTTTTATGGAAACCCGCCAACTAGGTGGGTTGTTTATGATGGAACAACTAGCCTAGAATTGAGGTTTTATAAGATGGCTTGTAGAGATGGTGTATTGGCCACCAGAATTGACGGAGAGATTATATGTGAGGCCTATACTCCATATAGATCTACACACCAATTCAAGTGTCTGTAGTAGATTGTTGTATCCCCTCCCATGTAAATTAGGTCAAATAAATATCAAATGGTTTCCCGACAACTATGGTTGACAAAATATATGGAGAAAACCGGGGTAGTGTTTGATCTACCAGTTGCTGGAGCAGCGAGTCAATTGACTACATGGTATTCCAAGAACTGGGTAGCATCATACCCTGAAGAGGCACTGAATCATCCGGTCCCTCGGGTGGGGAAAAAAGAGAGAACCATCAGGAAAGAAACCCTTCATCTGGAAGGTGATTCTTCCTCACCCGGATATGATTCACCGGGTTCCTCACCCGGGGTTGATTCATCGGATTCCCAGGATGGGGATGATGAGGCATGACATGCGTCAAAGCGGCCTCGTGCGAGATATAATCCTCCTACCAGAGTCAAGAGACCCACTCCATAGAATCCTAGTGAGTTATATCATTGATCAATTTAGTCTCCATTATTTTATAGAGAAATAAGTTTCATTTTCTTATCCATTATCTGTGATTGCTGGAAATGGGAAAAAGTTTAAGTCCCAGATTGTAGGACCCTCCTCACGGCCTTCTGGTGAACATGATGAATATTTATGACCAGAGGCTGTCTAGAAATTGCAGAGATTATATTGTGATGCTGAAACTGCCTGGATGGACTTATGCGAAGGGCTACATATCCCCAGAGTGGGGAATCTCTGGGGTTTTACTGATATCCACTTCTAGGATAACCCCAATGAAGTGCGGGCTTGCATCAGAGAGATGGAAATGCTCATATATGCCACTGATGATTCTATTCATATTACCAATCGGATGAAAGAATTGATGAATCGTGGCACCATTGAGAGGATTGGTGCTTTAGTAGACGAGGAGTGGCATGATTACGTGGCTCCTGAAGATGTAAATTTCTTTCCCTATTTGCTTTGAAACTTAATTTTAGTCAAAGCTTTGTTACTCAAGGAAATTACTTTATTCATCTTGTAGCTTGTTAAGAAAGGAACTACTAAGGTCCCTTCACCACAGTACAGCCTTGGTGGAACCACTCTTGGATCCCCTAAATCTCCTCGCGAGCCGGGAAAGGTATCTCTAGGCCAGAAAGCCATGGACAAGGAGTTAGAAAGGGATCTTTAATCTCTAATACCTGTATTTGGAGGTGACGATGTCAACACACCCAAAAAGTCAAAGAAGAAAAGTAATTGAAAGAATAAGTCCACAACTAGATGCTTCATCAGTAGTGGTAAGTCCTTTGGATATTCATGAATCCTAACACATGAAAATATTGCTCATACTTTTTGGGATTGCAGGGGATTCTTCGATTTCCCCTTTGAGTGAGAGGACTGACCCTCCTCCGAGGACGATGGAGGGTGCTAGTGAACATTCTAAAATTCATGCTGACTTGGATGATTCTGAAGAAACAAGGAGAGAAGAAGATCCAGCTTCTGTTCCCAGTACTGCTCTTATTACTACTACAAGGAGAGAAGAGCCTGCTTCTGGCAAAGTAACAGTACTTCATAGAACATTGAATGAATACATCAACTGAGTTCAATTTTGTGATGTTTTAGGTTAAACACCTTCACCAGAACATTTGGAGACTACTGCAACTGACTCCACAATTTTCTCTGAGGAAGCTGTTCGTGATCGGAGGTCGCAGGAGGAGGGTCGCCAAGAAGACATGTCAAATGCTCCCACTAGTGAGACTAACCAGGAATCTGAGATATCACTGGATGAAATGATGAAACTTGGCATGTCTTTTGAATAAATTTTAGATAATGTTAAATTACCATGTGATTTAGAAGATTTTTGGACGTGAGTGTTATCATTCGTCCTATTAATTTTTTTTATTACATATCTGACCATGATTGGTTGAAATGTGCAGTTCCATCTGATCAAGCTGCTGATCTACCGATACCTGAAGGGGGTAGGGAAAACCCTATAATTATAGAGATTCTAGCTCAAGTGGAGCTTGACCCAGCCGAGCTTCCTGAAATCCATCCTGAAAATCCTTTTGAAGCTAGGAAAGATGAGGAGGAGCCTTCTCATGCTGTTGATCTACCATTGGGTAAAAGATGATAATATTTGTGGCTGTATTTAATTTTGAAGATAGCTAATAAACTTTTTTTATCTTTTGGAACTAATAAAATATTTCAATTGACTATGCAAGGCTGTCAATTTCAGTGGCTAGATCCGGAGGTGAAGCCTCAGCCTCAGCCCCAACGGGAGTAGAAAGTGAAGTACCAAGGGTCAGGGGGGAAGGATCATAATAGGGCACTTTCTTAAGTGAATTAATCCTGGACTATATTCGCCCCTATGATAGTGATGCTAAATCAGACCCAGAGGTGAAAAAGGCGGTCCAATTCTCATGTCACAAGGCATGACAGAATATATGGAAAATCATATCTTAAGTGATTCTTAAAGAGGTGCCTTCGAAGATCCTGCGACTCTCATCCTTGTTCGTCATGCTGGGACTTGGTGGTTTTGGATATCAAGAGATCCATACCACGGCGAAACACATCATCTTAAGGAGGGATCAGGAGAAAAAGTGCCATCATGATCTGACCAGAGTGAGGTTGTTGACCAATATCGGTGAATTTGAGGCTACGGTGTCCCGAGCTGAGGCTGATCATGCTCAAAGCTGAAGGAGATGAAGCATAAGATCAAGGAGAAAGTTGTCCAGTGGATGCATCTTCAGCAAAATTTAGATGTCGTTACTGGGGAACTTGACCAGCTTAACAATTCATTGGAAGGAGTCCAAACAAATGGTATTACATCCATTAGAGATGCCAAGAAGGAACTCCATCAAGCTGAAAAGAGTGAAGATGGTCGAGTGAATGAACTTCAAGTGGCTACTGATGAAGCTCAGGATGCCGTAAATTAAATGAAAAGTTATGTTGAAAGCCTCTTGTAATTCTTGAAAAAGAGAAGATACTCCAATATATGGATGTTCTTCTAATCTTGTGCATCAATGAAAAAGAAATTTCATCTTCAATCATTTGTACCTACATTATCTTGCTAATTATTTATATATTATTTTTTACCTAAGCCAATGGGCCTAGTAAGCATAGTTTGATTTTTTCTAGGATTATAAAAACTACCCCACAAACTTTGCATCTTTTGTTTCTAAATATTTACTAAATCATATAATATATATGTTTAGAGAGTTGGGACTTGAATTTTATTCAGAGTTATTGTTACAAGTTCCCAATTTAATGAGTACCCTGTCTTTTGTTGGCCGTTTAAAGTCATGCATGTCAGATATAAAATGGATAATGTTTAAGTTCGAATAACTTAAACCTATTGGATTAAAATTGACTCAATTCCTTGATAATTTTTTTGAAAACATATTACCACATTAAAGTATGGGGGAAAACATATAAACCATGACTTAAGAAATTTTGAATCTGAGGGATGATATGAAAAAAGGGCTAAAAGGTATTAGTGGAATTATTTCATAAGATTGAAGTTACCACTATTTGATAAACCCATTAGGGGGTTGAATTGTGCAGGTCCACTTAAGGGAATTGGCTTCATAGTCAAATAATATCATCTTTTGGATGACAGGTCCGTTATATAGACTACTTATGCAAGGACACCTAGGGGCACGTGCTGTATAGTCAGGCAAAAGAACTCTCAGAAATTTCACTTTTCTATTGATAAAAGCCAATGGAAGTTTATGGAGATTCAAATTTTCCAAAGCACAGAGTCTGCTATATGGAGAGAGGTACTTGAATATATATAGGATATTCCCAATCAATATTGTCAAAGAATTTGATGAATGTCACTCCTGCGAATGTCTGACCCAAACTTAGGGAAGGGAAATATAAACCATAGACTTGAATAATTTCAGATCATGAAAAAGAGTATGGGACAAATATCTTAAGGATGGCTATTTTTGCAGATCCCTACATATCGTCATTAAGACCAATAAGGACAAAAGAGGTTTTCCCCATAAGAATGAAGTTACCACTATTTTAAAAACCCGTTATGAAACTTGAATTATGCAGGTCCACTTAAGGGCATTGGCTGCATTGTAAAATAATATCATCTTTTGGCTGATAGGTCCGTTATGTAGACTAATTATGCAAGGCCACCTAGGGCCACGTGTTGCATAGTCAGGCAAAATAATTCCCGGGTATCAGACATTTTGTGACTAGAAGTCAAGAAAAGGGTTATGAAGATTTGGAAGTATTTAAGGCTAGGATTATGACACATAAAAATGGGTATTGTCCAATGCATGAAGGAGATACATAGACCAATGATGACCATAATTATGTTGTGACTGGGTCCTGAATTGAGATGCTTGACTTCACTACATATCTCATTAGGATGAGAATCAAGCCATATGTAGTTCTTGAAATACAGTTTAACGTTATGTGTGACAAGAGCGTAGGAGATCTTAGTTTAGGGTCAGAGAGTTTTGAAAATAATGAGGGAGACACATTGTGTGTTTGTTACAAACCTGATGTGAATAAAAACCAGGGTTTTCATACCACATTCATGTTCTCACAGGGAGAATTTTCAGCCATGGTACTGATAGTTGGAGTTTGGGGTTAGGACCAAAGACTTGGGGCTAGGTTCAAGTGATGGTTGAACATTCCTACGTATCCCAAAAGGATGGAAATCAAGCCATACATAGTTCTTGAAATAACCTCTATACAGATTTGGTTTGTACATGTGAAGGGTGAAATGGGACTTTAGTGCAATTATGATTGGACCCAAGATTAAAGGTTCGAGTATTTCTATGTATGCACGTAGTCCTTGGAATATATCATGATTGGAGATCAATGTCAATAATGATTCCCTCTCAGGTGAGGGTGTTAGAGACTTTTGTAGTTTATTGTCATACATGACAAAAGTGTGAATAGTTTAAGGTCATATGTATGGACCGGTGCTGCATAGTTTAGCGATATATATCTAGGACGTATTGCTATGCAGTTTAATGTCCTGTAGTGAGGACAATGGTGGGCTGTATAGTTTAACTCCATATAGCAAGGACGATGATGAACCAATGTGAATATATTGGTTGGGGGGGGGGGCTTCACAGATAAACATCGAATGAGATGGAGGTGAACCGATGTGAAGATATTGGTTTTGGGCTTGAATGTCAAGAGGTTGACTATGTACCCATCCTATAAGGAAAGGATCAATGTCTGCGTAGTTCGATTGAGAATGAATTGGTGATCGAGTTGTACTTGAGGAAAACCCGAAGATGGTGTTGGGACTTACGCGTGGTTAGTGGCCCAAAGAGGGTGTTATGGTTGAAGCTTACTCTAAGATCACATGAGTCTTGCTCGGTGTGAGAAAAAAGGGGTAAAAAAACCCTAACGATACACAGTTTAACGTTATGTGTCACAGATATGGGGTGCTTGGCAGTTTAACGTCTTGCAGCTCGGACGAATAGTTTGACGTCATGTTGGACGATAGAGGGGCTATGCAGTTTAATGTCCTGCAGTAAGGAAAAATGGGACCATGTAATTTGAAGTCTTTTAGTGAGGAATAAAGGTTGTATTTGTGTTACACAAAATAATTCTTCAATAATCTTTCATTAGTTAGAGTTTTAATGAGTTATCCATCCATTGAGATTAAATAATAAGCTCCATTGGAGTAGAACTTATGTATTGAGTAAGATCCTTCCCACTTTGGCTCAATCTTTTGAGGTTTCTTTCCTGGTATCATTGGATTTATGAGGAAAAATACCAATTCTCCTTGAATTAATGAACTAAGTTGAACCTTTTTATTGAAAGCTCGTGCTATTTGATTCTGATAGACTTCCAAGTGGTGCAGGGTGCACAATTATTTTTCATCTAATCATTCTAATTCATCAAATCACTTCTGAGATTGTTCATCTTTAGATAAATGATCACAAATGTATACTTTGAGAGAAGGTAATTGAACCACAATGGGAAATACTACTTCTATTCCATATAAAAATGAATATGGAGTTGACCGCGTAGCAGTGCGGGTGGTGGTCCGATAAGCCCATAAAGCATGAAAAAGTTTATCCGGCCTTGATTTCTTATCTTTATCCACCATATTTTGTAGTATGTTTAAAAGAGTCTTATTGAAGGCTTCTATTTGTCCATTGGCCGCTGCATGATACCAAGATGAATGGTTGGATTTGATGTAGTATTCTTGATATAACTTTCTCACCTCAGATGAACAGATGTTGGTGACATTGTCCGTCAATATGGTATGAGGGACACCAAATCTGGTAATGATGTTAGACTTGATGAAGCTAACAATGATTTTAGAACTAACTTCTTTGATAGGTATTGCCTCTGCCCATTTGGAAAAGAAGTTAGTAGCAGTAAAAATATACTTAAAATTCTTGGGTGTAGATAGAGGATATGGTCCTACTACATCCATTCCCCATGTGGAAAATGGCCATGAGTATTTAGCTGTATGAAGCAACTATAGGGGTTGATGAATGAAGTTGGAAAATACTTGGAAAGAATGACACTTCATAGTGAAATCAACACAATCTTGCATCATCGAAGGCTAAAAGTATCCAAGCCTTTGAATTTGATTAGAATGTCTATGTCTAGACTGGTGGGCACCACAAACTCCTGCATGTACTTCATTCATGATAGCCATTGTCTCTTCACCATAAATACATCTGAAGATAATTCCATCAAAAACTCGCTTGTAGATATTTTTTTTGGTGATATAGGCTTTCATAAAGAGTAAAATTGACCAGACATCTCCAAACTTGTTCTTTCCTGGCTCTATCAGGTGGGAGTGTTCCATTTTTAAGGTATTCCTTGATAGGTTCCATCCATCCTGTAGTATGATCATATAGTTCAGAAATGGGACTAATTTCATTGATTTCCTCTGTTCTTATTTGAAAAAAAGGTGAAACTACACGACAATGGGCAATAATGATGATTGTTTCGTCCTAGTTTGGATCTGCTAGGGCTGTGGCTACATTATCCAGTGCATCAGCTTGGACATTTTGTGATCACGTGACATAAGAAAATGTCAGTTCTGAGGGAAATTCTGCCATTAACTCTCTGACGTAATCACACAAAGGGATTAACTCTTCCTTTCTGATGGAATAATCCCCATTTATTTGTTTGATTACCAAATATGAATCACCTTTTACCTTCAAGTGATTCACCTGCTCCTAGAGTGCCAATTCCAAGCCTGTGATGAGAACTTGATATTCTGCTTCATTGTTTGTGCCGCCTTCCAACAATAAGAAGGAATAAGGCAATACTACCTTTTCTGGGGAAATAAGGACTATTCCTAATACAACTTTGTTGAGTTTAGGATTTTCCATTCTCTTCCCTGTTGGACTTATGGAGGTACCATCAAAGTACATTTATCATGTTTGAGGATTATCTTTAATAGAGAATACCTCTTCATCAGGAAATTCAGTATTAAATGATGCATATTCCACGGATGGATGCTCCGCAAGGAAATTATCTAGGGCTTGGCCCTTTATTGCCTTTTGAGACACATACTAGATATAAAAATATTGCAAAATAACTGCCCACCTTTCCAGACATCCTGTAAGCATTGGATGACTAAGGAAAAATTTTAGAGGGTTATTGCGAGATACCAATTGGACCTCATGATGTTTCAAGTAGTGTCTCAATTTCTGAACAACAAAGATTAATTATAGGCATCACTTTTCAATACTTGAATATCGTGTTTCTGCCTCAATCATAGTTCGATTGAGATAGTAAAGGGTATTTTCATTCCCATCATCATTATTTTGGGCAAGGAAGGCACCCAATGATTGCTCTAAAGATATCTCATAGAGGATAAGTGGTCTTCCTTCAATAGGTGGAATTAATACCAGTGGACTCAAGAGATATTTCTTGAGGATATCAAATGCCTCTTGGAAATCTTCGGTCCATTGGTAGGTGACTCCCTTCTTCATTAATTTGGTGAAGGGTAAACACTTGCCTGCCAAATTGGCAATGAAACACCGAATATAGGCCAAGTGTCCTTGAAGTACTCTTAATTATTTCAAATTTCGAGTATGTGACATAACATGGATTGATTTTGTTTTCTTAGGATTGACTTCGATACCATGATGGCGTACAACAAAGCCGAGAAATTTTCCTGAGGTTACCCCGAAATCACATTTCAAGGGGTTCATCTTCAAATTTTGTTGTCGAAGTTTGTTGAATATGATTTCCAGATTAGCCAAGTGATCAGCACATTGTCTGGATTTAACCACCAAATCACCCACATAACATTCAACAAATTTCCCTAAAAAGGGTTTGCAGATATGGTGCATAGAACGTTGATACGTTGCACCTACATTCTTCAGGCCAAAGGGCATTACCCGATAGCAAAAACACACCTTGAGGGGATCTGAAGGCAATAGATTCTTCATCTTCTAGAGCCATTTAGATTTTATTATACCCAAAATATCCATCAATGAAGAAAAGTACTTCATAGCTAGTTGTTGCATCAATTATGAGTTCTGTGATCGGAACTGTAAAATCATCCTTGGGACAATGTCAATTAAGATCTCTAAAGTCAATGCAAACTCTAATCTGTCCATTCTTCTTTCTCACAGGGACAATATTATCCAGTCAATTGGGATGTTGAACTCCTCTAATGAATTTATCCTTGATAACCTTATCAAATTTAGCTTCAATTTTGGAGGCATAAGTTGGGTGTGTTCTTATTGCGGCTTTCTTGAATCCTCGATGTTCTTCTGGAAAACCCAAATGATGAGTGGAAACATCGGGATCAAGACCTAGAATTTCTGTATAATTCCAAGAAAATACATCTCTATTTTTATTTATAAATTAAGTATATATTTCTTTCTCTTCAAGGGTCATGGATGAACTAATTTAAGTGAGGCATGGATCTTCTTTTGTTCCCATATTTATTTCTCTGAGTTCATCCACGGTGGTAGAGATAACCTCTTCAAATGATGGAGGAGCATCCTTGAGATCTTACTCTTCTTCTTTAGTATGTGTTGGTTCTTCTACTTCTACTTTCATAGTATATGACGAAGCAGAATTTCCATGATCAGGGGAGAAGTTAAAATTTGAACATTTTGAAGAAAAGGCTGCCATTTCTGACCCTATTGATGATGAAGGGTCTTCCTGGGGTGATAGAGAGGAGATGATGGATTGATAATCGATATCATTATTTTCCTATGGTATTTTTATAACTTCTTCTGGCCTGGTTAATGAAGTATATAATTGATGGATTTCAGCGGACAAAATGAAGACATCTCCATTTAAGCTTTCATAATTTCTTGGCCAATCAACAATTTCTCCCATGCTATCTGGCTCGATTGCCATAATTGAAATTATGGAAGTTTCCATAAGAGTGTTTATATTTGGGTCTATCCTATCGATTTTACTGATAGGAAAAACATAATCTGTACTCACATGTATGAATGGATTTACTGGAATCTTTTCCAAACCAAATGGAGCATTAATTTTGGTGACCTTCTTCACTGTTGATTTTTACTTTCCCTCCATGCGATAAAATTCTACCTCAATGTATTGAGATTCACATGTTTTGAATGGGGCTTTGTCACCGTACAATGTCACGATTTGACCATTGAAACAATATTTGAGACATTGATGGTATGAAAAAGGTACGACCGCATGTTGATTTAGCCAAGTTCTTCCAAGAAAAACGTTGAAGGCTGTGTCCTAATGAACAACCATGAAATATGAATTAGATACAAGGTCTCCAAACTGAATTCTGAGTGTAATTTCGCCCAGAGGTTCTTGTTCATTCTTATCATATCCTTGCAACATCAAAGTAGAAAGAGATAAATTAGATTTGGTAAGGCCCAATCAATGAAGTGTATGAATAGGAATGAGATTGGCTCCTGATCCATTATCAATTAAATCTCATCGGATTTCTATATCATTGAATTTTCTAGATAGATACAATGGTCTGATATGTCCATGTACAAAATCATCTTCATCTTCATCTATAAAAGATATCACTGCATGGAATTCAGTAGGATCATTCTCTATATGGTAGACTTCAGCTGCAACAATTTCAGTTTCGAACTCTTGAGTACTTGACAAAGCCTCAATAAGCGCCTCCCGAAGATCTTTTGATAGATTCAAGGTATCCATAATTGATAACTTAGCTGGTACTTGGGACAAATGTTTCAAGAAATCATAATTTTGGTCCAAAGGTATGCGTTTCCCATCATGAAAATGTGGTTTTTCAGGTGCCTTGGAAGTTGATGCTTTAGTAGTAGATGCATCCTGTATCGGGGTAGGAGTTAGAAACACTCCTGGCTTCGGTAGATTATACCGACTAGGTCTATCTATTTACTGATAGGAAGAAGGTGGGACCTCCAACCGGTCTTCCAAAATAAATGTGTCAGGACCGAATCTGTCATGTGTAGAAGAACTTTCTTGTTCCTGTTGAACCCGCTGGAGGGATTTTCCACGAGTTTTTGTCGCATATATAGTTCTAGCTGGGGTAGGATTGAAATAGTGGCTTCTAGAATATCCACATCTTCCTCTATATCCTAGACCTATGTCTCTTCCTCTAATTCCTCTGTTAGATATAGGGAACTTAGACCCATCATAATTGAAAATATCACTGGCATAAGGATCTGTTAAATGAATCATGTTAACAGAAGCAAAGATTAATTCTTCATCTAATGAAGATTCTTCCTGATGAACCAATTCAGGATGTGCCGTTTGGCGGGGCGGTGCCCGTTCTTTTGAAGTAGATGGCATAAAATTTTCCAAAGTCAAAGACAACTTAGGCTTTGACATGATCTCGTCTTCTACTGACTACTCTTTTTTTCTTCAAATTACACTTCTTCTTTGAGGAATTCCTTTCTGATGAATGGGGTTTTTCTGGGGCATTCATAGCAGAAGACACAATTGGTTGATTCAATTGTGTTCATAAAATGGCATGGGTTTAGTTGATCATTTTCCTAACCATCCAATCATCACATTTTTGTGCGTTTTTACTTTTTAATTCATGCCACTCACCATCTTTCTCTAGATCAGTAGCAGTAATACATGCTACCTGGGCTGAAGAACCTTTTAGTTTTACCTGTCCAGAATACACAATATTTTTTAGGAGGTCTTTTAAGAAAAAAAACTCTTAAATGGGATGCCCCAAAATCTTATGGAATGGGAACTAATTGGTGAGGTCTTCATCTCCTTCCTTTTTCGACCTTTTGGGCCTTGGAAACTGAAGCAGGTTGTTTTCCAGAGCCGAGATGAAGTAACCAGGAACTTGTTCATTCCAGAAATAATAAAATTTGTTCTTTAAATCTTTAAAATATTTCTACCTTTGATATTTTTGATTATCTTGAAGAGGCAACCATTGTTGTTGACATTCAGGAGGTGGAGACCTTCGATATGATGAAGTTATTGAAGTGGAAGCAGGTATAGGTGCTTGTTTAAGTGTAACTATAACAGCCTCTACTTTCCCTATTCTTCTTCCTAGAACTGATGGAATTACATGAGTTTTATCCTTAGTCTTCATAAGAGATTCTTCTATCTGTTGAGCGATGGAAGTAAGGTCTCGAAACCCACCTGTGTATTTCATAGGGATCAATAGTGTTCATAATTCATCACACAAATTTTCCACACAGATTAACAAAAATTCTTCTTGAGGGCATGCTAAGCTTAAGGAATATGTTAATCCCTTTTAGCGAGCAATGAAATCTGAAACTCTTTCATTTTCCCTTTTCTTAAAATTGGTAAGATCGAAAACTTTCGTCTTTGGAAATGTTGATTTGAATTGAAGAAGGAACCTTCGATGAAGATCTTCCCACCCAGTAATTGAACGGGATTGAAAACTTGTATACCAGACAAAAGAAGGTCCTTGTAATGATAGTACAAAATACCTTAGCTTAACTACTTATTGTTGTTGAGGATTTCCCATCATTGGATCACAACGAGAAACACAATGTGTTAAGTGTTGTTCTGGATCTCCCGAACCATTAAAAACTGGGAAAGTGGTACTTGAAAAATTTAATGGGGGAGGAATTGAATCCACCCATTCTGGGTAAGATCCCTTTTCTGGTTGAATTTGTACACTCTTTCCTTCCAAAGATTCCAAACGAGCTGTTAATGACTCAATGGTAGTCATTAATATTTGAGAAACATCTAGTTGAGCTTGGACCTGAGCAGGTGCAATAATTGGAGTTTGGATGGGTGTGGCGACCGGGACTGCCACTAATGGTATTATTTCTGGTTGTTGTTGCATATGACCCATAGGATTGGACTTTTGAGGGTGTACTTGTAAAGGGGGATATTCTTGATCCATCCTACTAGATGGAACAAATTCCCTTGATTGATTAACTCCAGCATGCTTAGGAGGAAGACTACCTTGAAGTAGTTCTGCATTTAACCTCCTTAATTCCTTCATTTCTTCTTCTTGCTATACGAACCTTTCCTCTAATAATAGTGATTGGCCTTCTCCAGAGGTAGGGTGGGGTGTAACCTGACTTTTACCCTTTTCCTTGGCATGTGGCTTTCTGGATTATGGAAGGGAATTACCCAAAGGAATATCTTGCCCTTGGAAAACCCTCTATCTTCCGGTACGCACAACTCCTTTATTCGTTTCTGTGTGCACAACCTCTTGAACAAGAACTTCTTCATCTGATCCCTCTGAGTGAGCCTTATGTCCTAGGGGATCAGTGACAACGACATTGATGACATTTATTGATGCATAACACATTGCAGCCCTTCGTTCAGCGCTTCTGCGATACTATCTTCCTCTATGTACTTTATGATACATTGCCTTTTGTTTGGTTGATACCTCAATAAATTCTTGATGAACCATAATTTGGAGGGAATTTAAAGATAATTCGGCTCTGCATTCCTCTTCTGGCTTCTTCCCTAATAAAGAGAAGACTGACTTTTGCTAAGGAAGAGATTGGGAATTTGAAAAAGTCCCCAGTCTGGTGGACTGGGGCTGTTCCTGGTTTTCCTGCTCAACTCCTTGAATCCTATCTGTTGATCCTGAGGGTTGATTTAATAGAGTCTCGAGTCTGGAAAGCTGAGGTGGTTCTTGAGATGCTACATCTGAAACTTTCTTAAAAGATCTCTTGATTTTGTGGACTTTAGTCCAGAAATTGGCCGGATGCATCATCCTATATCCACCCAAATCACCTAAATCATATGACCATTGGATTATTTCTGACAAATCTATCACTTGATTATGTGCCTTATCTAAACAAGAAGATTGTTTGATATTCTCATTTGCTTGATGCAAGAGTAATTCTACAACTTGTTATTTATATTCCTGACTTTGGGAAGAACTAGTTGAGGCCTGTTCTTGAGTAAGACTTTTATTATACACAAAACCAGTTATCTGTGGCTAGCCATGGGTAATAACATTTCATGAGACCAATTTTAGCAGGCTTTGTTGATTGGGGAGCACGGTGAAATTCAATGTTCCATAAACACCCCATACCCTGATATGAATACCAGATGGGGAATTGGTAATTAACTGGCGTAACATTTTTAACGCACCAAGGCATGAACGATGAAGGGCTCTCTGCTTCTTTTAAACCTTTGGATGTCGAGAAACTAAGAGAGATTCCAAGTAAATTTGGAGTTTCAACCCTTCTAAAATCTTGACATAATTTTTATATTCATCATAAGATAATATTTTTTCTTTTAAGTGAAAAAGAGTTTTCCATATGTTGATACGAATATTGTGAATACAATCTTCTGTCAACATTTCTGGAATATCATACTGAGAGTCAGCCAAAGGCCAAAACATGACTGGTATTTCACTTTTTTCCAGTTGTTTTCTCATATTCAGAAATTCCTATTTGTTATTTGATGAAGATTATTCTACCTGATTGGACCAAATCTGGTGCTTCTTTATTGCTTCATCAGATTCAACAAGATTGGTAGAGAATTCATTTGTCAAATTAGAAGATGAATGACCTAGGCTTGGTTTGGAGAATGACCTACACCCTAGGCTATCTTCTGATTGATAAAGTATTTCACCTGCTAGAAGTAAGGCATCAGACATGACTGGCTTTGCATTTGCAAGTGCCTCAAGATAATAGGGCTTTCTCGTTACTGCATTATCCATTGAATAATTTTCTAGGCAATGCGAATTACTACTGTGGAGAGGAATTTTGAAGCTAAATTCATCATCTTGGGGAGGAACACCATGGTGGGTTACGGTAAAAGATGAAACATCTTGCTCCTTAGTCTTCTGGACATTCAGAGGGTTATTGTGGCTCTCATCTGAAGATGATACTTCGAGATTGATCGAATTTTCATGAAGAAAGCCTTCATGAGGAAGTGTCTGATGAAGACCTTCAGAATTATTGTTGTTATTTCGGAATCTAGAAATGAGAGAGTAGAATATAGAGTGGAAACAGACAATTCTCTGAGGGCCTCAAGAAATCCATCATTGAGCAAGGCCTTATTGCAGATTGGATCTTGATTTTTCAACTGTGATGGATGGCACTTTTTCTTGAACCCCTTATTACTCACTTTGGAAACCACTTGTTGGTTAAAGTTGTTATTATAGGAAGGTGTATGTTCCTTCTCAGGAAAATGGTCAAGTTAGGCTGATTATCTCCATTTAAATCGGGTGTATGTGCCTGACTTGATTGTCCATATGACATGGGGGAGTATGCCCCACGACCCTCATGGACTGGAATATAGGTGTGTGTCTGATCTGAAGTGACATATTGATGAGTCACTCCACTGTTAGGGATAAATTTATGTTTGTTTCCTTGTGATTTCACTAAAGTTGTTATAATATTCTGACAGGTATCTAAAATATGGGCAGAAATTTTCTTCTGCTCTTTCACCATTGTCAGAATGTGCTTGGTGACTTTAGCTGCCGAAATGGGAATATACATCCATTCCATGTCTGGAGTATGTGTATTTTCTTTCTCCTGTCCCCCTTTTCTTTTCAAAAGATATTTAAAGTACTTATGCATAGGGATAGAGAGTTGAGTTTCATCTAGATTTGTTGTCAGAGCTTTCCGACTGACATCTCCGGGTGCTACCAAACGAGACTGTTGGCAGGATTGATGAACATTGGCAGGTGTATATTCATGCTTACTAGTTGCCACCATATTAGATTGGTGAGCTTCTTTGGATGCAGTCAGACAAGCCTGCTGTCTGACTGATCAATTATAAACAGGTGTATGTGCCTTCCTATAGTACTCCACCGGAATTGCCTGGCGGGATTTGTGTGTTACTTCCAAACAAGTCTGCTGAGCAGTGAATGTAGGACATACAGGTGTATATGTCCACTCATTATTTTCCATCAAGTTAGATTTATGGACTTCTCCGGAGGGGGTAGAGGTAAGAACCTTCTCCCTATTGACCGAATTTCACCTCTGGCAGTTCGTCTTGCATGCTCGAGTCTGAGAAACTTGAGCTGAACACCTAGAGGTGATACCCTCATCATGTTGATAATGCACTACCGCATGAGTCTGGCAGTTATTGTTGGTGGGATTCCTTAGGAAGGACTCATGCCATCTTGAATAGAGGCCTTGAGTGAACTCTTCATTCACCTCCCTGTAATATGGGAGGGACTGGTTGTTGCATTCCAGGGATAACGACCCGAAACGATTGGAAATGGTGGTTGGCACCACCTGCTTCTTGACCACTGGTCGTCGCTATTCGGACAACCAGGTCGAGTTGTTAACTTGGAGGGCTTTTCGAGAGGCCTCTAGAGTCAGGATGGTACCGTGTTGACGATATTCCCTCACCAATCCATTCGAGACCCAGCGTTGCAGACACTGAGTAGGTTATGTCATCCTCAGAGCGAACAAGGATCCGGTAGGAGTAGCGGCCGAGGTATTCACAGGTGTGAATTTTAAAGAAGCCATTTCATATTGCAAAGAGATCTTGAAAAAGAGTTCTTGTTGATATAGTAGACATAATCAAGATAAGTTTGTCCAGACTATATCTTTTGGATAAACACATATATTATTGATTTCTTTGTTGGCCCTCATATTGAGTTTAATAGGGGCCTAAAAAATAAGTAAAACATCATTTAACTTGGTTAAGGATTCACGTCAGGTTCACCATTTTTGTTTCTTCTGGAAATGGGGTTTACCATGTTTATTTAAGGTTCAAAATTTCCAATCGGTTTCTTACGGGTTTATTTGTAGAACCAGAAATATCCAATGATTCTATATCCATTTGGACCTACTTTCCAAAAGTAGATTCTCATTAGTTGTGGACCGATGAGGCTTAAGAATTTGCATTGGTTGAGAGTATGGGAAGTCAGGCTCATCACACCTTTTTGAGGGGAACTATTACCTACTATGGGACTCTCTTATAGATTTAAGTTATAATCACAAATCCTTATTAATTCACCAAGTAAGAAAATGAGTTTTCCTTTAGATTTTGCAATCAATGATTGATATGTATGGGATTTAGAGAAATTTTTGGTTCTTCATCAATAGAGAATCATCCGTATGTACTGGAGATTCTTAGTCAATGGTATCCTTTAATATATTATATAGAAATATCTTGGTAATTATGATGACCATACTGGTTTTAAAGGGGCACTTAAAGTTTATTGTCATTCAGAAGAATAGGGATTATTTCAAAGTTGGGATCGTACCCGTAGATGGGCTACCTACGTATCCTTGTTAAAAATAAAGGAATCAGAACCCACATAGTTAGATAGGAAGGATATAGTTTAACGTCATATGGGATGGAAAAAAATTAATGAAAGATGGGCTTGAACCTTATAAAGGCTTCCTATGTACTCAACTTTTAAGGCAGAGATCAATGTCCACATAGTTCGGGTAAAGAAAAATGGGGTTTATGCATGGTTAATGGCCCAAAAATAGATTTCATTATTACTTTTACACTCTAATCCCACGCAATTCTTGCTCGGTGTGAGAAACAAGAGGTATCAGTAAACTTGAAAAATGGTTCCACGAAATATGCAGTCATGAGAAATGATATAGGGATTACATATGTATGACGACCCAAGTAAATGAAGATCATGACTTAGTTTAAGAAAGAATCCCTGGAGCAGTGTCCATAAAGTTATTTGTAATTTATGGAGATTTGGAATTTTAACTCGGGACTTACTCCTAAAAAGGAATCCCAAATTAAGAGGGACTTATGATTGGGTTTTATTACTGATAAGGAAGCCCAAATCAAAAGAAAACAAGGTTGGGTCTTAATCCTATGGAAGATTCCCAATTAAAGGGAACTTATAACCTAGGGATTAATCCTGAGGAGGAGGCCCAATTTTAAAGGAAATTGGGGCTTACTCCTAAGAAGGAGACCCAAAGTTAAAGGAAATTATGATTGGGACTTACTCTTGAGAAGGAGGCCCAATGAATTCCTCTCAAATAAGGAATCCAACAAAGGAACCATGCCATAAATGGCTTTGAAGAAGGTTTTAAAGGCCATGTCTTGAAGAGGAGAGGTGAATTTGAGGAAAGGAGGTGATTAAGAAGGGGGCGCAAAATTATTTTTCTGGTGTGCAAGTCTTGGTCGCGGAAGTAGACTTGCACGACATGAGTCACCTTGGGCGACGAAGAATCCATAGGGTAATACTTGGGAAACTTTGAACTCAAGCCCTTAGTATCATCCCTAGAGTCTTCCAAAACGTTTGTGCGCAAGTTCCCTTGAGAGGGAAATGCAGCGTACAAGTGTTTCCATTTCCCTTAGGGCTGGACACTTAGGCGCGCAAGTATTGATTAGTTCTAACACTTAGACCTTATTCGTCCTCTTTAGAGCTTCCATTCTAGGTAAAGAATTACCTTAGAAGTGTTCGGAAGACATTAGAAAAAGACTTGGGTGACTAGAGCTTGAATCTGAGTTTTGGAAAATTCCTCCCTCAAATGGGGGGCCCACAAGGGCTTTTATAGTCCACTGGGCACCTTGGGTGAAAAAAGGAATAGGGTGCACAAGTGACTTGAACGACCCATATGTGGCACGCAAGTGACTTTCACAGCTCATAGGATACTTGAAAGACACCCTCCAAATGAGTTCTTAGTTAATCCCTTTGTCAATTTTTGATGTTCTTCAAAGGGTGACCCTTATTGTGCTTAAGGTATTCCTCTTTGCCACTCTTTGGACTCTATGAAGGAAAGGAGCGTCAACAGTCCTCTATTATAACACTCTTTTCCTCACCCATAATTATTTCATTCTCATCCTCCACAATGATTGAATTTAGTAGAGCTACTAGGGGTGGATCTGGATAAGAATCATATGGTGACGTTTCTGCTCTAAAGATAAGGTACTATTTATCATCATCGAGAATTTTAACCTCTTTCTTTTTACAATAAATTTTCACAACATATTCCGAAAGAAAATCCACACCAAGGATTATGTCAAATTCAATCTTGGGTATGATGATTATATCAGAAGATAAATATCTTTTATATGCCTTAATGGGGACTGATTCACAAAACTTTGTTGCAATGATACTTCCCTTAAGAATTTTGAATGACTACTCCCTTGTTAAATCAAATTGGAAATATCTAATTTTCTTAGAAAATTGGGAAGATATGAAACAATGCGATGATCCAGAATCAAATAAAGCATTGGCTAAACTTGAAGAATCCATTAAATTACCTGCCATCGCGTTTTTTGGAGCTTCAACATCAGCAGTTGTGATCACATAAGATTTGCTTGATCCCTTGGCCTCTTCTGAGGTATGTTTCCCTGATGCTTAGGACATTCATTTTCATAATGTCCCATCTCATTTCAATTTTAGCATTTAACATTGGTAGCTTCTTTCTTCTTATAATCACTAGAAATATGGATTTTCTATCCACATTTTTAGCATACTCCTTTTCCTTTTAGACAAGAACCCATGTGCTTCCTTTAACAATTATCACTGGGGGTAAATTCAACTCTTCCCTTCTTCCCCATTTCTTTATTTACTTTTCTAGAGTGTTCAACAGACCTCTTATTCTCTTGCTTTTCTTTAAAGTAATAAGACTTAGAGAATTCCTTTTCTGTCTTGATAGCACACGAGACAATATCTTCATATGATGATAAGGATTGCGAGACTAATTCTTGACAGAGAACTAGTTTTAACCCATCAATTTAACAATAAATCTTACTTTTTGGGTTACATATATAATCTTCATTATGACTTGACAACCTTGTAAAGTTATCTTCATACTTTGCGACATTATGATCCTCCTTTTGCCTCAAACTCAGAAATTGTCCTTCCATATCCACCCGATGGTCACGAGGAAAGTATTTTTCTAAGAAATTATCGTTAAACTCCCTCCATTCCATGTTTTATACTTCTTTATCTTTCTTTGTTATTTAAATCAACGACAACCATTGATCTACATCTCCCATGAAGCGATAAACTGTCATGATAACCTTTTCCCTTTCTTTACTCCCCAAAGCATGAAATATTTTCTCTAAAGAACTTATCAATTGAACATCTACTAACAGATTTGTAATCACATTTAATGTTGGTGGTTGTTTCCTTATTAAGTGGTCTAACATTGATTCTCCGGGTTGTGGATCAGGGTGCTTCATATGGGTAAGGTTATTATTAATAACTTGAGTGAGTTGTCCCAGTATAGTGATAAGCTGATCAGCACCAGTTGCATCACCAACTTCGCTATAATTATCTTGAGTAGGAGAGAAATACCTACATAGATTACGTGCATTGATATAGTTTTTATTCCTTCCACTAAGTGAAATTTCTAAACAATGGCATACAGTAGATTAGTTTATGAACCACAATACATAATTCCAAACTTGTAAAACACTTAACATATATTGAATAGTTTATGGATATAATCCATAATCAAAAAAATGTTTTCTTTGAGGAGGTATATACTCATAAATCCTTCATAATTGTTTGTAAAGAAAATGAGAATTATCCTAAGCATATCCACCGGGAGTGTCGTAACCAAGAGTGAAACAAGGCTCATTGTCGTGCACTAGTTCCCATTCAAGTCTAGCTCAAAGTGGTGTTTTTCAGGTTTTACCCCTAGGTACATCTGTGCCAGAGCAGCCTCTAACTGCTTTTATCCTGATAGGGATGTATTACTTGAAAAACTCACAAAATATCTACACTACCAAAATTCTAGGAAGTTCTTTTATACTAATCCTTAAAGTCTATCTTAGGGTAATGTGCTCTAATCAGAGTTTTTTTAAATCTAGTTTCCAAGGTTTGTACTAAACTTCCTTTGATACCAACTGTAATGCCCCGACCCATGTTACCCAGAGTCGGTGCTTTATTACATAACATTGGCATTATAGAAGGAATCATGTCCTGAAAGACCGATCAGTTTAGTAACCTTGGAAGTACTAGATACCTTCATAAGTTCAACATTACAACTTGAAAAGAAATACAACACTAATTTATTCCATTAGAAACATCCAAGCCTCCTAGATTATGCCTGCAAGTCACTCATAACTAACTTCTTCATATCCTGGGAAAATGAAACATAATAAAGGGGTGATCTCAAACACTCAGTAAGGGTAAGAAATATAGTGGAAGATAACATAAAAATTAGGCATGATGAATAATTAAAAACACATGCCTTTATAAATAATAAACATGAAAAATTTATGGCAGGAATATGAGATGAGTAAATAATTACATAATAAAACATAGTCATGGGCATTCTACTAGTCGAATAACCACATGAACCATCATTATTATTTTCATAATGAGGGAATGTATAATGCCGGAAATTCTGAAACATCTTGTCAAGGCCTCGGCCAAGATGTCTAAAAATTATTTAGGACTCGGCCAAAACCATATATCAAATTGGGAAAGGCCTCGACCAATTCCACATCTAATTTTCTAATGAGACCTATCGATTCACCAAGGAGCTATAACCGACTCCACCCATCACTTATTATGTCCAATACATTCTTCATATGAAAAGGTTGAAACATAACATAAACATTCGTATTAAAACTAGTATAAAAAATGTCAATAATTTAACCATAGACCATGAATGGTATAAAGATAACACATCCACAATAAATCATATCACAAAAACTTAAATAAAATATGGAAGTTTTTTATCATAATAAATCAACTTCAAACATGTTTAAAATCCATCAAAATGTGTTGACAAAGATGAAATGAAAACTATTTGAAAGAAATACCTCTTTCTATTTTGAAACCATTTAAGAGTCACATAATTATAAAAGAAAACTTTTATTTTTTAAATATTCTTATAATATTGTAAGGTAAGCTTTGATGATGTTATAATGGCGGAAAATAGATCCACCTGTTGTATAAGCTAAAAAAACATTCTTACCTTAATTTTGTCGAAAAGGTCATAAAGCACCTTGTTTGGAAAACGATAGAAAGATTCCTTTCAAAACATATGAGGTCAAATAAGGGTAAAAATGACTCTAACCCATAGTCTATTAAATAGTAAAAATGTTTTTAAATAAATTTTTAAGAAAACATGGATGTGGATGATAAATAGGTCCCAGTAGATACTTACGTAAAAACAAACTCAGATAATAAAGAGATTGTGAAATTAACCCTTAACTTGTACTTTTAATTTGGTAGAGGGTACATTAACCTCCTGTATAATAGTTAAATAATTGTTATTAAATTATAAAATAACTATATACAAAAATATGATATCATATATGATCCTCTAATATTGGTTTTTTAATAATATTTCAGTAGTATCATAATTTCGGGTGTTAACTGATTTATTTTCCTTTATATGTTTGGTTACGTAAGCCATGTTTGTTATGGATAGGATGTATTTTATTCATATACAGAATTATATTATGTTCATAAACATTATTTTTAGTCATCAAATGAAAATTATTCTTGAATGGTTATGATGGAGAAATGAATCTCACCACGTTCATGGAGACGGTAATCCGTACGTACGCACGAGATAAAATATCATTATATTGATTGAAAAATCATATGTAATTGGGTGATATATCATATATAAATAATCATTAGCATGTTATATTTATTATTTAAATTAGTTATACTCATTATTTTACACATTCAAATAATTAAGTGTTTGAATAACAAACTAGACCACGATGTGGAGACAATAAGCCGTACGTACACACGTATGATGACTTTGTCATTCATATGATGGATAAAATAATGAATATGTTTGTAACATTTTTATAATAACATCACAGTATATAAAAGATACTGGAGTTATTATTTTAGAATGGAAACAACAAATAAAGAGGAAGTGGAAGAAGAAAAGTACTTGAAAGAGGTGCTGAAATATTTACCTCTTCTTCGGGTTCTTCCTTTTGATTTGATAAAAAAGGATCCTTATGTTGGATTTATGAGAAAATGAAGGCCTCTAGGGTAAAGGGAGGAAAGTTGGGAGGATATTTGGGTAGGGGTTGTCCAAGACTAATGAATTTGGAGGTGTGAAATTAAGAGAAGGGGAAGTGACCTTTTATAAGAGAGGTGAGGGTCACTTTAGGAAAAGCTTGAAATATTATTTTATAATAAAATCATTTTCGGTTTCTAATGGATCCACAATGATTTATTTACAGGATAAGGTGGTTATGTGTCAAAAAATATCAACCAATAGGTTTTAGACAGGTTTAGCTCACCATATTAACCTTATCTTTTAGATTTGACTCTTAGTTAAATAGTTTGACATTTAGCATGTCTCTTTGTATTTTTATATTGTATGGTTAATAAACTTGCTATAAAATTCCAAGAGAACCCCAAGTGGTTAATTATTAATATATATAACCTTATATAAGTCCTTTGGCCAAAAATTATATTTTTATGAATATTATATCAATTAATAGTATAGTATTTATTTTAAAAACTCAATTATGTCAATTTTGACACTATTTAGTATTTGATTTTCTTGAAAGCCATTAAAACTTTATCACTTCGAATAAGATTTATTTAACCAACCATAACATGTCATATTAACCTATAACATTAGTGTAATTCATCATAACTCTCAATTTTCATTTATTTGGATATTAATAATATCAATTATTTTAATATTTTATTAATAAGGTAATTACTGCATTATCATTGTGTCATAAATAAATTAAATTATTTAATGTCTAAAATTTATAAATAAAATACCATTATGTAAGAAATATTTTTATATTTCTAAAGAATATTTATAGTTGAATTTATATTTTGTGTAACCCTGTAATAAAAATGTTTTCGTTATTAAAATTTGAATTTAACCTTTTTAACTCTTCTTTAAATAAAATAATAATAAATGTACAAATCTAATAAAAGTGGACCAAAGGGGATCATATTTTATTACTAAGGTTTTTTTGGTCTAATTTACACTTATCAAATAGAATTGTACATACGTTAGGGTAATTATGATATCATTTTCACCATTAATTACCCTATTTACTTTTAACCGTAGTAAATAAAAGTCAAAAGTTACTATTTACCAAAATTTATTTTCATCTTATTGAACAAAATTTTACATACTGATATTAACCGTGTCTCTATGATTTTTTAAATTCAACTGAAAAAGTGGTAAAATTAATTTTTATGCAAATTTGCAAATGCTCCTAGGAGGTGGGTAAAAGAAAGTAAAAAGTTCAATAAAATTTTTATATATATAAAATTATTATAAAATGACTCCAATTAATTACATTGAACTTATATAGGTATTATGTATCTATTTTGAACTAAAATAAATTTAAATAAAATAAATAATTATTTAAATAAAAAGTCAGTTTTAACCAATAACGCAGTGTTTTTCACTATTCATCAAAAATTGAATTTTTTTCAGAAAATTACCAGAAATTCACCCTAACTTAATTTTGATATTCAGAATTAAAAAATGAAGTCCATTTTGAAAAATAAAATTTATAAAATTTCAAAAAGTGGGTATTACTATTCTTAATGGCTAGTTTGATTGGTCGTGGTGTGTTAGAATCTCAAAGTTGCGTACAATGCAAACTATTTCATTATTCAAAGGGAAACATACTATGGAAGCTTGGGGTGTTATAGTAATTTTCAATTAAAAAAAAATATTTTTTAAAATTCAATATCACGTTAGTGGAACCTACCCTTGTTCAGGCTAGAAGGGTGAAACCTCGATGGGACAAGGATCATATTTGAGCCCAGGAGCTTCTTTTCCAGAAACCACCATCTTTCCAAGGGACAAAAAAATCCTCAGAAAGTGTAGAATTATTTGGGAAAGATAAAAAGGAACTTTTATATCCTAGAGAATCTCGATTATAGCATGGTGAGGTATTATATCTTTAATATAGAATAACTGAGAATAACATTGTTAGATATAGTTTTTTGGCATAGAAACATGAATAATTGGAGTGAAAAGACTTACAGGACATATTCAAAGAGAAATTATACCCATATTATATGTACTTGGTGAAATCCATAGATTTATTAAAACTTGATCATGGGAATTAAAAAATGATGAAATAATTTAACCATTTCACCAAGATCGTTTTCTGTTCACCTGAGGGTCTATCTAATGATTATATGAAGGATTGGATGTTTTAGATGGGAATTTAACCCAATATCCAATCAAAGGTCTTCATGATAAATATTCCCACCTATACTAAGGTTGTGGATAGGGAGTTTATAGAAGATATTGGCTTGTTTGGTAAGTTAGGGTTCACTGAAGTTTTTCCTATATCTAGTGGTAGCTATAGTGGATATTTTAATGGAAAAAGGAGGTGAAGAGATTTTCACAGATGAAACAGTGGTGGTTCTTCCTAGAAGTCTTTTCCCACACCATCATTAGTGCTTATTGTCTTTAAATATTATTAGTGTGTACATATGGGGAACAAAAATTTCTTTTTTTCCATGTATCTAAAGGTTTATAACTTACGAAGAGACCCTAGTCACTTTCATAAATTCTATCAAGATTTTTCATCTCAGTGCTCTGGAATAGGCTAATTAGAACCCTAAGAATTTATGGTGAAGTTATAATATTAAAAAAAAATATGGTTTTACCCATATTACATAGTATTGAAGAAATTACCTAAAGTGAAAGATTCCCCAATGGAAGTTGATGTGGGTCTTCAACTGTGAGAGGTAGTATTTTTATTACTTCTACTTTAGTGGCTGCTTTATTTTATACAGGTTCCTATTACTACTTCATGTTGACACATATTGTATCTTTTAATACTTCCAATAGAAATCATATTATTAATTATGGAATTTGTGATGCCTATATAAAGTAACAAGGAGTGGGGTTTCCGGTTATTTTAATTCTGTTTTGTATTGCATAATGTAGAGATAGTTTTGGATTTTCTAGTTCTTGAATTCAAAATATTTAATATTATTATTAGGATGGACTGTATAATTGATCACAAATAAAAAATTTATTATTATAAATGGTTGTTATTTTTCAAAATAGGAACTCCTCTTTATTTCAAGGAGAATGGGACCCGAGGTCCAGTTGGGCGGGTCCTACTCTTCAATAGCTCAGTAGTTTGATATTTTGTTTGTGGATGAACTTGAAAAGGAATATTTTAGCGGTGTGATTCCTTTAGTATTAATTGAATTACCTAATGTTTTTCAAGATGAATTTTTCAGATTTTTTCTAGAGAGATAAGTGAAGTTATTTATTAAATTAGTGTTGGGAACAAAACCAATATTAATGACTTCTTACTACATGGATATAGTTGATTCAAAAGAGATGAAAATTCATTTGAATAATATAAGATCATTGGGATTTATATGCCCATGTTTTTCACCTTGGGTATCCCCTATGATATTTTTCAAGAAAAATGATGTAACTCTCTCTTTATACAATAATTATCAAAAGATCAATCAGGTAATGATTAAGAATATGTATCACTTTCACTGTATTGATAGTTTTCTTGATTAGTATAAAGGGGAAATATGAACATCAAAAATTGATATTTGGTCTGGTTACACCAAACTTAGATTAAAGGAGTCAGATAGTTTGAAGAACTACTTTAGGAGCATTTATGGTTATTTTGAGTACCTCGTGATTCCATTTGGACTAACTAATGCTCCTTCAGTTTTCATGGTGCTTGTGATCTTTATTTTCTACTAGTATCTTTGAAATTCTATCATGGTGTTCATAGATGAAATTTTGGTATATTTGAAGACTGAATAATATCATGTTCATCACTTGATATGTGTTTTGAGAATCCTAAGGTATATCCGCCTATATGAAAAATTACCAAAATATAAATTATGGATCTGTGAGTTTAATTTCTTGGGACATGTGAACTTAGAGAATGGTAACTCAATTGATCCTGAAAAGGTGTCTACTATCCTTTATTGGGAATAAATATGGAATATTTTTGAGATTATAATATTCCTTTGTTTTTAAGACATTAACAATGATTAGTATATGATATATTTAATCATGCACCACTTTTGATTGTTCTCAACCAAAAGGGGGTGATGTTCTTGTGTGATTAAAAGTGTCAGGAATCCTTTGATGATTTGAAGCTACATTTGAACTCTGCACCTATTATGAAACTTCCAGAGGCTAGACATGTGTATGTGGTTTACTGTGATTCTTTGGTTTTAGTATTGGAATGAATCCTTATGAAAGTAGACCATCTAGTGTCTTATGGATCATTTAAAATTTTACCTCACAAGAGGAATTATACCACTCCTGATATGGAACTCACAACTATTGTACATGCCCTTAAAAGTTAGCATCACTATATTTTTAGGGAAAAGTTTACCATATACTCTGATAATAAGAGTTTGAGATATATATTTTCTTTGAAATATTTTAACCACTAGTAGAGAAGATGGGTGGAATAACTAAATTTATTCAACTTTGACATTACCTATACTCTAATAGAGGGTATAATTGTTATTGATTCTATTAGAAGTAATTTTCCTTCTCAGGTCATGAAGGAAGTAAGGGATGACTATAAATTTATGGGACTCTTTGCTCATATGAACATGGGAGTCAACTAGGAAAGGTTTTATGTTGTTCTAGAGAGTGTTTATTTTACATCCTCTCTCCTTTATATGGTTCTTCAAGAACATAATAATGATAATTAGTTCCATAATATTAGAGATTACTTATATATTAGGGAGACCATAAATGAATGGTCTCTATCCACAAAAGGAATTATTTTATATAAGAATCTTTATGTTGTTCCATAGACTATGAGGAAGGACATGTTGGTAGGTTGTCATTATTCTTTGTGGGATGTCCACCATGAAACAAGAAATTTGTTTTATGACACGAGGCATCCATTTTAGTAGCCTATGAAATGGGATATATCCTACTTTATATCTCGATGCTACTCATTCCAATTGAGTAAGGCTAAGAACCAAATGAATTTTGGTTTTCATCATCCTATTCTAATACCAAAATGGAAATGGAATGATATTGAAATATATTTTATTATTGGTTTTCCCTACACTCACAAAGGTAATAATTCTATTTTAGTGGTGATCAATTGGTTAACAAATACAGTAAAGTTCATACCAATTCATGATACCACTAAATTTTAATATTTAGGGAAAATTTATGTTTATAAGATCATAAGGTTTCATGTTATTACTATGTACTTATCTTAGATAGGGACACATGCTATAACTAACGATTTTGGAAGGGATTCTAGGAGGCAATGAGAACTCAAGTCAATTTGGGTATGATATATCATTCTTAGATAGATGGGAAGAAATAAATAAGTAATTTAATTCTAGAAGATAAGATCCATTCCTAGGTTTTAAACTTTTAATGTTATTGGGATATCCAATTGGGGTTGGATGAGTTTTATTTTAATAATAGTTACCAATCATCCATCAAAATGACCAATTTTGAAGATTTTTTTAGAAGACCCTACAACTCACCACTTTTTTTGGAATGAGGTTAGAGAAGCTTCCTTCATAAGACAAAGATTAGTTAAAGAAACAATAAAAAAATTAGTTTATTAATTAATGATTGGTGATGTCTCAAGGTTGGTAAAAATATTATGTGAATTGTTGTCATCACCCTTTGGAGTTCTTGGTTGGTGACTAGGTGCTATTAAAAGTCTCAGCCATATTGGGTCACCGAAAACTTAGTAGGAAAAGGAATATCACTCTTATATATTCAGGAATATTTTCTATCATTGAATGACTTGGAATGGTGGATTATCTCTCGGATTTACCACCTCATTTGTCTTTAATTAATAATTATTTCCATTTTTCCCAACTCAAAAGTATCATCCTAACTTTTATCATGTTTTGAATTGGGAAGACCTCAAAATAGAATGAGATATATTAGTGACCAAGAAACCATTGTGAGTTATTGGTTCTAAATTAAAGGTTACATATAGAAATTCTATATCATTGGTTCAAGTTCTATGGAAGAATGAGTTAGACATGCACAAGACATAGTACTGGGAGCATATAATGATGGAACATTGGCCTTATCTCTTTGTGGATAATCCTTTTTTTCCTTGATATATAGGGGAATAAAGCAATATGGTGGGGAGAATTATAACATATCAAATTTGTTTTAGGTACTGACATCTATTTGTTCTATTTTTTTTATTTTTTTTCAATCCCTACTTTTTTGGTTGTTTCTAGTCTAATTATTGGGGTCGCAGTTGTGTTTCGAGGTGCTTAGAGGTGTGGACCTAAACCTATAGATAATGAAGATTTAAGTGGTCCAACAGTTATCCAGTGAGAGACACAAGCTAGATGATTGGCCTTCACCATAAGATTACTAGTATTCAATGTATTTATGTAGTGGACATCATCTTGCCGGTGTTGCTAATCTAGACTTGAAAATTAAGAAAAGTATCATATTTTCACACCACCAAAACCCCAATTTAAATTATTAATGATATTACCTTGATTATAAATCAATTATTTTAAACTTTGAGGCTATCTTGGGATAACTTTGGATCTCCCAAACTAATTCCTAGGTAGACGAAAGTGCCGGTTGAAGCCAAGGTCCTCTCTTGTTAAGTCAATATCCATGTTTGTCTTGGATCTATTTTTTTCTTCGAATTCATATTATTTATATCATTGGATCAACCATAAAAATTATGGGATATTTTTTGGATTAGGTTTTATAATCATATTACTTTTAGATCCGTCATGAAATTAAGGGGATTTTCCTGGATCTTTAATCCTCTTGGTGAATTTTTTGAGAATTGTAGCGGTAAGTAATTTCATTAGATTCCCTCATTATAGAAAGTGATAATTTAGGGATTATTTGTTGGGAATTATATTTTTAGGATCCTTCCTCAGTTCATGGGATCCTCAATTCTTATTGGGTTGTGGTTCTGTACAAGTGCTGATATTCTAAGTGTTTCAAGGTAGGTGGTTTCATAATTCAGATTAATTCTTCAAAAATTTCTTGATTTCTATTTGAATTTAGTTTCTAAAATGGTTAGGAAGAATGATTTATAGATTTATATTGTAAATGGTTTTCAAATGTTTTTAAAATTAATGATAAATTATTTCATAAAATGTGTTTGTTTTGGAAATGTTTATGAAAATGGATTTATTCCTTGTTGTTGTTAATGAAAATGATTTTAAAGTATGTTTTATGTTGTTAAAAAGATGATATCATGTTTTGTATTAACTTTTCATATTTTTTATATATACTGATGTTAACATACCTACTTTTACCTTATTCATGTTGTCCTATTTATTTTCTATTTTGAAGAAATCATTCTCAAAGGCAGCTGTTGATGCCCAGGTGCTTATCGCCAACATGTGGGGATCCGAAATCCCCTTTGAGCCATGTTTCAGACTAAATTGGTTTGTAGTTTATTGTATAATCTGGGTTAGATTATGACACCATATGAATTTGGACCCTTTATTTTTAAGTAAATCATTGGAGTATATATCCTTGAAAAATCTTGGATAAAGAGGGGATAATATCCCATAAACTTAAGAAACTCTTTATTTCGAAGTCTATAGAAAGAAATTTATTTGAAATCACAGATTCCACCTTGTCATGATTTGTTGAAATGCATAATTTTGGGATTACATCATCAAGTAAATTCAACACACAGATCTAGAATGATCATTTAGATAACTTGGTATACAAATTGTGCTCTTAAAAAGTTTATAATACAATGAATATATTACACCCATTCTCATCCAAATATCTATAACAAACCAAGATATATTCTATAAAGGCCATGAAAAATTCATTTAGGAATGGATGAAAGATCCTATTCCTCAGTTCCATGAACACTGTAGAGACATTAGTGAATGGAAAGGTAATTACAATACAATGACCATACTGAATTTAAAAATCCATATTAGGTATATATTCTAGCCTAACATAACGTTCATGATTTCCTAAGATAAGATAAATCATAGAGAACCATTTTGACCATTATCATTGATCAAATATATTTTCAATTCTTGTAAAATAGTAATAATTATTGATTTTCACCTAATTAATCTTCTGATGGTGTATGAAAAATATATAAACCCATAAAATTTCATATTGAAAAGAACCAGTGTACCCCAAGGAGAAGTACTCGGTCAAATAAATCCTTTTACCTTGAGTTCCTATAATTAAGTATTTAATTCCCCCAATTCAGTTATAAAAATTTATTATATATTAATATATATTGGATTGGTTCTAGGAATAATATCAATAGTAAAACCCACTTCTAATTGTGGATTCAAGCTTATAAATTTTTAGGGAACACATCACGATATAGGTAAACCACCATAAGTAAATCTTGTTGCTACCTGATGTTAATTAATTTTAGTATATGACTAGACATGTTTATAATTATCAAACCCACTTGTTTCTGATTAGGCTTCTCCCAAATCTCCTAGAGAATCCACTCATAATAGAATGTATAATAATCACCAACATGTGATGAGAAAGATACCCTTTTAGCATAGAAATCAACAAAATATGAGAACTAGGATAACAGATCCATTCATACAATGGTATCAAAGGATTTCATATCAAGGATCATAAGATTTAAAATATTCACAAAAGACACCACTACTTGGGAATGCAATCATCATTTTCTCATAGGATTTATTCTTTTAACTAAATGGGTTTCAAGGTGTATAAAAATAAGAGATATATCCACTTTAAGATCGATAAGAAAACCTAGTTCCTCAGAGATAAATAAATGAGGATCACCTATATAAAATAAAAAAATTTCTAAAGTATGGGATACTGGCATATTTCCTTTAATAGTAGATAACTCCTCACATATGTTAATTGTAGGGTTCCCCACAATATTTAACCCACCTAAACACTCATGATGAACCTAAGGTGAGAAACCCTAAACAATTTATTTCATGACATACCATTGATAATGTATAACATGAAGTAGAACAATGATGATATCTCAATAAGAACATGAGAAAAAAATTAATAAATCAACCCCATGAAATTTGATAATTTTACAAAAAATATTTTTCAATAAATATTTCCCTAAACTATTTAGATTAATGTGGATAGATAATTAATTGAGTGAAGAAAAATGAGGATGAATCCATTTATTCTTATGAATAAAACTTCATGAGGCTTTCATGGTATACCTATTGTTTAATAATTGAACTTGAAATAAAAATTGATTGTTTTTTAGTGTCTTAAAACTAATTCTCTAAAACATATTATATATAATAGAATTTTGTAGCAAAGATGACTTTTTTTTATGTTATCTCAAGGTAGAAATGGAAATTAAAGACTCATTATTCTCATGGTTTTAGAGATATGAAAAATAAAAATGGAGTTTTTTGGAAATAAAAATGATAAAACCCATAGAGGAAAGAATTCTAAACTTTATATATGCTAAAAATATGGGAGAAATCATGGATGTAATTTCTTTAAATTTAATTGGAAATACATTGTAACACCCCGAGCTTCCACGATACGCTTCTCATTCAATAATGCAATAGCTTGCATTGTACGCAACTTCGAGTTCTAAAACACCGCGACTAATCAAAGTAGCCATTATGAATAGTAATAACCACTTTTTAAAATTATAGAAATTTTATATTTCAAAATGGACTTCATTTTTTTATTCGTAATATCGAAATTATCCTAAGTTGAATTTTTTGTAACTTTCTGAGAACTTCCAATTTTTTATGAATAGTGAAAAATACTTAAAACAACTTTTTTAATCAAAATAATTTATTGTGATAAATTATACTATTTAGTGGTTTTAAAGTATAATTAGAATATATTTTTACCATTTTATCCAATGGTGGTCATTAGAATTAATTTAACATTGAAATTGGACATAAACAATTGCCAATCTTTTGATATAAATTGTTTCTTAAAAACACGCTATTTGTTGTGACAATGGGAATTAATTATAAAATTAATTAATGCAACTTATATGTTTGGAATTTTTTAAAATAGACATCATTTTTGAATTTGGAATATCAATTATAGCTTAGGGTGAAATTTTGGCATTATTCTGAAAAACTTCAATTTTTGATGAATAGTGAAACCACTAAGTGGTAGTTAAATAATTGATTTTTCGTTTAAATGAAATATTACCACTTCTGTGATTTGATTTTCAAAAATCCGACATACATGGTTGTCCTTAATAAGTAAAATGTGGTTCAATGAGATTAAAATAATTTTTGGTGAATAGTAACTTTTAAGTTCTTAATCGCGATTAGAGGTAATTAGTGTAGTTTAAGGTAAAAACAATGTTTTAATAATATGATATGAGCTTGACACTTGTACTACTCCTATTGGATGAGTCATGGAAGACCAAGACAACCCATGGGTCAACTTGGGGACCCCATGGAGCCACTTTAGTTGGAAAATGACATTAATATATATTTATTTAATGTTAAAATTAAATTGACACAAACATGAGTTGTTTTACTAAAACAGTTTTTAAGTGGGGTTACAAAAGTCCAAATTTTGACTATAAATATTCATTATAAATCTAAAAAGATTTCCTACATCATAGTATTTGTTTTATAATTTTTAGACATTAAATAAATTAAATTACTTATAACATCATTATGATGCAGTGATGACCTCATTATTTAACGATTTAAATAAAATGATAAGATAATGCAAAATCCAAGGCTTACACTTGTCCAAAGCCTATTGGATGAGGATATTTCGAACCCTTATCACCTTATCCACTAATTATACAAGTGTGGGACCTTTAGAATCCGAAAATCATTGTATAATAGAATAACATTTCATTACTTTCCAAAAGTGCCCCTCCTCTCCACTTATAAAAGGCCCCCACCTCTCCCACCCTATTCACACCTTCAAGCCATTTGGCTCGGCCAAACTGTACCCAAATACTCTCCCAACTTCCCCCCATTACTCCTAGAAGCCTCACTTTGGGCATAACTATTCCCAAGGAAGCCTTTGGCTCAAATCAAAAAAAGTTACCCGATTTTGAGGTAATGTCTTCTCTAATGTTGTTTTGTTTTATTTTTCTTCTCCAACCCCCTAAACTCTTTTTATTTATTTCTTTTGTAACAACACCAGTATACTCAATATACGAGGATGTTTTTATAAGAAGTATTTGAGCTACACTTACACACACCTACATCTAATGGTTAAAGAACATACGGTTTCTGTGGATGGCGAATTTCTGCCTCACGAAACGATGATTGTTCAACACTCATATAACACCTTCAAAGGTGGCCATTAAGATGTAACCATATTTATATATGATATAAAATATGTTTATGTTTTACTTATGCTTCTGTATTTCTCATTTATGGCATACTTTATGATTTCCATTATGGGTAAAATGCGATAATTTCATTTTAGGAAGTGCGGACTACCGCCCCCTCAAAGTGATTTGAATCGTTAATGCCATATGTGGGATGTATAAAGGATAGATTAAATGGTATTATACACTATATTATACTGTAATTATATTATAAATTTATATCATTATGATTTAATTCCATTAAATATGAAATAGAAATGAAAGTAGCGTTCATGCATACGCACGGCTTACCGTCTCCATGAACGGTGCATTTCATTTCTTACCTCTAAATGTTACGTGACATTATGAATGAATGTATATACTGTATATAAATGATATATATGATATCTAAATCATGAATATAATTATGGATATAATGGATATTTCACCACATGAACAACTTGTAATTATAAGAAGTTTATTTTTGACTCAAGTACCAAAGATCGACAAAACGACCGTTATTAACTTAAATAATTAAATAATGTTCATAACATGGTAATAAGGGATATAAAAGGAATAATGAACATGAAAAAGGTTCTTAAGTAAATATAAATTAACTCTAGTTTATTATTCAGGAGGTTAAAGAGTGGTCGAGTCAGGACAAGACGCAAGGTAAGGGAACTTCTTAACCCAACTTCCATTCTTTGGGTTAATCTCCTAATTTCAAATTATGTCATGATATTATTATGTCCTATTTTGTATTTTTACTTTCTTTATGTGTAACTATAGTGAATAAACATAATAGATCTATTTTATTTTAAAAATGATCTATTTAAGGACTTCGTCTCAATCCCCTTTCATTGAGGCATATTTGGTTTTATACACAACTTTCTTTTATACGGTGTATAAACCCCTTTGACTTTTACGTTTATTCAAAAGGAATATTTTTTTATATGAAGCGATTTGCTAAACGAAAAAAGGGAATGTTTTTCTTTCCGTACTTATGTGGTGACAACGACTTCTCCGCCGCCGTGACCATTATTTGAGTTTCGGCTTCCTCTACAAGCCATCATTTTTTTTAATGAAAAATAAATACAAAGTTTTAACTTTCTTTTATTTTGGTATTGAAAATGGTTTTGAAAGCATTTTTAGTATATCAATGTGTTGTATTGATATCTTGTGATTGAAATGTGGAAATGTTATGTTTCCTTTATGCAAGTTTTATGTGATACGATTATGTTATGGTTTATGATATGTTTAAACCTATTCATATGAGGAATGCATTGGACTTAATAAGTGATGGGTGGAGCCCGCTATAGCTCCTCGATGCATCGGCAGGTCTCATGAGACAAAATAGTGTCTTGGCACGAGGCCTTGACAAAATCTTATTTGTGGTCTTGGCACGAGGCCTTGGCTACGTGGTTATGATAGTCTGGCATTATGCATTCCATCATTATGAAAGTGGTTATTGATATTGCATGTGATTATTCGACCAGTAGAATATCAATGTGAATATGTAAAGGGCATTATCTCATTTTACTTTTGCCATATTATGTTTCAGTTCATGTTTGAAAGGCTTTTGTTTTAGTTATACATTTCCTTAGATGTTTATGTTTATTTATGAAAGCTTCCACAATATTGTTATCCTTACTGAGCATCTGAGCTCAACCCTTTCAATGTTTTAATATTTTCCAGGATGTGAAGAAGTATTTTATGAATGACCTGCAGGGATAGTCAGAAGAGGATATGAGTGTGGATTATGAAGACTTTGTTATTAGTTTTTCACTTTATGATGTAATGTAAGACTTATGAATGTATCTAGTGTTTCCAAGGCTACTAAACTAATCGGTCTTTCGAGACTTGATCTTTTGTGATCATGCCAATGTTACGAAGTAATGCACCGACTCTGGGTAGCTGGGGTCGGGGCGTTACAGTTGGTATCAGAGGCAGTTTAGTACTAACCTTGGAAGCTAGATTTAGATAAACTCTGATTTGAGCACATAGCCCAAATATAGACTTTGAGGATTAGTATAGAAGAACTTCCTAGAATTTTGTTATTGTAGAGATTTTGTGAGTTTTCCTAGCAATACATCCCTGTCTGGATACGAGCAGGTAGAGGCAGCTCTGACACAGATGTACCTAGTGGTAAAACCTGAAAACACCACTTTGAGCTAGACTCGAACGGGAACTGGTGCAGGACAACGGGCCTTGCTGCACTCTTGGTTACGACACTCCCGGGGGATATGCTTAGGATAATTCCCATTTTATTTACAAACCACTATGAACGGTTATGAGTATATACTTCCTCAAATAAAACCTTTTTATGGTTATGGATTATATCCATAAATAGTTCAATTTATGTTAAGTATTTTACAAGTATGGAATTATGTATTTTGATTCATAAACTAATCTAGTTTATGCCATTGTTTAGAAATGGCGCCTAGTGGAAGGAATGGAAACCGTATCAATGCACACACTCCTTGTAGGGATTGCCCTCCTGCTCAAGATAATTATTGTGGAGGTGGAGATACAACTGGTGCTGATCAACTTATTACCATACTGGGACAACTCACCCAGGTTATGAATAATAACCTTACTCGTATGGAGCACCCTGATCCGCAACGTGGAGGATCAATGTTAGACCGTTTCATGAGGCAACAACCACCAACCTTCAATGGGAGTACAAATCCTATAGTAGCTGAGCAATGGTTAAATTACTTAGAGAAAATATTCCATGCCTTGGGGAGTAGTGAAAGGGAGAAGGTTGTCATGGCAGTTTACCGCCTCACTGGAGATGCCGATCAGTGGTGGTTGCTGATTCAAAACACAAAGGAAGATGATGACGTATCGAATATGGAATGGAGGGAGTTAAAAGAGATTTTCTTAGAAAAATACTTTCTTCGTGACCAACGAGCAGATATGGAAAGGCAATTTCTGAGTTTGAGGCAGAAGGAGGATGAGAATGTCGCAAAGTATGAGGCTAACTTTACAAGGTTAGCGAGGCATGCTGCCGATTATATACGTAACCCAAGGAGTAAGATTGATCGTTTCTTTGATGGGTTAAAACCATTTCTCCGTCGAGCTTTAGTATCACAATCCTTCTCATCATACGAAGATATTGTCTCGTGTGCTATCAAGACAGAAAAGGAATTCTCTAAGTCTTATGACAACAAAGTAAAGCAAGAGAAGAAGATAACGGTGGAACAAGAGACATATAAAGGGAAAAAGGGAAAGAAGGATTTTCCATTATGTGATAATTGTGGGAAGAATCACCCTGGTACTTGCCTAAAAGGAATGAGAGTTTGTTATAAATGTGAAGAAAAAGGTCACCAGGCACGTGATTGCAAGGGAAAGAAAGAGGCTATCAAAGTTGAATGCTATAATTGTAGAGAAATGGGGCATTATGCAAATGAATTCCCTAAGCGTCAAGGAAACTTACCTCAGAAAAGGCCAAGGGATCAAGGACAATCTTATGCTGTTACTACAGTTGAAGTAGAATAACTAATGTATTGGTGCTTTTGGACTCATGGATTATATTTTGGTTATTAGAATAATGTGATATATATATATATAAGGATTGTACTATAGTACTTGTTGATTTCAGTAAGGTTTTAATATGATGAAGGTAATTATATTTTTAGTATGTGACAATAATAGAAACATTACTTTGTTTGGGGAATCTGATAAATTGATTTTGGAATTAAGAGGCCTTTTAGAGAAAGTCTGGACAGAGGTATTTTGGATAACTATAATGGTTGGAGTGGATTAAGTTGATATTTGGATAGTATTGTTTAAGGTTAAAAAATTTATGAAGATTATTTTTGGAATATTATGATACTATAGTTTTAGGAAAAGGACAACCTGCAGGGTGGGGCATAACCCGTCACGTCGGACAAAGCTGCAGGAATCGAACCCACAATCATAGTGCGACAGGCCTTTATTTCCTACCACTAGCCTACAGGAAGTCCCTGGTTATTACAAAATAATTTTACTAATCTAAATGGTATGTGTTAACATTTGGAACCTTATACAATTAGGATAAGTATAATATTTTTGAGTTCTATTATCTTTTTGAGTGAAAGATGAGTTGAAGGTTGAAACTCTAATTGTCAAGCATAAATATATATATAACTATCTCTTATTCAATGAATAAATTAATTCTTAAACTTTAGTAAAGGTATATTAAAAAAAATTGTGTTATCCTAATACCTTATGTCTTGTTGAAATGATGATATTTTAAATTAACATAGATTGAAGGCTTTGAGGCCCTCAATTTGACAGTTGATTGTGATTGATGACCTCAATCACTCCCTACAAATATTTACGTTTTTCCTCCAATTATATGTCTCTAATTGCCACCAATGTTCTCCTAATCGAGATCATAATTGGGTGGTGACTTTTTCATTTCCCTTTCCCTCTTATTAAGGATAAATTTTATTAATCTTATTTCCGATGTGGGTTTTCCTCAAAGGTATTTTCTCTTTTCAACCTTTTACTTTCAAAGAAAAATTTCAAATTGCGAGGACGAAATTTATTGAAGGAGGGGAGAATGTAACACCCCGAGCTTCCACGATACGCTTCTCATTCAATAATGCAATAGCTTGCATTGTACGCAACTTCAAGTTCTAAAACACCGCGACTAATCAAAGTAGCCATTATGAATAGTAATAACCACTTTTTAAAATTATAGAAATTTTATATTTCAAAATGGACTTCATTTTTGTATTCGTAATATCGAAATTATCCTAAGTTGAATTTTTTGTAACTTTCTGAGAACTTCCAATTTTTTATGAATAGTGAAAAATACTTAAAACAAATTTTTTAATAAAAATAATTTATTGTGATAAATTATACTATTTAGTGGTTTTAAAGTATAATTAGAATATATTTTTACCATTTTATCCAATGGTGGTCATTAGAATTAATTTAACATTGAAATTGGACATAAACAATTGCCAATCTTTTGATATAAATTGTTTCTTAAAAACACGCTATTTGTTGTGACAGCGGGAATTAATTATAAAATTAATTAATGAAACTTATATGTTTGGAATTTTGTAAAATAGACATCATTTTTGAATTTGGAATATCAATTATAGCTTAGGGTGAAATTTTGGCATTATTCTGAAAAACTTCAATTTTTGATGAATAGTGAAACCACTAAGTGGTAGTTAAATAACTGATTTTTCGTTTAAATGAAATATTACCACTTCTGTGATTTGATTTTAAAAAATCCGACATACATGGTTGTCATTAAGAAGTAAAATGTGGTTCAATGAGATTAAAATAATTTTTGGTGAATAGTAACTTTTAAGTTCTTAATCGTGATTAGAGGTAATTAGTGTAGTTTAAGGTAAAAACAATGTTTTAATAATATGATATGAGCTTGACACTTTTCCTACTCCTATTGGATGAGTCATGGCCGACCAAGACAACCCATGGGTCAACTTGGGGACCCCATGGAGCCACTTTAGTTGGAAAATGACATTAATATATATTTATTTAATGTTAAAATTAAATTGACACAAACATGAGTTGTTTTACTAAAACAGTTTTTAAGTGGGGTTACACAAGTCCAAATTTTGACTATAAATATTCATTAGAAAGCTAAAAATATTTCCTACATCATAGTATTTGTTTTAAATTTTTAGACATTACATAAATTAAATTATTTATAACATCATTATGATGCAGCGATGACCTCATTATTTAACGATTTAAATAAAATGATAAGATAATGCAAAATCCAAGGCTTACACTTGTCCAAAGCCTATTGGATGAGGATATTTCGAACCCTTATCACCTTATCCACGAATTATGCCAGTGTGGGACCTTTATAATCCTAAAAGCATTGTATAATAGAATAACATTTCATTACTTTCCAAAAGTGCCCCTCCTCTCCACTTATAAAAGGCCCCAACCTCTCCCACCTTATTCACACCTTCAAGCCATTTGGCTCGGCCAAACTCTGCCCAAATACTCTCCCAACTTCTCCCTCTTACTCCTAGAAGCCTCACTTTGGTCAGAACTCTTCCCAAGGAAGCCTTTGGCTCAAATCAAAAAGAGTTACCCGATTTTGAGGTAATGTCTTCTCTAATGTTGTTTTGTTTTATTTTTCTTCTCCAACCCCCTAAACTCTTTTTATTCATTTCTTTTATAACAAAAACAGTATCCTCAATATACTAGGATGTTGTTATAAGAAGGATTCGAGCTACACTTACACACACCTACATCTAACGGTTAAAGAACATACGGTTTCTGTGGATGGAGAATTTCTGCCTCACGAAACGATGATTGTTCAACACTCATATAACACCTTCAAAGGTGGCCATTAAGATGTCACCATATTTATATATGATATAAAATATGTTTATGTTTTACTTATGCTTCTGTATTTCTCATTTATGGCATACTTTATGATTTACATTATGGGTAAAATGCGATAATTTCATTTTAGGAAGTGCGGACTATCGCCCCCTCAAAGTGATTTGAATCGTTAATGCCATATGTGGGATGTATAAAGGATGGATTAAATGGTATTATACACTATATTATACTGTAATTATATTATAAATTTATATCATTGTGATTTCATTCCATTAAATACGAAATAGAAATGAAAGTAGCGTTCATGTGTACGTACGACTTACCGTCTCCATGAACGGTGCATTTCATTTCTTACCTCTAAATGTTACGTGACATTATGAATGAATGTATATACTGTATATATATGATATATATGATATCTACATCATGAATATAATTATGGATATAATGGATATTTCACCACATGAACAACTTGTAATTATAAGAAGTTTATTTTCGACTCAAGTACCAAAGATCGACAAAACGACCGTTATTAACTTAAATAATTAAATAATGTTCATAACATGGTAATAAGGGATATAAAAGGAATAATGAAAATGAAAAAGGTTCTTAAGTAAATATAAATTAACTCTAGTTTATTATTCAGGAGGTTAAATAATGGTCGAGTCAGGACAGGACGCAAGGTAAGGGAACTTCTTAACCCAACTTCCATTCTTTGGGTTAATCTCTTAATTTCAAATTATGTTATGATATTATTATGTCCTATTTTGTATTTTTACTTTCTTTATGTGTAACTATAGTGAATACACATAATAGATCTATTTTATTTTAAAAATTATCTATTTAAGGACTTCGTCTCAATCCCCTTTCATTGAGGCATATTTGGTTTTATACACAACTTTCTTTTATACGGTGTATAAACCCCTTTGACTTTTACGTTTATTCAAAAGGAATCTTTTTTTATACGAAGCGATTTGCTAAATGACAAAAGGGAATGTTTTTCTTTCCGTACTTATGCGGCGACAACGACTTCTCCGCCGCCGTGACCATTATTTGAGTTTCGGCTTCCTCTACAAGACATCATTTTTTTAATGAAAAATAAATACAAAGTTTTAACTTTCTTTTATTTTGGTATTGAAAATGGTTTTGAAAGCATTTTTATTATATCAATGTGTTGTATTGATATCTTTTGATTGAAATGTGGAAATGTTATGTTTCCTTTATGCAAGTTTTATGTGATACGATTATGTTATGGTTTATGATATGTTTAAACCTATTCATATGAGGAATGCATTGGACTTAATAAGTGACGGGTGGAGCCCGCTATAGCTCCTCGATGCATCGGCAGGTCTCATGAGACAAAACAGTGCCTTGGCACGAGGCCTTGACAAAATCTTATTTGTGGTCTTGGCACGAGGCCTTGGCTACGTGGTTATGATAGTCTGGCATTATGCATTCCATCATTATGAAAGTTGTTATTGATATTGCATGTGATTATTCGACCAGTAGAATATCCATGTGAATAAGTAAATGGAATTATCTCATTTTACTTTTTCCATATTATGTTTCAGTTCATGTTTGAAAGGTTTTTGTTTCAGTTATACATTGCCTTAAATGTTTATGTTTATTTATGAAAGCTTTCGCAATATTGTTATCCTTACTGAGCATCTGAGCTCACCCCTTTCAATGTTTTAATATTTTCCAGGATGTGAAGAAGTATTTTATGAATGACCTGCAGGGATAGTCAGAAGAGGATATGAGTGTGGACTATGAAGACTTTGTTATTAGTTTTTCACTTTATGATGTAATGTAAGACTTATGAATGTATCTAGTGTTTCCAAGGCTACTAAACTAATCGGTCTTTCGAGACTTGATCTTTTGTGATCATGCCAATGTTACGAAGTAATGCACCGACTCTGGGTAGCTGGGGTCGGGGCGTTACATACATAAAGTGATGAAAATAATTTCATCAACCACATGATTGTTAAAGAGAAAGGATATGCGGACTAACAAAATGTAATAGATAATGGTATGACCTAATGAACCACCCACTCTTCAATAATTTAATTTTAAGGATTTTTGGCATTATATAGACCAATGAACTAACCTAAAGGTTAATGTGAGAAATAAACATCAACTACCTCCAAATATTATGAAATCTAAAATTTTAAAGCGTATCATGAAAAAAGTGGTGAAAAGTGCATTCATCATCCATTCAAGATCTACAAAGTTTCTAATTTATTCAAGTCTAAATAATAATTTATTTCTATAATGTTTTCTAAAAGTGTTAATTATCCACCCAAATAATTAGATATTGAATTAACAGTGAAAACACCTATTACTATGATAATTTAATCCCATTTCTTTAACCATTCTTTGATTGAGGTTTATGGGAACGTGCTACCTATAAATATTTTTATTCTCCCTATAGTTGATTTTGATGTAATTTTGGGTATGCATTGTCTCTCTCTAAAAATAAAACATATCGGTTAATGAAAGAAGGAAATCACATTTCATATAACAAATCAACTCATGATCATAAATTCATATATGACCAACAATGAAATCTATTTTGAAGTTATATTTCTTGTATAAGTCCTGAAACCTAATAATGAGTGATATTTAGCCCAAATAGTTTGGGAGAACTTAAATATTAATGATATCTTTATTACGAATGAATATATTGATGTATTTACCAATTAATTTCCTTAACATACACTAGAAAGCGAGGTCTAGTTTTCCATTGAACTCATACATGGATCTATTCCTTTAAAAAATTCCTTTTAAGGATTCCCCTTTTTAATTGGATGAATTAAATAATAAAATATAAAGAGAATCAAGATAAGGGTTTTATATGCCCAAGTGATTCACCATGGGGTGAACCCATCCTCTTTGTTTAAAATAAGGATATACCATTGCGTGTTTATATTGACTATCATAAATATACTATGATTATAATAAAGAACAAGTATCATCTACCTCACATTGATGATTTTTGTAACCAAATTTGTGGGTCTCAATCATTCTCAAAGGGGGATGTTTGATTTGGATATCATTAATTATGGTAAAATGGGAGGATATACCTTAAACAACCTAATGTATAATATATAGACACTATAAATTATAATTGTTTTCTTTTAGATATATAAATACACAGACCATCATTATGGATTTGATGAATAGGTTCATCAAATATTGCCTCAGCTAATATTTGGTTGTATTTATATATTATATTCACTTACATTCCAAGAGAAATGAATAACATTGAAGGGATTTTAGGATCACATGGAAGATTTTATGAATGGAGAAAATATATTCAAATTTTAAAAAATGTGAATTCTTGGTACAAAAAGTATCTTTCTTAGGTAATGTAATCACAAGCGATGGCATTTCTATGGGATCTTAAAAGAAAATGGTGATTGATGAATTGTCCAAACTAACTATTGTAAAAGACATCAGTAATTTTCTTATATTAGATGGATACTACCAAGGATTTTTGAGAAATTTATCACAAATATTATATCTTATAATCATGTTAACTTGTAAGTGATTGAAGTTCCTATTAATAAATGATTATGAAGATTTTTTCAAGGAGATTAAGAGAATATTGGTTACTAGACATGTTCCTAAAATACCATATAGTGGAGAAGGGTTAATGTTATAAAACGTTGTATCAAATAAGTTATTTGGATGAATCATTATGAAGAATAAAAAGGTGGTAAATTATGGCTCTTATAAATTAATGGGTTGTGGGAAAATTTACAGATGCTTGATTTGGAGCTAACAATAGTAATATTTTTATTAAATATATAGAGGAATTATATCTATTTGGAAAAGTATGATATATATATATTGGTTACAAGAGATTAAATTCTATATTCAATCAAAATTAATTGAATATGAACCAATGGGGATTGTTATATTTGATAAAGTATTATTATTGGTCAATACATTACCACCCTAGGAAATCAAATAATGTGGCTGAGGCTCTAAGAAGGATGGATAATGGCACCTTTTCTACTATTAAGATTGAAAGTTACATAATACTAATATATTTTAAATGGATAGAACTAGAAATATAATATAGAGGGGGTAAATCTTATCTGTCTTTGATAACTACTCAACCATTTATCCATGTGAAGATCAAGAAAACAGAGAAGGATGATAAAAGGCTATAAAAAGGAAGAAAATGTTCGAGAGTTCAATATTGAAAATAATGGAATTAGAATATTTTTGAAATGAATATATGCCCCCTCAATACTAGAGTTGAGGCGCCAATTATATGATGCACACAACTCATAATTATCTATATATAATATAATTATGATGATTTATATATATGTTAAGGATAACAACTTGCGAGATAATATAAAATAGGTATTTTATAGTATAAATCAGAATACTTTGTCTTCCAGGAAGTTAAAATTGAATGATAGAAGTAGAATGGGATGATGTTAACATTAACTATAACTATATATAATGAGATAACATCAACAATATTTAATCATAGTACTACCTAATATATATTAAAGGATATAACCTTATGAATCCAATTCATTTTATTTCTAATTGATAATATTTCTTTCTTGATCACCATTATAAGATATATAAAAAGTAAGTGGTAAGGTTTATAGAGTATATTATTAAATTTTATTTAACCATGATAATTGGTTTACCTAGATTTTCTGATTATTTATTCAATAGTAATTGAATATAAATCAAATATTTAACACCACTTATCTTCCTTAAACCGATGGTCAATCTGGGAGGACCATTCAAACTCTATATAATATGTTTATATCATGTTCAGTGGATTTTGAAGGAAGTTGGGATAAAATTATTCCTCTAAAATATCTATCATTCAATAATAGTTTTCACTTTAGTATTCAAATGACACTATACATTTCTTGGTATGGGTAAAAGCACAAAACTCCTATATATTTGAATCAAGTTGTAAAGTGGAAGATGTTTGGATTGAATATTTCTTAAGAGATACTAGAGAAGATTAAAACAATTTTGTGATATATTAAATTATCAAAAAATTGAAATAGGAGTTACACAAATAAAGACTAGTAAGATTAAGAGTTTCATACTATAAATAAGGCATTACTTAAAATATCACTATGGAAGAGGGTTATGAGATTCCGGAAGATTAGAATGTTGATCCATATATAAATTTTTTCTATTTAACATCCATGATCATGTGGGGACTATATATAATCACTAAAAACTTACAATAAACTTGAAATAAGTTCATAATGTGTTTTATGTATCAATTTTGATAAATAAATGTTAGATCCATCACATGGTAATAACTTGGAGGTTGTAAAACTAGAACATGATCTCTATTATGAGGAATAACCTGTATATATCTTGAATCATACAGATAAAGTACTATGAAATAAGACTACCCACATAGTCAATGATATATGAAGGAATTTTGAGTTAAAGTAAGTGAGTTTTGAAATTGAATATGGAAAAAGGAAAAGTAATCCCATCTGTTTTAAGCTATTTAAAGAATTTTTTGAAGAATAAATTTTTTAAGGGGGAAAAATGAAACCTCTTATTTTTTTATGTGATAAATATATTAAATAACTTATTTGACTTTAAAAAATGAACTAAATAATAATAAACTTACATTTAATTTAGTTAAAATATTAGAATATAAGATAAGTATTAATGAATTACTTTAAAGAATTAGGAAACATCATTAAGAAAATTACATGTGAAATAAAACCACTAGTAAATTATAATTCCATGAATGTGAAATATTCATCTTCATTGTTTTCCTTAAATATCATACCTCCAATTAAAAACGTGGAAAGAAGTAAAAAATTATAAATAAACCATATTTTTGAGAGAAAAATAAATTAATGGTATGAATGAAATCTAGAGAAGTATGTATGGTTATATATTATGGTGAAAATGGTAAATATGGTTGTTAAATGGATATTGGATATATGGCCTTCAGATATATGGTCATTGGATATATGTCCATTATTTGTACATTTATCTAATTGGTATATTGAATATTTTCCAATTGGAAGCGACCAATGTATTAAAAATAATATATTTCACAAAAAATTAATAATTTTGGAATAATAATCGATACTAAATCAATATTTAAAATATAAATTATTTTTATTTTTTTTTACAAAATATATTTTAATTAAATTTATTACTTTCAATGAATCATTTTAATAAAATAGATTGATAAAATTACAAGAATGATTATAAAAATAATTAAATAATATCTAATAATTAATTAAGTAATTATAAGGAATAATAATTTAATGATCCATTATTTAATAAATTAGTTCTATTTAAAAACATTTTTTTATTATATATTACATGTTTTTCATTAAAGGATAAATTTATCTTAATAGTATTATAAAATTTAAATAAATTTATTGTTTATATATATAATAAAATGAGTTAAAATTCCTTAAATTATATGTAATTTGTTAGAAAATATGTATAAAATCATTTAATGTCCTGAAATGACACTTTTCTATTAATTTTTTTTATAAATCAAGTATTCTTATATTAAAATTAATTATCATAACATTTATAAATATAATCTAATAAAATGGATTTCATATTTTAAATTGAAATTTCAAAATAAGGTAATATTGTCAATTTCCTTTTTTGGAAAAAAATATTTATTGTGGTAAAAATGGAATTTTCACTATAAAGACAAAAATAAGGTAAATGGAGTAAACATAATGAATAAATTATTAAACTATACCTAAAAAAATATCAAAATTATTTGTATGTGGTTAGAAATGATCCAACTCAATTATTTTTCTACTTTTGATGTACCTTTCTTGAAAAATGACATTCCTTATCCATTAAGGAATGAGTATTCGAAAAAATGCCACTCAAAATCACCTTTAAAAGGGCCCATTCTCTACCCATCCTTTAATACTTATATTCTTCAATTTATTCTTGAATATCTTTCCTAATACCATCTTCTAAATTACTTTTCCACCTTGTGTATACTCTAGTCCCATGAAGGAGGCCTAAATCTATTATTATGGAAGAACCCATTTTCAAGAGTGAATTCATCATAGAACATATATACTTATTATTTTTATTTATAAATTACCTTCACATATCCAATCTTCTCAAACATAATTCACCACTCTAATTATGTTCTATTAAAATAATTATTATTATTTATAAAATAAAATTAATATAATATAACTCTATACTCTCACTCACTCATTAGAATAACATGATCCGGTTTGGGTGAGTTTAACTTTATACATGAATGATGCTATACTATTATTATAATTTCTATCATAGAAGAGTAAAAAAATAAAGGATGCTAATATAACATATAAAAGGAAATATATGTTATTATTAGAGTTGTTAATGGTAATAAAAAATGAATAATCATTATAAAGTAACTCATTGTTATTGGTAATGTTACTCGAAACATGCACATTATGAATTCATTTATTGTGAACAATATACATACCTTCTATAATATTAACATGAGGCTATATAAATTATTAAAATAAAATTTTTAAATTTCCATTAATAATATTGGAATAATTTATTTTTTTAATAAATTAATGGGAATCAATATCCCCATACTAAATCTAGCACAAGATAACCAATACCACTAGCATGAAATGCTGAAAATAAATAATATCCAACTATGGGCATGAAAAATGAATATAATTGAATAATATAAATTTTAATAGACATAAATAAAGTTATAAAATAATTTATTAATATGTCTATACTTATTATACATAAGTTAAGAGCATGTTCGTGGAAGTTAGGATTAATGGTAAGGGTTTCTAATCTCAATATTCATTCATTGAGATATGTTCTAGATTACCCAACAATTTTATTTTATGAGGTGTATATACTTTCCTATAGATTAATTTTATAATTATTTTACTATAATTAATTCTGTTTATAGATTCATCTCATGTTTTATCTTTTATTGGTATTTTATTCAACCATTATGAAAGTCAAAAGGGTTTCTCTACAAAGCATTTTTCTTAAATGTTATTATCAATACCTAAACATCCATTGTGATAAATGTATGAAATTTTCATATAAATAAATATTTTTATTCTCCTATAGAAATTTTGAGAACATATATGGCTTTTCAGCAGATCTACAATCTTTGATTTATAATTTATCAAAAATTAAATTTGTAAGGGGAATTATATGATCTTCTATTTTTTATTAGGAATATTTCTCCTTTATGTCCATATTATTTATATTTTTTCATGTATATCATTCTATTTACTTAAATAACTTCTTAAGTCAAATTTATGTAGACTTTTTCCAAATTAAAATGAAATGAAAGGAATATTTGTTATCTCTCTTATATTACTTTTCAAGCCTAATCATTTTCTCCCACTATGTTAATTTTCATTACAAATATTAATTTTCATGATTTCATGATTCATAATGGTAATTTTTGTTCAAATTATAATTATTTTTAATGATATTTATTTAGGAATAATTCAATTTTAAAAAGTATCAAAATATAAGGGATATTTATTCTTAAATTATAAACAATTTTATAATGTTCTTATAATGTGTTTTTAACTATTTCAATATCCTTTAATGTTTTTATGGTTCACTAGGGTTATTAGAATACTTCTGTTGTGGGGTTTGGTAAACTAAAATTTCTAAATATTTTCAAAGTGTAGCACAATGGATAACTAGGGATTTCTTACTTGAGAAGCTTCTCAGTTTGTTTACTTACTAATTATAAATCACCAAAGAACTCCTTTTTTTCTATTTTAATTATTTATTAAATAAATGATAAATGTTTGGGTTTTGTTTATTTTTTAATGTAAGTAAAATACATGAAGAATGACAATTAAAATTAAAATAACATGAAATAATATAATTTGAATATCAAATATATAACTTTGCCTTTATGGTTTGGTTTATGGGTTCCTTCCTTCATCTTGTTGTTGCCAAATTTTAGTTTGATAGTTTAATCATAAAATAGAACTCTTAAAATTTGATTATTTTATTTATTTATTGTGAAATATTGAATTAATATATAAAACTAGATTCCACATCCTCCTATAATCAAGGTTGATGGCACACCTAAATCAAGAGTGTGACACCTTCCAGGACCTCGCTCTATCATATGCCATGTCATTCCTTGAAAAAATGAACTCTATCATGTGAAGAGAAAGTGTTAAAAGGAAGGGAAAAGATTAAAAAAATAGAATAGAAATTATTATGAGTTTAATGTCATGGTGGGAAATCACCACACTCAAACACTTCACTCTTTATCACCATAAAAATAAATAAAATGTATGAGTTGAAGTGTAAAATGAATAGAAATACCACCTATCTCTCCTGAACCAAGCCTCAAGTTATCCCCTAATTTTTGAGGTTAATATTTAACAATGGTGAGAATGGGAAGAATATAAAATAATAAAAATAAAATAGAAATAATAGGAATAAAAGATAATGGAAGAGGAAGAGAGATAAAATAAAAACAATAAAACTAAAATTAAATGAAAATGAAATGAATATAATGGATAGAAGAAGAAGAAGAAGAATGGATGAAAAATAGGGGATTTTTTATTTTAAAATTTAAGAAATTATATTAATTAAAAAACTAAATTAAATATTACATAAAATAAAAAAAATTAAAGAAATAAAAAAGAAGAGAAAAATGTACAACATCTTTAGTCAGAATGAGGCCTTCTTCTCCTTGGGTCCGAACTCTTATATTTTTGGAAATGGAAACACTTCTCTCATTATAGGCTGGGAGAAGAACTTAAATCCTCATGAATATTACCATATATTTAGTTAAACATTTGAATAGGAAAATGTTTAAACTCCCACTTGACTCGTGGTGCATGATTTAGAAACACTTGAATATTTTCAGAGCTCAATATTCTAGTGGATAAGGCAGATGGTTAAGAGGAATGACCATTTTTTAATGGGGTTAATGGGATGCACATAGTGTTAGTGACAGCTTGGAGGATTTTCAATGGGTAGTAGTGGTAGTGGTTCAATGGTGCTGAAGCATGGTGGTAGCGTGGTAGCAAAGATAGTGCTGATCGGGATCCTCCTTCATCCGTCCTTTGATGTGGACGAATAAAGCCTCCATGGAAGTTGGAATAGGGTCCATATAGGATCCAAAGAGTTATTTGGATTTATAATGAGTTTTTTTATCTTAGTAATGAGCTATCAGTTGGCATAAATGGGGTATTTTGGTGATGTAGTAGTGGCCAGGGTCAAGTAGGGGTAGTCGAGTGGTGGAGAGGATTGTAGTGTCAATGTTTGAGAAATGTTCGAGCATGGTGTAGCAGAGCATGAGAGGGAAAAAAATTCCATTTAAAATTGAATAGTACCTGTTTCAAGACTATATCACATTAATATTTAGCATGCACACCATGATGATTTATATATCAAGTCACCACATTAAAGAGGTAGTGAAGTCAGATGGGAACTAGGGGAGCCCTGCATACCACTTTACACTAACCCATACCAGTGAGGCTCTACTCCCATTTCCTCATGGGGTTAACCACCGTGGGATGGAATTTACATGGGCTTCACCCCACCATTAATCCTTATGGGTCCATCCTAGTGGGCTACCCCATGGGTATGATCCCCTATGCAGCCCTGCTGACTTGAGCAGAATTTCCTGGCGGTGGCATGGCCATTTGGCCCCTTGTGGGCTGGCTTGGGGGTGGGATACTACCAGTTGATGGGCTAGATATATCCTAACCAATTTTTTAGTAAACTCCAGAAAAAAATTTAATGATTAACAAAATATACAAAAATATATTCAACAAAATTCTTCTAATAAATTTTTAAACATCAAGATTCCATATTTTGATCTAATTAAAACAATTTTAATCAATCGGATGTAAATTTACACAAATTCATAAACCAATGATTTAAATAGGTATTATGATTAAAAAAACATTAAAAATAATTGAAAATTGAAAAAAATATGCATGAAATATGAGTCTATTAGGTATGTTTCAATGTAATAATTGAATTTATTTACATAAATGGTTTATTTCAATATCTTTCATTGAATTTTATGAAAACAAATTTTTTTTCCTGAGTTAATTATTATATTATAGATTTATAAATTTTTCATGTTACTGTGGACATATATGTATTTTTTAAAATTATGTGATGAATATGATAAAAATTATACATCCTTCTAATGCATTGGGTATGGATTTTTTATCTCATAAGATGTAATATTATGGGACATCTTAGGTTATCCTAGTCCACTATGTTATATTAAATTCTTTCCCAAAATTTAGTTACAGTATTTTAAATGAGACTCGATATAAGATATGATTTTCTATGCCTGTACTAATAAAAATTTTATAAATCATACCACATTCCTATGCCTAATTTCCAATGTTATTCAAAAATACTTATATTATGATTCATGTTTTTTGGTTCATTTTTTTTCTAAACGACTTCCTTATATTATATCCAAATACCTTGATTATTCCCTCATACCTACATGTTCTTCATATGCTTAATTTTTAATATCCTGATACCTTTTTTTAAAATAAATACTATGTTCAATAGTGTATAAGATATGCAATACCAAGATTAAATGAACCATAAAATATTATTATATAACCATTATAACCAAGCTGTTAAACTAGAGTGAATGAATAAGATTAATTTAATTATAAAATATATATAAGGGAAATAAATTGGTTCCAATATATTGATTAATTCTTAAGGAATAATATATTTATTTTTAGTAAAGTCATTGTATTCATCAAAAATATGTTTTCTTTAAAAATGGGTCTTTTACTATTCATGAGAAAATATTATAATTATTTTTTGGAATTTTTTAAATTTTATTCGATAAAAATGATATAATTTGTTAAATCAGTATATTAAAATTATCTTATTGTGAAATTTTGATATTTTTTCTAAAAATATTGATACTTTAATGAATAGTGAAAAATACTAACTTATATTGAAAAAACATAGTTTCTTTTAAAGAATTTAAAAAGTAAAATTCTATTTTAGATCAGTTTTAAAAATTTAATAGTAATTTTTAATTTAAAATAATATAATTGTGGGTTTTAAATGAATTTTATACTTACATATATTATAGAAACTTTTTATATTTAAAAAGGGTATTTTTTTGAAAAACCATTTCTCGTTGCTTTTTTCCAATTTAATTTCAAATTAAATTCTAAAACCTATGTGTTTTGAATTTTGAAAAATGGATTTAATATTTTTAATTTTGTTTTCCAAATTTTTTAAGTGGGTCACTTCTATTTTTGGACATTATAAATAGTAAACTACATAATTTTTATTAGTATGGTAAAGGGGAAATTGGGTAATTAAAGTTAAAAATAAAATGAAAAGGATAGAAAATAACCCTAACACTTGTCTTAATTGTACCGAATTAGACTATTTTTCCATAATCATATAGTATTTGGTTCTATAACCCTTTTTTATATTTGGATGTGATTATGACCTTTATAATATTTTATGTAATGAAATGTAAAAAATTTTATTCTCTTATTTTTAATAACTATAACATTTTAACATGGGGATTTTAGTGGATATGTTTGGTATAAATATTCATTTGAAATATAAATGATTTATATTCATCATGGTAATTTATTTTTTATTTTTATTAAAGGATTAGTTACCTCAAATGCTTATTAAATTCTGGTGCATTAATTATTCAATTAATGAAAAAATAAAATAAATAATATTAAACAATATTAAAATTAAAATAATTTGAAATAATTAATGATATCCATTAATTTTATAGAAAAATATAACATATTATGGGTGTATTAAAATATTTTAGTCGAACTTATATTGTTTTTTTGATGTTATTAAAGTCAAAGTAAATGAATAGTTCTAAAATGGACAATAATAGTATTTTATGAAAATAATATTTTATTAAATGATTAAAAATTTCTAAAAATCATATCTTTATCCAATTTATTATTATATGATTTAAAATATCAACCATTTTTTATTTATTTGGATTTTTTCTATTTATAGTTACTATCATGACTCTCAAAGAGTAAAAAATATTACTGTTGCGTTAAGTGTGGAAAGAGTTAATGAAGGGTTTAAAAAAAAGTCAAGGATAAAAATGTGATCTAAACATGTCAATTTTATTATGAGTTGATTTAGACTCTTAATCATATTATATTTCAATAATATTAAATTTCATCCATTTGGACATCAAAAATAATTTATATTAATTAATATTTTTCGAAATTCCAAAAGTGCTCATCCCCTCTCTTATAAAAGGGAACATCTTATTCTCATTTATCACACTTTAATAACTATTTGGTTTGTCAAATAAAAACCCAAATAACTTAACAAAATTCATACGAAAACTTTATAGGTCTTATTTTTGGCATAATAACATCCTTATAGGGATTAAGGTGTAAAGCAATGGAGGTTGTCTGAAGAACATGTATAGTTCTTAACTGAGCGTTTTTGTTTTATTTCTTCTTCCACCTCCTTAAAATATTATAAAAACTTCATGATATAATAAAATATGTATATATAATATAATTATATTCTATTATGTTAATTGAATAAACTATATCCACCAGAAACCTCCATCAAATGGGAAAAGAATTTATCATTCGTGTGTATGGAAGATTATCGCCACACGGACCGATGTAATTCATTTTTTATCACCACATCTCACAGATGGTTATAATTATGGATTTAATATATATATATATATATATGATATTAATTACATATTTATCATTCTGTAAATATAATATAACACCTATTTTCTTAACTTTTTATTTACTAAAAAATGAAAACATCGTTCATACGTACGTGTGGACTACCACCACAACAAAGAGATGTGATTCTTTTTTCATCACCACATAACATGGATTATATATACTATTATATTTAAAAAAATAATATGAAATTTATTATATAATGACCATTTTATAAAGTTAATAATACTTATCTTTTTTTCATAACGATCATTGAAAAATGGAAATGTTACACATTCATACATATGACCTATCATCTCCATGATTGTAACCCAATTCATTTTTCATAAAAATCATTATTTATTAGGTTTAAAGATATAATTGATGTATAAAAATTAATATTATGTAATTATTATTATTCTATATATGATGTAACAATTAACTCTTTATTATGATCAACACATCGAAGCTATTTTGAAAATTACGGACCGAATATCCTCAAAGTCCCTAATGTAGATCTAAGTGATTAAGAAATTAAATATGTAATTAAAATAAATTAAATAAATAGTTTAAGGATAATGGATTAAACTTGGAAAAGTTTCTTAAAAAATAAAATAATTTTTATTATTTTATTATATAGGAGTTAGAAGGACATACTTGGAAAGTATGAACTCGAGGTAAGGGATCTCATCCAAATTTTCCTTCATGGAGTAATATTTTATTCTTATGAACCTAATTTATTTTATATGGCGTATATAATGTCCTAATAGAAGTTATTTCATGTATCCTTCATTTTTAATGGTATTTTAAGTTATAATTTGAATTAAATACATCCATGGGTATTTGACTTTAATTTTACCAAGTGGTAAAAGGTTTCTTAACTCAATTTCCATTCATTGGGTTATAACTCTTCTTTATTGACATTATTATTCCGTGATTATGTGTGAATTAATCTATAAATTTATTTTTTATTTATTATCACTTTTTTTTTTCTGGATTTACATTTTTTAAACATAATCTATTCATTGATTAATTATAAATTAAATGACATGATCTATATAATGATTATTCATATAAAATTCTATTTCTTTGGGATGTATATTTATGATATGCACCTCTATTATTTTTTGAGGTGTATATACTTCCACTTTTACATAATATATCATTAATATCCTTAATTTCATGATATTTAATGTTTTATTTGACATTAATATTTCATAGGTCTTACGATTGAAGTGTTACCAAAGTGGAAAAGGATTTTATGTTATAATCTATTTTCTTTTTTAGGATTTCTTATATCCAAGGTTTATTAGGGGGAAGTAATATGCTCTTATTTTCTTGAAACACATATCTTTTATTATCCTTTGGTTTTGTATGTGTTGTACATATTTAATTTATATTTCCTCATTTATTCATTAAAGAAACATCATAAAAGTCATTTGTAAGTTATAATGATATTGTATCTTCTTTTAGATCAAGAATATTTCTCTTACATATCAATGTTTTCTTCAAAAATGTTATTTTATAAACATAAATTATTTTCTAAAGCTATTTCACATGAAATTTTTGCAATGAACCAGAACTATATCAATGAAATTTACCTTATTATAGTTATTTTATATAGTATAAATCACATAAAAACACTTATATGATACAATAAAAACATTATTAATGAAGAATGAATGAAATAAAAAGTATTTCTAGATGTTAAGAAACCAATACTAATATAATAGTAACTTGACCTTTGGTATAGTAATATGACCATAAAGAATAGTAATATAACCAATAGAATAGTAACTTAACCTCTGAAAGTATAAATAAAATTTTAGAATCTTATAAATTAAAATATGATATATTTATATCTTGATATAAGTAAATAAATGTTTTAAAAATAATAAATTAATTGTTTGTATTTTTGTAAGTAATAAATATTTAATTATAATTTTATAATTAATTCAATCTCTTAAAAAAAATTTATTTCCATAAAATTGATTCATAAATTAATAATTTATTGTATTATGGTTATAAAATAATTTTACGAGACCTTAATTAATTTTTCAAAGTGTTATAAAATCAGTTATAATTTCAAAATTGGAATTTTCCAAATAAATAACGATTTTATTTAAAAATTAAATTTATCATATTTAGAATATTATTTTCATATAATGGAGTCCATTTTTTAATTATAGACATATAAAAATTGTTAGTGTGTTTCTGTGTGATTTTTCTAAAATACTTTATTTTTTGGTGAATAATAAAATATTATAATTTATGGTATTTAATAAAAACATGAATTATTAAGCAATAGATGATGCATGGATGATAAAATCCCATAATATAGAAATATTATTTATTATTTTAATATAATTGGTGATAATTCTCAAATTTTTCATAGTCTTAATCCAAAAATAGTAAACAAATAAATAAAATATTCAAAAAACACCAATATCTTGCACTATAAATACCACCCCTCAACACCACTTATCCTCATATATTCCAATCCTTGATACTTGTACAAATTTTTTCCAATCTTATTCCCAAGCCTCTACCCCACATCCAGGATCCTTTGGTATCAATGGAAGATCAAAACCTCTTCCCTAAAGAGGTCCTCAAGGAGGAGAAATTCAAGAGGTAAAATCATTTTTGTTTTTCTTTTATGTTCTTTTAAATTTCATTTCTGTTCTTATCCTATAATCACTTACACCAATTAAAGAGGCATGATAACTAAATTATATTTTATATACTATAATTTTATTATGTTAATGGAATAATTCATCTAGAAATATCTTCCCTATTCTTTTAATTCTAAAAATGAAAATATCATCCATGGTGTGTCGATTTACCACCACTATAGATGAAGCCTTTTCAATTTTCACTAAAACCTTTAAGGATAATAATAAAACCATAATTATGGTTAAATAATATTTTATAATAAATATTATAATTTATTTAGTGTTTTGGAGCCAGTATATATACATTATATTAATTAATGAAACAAAATTAGTTTTTAATGATCAAAAAACCACCAAAAAAACCTAAACGATTATCACTATTGTCTTATAAAAGGATTCATCCTCACCCCATATAACAAAAGGAATTATATAACCATTTTATATACTATGTTATCATTAATAACATATAATTTCAGTTGTGGATAATTATTCTCATTTTTTAATAACCTCCAAAATCTTATACAAGTAAACCAATCATGAAAACCAAGGAAAAGAAAACCCCCGAATGACAGAATTAAATCTCATAACTCATCAAAAAGGCTATAAATGAACATAGTAAAATTATAATAAATTAAATATATTTTAAATATATTTTTAATTAATTTATTAATTCATATAATCTCATTATCTAAGACAATAAGTGCAAGTGCATAACACTTTCATACATAAGGAAAGGGTTTCTTCCCGAACATCCATTTTTCATTCGGGTTAGGATTTCTCTCTAATTACCCCATTGTAATTCTTCATTATTTTTAAGTAATTCCTATAAATTCATTTCATATGTCCCAAAATCATTTATCTAGATTATTTAATCTTTATTTTATGAGTAAGTAAATGTTTTACAAGGTTTAATTCTCAAATATTCTCGATAAGAAAGCCCGATAAAAGACAACACACTGATTTATTACCCATTTTCAAGTAGCATCCATAATATATTTTAAGACAAAATTACTTTTATAAAACCAATAATTTGGTCATTAAAAACTATATTTGTTTATTTATGGTTTTATACCAACAATTATGACAAATAAAAATGATTTTTTCCCAAAAGAACTATTCTTTACAAAGTAAAAAGGGAATTTCTTCCAAGAATTCATTGATGATTTTATTAGATTATTTTAGTTATTTAAAAAAATATATTGAATATTATTCTTTATTGAGATTGATTTATTATGATTATCATCTATAATATTTTATTAAATGGTTTATGACCAATTTGACAGTGGATGTGCTATCTCGACACCATTCACCATACTACTCAGAATGGTTAGTGATTATGTTTACATATTTGGGAATATTATTTACATTTCATATGTACATGTTGTTTAGGTTTGAAACCATTAATATGAGTAATTTATTAGAATTAGTAAGTAATGGCTTAGGCTATAATGGCCAGGACCCTCCTGGTCCACTACTTTCCCAAAATCTCGGTCCCATCAAATGGTTCCACAGAAACGGTGGCATAGGTTACAGTATCCCACGGAAATAGTGGCACCACTTATGGTGTCCCACCGAACCGGTGGCACCGTGAGGGTATAACCATGATGGTGGAACTGTAACGGTCTCACCATCACGGTTGTACACCTAAATGGTGGCACCACTTATAGTGGCACCGTGAGGGTGGCACCGTAATATTCACACACAAAAATGGTGGATCTGCTTATGGTAGAATCATGACTGTGGAACCATGACCATGGCACCACTTACAGTGTCTCACCAAACAGTGTTACACCTTTGTTTCTTCTTCCAGTCCCGCCCCCGCAACATATATTTTGACGTAAGAGTGATTTAAATACCACTTTCAAAGTCATTAAAAGCCCATAAATGATATCAAAAAATCCCCCAAGATCTGGGAAACCCTTGAATTTCCAAAACGTGTGGATTTTCCCTCAGTGCCACACCCTTTTCCCGTACTTTCCAGTTCCTCCCCTGTTACGTGTTTTCCTATGTTTAAAGGAAACCCTTTAAATCACAACCGTTAAGGACATCTCTTCGATGAGAATTATTAAATAAAAATTAATTCCATCACGTGTAACTATCCAACCATGTGGTGAAACCAAAATCCTCCTTTAAATCCATTCAATATTCATATCTCGTAACTCCAAGATCTCTCCTTTTTATCGCACAAAAATTATTTCTTATTCTGGGCTGATTTCTTTTCCTTTACTTGGTATGTTTGGAGCCCCCCTTCCCAATGATAGTGGTGATACTATACTGGATCCTTTACTACTCACCCTTGGAGTCCCCGAAGTTCCTCCCCTGCAAGTCGCACATCCCCAGTTCTTGGCGCGTGGAGAAAAACTTCGATCGTTGATCATCTAGGTAGGGTTCATCCTTCATCTCTCTTGACTGTGTATCATGCGAGGTGGGTATGATAATATTTCTCGGGGATAAATGAAACCAAACCTTAAAGAAGATAATAAACAGAATTTTAAAGAATTAAGGGGTCTGTTTGATGATGTTGTTGTACTCTTTTACCCTTGATTATATGTTCTGAATTGTATGGGCTTCTGTCCACTAAAAATCATAGTGGTTGGTGGTATTTCCTTGTAAACTAATCGAACCTTTTTTTTTCTGTGATGATTGAATGGATATAACATGGAAATTAGTTAATCCCATAATCTTGGTTGATTAAATAGACAACCAGTGAACAATAATCATTGTGTGATCACCCCGTTTAACCCAACGGAAAATAAGGAACCCGATGAATGGTGTGTTTAAATCTAGAAACTACCTTGATCTGTCTTGGTAATATGTGTGGTTGTTCTGATTAATCTGTTTGGGGTGATGTGTATGGGGATGGGATCCCCTGTTGTTGTGCAGTTGTTGGTTTGAGTATCTAAGGCCGTTTGGGGCCTTATGGAAGGGCATGGTTTTGGTTCCCATACTTTTAGGGATCTCATGAATCCCTTTTGTTGTTGTGACTTAAAAGAGAACCGGGTGTGAATGCTTAAATAGATTATTTGTTGTTTTTCTTCCTTGTATTGTGGCTATGACTGTTCATTGCTCGGTAGTGAAACATTATTTAAATGGAATCACTTGAATACGAAATGAAGAATGGGTTTAATGGAGAATTTTTTTATTGGAATGAGTTTTGACTTGGTTGTGGCTGTTGTAATTCTTATGAATGAATAGTAATGAGGGTGCTTTGTGTGAGCTGGTTTGGAACCCTTAGGTTGGGATGAGTGCTTGTTTCCCTATATATATGATTTAGTTATTATGTTTCTTATTTGCGCCCCACCCAAGTTTAGCACTTCATGCCGAACACCCCCTCATGGGGGAGGGTGCTTTTCCCAACACTCCCATGAGGGGTTGGTTATTAGATCTTTTTCAACTCCCTTTCCCAAGTAGCCCAAGACTCTTTGGGTAGGCTATGATGGCCTAAGGTCCATTATAGCCCAAGCTTCTTCAGGTAGGGGATGTTGTAGTGGTTGGCCTAGGTGGGTGTGGGGAGGTTGTTTCCCAAGTGTCTTAGGTATGAGGCCCAGGTGTCTTCAGGCATGACAGTAATTGTTCGGGCCTAGGTGTCTTCGAGTGTGGTGGTAGTTGTTCTAGATCAGGAGTTTTTAGGTATGGTTATATGTGGTTTTTCTGGCCCAGGTGTTTTCGGGCGGGATGTGTGGTTCTGGTAGCCCAGGTGTGTGTGGGTAGAGTATGGCAGTGGGGCTGCGATGAGAATGGTGGGAGAGGTCTGATGCGTAGGATGTCTTCAATAACCAATGAGAAAGTGGTGTGAGGTACCTAAATATAAATGTGCTATTACTATTACCTTACTTGACTTGCGTTATTTGGGGAGTGTTCATTGGTGAGGTTGGATGGATAGTTTCCTTGCTAGGTGCTTTAGTTATATAATTTTTCTTACCGGGAATTAGAATACCTCCCCACTTGTGCCTGAAAACTTTTGGTTTTCTCTATTGAGTATACCTGTATACTCAACCTACGTTTATAAAACTGCTTTCAGGTTTCTAGGAGGACTTCAAGGACTGTGCCAGACCCTATTAACTCAGATGCTGGGACCATTGACGTTGCTGTTTTTCTTTTTTTTGGTACTTCCGTTTGTATTTTCCTTGTACTTTGTATCACCTTATTATTGGAGCATACATATGGGAATGGATTGTTTTAGCTTTACTTTTACTTCCAACTTTGGCTTTGTTTGGAATTTACTATCTTATCTTTCAATCCAACTAAGTAAAAAGGGTAATTCCTTTTATATTACGTGTGATTCTATAACCTTAGTTCTAGTCACCACTTCAGGTCCTATTGAAGGCAGGTCTCATGGGTCATTATCTCTCCTTCAACTTGAGGAAGGAAGGGTTTGGAAATCTGCTATCCCTTCCCTCATCTTGGTGAAGGTGGGTCGTGACAGAATGGTATCAGAGGGAGGTTGGTCGAGAGATAGAATGGAGTTCAGAGTTAGGAATAGTGAGTATTTCATGGGATGGTATGGAAACAGTGTTAGGCACTCTTGGTGCATGAGATATGTCTGGGAAGACCAGATAAGACATGGGATTTTAGGGCCCCCCGTGATCCGACGTAAGCACTCTGGGCCTACTGAACGAGCAAGTGGGGCTACATTGATTGCAAGGTAGATACCTCAGGAAAGGTACATGCATCATAATGACTTGTGTTCTTGTGTGTATTTGGTATTTTGGGTATTTTTGAAAAAAAATTCTAAGAAAAACTTAAAAGCAATATTCTACACTACTTAAACTTAGTAATTTCTTGTTTACTATATAGCTATGGAACCCGGATGATGACCTCGAGTAGTGCGGGTGATTGAGGACCATGAGGCTGATTTAGCTGATTATTAGTGGTCTGATCAAGAGGAGGATGATGAACAACCGAAGAGGATGCTTTGTGCCTTTTAGTGGCAGACCCTCGGGAAGTACGAGGTTAGTGTCTTGGACATGGAGACAGAGAATTGGATCGAGGATCTGGTGATAGCATTCATCTTGATCCAAGATCTGATAGAGTACTGGGATCCTATTGCTGTAATCCAAATGTGGGGATTTGTGCATCACTGGTGGACACTCTATCTTGGGGAGAAAAGGGAGGCTGAGGATTCATGGACTGACTTCGAGAGGGTGTTTCAGGCAGAATTCCTCTCTTTCCACAATTAAGGCTAAGAAAAGGTAGGAGCTACTCTCCCTTCAATAGGGGAGTATGTTAGTGAGAGAGTTGGGGATTAAGTTTAATGATCTCCTTAGCTTTGATCTAGACCTCTTTCTGGATGAGGAGTCTCAGGTGAGACGTTTAGAGGAGGCACTTCGACCTTCTCTTCAGTATGTTGTTACTCCCTTCACTCTAATGAGGTACTTGGAGGTCCAGAAGAAGGCTGAATTGGTGTAAATGATGCACATACTGAGAGGTGTGCCACAAGAAGGGATCTAGTTGCGATTGTAAAAGGGTAAAGCCGTTAGTAGCAGGACTCCAGCGTCAGGACCTTCTAGGTTTCAACTAGTGGGGAGCAGGCCCCAACAGTTCCAATTTTGATCTCCCGGTCCTTGCCGTTTCTTTTTTGGGCCCATGACTGAGATGATTCTTCTGTGGCAGTAGTGGGAACCTTCAGAATCATTGCTCAGACCAAGTATAGTATAGTGGGAGTGGGCCAGTTTAGCGCTCACCTTAGAAGCATCAGTTTCCAGCCAGGCCCTTTCAGTAGTAGCAACGGGGACAGCGAGCTCCCGCTCCTCCGAGAGAAGACATTGTAGGAGGAGGCCAACCTCAGGGAGCTCCTCAGGGACCTAGAACAGGGCATGGTTGGGGAGGTGGCTGAAAACTGAGGGGTATAAGAGTTGGGAATGGGAAATTACATGCTTCAGTGGAAGCAGTTTCTGTAGTTCTAGAAGTCGTTTGAGGTATGATCAACTTGTTTAGTACTCTTTCAAGTGCCTTGTTTGATTTAAGAGATTCACACTCGTTTGTTTCACCCAATCTAGCCCATGCTTTGGGTCTAGAAACATGGACACTTTTCGTACCCCTGGTTGTGAGTATGCTAGTCAGAGGTTAGAACGGCTTGTCTCGTGCTTTCCGAGGATGTAGACTGATGTTGGGACCACATCAGTCCACTGGGGACCTTATTTTGCTGCATATGTAGCCATATGATGTCATTTTAGGCTTCTAATGGACGTTCCCTATGTTTTCCATTATATAATGCTTGCAAATAAGGGTTGTGTTTTCAGATATGGGTAGCCTACATGTGACTTTCATCGGTGAGCGAGGTTGTCAGGAGGACAACCGGTGAGTGGAGCCCATTATTTTCTTGTTAGCTGATCCATTAGTGGAATCAGAAATTATGGAAGCTTTGGGGATTTTGGGGAGTTCATGGACGTCTTCCCCGAAGAGGTGGTGACTCGAACCCCTTGACGTGACGTTGAGTTCAGGATAGACTTGCAGCCCGTTGCCCGTCCGATTTAGATGGCTCCCTATCGGATGGAGCCTTCTGAGTTGTGGGAGTTACAAATTTAGATTGACGATCTGATGAAGAAGGGTTTTATCTAACCAAGCATGTCACCATGGTGTGCTCTGGTCTTTTTTTTAAGAAGGCAAATGGTGGTCTCAGGCTGTGCATAGACTACCAGAGACTGTATTAGGTAACAGTCAAGAACCGTTACCCTCTCCCAAGGATAGAAGACCATTTTGATTAGTTTGAGGGGTAATGATGGTTCTCCAAGATCAAAATATGGCCAGGATATCACTAGTTGAGGGTGAAGGAGGGTAGCATCTCGAAGACTACCTTCAGGTGAAGATATGGGCACTTTGAGTTTATGGTCATGCCGTTCGGCGTTACGAACTCACCAGCCGTGTTCTTGGGGCTCATGAAGTCCATATTCTGGGAATATCTGGACCGGTTAGTCATGTTTATTTACGACATACCGATCTACTCAAGATCAGAAGAGGATCATGCTGAGCACCAGAGGATGGTTTTAGAGTTCCTCCGGTAGCACTAGCTCTATGGGAAGTTGTCCAAGTGTAAGTTCTATACACAAGAAGTGCACTTCCATGGACATGTGGGGTCTGATTAGGGGATAATAGTTCACCCATCAAAGGTAGAGGCAGTTGTTTCTTGGGTAGCACCCAAGAATGTGATAGAGTTTTGTAGTTTACTGGGTCTGGAATGCTATTACCAAAGGTTCATGCCCGACTTCTCTCGAGTTGCAACTCCTTTGACAGCCTTTACCAGAAAGGACCAAGCCTTCATGTGAAGTGAACAATGTCAGGAAGCCTTCAGTTATCTGAATGGGAAGTTAGTTAGTGCCCTAGTGCCGGGGTTTCCAGAATAAGGGGTGAGGTTTGAGGTGTTCTGTGATGCTTAAGGCCAAGGCTCAGGGTGTGTGCTGATGCAACAACAGGGGGTGATCTCTTATGGGTCTAGGAAGTTACGTCCCCATGAGCATAACTATTCCACCCACGACATGGATATTGTAGTGGTTGTGTTCTCACTAAATTTGTGGCGGCACTACCTCATCGGGGAGCCCTTTGTCGTCTTCAAGGATCAGAGGAGATTAAGGTATATCTTATCCTAGAAGGACATGAACTTGTGACAGTGGAGGTGGATGGAGTTTCATCAGGAATACGACTTTGAAATCTCTTACACTGAAGGTAAGGGTAATGTGGTGGTCGATGCCTTGAGTAGGAAGTCATAGAAGGATGCGGTTCTAGAGTTGGAAGATGCTTGGAAGGTGATGGAGGAGTTGGCTGCCCTACACCTGGATGCAAGGGTGGAGGATAGAAGAGGATATCTATTCCATATGACAGTGCAGTCCTCTCTGTTGCAATAGGAGGAGGAGTCCCAGTGGGGGGGACTTAGAGGCTGAAGTGATGAATGATTGTGTTAGCCAGGGTGATGCTCTAGGAGGACGGTCGGAAGACAGGCAAAATCAGATGATGTTTCTGGGGAATTTTTTCATCTCCATGGTAATGCATGAGATATTTATTGGAGATTTCAACAACTCACCCCTGGTGGTTCACCCATGAGTTTCCAATATGTATCGGGGCTTGAGGGATTAGTTCTGGTGGCTTGCGGTGAATCGGGAAGTGGTAGAGTTTGTGGAAAAGTGCCTCATGTGTCAGTAGGTGAAGACTGAACACTACAACCCAGGAGGTCTATTACACCCTTTAGATTCCACCAAGTAGAAGTGAGATGACATATCGATGGAATTTTGTATCGGACTACCTAGTGTTCAAGGGGTTGCGATGTTATCTGGGTAGTGGTGGACCAGCTGGCGATATCATATCACTTCCTAGCAATCAAGGAGTCGAGTGAGGTGGATGAACTAGAATAATGGTACATGGAGGAAGTGGTGTAGTTACATGGAGTTACAAAGTCTATAGTCTCTGATCGGGATACTCGGTTTACCTCATCGGTCTAGAAAGGTTTTCAACATGATTTTGGTACCCATCTATGACTCAACACTACTTTCCACCCCCAGACAAATGGGTAGACATAGCACACCATCTAGACATTGGAGGATATGCTAAGGGAATGTGTTTTGGACTTTGGGGGATTGTGGGTACTACACATTCCTCTGGTAGAGTTTTCCTACAACAATAGATATCACTATACCATTGGAATGGATATGTTTTAAGACTTGTACGAGAGTCCATGTCTCTCACCCGTGTGCTGGGCAGAGGTCGGGGAAGTAGGTGTTCTTGGCCCGGAAGTAGCGCGTAGCCTGACAGAGAAGGTTCAACTTATACGGGAGAGGATGAAGGCGACTCAGGACTGACATAAGTCATATGCCGACCATAAGAGGATACCCCAGAAGTTTGAGGTCGGCGATCACATGTTCTTGAAGGTCTCCCCTCGGTGTGGGCAACAGAGGTTCGACAAGGGGAGTAAGATTTATACCAGGTTCATCAGACCCTTCAAGGTGTTGCGATGGATCAGCGAAGTGGATTTTCAGCTAGTGCTACCACCACCGCAACTGAGAGTGCATGGAACCTTCCATGTGTCTCATCTTTGTTAGTATCTACATGATGATTCACACGTCCTCGACTGGGAAAAGCTAGATATTGAGGATGATGCGATGTTTATAGAGAGACCAGTGAGGATCAAGGATCATGAGGAGAAGATGATTTCCGGAAAAAGCATTCCCTTTGTTCATGTGTTGTGGAGGCATGATGGCCTTGAGGAGAGTACTCAAGAATGGGAAGTACATATGCGCACTCAGTACCCAGAGTTGTTTTGAGTTTTGTTATGTTCTGTTTTATAATTGTTTGTGATGTAGTGTTTGATTGTTAACTATGAAATGGACTATTTCCCTTGTTCTTTGGATGTGTGTGAAGATTCCTGACTATGTGGAGGGGAGGACCTAATCCATAATCAAGATGCATTAAAGTGGATGCGGGTAAACCTCTGTTGGTGAGTTAGTGCCGCCCAAAGCGAATAGTATTTTGACATGTAGGAAGGGACTACCTAATCTATATGTCTGGATGGAAAGAACTTTACATGTTTTCATGGATACATGAGGGAGATGTGTTCCTAGATGTTGAGGAGGTTTACTATTGAGAGGTATCTTCTGAGGTGGTTGTCTGGACCCCTCTATTTTCTTCGGGTCTAGTTTGATTATTGAGGGAAAGAATTGTTTGTGAGTTTTCTGATGTAAAGGACTGGACCCTCCTAGTCCAGTAATTTGACAAAATCTTGGTCCCATCAAATGGTTCCATCAAAACGGTGGCACCGGTCATGGTCACACACCGAAATAGTGGCACCGCTTATGGTGTCCCACTAAACTGGTGGCACTGTGAGGGTGGAACCGTGATGGTGGCGCCATAACAGTCGCACCATCATAGTCACACACCGAAATGGTGGCACCACTTACGGTGGCACCATGACGGTGGAACCATGAGGGTGGCACCGTGATAGTGGAATCGTAATGGTCTCACCATCACTTTCACACACTGAAACGGTGGCACCATGACCGTGGCACTGCTTATAGTGTCTCACCAAACAGTGTCACCCCTTTATTTCTTCTTCTAGTCCCACTCCCACAACATATCTTTTGACATAAGATTGTTTTAAATACCCCTTTAAAAGACATTAAAATCCCATAAATGATATAGAAAAATCCCCCAAGAGCTGGGAGACCCTTGACTTACCAAAATGTGTGGCTTTTCCCTCGGTGCCACACCCTTTTCCCATACTTTCCAATTCCACCTCTATTATGCTTTTTACTCTATTTAAAGGAAACCCTTTAACTCACAACCATTATCACCACCTCTCTAATGAGAATTATTAAATAAAAAATAATTCCATCATGTGTAACCATCCTACTGCGTGGTGAAACCACGATCCGCCTTTAAAAACATTCAAGATTCATATCCCGTAACTCCACTATCTCGCCTTTATATCACATGTGAATTCATTCTTCTTCATGGATGGTTTATTTTAATTTCCTTGGTGCATTTGGATTCCCCCTTACCGATGCTTGTGGTGTGCTTATACTGGAGCCTTTCCTACTCACCCTTAGAGTCCCCAAAGTTCCTCCCCTATAATTCACACATCTCTAGTTCTTGGAACATGGAGAAAAACTTCGATCGATGAGAATCCGGGTAGGGTTATTCCTTCGTATCTCTTTACTGTGTATCATACGGGGTAGGTATACTAATGTTTCTATTGGGATGGATGAAACCAAACCTTAACAAAGATAATAAAACGACTTTTAAATAATGAAGGGGTGTGTTTGATGATACAATTGTACTCTTTTACTCTTTCTTATATGTTGTGAATTGTATGGGATTCTGTCCACTAAAAATCATGGATGTTGGTGGTCTTTCCTTTAACACTAATGGACCCTTATTTTATATGATGATTGAATGGCTGTAACATGGAAATTGGTTAATCATGTAAGCTTAGTTGATTAAATGGATTTCCAGCGAATAATAATCCTTGTGTGATCACCCTGGTTAACCCAATGGAAAAGAAGAAACTCAATGAATGGTGTGTTTAAATCTAGAAACTCCCTTGATCTGTCTTGATAATGTATGTGTTTGTTCTGCTTGATCCTTTCAGGGTGACAGAAATGGGGATGGGATCCCCTATTATTGTGCAGTTGTTGGTTTGAGGATCTATGGTTGTGTGGGGCCGTATGGTGGGGCTTGGTTTTAGTTCTAGTACTTTGAGGGATCTGACTAATCCCTTTTTTTGTTGTGACTTACAAGAGAACTGGGGGAAAATGCTTAAATTGATTCTTGATTTTTTTCTTTCCTTGGCTAGTGGCTATGTCTGTTTGTTGGTAGATAGTGATGAATTATTTAAAATTAATCCCTTGAATATGAAAACAAGAATGGGTTTAATGGGGAATTGTTTTCCCATAATGAGTTGTGACTTGGTTGTGGCCATTTTAATTCTTTTGAATAAATAGTAATGAGGGTGTTTGTCTATGATATGGTTTGGAACCCTTAGGATGGGATGAGTTCTTGTTTCCCTATATGTATAATTTAGTTATTATGTTTCTTATTTTCACCCCACCCAAGTTGATCACTTCATGACGAACACCCCCATTTCATGGGGAGGGTGTTTTTCCCAACACTCACATGAGTGGCTAGTTATTATCTCCTTTATGCTCCCTTTCCCAAGTAGCCCTAGAATCTTTGGGAAGGCTGTGATGGCATGAGGTCCATTATAGACCAAGATTATTTGGAGAGGGGATTTTGTAGTGGTTGGACCAGGTGTGTGCGGGCAGGTTGTTTCCCAAGTGTCTTTGGGATGAGGCCCAGGTGTCTTCGGGCATGGCCGTAATTGTTTGGGCCTAGGTGTCTTCAGGTGTGGTGGTAGTTGTTCTGGACCATGTGTCTACGGGTGTGGTTATGTTTGGTTGTTGTGGCCCAGGTGTTTTCAGGCCGTATGTGTGGTTATGGTATCCAAGGTGTGTGCGGGCGGAATATGGATGTGGGACTGCAGTGAGAATGTCGGGAGAGGTCTGACGTGTAGGATGTATTCAATAACCAGTGGGAAAGTGGGGCGAGCTACCCAAATATTGATGTGCTATTACTATTACCTTACATGAATTGTGGTTTCTCATAGGGAATTATAATTCCTCCCCACTTGTGTATGAGATCCTTTTGTTTTCCCTACTAACTATACCTATATACTCACCCTATGTATATAAAACTACTTTCAGGTTTCCAAGAGAACTTCGAGGATTATGATGGACCTTATTAGCTCAGACATTGGGATTGTTGAAGTTGTTGTTTTTCTTTTCTTTCGGTACTTCCCTTTGGAGTTTCCTTGTACTTTGTATCACCTTATTATTGGAACATGCATATGGGAATGGATTATTTTGGCTTTAATTTTAGTTCCATATTTGGTGTTGTTTGGTATTTACTATCTTATCTCCTGATCCTACTAAATAAAAAGGGAAATGCCTACCATATTACATGTGATTCTATACCCTTGGTGCTAGTTGCAACTCTGGGGCCTATTGGAGGTGGGTCTCTAGGGTCATTATCTCCCCTTAAACTTGTGGGAGGAAAGGTTTGGAAATATGCTATCCCTTCCCTCATCTTTGTGAAGGCGGGCCGAGACAGAGGTCCACTATTTTTCCTCAATGTATCGGTAGGTCTAATGAGACAAAATAGAAATGTATTTGGGAGAGGCCTCAACCATTTATTTCTAGATGTCTTGGATGTTGAATTGACAGTATGTTTATGATGTCCAACATTATGAATTTCCTCATTATAATATTAGTAATTTGATAAATCATGTGGTTATTCAACTAGCATAATATCCATGGCTATGTTTTATGTGATTATTTCTATGGATTTATTTATTCAGGTTTTATTACTACCATATTATTTATAGGACCATGTTTTATTAACTTGTGTTTAAATTATTCACTTTGCATTATTGTTTATGTTTATGATAGATTCTACTATATTTTTTACCCTTAATGGGAATCTGAGCTCACCCCTTTCTTATGATTTATTTTCCCCAGGATGTGAAGATGTATATTATGAATGACTTATGGGATAGTTTAGGAGTTATGGATGTTTCCAATAGAGTTTTTATGTTGTTTTTCCTTTAATGTTGCATTGTAATACTTATGTATGTATCTGTTTTTCTAAAACTATTAAACTATTAAGTCCTTTGGGATGTGAATTCCCTGTTTATTATACCAATGTAATAAAGTAAGGCACCAGATGTGAGAAACTGGGGTCAGGGTCTTTATAGTTGGTATCAAAGGAATTTTAGTAGAAAACTTGAAAACTAGATTTATAAAACATGAATTAGGGGAAAAAACCCTAAGATCGAAGTTGATGATAAACATCAAATAGAATCCTAGATTTATTATAAGGTAGAGATTATGTGGGTCTTCTTAGAAATACATACCTATATAAATACTACAAGTGGATGTGGTTCTAGAAGTGATATACCTAGGGGTAAAAAATTTAAAAAGGTGTCTTGGACCTAACTAGTGTTAACCTGGTACACAAAAATGGGACTTACTATACATCTAGTTTGAAACTCCTAGGGTATATGCTTAGGATAATTCACATTTTCTTTAAAAACCATTTTGATGGATTTAAAATAAAGATGTCCCCAAAGAAACCATGTTTATTATTATGGAATTATCTATGCATAAATTTTAAATTTATGCTAAGTGTTTTGCTAGTTTGAAATTATACATTATGAATTCATAACCTAATATAGTGTATTCCATTGTTTAGAAATGGTACATAGTGAAAGTAATGGAAATTGTATCAATACCTGTATTCTGTGTATGGATTTCCCTCCCATGAAAGATAATGACATAGAAACTAGAGATGTAACTAGTGATGAATAAACTATAACTATATTGGTAAAGCTGAATTACGTTATAAACAATAACCTTGCCCATATGAATCATAGTGATCCAAAATGTGAAGGAATAATGTTTGACCACTTCATGATACATCAAACTCCATTATTAAATGGGACCACAAATCCATTTTTAGCTGAGTAGTGGATACGTTCTTTGGAGAAGATATTTATTACTTTGGAAAGTAATGAAAGGGAGAAGGTTATCATGGAAGTTTATCATCTCTCAAGAGATGTAGATCAATGATTTCATTTATTCAAAACAAAAAGGAGGATGAAAAAATAAAAAACATGGAATGGAAGGATTTTAAGAAACTTTTCATAGAAAAATATTTCCCTTGTGAACAATAAGATAATATAGAGAGAAAATTCTTGATTCTAAGATAAAAATAGGATGATGAATTTTCCACGTATGAATCCAACTTTACAAGGTTATCAAGGCATTATGCGGACTACATACGCAATCTAGGAAGAAATATTGATCGATTATTTGATGGTTTAAAACCATTCCTCAAAAGGTAACTAGTCTCCCAAAATTTCTCATCATATAAAGTTATAGTCTCATGATCTATCAATATAGATAAAGAATTGTCCAATTCTTTTGACATTAGGGGGAAATAAGATAAAAAGAGGGTGGTGGGGGGATAATGGATAAAGGGAAGAATAAATAAAGGTAATTTTCTAACATGCGATACTTGTGGAAGGAAACACCCTGATGCTTGCATAAAAGGAAAATGAGTTTGTTACAATTATGGAGAAAAAGACAACAAAGACTCTGATTTAAAGGAAAAGAAAAAAGATACCAATGTTCAATGCTTCAATTTTAGGGATATGAGACACTATAAAAATGATTTTCATAAGCATCAAGTGAACTTTCCCTAGAAAAGGCTAAGAGAGAAAGACCATGTTTATGTGATCAAAACTATAGAGGTTGAAGTTCCTAATGATGTGGTGGTAGGTACTTTAATTATTTCCTATAACTTAGAAAATAATTTATTTGATTCTGTAACATTTCATTATTTTATATCTTCTTAGTTTTACAAGAAAATTAGACATTTTCCTTTTTATTTAATAAAAGAGTTTTTAGTAAAAACTCATAAGGGAAGTATCATTGCAATAAATATGTGTCGGTAAATCTTCTTTATTACACATAAATTTGATTTAGTTGAAAACATTTTCATCATACCTATGTTTGATTTTGATATTATTCTTATTATGTAATATCTTTCAAAATATGAAAGAAGTTACAATTTGTGAGGATGATGTAGAATCTATTTTCATTATATTAGAAACTTAATTATCTAGTTCTTATCCAGATCTACACCTAGTATCCCTACTGAATGCAATTCTTAGGGAGGAAGAGAAAATATCATCCATAGATGAGGAAAGAAATATTCAAATTAAGGATATACAAATTGTGAAAGAATACATTGATATATTTCTAGAGGATTTACCTTGACAACGTCTAGACGAGGAAGTTGAGTTTTCTATCAATTTAATCCTTGATCTAAGGACAATATCTATCCTTCATTCTGGATATCATCAATTACATGCAAATAAGGAAGATATTCCAAAGACAACATTTCGAAATAGGTATGGACATTACAAGTTTATATTAATTCTATTTGGAATGACTAATGAACCCTATATTTTCATGGATCTAATGAACAGAGTATTCAAGGAATATCTTGATGAGTTTTTTGTGGTATTTATGGATGATATCTTTATATATTCCAAAATCTATGAGGATCATGAGAACTACATTCTGGTTGTTCTGGAGACTCTTATAGAAAATATTTATATGGTAATTTTGGTAGTGTGAATTCTAGATTCAAATAGTTTCTTTTCTTAAACATATTGTCTCTAAGGATGGAATCTCATTTGATCCAATAAAGACAAAGGAATTTTAGGAATAGACTTCACCAATGAACATAACCGAGGTCCGTAGTTTCATTTTTTAGAAGGTTACTATTGAATTTCGTTCAAATTGTTTCATAATTAGCTAACTAATTAAATAATATTACTCATAAAGAGGATAAGTTAACATAGAAAAGATAATGTGAATAATTATTTGAATAATTAAAGAGAAGATTAGTGAATTCTATGATTTTGACTCTACCATTGGGAAATGGTGGATTTGTGATTTATAGTGATGTATCAAAGGAAGAACTTGGTTTTGTTCTTATGAATATGATAGAGTTATTTACTATACATCAAGGCAGTTAATAATACATTTGCATAACTATCCAAATCATGATCTTGAATTATAAGTTATAATATTTTCTCGAAAGATATAGAGACACTATCTTTATGGGGAAATATGTGAGATATATACAGATCAGAAGATCTTAAAACATATATTCTTCTAAAAATAACTCAATGTGAGGAAATGGTGATGGCTTGAGATACTAAAGGATTATGATTTCTCAATACACTACCACCCAGGGAAGGTGAATAAGGCAGCAGATGCATTGAGAAAGAAGGATAATGGAGTTTTGAACAAGATGAGGATTAATAAGGATACCATGCACATGGATCTAAAAAAGATAAATGTGGGAATTTTTATGAAGGTGAAACATCATTACATTTTCAATTGGTTTCCAAACTATATTTATTGGAAAGGATTAAATGTTCTCATTCTGATAGAGATAATTTTCAAAGGAAAATTACAACTTTGAATGATGGGGAGTTGGAAGACTTTGTGTATGAGGATGGAATTCTGAAATTTGGGAAGAGGATTTGTGTTCCCACTATACCCGAGCTAAAGTGGGAATTTTTTGTTGATTATCACATATAAAATTTCTCTATACACCCCAGAATCACTAAGATGTATAGATATTTGAGGGAACGTTTTTGGTGGGATAATATTTAGTGCAAAATTATTGATTATGTATTAAGATGTTTATCCCGTCAATAGGTGAATGTTGAAAGAAAACATCCTAGAGAAGTCATGAAACATATTCCTATTCCTACATGGAAATAGGATGAAATTACTATGGAATTTTTTATTAGATTACCAAGGACCCCAAGAAAGAATGATGTAATATGGGCTATTATTGACCAACTTACCAAATCCACACAATTCCTTGCTATAAGAGAGGATTTTCCACAAGAAAACCTTGCAAGAATCTATATTAATGATACTCTAAGAATTCATGGAGAAACTATTTCTATTGTGTCTGATATTGATCCATTATTTACATTGAAATTATAGAAAATTCTTTAGAAATCTTTGGATATTGATCTTAATTTGAGAACTTTTTATCACCCTCAAACCAATGGGCAGTTTTAAAGGACCATTCAAACATTATAGGACATGTTGAGATCATACTCACTCAAATTTCAAGGTATGTGGGATCAATATTTTCCATTGTTAGAATTTTATTACAAAAATAGTTTCCATTCAAGTATTAAAATGGCAGCATATAAAGCATTGTATGGTAATAGATATTTTATACCAAATTTTTGGAATGAAGTTTGTGAAAGGAAGTTTGTAGAACCATAGATTGTGGAGGAAACAATAGAAAAGGTAAAGAATATTAAAAAATATATAAAAGAAGAACCAAGTAGGAAAAAGAGATATGCCAAAAATAAAAGGAAGTATTTGTAATTTCATGTGGGAGATCAAGTTTTCTTGAAGGTATCTCTATATAAGGGTGTTATGAAATTTGAAAATAAAGGGAAACTAAGCCCTAGGTACCTCAGAACTTTTGAAATTCTTAAGAGAATTTAAGCTGTGGATTATCGTTTGGGAATACCACATAGACTTTCAAATGTTTATAATTTTTCCACATATCTTAGTTAAGGAAGTACATTCCAAACCCAATGCTTGTTCTCACTTCTAAATAAATTGAACTGAAACCTGATTTATCTTACTATGAAGAACCTATTTGGATTTTGGACACTAGAGAACATGTGTTGAGGAATTAGACAAATCAGGTGGTAAAGTTACTTTGGAAAAATCTTAAATTCTAAGAGGTGATGTGGGAATAAGAGGAAGTTATGATGAAGAATTACCCAAATATTTTTATGAGGTGACATTCTAGAAATTTTGAGGATAAAATTTTTGTGGGAGGGGAGAATGTAACAACCCATAATTCTATCAATGAATTTAACCTTCTAATAGTCATTTTATATAGTAAAAATTATATAAAAACACTTATAGAATACAATAAAAACTTTATAAATAAGTAATGAATGAAATAATAGGTATTTATAGAAGTTAAGAAACCTATACTAATGGAATAGTAACTTGACCTTTGGAATAGTAATGTGACCATTAGGAATAGTAATATGACTAATAGAATAGTAACTTTACCTATCAAAGTATAAATAAAATTTGGGTATCTTATAAATAAAACTATTATGTATTTGTATCTTGATATATGTAATTAAATTTTTTAAAAATAATAAATTAAGCGGTTTTATTTTTGTAAGTAATAAATATTTAATTACAGTTTTATAATTAATGTAATGATTCAATTTTTTTTTCATAAATTAGATTCATAAATTAATAATATTTTTTATTGTGATTATAAGACAATTTATGAGAACTTAATTAAATTTTCAAAGTGCTATAAAATGAATTATAATTTTAAAATTGGTATTTTTAAAATAATTGATGATTTTATTCAAAAAATAAATTTCTCATATTTAGATAGTTATTTTCATAAAATGGATTCCATTTTTTAATTCTACATGTTGAAAAATGGTTAGGGTAATTTTTTGGGTTTTTTTCTAAAATACTTGAATTTTTATTGAATAGTGAAATACAATAATTTACAGTATTCAATAAATAAAAAAATTATTGAGTCATAGATGATGTATGGCTGATGTAAACCCATAATCATGAATAATAATTCCTTATTTTAATATATTTGGTGATAATTCTCAAACTATTCAAAGTCTGGAGCCAAAATAAGAAACAAATGAATAAAATATTCAAAAAAAACACCCCACTCTTCCACTATAAATACCACCCCTTACCACCTCTTCTCCACACACATTCAAAGATTTTAGCCTTGTATAAATTCTTTCTAATACTATAACCAAGCCTCTCCCCCATGTACAATATCCTTTGGCCTCAACAAAAGACAAAAAACGTTTCTCTAAGGAGGTTCTCAAGGAGGAAAAATTCAAGAGGTAAAATCCTGTTTCCTTTTCTTTTATTTTCTTTTCAATTTCATTAATTTTCTTATCATATCCTTACCTAAACCTATAAAATTTGAATTACAACTCAATTATATTTTATATACTACAATTCTATTATGTTAATTTAATAATTAATATTATAATATATTCCCTCTCCCTTTTATTCTAAAAATGAAAATATCATTCATGGTGTGTCGATTTACTACCACCGTTAACAAAGCCTTTTCATTTTTCACTAACTCCTTCAAGGATAGTCATAAAAGAATCATTATGGTTAAATAAGATTTTATTATATATATTATAAGTCATTTATTTTTCTAGAACAAGTATATATACTTGATATTAATTAATGAAATAAAACTAGTTTGTAATGATAAAAAAACCGCCAAAATAATCTAAACGATTATCACTATTGTATTATCAAATGATTCATCCTCACCCCATAAAACTAAAATTCTTATATAAAAATTTTATATAATGGATTATAATTAATAAAATATAATTTTATTTCTGGATAATTATTCTCATTTTATATGAACCTCCATACTCTTATACAAGTAAACAAATCATGAAGACCAAGGAAAAGAACACTCCCAAATGACGAAATTAAATATCAGAACTCATCAAAAAGGCCATAAATAAACTTAATAAAAATATACTAAATAAAATAAATGTTAAATATAGTCTTAATTAATTTTTAATGAATCTAATTTCATTATATAAGACATTAACCATAAGTGAAGAACACTTTCAAACATAACGTAAGTGTTTCATCCCAAACCTCCATTTTTCATTGAGGTTACACTTTATATCTCTTTATACCATTGTAATTATTAATTATTTTAATATAATTACTAATTTTTTTTGTATATGTACCAAAATCATGTATTCAATTCATTTAATCTTTATTTTGTGGGTAATTACATGTTTTACAAGGTTTTCTTCTCAATTATTCCCGATAAGCAAACCCGATTAAAAGGAACTTCTCGATTTCTTACCCATTTTAAAGTACCATCCATAATCTATTTTAAGACACCATTATTTTTATAAAAATAGAAATTTTTAAATGAAAAATATATTTGTTCAATTATAGTTTTATACAAACAATTATGAAAAATAAGAATGATTTTTCCAAAATAACTGTTCTTTACATAGTAAAAAGGGGTATTTCAATCAATAATTCCTCGATGATTTTATTAGAGTATTTTCATATATTTCAAAAAATCAATTAAATTTTATTCTTTATTCATATTGAAATATTATTATTATCATCTAATATATTTTATTAAATTATTTATGATTAGTTTGATTGTGGATGTACAATCTTGATACCATTTACCATACTAATCATAATAGTTAGTGATTATGTTTCAGATTAGGGAATGTTATTTACATTTCATATTAATTTGTTATTTATGTATAACCCCATTAATATGAGTAATTAATTGGTATTATTAAGTGATGTGTGGGACCCTCTATACACCATTGATTCATATGTATATCTCATGATACAAAACACAAATGGATTTGGCTGAGGCCTTAACCATTTATTTTCAGATGTCCTGGACAAGGCCTCAATAATATTTTTATGATGTATGAAATTATTCATTCCCTAATTATGATATTTTTAATTGATAAATAATAATAATATTATAATATTATAATATGCATGGTTATGTTTCATGTAATTATTTATTAAGATTTTATTCCCGCCATATTATACTCAAGATTAGGTTTTATTGGAATGTGTTTTAGTTATTCACATTTCCTTATTGTTTATGTTTATTATAGCTTTCACTATATTTTTTTACCCTTATTGATCATCTAAGATCACCCCTTTATTATGTTTTATTTTCTCATAGGATGCATAGAGTTATATTATGAATGACTTATAGAGATAATTTAGGAGTTATAGATGCTTCCAATGGAGTTTCTATGTTGTTTCCCCTTTCATGTTGTTATGTAAAACTTATGTTTGTATCTATTTTCTCAAAACTAATAAAATATTCAGTATTTTGAGATTTTACTTCGTTGTTAATTATAAAAATTTAATAATTTAAGGCAACATATCTGGACAATTGGGGTCTAGTACTTTACAATTTTACCTTATTTAAAAAGTTTTTAGAAAGGAAATTTCTTACCATTTTCCAAATGTCTCATTTTTTAATCCTTTAATAAAATGTTTGAAAACATTGTTTATTTTTAACATTTAAAACTTGAATATATTTTCCTACCATAACGACCATTATTTTATTTAAATATTAATTAATGTGTTTCCAAGTTTATTTCAAAGAAAATCATTTTCACAATATTTTGCGATTTTTTAGCTTCTAAAAGTGAATTTCAAAATAAAAAGGTTATTTTACTTAAGAATGTTCTTAATTATATATTAGTGGAATTTAAATTCATCAATGACAACAAACCTTTCTGTTACATATGAAACACTAGGGTTATTTTGTAATTATACCATCCTAATTCTTTCTCTGGATGGATTATGATTGTTTGAAAGAGATTTTTCCTTAAACTGTTTCTTTTCCACGCGTGAATCAAGCAATGAAATAACAATGATTATTGTTATGTCCAAAAGTGAATGATTATAACTGATTTATTCATGTATAATACTTTTATATTATTGATGATCATGGGTGATACCTATATTGCTTATATAATGGGTGCACTCAGATAGCATCGGGTGATCCCGATATAGCTTATATGATGGTTGCGCTCAGATAGTACTAGGTGATCCTGATATAGACCATACGATGGGTGTGCCTAAATATAAATCCAATACATTAAGTAATGTTCCCTGTATTTATTGGAAATAATAGTGGAGTTACTGGAGGTTTTATTCTCTGGATTTAATGGGGATCCGTTTATTTCTAACATGATTTATAAAGATAATGTTCCAAGATACCAACATGTTTTATTTATGTTTTATATAGGGTTTTAACGATTCCTTTGATTAAGATTGATATCACATGAATAAGGATTATTTATTGTAACAAATATTTCCTTTATTAAAGCTTTATTAAATGTTACATGATTGATGATCCTTACATTGATGGGTATGGTTTCCCTTATCTTATTCCCATTCATTATGATTATAACATTATACTCTTATTCTCATCTTACTCTCACTGAGGATGTTAAATTGTTAATGTTTTTGTTTACCCATTATTTTTTCTCACCATTATTATGTTTCTTCTTACCTAGGTGATGAAGAATTATTTGTGTTTATAAAGGTTTCATGTATAGATAATGTTTTTAGAGATGATGCTGATATTTATGAACTGGTTGTTTATGAATCCAATTTGTTAAGAGTTTGACCAAATTATCTAAAAATATAAACTTAAAAGGTACTTGGGTATGAAAGTTATCCAATATTTCCATTTTTATGTTGTATGGTTTGGGTGGAAATTTTTTTATCACATTTATCATTATTAAAGTTTGAAATGTAATGTTTATGTTTCTATCACCGAATCCAGGAGTGGGGGTTCTAAGATGTTACACACATAGGATATTCATTATGTTAATTTATGTTGTTCCAATTGATATATCATATTATTTACCCCATTTTAATCATATGAGAAAACCCTTTTCTAATGTTTCCATTACCTAGTTAATGAATAATAGTATTATGTATGGTATATGTCAAAGGGTATCATATGTGGATAATTTTCATGGAAGATGTTAATGATTTATTATATGATGGCCATGTAGCTAATCTCCAAATACAAAAAACCAAGTTGTTCCAGGGGAGTAATTTATTATTATTTATAATTATTAATCATTTGTAATATTATAATATACATGTATGTTACTGTTGTGTTGTATCACATGAGACAAAAACTTTACTAAAATTTTGATGTTTGAAATTATTATAGAATTTTTATGTCCTTATAGGGTAATGATCTAGAGTGTAAGAGTAGAATAATGTTCCTCACATGAAATCATTTATGGTAAAAGTATTTGGAAGTCCCTTAATATTGATAATGTGCGGTATATGTAATTTTAATCCTAAAAAAACAACTTAATAATATATAATTATATACTCAAGGTTATTAAAATATATACTCTTGGGTACTTTATTAAATATTATGAAAGTATTTACTACTATATACTCACCTAAAGTATAATGTATGTATATTCTCTTAGTCAATCACACATATTTTAAGAATATCCTCCTAGTAACTATCCCAAAATCTATATATGCATATATTTATGGGTACACAATAAAGTTTTAAGTGAGTATATCCTCTATGATACACATACAAAGTCTATGTATGAATATACTCATATGAACTCTCTATGATTATATGTAATTATAACCTCCCTAGAATTATATTAGAGTCTAAATTATTCTTAATAAATTATAATGTTAATACTGATCATACCATCCTACCTATATTGATTCACAAGAACAAATAAAATATTAACATACATAAATAATGCATCCTATAAAAATGTTGTCCATGCCATGATAATAAATAATAAAATTAAATCTTTTCTACATTTACTCATAATTTAATAACTACAAAAGAAATCATTTCAAGTTATGCTTAATAAAAAATAATTAGAAAAGAAAATCATGAAATATATTGTCATAATATAAAAAATCTTTTTATATCTAATTTAAGGAAAAAATATTGTTATTTGAAGCATAAAATAATATTACCCATCTATGGAAATTTAGAGATACATTTCCTTGTCTAACCCCATATTATATTCTCTATGTTTATTTATTTTTTCATTTTAATAAATGGGATTTGTATCTACTATTAAAAAAAAACATAATTTATGAAACCCTATTAAATTTATAGAGAAATCACCCATGGGACATTTGTACCAAGCAATTACTTGTCTTGAAAAATAATATTCCATGTATGGATAAACCCATAATCACCTAATGACTATCCCTTAAAGTTTGTTAGAATTAAGATCATCATGGATATACCTCATGGATTATTTCAATGATTCCCCAAAATATTTAAAGAATATATTCACATACACATAACTAAAAGGAATGATATATATCAAGAATCTGGGACAACAACCCAAAATTCTCTCAGAAACTATATTTTAGAATCATGATCAAATACATGGACTAATTTATTTGATTTTATAGTAAATATAACATAATTATTAATTCCATTATTTCTTTTATATAAATAATAAATATATTTAGAAATATGAAATCAATATATGTATTAACTTATCATTTGATTCTTAGTCTTATTACCACAAAATGTATCCCAAATCTATCATCTAATAAATGAGATCAAGGATAAAGGAATAAGAAGATTTAAATATAAAGGAATATAATGATTTTAAAAAAAACTTAAGTGGTTGAAGAGAAATAATTAATGTGAATAAAGTAGGGGTCCCCTATTATATTTTGTAAAACCCCCTAAAAAATATGCTAAATTATCTCACTAATAAAAATTATGTGACCAAACTATAACATGAATTTATAATAAATAATTATACATTGTTATCCATTATATATAGTAATAAATCACACACAAAAAACCTATTAGTTTATTATATTTAGATACCAACAATGTAAACTATTCATTTTTCAACCAGGAATACATTACTTTTATAATTTAAAAACACTTTTCTACCTTCAAGAAACATCACATGTTATATTCTTCTTCACCACCTGGTTATGGAAACATATGAAAAGTTTGACATCATATGTTTAGTAAGGGGTAAAGTATATGGGTTATTAATTAGAAAACATAGTAAGTCATACTGAAGATCATAAGTGACAATAAGATGATCATTTGGATATGAGAACAAAATCAAGATATATGAACACAATAAATAAAACCTAATGTAATATTAATCATGAAAAAATAACCTCTAATCATAACATACAGATTTTTTTAGTATCAAACATGATTAATAGGAATTTGGTATAAAAATAACTCGGGAAAATCATATCTTATATCAGGGATTTTGGAAAAGTCTATCACCACATAGTGGACACGCAAGTCCCACGAATTGGCGGACTATGATAGCTTCATATGTCATATTACGTAAAGAATGATGTTATATAAGCATTACCCAATTCATTGGAGGGAAATATGATCTTAGACCCAAACATCAAATACTAATACACCATATATATGTGTGCAAAATCAACGTGAAGACATTCATAAATCCATCTAGCATAATTAACCCATGGTATCGAAATGTATTTCCAAAAAAATCACCAATATTCATAAAAAATAAATCATATTGAGAAATAATGGCTATTATTATATTAAAATATATCCACAACAAAACTTAAAATAATTAAAGGATAATGAAATATATTGTGACTCCCTAACCTTGGTGCCACTAAATGGTTCCCCGAGCCGGTTGGCCACATGACCGCAAGAATGCCTCCTTGTATTCTAGATGGTGCCGACTAGTAGCGATGGTCTGGTAAGTCAGTATTGGGGAGACTATACCCCCTTTTATCAGAATAAAACACCAACATAAGCAAATAACAATAAAAAAGTGTGGAAGCATATTAATAACCAGAAAAAATCCATGTTATATGATAACCAAAACATGAAAATAAAATAATCAACTGAAAGTTAAAAGATGTTATGACGATGAAAATTAAAAATGTCTATAATGAAGCTAAAAGTTAAGACACAACGACTCCCAAGCGGGTCCCGAACCACATCCGGTTCCCTATCATATTCTCCAATCCCAAACAAAACCCTATCCCATGGAATTTCCATTATCCTATCCTGCAACAACAAAGTTTACTTGGGTGTAGATCAGGTTGCCCGAATAGGCTGTGAGTACGACTCAGTAGGCCACCACCAACGATGTCTAAAAAAAGTCTAGTCAAAGATAGTGTATGCAGTTTTATAAATCAATAAAATACAATTCACAATTAAACAATTATCAAATTTTCATTTAATCTTTAATCATCACATTAGGCCCAATTTCAATTCATGTTTCCCATTTCAATTATCCTTTATTATTATTAATAATTTGGTGTAGGTCATCATGCTGGGAACCCCAAATCTCATTAAGTGTAGGTCATTGTTCTTATCACCCTATATCACATTTGGTGTAGGTCTTCATGCCTAGAATCCCATAATCTCACGCTTGGATAACTATTGTGGAGGAACTCCATGTCCAAGTCCCAACTTATAAATGGTATAGAACGCCTTGTATAGCAACAAAAAATCTCAACCATTTAATCATTCTTTAATTCTTATGAATTAGACACATCATTACATTACTATTCCAATGATTAGTTAAACATTTTCAAAGGCCATTAGTTAAATCAACAATTAACTAAGCTCATAACCCATTAATTAATTCATCCATTAATTAATTAATCAAAATTAATCTTATTCCATAATTAATTCTTTACAATTAATTATCTATATTAAATCTCAACTTTTCATAGTTATTTCTCACAATTAATTATCTTTGATCAACATCATGACGCATAATTTATTCTCAAAATTAATTATCTTTCATAATCAACATCATTCCACAATTAATTTTCCCCAATTAATTATCTTATCAAAATCAATTCAACATCTCAAATAAAATATCTCAACCCATAATAAAATATCCAAAATATCTATAAATTTGGGAAACCCTATTCATTTGTTCCATGATTTAATTACCAATTAATAACCAAGGAAAACACAAGTCAATCCCACATTCCTAATTACTCCAATTTAGGAATTTGATTATCAAGGGAATCTAGAAAATCATAAACTCAAATTCATATATAAAAAACAAAACTATGAGATTTTGATTTAGACCACCTACCTCAATTTATAGAAGGGTATTAGCCAAATGGAAAGCCCCAAAATACAAGTGGTACAACATCTTTGATGAAGCTTTAGATCTAAATCCCCACACCAAAATGAAGATCAAAGACATCAAGCTCATGAAAATATAGTTCTAGATCCACAATACTAGATCGAGATCTCAACTAATAAGTTTAGATACATGGAAATAGTTGAGATATTCCTTAAAAATATCTAGTAAATATAATAAAAAATAATAGGAGAAGCAACAGGATGAGATCCACTTACTAGGAAGAGAGATAATCTTCAATTAGGGATTCAGATATCAAATAACGGTGTTCGGGTCACCTTGAAATACCTCTATAAGACTCTGAGATCACCCAAAAATTGTCAATCTCAATTATAGATTGAACTAGAGAGGTTTTGAGGGTTCAAGTGGTTTTAAAACCAAATTTTGGATTAAACTGCTTCGTGCACACAGTTTTCCCTTGGAGGTCACATGGTTAGGCCAAACTGTGCATCAATTATGCATTCTTCTACTGCCTGCATGGCTCTATGGTGCATGGTTAGGAAAACTTTCTGCCAACCATGCTGATATCCAATATCTGCAAAGTTATCTTGCATACGGTTTGGCTAAACTATGTGCAAACCATGCACAACCCACTGTCATGCCACATTGCTTAAAAAATTCACCGAAACACACCCCAGGTTATACCCCAACCCAAAGGTACTTAATAACAATAAAAAAGTACCTGAAAACTCACCCAATATTGCTACATAAAAGGCCAAGATATTACATATATGAAATTTTTTTTTGAAGAAAATTAGTAACTTATTTTAAAACGAGTAAATACCCATTTAATCTTGATAATTTTTTTGATAATAAATAATTTACAACTAAATTTAAAAAAATTAAATTCTATAAAGTAATCCTTGTAATGAAAAGTTAATAAAATAATATGAGATAATGAACGAGCGAGAATCATTATAGAGGAAGGATAAAAGAATGAATTCTCACATTTTTAAATATTTCAAATCTATCAAAAATAGATCTTAAGAGAACAAAAAATTATATAGAATGAAATTCACGAAACAATATAAAGAATATGGACACAAAAGATAATGATTCATAACTGAAAAGAAGTTATAGATATAATTCCACTTATAATTTGTTTAGTTAATTATGATTTAATTAGAGGGGAAATGGTAATAATACATTTATGTACCAATAATAACTATATGATAAGAATATTAATGGGTATTCAATGAGAATTTATATACAAATTTACCAATATAAATTTAAAAATTAAAAAATGTCATTTTCAAAGAGAAGTTGAAAGAGAAACCCTTACCTTACTCCCAAATCCTATGAATTCAATTTAAACCCATGTATAATAATTACATCCATCTTAATAATTTATTTATAAAGATTATTCATACCTATTACCTTTTGAACTATTCAATTATTATCATTTATTACATATATATCAGTTAGTTATTGTTTATTTTCTTAATCTAATGATAGTAGTCTTGATTATTTTATACTAGTTTTGGTATAGTGGCGTCGATCCTCATTCATTGATATCAAATTAATTATTCCCATATTATTCAAGATTATAGATATATAATATTTTAATTATTTATAAAGTCACATGTTCATTTTATGGAAGACTTGGGTATGGTCCACAAGAATGGAATTCATGATGTGCATGTTTCAGGTAAATTTATAAATAAAAACCAATTATATTATAATAAATATTAATTTTTGTGTCACAAATAATGAATAATAAGCATAAAAAAATCATTAAAATTATATATCACCATCCTTTATGTTTTTATTGCTATATATGTTGGAAGTTATAATGATAATACAACATTGTTTTTGTTGGTGGTTTATTTGACCTAAAAAAGAGGATGTTATAATAATGAAAAAACAAGGGTAGAGAGTTATATACTAGAAATAATATTTTTAGGGAAGAAAAAACAAGTTTACATAACACCATTATATAATAATTGTGTATTTTTAATGAATATAATTGAGATTGTCACGAACAAAATCTGGTCGCCATCAAAACTGGCACCGGACATGATCCGAGACAAGGCCCAAAGTGCGTTCCCAATCCCCACAAGCTGGCACAAGTTCCCAGGTATCATACAATGAAGATTTGGAATGATTTACCTAATAATATAAACTTAAATCAACTAACGAATCCAATAAAACAAATATGGATTTTCCAAAAAAAAACATCTTTTAAAAAATTTTAAAATAGAATTACACAATTTGAAACAATGTTCAAAGACCAAAAAAAGGTAGAAAACCAATAAAAGACATCCAAATAACCTCCACATGGAAAGAGGCACTTCCATCAAGCCATCTCCACAACAACACATCATGATAGACCGCTAAAAACCCAAACCATTGGCACAAAAGCAATACCCAAACCTGTGACAAAAATAACCAAGCCTACTTACACCCAAAGGTGTAATTAGGGTGTGAGAAAAACCCCAGTAGGATACCACCACTAATATATTCCATGTTATAAACATTCAAAGACAAAAATCTTGTAAGTTTTTATAAACATGAAATACTAGTTACAATTTAAAAAATCTGCAACTTTAAATAAAAAAAGTTTCAAGTGGACTATTTTAAAGAATCAACACTTTTAAAAATAATGACAATTATACTAAATTTTCAAACCAACCATACCATATTCTAACTGTAAGCACAAAGTAACTAATGATCACAATCAACAGGAAAATAACCCCTAGGCACTAGCTCGCTCTGGGTCCCAGGTACCTCATATCTCGATGAGAGTAACCATCACAACATCCATTCTCATGAACACAAGCCACTAGTAGGGATCATACCCATAACCTAGTGGTCCCCATTATAATAATCATCATAATAATAGTTTAGTTAGTGTTTTCATCATCAATCTTTCTACATAAAACTGAGCCCAAAATCCATGGGATCACTAGCATACTAGTACACGTCTACCCACCTAGATACCCGAGTTTCCCTCTTATGATCAAATAATTTCAACAACCATAAAATATAATTGTAACATGAAAATACCACTTACACATCACATATTCACAAAAAATCCCACATGTATATCACATAAGTCACATAATTATATTTTTCATTTAAATGAATTTTGAAATCATACTCACACCAAAATAGTCCACAACACTTTTCAAATCTATTTAACACTTCAAAAATCCATTAATTTCTCTTCTAAAAACTTTATAAGATAGTAAAAATCAAATAAAAGCCCAAATTGTTTTTACATAATACCATTTTCACCTTCAAATTCATTTTATCATCAAACTCACACGAAACACCCACAAATATGTTTCACACCCACATCAAAATTTAATAAAAAAACTTCAGCAGTTTATAAAACATTCTAAAAATGTTTGACATCTTAAATCAAATATTTACCTTTAAAAAACCCATATTAATTGATTACAATCACCAAAACAGTACATGTACATCATTTTCCCACTTTTTTTAACTCACTAAAGCATTTTCAATTTTCATAAACCAAACTAATGGGTATAACGATGTTTTTCACACAAAACACATTTCCAAAACCTCATTCAAGGACAATATCATACCAATACCAATCCAAAATATAATTGGAAGCCCTAGAAACATTTATTATACCACTCCCAAGTTTTATAAAATTACCTTAAATAATACCACAAAAGATACACATGAAAAACACACATTTTCATAAAATGCTTTCAAAGAGTATAAAAAGGTTTTGCAAATAAAACCAATTAAATAACCCCATTCCAAGGCCTAGATGACAATAAATAATTACCAAACCATAATTGAAATCTCCTTTAAAAAACTAATAAATTGCTTTCATATTTTATAAAACTACCACAAAATATATCACATGAGTTACATTTGAAAAAGACACAACTTCAAACAAAAATGTAAATTCAATTATAAATGCTTTGATAATGCTACCAAAAATGGTTTTCTCACCACAAACAATAGATTAGGAACATTATTAATTAATAAACCAAGCAATCTAACTCATCAATGATTGTTTACACTTGTAACCACCTACCTAAAGTGTCAAAACCCTCAAATCTTGGTACGAAACTTCAACCACACCACCACCGCACCACAGGAAATATAAATCTATCCCTAGACCCCAATATTTGAAAAAAAAATACACCAAATCAAACCCTAGGTTCTAACCCTAACTTTTGTACATGATGAAATTCAAGAAAGAGGAAATAAAACTAAAGGAAAATGGAATAAACCAAGAATAAATCACTAACCTTGAATAATATTGAAGATTCCTCCACAAAAACCCCATAAAAAATGGGTTCCATTGGATATTGAGGGATCTTGGAGGCCTCCCATGGATGTTGGAGTCAAATGGGGGAATAATGGGGTGTATTAGATTTATTTTTGGGAGGGAAAAATTGGAATTTCAAAAATATTTTTAATGACCTGGACACCATGAATGGGTTGGCTGCACGGTTTAATAAACCATGTGGGAAAACAGTGTGGCCTATTCTGGGCACCCAAAAACCTTCCATTCTCCTCAAATTTCATGGGGATCCATGGGGAAAACTAAGGGGGGGGGGGAAATATTCCAAGGATAGGGGAGAAAAAGTTCCAAAATAAACCTTCCTTCTCACCCCAAAACTCATCCAACTCAAGGGTACAAACTACCTCAATAACTTACCCCACAAGTGGTTCCACTAGAAGTGTCACTAATCCAACTCCAAAACACTAAAACCTCACACCATTAGTTTAAAAAAAATATAAGTCCAATTACCATCCAATACCCCCATGAATAAGGTCATAGATCAATAAAACAAGATACATAAAAATTTAAACTCGGAACACCTGAAAACCAAGATAATGTTAAGAACCAAAAGAGGATTTGAAACAAATCATGGAATTGAGAATCCACGTGTGACAATTCTCCACACCATAAAAATTTTCTTCCCTGGAAAGCCAAAATAAGTCCAAAAGAAAAAACCAAACCCAACTGATAAAAAAGTATGTACTCCTTTACCAAACTTCTCCCCTAAAGTCCAAAACACCTTCAGTGATCAATTAAGGTAGGAATACGCTCACAAAATAAAAATTACATCACTTACCTAAAACAATCAAGCACATTCAGAATTATCCCAAAAGAAAACTCCTCAAAAACTATCTGAAAAAGACTCAAGAAACATGCCCAAATGAACAACAACACCAAACATGGTTACTCTTAACTTACTTTAACTAAACTGTTTGGTTCTCTCCAATCCCAATGTTTACCCAAGGAAGATGTTGGTTGTTAGATAGCTCCGAACGAGACTAACCACTACCAAGACAAGACCAAGAAAAAATATGAGTTACTAGTATGGGGAGACACAAATGGTCTCCCCACCATAGGAGACAACATAAATTTTCCCAAGATAGAATCAGGACACTAACAGGGGAGGCCCGGACAAACTCCTCGATACAAGGGGTATAGTTCCATTAGATCTTTCCAAAAGAACTTATATAAAACTTATAGTGGGTATAAACACCATAATAACCAACCATATTAACCGAAAAATATGTGATAATGCCAAAAGACCACAAAATTTAAATAATTGGGATTTCCTCATGGTTAGTCCGCACAGTTTTGGTAACCGTTAGCTAACAGTGTGGATCCTTCTACCTTCATGGATTCCTAGAACATGGTCACTACTAATCGTTCACAAACCATGGGCTCAGGAAGCCTAGCCAATTTCCCAACCATACTCAAAAAAATAAATGGGAAGAAAAGGGGAAAAGAATGACATTGGGTTATAACACGGGCACAAGGCCCTCCACCACATTCCACTGAACGAGAACAAAAGAAGAAAGATGAACACACTGGAGGTTTAAAATATACATATATTTCATACTAAGGATAGGACTTTGTACAAGGTTTTGAATGACCTTAATATTTCTCCTCACTACAAGCCAGCTTCAATATGATACCTATGAATGGATCTCAAATGATTGAAGCATCTTTAGCCTCATAGTTAGGCACTAAAAAACCACCTGAATGGAACTTCTCCTTTCAGTTCCATGAAAACTATACCCTGATCCCATATTGGTTCACAAAGTCATAACACATTCTAAACTCACTTTATCCAAAACCTAACATTTTACTGAAATAAGGGCTTAGAAGATGCACACCCATCACACCTGGTTTGTTCGGGTGAGAAACAACAAAAGGAAAGGACACATATAAACAACTTCCTCTAAAACAGAGTATTTTGAAGTTTTCCCAAGGGATACATACTCCTAACATAACAGAGAATCCTAGAGGACTGCACTACCTTCACCTTTATAGTCAAATGACCACACAACATCATAAGGCATCACAAAAAATGACCATTACAACTGATATAAACAATACAAGGAGAGAGACCTTATACCAAGTCCCCAACACACAAAATTTCAGCAAGTGGCCATAACAGCCTCTCGTGATAAGATTTCCCACACTGATGGATTAACATGAACCCCTAATTCAAAGAGACTATGAAGGATCCAGAGGCCCTCTTAGACACCATCCACACTAACAACCCCAGAACACTTCCATCTCCAACGAATCAGGTAACTTAAGAAACTAACATCTCTTTCAACCTTCCACAAGCACTCTCCCACTACAAGAGGATCTGAAAAACCAATAAAGGAAATGGTGTTGACTCAATCTCCAATGTTTGAGAAAAATATTCATTATATTTATCAACTGGAGGGTCTTATAATGACACAACAATCCATGTTTCACTTAAATTATGCACTAACCCTTAATGGGGGCGTACCTTATCTAATGAGAGAACTCAAGGACCCAACAAATCTGGTCTATTGGTCAAAAAATACCACAAACAGACCCAAACACATGAAATGAACCACCTTAAGGGCATCCAAAAACATTTCTACGATGAGACCACTAACCAACCCTTCATCCCAGCTTACCGACCAAACACAAACCGAAAACACCATTCAGACAAGAGGGGTTCTTGGACTAAAAAAAGACCACAAAAACAACATTTCCAAAAACAAGAAAGACACAACCTACCAAAATATCCATCAATATATCATGTTTACATTAAAATCATCTCTTTGAAAATAAATGGTTTAGTAGTTACCGTATCCACCAATGGTACCCCATGGGCCTCACCCATGCATGTTTCCATGCCACACCGGGAACCCTCCTTATATCCATCCTAGCATGCATCCAGTCATTCGATTAACCATCCATCATCAAATATAACCCCATTCATGTGTTAAATCACAGAAATACCTAAGGTTAAAACAAAAAATCTTTCAACTTTTCAAAACCAAAATTTTCAACCAATACTTTCTTTTTCTCAAGACTTCTAACCATGATATCAAAATCCCCATTTATAGCTTACAAAAATTTTCAGAAAGACACAACCATTCAGATGAGAAATAAACTTCAAGTCATTCACATCAATTTCAAAACATCTTATCCCATTAAAACACCATTCAATAGTTTATAAAACTCTACTGGAAACACTTTTTCAAAAAAATCTTTAACATAATTTCCTACATTCAATAGTTGTGTAAACATATCATTTTATATTTCAAAAAAACACTGAAAATTCAGTTATACCATTTCAAAAACCAAACCATTCCATCTTTATTAGAAAATAATTTCACAAAAACTTTACACTTCTTAAAACCAAGTCATTTTTTTCTTTAAAACCAAACTTACAAGATTTTAGAACTAAAAGACATAAGACAATGTGAGAGGAAACTTGTTTCAGTGGGTGACTTGGACATATGGTTGGTGGACATACACTAATCACTTCACCATCACAGAGAGTGTTCTAGGGAAATATCCCCAGCTCTACATGGGTTTCCAAACCCTGCGATCTCACTGAGACCATTAACCCAACTCTATTTTCATTTCACCTAATCATCATCAAACCAAGAAAACCAAAGGACTCAGATAAATCCTAACTTACCCTGGTGACTCGAATATCATCATGAGGTGTTCTGGCCAGGAACACTACCCATAACTAGAAATTCAAGTCTTGATAATCCTAGCTATAGAATATCCCAAATCTTCCATAGATAACATAACCCAAGGAGTTAACCTGAACCTCCTCTAATACCATTTTGTCACTGACTGAATCTAGTCGTCATCAAAACTAGAAACTAACATAGTTTACGACAAGGCCCGAAAGGTGTTACCAATCCCCAAAATCTGGTACAAGTTCCTAGGTATCATAAAATAAAGTCTGGGAATGATTAAACTAAGTTTATAAAAAATAATCAACTAATGAATCCGATAAAACAAATCTGGTCTTTTCAAACCAAACCATCACACATTTCCTATTATGATCAAAAAATTTCAATAGCCATGAAATATAATTTTCTCCTGAAAATACCTCTTACACATCACACATTAACCAAATAGACCACATGTATATCACACAAGTCACATAATCCTCTTTTTTTTATTTCAATACATTTTTAAATCATACTCATAACAAAATATCCCACAACACTTTTCAAATCTCTTTAACACTTCAAAAAATCCTTAAAACAATTTTAATAAAACCTTTCCAAGATATTCCAAATCACATAAAAACCCACAATCATTTTACATAACAACCTTTTCACCTTCAAATTCATTTTATCATCAAAATCACATGAAATAACCCACAAATATGTTTCACACCCACATCACAATTTAATAAAAAAACATTAGAAATTTATAAAACATTATAAAAATGTTTTAAATCTTAATTCATCTATTTAACTTTCAAAAACCCATCTTAAATGAGTACAATCACCAAAACTGTACATGTACATCATTTTTCAACTTTTTTTAACACACTAAATCATTTTTAATTTTCATAAAACAAACCCAAGGGGAATAAGCTTGTTTTGAAAACAAAACCAATTTCAAAACCCTCTTTCATGCCCAAAATCATACCAATACCAATAAAAAACATAATTTGAATCCATATAAACATTTATTAAACCACTACCAAGTTTTATAAAATTAACTCAAATAAAACCACATAATATACACATGAAAAACACACATTTTCATAAAACAATTTTGAAGAGTATAACAAGGTTTTACAAATAAAACCAATTCAATAACCCCATTTCAAGGCCTAGATGACACTAAAGAATTAACAAAACATAATTGTAAGCTTATTTCAACAAATAATAAATCACTTTCATATTTTATAAAAATACCACAAAATATATCACATGAGTTACATTTGAAAAATATACAACTTAAAAAAATGTTCCTTTAATACTAAATTATTTTCTAATGTTACCAAAAATGGTTTTCACACCACAAAAAACAGATTATGAACATACCAAATTAATATAAAATTAAGGATAACTCTTCAATAATTTTTTACACATGGAAGCACCTACCTAAAGTGTCAAAACCCTCAAATCTTGGTGAGAAACTTCAACCGCACCCCCGCCGCACCACAAGGAAGATAAATCCATACCTAGACCACAATATTTGACCAAAAAGACACCAAATAAAACCCTAGGTTGGAACCCTAACTTTTTTACATGAGTAAATTCAATAAAGTGGAAATAAAACTAAAGGAAGATGGAAGAAACCAAGAAGGAATCACTAGCCTTGAATAATCTTAAAGATTCCTCACAAAAAACCCCATAAAAGATGGGTTCAAATGGATTTGAGGGAGTTTGGACTCCTCCCATGGATACTGGGGGTCAAATGGGGGAATATTGAGGATGATTATGTTTATTTCTGAGAGGGAAAAATTGTAATTTCAAAAATAATTTTAATGATCTGGACACCTTGCACAGTTTAGTAAACCGTGCGGCCAAACCGTGGAGCCTGTTATAGGAACCCAAAAACCTTCCATCATCCTCCAATTTCATGAGGGTACAAAGGGGAAAACATGGTGGGAAATATAGTACAAGGATAGGGGAAAAAAAGTCCCAAAATAAACCATCCTTTTCACTATAAAACTCATCAAACTCAAGGGTACAAAATACCTCGAGAACTTACCCCACAAGTGGTTCCACTAGGAGTGTCACTAATCCAACTTCAAAACGCCACAACATCACACCATACCTTTGAAAAATGTGGAGTCCAATTACCATACAAGACCTGAAAGACTAATTTTATAGATCAATAACACAAGTGAAACCAAAATTTTAAACCCAGAAAACCTAGAAACCAAGAGAATGTTAAGAACCAAAATTGGATTTGAAACAAAGCATGGAATTGAAAATCCGGGTGTGACAGAGATGGTAATTGAAAAAAGATAGAGAATAACTAGATACCTACTTTAATTTAATCACTTATTACAATGGATTCCATTATAATAAAATATTTAACCAACTTTATTAGGAATAAAATAAATGTGATATAAAATTAAAATTTCTTAGAGGAAATATAGGATAAATTCAATAGGGAAACAAAGGATAAAAGTGGTTTGGAATTAGTATAGAATGGGTCATTTTTTAAATATTTTGAGTGGAATATTAGGAATTTCTCATTTTTTAGTGGTTAAGGAAGGTTATTTTTACATGGAAAGTGGCCTATAAGGGAAAAAGATTCTGGAGATTAAGTACATTATACTCTTTTATTTTTATTTTTATATGACTTATTCATCATTTTAAATATAGGATTTATTTTATCATTTTTATAGTTTATCAAATTTATTCACTATTCACACATATAACTTATTTTTTCACAAAAAATAAAATTAAAACTAAATTATATTTTAGTTTACTTAATTCTAAATATTAAATCAATTTTACCAAATTAAATATCAAAATATTTTCAAATTTTCTTTTAAAATAAAAATAGATATTTTTTTCAAAAATATTTTTTATTTAATAAAAAAAATATCTTATATAATGATTGATTACATTTTACTAATTTAAATCCTCATTTACATAATATATGGAAAATTTTTATTATAAATATTTATTATGTTACATATTATACATTTCTCATTTATAGAAAATGTTAATATGAAAATTATCATATTTCAAATATACCCATTAGTCATATACATTCTCAATAGTCATATATACTCCAAAATGTAATATAATGGTCATATTACACATTTTTACTACTATATATTTCTTTATACACTCTTATAAATCTTATTCTTTATACACATTTTTTCATTCTCAAAATTTATATCATATTCATAATTTTTTTCTTTCATTCCATAGTTATAATCAATGCTATGATCTTCAAAGAAAAATATGATAAAAAATATTTCAATTTCATAGTAATTTTATATAATTATGTATTTATTAATCATATAATATTCATAATTATTTTTTATATATATTTATTATAATGTATTAAAAATTATATTGTATTATATTATTTTATGTTAATAAACTATGAAAAATTTTCATTTTAGTTTGGGGTTGTGTGTGAAACAACTTTTTTTTAACATAGTTAATGAATAAAAATGTGTGATGTTAAATTATATCCACCATAAAAATTAAAATACTTAAAAATTTCATTTATCAAATGAGAACATATGAGGATATGTTTTTCTTTTAATATCTGTGGGTTTGCACATCACTTTTTTCAAACATATTAATTCTCAAGGGAATATTGACATTGTGATTGGTGTGGTTTCATAGTACATTATCTCCCGATTCCATGATATCTATTTACTATTCATGATAAGAGAGATCATTTTCTAGTTATACAAACTTTGAGTTCACTACATGTGATGGATTAAGTATGTACCACCTAAAAAGTGACACATAAAACAAAAATGATAACTTGATTTAGGTTTAGTGGAAGTGCTAGCTAATAATCTATATTTCTAATAAAATCAAAAATCTAGAAGGGGGAGATGTTTCTGTGGATAAATATTACATTATTTCAAAATCTCATGACTCTATTCCATTGTGATATTTAAAAGGACACTTTGTTTTCAATATCAAACTCCAAATATCACAAAAAATTATCATTGAAACTATTCTGTTGACTTTAAGCTTATTTTGTACATCGAGGAATGGTTTGAATAATCTATGATGTCTCTTGAGAATGGTCTAATCACAATATCTTCCACTATATTATGTTATCCCAACATGTTGTACTTCTGCACCTATTCCCATATAGAGCCTCAAATCATCCCATTTGAGTGATAGTGTGAAAAAACTTATTGTATGAGAACTATACTAGAGGATGATATTGATCTCATCCTCTATTGAAACCCATACAATAAGATCTCAAAATATAATCCATTTTTTAAATGTTATTTTCTGATTATCTTCAAGTATGAGGGTGATATGTTTTGATAATAATCATATTTATACCAAATTATTATTTAATTATTCTCTTGAACTATGAGGAAAAACTTAAATCTCAATCATATATAGTAAAAATTGGTACTATATGTAGCCTTACCACTTTCTTTGTTTATATCATTGATGTAAAATGAAGTTAGAAAACCTATTGAATAGAGATGATGTATGCGGACTTCATAAGTTGATCAACCACAACTCATATGGAATTTTAACCATTTGAGTTAATGGGAGGACCTATGATGAAACCCATAGTGTTTTTATATTATTTATATATTGGTTTAGACTTATGATGTTTAATCTTATTCAATTAGTAGATTAGGAATTGGGATGTATACTCCATGATTTACCTCTTCTTGGTGTGCCTCCATTAATTCCTTACAAGATATCAATACACTTTTGTGCTTTGAGGATGGAAAGAGACTGATGAGGCATGTGCAATGTTTAATATTTTTCATTCTTTAGTTTTTGGATTTAAGTGAAACATATTCATGTAAAAAATCTATAATTCTATCATTCTCATTGTTGAATAGATGAATATTTATTACATACTTTTGTAGCTCCATATCATCCTTCTATTTCTTCTGGATCTTCAAAGAGATGGATAGTTGATAAATCATTTAAGAATGGTAGGATTTATCTCCTTTCCACACTATTTCAATGTATATCCTTTACAAATACATGTTTAATGGGTGTTTTTCAATCCACATCATGGATAAAGTAGTATAATACTTTATAATTATAGTATTATCCACCTTGTTCATCTTTCCATGGTTGTAATATATTATGCAGTCATAGTCCTTGATCAAATCTAACCATATATTTTAGAACATGTTCAAACGAGTCTATGTGAATATATTATTTATTACATTATGATATATATATATATATATCATTATTTTCACCATAGAGATAATGTCCTTATATCATTAAGGAAAACATTACCATTATTAGCTCCAAATCCCGCATTAGGTAATTTGTTCATGGATATTTAATTAACATGACAGATCATGTACCACCTTGTTATTTTTCATAAGGAAACACTCTAAGACCTTATTTGATTCTTCATTGTATATAATAAACCCATCTCTACTATATAATAGTATGTTAAAATGTGTATTGGATGAAATTATTGGTGGATTGGGTGTAGAAACCCGAGAGGGGGGTGAATCAGATACTGCCTATTTTTTTACAAAATTAAAATTTATACTTTAAACTTTTACTCCCTTGGTAGTTGAAACTTTGTTATTTGTTAGGATATGAATTAATTTATTTTAAATCTTACTCAAAATACAATAACCACATGAAATTGAATTAAAGTAAGTAAATATAGAACATAATATTTTAATAAGGTTCAACCCCTTAATGGGAAGCCTACTTCTTACCAAGATTATTTGTTTACCCCAATTAAGGATTATACACTATAATCAATCTTATATTACCATGGGTGTAGTGAATCCCACACCTACACAAAGTCTTACTGTGTCTATAATTTCCAACTTCCCACTGGACTTCAAAAAATCAACTTCCCACTAAAATCATATCCTCACACTATTCTATCTTTTCATACCCAGAGTCACAGTAATTCTAAAACTTCCCATCATGTATATAAAAGTGTTTTATTTTATCTCTTTTGAAGTAAAAATTTGAACAATTTTGGGGTGATATTTCATCTGTAGAATCGATCTACATCTTTATCAGTAGAGTCACTGAATGCCATCAACTTTTCAAACGTAATGTTGGAAACTTGATATATATTTCTAGACTAACTTCACATATCATCCACAGAAACTATTCATATTAACTTATAAACTCAATCTTTAGCTCATATGATATTTAAAAATCGAACATATCCTCACTGACTGAAAGGATCAATACAAAAAATATAAACAACAATGACATTGTTTGTATTTTCTCAGTTCTTATTTATTTTTCTTCTCATGATTCTACAAAAATAAATTTCATAGAATAATCTTATTTTATAAACTTAGAAACAAAAATGATATTCCCTTTAGTTCTATATCTGATTCACCACTTTCCCTTTCTACTCTAGGAGACTCACTTGTTCTTCACTACACATATGCTATCAGTTCTCACTATGGAAAACATTATCTCTCTATTTAATTTTATATTTAATAAAGTTCGTAAAAATATATTATATATATATTTAATATCTAAAATTTATCAAATTTAGTTCCCATAATATATATTTAAAATTTCTAATTTTTTTATATGTGGGTGCCTCTCAAGTTCTTGTAATTCGTTTTTACTCATCAATGGATGTATCTTGTTAAATGATCGGAGTAGCCCTCTCTATTTCTTTTTTTTCTCATTTTTTTCAGAAAAGAAATATTCCAGGTTCATTATACATACGATAAGAATATTCTATTCTAATATTCTACTAAAATACACAATACAATCATTTTTCTGAGGCTATATAAAAGTAATACAACTGCACACTTCAAACTCATATTCTCATAAAATATGTACAAATGCAACTTAAATCTTGTAGGATCCAAATATAATCATATCTCTACCTAATAAAAATAAATCCCACCTAAAACTATAATATTCTTTGTGATATATATAAAATTAAACCTTAGCTATTTTATTTATAAATTAATCAAAATTTATAATAATTTTTTTAACCCTCATCTTTTTATTTTAGCTTTACTTACTTTCTCATACTCACTCAGATTTTATCTTCCTTTTCTTGATGTACAAATCAGTTTCTTCATGCCATGTATTGAATCATATTTTCCTAATATATTTTAATCATATAAGAATAGTGAATAAACCATCTAATTTAATTATTCATTTTTAGATTAAATAATTTGAAAACATCTCATAAATTCACACTAACTTATATTTTATTCTCAAAAAATAAATTATTGAAACATTATATTTTACTATGTATGCATAAATCAACTCATATAAATCTTCATTTATAGATCCCCTTACATCGATAAATCAATTATTGGTTCTCTTATATAAATTTCCATATGTGAATCCCTTGATGTGCAGATCCTTTACATGGGTGAATCAACTGGGAATCCATTTATATAAATCTACATAGGTAAGTACACTTACCTAGAGATCCATTTATGTGGATTATATACTTTAATTAATCCCCATAAATGAATTTGAAACTTGGAAATTTATATAATTTTATTCATATGACTTTAGAGACATTTTGTATCAACTCAGACTAATCTTAAATCACTCAAACCATCTTAGATGGCTTTTTGGAAATTTAAAACTTGATAAAGCTCTTAAAATAAATTTCCAAAAACTATTAAAACATATTAATACTCAATTTAGAGTATTTATTTAAATTCCACTAACACTAAAATTCAAGTTATTTTGACCTTCATCCTTAGTGATTTTTTTACTATGTTTTTAACAACCTTCTTTATCAAGATTATTTAGAGGGTTCTCTAATATTTCATTCATATCTCTTTTATTATTTAAATATATTTAAATATTTTCATGAAAATTATATAATATGTATAAAATAGTTTCATAGATATATCATTAAAAATCCCCTAAAAAAACTTTTAACTATTGTAACCAACATTGGAGGCATTCCAAAATCAAATTTAATTACAATTCATGATGATCATTTCAACCAATTATCTGATGTTATGGGATTCTCACCAAGTATCCTTTCACCATTCTTTTATTATCCAAATTCATGGGTAGACCCTTAATCTTGTATTCAATGGGTGTATACTTACTTCATCTCCCATTACTCCATACTCAATGAAAATATACATATTTATGTCCATCATTTACAATAAATACATCCATACACCAAAGGGAACTTAAAAATCCCCATTTATATTTTTTTCCAATACAATGAACATTAAAAATAATGATATGCATTTCAATATTTCATTAAATGTTCAAATTTTTCTACCCTTAATGAAAATAAATATAGAAGAAAAGGATTTTCTCTTTTCCTTATTCATACCATAGATACAAGGGAAGGATTTTCAAGGTTAAATTATTCTCCCCCTTACTCTACTAAATTTGAGAATAATATTTTCCCCTAATTGTCATCAAATTCTATTAGACATAGATAATTAAATTAGATAAGGGTAGTACCAAAAGTTCCTTATCAATAAGACTTAGGTAAGTTAACTTCATGTCCACATAGGCTAGTCCGGTGTAGAAAACATGAATGATTTTACCAAAGAATCTAGGTTTTTAACATATAATCACAATATGATACCAATTGAAATTAATTTATTTGCGTATGTATAAACATATTTCTGAGTATAAGTATGATCATAAAATTAGATTAAAAACTATTTTTTAAGTGAAATTTATTTTTATTCCCCATTTTTGTTAGATAGTCACCCCCTTTATTATATATTAATCACAAAATAACACAGAGTTAAGTGAGTGAAATTCATACATCATTATTCAGGTTTATAGGGGCTATCCAGATTATAGATTTAACAAGAAATTATCCCAGTCTAGAAGCTTACATCACTTGATAGTTCCCCCCTCAAGGGATGCTTTCCATTACTCTTCATCATGGAAGCATTTTTTAGAATCAGTATCCAAGTAATCGTGATTCTAGTTAATGTATGATACCACTTAAAATATATTAGGTATTTTTTTTCAAGGAAACATCAAGTATCTAATTGAAATATTCTCAATGGTGGGTGATCTTTCATTATTTAATTAAATCACAAAATTCATCAACTCCTTTTCATTCATCACCTTTACTTCTCTTTCCCAGGTTGAAAAACCAATATAATTTGGGAATATGGTAGATTTATTTATATAACATGGTTAAATAACTAGGAATGAGATATGTTTCACAACCCACAGACACCTTTCTTTCAGGGTATAATGTTTATGGACCCCTTCATTCATGACTTTTATTTTTAATATTTTCTAAGATAGAATTGGATTTTTTAATTGATCTATAAATAAAAATATATATCATTAAACTTTCAATTTTTTTATATCCCTTTCCAACTGATCTGGGAATAGATTAGAAATTTCATTTTCACATTCTTAGACTCATTTTATATGGGGACTCCTTCATAGAATATTTATTAGAACATTGAGTCGTTAGTGATTTATCTTTATCTCTTACTCTACATGTTTAATATATTATTTATTATAAAATTATCATTTCTACAAAAATATTTGTATTCCCATTATCATATTTATAATATACTAGTTATTCATATGTATTTACATTGGTCTTATATATTTCAAACGTTCATATAAAGGAAACATTCCCCATTATTACTCCTATATATAAATATATCCTTAAATAACATTATAAATTTCATTAATCAAACTTTTTTATATCACTATAAAAATTTATATCATATTTTGAAAATATTTCTTTCTTTATATAGCTATAATTAGTTGTATGATCTTCAAGGAAATCAATGAGGATAAATATTTCAATTTCAGGCATTTTTTTACTTGTTGATTTATTGATGTTATAAATTATCAAAACGATGCTTCATATTGATTTATCATAATGTATTAATGTTTATCATGTATTGTAATATTTTAACTTAGTAAAAATTAATATTTTTCATTTCTTTTTGGTGACATGTGTAAAATAAGATATTCAACATAGTCAAGGAATAAAAATGTGGTTTATTATAAAAAAATATACTATGAATACACCAGTGTAGGGGTGGATACCACTAAAATCCTTTTAGAACCATTGAATTACTTTTTTACTTCCCACCAAAACTCTAGTGAATGTGATAATGTAAATAGGTACTCCCCAACCCACCATGTTTTCAATGGGTCCATATTCAATTCCCTATGGGAATCTCTAATATATTTAAATTTTTTTGAACCTTTCCCTTATAATTCCTCTAGAAAACTAATAATTCATCTTAATTTTTCTTAAAATATGGATAAAATCTAAATAAAAAAATATCGAGTTTATTCCAAATAGAATCCCTATTATAACATTTATACCATTGGTCTTTTAATATATAAAAATATTAATAAATCATATCAATTAAAAAAAATGATCACTACTTCACACCTACCACATATGGGTTCAAATAATTCTCAACACATTATATACTAACTAAATACCATTCCATTTGAACACCTACCAAATTAAGATTTTATCACTCAAATTGTGAGTAAAAAGCACACTATAACACACTATATACATTGTTGTGATATGAATCATTCTATCGATCAAATATATTATAAATACATGAATTATTTAATTACCATTTAAATAAACTTGTTCCTTATATTATGGCTCAAATATACTAAGGAGGGTGTCACCAGAGAATTTTTATAAGAATTTACAAAAAATTGACCATCATTTTCAAAATATATTTAAAAAATCACATTCAATTATAATTGTTCTCCACTATTATTTTAGAATCACAATATTGTTTTAGATAACCATTTTTACAGTTTCTACATCATGATAAATCTATCCACATCTATGTGATACTATATACTATCAATATGTTACCATATTATTTTAATAAAATAACCTCATAACATAACTAACTCACTATAATGACTTGATTCACTCATTAGTAATACTAGGCCTTGTGGCTATATATATCATAAAATCATAAATAAATTTACTATTAGTATATATATAATGAACTAAACATGAATTTATATTGTAAACTTAGCAGTTAGGGATAATCAATCCATCACCACTCATATTTCCCCATAACATAAATACTGATTTGAGGATATATAAAAATTAAATTTCCCCATAAAATAATATTAAATGTAAATTAACATTAATCATGAACCATGTAAGAACCATTCATAAAAATATATAATAAAAAGCATAAAAAATCAACTATCATAGTGAATTGATTTTATGCCTAAGAAAATGACACCAAAATCTTAATATATTAAACGTCATCAATTTTAAGTTATTCCATTACTCTTGAAATAATATATATAATTTAATTATCATGATTATATTTCATAAATTTAAATATAAATTAATTGTTTCAACACCAAAAACCCAATTCTAATTATGGAAAAAATAACAAGATATGAAAAATATTATATTTTTTTATCCATGGTAAATAATACACATTCATGGAATTTTTTACTAGGAAAATTACTAATATAATATGTTATTTCAATAATCCTAAATAAATACATTATTACCCACAATGAAATGAAAGTGACCTCTACTATGATCCTTTTGTATCAATGGTACCTATATATTTTGAGCTGGTGAAAATAAAAAAAGATCTATAAATGAAATAATACATTCAATCAGTATAATATTTTCTTATTGAAGGTTCATAAACTTCCATCCTATTCAATGCATAATCCATCTTGTTAAAAATATTGAAAAAATAACCATCATAATACTTACTAGGTATATTTTTCATTTTTCATGGCTTAAACCATTACATCCCCCAATATTTAGTCAATACCACCCATAATAAACAATATTAAATAAAACCACACTCTTTTAGGGGTTATAAAAAATAAAATATTTACTAGTTATTCTAAGGAAAATCCAATGTACCTCATGGTACAAAATAAACCAAAAAAGTTGGTGATTTTTTTTCATTGAGAATCTTGAATATAAATGAATATGAATGAAAATTTCTTATGAGACACATTATTTATAACCTAGAACAACACTAGGATGTGCATAAACTATGATATACTGAGTATTGAAATGAGTTAAAAATTCCATGCATTTCATTCTTTATATACCTTGTGGATTCGTTGTGGAAATATTTCTCTACATTACCAAACCATAAATTAAATACCGAATAAATTATTAATAATTTACTATCATCTCAAGAGAAAAAATAAACATACGATACTCCTTGAACAAATCCTAATTCAAATTAAAAAGCACCCCTGTTAACTTATAACAAAACATTGCATCCCTGGATCTAAAACCATTCTAGTTACATTTAATTTATAATTTAATTCAATCATATATCGAATTTTTTATATAATTTATGTGTTACTTTAATTAACATTTACACATTCTAAACTCAATTTTTTCTATTTCCGGGTGCATTGGAAGCATGAATTGGTGGGTGATATATTAAAATTTATTTTAATTATTGTTTCCCAGAACCATAAATGAGGATATTACATGTAAAATTTATAATTTTTTTGTTTAATATCTAAAAAATGAATACCTAGGTTTAGTATATTTCTTTATCGATGAATGTTGATCATATAAATAAAACCTTTAATGTTTTCTTCATTTCTCTATTATAATTCAAGGATAAAATTCCTCTAGCGGTGATACACATGTGCTCCTATGATCTCTGAGAAATTCCACTTGATCTCCTGGTGCTAGCACAACGAGTCAAATTCCTTGTGTTTGTTCATTATTGATCACTCATTCTTCAATATTAAAGAAAAATCTCTTTCATTTATTGTTCTTGAGAGGGTGATAGAAGGAGTATTCTATAGTTAATTTGTTGTGGAAACAATTCTCTGTTTCAATTATATCAATCGATACTCTATACAATAGATATAACCTTCTCTTTATAGAGATATGGTTTATGTTAACAAATTATTTAATTCATTTTAATCGTTAAATAATATAACAAACCATAATATACTCTATTAAACATAATAAAATAATAATAATTTTATGTTTTGTGCATGTGAACTTGTCCAATAACATGTATTATCTAACTGACATGTTAATTAATATTTGTCACTAGACTCGGTCTTGGCCCATTAAAACTCCTCTATAATTTATTTCATACCCAACTAAAATATTTTATTCTTTGAGATAAATATTTTATTCAGAAACCAATAAATAAATATTTATAAAATATTTAATAAAATAAATAAATAAATTTTATTCAATATCATGTGAATAAATATTTATTTAATTTTTGAGATCAATAAAACTTTAATAAAATTATTTATCTGTCTTGAGAATAATATTTATTAAATTAATTAAATTATAATATAATTTTATCAAGATCAATGGAAACATTATGTGTGTGAAACTCTAGGATTATTTATCGTTGACATTAGGTAGGCTTTCCTAAAGTCTAAAATTACTACCTATTAGTGGATGAAGGAACCTAAGAGAAAAAAATTAATGTTGCAATGATGAAAAACACATAAAAATTCTCACTGTGTAATATAATCCCCTTTTCACAATATCTCATCTTGTAGGTTTCACATCCATGTAACCAACCTATATGCTTGATAACTGTTTCCTTGACCATCTAGAATAAACATTTCATTACACCATGGCTATGGAATTTGGGGTGATAGTTCTATTCAATTAAATGACTTGAGATGTCTGCATCCATAAATAGAGAAGGGAAAAATCCTTCCTCAACTTATCCATTAATTACATGTCCACCGTGATGCACCCAATGTATCCTACCTCACTGTGAACACATATCATCATGGTTTTAATCAATAAATCTAATTACGTGAGTCATTACATACATTAATGATAATATTAAAGTATATGGAGAATTACACATGTTCATATATAGGAATACCCAATGACACCAAAACATGAGGAATTTCGGCTAGAGGATCTATTCTTATAATCTACCGTATTGAAGAATACCAAGTGTGAGGTTTTGAGAATAAGCCTCATCCTCTTACAAGTAATCTCACCTAACAGTCTAAATAATATGTGTCCCATAATAATATGTTATCCAACTACAAAACTATAGTAAGAATATTGTCACAACATTTTAAGTTTATCATTATAGTAGGGAACAAATATGAACTTATCAATCTGAAAAATACTCCAAGGCATTATTACATTAAATCCATTTAAAACGATGAACAATCTGTAATAAGATGTTTAATTAATTTTCAATACATTGAATGTGCTTGTAATTAATGTAAAAATAGCTAGTCCTAAGACACCTAATCCAACAAACTATAACCTGGACTAGAGATAAATTCCTAGGACTTTCAGTTAGATAAGCCTCATATGGTAATCATTTTTCTACTAAGTCAAGGCTTTAGTCAAGGGGTCCACAATGTTGTCCTCCATGGAAATACATCTCTTTGAAACCTCAAAAATTTGAGGAAAATTCATCGATAGATGATACTTATGATGTATGTGCTTCGTCCACTGATTTAACCTTATCTACTTTTCAAGAGCCACAACTACAGTATTATCATAGTAGAGTGTGATATGATATTTAATTCTAGGTACCACATAAATCTCTTGGATGAAGTTTTTCATCCATACTATATCTTTATCTACCTCATAAGCTCCAATATAATCAAACTGTAGTGTAGATTTTATGAACATAACCTACTTTGAGGTCTCCTAGCTCACATCACCTCCATTCAAAGTGAAGATTTATCCCATTTGTGACTTCATGTCATCTTGATCAGTTTGGAAACCAGCATATGTATATCATCTAATGACTAGTTCCACATCTCCTCCCTAAACCAGAGACACATCCTTAGTAAACCTCAGATAATTATGGATACTCTTAACTTCCTTCCAATGTAGGTCACTTGGATTAATTTGATATCTTTCAACCACACTTAATGCATAGGCATCATCTAGCCTAGTATATAACATAACATACATGAATAACTCAATTGAAAATGCAGAGGGAATCCTTACCATTTAATTTAATTCCTCATGTTTCTAAGGGCACATTTTTCTAGAAAGTTGAATTCTATGTGACTCTAGAAACAATCCTCTCTTGGATTGTTCCATACCAAATCTCATCAATATCTTGTTAATGTATGTACTTTGAATTAGTCTAAGAAACCTCTTGGATATATCCCTAAAAATCTTGATGACAAGAAGATATGATTCCTCACACACATCCTTAATATAGAAACATTTATTTAACCACACATTAAGAGACTGTAAGATTGTTATTTTATTTCCAATGAGTAATATGTCCTCAAAATATACTATTAAGAGAACAACAACACTATAACTAAAACATTTTTAGAAAAAAGGATCAAATTCATTATTTATGAAATTAAATTCCATTATGGATTCATCAAAATAAATGTTCCATTACTGAGATTATTTATTTAATACATAAAAACATTTTTTTTCCTATTTTCATATCTTATTGGATTCCTTTGGAGTCACAAACCCTTCAGTTTGTGTCATATAGAAATATTCTTGAAGGTTTCTATTAAGGAAGAATATTTTGAAGTCCATTTTCCAAATATCATAGTCACGATAATCCGTAATGTTAGGTAGAATTATAATGGATTTCATCATTATAACCGGTGAAATGGTTTCATCGTAGTCAATGAATTGATGATATTTAAACCTAAACGAAAGCAGTCACACCTAATAGAACTGACTTTTCTTTCCTTGTTTAGTTTCTTCTTGAATACCTATTTGTAACCAAAATGATTTCCATCCACTAGAGAATCTTCCAAAATATAGAATTGGTTTTGGTACATTGAATCCACTTCAGAATTCATGGATTTTTGCCACTTGGAAACATCTGTGCCACTTATTGCTTCCTTATAGGTTATAGGATCATTATTATTAGCTAATAATGAGTCAATATCCTCAATTACTAGAAAACAATAACATTATAGTTCTCTAACCTCTATTGTATTACTACACAGTACATGTGTCTTTAGAATAGTTTATTCTTCCCTTAGGCTTTTTGGAATCTATTCTTATCAAATATTGTATACCTTGAGCCTCAACTTCATCAAAATCTATCTCACTCCCATTATTACTTTTAGAGATGTTGTCTCTCTCAATGAATATGGAGTGTCTTTCCACTGTAACCATTTTTAGGGTTCTTATAGGTAATATCTCCTTATTTACATGGGATATCCTACATAGGTACACTTTTTTCCTCGGGGTGTAAGTTCATACCTAAAGATGACTTAAAAAAATGATTTACAACCCCAAATATTTTAGTATGACAACAAACATTTCCAGCCATTCCATAATTGGTATGAGATACTGTCTTTCTCTTTCATTGGCACCTGGTTTTGTAATTGTACTACTATTTGTAACCCGTATCACCAAAAGTAAAATGGAATACTCAAATAACTCATCATTGATCTCACCATATCCAAAAATGTGTGGTTATTCCTTTTTCTTAAACCATTCCATTGAGGCATATAAGGAAGAGTGATTTGAGATAATATCCAAAACTCCCATACAAAATCAACGAATTCATTATTAAGATATCCTTCACCATGGCCTGAGAAGAGTTCTTAAATATTATTACCAATCTGTTTATCAAATTAGTTGTTGTATTAACTAAATTTATGAAAAGAATTTAACTCATAACTCGATATGTAGACATATCCATATCTCCTAAAATTATCAATAAAAGTTATAAAGTATTAATACCCACCCCTTACTTCAATAGGAAATGGTATAAAAATTGGTATGAAATAATTCAATATGATCTTTAGCCTTTCACCTTTCCCACTAAATAAGGATCTAGTCATTTTACATTGTAAACATGTGTGACATACACCAAGTGGTTTTAGTACAAAAGAATCAAAATTTAATTCTTGATGTAGTTTAGTCAAGTGATTTTCATTTACATAACCTAGCCTGTGATTCCAAAATTGGGTGTGGTATGAGTCATTTGAATTTGTTTCATTACTAATTTACATTACATGTTTTGTGTAGTCGAACACATAAAGACTTTTATTTAATTGTGAAATAATTTAACAAAGTATATATTTATAAAAAAGAAACATTTATTTCCAAATTTGAAAGTAAAACCTTATTTATCAAGTGTGGATACTGATATAATGTTTTTGGTAACTCAAGGAACATAATAATAAACCTTTAAAACCAAGATCATCCTGGTTGGAAACGTGAGGTGGTAGTCACCAATAGCAACAAAAACAAGTTTAACTCCATTGGATGCTGGTAGATCAATCTCCCCTCAGTCAATATTTTTGAATCTACTTGGTTCCTATATTTGAATACACATATGAGAACCAAAATCTATATCTAATACCCAATTTTTAAAAAGAAGATAAATTTCACTCAATAAAAAAAACAACACAATCTTCCCCTTACTTATTTGTCTTGATGTAGTTTTTCTTTTAGTTTCCCTTATTTCTGCATTAGAAAAAGACAACATCCTATTCCCTTGATTTCCCCTTAATATTCTTATTCTTAGAAGGGTGTGAAGAAGATTTGGGCTTAAATATCATAAAATTCTATTTTAATTTGTTAACCATAAGGATAGAAGGATTTTCACACTTTTTATCCTTATCTACTTGGATAAGGAGAGTTAGAAGATATAGTAAATACTTCTCAATGTTGTTCATATTAGAATTAAAAAAAAAGCTAGAAAAGCTATGAGGGAGTGATTCCATAATGATATTGGTGCCCAGTTATTTGGGGAGTTTAAACCCTAGAAATTCTAGTTGTTCAATGTATCCAATGATATTGACTATGTGAGGCCCATATGATACACCCTCTCTAAGATTTATCTAAACGAGTGCCTTGGATATCTCAAAACATTCCTATCTAGATATATCCTAGTAAAGTCCATGGAGGTTCTCAAGAATTCTACATGTATACATGTTTTCATGATTCATCATGAGTTTACTAGGCATATATGAAAACATAAAACATTGAACATCAACCACATACCTCAAATATTTTTTATAGAATATAAACTCTTCATAACTCTCATCTTTAATAGGCGGATCCATTATTGAATATTATAATACAAAAGACTTTTGTTCATTGTGTAACACAACCTAAAGGTATCTAAACCACTCATGTAAGTTACTACTAGTGAGGGGGTTATCTTTATCCAATGTTTATTATAGGGATAAATGTGGATGATGAGCTTTCAATTTTATTCTAAAAATAAAATAATATACTATTAGTAACTTTATTGATTTTAAATTATGTAATAAATAATAAATTAGCTTAATTTCATTAATTTTTATTAAACATACCACTATTTTATCAAGTCCTAACATCCCTTACCATTGAACATAAAATTTCTAGTTACTATGTAATTATAGTGTGAAGGATCAATATGCCCCTTCGCCTGACCCCAATGAGGGGTTTTCAAGATACATGAATGTATTTAGGTAGGCAAGCCATTTCCAACTGTGGATTTTTATCTCCTTAATTCATTGAGTGGATTACCCTATCCTAAATTTCTAACTTGGATTTCTTCAACACTTTAGTCCAAGATACATCATATCTAGAAAGGGTTACTTCTCTTTAGGTAATATGGTTAAGTCAACCCATAACGTTCATAATTAATCCACATTAAAAGTAAGTGTCCCAATAAGGATTGGTCAAACACTTAGTTTCAAGGATTTAATTTCTAACAAAGTAATAGAATTCCAAGTTTGAATTAATATTTAATTGATGGATTATAATTAATTTTTCATAAATTTTTATCCTATTTTATTCTTTACATGTCTTGTTAATATTAAGTGGGTTTTACTTAATTAACTAGCCATTATGGATAAAAATATTATGCATAATTAATTTATTTAATATATTATTTTCACATTTATTCATTTATTTATGTGATCAAAAACTTGTATCCATAAGTTAAATAATTTCATAGATATAAATAAGTAAATAACTAAATGACCCATTCATGATCTTTATCTAATGGTTGATTTAATGAGTAGAAATTAAATCAATCTTTGACCTAGTGGAAATAACTACAATGTCTGATCATGACATGAGTTATAGGATTCCACCTATCCACCTATGTATCACCTATGTTGGAATCATAATGGTTCCATCTTGAACCACCTCCACATGGCTTGGGATACTTAATTAATTACAAGTATCTACGACTCACACATAGTTTAGGGAAACTAAAGGATTGGTTAAAAGGGGATTACATAAATATCCTTTGACATTAAGGTCCAATATAATAATGGAGGGAGGGATGACACACATGCCATAATATTTAATTTAATAATAAATAATTGAAAACCCATGTAATAAAATAAATTAAAACATCTAACACATACATAGGTCTTGGTCATGTTAATGAACACTCGTACATTCAATGAATACACAAAAGTAACTAGTTAGAATTCATTTCTTTACTCATTATTTATTATTAAGATGAATGAGATTTAATTAATTAATTAATTACTAAATTAATTAATTCTCTTTTCATCTCAATGATAATCCAAACTTAATTTTAGATACCCATGTTTCAGGGAATTCATGGAAAATAAATAGAAGATGTAACAATGAAGTATTAATAATAAAAAATTAATTGGGTATTTAATATTCATTAAAATAATTATTAAATTTTCAAACAAACATTAGTGCACTAATAAATAAAATTAGGGTTTACAACAACAATATAAATTTAATATATTTTTTAATTCAGTAATTTAATATGAGAGTATATAGCATGTACAAACCATGCACACACAATGTATTTTGGATTCCATGTATCCAAGGTACATGCTTGTTTCTGTAATGTGTACCTTGGATAGACTACATGACATGTACAAACCAGCTACACACCATGTGTTCCACTTTTTGTGTGTTTGGAAAAAACCCCAGGGTTTTCAGCATGTGTTTTGTTCATGATAATTGATGAACTACACACTCTATACACCACATAAATGTTGTGTATATCATAAATGCTCCAGGTTGTTATCCTCACACAATTTTGACCACGTTTAATTACTACATGGATTTCGATATTTCTTCCACCAACCTATGTAGAATATATTATGTGTACACCAATACATATTATGTAATATAATAACTATGTTCCATTTTTTCCATTCAACACATGGAGTACACTATGTGTAATTAATATGTGGTCTACCGTTTATCCCTTAGCGTATCCAGATGTAGTTCACTTGGGGGCACGACAAGTACTTCTGTGTACAGTCTGGGTATCCCTATCCTACAAACCAAAAAAATTAAAGTTTCTTAATGTAATCTCTAGTAACTCTTCATCTATTCTTAAACCATTCAAAAAATGAAACACTGAATGAATCAAAATTAATATTTCAAAACATGTAAATTTAAGTCACATTAAATAATGAAAAACATGAAATGAAAATCGATGAAAAATTTCAAAAATAACAACAATCAAATAAATAATAATAAATTTAAACATGACCCCTCTGATTCCACTTTTTAGTTCTGGGTGTAGTGGAAGCATGTAGTGGTGGGTAATATATTAAACTTTCTTTTAATCATCATTTCCCAAAACCATGAGTGAGGATTCAACACATCAATTTTATAATTTATTTATTTAATATCTAAATAAATGAATACCTAGGATTAGGATCATTATTCATTTATTAATGTTGATCATCTAAAAAAACCTTTCAGATTTCCCATATTTTTCTGTGAGGATCCAAGGATATAATCCCTATAGTGGTGATCCAGATGTGCTTCTATGATCTCTGAGTAATTCCACTTGATATATGGGAGCTAGTATGCTGAATCAAATGTCTTGATTTGTTCATTATTGATAACTTATTCTTTGGTCTTGATGAAATATCTATCATGTTTCTCATTCTTGAGAGTGAGAGAGAAAGAGGAGTTGAGAGAATTTCTTGTGTGAAACAATTCTCTATTTTGATTACACCGGTCGATACTCTACATAATAGAAAAAATAGTATATTTATTGAGATAAGGATTAGGTTAAAATAACTATTTAATTCATACTAAACATTAAATAATATAAAAACCTTTAGAATCCCCCATTCCTTATAATAAAATAATAATAATAATATTTTGTTCCATACATGAACTTTCACAATAACAAGTATTATTTAACTGACTTGTTAATTAATATTTCTCATCTTACTCGATGTTGGTCCATTTTAACTCTTCTATAATTTATTGAATACCCGAATAATATATTTTATTCTCTTAAATAAATATTTTATTCATAAACTAGCAAATAAATATGTATTAAATATTATATAAAATAAAGTGTATATTTTATTCAAAATCTAGTGAAACATGAATGAAATTATTCCTCAGTCTTTATAATAATATTTATTTAATAAATTAAATTCAAATAGACTTTAATCGAGATTAATGGAAACACTTTGTGTGTGACCCTCTAGAATTCTTTCTCATTGGCATTACGAGAAATTGCCTAAAATCCAAGACTATTGGCTGGCAACGGCTTAATGATCCCAAGAGAAATAACGTAATGTTGTAATGAAGACAACGAAATATGAATTCTCATTGTGTAATATAATTCATTTTTCAAAATATCTCATCAAGAAGGTTTCACATCCATGTCACCAACCTATATTCTTGATATGTCTTTCTTTGACTATCTGGAATAAACACATCATTACCCCATGACCACAGAATTTAGAGTGAAAATTATATTCTAATTAAATGGATAATATATCATCTTCTGTAAATATGGAAGGAAAAAAATCATTTCTTGACTTATATATTAATGATATGTTGAACATGATGCACCCAATATACCTTACCTCACTGTGAACATATTTCATCACATTTTTCATCATAAAATATAAGTGCATGATTCATGGAATTTATTAATGAAAATATTAAATTCTAAGTACCATTACACATGCTTATAGATAGGAATATCCAATGACACCAAAACATGTTGAATTCCTACAAGAGGGTTTGTTCTTCTAATCTCCCATATTTGAGACTACCATGTGTGAACTTCATGAGAAGAAGCCAAATCTTCTTATGAGTACTCACACTTGATGGTCTAAATACTATATGTCCCATCATAGTACGTTGCCCAATGACATATCTATATTAACAATATATTCAAAACATTTCAAGGTACTCACAAAAGAGGGGAAATTTTATGACCTTATTAATTTGAAAAATAATCCAGGACATTATTACATTAAATCCATAAAAAATAATAGATAATATGTAATAAGATATTTAATTAATATTCAATACATTGAATATAAATATAATCAAAGTAAAGACAGTTGGTCTTAGGATACCAACTCCAACAAATTTAGCATGGGGGTTTTAAAATAAATTCATCGTATCATCCATATATGTTACCCAAGTCTAATAATTTTCTTTATTTTCACATATGTTTCATTATATTTTGAGCATCATATCTTGGATTAACCAATTACATAATTTCAAATTTTTTTCCAGAAATTAATAATATAATTTTGATTCATAGGGTTGTGTTAAAATCATTTTATGTTTCTTCATTGCAATATCACAATAATATAATACATTACATTTCTATACAAATCTATTTTATAACCATTTACTTATAAAAAATATATATTAGTAATATCAACACATTCTTACTTATTTTAAAATTTCTATATACTATATAATAAATCCAATGATTGTTCTAATAAATATACACCACATCTTCTAGTCATAAAATTCAATAATTTTTTTTAATTGGTGGATTTTAATATTTTTTGAATAAATATAATTCCATGCAAGAAATTTAATTCACTTTGTGTGATTTGATTAATGGTTTAGTACAATTTAATTCATCAGTGTAGAGTGTTTTTTAGTAATATAGAATAAAATGAGTCTCATGAACCCCCCCAAATAGTACTCCTCCCGGGCCATAAATGAAGGGAGGGAGTGACCCCCTAAATATTTCCTATAACAGGACATGATTTGGAGACCAACACTGAGGGTATAATATAGAAAATGGGATTCATTACCCTCAATAGAAAAATTTAAGTCCAAGAGATAAAAGAGATCCACCAATTAACACTAATGAATTTACAATCCACAAATAAATTTCCACAACCTGAATGATATTTAAATGTAAAATAAATTACATCAAGAATATATGTGCAAGTTTAACTATAAAATCTAAGTAATATACTATATCTATATATACTAACTTGAAAATAACTCTAATATTCTTTGGATTATCTTGAAATCAATCAATAAACTGCGATGGGGGGAGAAATTGGGAGTACTTAGTAAGATCTTCCTTATAAGAAAAATTATTATCCATGTGCAATAAATATAAAAGATTAATTATTAATGAAACCAATAATCAAAATAATAAAGGCATAAATACAATATGACAGATAAAAATTATAGTAATAAAATTTTGAATCCAATAATCCCCTCCCACTTCCATAACATACTCATACAAACCCCTTACATCATTAGAATTTAACCAATTTTATTTTCAATAACAAAAAATAAAAAATTTTAGAACCATCACAACAACCTAACATACCCTATAACCATGTAGTTCTCACCATTTTTACCTATTAATAGGGTGATTACACCTCAAAGTAGTAGTGATCCGGTAGGATGAAACCTCTCCAAATCTGACAAGGAAGTGCAAGAAATGAAACCAAATTAATATACGATCATCAATCATCACCCTATACTGCATCTATCCACCAAATCACATATTATCATTCCAACATAACACATTTCCACATACCAACAGATCAAATATCCATATACCTCCATTACCCACAACTGTATCCTCACAATTCCACTATCCCAACCATAAGTTGGTTGGGAAATGTAAAAATGAAGGACATCAACCTCATGCCCTCCTACTTCCATGCAATCCACACCTATAACCACATAAACACATAATCCTCATAATATTAGTGTGTAATGAACATACAATACATTAACCTCCCACCATCCTACTAAAATTAATGACCCCACCATTTACCACACAACTATTTCACCGTATCACATCCCATAAAGTGAACTTTTGACTTCTGGCCATCACAACCCATGTATATAAACTTTTGTCCATAATGGACATAATGTAAACCAACTAAAATCCATTATAGACTTTGAAGTTTAATTACATCATTATCCCCTTTCCCATATCACTTTCATAATTCCATCCATAAACAATAAGTATATATTAAGAAACATAATTTACAACAAGGCAACAACATCAAAAATACAACCAATGCATCAGGAATGGAAACCACTCAAAAAATAGTTTCACATTCCCTCATTATTTTCAATTACTACCCTTATGGGATTTATTATCCATCTATTAATAATAAAATAATTCAATAATAATTAATATTTTTTGATTCATTTTAATTATATCCTTAAACTTTATATACCATACACACACAATATTCATATTCATCCCATATTTATGCTTATAAATATAAGAAACTTGTTCAGCTATCCATTCCCCTTTAAAAGAAATTTATTATTTATTAAACATATTTGTACCACTATAATCAATTTCACATTTAAATTATAAAAGGTATAACACATCCCACTAACCATTTACATATCAATCAATCTAACAATGTATTTGTCATTCCACACATATTCATTACTCATCAGTCAATTATTATTTCATACAATTAGTTTCATGATCCATTAATAATTTATGTATACCAATAAAATCAACCAGGTCCCAATTTTTCTATTTCTATTTCGATAAAACATCCCATAATAATATTCATTACAATGTTCCCATTAAACAAGAAACCAGTTTATCAATATGCATAATAAAGATCAATTGAATAATGTAATCATGAAAAATTGCCCTCTCATAATTTCTTTGATAGACTTAATATATTAATTTATCAATGTTCAATTCTATATTTTGACTTCCCATTACACTTTTCCCATTTTCAACATTATTACATAAACCAATTTATTAATAATTTAAAGGGAGTAATATTGAACATCAAAGTATTAACACCCCCTTTCCATCCTCTATAATTAAATATTAAAAATTTCAAGAAACAGAACAAAAAATATCTATAGGTTTCAAAATTTCATATTTTTGTAGTATCCAAGATATAAAATATTATCATATAAAAATAAAACCCATAACATTATAAGAAGTAAATTTTTAACCTCTGTTTTTTCAGGAAGTTAATTCATTGTTATTATCTTCAAGTAGTTTTCTAATTATATAGGTGAAAAAATATTTATAAAAACATCATTATAAAAAAATAAGTTAATAATATTCAATAAGTATAAAATATAAGAAAATAAATGTACAAATCAAAAATCACATGCATTTATTTTCCAAATCCCAAGTTCCACCTAACTAATTTATCATTCCCTTATTAATTCCATTCTCTTTTAATGTGTACTTCATATAATATTTACATATCCCATAAAAAATAAAACCAATTAAGAAACATCAATAAATATAGAGGAATAACATAATTTTATGCCTAGAAGAAACCACAAAAAATATAATCATATATATTATTCCATAAGGTAGAAGATAACTATAGAAATATCCTTCCTTAAAAAACCTCTATACTCTATAATAAGAGAACCAAACCCAATAACTTACAAAACCAAAAAAATATTACTAAAACATTATATCCATAATCAATACATCAATCGGGATCCATAGAAACTACACACCAACATTGTTTACATCATCCAAAGGGAAAGAATAAGAAAGAGCAATAGAAGTGAATGAGAAGGATACCTCAAATAAAGGGAGAATCCAATCAACCTGAATCAAGAGGGTTAGTATCCATAAAATAGATGGATAAAATACCATAAAGAAGGCCATAGAATTATCCTAATATTATTATAATGATATAAATTCAATCCCAAATGAATTAACGATCCCTTTTTTTATAAGGAACTAAACCAACCTCAACCATGAAATAGTGGCATTCAAAATGGCTGTAATGGCTTCAATAAAATGAGATTCAATTTCACCTCATTCAAAATGGTGGAATACTTTTTCTTCTTGGTGGTCATTATACCTATTTAATATATGATGTACATACACCATATTCACATCTATGATATAAAGAAATTATATATGTAGCTTCACCTCACCACACTATGTACCACCACATGGTGCTTCCTGACTAATTGTTTCCTAGACCTCCTATATTGATTGACCCCATCTTGACCTCTTCACCCTACTATAGCAACTTGAACAACTTATCTTCACTTAACACCCACCATTTCCTATAGGAAACACACCGAATAAGCTTCAACCACTATACGCTCTGAAATGACTACTAGTATGTTGTGGTGAAATCCATTCAACTATTCTAGATTCCAAACTAATCACCATGACACAAAGAACCCCTACTATTTTGGATAAGGGGAAGTCTCTAATCACTATTCTAAGAAAAGTCACAAAATCCTAGCAATGGTGTTCCATGTTCTAAAGGAAACCATATCCATCATCCATAAAACACTATGAATTTGTCTTATGGAATGGTTATCCTAACTATTTGCTATAGGAGGGACAACCAAAGTAAAAATCCAACCACTATAGGCATTTTAAAACATATGGTGATCCAATACTCCAAAAATGGATAGGGCCTATAACCATCCTTCAAAACACCAAAGCATAACACCATATTGATTTAAAATGGCCACCACCATGCCTACCAAAATGGTGTGGATGAATTTTAGATGTAAAAACTCAACTCTCACCTTTGAAATGACCCTAACCTATCTTTTAACACCTCCAGCACCAAAAAAAATATAAGTAGAATACTATGAAGGATAATACTGTTACATTACATACCTCTCAAATGATTCTATTTCTTGATAATCAATACATAACCCAGTGAAAGAAATCAGTTCCCAAATAAATAAATAAATAAATAGAACCATCATGCTAAACATAAATCAACGAATCAAATTATGAGGAGTCTAACATGAATGAGGTTAAGAAACACAAAACATAACAAAAATGAGAATATACCTATAAAATGAAGCATATTAACTACCACCATCACCACAAGGGATAGACTACAACTCCTCCCACAAGAAAAATACCAATAAATACCTTAAAAATATGAGATTCAAGTCAAACAAGGACACTAATACTTCTATAACCTTACATGAAAAAAATGGATCAAAACCTACTCTAAATTATTTAACTTTTTCACCTCAACCATGATTCAAAATGGTTATACACTAAAAAAACCCTTCTAAAAATTTGAAAATCCCTTGATGGAAAAAAATTACAATGGTTTGAAAAAAAACATAAGTCGATAAATTATAAAACCTCAATTGAAACAAAATTTATAATGAATGACTTAGAAATATACTGTAAGTATTCTAGTGAAATGATTAAGATTAATTAGAACATTCCCTCTATTTAATAATCCAATAAATATTGAGCAACATGTTGAATCTTGGGACAATCATACTAATGGTGACTCAAAACATTACATTAGAAACATAAAATATCACCAAACACAAGAATTCTTAAGCTACTCAAACCAAGGGAAATAAACCATATGATATCCTTATAATATTTCATCACTATACTTTTTAGTGAACTCTAAGTCCCACAACTCAGAGTATTCATCTCAAACTTCCCAACCTCTTAGGAGGATCCTCCACCATAACCCAAAATCATATATAATTCTCTATAAATTATCTCCATTTGATCTTTAAAAACTTCTAAATACATAGATTGAAGAGTCACAAAAGATCATTGAATCTCCCTCATCAATAAAGACTTAAAAATCTATTCTCAATCTCTCTCATTGAGAATAAAATATGGAAACAAGTTGATAAAATATATGAAGCAATTCCTAAATTTAAACACACTCATAAACTCATCCAAATCTATTAAATATATTTCATAAGATCATGAATATGCAATTGGGATATAAAATACTTCCTGAATAATTCAATAAATTCCTCCCAAGACATATCTTCTTAGTTTTCATGTTTCATAACCTACCATCTTCGAGCAAATTTCTAAAATAAAAAAGAGACTAACACAAATAGAAATATATAAAAATTAATCACCAACCCAAAGGAAAGATCAAACTCTTCTATAAAATTATTATCATTAGGGATAGAGGCTCCATTGAATAACTTTATTACTTCCTACCATTGAAAAGTTATTAGGGATTTATCCCACGATTCATTCTTTTTCCATTTCCCATTTTCACATCGCATTGGAATTATAATGGAATGGATTAAAATCAAACAACAACAATTTTTTCATAATCCACCTGAAGCACATCAATCATCACAGACAATAGTAATGATTTTAAAAAATCACATCAAATCACACAACACCCTTTATCACTATCTCACAAAAACAAATTCTACATATGCACATTAGCACTCCCCATAAAAAAAAACATCATACCACCTCTATCATATCACCCACAACTTATAAGAAATCCCATGAAAACCAATTTCATACTCATTTCCCAATACATCACAATATATTATTTAGCATAAAAAAATACCATTTAAGCCCAAAAAATAGACAATTTTACCCAACTAATTTTAGAAAACACAATAATAAATCACCCCTTCATCATTTTTATTTCATAAGAGTTAGGTATGGAAACAAGGAAATCATTACCAAATTATAGATTTTTCAAACAATCCTTTTTGTTACCATATTTAACTATTTATCTTTTTATATGATGTGATCCATTAATATAGTCATTATTATAACATAAAAATAATACCAAGGAATCCCATTGAAAAAAAATCACTTTACACTGACTTTGAAAAACATGCTTATCATTCTAGGGAGAAAAGTGTTTTAGTGAATTAATTTAGGTTAACCAATCTTTATCATGAAAATTTATAATCTTGGAAAAGATAGTTTCCAAAAAACATAATAAAATTCCATTACATCTAATCATCAAGAAACATTTCACAAAAAAAAATTCAAGTTATATTTCTAGAAAGTCATTATGATTTAGATGATAATTGAAAACTTGAACATGTTGATTTCCTAAGAACTATGTTTTAAATGATTAATAAATAATTATTTAAACACTTTACCGCACAAGTAAAATTATTTATATTGAAAAATTGAACTTTATAGGTTTTACTTTCTTGAAACATACTTTCATTCTCAAATTAACGATCTATTTAATCATTTTAATAACAATGAATAATTTTTTAAAGGTACATAAGTGATGACATGTTTTTATTAAATATTTTTTATAAAATGATTAGAAAAACATGATTGAGTAAGTATGTACTGAGATTTTTATAAAAAATCACATAAAAAACTTCAGTCTTATACATGATTGCTGTAATTAAATAATCAATATTTTTACACTTACACATGATCATTTATATTTCAATAACTAATCATGGAAATGAAAAATGATTTTATGTAACTTTATCCATGCCTGAAAAATAAAAGACATGTTTTATTCATGTACAAGTTCTATTTAAATATCCCAACCCCAGTATCTCAGAGATAGTGGTTACTTTATTATATTGGTACTAAATACAAGCAATCACATCCCAAAGGTCCAAATAGTTTATTATTCTTGGTAAGATATATACATACTTGAAATTAAGATTAATTCTAAAAAAATGCATAGAGAATTTTATTTGAGATTTCTATTATTCCCCTTAGTATATCCTAGTATATTAGTAAAAAACACTTCCTGGTATCTTGGGGAAAATAAAACATAAGAAAGGGGTGATCTCAGATTCTCAATATGGGTAAGTTTATAGTAAAATCTATGAATAAATAAGGAATAATCAATATTGAAATATAAATAACTAAATCAAATTCCATTTAATCAATAACATGATCATAATTTTGAAATAATAAATGATGATCAAATAATTACATATAAATAATCACATGATCTTGAAACATAACCATGGATATTCTAACTAATAGAATAAGCACATGGAATATAAATAACTAAATTCATAATGATGGAATTCATAATTATAGGCACCTTAAACATATCATTAAACACTCATTATAAAACGTATTACCTTTAAGGCCGTGTGTAAAGACATATTACATAAAAGGAAAATGCCTCATCTAAATAACCAAACTAATATGTATCATGACATATATTGATTTATCGACAGGATATGCAATTCTAGGCCCCACTTATCACATAATAAGTTCAATGCATTCCTAATATGAAAGTGGTGAAACATCATCACTATAAACAATCATATTAAAAAACTAATATAAAATATTTTAATACATATTTCAATAAATAAACATAATCATAAACCATCTAGATTAATATGATTATTGGTAAAAAATTGTATATCTTTAGTTAAACTAATCATAAACCAATGAAATAAAGAATAAGGATTATACAAAAACAAAATATCTATAATTTATTATAGTTATAATAATGGTTTGAAGTTGTTGATGAATAGAAATACCATAATATTGTCATTAATACATTTTTTAGGAAAATAACCTTTTCACTTTAAAAATATATTTTTAAAACTAAAATATCACAATTTTTTTGAAAATAATTTTATTTGAAAATAAACTTTGAAAATGCGTAAAATAATATTTAAATCATTAAGTGGTAATGACAAAAAAATTCTTTTTATGTTGTATATGTTAAAAAAAAATTCCTTTCACATTTTCAGTAAAATCCAAATTAGCATTATTTTGAAAACGACATAAATATTACTTTGAACACATTTTTTAAAAAACAAAACATGTTTAAAAATGTCCTTAATAAATCATTTTTATAATATTAAAAACATTTCTGAATAAATTTTTATAAGACATGGTTTTGGAAGAAAAAATATTTTCAACCGAAGATAGAAATGAAGTTGGATTTTCTTAGAAACATTTTATCAATAATTTTAAGTACATGAGATTGAAAAAATAGTAATATTACTTAAAAATTTCAAGAAATACCAAATTATATTTAAATTGATTAATTTAAAGATATAAATACCAAATAATTACCCCAAGGGAGACTTATACAAATAAAATCTTAAATAATGATGAGATTGTTAAATAAACCCTTACCACTTTGGTAACTTCTGAATCATAAGCCCTATGGAAGAAATAACTTCAACTGAAACATTAAATTCCATTAAGAGATATATATTTATTATATAACATATAAAATGGGTAATTATATACACCAAAAAAGGGATAAGTGGTGAATATGGTGTATGTCTCATGATAATAAAAGTGAGACAAGAAACCATTACCACTTGCCATAATTCTTTCACACATGTTCTAAACACATGAATAATAAATATAGGTTTATGAAAAATCCATTAAACAAACATAATAATATATATAATACCATATATTATTTACTTATATTCTTTTATAACTCATTTATTATCAATTTTTTGTTAAATTAATTTTTTCATGTGATAATTGCTTCATTTTTCATGTATGTTTTATTTTAGAAATTTTGGTACTTTTAATTTGATCACAGTTACATAATATACAGAATGTTAAAAATTTTATAAATATCATATATATTCATTATATGTTTACTTATATTAATCTATAAAATTTAGAGATAAAATATGTATGTCACCATTCATGGATATGGTAGGCCGTACGTACACACGACCATTGTTTCCATTTTTCTCGATAGATGGAAAGAAAAAAGAATAAATATTAATTACAATTTAAAGAATAATTATTAATATATATATATATCATTTTAATGGATAAAATCTATCCTTATTACCATCCATGTAAAATAAAATTATTTGAAAAAAATGTAAAAAAATGAAAAATATTTCACATCACTACGTGGAGGCGGTAGTGGACACATATGCACGAGCGATGTTGTTGTATTCCAATAAATTGGATGAAAAGAATTTATATGTGATATTATATTTATATAAGTATTTTAATATCATAAATATCACATATATTCATTAAAATTTACCCTTTATTCCATGTAAATCATAAGTAAAAAATGAATCACATCACTCCATGAGGCCGTAGTCCTCTGTACAAACAAGCGACATTATCGTATCCATCATGGAATGGAAATTAATATGGTATATGTGATATTATAATTAAATATGTATAAAAATACCATAAATACCATGTACATATGTTAAATCCATCATTACATCCAGGCTTGAAAGGTGGTGATAGAAAAAAAACTAGATCGGTTCACGAGAAGGTAGTCTACCTTACACATAATTGATTTTTTTTCCTTTTGATAGAAGTAGTGATGGATATAGTTTATTCTGTTAAAATAATAAAATATCATTATATATTAACTAATGGTATTACTATTTTGGAATATTTGGAAAATATTAAATGGATTTATAATAATAATTAAAATGAAAAATCATAGTTAAGAAGGTTACATCTTTAGAAAACGACTTTAGGTTAAACCTAAATCATCCATAGATTTTATTTTTGATACAAAAAATTCCTCTAGGATATGAGGATGAATGTTAGAATGATATTTGGGTAGGTATTTTCCAAACCAAATGGCTTTGGGAGTGTGAATAGGGGAATATAGGGGGTGGCCTTTTTATAAGTATGGGAGAGGACACACTTGGTATTTATGAAAAGAATCAATACACCCATGTTTTTATCAAGAAAAATCCCAAAAAATGGGTCATTATAGAACCATATGGATTATAGGGTTCATATATTTCTATAAAATGGGTGTTGGTAATTTTTTTGGCCATTCTAACTCATATATTTTAAATTTAACCACTGGTAAAACCATTTTTACCATAATCATAGTAATTAATATTTAATATTTTTACTATTCATAATGGTATAAAATTAATTTAAAATTATTATATATTATAAATTATTTTTATTAAAAATAAGTAATATATTTTTTGAAATTAAATTCATATAATTTCCATAATTCAGTTTAAAATTAATCCGTAGACGCGACAAACGAGCGAGTTTTCAAAGAGAAAATTCTCGTATATATAGAATATTTTAATACAAATATTCAAAATTAAATTAACAAAAATGAAATAAATTAGATATATTGTAATATAATTTAACTTATTTTACTTTAAATAATATTTAAAATATAATTTAACTTTTTAAATTATTTAAACGAAAAGCCAGTTCTCAATAAAAATATGTAATTTTCACTATTCATCAAAAAATTAATATTTTCACAAAATTATAAAAAATTAACCAAAATAAAATTTTGGTATGATGATTTCAAAAATAATTTTTATTTTATCAAATATATTTTCTAAAAGTTGTAAAAAATAATTTTAAATTATGTGCACAAAGCACGATTAATCATCCTTTCAGAAAAAATACAATTTTCACAATTTTTTTTTCTATTTTTAATAGTTCTAATTTTATTTATAATAAATATATAACCATTGAATATATTTTATACATGTGTAAAAAATACAATTTTCATAATTTATTTATTACTATTCACACCCTCCATATTAACGACTAGGTTATAATGATAATGTTTAAATAATAATATTTTAACAGAGTATCTCATTTCGTTCAAACATGGTGTTTCCTGTTGATTATCCACTGAATGAGGCTAATATTTATTGTTAATATATATAATATTAATGTCTTTTATTATTCATAAACACCATTTTAGTATATTCTACACTTTGAACATCATTTTACATTATGATTGTAATTCCCCCTTAAAATGCACTATTACATGGTACAATTTTGAACACCTCTTAAAATAAAAAATGTTCTTTATTTTGTTTAAATATTTTATTTTCAAGTCCCTCATGCTACAAGGAACAATTCATACTTTTTATGTATCTGAATATTCACATTGGAAGACCAACAAAATGAGCTTTCATGGCAACACATTCTGGGCAAAGTAAACTGGACAACAGCCGAACAAAGAGACTATAGTGGGTAGGATCCAAGCCCAATGATTCTAAAAATTTATCTAAATATAGAGGAAATCATGTAAAAAATTTCATTAAATAGTGGACAAAGATAATTTAGATGTTTGAATGGATTTCAAGGTGGCCCAATTTAAAGATAAATTTCTGGGCCAGATTCTGTGGCCTAGAAAAACATCCCATCATTTTACACATATCTCGTAAAACGGACACTATTTTGGCCTGAAACTTTACAGAAGCTTAGGGGACGTCCGGATCTCCATTTTTGACGTCTATGGCTCACTCCACTTCGGCACTATAGAAGTCCATCTAGGCGCTTCTTTTCAGTGGATGCAAGCTGGCTACAACTTCAGGTCAAGGGTGTAAAAGTCTCATCTCCCTTACTTTCCACCACCCGAGGCCTACCACCATTAATTGAGGTGACTTGGGAAGATGGGGGATCGACCCAAGACTCCAAAAATTTCTATTTATGGCAGTTTGTTTGGAGGATTTAATCATCTTCTGAGCTAGTTTTTTTGTAGTGTTATGTTGCCGCTATGTGTTTGTAATCACATATTTTTATCATGTAAGTTGTTCAATTAACCTTAGTTTTATAATAAAAGTTCTTTATTTCTACTTATTCTCTTAACCTCCATATTATGTTAGAACCGTTTCCTCAAGGTGTGAATTTATTCACACCATACCCTGTGCAATTTATCACTCAATGGTGGAGTGATCGTTATTTTGTTGTTTTTACTTTTTCAATTCAACCCTCGTAAGTCTACTTTCTGCTTCCATTGAGAACATGTCATCAATGGATGGATAAAAATTTTATGGTTTTATCCAAGGGAGTATCAAGGAGCTGGATTGGATGGTATTTATCACCCCATTAATTTTATATCACTTCTTTTAATTAAAATTTTTATTTAACGATTTTAAAAATTCTTCATCCTTGTTGAATTTTAAGGCCACACACTTCAAGTGATAATATAAAACTTTACCATAGAGTGCTCATAAATATGATCCTATATGTGTATAGGTGATTAGTATTATGGTGTGTCGGTATTAAACTAGTAAGTGATGAATATTTTTGATCTTCTTATGAACCCATCTCAAATATAAGAAATTGAAATCGTTAAAAAAGAATTCATCCAATCCACCCAAAATGATAACCTTGGATCAAATAATTATATTAATTTGAATTAACTTAATTATCTTAGTGTTCAATTAAACATATCTAAAATCTTCCCAAATTTATCCACTTAATAGCCAAAATTAGTCCATATAATTTGCGTGTCTGTGGGTTTCTTATTAAGTCTCTAAGGAATCGACAACCCAAGCAAGTCTACAATTGACCACTTAACCCTAAAAATTTGGGTAAATTTGGGTGAAACCAAATTTTGGCCCCATTTAAAGGGACCCAAGTAAGTTATCTTAGACACTAACCTTATTTTCTCACCCAAATTCCCTTTTCTCACCACCATTTCTCTTATCATTCTCCCTTTGTGTTCCATGTGTCCAAAGAAGTTAAAATATTCATTTTCAAATATACTCAAATGAAATTTAATAAAAAATACCCCAACATAAACCCAATAAGGAATAAAAATAAAAATAAATATTGGGAATCCCCTAACATAGGAAATTTATTTGATCAAACCTTGAATGAATACCCCTCACTCGGAAACATGTATAATCTTTAGGATGATGAACACTTAAAGGATAAACTTTCATCTCTCTCAAGGATAGTAGAAGAGATCAATCTTAGAGTTTTCCATGATGTCCAAACTCCTATCCAAACCGATCCCCAAAAAATTCTTGAACAATTGTGTGATCAAATGGATATAATGAATTCTGAGGTTTCATCTTTGAGATTAGAACTACAATTCATTAATACTTGTGAGGAACTCATCCCTACACCGAATGTCCCTTCCATAACCTTATGTAGAGTGTCTAGTTACCTACGAAACACTCATGAATTTATTGAAGAACCATGCTTTGGATTTGGGGTAGCGGAAGTGAATCAAGAAATTGTTGAAGGTTATTTAAATAAGGAGGAAATGGATTTCATGTATTCAAAATAGGGTAATTTGACATTGTGGATTGAGTGTCCCTATTATAGCTACATTGGTGAATTTTGGAAAACACTAATCAGTGAAACATTGGGAGAAATCCAAAACATTGATTCAATACCCATTACTAACACTGATCATTCCAATTTGGTAGTTAAATCTTCTATTCCAAATGAACCAATTTTGTTGAGAAATTTTGAAAATGAAATTGAGTTTGATTCAATGTCCCGACCAGTGTCTCAAAGTGTTAGAAAACCCGAGCTCAAATTCAAGGTCCTTACATTCTCTCTCAAGTATTACATTATAGAGGATAATACAAAAAATTCTATCATAATTTCATTCTATCTTGATGCAAATAAAGATACAATTATACTTGACGTTTGAAGAAATATTAGGAAGAAAATTGGATGAAACCTTATCGATACTCATCGTATTATCCCATTCATTGGGACCTATATTGTTTTTCATGAATCAGTTTGAAAAACTTTCTATATACCTCAATGGATATTCAATCATAATATAATTTAAGCGGTGAAAAACTTAATCATTTAAATTTTAAAATTTGGTGTTAGATAAGTTGGGGTGTTCATGTTGACCTGACAACATTAAACAAAAGCGTTGCACGGGAGGCAAACCGTGGTTTTCATGTTTCTAATCATTATTAATAATCTTTATTTTTAAAATAGTATTAATGAATCATTTTTATATTTAAAAAAAATATATATTGCTGAAATGCTCTTCTATTATGAGTATGGATGGGTATGAAATGGGAGTGTCATATTCATCTGTGTCATGTGGTGTGATCCTTGAGTGATACCTTACCCAGAAATTAAAAAAAAGACAATTTATCATTAGTTAATTTTGTTTTTACGAGTTTTTAGGTTAAAATAAAAATAATAAAGAAATTAATTAAAAAAATTAAAAGGCCACATCATAGGTCGTGGGGAAAACCTCTTCAGAATCGGAGAAGCCGCGGGGAATCGATCCTAGGACCGAAGGGAGATAGGGGAGTGCACCTACCACTAACCTATGGCTTATAGTATTTCCTTATTCTATTTTATTTATATATATACTTATATTTTAAAATTTATATATCTACATATATATATGTATGTAATTCTAATTTTTTACTTTTTCCTAGTATCGGTCTTTCTTATGCTTAAATAAATAGGTGTGTTTTTTCCCTTTCTTTTTGTTTCTGATTATTTAATGGAACCTCAAGGGGTTACCATTGTGTTCTAATTTTTTTGCTCTGTAAGATTTATAGGATACTTAGATTGATGGATTTTTAAGAAATTCATATTTCTTCTATGTGTACAAACAAAAATTTCCATCATTTACGGGAACTCGTCGAGTGACATAGAGATCAAACGAGTAATCATGAGTGTCGTGAACTTCAACTTCAAAAATCTAGGAGACATTTTTTCAATATTTTGTATTTCAAATTCCTTTTAGAACTCCTCTCATATTCTTCTACCCCCTCCAAAATTTTATTTTCTTTAAACACTGGGGACAATGTTATTCTATGTTGGGGGTGGGTGAAAAGAATGAAAAAAATTATAAATTTTGTGTGTATAAAAAATGTGTGGAAGTAAAAGTTCCTTTAACCCTGAACATGATAATACACATTTCAAAATTTTAAATTAAATATCAAATAATTTATCAAGCCCTGATTCTAATTTCAATCCATGTATATTTCATGAGTATATATTTTGGAAAGTGTGGCCGTCTAATGTGATATTTCATTGTTTATATTTTTATCCAAATAAAAAAAGAATCACAACACACTTCCTTTGGATAGTAGGGTATTAGTTGTAGTTCATGGGGTCCCCCTAATAAATACCATAGGTTTGGTGATCATTTTAGTTTTAATATGATTATTCAATGAAAAAAACAATAAATTTGCACTTAAAGCAATGAAATGACTTAATGCTTGGCCTTCGGAACATGGGGATCATGACTCCATAGTTTTCTGGCCCAAATTTAGTAATTTTATCTCTATTTGTGGTAATTTGACTTTGTTTTTGACCGAGTTAACTCGAGATGATTCCTGAGTATGTGGGATTCACTTGGTGCCTTAAGGTCTTTGAGCTTGGGAGTCATCGGCAAAGTCCTGCTACATGGGTTAACTCTATTGAGTTCAATTTCAATAACCAGGTAAAAATTGAAAAAAAAACAACACACACACACACACAAAAATTGAATAATCAACTTAATATTGAAATTTTATTCCACCTAGCGCTTCCATAATTCCCCCCTTGAATAAAGATGAACCCCCATGCCTATTGTGATACACAACACATCATCATGCTTAATTGATATTGGATGAAATATAGAGATGAATTTGAACAAAGGAATGAGATTGAGATTGGGATTTGCTTATGAAACTATCTTTTATTAGAATATTTTGACAAGTTTCATGATTTTTTGGTATAAGGGTTCTTGGTGATCAATGTGTATCAAAAAGTTTTTGGAAAAGGGAATTCAAATTAAATATTGTTGAGATACATTTTTCTCAGGCCAAGAAAAACTCAAGTTAGGGGGGGTCTGATTAGCCACTGAATGAGGCTAATATTCACTGTTAATATATATAATATTCATGTTCTTTATTATTTATAAACACCATTTTAGTGCACTTTACACTTTGAACATCATTTCACATTATTATTGTAATTCAATCTTAAAATGAAGTATTACATGGTAAAATTTTAAACACCTCATAAAATAAAAAATTGAATTGATTTTATTTTGAAGTCTCTCATTTTACAAGGAAAAATTCATACTTTTTAAGTATCTGAAAATTCACATTGGAAGACCACCAAAATGACCATTCATGGCAACACATTCTCGGCAAAGTAAACTGGACAACAACCAAATAAAGAGACTATAGAAGACAGGATCCAAGCCCAATAATTCTCAAAATTTATTTGAAGATAGAGTACATCATGGGAAACATTTCATTAAAAATTTAACAATGAAAATAGGGATGTTTGAATGGATTTTGAGGCGGCCCAAGTTGGAGATATATTTTGGGCCCAGATTCTACAGCCTAGAAAAACATCGCACTATTTTATACATATCTCGTAAACCGTACACTCTTTTGAGATTAAACTTTACATACGGTTATAGGACTTCCATATATCCATTTTTATCTTCTATGGACCACTCCAATTCGGCCTTATAAAAGGTCATATAGGTGCCTATGTTCAGTGGATGCAAGCCTGCTGCATCTTCAGGTCAAGGGTGGAAAAGTCTCCTCTACCTTACTTTCCACCACCCTAGGCCTACCAGAATTTATTTAAGATACTTGGAAAGATAGGGGATCAACCCAAGGATCCTAAAATTACTATTTAAGGAAGTGGTTTTGGAGGATTTAATCATCTTTTGTGCTACTTTTCATTGTAGTGTTATGTTTCGTCTTTATGTTTGTAATTACATTTCTTTCTCATATAAGTTGTTCAATTCACCTTAGTTTCTTAATAAAAGTTCCTTATTTCCTCTTATTCTGTTATTATCAATATCACTTTGATACCATTTTCTCAATGCGTGAATTTATTCACACCATACCTTGTTGAATTTATCACACAATTGTGGAGTGATCGTTATTTTGTTGTTTTTACTTCTTCAATTCCACCCTCGTAAGTCTACATTCCGCTTCCATTGAAAACATGTCATCAATGGAGGGATAAAACTTTTATGGGTTGATCCAAGGGAGTATCAAGAGTATGGATTGGATGTTATTTATCACTCCATTAATTTCCAATCACTTCATTTAATTGATATTTTTATTTTATGATTTTAAAACTTTTTTTCCTTGTTGAATTTTAAGGAAACACACTTCAAATGCTAATAAGAAACTTTACTATAGATTTCTCATAAATATGATCCTATAAGTTTATAGGTTATTAGTATTATGATGTGTTGGTACTAAACTAGTAAGTGATGAATTTATTTGATCTTCTTATGAAGCGAGATCAAATATAAGAAATTGAAATCATTGAAAAGGAATTCATCCAATCCACCCCAAGCAATAACCTAGGATCAAATCATTATCTTCATTTAAATTAAACTAATTATCTTAGTGTTCAATTAAACCTATATATAATCAACCCAAATTTTTCCACTTAATAGCCAAAATCAGTCCATAGAATGTGCATGTCTATAAGTTTCTTCTTAGGTCTCTAAGGAATCGATAACCCAAGCTACTCTACAATTGACGGCTTAACCATACCAACTTGGGTAAATTTGGGTGAGACCAAATTTTGGCACCTTTTAAGGGGACCCAATTAAGTGATCATAGACACTAACCTTATATTATCACCCAAATTCTCTTTTCTCATCACCATTTCTCTTATCTTTTCCCCTTTTGGTTCCGTGTGTCTAAAGAAGTTAAAATCCTCTTTTTCAAATATACTCAAATATAATATAATAAAAAATACCCCAACATAAACCCAAGATGGAATCAAAATGAAAATAAATATTGGGAATCCCCTAACATAGGAAATTTTATTTGATCAAACCTTTAATGAATGCCCATCACCCAGAAACATGTATAATCTTTTAGGTGATGAAAACCTAAAGGATAAATTTCCATCCCCCTCAAGGATAGTAGAAGAGATCAATCTTAGAGATTTCTGTGATGTACAAACTCCTATCCAAACCGATCCCAAACAACTTCTTGAACAATTGTGTGATCAAATAGAGATAATAAATTCTGAGGTCTCATCTTTGAGATTATAACTACAATGCATTGATACTTGTGAGGAACTCATCCCTACCCTGACTGTCCCTTCCATAACCATATATGGAGTGTCTAGTTTCCCATAAACCTCTAATGAACTTATTAAATAACCAAGATTTTAATTTGGGGTAGAAAAAGTGAATCAAGAAATTGTTGAATGGTATTTAAATCAGGAGGAAATGGATTTCATGTATTCACAAGAGGGAAATTTGACATCCTGGATTGAATGTCCCTATTATAGCTGCATTGATGATTTTTCAAAAACTCCAATCGATGAAACATTGGGATAAATCACAAAATTTGATTCCATACCCATTCATAATACCGATCTTTCAAATTTGTTTGTTAAATCTTCTATTCAAAAGGAACCAATTTTTTTGAGAAATTTTGAAAATGAAATTGAGTTTGATTCAATGTCCCGACCAGTGTCTGAAAGTGTTTGCGAACCTGAGATCAAATTCAATGTCCTTAAATTCTCTCTCAAGTCTTAAATTATATAGGATAATTAGATACAATCTATCATTATTTCATCCTCTATTTATGCTAATAAAGATACAATTATACTTCATGTATTAAGAAATATTAATAAGACAATTTGATGGACCCTTATCGATATTCATGGGATTAGTCCATTCATTGGGACCTATATAGTTTTTCTTGAATCAATTTAAAAACCTTTCTGTTAACCCCATTTGACATTTAATCACAATATAATTAAAGTGGTGAAAATTCAATCCTTAAAATTTTAAAAGTTAGTGTCAGAGAAGTTGGGGTGTTCATGTCTAGCTAACGATGTTAAACAAAATGGATGCATGGGAGGAAAATTGTGGTTTTCATGTTTCCAATATCTGTGAATCATCATTATTTTTCAAATAGTATTACTAAATCCTTTTGATATTAAAAAAAATAATAAAATTTAGACTGTTGACCTATTCTTATATTATTATTCTGGATGAGTATGAAAGGGGAGCACCATATTCATCCGTGTCACGTGGTATTATCATTGAGTAATACCTTACCTAGAAATTTAAAAAGAAGAAAATATATCATCAGTTAATTTTATTTTTATGTGTTTTTAGGTTAAAAATAAATTACAAAAAAATTAATTAAAAAAAAATTAAAAGGAAACGTCGTAGGTCGTGGGGTAAACCCTGTTACAACCGACAAATCCGCGAGGAATTGAACCCGGGTCCGAAGGGAGACAAGGGAGTGCGCCTACCACTAAACTATGACTTATAATGTTTTATTATTCTATTTTATTTAAATATATATTTATATTTTAAAATTTATATATCCACACACACACACACATACATATATACTTATATATATATATTATTCTAATTTTTACTTGTTCATAGTATCTATCTTTGGTATTCTTAAATAAACAGGTGTGTTTTTCCCCTTCCTTTTGTTTTTGTTTATTTAAAGGAACTCAACGGGTTACCATTGGGTTCTAATTTTTTTATTGTGTAATATTTAGGGGATACCAACATTGATAAATTTTTAGGCAAATCATATTTCTTCTAGGTGTACAAACACAAATTTAAATCATTTACGGGAACTCTCTGAGTGACATAGAGATCAAAGGAGTAATCAAGAGTGTCGTGAACTTCAACTTCAAAAAACTAGGTGACTTTTTTCCATATTTCATATTTAAAATTACTTTTAGAAATCCTCTCATCTACTTCTACCCCATTCTAAATTTTAGTTTCTTTAAACACTGTGGACAATGTTATTCTAAGTTGGGGGGGTGGAAAGAATGAAAAGAAAATTATAAATTTTGTGTGTATACCAAATTTTTGGAAGGAAACGTTCCTTTTACCTTGAACATGATAATACACATTGAACACTTTAAAATTAAATATCAAATAATTTAGCATGCCTTTATTCTGATTTTAATCCATGTATATTTCATGAGCATAGATTTTGGAAAGTGTGGATGACTAATGTGATATTTAATTTTTTATATTTTCATCCAAATAAAAAAAATAATCACAACACACTTCATTAGGATAGTGGGGTATTAGATTGAGTTCACGGGGTCCCCCAAATAAATAGCATAGGTATGGTGATCATTTTAGTTTTAATATGAGTATTCAATATAAAACAAAAAAACAATAAATCTACACGTAGAGAAATACAATGACATAATGTGTGGCTTTCAGAACTTGGGGATCATGACTCCATAATTTTCTGGCCTAGAGTTAGTAATTTTATCTCTATTTGTGGTAATTTTAATTTTATTTGACCAGTTAACTCGAGATAATGCCTGATTATGTGGGCTTAACTTAGTGCCATATGGTCTTTGAGCCTTGGAGTCATCAGCAAAGCCTCGCTACATGAGTTGAATCTATTGAGTTCAATTTCAATTACCATGGAAAAATTTAAAAAAAAAATAGAAAAAATATATACAAAAAATGAATACCAATATTAATATTGAAATTTGATTCCACCTAGATCTTTCATCATTTCCCCCTTGAATAAAGATGAACCCCCATGTCTGTTGTTATACACAACACATAATCATGCTTAATTGATATTGGATGAAATATGGAGATGAATTTGAATAAAGGAATGGTATTGAGATTACGATCTGCTTATGAAAATATATTGTATTAAAATTTTTTTATGGGTTTCATGATTGTTTGGAATAAGGGTTCTTGGTGATCAATGTGTATTAAAAAGTTTTTGGAAAAGGAAATTCTAATTTCATATTGCTGAGATACATTTTTCTCGGGACTATAAAAACCCAAGTTGGTGGGTGTGATTAGACACTAAATGGGGATAATATTCATTGGTAATATATATAATATTCATTTGGTTTAGTATTTATAAACACCATTTTAGACCATTTTTCACTTTGAACATCATTTCACATTATGATTGTAATTCCCCCTTAAAATACACTATTACACAGTACAATTTTGATCACCTACTAAAATAAAAAATGACATTGATTTTATTTTAGTATTTTATTTTCATGTCTCTCATGATACAAGGAACAATTCTTACTTTTTATGTATCTGAATATTCACATTGTAAGAACACCAAAATGAGCTTTTGTGGTAACACATTTTGGGCAAAGTAAACTGGAAAACAACCCAATAAAGAGAATGTAGTGGACTGGATCCAAGCCCAATGATTCTTAAAATTTATCTAAAAATAGAGGAAATAATGGGGAACATTTCATTCCACAGTGGCCAAAGATAATTTGTTTTCTTGAATGGATTTCCAGGCATCCCAAGTCGGAGATAAATTTCTGGGCTAGATTCTGTGACCTAGAAACACATCCCACCATTTTACACATATCTCATAAACCATACACTATTTTGTACTAAAACATTACCAATGGTTAAGGGACATCTGGATATCCATTTTTTTATTCTATGGACAACTCTAATTCTTCCATCTAGAAGGCTATCTAGGCGAATCTGTTTAGTGGATGCAAGATGACTACAACTTCGGGTCAATGGTGGAAAAGTCTCCTCTCCCTTACATTCCACCACCCTAGGCCTACCACCATTAATTTAGGAGACCTATAAAGATGGGGGATAGACCCAAGGATCCAAAAATTACTATTTAAGGTAGTGGTTTTGGAGGATTTAATCATCTTTTGTGCAAGTTATCATTGTAGCATTATGCTGTCGCTTTGTGCCTGTAATCACATTTCTTTCTTATGTAAGTTGTTCAATTCACCTTATTTTCTTAATAAAAATTATTTCTTTCCTCTTATTATGTGTTTCTCCACATCAAATTGATACTTTTTCCTCAAGGTGTGAATTTATTCACACCGTACCTTGTGAAATTTATAATACAATGGTGGAGTGATCGTTATTTTTTTGTTTTTACTTTTTCAATTCCACCCTCATATGTCTAATTTCTGATTCTATTGAGAACATGTAATAAATGGAGGGATAACCCTTTTTGGGTTGATCCAAGGGAGTATCAACAGTCTAGATTGGATTTTATTTATAACTCCTATAATTTCTAATCACTTATTTTAATTGAGATTTTTATTTGATGATTTTAAAACTTCTTTGTCCTTATTGAATTTTAAGGCCTTACACTTCAAGTGATAATACGAACCACTACTATAGAGTGCTCATAAATATGATTCTATAAGTGTATAGGTGATTAGTATTATGGTTTGTCAGTATCAAACTAGTAAGTGATAAAGTTATTTGATCTTATTATGAATCCATCTCAAATATAAGTAATTGAAATCGTTAAAAGGAATTCATCCAATCCACCTGAAGCGATAACCTAGAATCAAATCATTATATTTATTAGAATTAAATTAATTATATTAGTTTTCAAATAAATATATCTAAAATCAAACCAAATTTGTCCACTTAATATACAAAATCATTACATAGAATGTGCGTGTTTATAGGTTTCTTCTTATGTCTCTGAGGAATCGACAACCCAAGCTACTCTACCATTGACAACTTAACCCAAAAAACTTGGGTAAATTTGGGTGAGACCACGTGCATTTAAAGATATCAAATAGATTTATTTTATTTAAAAATAAATATAATGTAATGTATTTGGGTTTATATTATCTTCTAATATTGGTGTTGCATGCCATACACATTATCAAGCATGACATTTATCCTTTAAAATCTCAAGGTGTTATATTTTCCCCCTTAAATAAATTGTGTCCTCAAAATTTAATCTTGATATAAATAGTAAATGGTTTTAAACTTGAAAAATACCCTTCATAAAATCCTACATCATGAGAAGTGTTAATAAGAAACCCTCTTAATAAGAGTGAAAGGGAAGTATCAAGGTCTTCTGGAATAATAAAATTACTAGGTTTAAAAGTAGGAGAACATATATGAAAAATGATGATATAGATATGGAAGAAAAGAATAATACCTAAATAATTATGTATGGTGATAGAGTTCATCGATAAAAATATATTTAATAACTATTATAAAGTCAACAATGAGAAAATCCATAAATTTATGATGAGTTAAGGGACCATTTGATTCATCAGAAATGAATATATTTGGAGAACATTTTTGTTTCAATATCCTTTTCCTAGAGTTGAATAATTCTATTACCATATATACTGAGAACATATTAAAATATAATTACATGAAATATTTCTATTTCATAGGAACAATTTCATCCTTTTTTTGTTCTTCGATCAATTCTAACTTTTTTAAACCAATAAAATAATATCAAAAATGAATTTTTATGCCTGAAGCACATTTAATAGATCATTAGAGAACCAAGTCATTATTCCTCTCTCTATATATTTTAAAAAACCAAAATTGTTATAATATGTTATCTAATAACACCAAAAGTTAAAATTAATCAATTATATATATAGTTAACTTAAGACCCATCACAAAAAATGTCTGTCAAAATTCAAAATCCCATTTTTTTGAAGGAAGGACACTAAATCAACATTATATTTCCTAGAAAATATAAAGTGGATATTAATTTAAAATAAAAAAAATGTGAATACCTTGATCTTTATAAATCCTTATTGAAAACATGCATGCTTCCAAAAATAAAATATCAGGTTTTCAAATATATTCCACTGATACAAACGTGTAGTAAACTCCAGAAAAGATAACATAAACAATCATATCACTAAACAATTTCATGTTCACAAAAACTATCCTATAAAAATATATTTATCATTATTATATAAATTTATACCAAATATTAAGGGCTATATTCCATTAATCATGTGTTTTATAATAGGTTCAACTTGTCACTGAATTACTTTTATTGGTCATCGGTACCATTCAAAATATGCTCTAAAATCCTTTAAAAAATAATACTACAGTAAAATACTTATATATTTCATGATTCTTATAAATATAATATCATTAATAAAATACTCATATAACACAATTATTTAATCCAAACACAATAACATTAATCATTCTACTTCATCTATGGTAATAATATAAGCTTTACTATGATCCCTTTTATTCTTCTAGGGTATATTAACTTAATGGCTGGGGAATTCATTTGCATAGTGCCCCATATCATTACAGTTGAAGCATTGAAAATTGAAAATTAATTTCTTTCCCTTACAATCATGATAATTTTGGCCTTTCTCTCCACACTTGTATCAAAATCATATTCCATTCAAGAAAGTACCAGAGTGTTTCTTTCTACAATTATTACAAGTGAAAATAAATCATTCTTTCCATAAACAACATGTACATTTTTTTCTTTGTCCATACTATTATTATCTGGATTCCATTTAAATCCATAATACTTATATGATTATTTCTCTCTGTTGATATAACATGATGCTATTTCTTATTATGATGAGAAACTAGTTCCCTTTAAAATATTGGCTTAATCCCATCAAAGAAATGATCATTCTTACTCTTTGGATTACATACATTGATATTGTTTCCACTCCTTTCACTAAGAACCATTTGTAAACAATGGAATACACTTGATTATATCATAACATTATGAAATATATTATATAATCCCAAAACTAGTGAAACTTTTAATCTGAATTGATTTTTTATAGATAAACTCAAAACTATAAATATTTTCTCTTTGGGTTTGTATTTATTTTAAACTCATTCATAATTTATTGTAAAGAAAATTAATTTATCATAATAATATATCATGGGAGTGTTAAACCAAGTGTGAAATAAGTCCCATTCTTGCACACTAGGTTAGGATTGGTTCAAGCCCAATGCACTGTTTTCAGATTTATTACCCCTAGGTACATCTATCCCAGAACCTTGTCCACTTGTCGTATCCATACATGGATATATTTCTAGGAATAACCACATAATATATTCCATACCAAAACCTATGTAAGTTCTTGCATACTTAACCACATGTATATCACAGGTTTATGTTCTCTAATCTATATTTTCCTAAATATATTTTCCAAGGATTCTATTAAACATTATTTGAAACCAACTTTAAGGAACCTGACCCTAGTAGCCAGGAGGTAGTAGTTTATTTATTACATTTGGACTAGATACAAGAAATCACATACCAAATGATTCAATAATTAGTAGCCTTGGTAAACTAGATACATACTTAAAATTCACATGAAAATTTAAAACATAAAATACACAAATAATTTTCTTTTATATTTACATTATTACCCTTAGTGTATCCCTATATATCAATCACAAAACACGTCCAATTATATTGTAAAAAATAAAACATTATAAAGGGGTAAGCTTAGATACTCAGTAATGGTAAGAGTACATCAAAATAAATGAATAAATAATTAATAATCAACATGTGAAAGTAAATAACTGAAACACATTCCCTTTAATAAATAACTTGAGAATAATATGGTAGGAATAAATAACATTAAAATAATTCAATATAAATAATCACATAGATTAACACTTAACCATGAATATTCTAACTAATTGAATAATTACATGTAATATCAATAATTTAATTCATAATAAAAAAATTCATAATTCTTAGCATATTAAGAGTAACATCATGGACTTATGCCAAGACTTATTACCATTATGTCCCCATGCCAAGACATCTTATATACATGGGTAAGGCCTTAACCAAATACCCATGTTATTTTGTCTCATGATTCCTATCGATGCATTGAGGGGTTATGTAATTCCATGAACCACCCATCACTTAATAAGTATAATTCATTCCTCCTAAAACATTATTGAAACATAATCAACACAAACATTCATATTGAAAAACTAACATATGAAATGCTAATACTTACCCCAATCAAATAAAAATAATACTAAATAGTCAAGAGTAATATAGTGAATAAAAATAAAATTGTACATTCCCAACCAAACTGATCATAAAACATCAAATGAACGAATAAGGATGATATTAATAAAACATATCCCCAACATATCATAATTATAATAAGGGGGTGACGTTATTGATGAATTAAAATACCATAATAATTTCATTAAAAATGATTTTGAGGAAAATAACCTTTTTACATTAATTTATTTTAAAATTGAAAGTTCCCAAAATATTGATAATTTTTTTGAGAATAACTTTTGAAAACTTTTAAAATAATCCTCAAAACATTGAGTGGTCATGATGCCATAAAATTGTGTTCATGTTGTACATGTTAAAACAAATATTCATTTCATATTTTTGATAAAATCAAAATGGTAATTCTTTTAAAAATGAAATAAATATTAATTTCAAAAAAAATTGAAAATAAAATAATTGGTAAAAATTTATTTAATAAATACTTTATATAATCTTAAAAACCTTTTTTAGAAAACATGGTTTTTGAAGAAAAAGGATTTCTGACCGAAGAGGGAAACAAATTAAGATTTTTTAGAAACAATTTCTCAATCATTTTAGGTACCAAAGAGTGGAAAAATTATAATATTACTTATAAAGGTTATGAATAACTATATTATAGTAAAATATATTTATTTAAATATATAAATATCAAATAATTCACCCAAGGTACACTTAAACATAGACAATCCCAAATAATAGTGAGATTATGAAATAAACCCTGACCACTTTGGTAACTTCTGAATCATAATACCAATAAAAGAAATAACTTCAAATTAAACTATAGATACCATTAAAATTAATATATTAATGATATAAAATATGAAAATGGTTAGAATATACACTATATAAAGGAATAAGAGGTGAATATGGAATATGTCTCATAAAATTAAAAGTGATACGAGAAACCCATACCACTTGTTCAGATTCGTTTATATGTGTACTAAAATCATGTATAATAAATATAGGTTTATTAAGAATTAATTAAAGAAACATAATAATGTATATAATACTATATTGGATTTATTTATAGTCTTTTATAACTCATTTATTAGTAATTCTTTGTTAAAATCACTATTTTAGGTGATAATTGTTTTGTTTTACATGTATATTTTGGTTCAGAAATTTTGGTCATTTTAATTTTATCATGGTCACATAATCCTCAATATTTTAACCCTAATATAAATATCACATATATTAATTATATATTTATTTATAGTAATCTATATAAGTTATAGATAGAAAATGGATAACATTGTTCATGGAGACGATAGGCCTTACATTCGCATGAACACCACTTCCATTTTTATTGATGGATTTAAAAAAATGAAAAAACTTTAATTAACCTTTAAATAATAATAACTATATTATATATATCATGTATATTAATAAAATCTATCCTTATTACCATCCATATAAAAATAAAATGAAAAACATTTCACATTTCTACGTTGAGGTGGTAGTCCATACGTACACCCAAGTGACGTTATTGTTTTATAATGGGTTAGAAGGTAATAAGATAAATGTGATGTTATATTTATAGTAAAGTTATATAATAAATATCATATATATTCATTAACTTTTATACTTACTACCTTTCATGTAAAGTGTAACCGAAAAATGAATCACATCACTTCACAATGTGGTAGTTGGCGGTACACATGAGTGATGTTATTGTATCCCACACGGAATTGAAATTAAGATGGTATATGTGATATTATAATTCTATAAGAATAATAACATCATAAATATCATATAAATATGTTAAAACTATCATTATATTCATCTTTGAAAGGTTGTTATGGAAAAATAACTACATCGGTTCATGAGGCGGTAGTCCATCATGCACATTGTCATCACCCCCTCCCTCTAAGGATATCGCAATGAGGGGAGAGAGATAATGACCCCCCGAGTCCTAACTCTACTAGGACTTGGGTTAGAAACTAACACCTAGGGTATAAAAATATAATATATAGAAGGCATTACCCTCAATAATATAAATATGATTAGGAGATAAGATGAATCAACCAGAATCAAATCCATGAAATATATACAAGAAATATAAAAACCACCCCATAATGCATGTGAAAATAAAACTTATATAGATAAATGTATCCAATGTAAATACCCAAAATAAATACTAAAGCAGTGCTATAACAACAATCTAAATGTTCAAGCTAGTAATGTTTAGATTGGTCGATGAATTCTTCTTAGAAACCTAAAAATCAGCTTATATACATGGGTGAGCATATAGGTATACTTAGTAGGAAATCCAATGTTTTTTTTCACATGTGAAAAGAGAATAATAACTCACTCATTGGAAAATAGTATAACCAGATAGAACCTATACAAGTATACTAACCAAAATCCCAACATCACTATGGCTCATTCACCAAATAATACATCAAAGTATAATGATATAATATGAAGCATATATATGATAGGGTACCCCACACCACTTTCCCACTAATTTTCCATTCTCACACCCCAATGTCATACATCTTGGTTATCCCAAATCTTAAAAATAACATAACATCAAATCACGTGCCACTCACAGACACCTGGTCCATCCCATCACATCTTACCCAAGGACACCTAGGTCATCAAATCTCATCACATTACATGTAGAAAATGGAACATTTAACTTATGGTCATGACAACCCATGCATATCACCAATTTCTATAATTGGAAGAGGGGAAGATAGGTAGATATCCATCCATCCTACCACTTAGATTTTGGGAAAACATCCCCCAAATATATATATAAATGTGTGTTGGCACATGGTACTCGACATGGGTAAGGAATGTAATGAACTCAAAAGGAAATTCAATGTATATAATAGCTAAAATCAAGCCCATTATAGGGGTTCGAAAAAATGTACGAACCAACTCACAACTTTCCCTCACTTTTATTATGCCTCTAAATGCAAAAAACCCCACAAAAATCCATGATCCACAAAACCTTTTCAATTAAATCCAATTTCCATATTATCATTTATCAACCCATTTAAATTAAAAAAACACTTTTTTCTCATATTTCCAGATCATTAGTTCTTATATAAACATTAAATTCTTTAAACACATGACCCTTCATCAAATAATTTGTCCAAATTTCCCTTTTTATATCATTATCTTGCATGTAATTAAATCACTGCTTGGGAAACTAGCATTACTAACCACCATTATAGCCCTGCTGCACAACCTTACTACAACCATCATCACAAGAACTTTATATAATCGCACCACCAACACCATCAGAACCTTTCTACAAAACTATACCAGAACCACCATCATAGCCCCACTTCATATCCATATGACATCCATTTTCCCAAAACACCTCTTAATATAACTACTTCCCATGAATCACATCATCACAACCAAGACACAACACACAATCATATACAAAAACACATCACAACACATACCATGACATTTTCTAGATTAATAATAGGGGTTTTCATTCAATTGCACTTATTTATTTCAGTTCATTATCATATAAACAATAATATCATGGGGAATCCATTTCATTAATTGAATATAAGTGGTTAAACATTTATTTATGGTGGTGTTACAAAAATCACAAAACCTAGGAAGAATATCATATATAACCCCCCCAAGAGGGTCTAACAATGACCATGATTTTTAATGATATAACAAAAATAGGTAATATCAATATCACAATATCAAAATATATAAAAGTATGAAAATTATTTCCCAACCATTTACATTTTATATAAACCAGTGAAGTATGTTTGTTAATCTGGATGAAACTATCTTTTCAAGTGATAACAAGAGTAACCCATCCCATATGATTCATAGAAATTAGGAATAAGGGACTCTCTACCTAAAAGAAATAATCTTTACACCCATTTAAAACACAAAAAATAGGGGGTGTTTGTACAAGAGGAAACCTATTTCGGGAAAATTGATCCAACTACAGCAACAAGGTTCCACAAATCTAAGGGAAGAAGGATTTAGAAACTACCATCTCAAGATAAGGAAAGCCTAAATGAATAAAGGAAAAATCTTTCCTTTTTAAAATATTAGATCCCAAACCTCAATGATTAGATATTCTCTAAATTGGACATTAAAGTTGGATATCAGTAAATCAATGTATTTTAAACATTTTAAAGGTCTCCAGACTTTTTAAAAATTAAAGATATGATTAATTCACTTTGAAATGGATTGAAAATTCATTTAATAGGGCATGAAACCATTTTTCAACAAATAAACATAGAAATGGTAATTCTGTATTTTTTTTTGGAAAATTATAAATGCTATAGAGTTCCACCACTAGGGTTCCACCACCTAGGTACCACCCCTAGAATGATCCACTATTGGTGATCCACCAAAAAAATTCCACCATTGGCGATCCACCACCAGAATGATCCACCGTCTATGATCCACCTCCAGAATTATCTACCATTGGTGATATATCATCAAAATGATCCACTACTGGTGATCCAATACCAAAATTCCCCTATTGGTGATCCAACACCAGAATGATTCAATACTAGAGATACATCGCCAAAATGCCCCTATTGGTGATCCACCACCAGAATGATCCACCATTGGTGATCCACTACCAAAAAACCACTATTGGTGATCCAACACAAGAATGATCCACCATTGGTGATCCACAACTAGACTGGCACCATTGGTAATCTACCTCTAGAATAATCCACCTTTGGTTATCCACCACTAGAATTCCACCGTTGGTGATCCACCACCAGAATGATCCACCATTGGTGATCCACCTAGTGAATTCCACTATTGGTGATACACAATCAAAATGATACACCATTGGTGATCCATCACCAAAATGATCCCCCATTAGTGATCCACCACCAAAATGATCTAGTATTGGTGATCCACCTTCTGGGTACTACCGCTAGCCTCAAAACACGCCAGAAATCCCCTATACACCACGATCATCAGATTTACAACAAATTAATGGGCTGAAAGTTCCATGTAGTTACATTAGATACCTCTCAAACAATTATTATCCTCTATAATTTAAGACCAAACAAGAAAGAAAGAGAGAAAATGTATGAACAACCATCCCTCAAGATACATCTCAAGGATCTCGTTACATATGAAACACCACTACCAACCAAACCTACTAACCATAAAACCCACAACAGCTAGAAAAACTGTACTTCCCCAAACATAGGGACTAGGTAATTCCATACTCCATGTTAAGATACTATCCACTTTGGGAATCACTAACTCACCCATACAAGTTTAATCACATAATAGTTAATGTATCTCGATTAGTAATCAGTTTCTTCCCTTTTCATATGTCAGGACACTATCACACATTATATAAAAAGGTAGAATCACATATCATATAAAACAAGAGGGTTAAAATAACACATCAAAGTACAACAAGAAAATAAAAATCATGAAATAACTTAAAAAAATTCGGGTACCAGACACACATCTTCATCTTTTGATCCCAAGTACTCTCCTCCATGCCACCATGCCTCCCCATCACATGAAATAAAAGGAATAGTCTATCCTCACAACACATTCTCTCTACGGTCTTGGATCTCCACTGAATTCTCCACAAGTGTTGTGTCATTCTTGATATCAAACTATACATAGTAAATTACATGGAGGTATCACGAAGATATTAATGAATATGAGAAACATGGAAGACATTATAGATCATCTACAGTCAAGGCGGAAGTGCCAATTAGTAATCCAACCAACCAACATGCCCCGACACCTCATGGGACCAAAAAACTGGTGTGAGAGCTTACTCACCTTATAGAACCTATGCTACCGACATCGAGAGGAAACCTTCAATAACTCATGGTCTTAAACATCAAACTCTTTACGACTCATCCTATGATTAAATTAATACTTTTACAGTCTTACTATTCTTTCATTTTCTCTTGAACAAAATGAACCTTCTCTTTTGTGCTCTACACTACATCAAGTCCAAGAGATTCTAACTCTACAACCTCATCCCAGAAAAATGGTGAACGATATAGTCGCCTATACACAACCTCAAAGGGGATATGATAATGGATGAGTGATATCTATTGTTATAAGAAAAATCAAAAAAAGGGAATGTGTCATGTCCACGATCTTCCAAATTCCAAGATACACGCCTTCAAAAATTCCTCTAGCACATGGATAACACGCTCTGTATGCCCATCCATCTGAGGGTGGAAATTAGTGATGAGGTGTAACTGAGTCCAAAATATATCTGAAATACTCTCTAGACATTCAATATAAAATATGAATCCTAATATGATACAATAGACTTAGAGACTCATGGAATCCAAACCACATCATCCACATACATCTTTATTGAAACATCCACTACAACTAACTCCTTGATCGCTAGTAAGTGAGTCGATTTCATCAAACAACCCAAAATCACAAAAATATAATCACAACTTCTATAGGATCAGGTTAATAACATGATCAAATCTATTGAAATGCCATACTATTTACACTCAAGAACAGCCAAGTACCATAAAAAACTACCAGGAACATGGTGTTAAGCCTTTACCTATGGGGAAACTAGAAACTAGGATAGACACTTTTCGACTTCTCATTTCATCCATGGAAACCAAAACCATGCCCTCAAGATATGGTACTTCTTTGAAACTCTCAATTTTATTGTTAAATCTGATAAATGAATCTCATGAAGGATTACCTCATGATTCTCTACTAGAACAATCCACCTACCATGAAATGTCATCTGGTTCTTACCATCCTCTAAACATCCCTATGGTGTATCACCATGTCCAACACGATCACACATTACCTATACCTTTGAGTCTATGTACTGAGACTCCTCCACATGCCACATCAAAGAAGTCTACAGAGTTATCTAGAACAAGAAACCTCCTCCATAAACCACCCTCACATATAAGTATAGGTATAGACTCCCAAATGACATCATTCTTATTGTTTCTATTCAAAGCATCAACCATAAAATTACCATTTCTTGAGGTGTTGGAGATCTCAAAATAATAGTCCTAAAGAAACTACATCAACCTCTGATATTGTATATTTAGATCATGTTGAGAAAAGAAACACCCCAAACTCCTTTGATCCATGAATACCAAAAAGTGATCCCTAATGAGGTAATATTTCCACAACATCAATGCATACACAATTACTACTATATATATATCATAGGTTGAATATTTATACTCATAATATTGTAACTTACTAGGACCACAAGAGAACACTTCCTTCTTCTATATCAAGACACATCCTAAGACCGTATAGGATGTGTCATAGAAAACATTAAAAAATACAATATCCTCTAACAGGTGAAGTTATAGAGAAGTAACCAATATCCCCTTCATATAGTTGAATACATCCTAAAACTAATGATTCTAGATATAATATTGGTACCTCCCAGTTAAAATTATTAACAGGGATAAAAATTGAGAGAAATTGGGCATAAAACTCCGATAATATCCCTTAAGACCAAGGAAGCTTCAAACCTCTTCCACGTTCTTGGCTGCTTTCTGTTAGGTCCACAAGGCTGAATACCCTGAGAGGGGGGGTGAATCAGGGTATGGATAATTTAAAATTAAATCCCATTATGATCTTGTTTAGATGTTAAGAAAAACATTCTTCTCTCTCTTTCCTGTTGCGCAGTATAAACAAAAAGTAAAGAAAGCACATGACACATCAATTTTCACTTGGTTCACCGCTAAGGGCTACGTCCAAGGAGCGTACACTCACAGGTTTTCGGTCATACCAAATTCCACTAAACTTCACTAGCTATGGATTACAAGGTTTGGGAATAGTCACTCTATCCCAGGATCACTACCTTTACAAGGCTTAGGGTCAAATCACTGCTTTCCAAAGGGTCACTCCCTGTTTCTCTCTCTCTGGATCATTGCCAGCGGAGAGGATCACCTTCTTTCTCTTCCTTTGATCACTGCTCCGGAAAGGATCCACTCACAGTTTATAGACCTGTACGCCTCTTCATTTTCATGAAAGAATGTGTCTCCTTATGTATGTAGATGCTCTGTTGAAGTCCAACTTTCACCCGTATATGAATCTCTCTTTGCACTGAAGGTATTTGGAAAACTTCCAGCTTCTACGCAGCCCAAAAAAACTTCTGAAAAAACAACCTTACATGGCGCACAAGTCTAATCCAGCGTAGAATTATTGGCGCACAAGTCACAACTGGTGCACAAGTCTACCTTAGACACTTGCGCAACACAAACTTCTGCAACTCCAAACTTGCGTGACTCACTTTACTTTATGCCTAAACCAATATTGGCGTGCAACTAACAACAACAACGGTTCTTCAAATCTGGCGTGCAAGTCCCACTTGCGCGACACACCACCACTTGCGCGACCATCACACCTGCACGACGAGAGATCTTATTCTTCAAAGTGTTGAACTCCATTCTAAAATTTGGAGGGGTGGTCCAATATTTATAGGCAATTTGACCACCTTGCACTACGGCGCACAAGACAACCCTCAACATGCAAGTCTCGGCATGCAGGTCTCTTCCCCTGTAAGTCACTTGCGCGACCCACTTCCAAATTTGCGCGAACTTCTTTCATTTGACATATTCTGAAGTTCTGATCTTGAAAAACAACAGGCGCGCAAGTTTCCAATCCTTCTAGGCACTGGCGCGCAAGTCCTTTCTCTTGGCGCGTAATTCACCTACGCGACCAACTCAATACTTGCGCGACCCTTATCCCTTTTCCATATTTTGATGATATGATCTTGAAAAACATATGGCGCACAAGTTTTCAATCCCTCAAGTACACGGAATGCAAGTACCTTTTCCAAAAACCACTTTTCTTCATTTCTCGATTTTCAGGCCCAAAAATTTGGCAAACACTAGAAAATGATGCCACCTTATATCTGTTATTTTTGTACCGCCTTCAGATCATCCATTCCTTTTTCAAAGTTCTTGAATCAAACATGGATCGTTAACCATAGCTCTTGAACTCAACATGCCACCATGAAATCCCCTTTGTCAAGAAGTTTGTATGTCATGGTTTTGCTTTGTCAACAATCACAGAACAATTATCCACTTTGACAACAAACACAATCACCTCAAGAATGCTTCAATGATACCTTGATGGATTTTTTCCCAACAATCTCCCCCTTTGGGTTTGTTGAAAACTCTTCCATAAAAAGATACACTATTAATTCTTCAGCTACCGTTTTCCTAAATGTGATTCTGATAGTGATCAAGGATTTACTCAACACGTACTCTAAGCCCACATGGGAAATGCTCGGCATGAGAAACAAGAGTAAATGAAAAGTTCATCAATGAATCACTTCATCTCTTACACCCATTGTTGACACCAAACTGATATCAATTTTTACCAAACTGATACAAATTTTTGGAAATATTCTTCTAGGAACACTCATCTTATTTTATCACAATCCTCAGCTATCGTGCTATCTATTCTTTGACCAATCACTTATAGAATCATCAGATTTAATACGCTCCCCCTTTCTCATTACTCTCTCTATCTCACTGCTCCACCTATTAGCTTCTCCCCATATCATTCATGATTTTTCAAATAGCCACACTGTCTCCCCTTGAACAATCACTATTTTCTTCCCCTTTGTCAACGAACCTGAAGACCACTCCTTTGTAGTCTGTAACAGAGTAGAGAACACATATCAGCACATTAGGAAAAACACATCATACTTCGGGGAGAGGGGGTGGTTCCACATCCACACTATTTTACGTGCGGGGAGTTGACTGAACTCTTAGATCCAGTCAATGTCTTTCAAAAACTTCCTTGGGTAAGGCCTTTGTTAGAATTTCTGCAACCTGTAGTTCTGTAGGCACATACTCCAACTTCATGATTCCATGCTCAACCTTCTCCTTGATAAAATGATACTTTATCTCAATGTGCTTTGTCCTTGAGTGATGGACTGGATTTTTTCTATGATTTATGTAACTTGAGTTATCACATTGGATTCCGATCAGAGACTTCACTTCAACTCCCATATCTTTATACTGCTGCCTCGTCCACAATAACTATGTGAAAGCTTGAGTGGCCGAAATATACTCAGCTTCTGCGGTGCTCAATGAAATGCAATCTTGCTTCTTGCTTAGCCAAGAAATACACAATACACCAAAATAGAATGCACCACCTGACGTTGATTTTATATCATCCGCTGAACCAAACCATTCTGCATCAGTATATCCCAATAACTCTGTTTGAGATTTTTCAGTATATGTCAGGCCAAAATACACTGTACCCTAGATATACCGAAGTATTCTTTTTTACTACAACATGTGGCTTTCCTTGGGATCACTCTGATATCTTGCTTCTTGTCATGTGGAGAAAACAATATCAGTCCTTGTCGTAGTCAAGTACAACAAATGTCCAATGATTTTCCAGTATTCTGTGATATTAACTGCCTTTCCATCCTCATCTTTTGATAATTTCATCCGGGTAGCAACCGAAGTCTTCATCTCCTTGGAATTCTCCATGCCAAACCTTCTTAAAACCTCTTTGGCATATTTGGATCGACAAATGAATGTTCTATTCCTTCCTTGTGTCACCTGAAGACCAAGGAAAAACGTTAGCTCACCAATCATTGACATCTCAAACTCATTTTTCACGAATTCGGAAAATTATCTGCACTGAGCTTCATCTGATCTGTTAAATATTATGTCATCTACATTAACCAACAACATCATCCTTTGATTACTACTGTTTCTGAAATAGAGATTGTAATCAACTCCTCCATGCTGGAAATCAAGCTTCTTCAAGTACTGATCAAGCCTTGAGTACCATGCCCTTGGTGCTTGTTTCAGCCCATACAACGCTTTCTTCAACCTGGAAGATTTGTTCTCATCCTCATGAGTGAGAAAACCATCTGGCTGGTCAATATAGACCTCCTCTTCCAGAACTCCATTCAAGAATGTGGATTTGACATCCATCTGGAACACTTTGAACTTTCTTTGCACTGTTATGGCCAAAAATAACCTGATTGTCTCCAGCCTTGTAACCAGTGCAAATGTATCATCGACATCTATTCCCTCTATCTGGGAGTATCCCTTGCCCACTAGTCATGATTTGTTCCAAATCAATATGCCATCTTCATTCATCTTGTTGCGATAGACCCATTTAGTCTTGATGACATTCTTGTCTTCTAGCCTCGAAACAATCTCCCATGTATGGTTCTTCTCAATCTGATCAAGCTCTTCATTCATAGCCTGAACCCAATTTTCATCTTCAGCTGCATCGGAAAAAAATTTCGGCTCCACCTAAGATAGAAATGATGTTTGCTGTAATTATTTCATTCTTAGAGTCTGTACTGGAGCTGCCTGATCACCAATGATATTCTTCCTATCAATTTCAGCTTGACTCTTTGGCTTCCTTGTAGACACAGACATAACACTTTCTTATTCATCTTCAGTATCTTCATCTGAGTCAGCCTCTGCCACTTCTGCTCCCCCTGTGTTGATTACCTCATCATCACTTTCATCCAGAAACTGTTCACTAGGTCGTTGAGTATTCTGTTCATTTTCAACTATAGTGACATCATTTCTCTCAACAATTTTTCCCAGCCTTTTGTTGAAACATTTATATGCTTTTATTTTCCCTGAGTAGCGGAGGAATATCCCCTCATCTCCTCGTTACTCAAACTTCCTGTGATTTTATTTGTTGAGAATTAAACACTTACTTCCAAAGATTCGAAAGTATTTCAATGTTGGCTTCTTTCCATACCACATCTCATACAGAGTCTTCCCTTTCTTCGGACACAACAGAGACCTATTCGAAATATAGACCGATGTAAAAACTGCTTCCTTCCAAAATTTCTCTGGTAGGTCCTTTTCAATAAGCATTTTTCTGGCCATGTTGTTGATGATCCAATTTCTCCTTTCAACAACTCCATTGTTTTGGGGAGTTCTAACTGATGAAAATTTATGCCTTATCCCGTGTTTCTTGAGATAGTCTTCCACTTGGCTGTTTGTGAATTCTATACCGTTATCTGTACGAAACTTCAAAATTTTCTGACAAAGAATCCTTTATGATTCCCTCCTATATTTCTTGATACAACTGAACACTTCTGTCTTATGGGTAATGACAAATACCCAAGCCATTCTGCTATAATAATCAATGAAAAGAACATAGTACCTTTTCCTATTTATGTCTCGTGGTGAGATAAGTCCACATACATCACCATGCACCAATTCAAGCACTCTGGTTGATTTCTGTTCCTTTGGCCTATATGTCTTTCTAATGATCTTCCATTGTTGAAAAGCATCACATGTATGAGTACGATCACGTGATAGTTTGGGAAGGTCTCTAGCAGCATCACATTTTACCAGATCTTACATAGATGGTTGGCATAGGTGACCAAGTCTCTTATGCCACAACTGGTTTTCTTCCTCTCTGGATAAAAGGAACATATCTTCTTCCCCACTTACAAGGTAAAGATTTCCCTTTGTCCTTTTTCCTTGTAGAACAATAGCTCCATCTTTTGCTTTCACAACAAACATCTTCTTCATAAATCGGATAGAGTGCCCAGAGTCACATAGTTGACTAACACTGAGTAAGTTATGACTAAGACCTTCTAATACTAATACATCAACACCTCTCATTTCTTTCCCCCCAAATATGGCCTTCCCAGAACCAAAACTCTTCATCCCTTCATCATTTCCAAACTTGAAAACCCCTTCTTTGTCATATTTTATGCCTGTAATGAGATCCTTGTTCCCTGTCATATGGGATGTGCAACCACTATCAAGGATCCATATTCTTGAATGATCTGAAGCTTTAAGTGAAATTTCCGCAACTACTTCCTTTTCTTCCTATTTCTTTATGATCCATGTCTTTGAATTCATACTCGATGTGGTTTGGAGAACTTGATCTTCCCTAGAGTGTGATGGACCAGCTTCATCTTGCAACGCTGCAAATCTATTTTTCAATTTTAAATCACTTGTTGTTTTATTGATCTACTGCTTGCGAACATTTTGATTTTTCTTTGTAATATTCCTCTGTATGGTTGAAGTGTAGTACCTAGACATGTACCCAAATCCTCCACACAAAAAACAATGTCCTTTGAAATATATTCCAGAGAACTGTTCTCTATTTGACTGCCACCTTTGTTCTTGTTCCCTTTGATATCTCTTGGCTATGGAACACACATACTGTGAATGTCCAATCTTCCCGCAACAATAACACCTGATATATGGTGCATTACTTCGTGGTACTTCAACACTATGAGTTTCCCCTAGGGATATTTGAATATTCTGATTCTGCTTTGTGCCTAAATCAACATTCAATCTTGGGACTGGTGCTTGCGGTCTGACTTCAATTGTCCCATATTTTTGTTTCTGATTAAGCCCTGAAACAACCTTAACATCTGAGCTCAAATGTGGATTCTTCCCTGCTGAACTACTAGGATCCTCTTTCATCTTTTCAGTCTTGGTAATAACCTGTTTTCCCAAGAATGTGTTAGGAATCAAATGTTTTTCCTGGTCTTTGACTTTTTTCTACAGACCGACAACTTACTCTTCTAGCTCTTCGATACGCTTGACGTTATCTTTCAATTTTCCATTCAATCCATCGATCTCTCTTTTCTATTCTTCAATATTGATCTTATGCTCATCAACCTTTTATGTGCTCTCTGACCTCAAAGACTTAAGGTTTTCTATTTATATTACTAGCTCAGACTTCTCTTCTTCCTGATGTTGCATGTAGAGTTTGGCATCATGTACCACCTTGTTGGATTTCTTTTTTCTTTCTCCCCAAATATCTATCTCTTCAATAACTTCTTCTAATTCAGCTTCCATGTAAACTCTCCCTTAAATTTCTTCATATTCTTCATTAGTGTCAGTTTCTTCCTTTTCTTGAGCACTACTGACAATAGCCACCATTGCATTTTGTCCATGATCTTTACAATTTTCAAACTCCTCAACCTCTTCATCCTCAGACTCATCTGAACTTTCTATTTCTTTTGAAAGAAGATTCTTCTTCTTGAAGAAATTTCTCTTGAACTGCTTCTTCCCTTTCACATAGGCTGAAGATTTCTTCTTGGGATTTTCAACTTCATCTTCATCATTTTCTTTTTGAAACTTTTTGGGACATCTTGCAGTAAGATGACAATCTTTTCCACATCTAAAGAAATAAAGTGGAAGTTTCCCTTTAAACTTTCCTTTTCCTCTTTGAAGATTTGAGGAAAGGAATGACATCACCTCATATGTCTCTTCTTCTTCCTGATAATATTTAATGGTGAGATTCTTCATGGCATTAAATTGCATCTCTTTGGATTTACCCTTTTCTATAGCCTCGTTATCATCATTCCTCATCTCATATGGAACCAAGGTACTGTGAAAATTCTCCAGTGTCAGCTCTTTGGGATATTTATCTTCTAGTACTGAAACTTTTGGATTGAACCGAGGTGGAAGCTTCCTCAAGATTCAATTTACGATTTTTATGTATTCAATGACTTCACTAAGTCCTCACATATCTTCCACAATAATAGTTACCCTATCAAAGAATGCATCAATAGAGTCATTCGGGTTCATCTTCAGATCTTCATACTTATTCCATAGCACTTGCAGCTTTGCCTCTCTGACATTTCTATCTTTTTCATATATATTTAATAATTTTTCCCACATGGCATGTGACGTTTTTCATGACATTACCTTTGTATAGATGGGATTGGAAAGGGCTCCCCCTAAGGCATTAATTTCTTTGGAATTAGCATCCAAATTTCTATGCTCATCTTTTGATAATGCAATACTATTAATATCAGCTGTGATACCATGCATAGCTGCCGAAAACACATCCATTACAAAATATTGGAAATAGTTTTGCATTCGATTCTTCCATATCTGAAAATTACATCTGTCGAAGATCAGATTACATTTATGATTAGTGACCTCCATTGAGAGAGGAACTGATTTCAACCTTTCCCTCTAATACCAATTGTTTGGTCCACAAGGCCGAATACCCTGAGAGGGGGGGGGGGGGGTGAATCAGGGTATGACTAATTTAAAATTAAAGCCCGTTCTGATCTTGTTTCTATGTTAAGAATATCATTATTATCTCTCTTTCCGGTTGCACAGTATAAATCGAAATTAAAGCAAGTACAAGACACAATATTTTTTACTTGGTTCACCGTTAAGGGCTACATTCAAGGAGCATACGCCGACAGGTTCTCGGTCGTACCAAATTCCACTAAACCTCACTAGTTGTGGATTACAAGGTTCGGGCACAGTCACTCTGTCCCAGGCTCACTACCTTTACAAGGTTTAGGGTCATCTCACTGCTTTCCCAAGGGTCACTCCCTCTTTCTCTCTCTCTAGCTCAATGTCAATGTAGAGGATCACCTTCTTCCTCTTCCTTTGCTCACTTCTCTGGAAAGGATCCACTCATAGTTTATAAACATGTAGGTCTCTTAATTTGTATAAAAAACGCATCTTCTTCTGTATGTAGATTCTCTTTTGAAGTCCAACTTTCACCCATAGATGAATATCTCTATGCACCGAAGGTATTGGGAAAACTTCCAGCTTCCACGTAGCCTGAAAACACTATTGGAAAAAAACCTTACATGGCGCGCAAGTCTAATATGGCGCGCAAGTATCGATTCTCAAGTCACAACTGGCACGCAAGTCTACCTTAGACACTTGCACGATACAAGCTTCTGCAACTCCAAACTTGCGTGACTCACTTCCCTTTATGCCCAAACCAATATTGGCACGCAACTAAAAACAACCATGCTTCTTCAAATCTGGTGCGCAAGTCCCACTTGCACGACACACCACCACTTGCAGGACCACCACACCTGCACGGAGGGAGCTATGATTCTTAAACGTGTTGAACTCTATTCTAAAATGAGGAGGGGTGGTCCAGTATTTATAGGTAATTGGACCACCCTGCGTGATGGCACACAAGTCAACATTCAACGCGTAAGTCTCGGCGCGCAGGTCTCTTCCCCTGCAATTCACTTGTGCGGCCCACTTCCAAACTTGCGCGAACCTCTTTCCTTTGCCATATTTTGAAGTTCTGATATTGAAAAACAACAAGTGCGCAAGTTTCCAATCCTTCTAGGCACTGGCGTGCAAGTCCTTTCTCTTGGCATGCAAGTCATCTACGCGAACAACTCAATACATGTGCGACCCTTATCCCTTTTCCATATTTTGATGATCTGATCTTGAAAAAAATATAGCAAGAAAGTTTTCAATCCATCAATTTCATGGCGCGCAAGCCCCTTTTCCAAAAACCACTTTTCTTCATTTTTCAACATTCAGGCCCAAAAATTTGGCAAACACTAGAAGACGACACTACCTTGTATCTTTTCTTTTTTGTACCGCCTCCAGATCATCCATACCTTTGTCGAAGTTCTTGAATGAAACATGGATCGTTAACCACAACTCTTGAACTCGACATGCTACCATGAAATCCCCTTTGTCAACAAGTTTGTATGTCATGGTTTTGCTTTGTCAACAATCACAGCACAGTTGTCCACTTTGTCAACAATCACAATCACCTCAAAAATGCTTCAATGATACCTTGAGGTATTTTTTCCCAACACTTACCAAGAAAAAACTACCTATACCTTCTATGGGTCCAATTCCACACCCTACCAAGATACCACATTCCTAAGGAAATTCACCTCTCAGGTACAAAAATTACACTTTGAAAACATTCCATAGAGCTAGTGGCATCAAATAACCTGTAATATTTCTCTGAGACTATAGGAATGCTTCTCATCTAACTAAATGTAGATCAAGATATCATCGATGAATATGATGAAGTACCAATCCCAAAACTCACATAACATGGATTTCAATATTCCCATGAACATATATGGTGTGTTAGTGACCACAAAATGCATGAACATGAATATAAAGTTCCCAAACCTGTATCTAAAGATATAATTCTAGATATCTCTATCCTTCACCCTCAACTGGTGATATCCAGACCACATAACGATCTTGTAGAACCAAAAATATCCCCTCAACTAGTCAAAAAGATCATCAATCCTTAGAAGAGGATATATATTCGTGATCATCACCTTGTTCAACCTTCTATAGTCTATGCACAACCTCAGAATACCATCCTTCTTCTTAATGAATAAAACTAGACCACCCTATAGAGACAAACTAGGTCAGATGAAACCCCTCTACAGAAGATCATATTTCTTAATCCTTTACAATCTCAACTCAGAATATTCTATTTGATATAGATCCATCAAAATATTAGAATCACCAAGATGAAAGTCTATCCCAAACTCAACATCTCATAGAAGGGCTAGTGTCACAAAATCCTCATAGAAAAAATCTAGGAACACCTTGAAAACATTGGGACCATATTCTATCCCAATGTCTACTAGTTTTATAGAGAACTAATCCACTAAGGAAATAAGGGGATCCAAATGAGAACTACCCACCTAAAAACCCTTATTGATAAAGAAAACAACAAACTGGCCATCTACATTCAAGAATAACACTCTCATTCAGAAGAAGTTGATAACATAAGACATAGAATAAAACTAGCCAATGTTAAGGATGACAACATATGGCTACATTTGGAGTATGAAAAGATCCACACACAACTGATGATCATCAGTGCATACCCCTAGATACATAAAACAAGATGGTGTGGACTTTGACTAGTGTAATCAATACCAGGTACATGAGAATCTTCACTACGTCTAGTCCCAAATAATGATCTAGAGAGGGAGAAAAAAGGAGTGAAAATATCTTAAATAAAAAAAGGAAAAAATGAGGGTACATGATAAACGAAGCATACCTCAAATGGTCTCTAAACCCTAAAGTGATACTGCCTTCCCTACCATAAACTGACCACACCAAACCCCTATCCCTTTATGATGATGGAATCCTCCACAACCACACTCAGGTCAAGGTACCTACAGAAAAGGTACAACCTATGGTTGACCTATGCCTACCACATATACTCTCAGTGGTGCATAAGCCTGATTCCCCTACTACTGGAAATACCTAACTGGTAATTTATTTTAAGGATGGCACTGAACCAATCAAAATTTACCGAACAGAGATTGAGAAACTACCGGACACTAATATTGATGATGGATGAAAACCCCATAGACTGAACACACTAGTCAAAAGTTCCTTGGAAGAGTATGGAAACCACTATTCTCAGATGTCTAGAAGGGAATCTACTGAGGTTGACTCCCTACTGATCTAAACTTTGAAGGCCTTAAATTTTGAGACTTACCACTGAAAAATCTACTCATTGAGGAAACCTACTGGTCCCCTATAATGGTAATCATCCTCTTAAGTGCATCCACTCAATCACCTATTCATTATTTTGAACCTCTAGATATGTCAGAAATGTAAGAGTAACTGTATATTGGATCGAAGGTTAAAGTGCCTCCTCAAGACACCTAACTCGAGACTCCTCATCTGAGAAAAGATCTGGGGAAAAGAGTATAAGGTCCTTGAACATGATTCAAAGATACTGCATAGACATTATCCCCTACTGAAGGGAGAGTATATCCTACCTCTTCACATCCTTCAAGATTAATGAATTGAAATCTACCTAGAACACCTTCTAGAAGTTGACCCCTGAAACATCTACCTCCTTCTACTCACGAAGGTATAACGTCCACCACTAACACACAACTCCTCACATATAATTAATTAAAAAGGGGAACCAATACTCTATCGAGGACCAGATCAAACCAAAAGTGATCTTTAGTTCCTATATCTATCTCTCTATCTCTACATAATAAATTATTCCCCAATACTTCTTCAAACTCTGCCACTGAATGGATTGAAACATCCTATGTCACTGATCGACATCCTGAATTGGCTCAACCCTTTGAAAATTAATCAGGTATGCCTCAAGAATCTCCACTAGATGATCCACATGCAGTTGACAACTATGATCTATAGCCGAAAGGGAAAAAAATATTTCTTAATCATGGTAGTATGATGTTTTATTTATATTCATTTTAATTTACATTATTTATTTTAATTTTCCCAAAACAACCCAATTAAAACTGGAAGAAAAATCATCATAATGAATGTAACTATCCTATGCCTCTTCCCATAAAATAGTTCAACCACACTTATTTATTAAATATGATCAGATTCCATGAACTAGATCACAAGGTACCCTAAACTCTAGTGTCCAAGTTGGTCTCCCAAGTATATGTCATGCATGGATGTTAACTGGAACCATTTCCATACCAAACCAAGAAATCCTCACTATGACTAACTCCAAAATCTATCCTATCTCTTAACCGTTATCTCTAATACAACTCTATCACAATCCCCTCCCTCTGACGATACCTCAACGAGGGGAGAGAGATAATGAACCCCAGATTCCCACCTCCAATAGGCCATGAGTTGGTTACTAGGACTAAGGGTATAAAAATATCATGTATAGAAGGAATTTCCCTATATAGTATTAATAGGATAAATTGACAAGATAATTAAAGTAGAATCAAATCCATGAAATATATATAATAAAGACAAAAACCACCCCACGATGCATGTGTAAATAAAACTGATATAGATAAATGTCTCCAATGTAAATTCCTAAAATAAAAACTAAAGAAGTAACACAACAAATTTCTAAAAGGTCCAAGATAGTAATGTACAACATGGTCCATGAAGTCCTCCTAGAAACCTAAAAATAAGTTTATAGACATAGGGTGAGTATACAAGTATACTCTATAAGAAAATCAAAGTCTCTCATGCATATGTGAAAAGAACATATTAATGCACCTGGGAGAAAACAACAAAACCAAAAAATAACTATACATGTGTACTAACCAAAAAACTAACCTCCCCAAGCCTCTCTCACAAAATAAAATATCCAATTATAATGATATAATATTTATAATATCAATTATTGGGTATCCCACACAAATTCTCCACAAATTTTCCACTCTCACACCCAAACATTAGACATCATGGCACTCCCACCTCTTCTGAATAATACCACATCACATCAAATATGCCCCATATAAACTTGGGATATCTCATCAAAACATCACCAAAGAGACTTGGGCCGTCACATATCATCAAATCACATGTAAAAAATGACACTTTTGACTTCTGGACATCACAACCTATGCATATCACCAATTCTTAGAAGAGGGAGTGGGGAAGAGCAGGTAGCCATCCATCCATCCCCCACTAGGTTGTTTGGAAAATCACCCCCACACACACATATATATAAGCGGGTTTTGAAACATGGTACATGAAATGGGTGGTTCACATAAAGAAATAACAAGGAAATAAAATGTCTATAATAGCGATACATAATCCCATCATATTGGTTCACAAAAAAGCTATTAACAAACTCAAAAATTTCCCTCACTTTACTAATGAATCAAAATGAATAAAAACACAAAAAAAATCCATGATCTATAAACCTTTTTCAATTAAATCCAATTTATATATTGTCTTTTATAGAACCATTTTAATTAAAACAATCACCTTACTTTTTATATTTATATCCCATTAGTTCTTATATAAATGCTAAAAATTTAAAACGCATAACAATTCATCAAATAATTCATTAAACCTTCCCATTTTATATCATTATGATGAATTTAATTTTATTATTACTTAGGAAAATAGCATAACCAACCACCATCGTAGCACCACTAGACAACTGTGCCACAACCACCATCACATCCCCACTATATAATCATACCACTACCTCCATCACAAGACCACTACACAACCATACCACAACCACCATCATAACCCTAATACATAAACATATCATATCTACTTCCCTCACACACATCACAATATAACATATTCCCATGCATCACATCATCACATCCAATCCACAACACAAAATCGTATCAACAAACATATCACAACACATACCACAACATTTTCCATATTATGCATAGGGGATTTCATTTAACGTCACTTATTTATTTGAGCGTGTTATCATAGAAAAATTAAGATCCGAGGGAACCCATTTATTTAATAAAATATAAGTGGTTAATCATTTTTTATGGTGGTTTCACAACAATCACACAACATGGAAAACATATTGTATATAAAAACCCCAAAAAATAGGGGTTATCAGTGATCATTATTTTCAATGATACAACACACTTAAATAATCGCAATATCAAAATATCAAATGATATAAATGTATATAAATCATTACAACACCCCTTTCTATTTTATTTAAACTAGTAAATTATCTTTGTTAAGATGGATGCAACTTTCTTCCCAAGAGTAAACAAGAGTAACCCATCCTAAATGATACACCAAAAAGAGAAAAAAGTGATCCCCTACCTAGAAGAAAGAATTTTTACACAAAATTACTGTACAAAAAAGGGGGTATGAATAAAGGAGAAACCCTCTTTAATGAAACTTGAACAAACTACAGTAACAATGCTCCACGACTCCAAGGGAAGAAGGATTTTGAACCTCCCATCTCTAGAGAAAGTAATCCAAAAATAATAAAGGACATATCTTCAATTTTTTACATTAAGATACCAAACCACTGGGATTAGATATGGTTTAAATTTTCCATAAAGGTTGGATATAATTAAATACATGTGTTTTAAACATTTACAATTTTTCATGACTTTTTAGAAATTGAAGATACGACTAATCCTCTTTGGAACTGCTTTTAAAACTCATAAAATAAGGCATTAAAATATTTTTTCATCAAAGAATTTTCAAAAAATGAAAATTAAGTAAATTTATAGAAAATTGGAAGCACTGTAGATTGACACCTCCAGGGGCCACCACCAAAATGATCCATATTTGGGGATCTACCTACAGAATTCAACCATTGGTGATCCACCGTTAGAATGATCTACCATCAGAATGATCCACCGTTGGCGATCTACTACTAGAATGATCCACTATTAGTGATTCAACACCAAAATTATATCATTGGAGATCCAACACCATAATGATCCACCATTGGTGATCCACTACCATAATTACACCATTGGTGATACACCTTCAGAATGATCCATCATTGGTGATCCACCACCAGAATTCCAGTACTGGTGATTGACCTCTAGAATGATCCAAAATTGGCGATCCACTACTAGAAATGCCACCATTGGAGATCTATAACCCAAATGATCCACTTTTGGTGATATAACAATATAATACAACCATTAGTGATCCACCAATAGAATTATCCACCACCAGAATTTTAGTGTTGGTGATCCACAGCTAAAATGATCCACCTTTAGTGATCTGTCGCCACAATGATCCACCATTAGTGATCCTCCCCCAGAGTGATCCAATTCTTGTGATCCACTTCTAGGGTGCTACCCTCATCCTTATAACAACCTAGATTGCCCCTATACACCTCAATCATCATATTTCTTGAGAGTAATAGGCTAAAAGGTTTGAGTCGTTACACACATGATCGAAGGTTTCATTTTCCATTTGATATAATAAGAGATGGATATAAGTTATTACATTAACATAATAAAACATTAGTATATAAGATATAATTAAGGTATTAATTGGTAATATTTGGAAAATATTATAATCATTTATAAGAAAAATTAAAATGAAAATTCACAGTTAGAAACATTACATATTCTTCAAGAAAACTCTTTAGGTTTAACCTAAATCCTTCCAAGATTACCATTATGATATAAAAAATGAATATAGGATATGTTCATTGATGTAATAAATATATTTGGGTAGGTATTGGCCAAACAAAATTTCTCTCATAGTGTGAATATGGTAGGATAGGTGGTTACCTTTTATATGTGGGGGAGAGGACACACTTGGAATTTTTTAAAAAAAATCAATTACACCCGTGTTTTTGTCATGCCAAAAGCATCCAAAATGGATAGTTGTTAAAAAATATATATTATAGGGTCAAACTATATAAATAGATTTGGTTTTGGAAAAGTTTTCTGGTTATTTTAACCCTTTATATTTTTAGTTTAACCCCATGGTAAATCTATTTTTATGTTAACTATAGTAATTAATTTTTTCTATTTTTACTATTCATAATGGTAAAAAATTAATATAACTTTATTAGATAATGTAATGACCTTACAATTCTCATTGTCTTGAGAGCTAAAATAGTTATTACTAGGCCTTAAGAAACATCCCCAAGGCGCCAGAGGCTGGCAATAAATGCCGAAGGGTTTCAAAAAAAGTGGGGGACGATTTACCCTTTAAAAAGATACCACAAAGCCAACAACCATAACCAACTGATCTACTAATTATGCATGATAAAAACCTAGAAAACTAAACCATTTATTTATCAAAAATCAACCGAGAGTACCACAATGAAAACCAACACTAAAACATCAGAGTAAACAATGGAAAGACAACTGAAGGACTATAGGACAAATAAACCACACCATGCTCCACAAGCTCCAAGATCCAACATCACAAACCAGCCCAAGTATCATGAAGCAATGCTCTAAGCATGTGGCACTTTACCTTTGCCAACGTCCGGGTATATGACATCAGCAAAAGCAGAAACATGCCAAAGAAGGGGGTGAGTAATGAAACTCAGTAGGTTCTCTCAGATGACTTCCCAAACCATGCCTCTAGGATAAAACATGTGAGCACATTTATATAAAAAAATTTATATAAAAAAATTCCAAAACAGTTCACAATAAACAAGTTCCATGTCAAAACCATTTTCCAACAAAACCCATCATTCTTAAGAAAAGCAACCAAGAAATGTTCCCAATTCCGTTCACATTTCCATTTGGCTCATTCATTCCATTTGACCAATCCTCACAACCAACCATTCATGCAACCTGGTCCTCCCTATACTCGTGAGTGGTGAGTTATCCTCCCACTAAGCCGTCACTTAGTGGACTACCTTGACGAGGGTACTTCACGACCTGATCCGTCCCAACCTATTGATGGGGGGACTTCTCCCCCTTATCCATCCCAATGCATATGAACACACACCATGAACCATGAAATACATTCCCAAAACCAAGTGTGTTCAAAACTATTCAATAAAACATCACCCTTTTATTGAAAACCATTTCGTTCAAGATGCAAAACCATAATCAATTTAAAATCACCATTTTAAATTTACTTCAACAACCACTTTCCAAAAACACACAAATTTCATCACCCATTACTAAAAAGGGGTTTCAAACATTCTTTTTTAACAGATAAAAAAACTATTTTAATCAAGGAAGACAATTTGAAACTAAGCCTTCATTTTCTAAGAAATAGGAATCGAGAGTGAAGCCACCTACCTCAACAATTTGGGTGAAACCAACCGACGGACGAAGAACGCCAAGAACGCAAGGTCAAAACTCCAAAACCCTCCTTAGATCTCTTCTCCTAACACAACCAGGACCAAATCTTGTCATATTTGGCATCCAGACCCTTAGATCTACCCATAACGGGCGTAGATATAAGAAAACGAGAGAAGAGGAGAAGTATATCTAAGTAGATCTACGAAACCGATCAAGAACGATAACATACCTTAAGAATACGGCTTTGATTCGCCAAGATAAGCCTTCGGACCGCCTCCAAAATTCTTGGGAGAAGTATTCCAACCTTCAAGGGAGAGTAATCCTGAGTTAGGGATTCTTATGAGGTTAAAAAAAGGCAATTAAAGGCAAAACAAGTTAGATCCACAATTTTAGGATCTAACTTTAAGTGACCGCACGGTTAGTCCGCACGGTTTGACAAACCGTGCGCTAACCATGGGTTAGCTTTTGCCTCATCCATCCATCACACATGGTTTGGCTGCACTTTTAGACAAACTGTGCGCCGAACTTGCGGAAGCCACTGCCTCCAAGACTCACTTCACATGGTTTGGCCGCACGGTTAGACAAACCGTGCGCCGACCGTGTAACTTCTCCTTTGCCTCCAAACATCATTCCAAGTTCTCCCGAATCTCCCATTCAACACCCTTGAATTTAAAACCATGAAAAACCTCAATAAAGGGTTACATAAGAAAAACTAGGGGTACTAAATTCTCCCCCCATTGGCCTTTCTGTCCTTGGAAAGTAGAAAACCCTCTCTTCACTGAAAGGGTTCTGGCCACTTCTCCTTCATATCTTTCTCACGTTCCCAAGTCTCTTCCTAAATATGACCATGTTGCCACAAATCCCTCACTAGGCCGATGGTTTTTCCATGCAAGAATTTATCCTACCTATCCACAACCCACACCGAGATATGTACTAGCAAAGCATCTGGCTCTAGGTCAACGTGATCCCATATGATCACATGGTCAGGATTAGGCTGATACTTCTTCAACTGAGATACATGGAACACATTATGTACTGCACTGAACCATGGTGGTAATGCCAACTGATATTCCACCTCTCCAACTCATTCCAGTATCTCAAAAGGGCCTATATATCGAGTAGATAACTTGCCCTGCTTCCCAAAACGACATTGTCCAAGTATTGGAGAGATCCTCAAGATGACATGATAACTCACTGCAAATGACAATGGTCTTTGGTGATGATCTGAATAAGATTTATGACGACTCTGAGCCGTCTCCATACTCTTTTTAATCAACCGGATCTTCTCCGTTGTTTCTTGGACAAGGCTTGACTCAACTAGTGAAGTTTCACCAGTTTCCACTCAGTATAGTGGAGAACAACAAGGACGCCCATACAATGCTCCAAACAGAGCCATGCGTATCGAGGCTTGATAACTGTTATTGTATGAGAACTACACTAAGGGTATCTGCTCCTCCCATGAGCCACCAAAGTCCATTACACAATCCCACAACTTGTCTTCCAACATTTCTGTCATCCGCTCAGATTGCCCATCTGTCTGAGGACGATACGCCGTACTCATCGTCAACTGAGTCCCTAGGGCTTGCTGTAATGATTTCCAGAAACAATATGTGAACCTCGGATCTCTATCTGAGACGATAGAAACTGGTACCCAATTCCTCTTTACCACTTCTCAGATATATATTTTTGAAAGATCTTCTACCGTATGGGTTTCACGAATTGGGATGAAATGGGCTGACTTGGTTAGAAGATCCACTGTCACCCAAATGGCATCGTGTTTCCAGACCATTATTGGAAGACCTGTAACAAAATCCATTGCTATCTACTCCCATTTCCATACTGGGATAGGTAAAGACTGTAACATACAAGCTAGTCTCTGATGCTCTACTTTAACCTGCTGACATGTTAAGCATCGCGAGATGAATTTGACCACCTTACTTTTCATACCGCTCCACCGAAACTGCGCCTTTAGCACCTTATACATCTTCTGTGTACCCGGATGTACAAGCCATCTCGAATGGTGGTAAGCATGAAGGAGTTGTTCCTGACAAACCATGAGTACAACCATCCGATCTATGAAACACAAAACTGAACTACCATCCATCTTCCATCCCTCCATGGTTTCCCCACCATTGAGTTTTGAACTCATTTCAACACAGTCTACGTCGGATGTCTGTGCCTCCTTTACTATCTCCACCAAACCCGGAAGAAGTGTAGCTAAGACGAAAACAACACCATCACCTCAGTTTTAACATTCCATATGCATGTCATCTAAAACCTACATCAACTGCCATTCATCTGAAGCTTCCTTTGCCAACTGAGCATACGACTTCCTGCTTAATGCATCGGCCACCAAATTTCCCTTACACGGTGTATACATTAAGTCAAAGTCAAACATTTTAAGATACTACATTCATCTCCTCTACCTCATATTCAAATCTCACTGTGGGAAAATGCCTTTCAAGATTTTTTCATACGTAAACATAGTAAATTTCTTACCAAAGAGATAGTGTCTCCATGTTTTCAAAGCATGGACGACTGCAGCTAACTCCAAATTGTGTGTTGGATAATTCTTCTCATGAACCCTCAACTACCTTGAACCAAAAGAAACAACATGGTCTCCTTTCATGAGAACACAACCCACCCCTGTTTTTGAAGCATCACAATACACCACATACCCCTGTCTTGATTCTAGAAAAATCAAGATGGGTGCTGATGTAAGGAGAACTTTCAACTCTTGAAAAGATCTCCGACATTCCTCAGTCCATTAAAATGCACTGTTTTTCTTTTACAATGCTTTCGTAGGTGAAGATAGTCATGAGAAGTCACACACAAAGCATATGTAATAACCAGCTAGACCAAGAAAACATCGTATTTCAAAGAAATTCTTCAGTGGTTTCCAAGAAAGAACAGCTTCTATCTTTTCTGGATCCACTGAAACACCTTTCTCAGAAACGACATGGCCCATAAAACATACCACTTGTATCCAAAAATCTCAATTTGATAATTTGGCATACAACTGATGGTACTTCAATATTTCCAACACTTTCGCTATGTGTTTCTCATGCTCAACCCTTTTTCTTGAATACACCAATATGTCATCCACAAACACCACAACAAAATAATCCAGATATGTATGAAATATTCAATTCATCAAATCCATGAAGACCGCTGGTGCATTAATAAGACAAAATGGGATGACTACATATACGTAGTGGCCATATCTGCTTCTGAAGTCTGTCTTCGGAATATCCTATTTCTGAACTCGCAACTGGTGATATCCTGACTGCAAGTCAATCTTGGAGAACCACTGAGCTCCCCTTAATTGATCAAACAGGTCATCAATGAGTTGAAGTGGATATCAATTCTTTATCGTAACTTGGTTAAGTTTACAATAATCCACACATAGCCTCAAAGTTCTATCTGCTTTATTTACAAACAAAATTGGTGCTTCCCATGGAGACATGCTTGGACGAATGAAACCCTTTCTTTCCAGCTCCTCTAACCGCACTTTCAATTCCTTTAACTCCATTGGTGCAATCCTATATGATGGAAGTGAGATAGGACTAGTCCCCAGAAGGAGATCAATCGTAAACTCCACTTCTCATATAGGTGGTAACCCTGAGAAGTATTCAGAAAAAACATCCGGAAATTGATCCACCACAGTTGGAAAACTATTTTCCAGGATTTCTTCCAGTGATGCCAAAGTCGACACTGCCAATTGGTAAGATATCATTCCCACCATTGGTTCCAACAAACTCTTTGCGCCTTTCCTTAATATCCGCTCTCCTATGAAGAGATTACCCATGCCATCCTCAGTCATGAAACTCACCGTTTTCATATAACAGTCAAGGTGAGCCTTAAACTTCATCAACCAATCCATACCCAGTATTATATCATTATCTTGAGAGCTCAAAAAGTCATTACTAGGCCTTTAGCGACATCCCCAAGGTGCCAAAGGCTGGAAATAAATGCTGAAGGGTTTCAAACCAAGTGGGGGATGATTTACCCTTTAAGAACATACCACAGAGCCAACAACCATAACCAACAGATCTACTAATGATGCAAGATAAAAACTCAGAAAAGTCAACCATTTATTTATCAAAAATCAACCGAGAGTACCACAGTGAAAAAAAACACTAAAACATCAGAGTAAACAGTAGAAAGACAACTCAAAGACTATAGGACAACAACACCACTCCATGCTCCACAAGCTCCCAGCTCCAAAATCACGAACCAGCCCATGTATCACGAAGCAGTGCTCTAATAATGTGAAACTATACATTTTCCAACGTCTCGGTATATGACATCTGCAAAAGCACCAACGTGCCAAAGCAGGGGGTGAGTAATGAAACTCAGTAGGTTCTCCCCAATGACTTCCCAACCCATTCCTCTAGGATAAAACATGTTATCACATTTATATAAAACAATTTATATAAAACAATTCTAAAACAGTTCACAATAAACAAGTTCCATGTCAAAACCATTTTCCAACAAAACCCATCTTTCTTAAGAAAAGCAACCAAGCAAAGGTCCCAATTCTGTTCACATTTCCAATTGGCACATTCATTCCATTTCACCAATCCTCACAACCAACCATGCATGCAACCTGGACCTCCCTATACTCACGAGTGGTGAGTCATCCTTCCAGTAAGCCATCACTTAGTGGACTACCTTGACGGGGGTACTTCACGACCTGATCCATCCCAACCTATTGATGGGGGGACTTCTCGCCCTTATCCATCCCAATGCATATGAACACACACCATGACCCATGAAATCCATTCCCAAAACCAAGTGTGTTAAAAAAAATTAAATAAAAAATCACATTTTTATTGAAAACCATTTTGTTCATGAAGAAAAACCATAGTCAATTTAAAATGACCATTTTAAATTTACGTTAACAACTACTTTCCAAAAACACACAAATTTCATCACCCGTTACTAAAAAGGGGTTTCAAACATTCTTTCATAACATATAAAAAAACAATTTTAATCAAGGAAAACAATTTGAAACTAAGCCTTTATGTTCAAAGAAAGAGGAATCGATAGTGAAGCCACCTACCTCAACAATTTGGGAGAAACCGACCGACGGACGAAGAACTCCAAGAACATCGGGTCAAAACTCCAAAAACCCTCTTTAGATCTCTTCTCCTAACACAACCAGGACCAAATCTTGTTATATTTGGAATCCACACCCTTATATATACCCATAACGGGCGTAGATATAAGAAAATTAGAGAAGAGGATAAGTAGATCTAAGTTGATCTAAGAAACCGATCATGAACGATAACATACCTTAAGAATCAGGCTTCGATTCACCAAGAGAAGCCTTCGAATCGCCTCCTGAACGCTTGGGAGAAGTCTTCCAACTTACAAGGGAGAGTAATGCCGAGTTAGGGCCACTTAGGAGGTTAAAAAAAGGAAATTAAAGGCAAAACGAGTTAGATCCACAATTTTAGGATCTAACTCTAAGTGACCGCAGGGTTAGTCCGCATGGTTTGACAAACCATGCGCTAGCTGTGCGTTTGCTTCTTCCTCAGCCATCCTTCACGCATGGTTTGGCCGCATAGTTAGACAAACCGTGTGCCAACCGTGCAGAAGACACTACCTCCAAGACTCACTGCGTACGGTTTGGCCGCATGGTTAGACAAACTGTGCACCGACCGTGCAACTTCTCCTTTTCATCCAAAAATCATTTTAAGTTCTGCCAACTCTCCCATTCAACACCCTTGACTTTAAAACCATGAAAAGCCTCAAGAAAGGGTTACATAATAGAAATAGGGGGTACTACAGATAAAATAAATTATTTTGATTAAAAATATGGAATAAATATTTCTAAAGTAAATTTATATAAGTGGAATAATTCAATTTAAAATTAAACTAAAGATGCGATAAAAGAGCAGTTTTCTAAAGGGAAAACTCTCATATGTATGGAGTGTTTTAATATCAAAATTCAAGATTAAATTGATTAAAATGAAATAAATTAGACAAATTTTAATATAATATATTTAATTATACTTTAAAACAAATTTAAAAAATAATTTAACATTTAAAATTATTTATAATATAATCCAGAGTTCAATAAAAATCTTTATTTATCACTATTTATCAAAACATTAATCCTTCCCAAAAATTCTTAGAAATTAACCCTAAGTAAATTTTGTTATTATGAATTCAAAAATTATACAAATTTTATCAAATAAAATTTCTAAAATTGGTAATTTTTTTAATGTTATTTTATAAAGAATTACTAATATGCCATTCAGAAAAATACTATTTTTCATAAAACATTTATTTTTATTTCAATCAGTTCTTATGTTTTTATAACCAATAGATAACCATTGAATTTATTTTATACATGTTTAAATAATATAATTTTCATAATTTATTTATTACTATTCAAACCAGCCATATTAATGGCTAGGTTATAATGGCCATGTTTAAATAATAACATTTTAATAGAGTATCAGGTTTCGTTCAAACCCAGTGTTGCATAAATTTTAAGCTATCGAAGATATTTAATTTATTTAAAAATAAATATTTCTTAAAGTATTAGGGGTTTATATTGTCTTATATGATTTGTGTTTCATGTCATACATTCTGTCAAACATTATGTTCATCTTTTGAAATCTTGAGGTATTACATTCTAAATTTTTAAAGGGGTTATCACTAGGCATGATGGTCATCTTACAAGAATTAAATAATAAATAATCAAAATACAGCCTCATAATAAATTTATAAGACATGAATTCAAGATATCATGAGTTTATTATAACACATTGAAGAAAAAATTGTATAGGAATTAAAATAATTCTATTCATAGATCTAAAAAAAATTCATTTCATTCTATCAATATGGAATATATTAAGGGGAAACATGGTTTATAATTTTTTTTTCAAAATATGTAAATTCATACAAAATGAAATTTTTAAGAATGCTTTATTAAAAACTCTAAAATTCATGGAAATAGGTTAACATGTTATGAATTCTAACAATAAAAATTAAAACCAATTTTATTGAAATTAGGTTGTAGCAAGCATGAGAGAAACACATCAAAGTTACAACAAGGTTCCAGGTAGAAAATATATTATTGTTAATTATCATTTTAATCCTCTTTATCTTAGGATATATAATTAATAAAACATTAAATTAATAATAATTAATAATAAAAAAAAGTATAATCATAGTATACATATAATGATCATATTGTAAAAAGATAATGAGACTCATGATACTGATTCATGATCCTACCTATGATATCTACCCCTCTAAAACTACACTTTCACCAAAATATTTCATTAGGTTGTACAATTAATTACATTACATCATAGGGGGCCCTAAATATATATTCATTATCTAGTCTCCTTGGTACACATCACATGTGAGGATCACGTTTCACTACAACACTACCAATCCCATGAAATCCTCACATGTTTCAAACCCTAATCTCTATTCTTACTCTAAACCAAAAGCTTTGATACCACATTGTTACAACCCCCTTTACTTGTACCCCTCCTATCGTAGAAATGAAGAGAGGGAGGGACCCCTGAATCTTGACTCCAAGAGGACATGGATTGATAACTTTCATTACAGTTATAATACACATAATGGGATAAATTTCAATTAATATTAGAATTTAAGGGAATGAGATTAAAGGAGATCCAAAAATCAACACCAAAGAATTTATATTTCATAAATAGATTCTAAAAACCTGAATGATACTTATATTTCAAATTCATCACATCAAGAAGATATATTAACTAATAACTCTAAAATCTATGTAATGTACCATCTCCATCCAAGATACCTGAACAACAAATTGAATCTCTCTCAGATTATCTTATAACAATATAGAAAAATATAGTTGTGTGAGAACTTTAGAGTAATCAGTAAAATCATTCTTCTATGAAAAATAAAAATCAATGTGAAAAAATATGAAAGAGTAAGAATGAGTGAAACAAACAAGAACAAATGATGTCATAAATACAAGAAGTCCCTAGTAAGGTAATAAATTTTATCAACCACAACTCACCTTCCACTTCAACAACATGCTCAGCCAAGACCCCGATATCATGGGAATCAAACTAATTCCAACATAAATATCCAAAATCACCAATAATTTTAAAACTAACATGAAAACTTCACATACCATGGGACCAATTATTTCTCACCACACTTACATTTCTATAAGTCCTTTACACCTCGATGTGATAATGATTCAATATGAATACACCTATCCTAATTTGACCAAGAAGTGAAAGAAATAAAACCAATTCAATATAACATCATTAATTATCAATCCATACCACAACCATCCACCATATCACATATTACCATACATACACAATTCATATCCACATACCAATACATCATATATTCACATACCAACACATCGTATATCTACATACCACCATTACCAAAAACCACATCCTCATAATTACACTTTCCAAACCATGAGTTGGTAGGGTAATATAAACATGAAGGACATAAACCATATGCCCTCATCCTTCCATGAAAAACTCCACCAATAACCACATAAAAATATCCTCTTAATCATAGTAAGGTATCATGAACAATTAGAACATCAACCTTGCACCCTCCTCCTACCATGCTTTATCCCCACCATGTACCACAACACAATTCCACTACATCAAATAAAATCAATTGCACTTTTAACTTTTGGACATCATATACCCTTCATATAAACCTCTAGATATCATAAAAATAATATAAAACAACTAATAGTTGTTATATCCTACGATGTTTCGCCATATCATTTCCCCCTTTTCCACACCACTTTCATAATCCCAGCCATAAAAAATAGCCATATATCAAGAAAAATTTTTCACAAAAAGTAAGAAATATCAACATCACAAATAATGATTTATTAAAGGAAACCACACAAGAAAGAATTTCTTATTTATACATCATTTATGATTCCCAGAATCATGGGGATTATTATTCATCCATCCAAACCAAATAAATTCAATAATCTTCAACAAATCATGGTTCATTTTAATTCCAAACATTAATTTTTACATTATAGATGCACATAATATTCATACTCAACCCATATTTATGCAAAAATTATGGAAAACCTGTTCATATATCCATTTCAATTTATGGGATATTTATTAAACACAAAATATTTTTTACCACTATGATCAATTTAACATTTAAATTATTAGTTGTATTCACAACCTTTGAATCCTTTAAATTTTAATCAATCCAAACATGTATTATTCATTAAACCATTATTAGTTACTAAAAAACCAATTCTTCTTTCTTATACCTAGTTTCATGATCCATTAAAAATTAATTTTTATTAGTAAAAGTATAATGTTTCAATATTTCACATTATCATTTACATAAACCAAGACATCATAATATTTAAAATAATTTCCTCATTGTACATATAACCGCTTTACTGATATTTAATAGGAAGCTCAAATGAATACAATAATCATCAACGATTATCCTATAATAATTTTTATGATAGACTTAACCCTTAAAGGTATCAATGATAAAATCTAGATATTCACTTATTGTTAAAATTTACCCATTTTTAACTCCATTCTAGAAACTAGTTTACAAATAATTTAATGGATGCAATATTAATCATCAAAGCATTAATACCCCATTTCCATCCTCCCCAATTAAACATTAAAATTTTTATGAAACAGAAATCATAAAATAAATATATTTTTTCTATTTATATTTTTTTGAATTAATTATTAAAACAAGGGGTTCATTTATATAAAAAATTAAAAAAATAGTTTACTATTATTAAAAATAAATTTCGGTCTTTAAAAGAGAGGATAGAAGAGTATGTTTTAATTTTAGGTGTTTACTAAGGATAATAATTTAGGGGTTGGGTAGTATAATAATGAGAAATCTTAATTAATAGATTTCTTTGTTGTCTAGAGTTTTAAATTTATTATAATATAATGGTGAGGTATCTATTTTAGTCTATTAGTTTATTTAAATGATGTATATGATTAAGAGAATATATTTTTCTTGATACCCAATGTTTTAAAAAATATTTAATAACATTGAATTATCTAATATTGATACAAAAACATTTCCCCATGGGTGATGATTTATTATATTGAATTAGTACATTCATGAACTTACTTTGGATCATGGTATATAAGTTATGAATGATAATCTATCATACACTAATTACTTATAAAACCTCAAATCTTGTAAGTATGTTTCTTTTTTTTTTATTTTCTTGGTTTAAAGTTTTGTGTTTAAAGGAGAAAGAGAGATATTTTTGGTTAAAAAATAATTAACCATCTTGTATGAGATAATTATAAATGTTAATAAAACATATAAAAGTATTTTTATAGTTAGGCATGTATTTAATATAATTGAACAACCTCAATGGTGAGAGAACTAATTTAAAAATTGTTTGGGGCACACTTTTGGTGAAAATTCATGGTAGCCATACCTATTAAGGAATAGAAAGTGGGTTTTAATTTAAATATTAATTTTTAGGGATTATTAGTAGTATAATCTGGGATTTTTTTATCAATGAAGAACTAAGTTTCCTTGAGGATAAATCAGATTTTAATTATTTATCTGATTCCTAGGTATCGACTTTTCTTATTCCCGTCATCTATTAATATCTAATAATTTAATTCTTGGTGATATTATATTAATAAACTTATTGTTTTATATTGACTAATTTTATTAATCATGATAGAGATATGAAGGATTCAATTTTATTACGTGGCCTTCAGACCATGGAATTTAGATTCTCAAGATATTAGTACATCTAGGTTGGTGTATCTAATAATTTTATGATATTGGTAAATTTCAAAAACTTTTTTGATTTATTTTGACATATTATAAAATTAGATTAAATGATATGGGTGAAATCATAATTTTGTTCATTTAATTTGAATTAAAAGATTGATTCATATAGAAATTGGGATTTAAATTTCATTTTTATTTTCATTTTAAAATTAAAATTGAAAATGATTATTTTTAAATGATTTATTTGGTTTTTGTATTAATAGACTTTTTATTAATTATTTAATATTATTTTCTTAATTAATTTGGGAGATTTCATGGATTTTTAAATTTTCTTGACTACATTTACAAAATAGATTTTTTGAGACCTTGTTTTTTAAAACTATTAATTCTTATCCACTGATATATAATGTATTAGAGAGTGTTTTTTATGTTCATAAATAGTTGGGATAATTAAATAATAATGGTAATAGTCACTATATAAGGAGTGTTGGATGTGCGAATTAAGATTCAGACATCCGTAAAGGTATATAGTGATGGAATTATAAAACTGGTGATTTTTTAATATATTATGTAAAATGAGGATTTTCTATTTGAGAGTACCCGTGGATGACTTAATAGAGGTAATATTTTGGAAAAAATTGGGATTCACATTGGTTTTTCAGTGTAATAATAATTTTTTTATTGGATTATGTATAAAATGGGTATTTTCAATAGATAATTGGAAATAGGTATTTTTCATATGATTTTCAAGAAAACAGGGGGTTTCTAATGGTTTTTGATTTTTTTTCTTAATATTAAAAAAATGATGTTCCTTGGGAAGATAATTTTGAAGAAAAAAAATGAATTATGAAATATATGATGTTATACATGGTAGATGTTTTTAAGAAAATTTAGAACTTCAAAAATAATTATTATGTATTGTTTTTGTTTCTAGTTAAATAAAATGATCACATCATTAACATTTGTATTTGTTATTGTGTATTAGTTTTTCATAATGGAATTCATCATATATAGAAGTGGGTTTGAGTCATTGAGTAAATAATACTAAGTTCATACTGATCCTATTTCTTTGCATATTATTGAAAACACTAGCATGATTAGTAATGATATATGTAAAGGTAATTATTTATTCATTATCAATGATGATCTATAGATTAATATTGGGGTGATGGCCAATGATATTGCAGATTAGGTTTTGAAACATTAATTTATTATTGATTATGTATTTTTTAACTTTTTAGATAATTATTTTTATAAATAGGATTATTTATGATGCAGTCTTACCAAATTTTTTTAATTTAATTTAATTTATATTCAAATGAATTTTCATAGATTATGTTTTAAGGTAAAATTAGTCCAAAATATTTATTATTATCCATTATTTCTTTTTAGTGTCCTATGATGATTTTAATATGTAGTTTAGATTATATAGAATATGATATTAGGTTTTAGGATTTGGTCTCTAATGTCAAGGGGTTATAAAATTTTATCAAATATTTATTTTGAGTTGATTCTCATTATGTCTAGTAGGTGTGGAGGTTAAGATGGTTAGAACACAAAATGTACCAATAACCATTATATCTAACCTTTTTAAGATGAAATTTGAGTTATTGGGATGTCCTAGTAAATTATTGGTTGTTAATTTCTTACTAGGAATGTTATTGGTGTCTTGTTAAACCTTAATAGTTCAAAATATGAAATAGTTCATACATTAATTAAAACATAAAAAAGATATTTTATTAAAATATATGGATATAAAAGGGTTTTCCTTATGAAAATTCATATCTGATGGGTTAATTATTTTAGACTTTTAAAATTTATTTTCAAAATAAAATATTATTATGAATTCGATGGAACCATTGTGATGAATGTTTAGGAATGAAATTAGATAATGTAATAGGAATATACCTAAACATAGTATGAAATGTTAATCTTTTTTCATAATGAATGATTGTGATTTAGTGTAGTTTTCATGTGACATTTATTGTAATTGAGAACATATAGCCTATGAGATCTTTTATTAGATGAGGGTAAGGGTATAGAGGTGGAATATACTTATATGGACCCTCGATCAATGGTAGATATTATTATGGATATCTAAGGGATTTATAGGGATGATAATTATAATAGTATTAGGTATTTGGATAGAGGATGGATGATTAAAAACCAGAAATATTTTATATTTTAGGGTGATGATGGACCTAGGTACGTGGAGGAGTGGATATAAGAGATTAATCATCTTTTAAGTTTTTACAGATACCATAGACTTTTGAGGTTAACTTTGGGATTAATTTTTTTTCAAGAACGGATATGAAAGTAGTGGAATACAATGGAGGAATAAAATTATCATAATTATATTGATTAGAAATGAATTTAGATAATTATTAACAATTAATATTACTATCAAGAGTCAAAGTTGAAATGGAATAACAACACTTAGAAATCAGGTAGGGTTACTTGACTATGATGGAGTATACATCAAAATTAATAGAGCCAAAGATGTTTTTGACTGAGATAGTAATGAGCAAAAACCTCAAGGTGGTATGGTTTAAAATTTTATTTCAATTGGATATATATTTATAGTTCATTATTCTAATTATACCTATTTATTTGGACATGTTTAATTTTACTTTATTCATGGAGGTGGATATAAGAAATATATGAAATTTAATTTATTTCCTTCTATAAATAAATATAAAGATGAATTTTTTTAGTGTATAGAAAAGGAATTTTGAGGATAACAAAGGGAAGTAAGATAAGATATATTCCCTTATTTCTGATGGGAACAAACTACTGAAATGTTTCCAATGTTCCAATGATGGGAATTTAAAATCAAAATATACAAATACTCTACACACATTAAATCATTGTGAGAGGGAATAATATTTGTGGAAATATTATAATTGGTTCTCATAAGAGTGTATTGGTGGGTCATCTAATGAAGTATATAAATCATTAATATAAGGTGATTCACAATGGTATACTAATTTAGGGACTCAATACTGGGTAGGAACTAATAACTAAAGAAGGTCATTTCTTAAAAGAGTCATGGGAAAATATTCATCATTGTTTATAAATTATAAGAGACTTTGACTGATGTATGGATATCTATGCTATATGGTAAAATCATGAATTTTCTATTAACTAATTTTAAATTATTTTATAGTAGATCATTTTACTAAATTATCTTTTCATGATTGGTTGATCTTTTTAAGTTTCAATTGGATTTCATTCTATATTTAATAAGAATATACACTAAACTTAGTGAGTGAACCAAATATGGACTTTTTGTGTCTGTCCTATTTGACTATTATTGGAAACATATATATCTCATTTTAATTTTAGTTTCATGATAAATAAATATTTATCCTGATAATTAGGATAAAATAGATGATTATGTTCAAGTAACATATTTAATACTATCATTAATGGGTTTATTTTGTAGCAAAAGATGTGGAAATATATATTATTGATGGAGAGTATGTTATTTAAGTGTGCATAGATGAGATATAGGATAGTGTAATAGGATATATATCATATATTGTAGAAATATTACTATTTAAATCCGTGAAAGTAAATAATTTATATCTACATATTATGAAAGTTTATTAGTATGTATAATTTTTACTAAATGATTAACTATATTTCCATTGAGGAGGGATGTGGAGGTTTTTATTGCCTTAGTGATTAAAAATATTATTTCAATGCTATTTTATCTTATAAAACTATAGGATTTGTGGGAACTAAATATGCACCAATATGATTTTGAGTAGAAGGATCCAAGTCAACTGAGTATTTACACTTGGGATCCAATAGTTTGATTTTTATAAAAGGATGATGGTAAATTAATATTTTTTTATTGACTATAAGAAGATTAATCTTGTGATTGGGAAAAAAAATTATACTTTACCTTGAATTGAGGATCTATTTGATTAGTTGATGGGATCCTATTAGTTTTGTAACATTGATTGTAAGAACCCAAACTTTTCATACATATATATTACATCTTAATATATTAATATTAGTTATATAACCTAATTATCCATGATAAAATAATTTAGGTATTGTTCCTTTTGAAACATGAAAACATAAACAATTGGTTCATAGGTGAACTACCTCTTCTCCCATTAATTTCATCATATCTAGAACCCTTCTTAGATGTATCATATATAAAACATTTCTTTTTAACCTGGTTAAGTAAACATAATAAAGGGAAAGATCTATAACACCCCAAAATTATAAAATAAGAACATTTTATTTGATAGTGTATTCAACACACAACACGAAGCTTAAACAACCCACAAAATATATTTATTTAAATTTCATCTATTTGATAGGATGCAAAAGACAAAATTCCGAGTCAAAGTGAACTGTAATATAGTAACCAAAATATTATGTTAGTGGTTGTGAATATTATTAATAAAATTAATAAAATTATGGTTACCCATTTATTATAAATAAAATAAAAACCGTTGAAAATAATTTTTTTTTGAAAACTTGTATTTTTCTAAAAGGCGATTTAGTCCTGCTTTGTGCAGAGAATTTAAAATTAATTTTTAGAGCATTAATAAATTTCATTTTAAAAAATAAAATAAATTTTAGAAATATTCTTATCAAAATTATCTTAGGGTATTTTTTTGGATTTTTCTAAAATATTTCATTTTATTGATGAATAGTGAAAAATATTGAATTGTAATTGAAATATAAATTTTTGTTTAAATAATTTACAAAATAAAATTATATTTTTAGTTTAATTTAAAGTAAAATTAGTTTTATTATATATTAATTTATCAAATTAAGGTCATTTAAATAAACTTTTATATTGAAATTTGATATAGAAACTTTGTAAACTATTTGAAAAGTTTTCTAAAAAAAGATTTCTCACACGTCTGCAAGATTAATTTTAAATTAAAATTTCCACTTATATGAATTTAATTTGGAATAATTTATTTTATATTTGGATTCATCAAGATTTATAATTTATAATAAGTTAAACTTAGTTTTTTTATCGAAATGAATAGTGAAAATAGTAAAATTTATTTACTATAGTTAAGGTAAATGTGGTTTTATGAGGGGATTATTTAAGAAATAACAGTGTTAAAAATGACCAAATAACTTTTAAAAAAACCATTTTATGGACATATTTACACCTTATATATTCTAGGTTCTATAATGTACCATTTTTTAGGATTTTTTTATGATACAAATGTGGGTATGATGGAATCTTTTTAGAAAATTACATGTGTGACACTCACCTCACTTATAAAAGGCCACTACATCTCCACTATTTTTTGCACCTTCAAACCATTTTATTTCATACAATACCTGAAAAAATAACATAAAAAATTCCATAACCTCATACTATAAGCTTTATTTTTGGAATAAATCCAACCTTGAAAGAATTTTGGTGCTAACCTATGGAGGGAACCTGAATAATAAGTAACATTCTCCATATAGTGTTTTTATTTTATTTCTTCCTCTACATCCCCAAATTATTATTAATCCATGATTATATAATAAAATTAGTATATTTCATTAAATTATAGGTTTTTACTATAAGTTCATTACCTTCAACCATACCCACTTCCATTAAATGGGTTATGAAATCATTATTCATGGGTACGGTGGACTACCGCCTCGTGAACCGAAGGAATTCATTTTTCCATTACCACCTCTCATGGTTTGGTATGATGATGGATATAAAGTATATATATTATTTTTATAACATAATTATACCTATATATTCATTATATAATACATAATTTTTTTACTTTCTATTTTGAATAATATACGATAACGTAGCTCGTCTATACGGTGGACTACCACCTCACGAAGCAATGCGATTCATTTTTCTTTAATGATTTACATGGAAGGTGATAAGGATAAATTTATTTATTATATGTTATGTACATGAAATAATTATGATATTAATAAAATATTCATCATTCTAAAAATAAAAAAATATATATATCATTTTATTTCATACCTTTGTACTCAATGAAAGATGATAATGTCGTTTCTGTACCTGTGGACTACCGCCTTCACAAAAATGAGGATACACTATTTTGATCACCACAATAAATGGATGATATATATAATTATATTTAAATAAATAATTTCTTTATTTAATATATTATTATAATTATGTTAAGATAAAATATTACTTACCTATTTTCCATAATGATAATTGAAAACTTGAAACGTTACTCATACGTATATATGGCCTACCGTCTCTGTGATTGTAACATAGTTTATTTTTCATATTCATCATTGATGATCGATTTTGAAAGTATAAGTTATATAATAATATGATAATTATTTAATTAAAATTATTACTTATATGATAAAACCATATAATATGTGTAAGAACAAGATATTTCATAATGAAACACGTATAATAAAACAAGGCATTAACACCTGAAGCAATGAAAATAATGAAATATTATTAATGAAAGGGTGATAATATGTAATAAAATTATCATAAATTATATTCTAAATATTAATATGGTTATTAATAATTTGATAATATACTTGAAACCACTATACATGTGATTAAATAATTTTCATCCAAAATGAAGCATGAGGTAAGGGACTCTGTATCAATTTCCTTTCATTGAAACATATTTGTATATTATACACCAATTTATTTTATATAGTATATATACTAACCATTTTACTTGTTATATCATTATTAATTAAAAATTTATCGTATATTTATCTTAAATTTTAATTATTTCATCCAAGGAGATTTTAATCAAAAATTACCAAGTGGTAAAGAATTTCATAAGTCAATTTCTTTTTATTAGGTAATATTACTTCTTCATTGTCGTTGATATTCTATGATTATATGTACAATTACATATAATTATCTTATTTTTTATTTAATTTTTTTATGTGTTTTTATAGTTGATACAAATAATCTATTCATTGATTAATTCTCAATTCAAGGTTATTATCATTTCAAGGGTTTATTTCATAATCTCATTCTAATTAAGACTGTTTATTCTTGAATTTAAGTTAAATAAATTCATTTGAAAATTATATAAATAAATCCATTTAATTTTATTTCTCTCTGGTTATTCATGATATTTTCACGTAATATTACAATTTACCACTCTTTGGTATTAAAATAATTGATAATTTTTTTTAAGAAAATTCAACTTCATCTATCACTTCGGTTGGAAATTGGGTTTTTTCCAAAACCATTTTTTCTAAAAATGTATTCAAAAGTATTTTTAACCTTTTCAAAATGTTTTATTAAATTCATTTTTACCCTATTTATGTTTTTAATTTTTTTAATGGAATCTTATTTTTCATTTTCTGAAAAAGTCACTTTTCTAACATTTTACAGTGCAAAAGGAATATTCTTTTAACTTATTCCATGTATAAAATTACTTGCTAAAATAACCATAATTAATTTAAAGATTAATTTTAATGTTTAATATGTTATTTTAAAATAAACATTTTTGAAAATGTTTTTTTAATTCTTAGTTTTTAAAAGTGACTTTCAAAATAAAAGGATATTCCAATTTTTTATGTTTTAAAAATTGATTTTCAAAATGAAAAGGATTTTTTTCTCAAGAATTTTTTTAAATATATTTTTATGATATCTCTATTAATAAAATAAAAAAACCCTATATTTTACATATAATACACTAGGGATATGTTGTATTAATAACATCCTTATTCTTCATCTGAATAGTTTATGATCATTCTAACCATGTAAAACAATTATATTAACTTCCTTGATTCATTATTATTATTATTAATTTCCCTTTAATTATTCAATTTCTTATGAACATTAAATTTACTCTATAAATAAATATTACTTATCATGGATATAATTATTTTTTAAACTTTATATGATTTATACATATGGTGTTCTATATTTAATGTAATTTGTTTAAATGAGATAATTTTGATAATTTTTTTTATTTACTTAATAAAGATAATTAATGACAATGAAAATTTTTATGAATTAAATTAATTATTAAATATACATGGATTAATTTGGATAGGAAATAAATGGGTGGGGCCTAGTAATAGACAGTCTGTAGATGCATCGGTAGTCTCATGGGAAGAATTAATTGGATATAATTAGTTAAATGGGTTTCTACCCATCAGTTTTAAATTTTCTTGAGGATAGATCTAAACGGTAGAGTTATCATGTTCTTAAGAAACATGCAATCTAAAAATTAATATTTTAATTCATTAATAATTCATATATTAATATCCTTGTGTTTTTTCTATGATATTATCTTTGAATGAATTTTATTCTTAGTTTATTGATTAGATGGAATGTGTTTTTAGTTATTTACATTTCTATATAAACTATGACTTATCTAGTTATTATAGTCAATTTATTGATTAAATGAAATGGTTTTTTATTTATTTACCTTTCTATGTTGATTCTAACTATTGATTCAAGACATCTTTCACTGTACTTAACCCTTACTAAGAATTTCAACTCACCCTTATTCTGTTTCCTTTCCTAAGAATCCAATAATTTTACTAAAAAAGATATTAAATAATAAGATAGGTTGAATAATAATATTCTAAAAAAAACATGTTGTAATGTGTGTTTTAAAATGTAATATGGGAATACATTATGTATCTAGTTTACCAAGACTACTAAATTAATTTTTCCTTTTGAGATGAGATTCCTTATATCTTATTCCAATGTAATAAATCAGACAGTAGCTCTGAGTTAATAGGGTTAGGGAAACTACAGTTGGAATCAAAGTAATTTTAGTAGAAACATTTATAAATAGATTAAGGAAAACATAGATTAGGAAATATAAACCAATGATATACTTTTAGGATAAGTGTATAAGAACATATTAAAATTTTGGTAAGGTAGAGATCATGTATTTTTTCCATGAAATACATATCTATATAGATAATACATGTTGAAATGGTTTTGGTAAAAATGTACATAGGGGTAATAAATCTAAAAATGATTCATTGGGAATGACTCTGTATCACCTAGTGCATGAAAATGGGTCTTACTGTGTACCAATTTTGGAACTCAAGGGGGATATGCTAAGGATAATTCCAATTTTATTTACAAACCATTATGAATGAATTAAATAAGTGATCAAAATGAATTACCTAGGTTAAATTTATGGTGTGTTATATTGAAAATAATGTTTCATCATTTATAAATCCTATAGATGATTATTTGGTTTTCCAACTATAATTAATGTTATTCATAGTAAAATTTTTTGTTTTAGTCAATGGATGGAACCTAATGGAATCGAATTTACATTGAACATGAAGGAAAATGTTATGACTATGAGAAACTAAATGAGATGATGGTAGGAGTGAATGATATCATGAATATTCATAATTAGTTTTCTCAAAATATGATTAACAAGATATACTTTATCTAACTTCCCGACACACCAAAGAAGATAAATATAGTGTTCTCCAAGAACTCGAGTGATAAAGACCATAGAAAAAATAAGGATTTATTTTCATCAGTTAATAAACGTGAAAGTATAAACATAGGAAAGTCTCTAAATGGAATGAGAAAATTATTTATGTTTGGAGAGGAAGGGAATAAATCAAATAATTTTCAAGGAAAAATTAAGTGTACAATGGAAGGAAATAAATCTTATCCCAGGGATCCTTTTATAGTTTGTTGTCTTAAATATGGAGAACTAGAAAATTATTTGAATCAATTAACTCTACTATGTGTTAAACCATAGACCAAGGAATTACCTATGTGGAAATAAAATGGATGAATTATTTATGTATTGTGATTCAATAATTAAATTGTTGAAGTATTTTACTAATGGTATTTCAGTTTTAAAAATCATGAAAAATTTAAGGATTGGGTTAAATTTGAGAATAATATATATATTCCTTAACATAAGAGTTACATATACCATCATGAGTTAATTTTTATAATATTGATCATAATTTCAAAGTCTTAAACTCCTTTTTTTGGGTGTTATGTGATGGGATTCTACTAAGATTAAATATGTTTTGGGAGAATTTATGGAAAGTATATGTTTTAGTGGAAAAGTTTTTTTAAGGAATAATCTATTTAAATTTTATAAAAATAATTTTAAAGGAATTGATAACCTTTAGGTTTCATGTGATCATTAATGTAATTTTTATAATAGTAAAATAAGATAATTAGGATTTGTGAAAAAGTTGTTTTGAAAATATTAGTAAAAAAGGTTATTTAATGATTAACTTTATTTCAAGGATGTTTATAATATTGTTTTGGGAACATTATAGGAATTATATTATGATAAACTACATGCTACGTGAAAACCTGTTATGTCTGGTAAGGCCCTTAGTCTGAAAACTATGACCAAAGGATGAAAAGGGTTTAACACCTATCACGTGCCTACATGATGTTTGGGTTAATATGTCATTGTTTTTAGATAAATGATTTGAAAAATAAATATTAATGATGAACCACTGGCATTAATTTTGAGGTTTTGAGATTAATTTATTATATTAGAGAAATTGTGCTAACCATATTGGGTTTTAAAAAAAGTTAGAGAAATATGGAAAGACTTTTCCCTATTTTTTGGATCTTATGATCCATTAAAAGTAAATTTTATTGCTTCAGGGATAAAAAATTATTTTTTTAATGTTAATTTCCTAGAGTAAGGAATGAATTAAAAAATTTTAAAAGCACAACTGAAGGATGAAATTGTACTTATGAAATAGAAACATATCAAGTAAGTATACTAACTCATATTCATAGACAGTAAAATAATTTCTGACTTTTAGGAAAAAATATTTTGGAATAAAATATTATCCTATTACCATCATTTTAATGATATCAATAACCTTTTTCACACATATTTTATTTATGGTTTTAAAGTCCTTAAATATCCATTAATCATTCACTTTTTTGTGGTCAATGATCTCTTTCACTCTCCATAATTATTTACACTTTTCTTCCAGGTAAAAATCTTTAAATTACACCAATTTTATGCTAATTATAAATATAGTTATGTGTTACTATATTTTACCATTATACTTCCCTTTCTCTCTTATTAAGAGGATATTTATTAACCTTTTTACAATGTGAGTTTTTCAAAAAATTTATTTTCCAATATCAAACCCTTGATTACAGATATGAAGTTTAAATTATGAGGAAAAAATTTATTTAAGGTGGGTAGAATGTAAAAAAAAAATTCTAAAATTATAACATTGAATTATATAGTGTATGTGATATGAAGCAATGAGCTTTAACAACCCACAAAATATATTCTTTAAATTTAATATCTTTGCGAGCCTGCGAAATATGCATCCCCATATAGAAGTGAACCATAATATATTAACCTAGATGTTATATTGGTGATAATTAATAGTAATAATTATATTATGAAAATTATGGTCACCTATTGATTAGAAATAAAATAAGAATTATTTAAAAGAAAATAAATGTTTTTTGAAAAACTGTATTTTTCTAAAAGACACTTCAGTCAAGCTTTGTGAACACAATTTAAAAATATTTTGTAAAACTTATAGAAAATTTATTTGAAAATATAAACATAATTTTTTAATTTATCATATCAAAATTATATTAGGGTGAATTTTTTGTATTTTTATAAAACATTTCAGATTTTGATAAATAGTGAAAAATAATGCATTTTAATTGAAAACTAAATTGTTATTTAATTAACTTATAATGTTAAATTATATTATTAATATGTTTTAAAGTTAAATTATTTCAATTTTATACAAATTAACCAAATTTTTTTTCATAGAAATAATTTTAAAATTGAATTTTCATATTTAAAAGTTGCAAAATTTTGGAAATTTTCTCTTTAAAAAAATGTTTTCACATCGTGTTCATGGGATTAATTTTAATCTAGAATTTTCCAAATTTGTGAATTGAATTTTGAAAAATTAAATCCATATTTTTAATAATCATAAATTATAATTTCCAATAAGTTAAAATTAATTTTTGACCAAAATCAACAGCGAAAATAATATAAATTATTTACTACAGCTATGTTGAAAATTGATTTTCTAATGGGGTTAAACTAGAAAGATAAGGTTTTAAAAGGACGTAAAAAACTTTCCCAAAACCAATTTTATGTTCATATATATAAATTAAATTTTATATTTCGGATAATGGACAATTTTTTAGGATTTTGTATTGAAAAAATGGGGGTATGATTGAATATTTTCAAAAAATTACAAGTGTGTCGCTCACCTCAGTTATAAAAATCCACCCACTCTCCAATCTTCTTCACAGCTTGAAATCATTTTGGTTTGGATGAGACGTTAAAAAATAACTTCAAAAATTATCTCAACTTTTTATAGAATCATTATTTTGGATAGAAATACAACCTAGTAAGGATTTTTGTGCTAATCTATGGTGGATACCTGAAGAAGAGGCAACGTTCTTCAACGAGCATTTTTATTTTATTTATTCCTCCACATCCCTAAATTTTTTTAAAACATAATGATATAATAACCTTGTTATATTATATATTCTGAGATGTTTCTATAATAAGGTAATGACTGAAAACTATACCCACCTCCATCAAATGGGTTATATAATCATCATTCGTGTGTATGACAGACTACCACCTTGCAAACCGATGTCCTTTGTTTTTCCATTACCACCTATCACAGTTCGGAAAATGATATATATAAAGTATATATATGATTTTTATAAAATAATTATACCTATGGATTCATTATATCATACATAATTTTTTTACTTTCTATTACATAAGATATACGATGATATTGATCTTATGTTGGGTGAACTACCGCCTCACGAAGTGATGTGATTTGTTTTTCACTAACGCTTTACATGGAAGGTGATAAGGATAAAGTTAATGATTATATGTTGTATAAATGAAATAATTATGATATTAATAAAATATTAATCATTCTGAAAATAATATATATATATATATATCATTTTCTTTCTTACCATTTCACTCAATGAAATATGATAACGTTGTTCGTGTATGTGTGGAGCACCACCTTCCTGAAATGATGTGACTCATTTTCATCACCACACAAAATTAGTGATATATATAAGTATATTTAAAGAAATAATATTTTATTTATGATATTTTAGTTATTTTTAGTGATAAAATATTAATTAAATCCATTCCATATAAATCATCGAAAAATAGAAACATTACTCATGCCTACGTACGACCTACCGTCTCCACGATTATAACATAGTCTATTTTTCATAGCCATCTTTCATGAATGGTTTTAAAATAAAATTGAGGTAAAAATACTATAATAATTCCATGATTATTATTCTATTTATGATATAAGTATATGATATGCCGAAGAACTAGATCTTTCATGATGAAACACACATGAGAAAACAATGTAATTAACACAAAAAACAATGAAAATAATGAATGATTATTAATAGAAGTGTGATAAGATTTTATAAAAGGATAATATATGATATTTTAAATATTTATATGATTTTTAATAATGTAATAACATGTTTAAAACTACTATATAAGAGGTTAAATCACATTCCACCAAAAGGAAGGGTGGGGTAAGGGATTATGTCTCAATTTCATTTCATTTAAGCATTTTTTTATGTTATGCATAAATTTATTTTATAAAGTGTATATAATGTCCCTTTGAAATGTTATATAATTATTTACTAATAATTAATGGTATTTTATGTTTTAGTTATAATTATTTCATCCAAGGTGATTTGACATGAAAATTACCAAGTGGTAAGGAATTTAATAACGATATTTCTTTTCAATAGGTCATATTACTTCTTCATTTTCATTGATATTCCAAGATTATGTATAGAATTAATTTTTATTAAATTATTTTAATTAACATTATTTTATGTGGAATTATAGTTGATACACATAATATATTCATTAATTAATTCTCACTTCAACATTATGATCATTATAATGGTTTATTTCACAATCTCTGTCTAATCGAGGTTAATTATTATTGAATTTTATTTGAAGGAAATTGTATGATCATTTTATAAATAAAAACATTTAATTTTATTATCCTATAATTATTCATTATATTTTCAAGTAATATTACCATTTTCATCTCTTTATCACTTAAAATAATTGATAAAATGTTTTTTTAGAAAATCCCACTTTATTTATCTCTTCGGTCGAAAATCTATTTTATTCCAAAATCATGTTTTCTAAAAATGTTTTCAAATTTTTTTAACCTTTTAAAAATGATATATTAACGATATATTTACCCATTTTTCTTTTTAAAATATATTTTAAACGTAATATTATTTTTTTAGAACAATTCACTTTTCTAACCTTTTTTAGTGCAAAAGGAATGTTCTTTTTAACTTATACCATGAATGGAATTACCTAATGAAATGACCTTCATTTCCATGATTATTACTCATCTAGTTTAGTAGGACATTTTTAAATAAAATTATTGTCAACATATTTTTTAAATTCATAGTTTTAAAAATTTATTTTGAAAGAAAAGTATTTCCAAAATGCTTTATGTTTTAACAAATGATTTTCAAAATGAAAATGATATTTTCTTCAAGAATATGTTAAAATATATTTTTATGATATTTATCTTTATCAGAGAAAAAAACCATTTATTTTATAAATAATCCTCTAGGAATATTTTTTATTAATACCATACATATTCTTCCTAAAGATTGTTTAGGATCATTTGACCAAGGAAACTATTGACATTGACTTCCTTGATTCATTTTTATTTTCATTAACTTACCCTTGAATTATTCACTATCCTATGGACATTAAATTTCCCCTAATAAAATATAAATATTATTTAACATGGAAATATTTATTTTTCAAACCATATATCATTTCAAAATAGGGTGTTCTACATTGAAATACATTTATTTAGGTGGTGAAATATTTATAAATCATTATAATTTACTCAATACAGATATTTGATGATAAGGAATTTTTTTTATTAATTATATAGTATATTTGATATACGATGAACGATTTGGACATGCAAGATAGGGTGAAATATTTATAAATCTTTATAATTTACTCAATACAGATATTTGATGATAAGGAATTTTTTTTATTAATTATATAGTATATTTGATATACGATGAACGATTTGGACATGCAAGATAGGGTTAAATCCTAGTTATAGATATCCCCTTGATGCATTCACAGTCTCATGAGACGAATCAGTTGATTAGACTTAATTAAATGGGTTTCTACCCATTATTTTAAAACTGTATTGAGGATAGATATTGATCGTAGAGGTATCATGTTCCTAATAAACATAACATCCAATAATTAATAATTACCTTCCCTAAGAATTCAATTATTATTATCCATGATATTTTTTCTATGATATTATATTTTGATGCATTTCATTCTTAGTTTATTTATTAAATTGAATTTGTTTTCAATTATTTACATTTCCATATTGAGTATTACTTATCCCATTATGATAGTAAATTTATTGATTAAATGGAATGAATTTTTACTTATTTACCTAACATGTTGATTATGCTCATTTATTTATTATAACTTCCAATAAACTTAACCCTTAATGGGAATTTGATATCACCCTTATTGTTTTACTTTCCAAGGAATCCATGAAGTATAATATGAAATATATGAATGAATTTTATAGGTTGAAAAATGATATTCCTAAAAAAATTATGTTGTAATTTTTTTTATTAAAGATTAATTTGAGGATAATGTATGTATCAAGATTACAAATAGTACAAAACTATTTGGTCTTTCAGTATGTGATTCCTTCTATCTTATTACATTATAATAAATCAAACACTATCTCCATGATATTGGGGTCTGGGTCACTATAATATCAGATGATTAGTAAGGGTAAATAAGATATATATTAATGACCACATAAGAATAAAATGTTAATAATGTCATGAGAACATGTGATTAACATTTGAAATCCATACAATGAATATCATAGATCATAAACATGATTCATGAAATAAATATTATAAATTTATAATACATGAATCATAAAGTAATAAAATAACTTGAGCCTTGAGATCATAACATTAGCATAAGATATATATTTTTAGAATATACATAAGAATAGAAAATCTTATGTAAAATATATCCACCAATACATCCCTATCATATTAGGCTTTGGATAATCATCCATATACCTACTTCATTATTGGAAAACCTACCATGTATCCTCTTTCTGGTTTGGGATAACCTATATTGTATACTCTTTTGGTCATGGGATAACCTCCCATGAACCATTTGAGCTCATATAACATTAATTATTACCTAATTATTTTGAGGGAGATACGTAGTGACTTTGGTTTTTCCATTTAAGATTGTGAAATATTCCTAAAAATATTTTCAAATCCAAAAATTGATACATTATGAGATTTTGAGGATTTATGTGCCCAAAATTAATTTCATAAAAATGTCAAATTTATTTTTATTATGCAGACATAGATTTTTTAAGAAAAAGTAGAATATATCATAAATGAAATCTCAGATTAAGAAATACGAGACCACAGTTAAATCTGGAACATGGATATTTCCATAGGCATGACCTAAAGTTCATCAGAACATGATGTTCATATGGGGAAACCATTGGTGGATGCATTGGATGCATTAATTAATTTATTTAATAACCCTAAAATGAAATAACTCACAGACATAGAATTGGATCAAAAATATGATACCACCATTGAGTTCATAATTCTATGTTTTCCATAACTGAGACCTAATGTTGGTCGACGTAGGATGTTCGGATGAGGAATCTGTTGGCGTGTACATTTAGTTAAAATAAATAATTTATTTATTTATTTTAAATTATATGACCTAAACTGCTTTATTTTTTAAATAAGAAGCTATGGAAAATCTCTAGGGTTATTTGTATAAACCTAGGATCATTGAGAGTATACTTCACCCCTTCTACATTGGAAGATAGATATTGGACGATGACCAGTGATCATATCGAGGTGAATTGACAGGCGACAGATGCAACAAATCATATTTATCGCTAGTAAATGCGTTCTTCACCAACGATTGATCCACAATCAAGGTAAGACTCATTATATGTGGGTTTTCTCCCTTATAATTAAAATATTGAGCATGATCAATTCTTTCTATTTGATTTTTGTTAATTTAATCCATTTTATGAGACCATGTATCGAAGAAAATTATCCTTTCAATTTATTTCCTATTATGCAATATTTTCACTTTGATTTTCCCACGATGAAATTATTGACCAAGAATGTATGAACAACGATTCTTATCACATTTTTTATTTGTGATTTCTCCCACCGTTATATGTATTATTCATCATTGGACCACAAGGTCATGATTCAACTTTTCAAGGGCAGGCTCGAACATGGTCAAACCCTCAGATTCATTGTGGTGGTATGAACGACATGCAGACAAATGGTTTAGGGATAGATTGATAAATTAGTGGGATGGTTTATGGTGAATTGAATGGATTGGCACCGTGGTTGCATGTTTGTTATCATAAGTGGTTCAAGATCAGGTTGATAATCCCTATTTTCCTTGTTAATGCATGGAAATAACATGTCGTATGGTGAGATAGGTACTAAGTAGAGACCATGTGTGGGGTGTCATGGTGGAGGGTGCTCAATGATGATATGACGATTGTTGAACTCAGATATCCAATGTGGTCGTTGGATGTGGTATACACAACGAGTGTAAATATTATTATTTTTAAGTAATTATAACTATGGGGAGTTAATAAAATTAAATTATGATTTGAATGATTATTATTATAAATAATAAAAATAATAATAATAGTGGCATAAAATGTGTATGTTTAATTAAATCAATTGATTTTAATTTAATAATGGGAAAAAAATTAATTAATGGGATTGAATTTTATGAAATGTCGAATTAAATGAATCAATTAATGAATTGATGAGGCACCATAAGAGAGTTATGTTATTTATTAACATAGTTAATGATAAAATTAATAAGGTTTAAAAAGGGAAATAAAAGGCCTTTGAAGAGGAGGTTGGGGGCTGCTGAATGAGGACTTCCCATACTTATGACGTCTGAATAATAATTATAATATTATAATAAATGAAGTCTTTACCAATTGATTGAGAGATTCATGGATCCCATTGGTATTTACCCTCTCCCTTTTTATGAATTTGAAAGGGTAAAAAAATAATAATATAATAATAATATAATAATAATATAATAATAATATAATAATAATATTTTTATTTTGATCATCAAATTTTAATTGGATCGTAACTCCTTCGCATGACATCGGATTGAATAACCATTTAAAATAACATGATCCTGGATTTAAGATATCCATTTTAATACTAATGTTGGACACCTTTTTTGGAATCCTATGTTAGGTCAACAAAACGCCTAATAATTACAAAATTATTATTATTGTAGCATCTTGTATATAATAAATCTCCCTCATACGGTGTCAAAATAAAAAACCATCTATGACGCTGAAACCCTGAAACTATGGTGGAAATTTCAATACCAATTTTTGGTATTTTATTCCGACATGTGACTTAGGCCAATGAAGCACCGTTCATGCATGATGCGATGAAATGTGAATTTTTCATCGAGTGTCTGATTGAGGTAAGTGAATAGTCTATCTCGAGCATTTTTCTATGGGTATAACAATAGTGTAATATTTTTGGTCATATGGGAACATTTAAAGAGGCATATTTGTGAAATTATGTTTTTTCTTTTGGACCGATGATAAGCCTCATGAATTTATCTAAATTTTAGATGAGACAGTTCATGTTGTACCCTTACACTTTGTGTTGTACTCCATGGACAACGAACATGGCCCGATAGTAGAACGAGATCACATTCCATGTGGGTATCTTACATGTCATTTAATACTTTATTAATCTTCAAGTTTATATGTCTCCTTCATTTGAACTTAGATTTTGGCCCACGAATAGACTATCCTTAGTGTTTTTTCAAGTATAACATAATTGCTACATCAGTTGTGGATTTGGAGTGATAATGTGAAATGTTTTTAGTGTATAACCTATCTGACATGACCCTCGATGATGGATGTGATTAGGAAGGGTCACGTGAGACTTATTCTATATTGGAACCCCCATTGGAATGGGTGTGAGTCCTCTATAGTTACTTCTGAGTGGAACCCCCTACCGGGTAGGGCGTGGGTCCTCAATGAGCTAGAGTGGAACCCCCTTGTGATACCAAGGCATGATTCCTTAACCACTACAGTGGAACACCCATAAACATGGGTGTGGGAACTCTAGCTTCTGAGTGGAACCCCATTTCAGTATAGGGTTCGGGTCCTTGGAGACTAGGGTGTAACCCCCTATTGTACCAGGGTGTGGGTTCTTGTGACACTAGAGTAGAAGACCAAATTAGCATGGGTGTGGGTCCTCAAAGGATAATTTAAAAGTGAAACCCCCCATCAGTATGGGTGCATGTTCTCTATGGGTACTATCAGAGTGGAACCCCCCACCTATATGGGCATGGGTCCTCTATGGACACTATTAGAGTAAAACCCATTATCAGTGTGGGAGTAGGTTCTATATAGCTACAATCAGTATGGAACTCCCATGAAACACTAGGGCATGGGTCCTCTACTACAAATGTTAGGTCCCTATACTATGAGACATAGTGATGAGACATGGTTTGATATAGCTTTGGACTCATGATAAAGATGAACGCTTTCCCCACAATGATTCATTTTTGTGATGTGACCAAAACCATGTGGGTTAGTATGTATCACCCAAAGCAGATAGTATCAAGTTGTGTTTATTGAGTTCCTTACAATTCTGTGTTCATGGATTATGTGTGGGATGCTGGGAATTGTGGGTGGACTTTCTTTTGGAACTGTTAGTGACTCTTCTACTTGGGCTAAGCTGTGACATAGAGATCTCCTTACTCTCTCATTTGGAATTGTTTGTCTAAGAATATATATATTCTTCCTTATTTATTCAAACCATTAATTTAGATACTCTCCTTCCAGGATAGGTGAATAAATGTGTGGTATTCCACATGCTTTCCATGACTAGATTCTCATGGTTGGATGAATACACTCTTCTAATATTGGTAGAGAAGACTTGATGAGGAGTTTATCTCCTCACCGTGTCCTGGGACTTGTTTTGGGATGAGTTTACTTTCACTATTGGTTGGGTTGAGATATACAATTTCACTGTAACTTTTTCTATCTACTGCTTTCCTATTATATTAAATATCATACTACTCCCCTTCAACCTACTAAGGAATTCTATTGGGTATGTATGTAGTCACCCCTTCATGAGATTTTCCCACATGTTTCATGTCTTTTGAAGACGATGTAAAGGTCAACTGTGACTTCAAAGGAGCTTATAGATTCTAGGTTCTTGGACCATGTAAGGTGGTCATAGCTTGGGATTTAGAATATGGAAACTCTTATTGTTTACTCTTCCAATTTTATCATGTTGTGAAATTTTTTTGGTCGGGTGTGTATTTTTCCCCTTCACTTTTCAATTTACACTTCCATAATTTCATATTATCTAGAGGCTCTTAATGATTGAGTTACTTTATAGTAGTGTTTCATCTTTTACTCATTCACTCTACACTTTTTCATTTATTTGGTTGTGTGTGTGTGTACATGTACTTTGGAAGAGGCCTCCCAGAGTTAGTTATGCCTTTGATTCTTATTCCCATCCACTAGCCTATGGAGTTGGTCTTGTGGTAGTTTCAACATGAGCCTCAGCTTGGGTCAGGTCATGAAATATTGGTATAAGAGGTTGTTCAACCCTTGGGACATTTTTTGGATGTTAACCAAAAAAGGTTTTGGTTGGGTTTAGGGCAACAATGTCAAAGTGTCTCAAGTGTATCTCTCAATCTAGAGAGTTTAGTGATGGTGCGATGACCATCATATCCATTCACCAAGACATATATTATCTTCTTATCAACTTGGCATGATGAGACATTTGTTGTAGGGATTAATGGTACATTCATGATATCAGATTGAGTATATTATTTTCATTCGTGAGTCAGATCCCCATTTATATATATATGTATAGATATATGCTCAAATGATTGTGGTACGTCTAATTTTTTTTTGAAATACCTCCACAATGACAACCAACTATAATAGAATCTCTGATTCATGACAACGATCCGATGAGTGATGATGCCTTAGTTTAGGCTGCATCTAGTGACCCCTCCCTCCATGTGGGTAGGTAGTAGCACCTACACCTATTGAGAAGTATATAATCTCAATATAGTTAGCTTGGGATGGATGTAGTCTTAGCGCACTCCACGATTTATAGTTCTAGAGGCTGTTGAGGTTCCGTGGCGAGACAGATCCTCATGAAGCAGAGTATTAGCTAGAGCCGGTTCTCTATGCCTTCAGGGTCATCTAGACACCAACATATCATGTGGTTATACTGGAAACAATCCTTTTCGATGGAGTGGCTAGATATTGGTGGAGCATTATTACATATATGTACAATGAGTTGACACTCTCATGGGATTACTTATAGTATATATTCTTTGCGGAGTACTACCCCTCCCTATTTGGCTCAGTTCAGACATAGGAGATTGTGGAGTTACAGTAGGGAGGGTTGATGATGATTGAGTATTTGAAAATCTTTACATACCTTATACAGTAATTTTTGTACATTATGCGGTATGGATAATTCTACGAAAATAAGTTTGAGTAGGGACTCTATAGAGATATGTGAGCTAGAGTTGTGCCCTGGTGCATTCACACCTACGTCAAGGTGCTAGAGTGAGAGCTGGTGACAGAGAGAATTATATCATAGGGATGCCTGGAATTTGGAGATGGTAGTGGGTATCCTAGAGTTGAGTCGACTATTATAGCTATCATGCGCCAGTCAACATGATCTCGGTGTAAGAAACCCTTAATGAGTAGTATTAGGCATGTGGTCATACATTATAGGGACAATGAAGAGCACTAGGGTAGCCCAAGGAGGGTTAGTTCTATGTTTTGGATGAGTGATGTCGTGTTATGGAGTGTCCGAGAAGGTTATATAATTGCTAGTGGATTTTTTATATTTGAAAATTATTTTATTGGGATTACACGGGTGGGTGTGGTGGAGTTTCTAGGTCATAGTTACTCTCATTCTAAGAGTTGTGAAGATGTATGATGTATGCCACATGATTTCTGTGTCTAGCTTTTCATGGTTGGATGAGTCTACTCACCTTCCTTGTTCATTGGTACCCTTGCATGCTCAAAATCAACCTTGATAGAGTGATAGATAGTTATCAGATTCAGGTTGAGGTAGTTAAGATCCATGGCTAGAACTACACGACTCCCTACCTAGAGCTGGTTATTGTAGTCTTCAACTTGAAGATGTGGAGGAACTACGTTTTGGGGGACATTGAATATGAGGTGTTGTGTGACCAGATATCATTAAGAGTTTAACCTGATGGATTTTCTAAATAAGGGAAACACATCATCAATTTTATGGATGAACGGTGATTCTGGTCACATTACGGGAGGAGGTGATGGGGGAGTTTCAAATTTTTTTGGATATACATCATGGTGTAGGGATGATGTATGGAAATGATAGATGCATACTTAGTATCCCCACATATTATCTTAGTTTTTTATTTTTTGGGATGAAAATATTTTATGAAGGGAATAATATAGAGATTTTTTCCATGAATGAATTTTGAATATTTCTAGGAATATTTTCAGAGCCAGGCACTGAGATTATGCGTGATTCCGAGGCCCAGTGAGACCGAAATTAATTTTATAAAAATATTAAATATATTTTTATTTCATGTACATAGTTTTTTCAGAAAAAGTGTAATATCTCGTAAATAGTGTCTCAGATCATAAATCTAATACCACGATTGATTCCAGAACATGGAGTTTAACCTAGGAATGCCATAAAGTTCATAGGTATGGGATGTTTGGATGGGGAATCCATTGGTGGGTCCATCAAATAAACTAATTAAACTAATTAATTTATTTAATAACCATAAACCCAAATAAATCATAGATGGAGACTCAAATTGGAAATCTGATACCACTATTGAGTTTGTATTATGGTGTTTTCCCTAGGCACAACCTAATGTTGGTTGGCACGAGAGGTTCAAGTGAGGCAGCTATTTGCATGTGTGTTTAGTTAAAATAAATAATTTATTTATTTATTTTAAATTAAATAACCTAAACCAATTTCTTCTATAAATAATATTCTATAAAAAATATTCAGGGCTATCTACATAACCCTTCTCTTCCTCTATATCAGTTCATGCCGCGACTCTTCTCCTTAGAGTTTCCTATATCATTATGCCGACGAGGTGCATGGGATCAATCCCGGTCTTCCACATAATGATCTGTTTGAGTGAGTGCTTTGGGTGTATTTTTGTGGTCCCTTCATGTGGTTTTGTAGGTGGCGATTGGATTTGAGGTGATTTATGTCATCGACGTTGCTAGGGTAGTCCTGTTCCTAGCCCTTGCAGGTTCCCCTCTTGTTTTCTGCATGATTTCTCACTTTGGACTCTAGTGAGGGTTCTTTATTAGCTTAGATATACTCAGATTTAGGACCATATTGGTGCTTCAGGTCAATATCAGTGGGTCCTCTTCTTCGATGATGCTTCTTTGGTGTGGTTGCTAGGTCTTTTAGACTGGGTAAGCATTGTATTGGAATCTCGCATCATGGAGTGTCTAGTTTTTTTTGGTTTCTCATCCAATGTTAAGTTTTTGTAAGGAGACTCATGGGTTAGATTCAATGAGGTTGTCTTCTGGCATCGGTTCTGCTGACTGAGATGCATACTATGTTTTTATTGATTTTTTAATCCCGAATTTCTGGCTTTGTGAATGTTTTTTGTAGTGGTTCTTCTTGTACTGGGGTCCACGTTCAAGGCCTTTGAAACCATATATTCTTCAAGGGGACTCTTTAGATGAGGTTCAAATTAGGAAGTTTTCATCAGGACATTGATATCAAATTTGGACGTTTGAGCGGGTATGGCTTTTATCATTGGTACCAGGCCTATGCATCTCTGCATGATACAGATACCAGAGCAATGATGTAAAGGTGTAAATTTGACGTAATGTTTTTGATGTTGGAGCGGAGATTTTATTTGTCGTTTTGATCTGGTTGTTGATGAATTTTGGAATTTTGGTGCATAATTTATGTCTTTTAGTACTTGATGTCATGTTGTGTCCCCCCTTACCCCTTAAAATGCGATTATGTTAATAAAAAATTAATTTTTAGTCATCTTTATCACTATTAGATGTGTTACTTACCAATTATCAATCCATAATCTAGGTAGGAATTGTTATATGTGGGTTTTCTCCCTTACAATTAAAATATTGAGCACATTCAGTTCTCTCTCTTTGATTTGTGTTAATTTGAGCCTCTGCATGAGCCCATGTATCGAAACAAATCATCCTTTAAATTTATGTCCTATTATTACATGTTTCTCACCCTGATTTCCCTACTATAAAATCTTTGTCCAGGAACGCTTGTCCAATGATACTTATCACCTTTTTTATTGGTGTTTTTTCATCACCGTTATTCGAGTTCTTCAACTTTGGACAATGGGGTCATGATTTGACTTTTCCGAGGTGGGTTTAAACAAGGTACAACCCCTAGATTCATTATGGTGGAAAGAACAACATGTAGATAAAGTGTTTGGGGATGGATTGAAAATAAAGTGGGATGGTGTTTGTTGAATGGATCAGATTGGCATCACTGGTGCATGATTTTTATCAAAGGTGGTTTGGGATTAGGTTGATAATCCCCAATTTATCGGTTAACGTGCAACATTGACATGTGGTGTGATGTTATCAGTTCCAAGTATTGACCATGTTCGGGGTCTCATGGTGGAGGGTGCTCGATGATGAGGTGATAGTGGCCAAACTGAAATATACCATGAGGTGGTTGGACATGGTCAACGAGGAAATCCTAAATATTATTATTATTAAATAATAATAATAGTGATGAGTTAATAAAATTTAATGAGAATTTTCATTATTATTATTATAAATAATAATAATAGTGGCATAAAATGAGTGTGTTTAATTAAATTAAATGGTTTCAATTTGATAAATAACAATTGTTTTTAATTAATTGGATTCAATTTATTGAAATGCAGAATTAAATGAATAAATTAATGAATTTATAAGGCACCATAAAATATTTATGTTATTTATTAACATTAAATTTGTTTAAAAATGAAAATAAAAATTCTTTAAAGAGGAGGTTGGGGGCGATGAATGAGGCCTTACCAAACTTGTGGTGTCTTAATAATAATAATATTTTTATAATAAATGGATGATTGTCCAATTGATTGATAGAAAAGATTCTTACAGCGCATGGATACCCTTGGTTCACTCCCTCTCCCTTTCCATGAGTTTTAAAAGGGAAAAAATAATATAATAAAATAATATAATAATAATATTATGATATTGATTATCAAATTTTAATCGGATCATAACTCCTTCGTACAATGTTTGATTGAAGAACCGTCCGTGACAATGTGATCTTGGAATTGATTCATCCATTTTAGGACCGATGTTAGATACATTTTTTAAACTCATTCCTCGAGTCAACGAAACACCATATAACCACCAAATTATTATTATTTTTCGATCTTTTATCTAAAATATCTCCCTCATATAGTGTTAGAATAATGAACCGTCTACGATAATGATACCATGAAATTAAGGCGTAATTTTTAAGACCAATTTTGTGTATTTAATTTAGATTTGTGTCTTGGGCCCACAATGCACCTCTTGTGCGTGATGTGATGAAATGCTACCTTTTCATTGGGTGTTTGATTGAGGCAATTGAATGGTCTATCTTGATCATTTTTCCATGACAATCACAACAGTGTGATCCATTTGGACATCTGGGACTATTTGAAGAGGAATATTAGAGAAATTATGTTTTCGTCGTCGGATTGATGATGATCCTCATGCATTTGTCAACCTTCTAGCTGAGACATGTCATGTAGTACCCTTACACTCTGTGTTGTAGTACAAAGCCGACAATCTATGGGATGAAAAGTAAATGGTCTAGAAGTATATTGGGAATACACACCATGCGGGTCCATTACATTCCATATACTCTTTTATGAATCTTAAAGGTTTTGTGTCTCCTTCATGTGAACTTGGATTTTGGTCCATGAGTATCCTATCTTGAGTGTTTTTCTAATAAGTACACAATTAAGCCTTTGATTTCGAATGTGTAATTAGAATGTAAAATGTTCTAGGGGAATGAAACCTATTTGAGGTAATGCTTGTTGATGGCTATGATCAAGAAGGATCACTAGAAACTTCTTCTAGAGTTAAAACCCCCATCATAACGGGTTAAAATCCTCTATAGTTACTTCCGAGTGGAAACCCATACTATGCAAGGCTTGAGACCTTAATGACCTATATTGGAACCCCCATATGATACCAAGGTGTGGTTCCTCAACCATTAGAGTGGAACCCCCCATCAGTATGGGTGTGTGTCATCTACCTTTCACGTGTAACCCCACTATCATCATAGGGCGTGGTTCCTCAATGACTAGGGTGGAACCCACTGTTGTACTAGTGAATAGGTCCCCATGAAAATAGAGTGGAACCCCAATTATCATGGGAACCTTTCCTCTATATCTACTATTAGAGTGGAACCCCTATTATCATGGGTGTGGGTCCTCTATAACTACAATCAGAGTGATCCCCCTCATCAGCATGGGCATGGGTCTGTACAACTACTATTAGAGTGGAACCCACCATCAGTATGGGTGTGGTTACTCTACAGCTACAATCAATGTGGAGCCCCCGACACACTAGGGAGTGGGTCCTCAACTATGAATTTTTGGCCTCTCTACCGTGCGAACCAGTGACGAGACATGGGTTGATGTAGCTTTGGACTCATGAGAAAGATGAACGCTTTTCCCACCAAGAAACATTTTTCTGATGTGACCCAAACTACAGGGCGAGTCAGTGCCTTACAAAGTGTATAATCTCAAGTTTTGGTGATTGATTTACTTATACTTGTGTGTTTAGGGTAGATTCATAGGAATTTGGGCATCATGGGTGGACATTTTTTAGAATTGTTCGAGAACATTCTTCTTAGGATGAGATATGAGATTAAGATACCCTTACTCTATTGTTTGGAATTATTTGACTAAGCACATATATATTGTTTTTTCTAGATTCACACCTTATATTTGGATACTATCCTTACAGAAGAGGCGAAGACATACATGGTACGCCATGAGCTTTCTGTGTCTAGCTTCTCTTGGTTGGATCAATCTACTCTCCTACTATAGTTATCAAAGACTAGACAAGAAGTTCATTTTCTCACCATGTTGAGATCCTTGTGTCAGGTCATGTTTACTTTCACTCTTTTTTGGGTTGAGCTACACTCTTTCACTATACCTTGTTTTATCTCATACTTTCCTCTTCTATTGTATCTCTTACTTCTCCCTCTTCACCATTTCAAGGAATTCTACTCAGTATGTATATACTCACTCTTGAACAGGAATATCCCATACATGTTGTCTCTTTTATAGATGAAAGAAAGGTCAAACATGACTTTAGAAGAGCTTAGAGATGATGGGTTCTTAGACTATTTATGGTGTTCAAATATTGGGATTCTTGAGCTAGGAAATTTCTGTGTTTACTTCTCATGTTTGTTCATGTTAGGACACTTTTTTGGTTGGGAGTGTATTTTTCTCTTTTACTTTTCAGTTTACACTACTGTACTTTTGTACTATCTAGAGGTTTATGCATGCTTGTGTTACTTTATAGTAGTGTTTCATATTTTAATATTTCCCTATTAACTTTTTTTATTGAGTTGGATAAGTGTGTGTGTATAAGTACATAGGTAAAGTCATCCTTGAGTTAGTTATGCCTTCAGTGCTAGTTGATAGCCCATGGCTTATGGAGACAAGGTTGGGGTAGTTTCAGATCGATCCCCAGCTCGGATCAGGTCATGAAAAGATATATGTATGAACTATCACATAATCTATAAGTTTTTGTGCCTCGAGGACATAAAACATTCATAAAATCATAACTCATGAAAAGAAATGGATTTAAAAATCATTTCATCATACCATAACACATAGAAAAAATGAGTTTCATAAATATATTTTCATCATAGACATAAACCATCTAAAGGAAGAATAAATTTGGTAAAATTGGATCATATCCCTAGTAAACATTAATTAACATCAAACGATGTCATCTTAGATAGAAAATTATTTTGAAAGACCACCTAGAACATTTCTTTAGGACAACATCCTCTCCATTTTGAAAATTAACTTTTTAAAAATAAAAGTTCACAAAACACTGTATTTTTTTGAAAATAACTTTATAAAATTATTAAGTAATCCAAAATCATTGATTGGTCATAACATTGGGATATTCTGTTCAATCCATACATGATAAAATAATGATTCCTTCCACATTTCTGATAAATTTCAAATGAGACATGTTTTGAAAATTATAAGTATATTACTTCAATTTTTTATAATGTAAAACAAGGATAAAAATGAATTTAAAAAATCATTGATTAATATTAAAAAATTCTTGAAATCATATTTAGAAATCATGGATATAAAATAGAAAGGGTTTTTGATTGAAAAGATAAATAAAGGTAGTTTTATTTAATTGTTTTTGGGAATATTGTGTACATAAAGATAGGAAATAGAAAGGTTGGAATTTATTCTCAATGAATAACTTTATTATAAAGAAATTTATATTTTTATTGAGAGTTAGATCAAAATATCTCATCATTGGAAGCATAATCATAAACTACCCAGAAAAACAATGAGATTGTAACATCAAACCCTTTCCACTTTGGTAACTTTTGAATCACAAGTACCATTAAAGAATAACACAAAATGAAACTTTAAATATCTTGAGAATAAATAAATTCATGATATAAATTTTCAAAGGGGATATATATACACCTTATAAAATAATATAGGAGCATAACAAAACATATGTCCTGAGGAAGATAATTTGAGATGAAATTCCCTTACCTTAAGTCTTGAATTATTTCACACATGTTCAAAAATACTATATAATAAATATAGTTTGATTATAAATATATTAAATAACCATAATAATATGTATCATACCATATATGATTTACTTTAGACATTTTATTACCTCTTTATTAACAATTATTTGTTTAAATAACATTTCAGGTAATAACTACTTCGTTTTTTACATATGTTTTGGTTTGGTATCTTCATCCCTTTAATTTATATAATGGTTCCATCATAAAGATAATTTTAAACATGATATAAATAACATATATATTTTCATTATATTATTATTTAGTGTAATCCACTGAAGTTATAGATAGAAAATTAATAACTCTATTAATGGAGATGATAAGTCGTACTTACACATGAACACTATTTCCATTTTCCCGATGGATAATTAAAATAAAGGTAAATAATATATATTACCTTTAAAAAATATTTATTATGTCATATATATCGCATATATTTATTAAATTAACCCTTATTACCTTTCATGTAAATCATAAGTGAAAAACAATTCACATCGCTCCGTGAAGCGATAGTCCGTCGTACATACGAGCAATGTTATCACATTCCCATCAAATAGAAAGTATGTAGATATATGCGATATTAAAATTAAATAAGTAAAATAATATGAAAAATATAATATATAAAAATTAATTCAATCATTATATCCTTCCATGAGAGGTGGTGATAGAAAATGAATAGTATTGGTTCAGGAGGTGGCAATACTCCATACACACGATTGAAGGTTTCGTTTCCCATTTGATGGAAGAGGAGCTTGATTTGGTCATTAAATTAACATAATAAAATATAAGTATATTTTATATAATTTTTTTATAATATTAAAAAACTTGAAGAATATTTTTATTAGGTGGAATAAGAAATAAAATAAAAACTCATGTTTAATAATTTTACCTCTTGTTAAGAAAATCTCTTTTGGTTTATACCAAAATCTTTCTAAAGGGGGTTTAATAATAAATAAAAGGAATATAGAATGAGGGTATGGAATTAAGTAAGATGTTTGGGTTGGTCTTTGATAAATAAATGATTTTATAATTCTGACGATGAGAGGATAGGGGGTGTCCTTTTATAAGCGGGGGAGAGGACATACATGGAATTTTTGAAAAGAATAATGTCTACCCATGTTTTTCACATGGTGAAAGGATAATTATTGAACTTCAGAGGTCAGAAACTCTAAATATTAGAATAATGTGGTATTTTTAAATGTTTTTAATTCATTTTACTCTTTATAATTTTAGTTTAACCCCCAGTAAACCTGTTTTAACCTTAATTATGATAATAAATTTGTAAAATTTTTACTATTCATTTAGAAAAAAATTAAGTTAACATTAATATATAATACTAATTATTTTAATTCCAAATATTTAATGTATTTTGAAAAATTTTATTCACATAATAGGAAGAATTAAACTTAAAAGTAATGTAGCAGACAAACCGAAAAAATAAAATTTTCCAAAGAGTAAATTTTCAAAAGATAAAAGTTTTATATCAAGATTAAATACTAAATTCATTAAAATGAAAAAAATATATTAATTATAATATAATTTATCTAATATTACTTTGAAAACCATTTTAAAATAAATTAAAACCGTATAAATCCTTTAAATAAATGAAGATTTCAATAATAACCTGTATTTTTAAATATTCATCGAAAAATTCATTTTTTCGGAAAAATCCCAAAAATTCACCCTAAGATAATTTTAAATTGTTAACTCCAAAAATAAAGATAATTTTTCACTTTTTTAAAAATTTGTGAAAATTAATTTTAATGTTTTTTTACAAAAAAACAATAAAAAATATATTTTGAGGGAAAGGTATTAACAAAGAAAATAAAGACTTTTCAAAAAAGATATTACTTTTTTATTAATATATTTTAGTTATATATAACAATTATACATAATTTTAAAATTTTGGTTATTCCTATTCATACTTCTATGTTTTTAAGATAGTTTATAATGGTCGTGTTTAAATAATAATATTAAAAATATATTTTGGTTTGTCAAAACTCTATTTTGTGTATAATGCAAGTTATAGAATAAATTAATTTTTTAAAAAAAAAACTATAAAATCTTGTGGTATCACATTATACCCCCTTTTACATAATTTATCCATTTAAATTTATCACTCTAATATAAAAAATAAGGATACATATTCGTTATTATTTCATCAAGTTCACACGCAGCCTCTTCAACCATAAATTATTTTCCAGGGGAGCAATACTATTTCATAAAACTTTATCTATATGATCTAGAATATCCACCGATTTTCTAATATGAAATATCTCACTGTAATGGTTTAAACCTGAGTTCTTTACATGTAAAGGGTCAAGTATTTACTTCCTTACGAGAGATGCATGGAACACATCATGGAGTTGAGAGAGGTTAGGTAGAAGCGCCAAGTGATAAACAACCATCCCAACTCATTAAATAATTTATAAGGGGCTAATATACCTATGTATCATATTTAATTTCTTCCCAAATATCATAAATTTATTCCATGGGGAAATTTGAATAAAAATTTTCTCACAAACATCAAACATCAGATCATGCTGATGATTGTCAGCATAACTTTTCTATCAAATCTGAGCTACCTTGATGTGATTTTGAATATATTTAACTTTCTATAAAATTTTCTCATATTGATGAGGTCCCAATAGTTTTATTTCTCTATATTCATCACCTCCCATTTTATTTCGACACTTCCTTTCATAGAGGGATTTATAAGGATCCATTTTAATTCTTGAGTGAAAGATATTGGTGTAAAAAAGCTCAACTAAAGGAGGTATTTATCCTAACCACCTTTGAAATAAATAGAACAAGATATAAAAAAATCATCTATGATTCTACTTATTCTATTAGATTAACCATATGTCGAATAATGATATGCACTGTTAAAACTCAACTCTATATCAATAGCTTGATGAAGACTTCTCCAGAACATTGAGGTAAACCTCAGATCAAAATCAGATACAATGGAGTGTGGTACTCTATCTAACCATACAACTACTTTAATGTATATTATGGAAATATTATCAATAAATAAGTCTTATCTGATAGAAATAAAGCGTTCTAACTTTTTAAGGTGATAACTAGAACCCATATAATATTATTCTATTTATAAGTTTTGTGTAGTCCAATGAAAAAACCCATGTTGATATTTTACCATTTCCAATATTTTATGGATAATGTTTAGAGAATCCACTTAGAATTTTTTTATCTCATACTTAATTTAAAAACGCATCAAGTATTGACATATATAGAAAACAAATTATCTCTTTATTCTATCCCACTCGAAATACTCTTTAAAATCTCTATACATCTTTGTACTTCCCAGATTAATAGAGAATAATGATGTATGCGCTTCGTCTAACAAATACTTCTTCAAATTTGGTATGGATGGAACACAAACACATTTCTTGAACCTTATCATTCCAAAAAAATCATTTTCAAAATAAGTAAGTTTTCAAACCTTCTTATGTAGCACCATATCATCCTTTTGTGCCTATTTTATCATCACATGGATGGATGGTTGAACACATATTTGAGAAAGATCATATTTCCCCCTTCCTTCATGATATCTAGATATATCATTTGAATGTCCATAAATATTAGATATTTTTTATTCCTTATCATAGATAAACTAGAATGATCCTTTTGACTCAAAGCATCAGCCACCTTGTTTTCTTTCCTAGGGTAGTAATGTATTGAGCAATCACAATCTCTAACCGGCTCTAATAATATTCTCCAGTTTATGTTCAACTCTTTATGTATAAATATATACTTTATAAAAATATGATCAATATATGTATCAAAAAATTATTCATAAAGATAATTACTCCTTAACTTTAATAATAATTTAATATATTTAACTCCAAATCATGAGTTGGGTAACTTTTCTCATGAACCTTTAATTGTTGTGAGGTATAAGATATAACGCTTTAATTCTGCATGAAAATGAACACTAATCCCTTCTAGGATTCATCACTACAAATTAAAATACATTATATACTATTGGGTAATGTAATCATAGGTTCACTGACTAATATTTTATTTACTTCCCTAAACATTCCTTGAAATTCATTTTCCCATAGGAACTTGGATCCCTTTTTGAGTTAAACTGGTGAGTGGATTCGATATTCGGGTGAAATTATCCACAAACCACCAATAATATCCAAAAAAACAAAGAAAACTATGGATCTTAGTTACCATGGTTGGTCTGGCCCAATGATAAATAGATTCTATCTTTGAAAGATCTAATTATATACCCTCTATTGATATTATATGACCGAAAAATGAAAAATTTTACAAAAAAAGTTCACACATTGTAAATTTTACATACACTTTCTACTTATTTAGTGCATTTAGTACAATTCTTTAGTGATCTTCATGATCTTGCTTTGTTTTTGAATAAATGACAATATGGTTTATAAGTACTACCACAAATTGATCATGGTAATCTATAAATACTATATTATTTAAATACATGAAGATATCAAGGGAATCATTAAGATCCAATGGCATCACTATATACTGATAGTGTGTATACCATGTATAGAATGCACTCTTTATGATATACTAATTCTTTACCCTCAATTGATGATATCCAGAATAAAGGAAAATATTGGAAAAGTATTGATCTTATCATAGTTGATCAAACAAACCATCAATATGGGGTAGATGATATTTTTTAAATGTTACGATCTTGTTCAGATCCCAATAATCAATATAGAGTATCATTGATCCATCTTTCTTAAAAAAGAATAATTACAACCTAGTGTGACACGCTTGGCCGAATGAATCATTTTCAAGTTTATTGTAGAGATACTTATTGAATTAAATAACTGAATCAAGGAAATTATATATAGATTATTTGAAAAAGATTTTTCACAAGGTATGAGTTCCATTGAGAAATAAACTTCAAATTTTGTTGGAATATCAAGAAAAGCTTCTGGAAGGACTTCAACAAACTCACTCAAAATAGTCATGTCATCAACATTGAGTTTCTCCCCAAAAATCTAAGATAAAATCCCATTTTTAATGGTAATCAAGACCCAAATAATGGATGTGATATTTATTATAAGTTCATATCTATCATCACACTGATAGATGGTCATAGGTTGGTTTGGAATATAAAATGTGAATTCGCTTACTTGGAATGTTATGTGGGATTTATGTATAGAAATACAATACATGCCTGATATAACATGAAATTAAACTAGAGGAAGAATAATAAGGTTTTCAGGAGGAACATTCCCACAAACTCTAATCAGATAATAATAACAGAATTGAGATGAAATCATCATACCATTAAGTATTTTCTCCGCTAATTTGAAATATAATTATTTGGGTGGAATCTTGATACCCTTACAGAATTATTCATATATAAATGAGTGGGTAGATCCTCGTTCAAATAGTACATTAGTAGTTCTAGAGTGGATAATAAGTTCACCTCTCATCACATCCTTATCATACCACTTATTAAAAATAATGAAATAAAGATATTTACACATGTCTCTCGGCATAATAAGTTATTGATGTTGATAAAAAAGATTAAACTTTAGATTTGATAAATTATTAACATAGTTCCAAAACTACTTGTATTTTAAATAATGAAGTTTGAGAGGTGCATTTTGTGATTATTTTCCTTTATTCGTACAGTTAGATATATTATTTCCATCACTTTATAATTCAGCCACTCAAGTAACTTCCTTTCCACCCTTAAAATATTTAGTAGCCCCTTAAGACAATTTCTTCCATGTTTCCGTACACACTTTCGGCTTGTAAGAAATTTTATCTTCTTCTATCCATGGGTTTTATAGTTTTCTTGTAATTCAATCATTATTTTATTATCAAGATCATGAGATTGGTGGGTAAATACAATCTCCATTTCCACCTTGATAGTACATAGAATGATTTCATTCTAGCCAATGAAGTCCCTTATGGATAATTCCATTTAAAGACTCAAATTAAGCCACATAAGAATTGATCAACCTTAATTTCAAGTTGGATGATAATACTTGAAGTGTACCTCAAAATTCTTGTATAAATTTTCTTTATAGGTAATAATAGATTCATCATCCTTTTATTTTATCTCAATGAATTCCTTCCCTATTCTCATACAAATAATAAAAGAAAATTACTTATTGAAAAAAAATCCCTTAAACACATTTCACTTTGTGGAATCAATTTCATCTTATTGACTTATATTATTGATAATATTCCATAATTTATCTATTTCACCTACCAAACGATAGATGGAAAAAATGAATTTTCATGCTCTAAAGACTAGTAAAGGATAAATATTTTTTCTATGGTACTGCTTCATTTCATAGAAATAAGTGGATTAATAGAACCACTAAAATAATGTGTATGTTTCCTCCTAGAGGACTCGATAGAAATTTTTTCCCTAATTTTCTCATTTTTAAGTTTAACATGATTCACATCCTATGAATGTTGTGTAATAATAACAATAATATTTTTTATTACATATCCCATAACATTTTTTTACCAAGAGTAAAATCAATAAATTTTCTATTTCATTCAAAATTAATACAGTTCCTTTGGGTTACATCCATTGAGTAAAACAAAACAACATAGTGTGATCAACATTGATCATAGTGGAAAAATATATAATCCAGAAAATTCAATTCTAGGATGTCTAAATCATGACACCTTATTTTTAATCAATGAAACCTTAGGATTAACCTAGGTCATTTTTGGTCATTATTAAAACACTTCATGCTGGTTATTAAATATTTTTTAAATTACTAAATCATATCCCCTGGGTGTGTTAAATAAGTTGTGAAGAAAGAACGTTTTTCATGTACTAAGTAACACTTAAGTCAAGACCGACACACATTTTTCTGATTTATTATCCCTAGGTACATATATTCTTAAACCACATCCACTTTTATTATCCAATCATGGATGTAATTTTAGGATCAAAATAGTGATGTAGATGCTCAATATACAAGAGGGGGGGGGGTGAATTGTACAATTTAAAAACTTCCTTAAACAAGGAAAGATTTAAGTTTAAAAAAGTTAAACTAAACAAATTCACAACACCTCTAACACCAATTGAAGGATTGTTATATGGTATGAAGTGACAAACTTCTAGTTCTATGTACTTACTTAAAACTGGAAAGTGATTCTGAAAAACAGGTTCCGGAAATATGGATCCGAAAATTTAAACTTAACCAAAGTTTACAATATAAGATTCTACCTTAAATCATATAGAATATAAAATAATCAAAGTACATGTGTAAGGAAATATAAGAAGATTATACTTTCCTTACAATACAAAATGCAGCAGAAAACAGGTAGTAAAAACTACAAGTAACAAGATATAAATCTTTTAACCCAAAGAGAAGGATATCCAACAAACTTGGATAAAGGTCCCTTGATTTATACTTTCAAGAAAGTCTGTCTTACCCACACTAGGGTAAGTCCTCGATACGAAGATCAGTGTCTCTGTCTTGCTATCCCCGCAAGCCCTCAACTTCAAGGTAGTTGGAACCTCTATCTTCCTCAGCAAGAAATCCCTCAAACTTCAAGGTAGTTGGCACCTCTGTCTTCTTATCCACGGAATCCCTCGAATGTAATCACCAACATTTGGAGTCGCACAAAACAATCCAAACGAGTGGTTCAGTACACACAAAGCAAGAAAATCCTATCTCTCTAGAAATCACATTAACAACGTGTGGTCTCTAGAGTGATCAACTTGTTGTTAGCTCTTTTCAAATTAGCTCCTATTTATAGGATCGGTTCGAAAAGTTGGCTCCCTCCTCCAACGGTTATATTTTCCTTAAAATTTTGAGGGACCTGTACACTTGTCGCTCAACTGAGAGTTAGTTAAAAAATAGAATGGACGACATCGTTTTGTATAACTGAAAACATGTCATCGTTTTGTAATAAAAACAAGTGTAAGAAAAATCCATACTAAAGTTCGGAGTGTAAGTAAATTAAAAGTTCGGAGTCTAACCAAAATAGAATTTTGAGTCTATGATAAATGGATATTCGGATTCTGTTTTATTGGAGTTTAGAACCTGAATTCTATAGAAATCAGGAGTCTAAATTTCTAATGGAATTCAGAGTCTGGTTTCATCAAGATTCATAATCTGAACTTACATAGTTCGGAGTCGTGCTTTTAGAAGTTTGGAGTCGACCTCATAGAACTTCGGAGTCGAACTTATAAAAGTTTGGAGTCAAGATAATAATAGTTCAGAGTCGAACTAATAAAATTTCGGAGTCAAACTAATAATAGTTCAGAGTCGAACTAATAAATGTTCGGAGTCGAACTAATAAAAGTTAGGAGTCGAACTGATAAAAGATCGGAGTCGAACTTCATAAGAGTTCAGAGTCGAACTAATAAAAGTTTGGAGTCTAACTAATAAAAGGTTAGAGTCAAACTAATAAAAGTTTGGAGTCGAACAAACAAAATTTCGAAGTCGAACTTATAAAATTTCAGAGTCAAACTTCATAAGAGTTAGGAGTCAAACTCATGAAAGTTCGTATCCAGAATTTGGAGTGGAACTTCATTACAGTTCACATCCAGAATTCGGAGTGGAACTTCATTACAGTTCACATCCAAAATTCGGAGTGGAACTTCATTACAGTTCACATCCAGAATTCAGATCCTAAAAAACAGAATACTCTAATTCTTGACATTATATGATTCCGGGGTTTTTGGTATTAATCCTATTTTTGTACATAAGAAAAATATTTATATGTATAAGAAAATATAGGTTAGGGTAAATTTACCTAAAGAAGAAAAATTTCCTTATAGAAGTAAAATATCGATTTGTTTAAGTATAAGGTGTTTGTGATTTTCAAAATAAGAAGGAATGGAAAAGTCATAAGGAAAACCTTATTGACTCAACAATCTCCCCCTTTTTGGAAAGCACAAACATCCTTATGAAAAAGAATATAACGACTTTGAAAAATTTCATTAGACTTTGAAAATAAAACTTATCTCCCTTTATTCATGGATGATAGTGAATACCACTAATTCCCCCTTAGGCATTGAAACTCTAAGGATTGTATTCTGAATTTCCGGAGTGGATTTTTCATTATCATGAGAATGAAAAACTTCGTAATGGAAAACCCCCTTAATTTAAGGATATTTTCACTTGGAAATTATTCCTTATTCAATTTATGTCTTTCTCCCTTTTTAAGTAGTTCTTTTTCCTTCCCCCCTTTGTGATTTTCAAAAAGAATGTATGGGAATGGGAAATATGGTACCTGAAAGATTAGTAATAACAATACACTATACAACCAACCAAAAAACATTTCATTAGAGTTGTCAAAAATTTTACAAGGAAAGACAAATACAACAAAAGATCGGAGTGGGTTTATTTTTCTTCATTTTTCTTCAGGATCAGCTTCTTTAATAAGGTTTTGAGTTTCTTCAAATCCCTTTGGTCTTCCTCGGCTTGCCTCTCCAAAGCTGAGATCCTTTCCCCTTAAACTTTCAAAGCTTCTACCTGAGCCTCCATGGCTTCTTTCTGCATCTTTATTAAATCATATTGCTCTTCCAACTTCTCCTTAATCTCAATCCGGAAATCTCTTTCACTTTTCCAATTCTGAGAAACTGAGTTAAGCTTCCCATTCAGGTCCCTAACCTGTTGATTACGATAATGTTTCTCTTGGGTCAGCTTTTCATGAAGATTGTTAAACTTTTTATCCTCCATGTCAAAAGAATTTTGAACTTCAGTCTGAAAATTTTCAAACTGCACTAAGTCTTCATAAACTCTCTTAGACCACTTTGTTACCTTACTGTAGGAATTTTTTTGCATGACATAATCGATAATGAAACGTTTTTGTTCAGCTTAGATCATCACACACTTATCCATCAGCATGGATAGTGACTCTGAATTCTGGTTTTGGATTAGCTGAAGCATTTGACATCTAGTGTCAATGGTGGGAAAGATTGGAATGACGTCCCCCAACTTTTTCAAAGACTCAACAATAAAATCATGACTTTGTGCTGATGACTCTGAATCAGAAACTTTTCTTGGAGATTGATCTTCTTAATCCTGCACCAAATTCCATCTAGAGGTACCACCAACATCTTTCTTCCTTATAATATCTTTTATTGGTGTCTCCAATAGCACTTGCTTACCTTTATCATTCTTTGGAATGGGTACCTCATCAGGAGATACTTCCTCAGATTCAGAAACTTGAATAATCTGGTCTGTATCTGGTTTCTCCTTTTCTTGTCCTTCCCCATGAAAATTTTTCTCATAGGATTCTTCCTCATCATACAAAACATTTTCTTCTTCTTACTGTTTTTCATCATCATCCTTACTATCTTTCTCAACTCCCTTTCCTAGAGTAACTAACTTGTCAGATTCTTCTTTATCTTCATAATCCTCTACTTCCTTGATCAAGGCATCCAAATCTTCACTTCCTTCTTCTTCTTCTTCTTCTTCTTCTTCATCCTCTTCCTCTACTTCTTCCGCAGCTTCTTTTTCAACTTCTTCAAATACATATTTACCCTTTTATTTTTCCAGAGTGACATAGTTCTTAGTTGGAGTTTCTTGTAATGAAGGTTCTGTAAGGAAAGTTTCCGGAACCAGAATCTTCTCAGAAGCTATTTCAGTATCTCTTAAAAGAGATTGCACCAGTTCAGCTTTAGACAACTTCTTTTTCATCTTCTTTTCTTTTGCCTGCTTTTCTAACACATCCACAACTCTCTCTATTAAGGCCTTAGCCTCTATAGGGTCCAATCCGAACTATGGATCCCCTTTTTTCCTCTTCTCTTTTTCTTCCCTCCACTTCGCAGAAACTTCATCAGGATAATCTTTTTGTTTCTTCGGTTTGGGGGGAGTAGACTGACTTTCCTTATACTTGAGATTTTCTTCATCAGCAACCACTTCCTTAAGCTTTCTATACTTCCTTACCTTTTTAGACGGTTCCAGAGTCTGTGTATCTTTCTGATCTGCCTCAACCTCTTCCACAGATAGATGGTAGAATTCTCCGAATTCACAAGAAAAACCCATCTTCATTCTTTTCAATGAATCACCACTTACCATCATTAGCTTACAATTCCAAACTCTTGATTTGCATGTAACCTTGATGGATTCTAAGCACCGAACTATCAGCTTAGATAGTAAGGCAGGGTACATAATTATTTTAGCTGTCAAGTTCCATTCTTTGATGTTCTTGATAGTTGAAGTGCATTGTGTTGCATTTGTTGTCAATGAGGCATGAAGGTGTCTTGGAATGAATGGATGTCAAGGAGTCAAGATGTGAATGTCAAAGGATGTGATGGTGTTGGTGATGAAAGAGAATGGCCATGGTACTAAGATGCATGTCACTTAGGAGATTCACTAAGTGGCATAGGAGATGTGGTTGAAACATTCTCTAGTAACATCTGACGATTTTTGAGCTGATCTTTAAGTTCATAGAACTTGTATCAACTGGATACAATGTCACAACAAGCATTAGAAGACCATGCATTGTCTTCACAATGCATGAGGAGTTGAAGAGAGCCATCCACAACTTCTAAGTGGATGAAGTGAGCTAAAGAAGTCCATGCACTATCACTTAGTGCATGTGAATCAGAATATGTTCCAATTGATCTCTGATTAGATCAATGAAGTTTATTGAAGAAATATTTGATTCAGGAGCTCGGTTGAAGATGAAGAAACCTTTTGAATTCCATATCCTAAGTGAAGATTATATGTTGAGCAGGAGGATTAAGGAATTCTTAAGAAGTCGAGAAGGGAAGAAATTGAGAAGAAGAATGGAAGAAGTGGCTTGGCACTTGGCATGTTTTACATAGAGGAGGACTTTGTTTTTACAAAGTCTTATTTGAAGACTTTGCCAAAAAATTAGGCCAGCCGAGGCACCTTGGGGGGTTCAACCCCAAGGCATGGGCACTAGGGCACCACGCCCGGGGGAACCCCGTGGGGCGAGCCAGGGCGGCAGGGCGCACCCAAGGACACCACAAGGGCGCCAGGGGCACGCCCGGAGGAGCGCAGGGAGCATAGTGGGCGCTTGAAGCGCGCCCGCAGGAGGCAGAGTGGGCGCAGAGCGCGCCCGCAGAGAGAACCCGGTGCGGGGCGGCACCGGGAGGGGGGAAGTTCAACTGAGCGCTTTCCCCCAGCGCTTATTTGATAAGCCGCGAGAAAAACGCTGGCCGATTCGATGTGGGACGGGATTTTTATCCCGGGATCTAATCCTGGCCGCATGTTTGATCTCGCGCGAGATCTCCACCGTACGATCCATCTCCGCGGCGATGTTATAATCTGAGCCGTCCGCGGTCATTTAAATGGCGATCCGACGGCTCCCAGCGTCGTCTCCTTCGCCGAGCTCGTCCGAGGTCTCCCCGAAGCCACCCGCAGCCGCCGTCAAACCAGAGGCCACCCGAGCACCGATTTCGAGCTCCGGGCCACCATTTTCAACGCCGAAGGGTCCATTGAGTTCGTCTGGATGTACTGAACACGACCATGCATAAAAGTAGGCATGCATGCGATGAGAGGATAATTCGGAGCAATGCCGAGGCAAACGAAGTTGCCGAGGATTCTTGGGTTCGTGCCTTTGCATGGAATGGGTTTCAACAGAGGCTTTGCATGCATGGGATAGAAGAGGCGAAGGCCGTGCATGCGTTATAAATCGCATGCACGAGGAGAAGAGAAAATAAAAGATCCCGCGTGAAACAGAGGATAAAACGCAAAACTTTGGAAAGATTTTGAAGATCCGAAATCTTCGGTGATTCAAGATTTTGAACGCGGATGATCAAAGGCATTCCTCTGCCTATATAAAGAGAGGCCGAGACCTCTGGATTTGCTGCTGATCCTTTCTTGAAAATCAGAAGCCCCGCGTGTGCCTCTGCCTCGCGAAGAAGAAGCCGCCGCGCAAAGCACTTGCGCGGCTGTTGTCCCGAAGCCACCTGAGGCTTTGAAGGTGTTCCTTGCGCGCTATTTCTTTGCGCGACAAGAAGAAGGAGGAGAAGAGATCCCCTGCGCGCCTTCCCTTTGCGCGGCAGGAAGAACCCGGGGCAGTAGCACTTGTACGCCCCGTGGTTGAGGTGCCTTGCACCGAGGTCCTTTGTGGCCGTGTGTTATTGCACTTGCGCGGCTAAGCTACACCAGAGGATTTGCGCGCCTTGCCACTGCATCCTTGAGGCTTGCGCGGTTGTTGAAGTAAAGGAAGGCCGAGCCCTTGCACCCTTTGAGTGCCAAGTGAAGAAGAAGATACCCTACGGGCAGTGTGTGTGCAAGAAGAAGTAGGAGGCCAAGGCTTGAACACTTGCATGTGAAGTATATAACACACCTTGTGTGTGTGTACAAGGAGAACCCAAGCCGTGGTCGTGTGTGTGCATAAGGAGGAAGGCCACCACATTTGTGCCTTTGTGTGCAAAAAGAAAACAAAGAGGCCGTAGCCTTGTTTGGGTGAAGTGAAGACCACACCTTAGTGTGTGTGTGCAAAATTGAAGAACCACCTATGGTTTAAGTGTGTGCAAAACGTGGAACAAATTGTGTGTGCAAAACAAGTGAAGGTCGAACCTTAGTGTGTGCTAAGTGGTGTATACACACTAAGAAGGAGAAGAAGGAGAATACTCACACTAAAGTATAACACACATTTATGTGTGTAATCAAAAGTGCATAAAGTGTGTGAAGTTCAGTGCTGGTGTGTGCTTAAAGATACTAAACCCTTTGTGGGTCTACTGCACCAAGTAGAAGAAAGAAGGAGTGCATGCATGCATGCATGCACGTGCACACGTGAAAAGTGCTAAATCAGTGGTGTGCATTTGAGGAGTCCAAGACCAGGAGGTTCTTGAAGAATTGAGAAGACCATGCTATCAGTGCATGAAGATGAAGAGCTGCCATGCACTCAGTGCATGAAGTTGAAGTGAGTTGAGACTGGACCAGACTGAAGTTAGAGATATCAGTTGTCTGAGTATTCAGTAATTGAGAAGACCTGATCAACTCAAGTGATCAGAGGTACAGAGCAAGGCCAGCAGTCTTTATCCCAGACTGCTGAGGATACTTGAAGAAGCTTAAAGAGAAGAAGAGCTACTCGTGTGACTCGAGGAGCCAGGAGAAGACCCTGTGGGACTCAGGGAGAAGAAGTCTTCAGTGGGATTCTGGAGCAGGCCAGTGTGACTCTGGTAACACTGTGTGAAGCAGTATAAAGACCCTCCTGTGGGACTCAGGAGAGATACAGTGGGACTCTGTATCGACCATTGTAATTCTAACAAGTTATAATGGGAGAATCCATGCTGGAAGAGCATGGCAAGGATGTAGGCCTTTGGTGCCGAACCTTGTAAATCCTTGTGTCCTGTGCCTTTTCATTACTGCATTATCCGGGAAAGGTTGAGAGATACAAGAAGAGTGGATCGAGGCTTTAACCAGCCATAGAGGTTTAATTGATTAAGAATCAATTAGTAAAAAGTTTTAAAGGATCACTGATTCACCCCCTCCCCCTCTCAGTGATTCACACTGATCTGGGCACTTCAATTGGTATCAGAGGGAGGTTACCTCTAAAAGATCCAAGAGAGTCTATAGGGAGTGCAGATTTGAGGAAATGAAAGAACAGCCTCAAATGGAGATATCTGCCAAGACTCAGAAAAATAGAAAGAAGAAACAGGCCAAGAAGATGAAGAAGAAGGTTGCTGCAATCAGAGAAACTCCTTCTATGGAAAGAAATGTGAAAGTCACATCAGATGACAATTCCTTTTATCATTCTTCTGATGAAGCCTGTCCTAGCTGTGATGAAGATGGAAGAAACAATGACCTTCTAAATGCAATCAAATATCTTCAGAAGACAGTCCCCAAGGAAGTGGCAATGTGTATAGCTACAGGCATCCTTGATCTTCAAGAAGAAAAATCACAGTTAGAAGAAGAAGCCAATGCAATGGAAGATCAATTGGCTAAAAGGGTTGGCATAACCAACACTCTCAGAAAGCTGGTAAATGCCAAAGATGAAACAGTATCTCTTTGCAATGAAAGATATGAAGACACTGCTGAAGAATTGCAAAGAAGCCTTTCTGAGAAAGAAATTTTTAAAGTATTGGTCAAAGAAGTTTTCCATGCACTGGAAAAGAGGCACAAAGTGTCAATGGTTGTCAGAGATGCTCAACTAGAAGACAAAGTCAAAAGGGTGAAGGAGCTGGACAACTCATTGCTTGAAATGAAGCAAGTGCATGAAGACCAGATGAAACAGCTGGAAGAGAAATGGGAAGGAAGGCTAAGAACAGTTAAGGATGAGAAGAACTCCCTTAACATGAAATGCCTAGAACTAGAGGTGATATTGAAAAATCTGCAATCACCCAAAGCTAAAGCCTCCCAGTCAGCTGAAAGGAGAAATGTTGCTACTCAAGTATGCCTTGAGAAGGATGATTCTAAAAGAAAGACATCCTCTAGTGAAAGTGCAACAACTTCTAGAAAGAAGGTACCATCCATACCATCTTGTACTGATGCTTCTAATTGTGTTTCCACAAAAAGTGCAGGATGGAAAAATAATTCCAAACAAGTATGGATGAAGAAAATGAAGAAGCAGAGCTCTCCTGAAACAACACAGCAGCTCAAGAAAAGTACCCAACAATCAGAAGGACTGAAGAGGTCAAGATTTGTGGGTCAGTGTTGGTGTTGCAACAGGTATGGGCATTGTGCAAAGGATTGTTGGTACAATCCACTGAATGCCAAAGCACAGAGGAAGCCCATGCCAAGGGGGAGCAAGCCAGAAGGAAAGAAGCAACATCCACATGTCCAGAGACATCTGTTTACTGCAAATAGATTTGGATTACTTGACAACATCTGGGATGATTGCAAAAGTGGTCAAAAAGATACATGTCAATCTCCAACTGTATCCAGAGCTCAAAAGAAGAAAAGATCACTGAACCTGGCTCAAAAAGATTCCTTGGGAAGCAAGAAGAAAGTAGAAAATGATCCCAAGAAGTGTTTGAGAAATGAAGAGAAGTCCTTGGAGTCTGAGTCCAAGAAGGGTGAGTCATCCAGAAGGACCACCAAGAAGAAGTGCTTCTACTGTGGAAAGAAAGGTCATACCATGGATCTTTGTAAAGAAGCCATGAAATTAAATAGAAGCAGACTGGACTCAAAAAGACAATCAATCCAGAAGAAGCAGAAGGGATTGATTGAAAACAAGTTGCCTAAGAGAGGTAGCTTGAAAGCATCAAAAGAACCATGTGGAACTTCCAGAACTGAGGCCACACTTCCAAATGATTTACTAGTCATATGGCCAAGTCAGTTGCAACTTGCCAAAGATCTACAAAGAGCTGAAGATAAAGTTCTGGCAATTGCTAAGGCAAAAGGGAAGAAGAATATTTCACATGAAGATGTATTGAGATCCACACCAGCACAATCATCAATGAAGATCAAATGTGCAAGTGTGAAGAATGGTGAAAATGGGACATCTCGGTTGAGAGAATCTTCTCAACCTTGTTGTTCACATTGATGAACCAAGGAGGTTCCATCTTATTCCCTTATACTATTGGTATTTACATGTGCTGACATTGCAGGGAATTGAAGATGATGATCATTCTCAACTGGAGGATGGTTTGGACAGAACGGAGTGCACCCCTTGAGGGGGAGCAAATCTGAAGAAGATGATGTTCTGAGATTAGTATCATCTTGAGAAAAGTGAAGGTATTCCAATCATACTTTCATCCCTTGTTTCTTAATTGAGTTTATCTTGTCAATAAAGGGGGAGTATGGATTGAAGACAAATGAGTGAAAGGGGGAGCTTTATCTTTGCACCTGAACTTTCAAATGAGTTTTGTGAAGTTGTGCAGGATTTAGCAAATTCATTGTTATATCTGAAAAATTTCAAACCCCTAAGCATGATCTCACATGTGTAGAGAATTATGGACAGCTTTGAATTCCTTGGTTATATCACTCTTGTTTTCTACACCGGGTTAGCCCAAGTAGACTTAGAGCTGATGTACTAAAGGTTCTTTGCTAAAGAGAACATGTGACATCATCCCTCTCTCAGTGTTTTTCAAGAAAATACTTTTATAAGGGAGGAAGACATATTTTGAAAGAAAACCACACCACACCTTTGCATTTGATTTCCAATAAGGGGGAGAAATATTGGCACACATATTGACCCATTCATATGTGCTGAAGGAGTGTATTGACAACAAATACAAAGGGGGAGATTGAAGTGCATTGTGTTGCATTTGTTGTCAATGAGGCATGAAGGTGTCTTGGAATGAATGGATGTCAAGGAGTCAAGATGTGAATGTCAAAGGATGTGATGGTGTTGGTGATGAAAGAGAATGGCCATGGTACTAAGATGCATGTCACTTAGGAGATTCACTAAGTGGCATAGGAGATGTGGTTGAAACATTCTCTAGTAACATCTGACGATTGTTGAGCTGATCTTTAAGTTCATAGAACTTGTATCAACTGGATACAATGTCACAACAAGCATTAGAAGACCATGCATTGTCTTCACAATGCATGAGGAGTTGAAGAGAGCCATCCACAACTTCTAAGTGGATGAAGTGAGCTAAAGAATTCCATGCACTATCACTTAGTGCATGTGAATCAGAATATGTTCCAATTGATCTCTGATTAGATCAATGAAGTTTATTGAAGAAATATTTGATTCAGGAGCTCGGTTGAAGATGAAGAAACCTTTTGAATTCCATATCCTAAGTGAAGATTATATGTTGAGCAGGAGGATTAAGGAATTCTTAAGAAGTCGAGAAGGGAAGAAATTGAGAAGAAGAATGGAAGAAGTGGCTTGGCACTTGGCATGTTTTACATAGAGGAGGACTTTGTTTTTACAAAGTCTTATTTGAAGACTTTGCCAAAAAATTAGGCCAGCCGAGGCACCTTGGGGGGTTCAACCCCAAGGCATGGGCACTAGGGCACCACGCCCGGGGGAACCCCGTGGGGCGAGCCAGGGCGGCAGGGCGCACCCAAGGACACCGCAAGGGCGCCAGGGGCACGCCCGGAGGAGCGCAGGGAGCATAGTGGGCGCTTGAAGCGCGCCCGCAGGAGGCAGAGTGGGCGCAGAGCGCGCCCGCAGAGAGAACCCGGTGCGGGGCGGCACCGGGAGGGGGGAAGTTCAACTGAGCGCTTTCCCCCAGCGCTTATTTGATAAGCCGCGAGAAAAACACTGGCCGATTCGATGTGGGACGGGATTTTTATCCCGGGATCTAATCCTGGCCGCATGTTTGATCTCACGCGAGATCTCCACCGTACGATCCATCTCCGCGGCGATGTTATAATCTGAGCCGTCCGCGGTCATTTAAATGGCGATCCGACGGCTCCCAGCGTCGTCTCCTTCGCCGAGCTCGTCCGAGGTCTCCCCGAAGCCACCCGCAGCCGCCGTCAAACCAGAGGCCACCCGAGCACCGATTTCGAGCTCCGGGCCACCATTTTCAACGCCGAAGGGTCCATTGAGTTCGTCTGGATGTACTGAACACGACCATGCATAAAAGTAGGCATGCATGCGATGAGAGGATAATTCGGAGCAATGCCGAGGCAAACGAAGTTGCCGAGGATTCTTGGGTTCGTGCCTTTGCATGGAATGGGTTTCAACAGAGGCTTTGCATGCATGGGATAGAAGAGGCGAAGGCCGTGCATGCGTTATAAATCGCATGCACGAGGAGAAGAGAAAATAAAAGATCCCGCGTGAAACAGAGGATAAAACGCAAAACTTTGGAAAGATTTTGAAGATCCGAAATCTTCGGTGATTCAAGATTTTGAACGCGGATGATCAAAGGCATTCCTCTGCCTATATAAAGAGAGGCCGAGACCTCTGGATTTGCTGCTGATCCTTTCTTGAAAATCAGAAGCCCCGCGTGTGCCTCTGCCTCGCGAAGAAGAAGCCGCCGCGCAAAGCACTTGCGCGGCTGTTGTCCCGAAGCCACCTGAGGCTTTGAAGGTGTTCCTTGCGCGCTATTTCTTTGCGCGACAAGAAGAAGGAGGAGAAGAGATCCCCTGCGCGCCTTCCCTTTGCGCGGCAGGAAGAACCCGGGGCAGTAGCACTTGTACGCCCCGTGGTTGAGGTGCCTTGCACCGAGGTCCTTTGTGGCCGTGTGTTATTTCACTTGCGCGGCTAAGCTACACCAGAGGATTTGCGCGCCTTGCCACTGCATCCTTGAGGCTTGCGCGGTTGTTGAAGTAAAGGAAGGCCGAGCCCTTGCACCCTTTGAGTGCCAAGTGAAGAAGAAGATACCCTACGGGCAGTGTGTGTGCAAGAAGAAGTAGGAGGCCAAGGCTTGAACACTTGCATGTGAAGTATATAACACACCTTGTGTGTGTGTACAAGGAGAACCCAAGCCGTGGCCGTGTGTGTGCATAAGGAGGAAGGCCACCACATTTGTGCCTTTGTGTGCAAAAAGAAAACAAAGAGGCCGTAGCCTTGTTTGGGTGAAGTGAAGACCACACCTTAGTGTGTGTGTGCAAAATTGAAGAACCACCTATGGTTTAAGTGTGTGCAAAACGTGGAACAAATTGTGTGTGCAAAACAAGTGAAGGTCGAACCTTAGTGTGTGCTAAGTGGTGTATACACACTAAGAAGGAGAAGAAGGAGAATACTCACACTAAAGTATAACACACATTTATGTGTGTAATCAAAAGTGCATAAAGTGTGTGAAGTTCAGTTCTGGTGTGTGCTTAAAGATACTAAACCCTTTGTGGGTCTACTGCACCAAGTAGAAGAAAGAAGGAGTGCATGCATGCATGCATGCACGTGCACACGTGAAAAGTGCTAAATCAGTGGTGTGCATTTGAGGAGTCCAAGACCAGGAGGTTCTTGAAGAATTGAGAAGACCATGCTATCAGTGCATGAAGATGAAGAGCTGCCATGCACTCAGTGCATGAAGTTGAAGTGAGTTGAGACTGGACCAGACTGAAGTTAGAGATATCAGTTGTCTGAGTATTCAGTAATTGAGAAGACCTGATCAACTCAAGTGATCAGAGGTACAGAGCAAGGCCATCAGTCTTTATCCCAGACTGCTGAGGATACTTGAAGAAGCTTAAAGAGAAGAAGAGCTACTCGTGTGACTCGAGGAGCCAGGAGAAGACCCTGTGGGACTCAGGGAGAAGAAGTCTTCAGTGGGATTCTGGAGCAGGCCAGTGTGACTCTGGTAACACTGTGTGAAGCAGTATAAAGACCCTCCTGTGGGACTCAGGAGAGATACAGTGGGACTCTGTATCGACCATTGTAATTCTAACAAGTTATAATGGGAGAATCCATGCTGGAAGAGCATGGCAAGGATGTAGGCCTTTGGTGCCGAACCTTGTAAATCCTTGTGTCCTGTGCCTTTTCATTACTGCATTATCCGGGAAAGGTTGAGAGATACAAGAAGAGTGGATCGAGGCTTTAACCAGCCATAGAGGTTTAATTGATTAAGAATCAATTAGTAAAAAGTTTTAAAGGATCACTGATTCACCCCCTCCCCCTCTCAGTGATTCACACTGATCTGGGCACTTCAATAGTAATCAAGACATGCCTCATAAAATTTATCTTTCATAGATTTACCAAGAAATCTAAGACATATATATCACTTTTCTTCAAATTATCCTTATCACGTCTTCTTGGTACGAGAAAACCTTGTACCCAGAGCTGTAGAATCTTATTGTTCGGAGTGAGATGAGAAATCTTAGCAGTCGTAGCATCCTTAAGTCCAAGACATTTTAAATCCTTCACCTTGTTGAAACTTCCTTACTCATCTGGAAGCTTATGTGAGAAAAACTAATCTTCCCCTTCATAGGATAAACCAACCAAGCTTGCGGCCTTGGTGTAAGATAACTTGTAATTCTTCCCATAAGACTTGAATGAAAACTAGTCTCTACCATCTTCCATATGGAAGGAAACAGACTCATAGAACTCAATCAACAAATAGGTGTAAACCAGATCCTGTTTCTCTGACTTGTACAAGCATACATCTTCCCAACTATTCAATATTATATTCTTGGTTATAATAGAATAAAGCTTGTAAAAATCCGGATGCACCATCCTTTCCTTGAAGACTAACCATTTTGAGATTGGCTTTGTAATTGACATATCTTGAGATGTTGCATCAATAGACATTCAGAATAGAGAGATCTGAAGGATTCAGAATGGATTTGCAAAGATCGAAACCGGTCTTAAGAAGAGCAGCAGGGCTTCGAGACGTGAAAACTTTGAAAAACCGATGTGGGACGAGTCTTGGGGTCCCCTTTAAATAGGCGATGGATGTGACCTTTGGTGTTCCAAAATCCATCTAACGGTTGAAAAACATTTTTATATGATCTGACGGTTGAGAAAAATCCCTCAAGGAAAATTTGACTCCGATCTTTTGAGGTCTTAAGAAAAACAATTATATTTAAGGAAAACTAGAATTCGAATTATTTTGAAACTCAGGAAAATACCAGCAAGAAAAATATGATTATGAAAATTTAAGTAAGGAATTCATACCTTTAGGATTGGCTAGAAAGGTTGTTCGTAATTGGTAATATTCTTCTTGAAAAAAAAAACTCATTACAAAAATTCTCATTACAAAAATTCTTAGTATGAAAATTTCATTACGAAAATTCTCAGTAAGGAAAATCAATTACTAAAATTCTCTTTATAAAAATTCTCATTACGGAAAATTCATTACGAAAATTCTCATTATGAAAATTCTAATTATAGAAAATTCATTACGAAAATTATAGGTACGAAAATCCATTACGAAAACTTCGGTTCCAGAAATTTTCATTATAAAAATTTCAGTTTCGAAAATGTTCATTCCAAAAGTTTTTATTCCGATAATTTCCATTCCATGAATATCCATTCTGATTTTTTTTAAAAAAACATGTTAAGAAATATTTAATTTACATATGTTTGAAAAGAAAACTGACACCGGGAATTTTTTTTTGACTAACATGCAAATTTACTCCCCCTTTGAGAAGGAGTTTATTACTGTAAGGAGAATTGTTCAACAAGAAGTTAATGAAGAAGGATTACCTCACGATTATCATTCCTAACTTCTATTTAATGTATTCAAATCTATCGGAGGGTAATGATTTTGTGAAAATATTAGCTAGTTGTTCTTGCGTTCTGATAAACTGAAGAATGATATCTCCATTAAGTGTGTGATCCCTAAGAAAGTGATTCCTAATATCTATGTGCTTTGCACGAGAGTGATGTGAAGCGTTTTTACTAAGGGCAATGGCACTTGTGTTATCACACAAAATTTGAGTCTTTGTAAAACTCAATCCATAGTCTGTGAGTGTGTGTTGCATCCACAACACTTGAGCACAACAACTTCTAGCTGCTACATATTCTACTTCAGTAGTAGAGAGTGCAACTGAGTGTTGCTTCATGCATGACCAAGAATCTAATGAATCTCTTAAGAAATGAAAAGTTATGGATGTACTCTTTCTATCCATTCTACATCCACCAAAGTCAGCACCCAAAAATCTTTAAAAAAAATCATTTCCAAAAGTATAAAATAATCCTAGATCCATGGTTCCCTTTAAGTTGTGAATTTTTTTACCACCTTTAAGTGATATTCCTTAAGATTGGACTGATATCTCGCACATAAGCATACTGAAAACATCATGTCTGGTTGACTAGATTTTAAGTATAGTAGGCTTCCTATCATACCTCTAAAAGATGTTTGATAAACTGGTTTCCTAGCTTCATCAAGATCTAAATAGTTTGAGGTACCAATGGGAGTACCTATACACTTAGTGATGTCATATCCATACTTTTTAATAAGATCTTTAATATAATTATGTTGAGATATATAGGTTCCTTCTGGTCTTTGAGAAATTTGAAAACCAAGGAAAAATGTTAAATCACCCATCATACCCATTTCAAACTCAGATATCATCAGACATGCAAAAGAATCAGTTAAAGATTGATGAGTTGAACCAAATATGATGTCATCAACATAAATTTGAACATTCAAAACATTTTTCTTATCTTTCTTTATAAAAAGGGTTGGATCTGCATTTCTATTAACAAACTTATTTTAAAACAAGAATCCTGTAAGTCTATCATACCAGGCTCGTGGGGCCTGTTTAAGGACATACACAGCTTTGGTAAGTCTAAAAACATGATCAGGATGTTTTGTGTCTTCAAAGCCAGGAGGTTGTTTAAAAAAAATTTCCTCTTGAACATAACCATTAAGGAAAGCACATTTCACATCCATTTGAAAAAGTTTAAAATTGAATAATGCTACAAAGACAAGTAAAATATAGATATATTTCTAGTCTAGCTACTGGAGCATAGGTTTCTTCATAGTATATTCCCACTTAATCATTATAGCCTTTAGCAACTAGTTTAGCATTATTTTTTATAATGACTCCATTTTCATCACACTTGTTTCTGAAGACCCACTTTACTCCAATAACAAAAGTTTCCTTAGGTCATTCAACCAAGTTCCATACTTTATTCCTTTCAAATTCATTTAGTTTATCTTGCATGGATTTGATCCAATCATCATAACCTAATGCTTCGTCAGTTCTTTTTGGTTCTAATTGGGAAAGGAATGCTAGATGTTCTACTTAATTTCTCAAAGAACTTGTAGTACTTACAGGTTGATTTACATCACCCATGATACTATCACTGGGATGATTCTTAAGTAACACCTGGTTTGGGTTTTGTAAAAACCGTTCATCAACATAGGGTAGAATGTGTTCTAGGGTAAATGTTTCAGAAGTATCTTCTTGAAAATTTTCCTTATCAGAAGTATCTTCTATCAAAGGTTGATAATATGTTTTTGAAACACATCTGAGGATGTTGGTTGGGATGGTATAAAAACAAAAGGATTAGATTCATCAAATTTTACATGGACTGTTTCTTCAACAGTACAAGTATTTTTATCAAAAACTCTATAAACCTTAGAAGTTGTGGAGTAGCCTAAGAAAATTCCTTCATCATATTTTGGTGCAAATTTGTGAAGATTATATTCCGTATTTAGGATAAATACCTTGCAACCAAAAAACTTGAAGTAGGAAAGTCTAGGTTTTCTACTATTCCATAACTCATAAGAAGTTTTATTTAGAAAAGGCCTAATCAAAACTCGATTTATATTATAACATGCAGTACTTACAGCTTCATCCCAGAAATGTATAGTTGTAGAATATTCAGTCAACTTAGTTCTAGTTATTTCTTGATGAATTCTATTTATTTTTTCAACAACACCTTTTTGTTGAGGAGTTCTAGGTGCTGAAAAGTTGTGAGTAATACCTTTTCTACTACAAAAAGTTTCAAAATCAAAATTTTGAAATTCTTCTTCATGATCACTATGAATAGTTTTTAGTGGAAGATTTTTTTCATTTTTAACATGGGCTCTAAAACTTTTGAAATAATAAAAATCTTCAAGCTTCTTTTTTAGAAAATAGCCCTATGTAAATCTAGTGTAATCCTCAACTAGAACAAACACATAGTATTTTCCTCCAATGCTTCCAGTTTGTGTTGGACCAAAAAGATCCATGTGAACTAACTGTAATGCATCAGCTTTTGAGACTTCACCGATGGATTTAAAACTAGATTTATGTTTCTTTCCATATTAACAAAGATCACAAACTTTAGAAGAATCGAATCTAAGCTCCGATAGATCCTTAACTAGTTTCTTCTTAGAAATTTTACATAAGTGTATAAGGTTACAGTGACCTAGTCTTCTATGGCATAACCAAGAATGATCTTCCATTACACTTAGGCAAGGTAGGTCTTGGCTCCTGAGGTATTCTAAGTTCAAAGTGTAAACATTCTCTTACCTATTGGCTGAGAGAATAAATTCTTCCTTGGAATTGTGAACTACGCATTTATCATTCCAAAAATTCACAAGGTATACTTCATCACATAACTAACTTATGCTAATGATGTTGTGTTTAAGACCCTTAACAAATAAAACATTTGAAATCAAAGTTTTTACAAGAAGAACAATATTACCTATACCAACAATTTCTCCCTGAGCATTATCTCCAAAAGTTACATTTCCTCCTTTCGTCTTGATAATCTTTTCAAAATAGCTTTTGTTACCAGTCATGTGACTGGAAAATCCACTATCCATGTACCATGTATTGTTGTTGGTACCTCCTTTATCTTACTAAAAACAAGAAAAGAGTTAGACTTTCAGAATCCAAACTTGTTTGGATCCGAGATTTCCAGATAACAAAATTTTAGGCACCCACATCTTCTTAGAAAAATAGTCTTTATGAAAACCTAGAGATTGGGTTTTATTTAAGGAGAAATTCTTTTCCCGGTGACCACCACATTGACAGTTGGTAAAAAATGGGGCACTTTGTGGAAGAATGTAGTTATTACTAAAAGTTGGTTTTTCATGGGTATAACCAAATCCGGATTTGTTTCTTAAAGGTCATATTTGTGAATACATTTTATCAAAATTTTCTTTACCATGGGTAAAGTTTGATAAACAATTATTTAAGGAAAAAATTTCAGACTTGAGTTTTATAACTAAGTTTTTATCTTCAAAATAATTATATTTAGAACTAGAGCTAGGATCGAAAAAACTTTTCTTATAAATTACTAGTTCTAACTCTTTAGAAAGTTTGTTCTTCTCAGAACATACTTCCTCAAGATTTTTTGAAATACTTATAAAATCAGAATATTTCTTATCAAGATCTTTAGAAAGATCTGATATTTATTTCATAAGAATAGTATTCCTAGAGTTTTCATTATCATTTTTTAATGAGTTTGGAAGTATCAATCTCAAGAAGTTTAGAAAACCTAGAAACTTCTTCATAGGTAGGTGAAGTATTTTCTTCATCAGAAGAGGATTCTTCATCTGAAGAGTTATAATACTTACTATCATTAGAATTTAAAGAAACATTGGTCAATGATTCAACATTGTGTACCTTATCCATGAAGTAATGATTGTTAATAAGTAATCTGGATATAAGACCAAGATTCTTCTGTCCTGAAGATTCATAATCAGAAGATTCATTTGAAGAGTCACCACCACTAGCACTCCAAGTATCATTAGCTTTCAGAACATTCTTATCTTTGGATTTATAATACTTCTTTATGTTCCTTTCAGAATTACTTTCTTTTCTTTATTTCTTTTTGAGCAAAGGGAAATACTGTCTAATATGTCCAACTCTCTTGCATTCATAACAACTAACTTCTCTATCTTTCCTATCTTTCCTTTCCTTTTTCTTATACTTGGATTGGAAATTTCTCTGGCCAGCTATCTTGTTCATCCTTCGAGCAAGATTTACTAACTCATTCTCTAAGACTTCACTATCACTAGATTCTAATTGAATAACCACCTTCTTAGACTTAGATCTAGTTACTCTCTCAAGGGTCTTGGCTTTCATATGATTTGATGTTGTTGTAAAAGAAATAGTACCATTTCCATTCTTCTTTTTGATGTTGTCAGCATCTCTCTTCATTCTTGTTTCATGTGGAATAAGAGTTCCAAATAACTCATCTAACTAAATTTGAGTGACCTTCCTATTCTCATCAATTTCTATTCTCTTTGATTCCCACTCATTTGGAATAATATCAATAATATTGTCAACAAGGGCTTCATCATCTAACCGTTTTTCTCCCATAGACTGAAGACTGTTCACTATAGTCATAAATCTCTATTTAACTTTACAGATTGGTTCTCCATATGGAAAATTGAATCTATGGTATTCATCTCTAAGAATATCTCTAATAGTTTCAATCACTTTATAAGTGGCAAAGTGTGTAACCTCTAACTTCTTCCAGATACAATTAGATGCTTCACAAGAAGAAATTTGGCTATATATATTTCTAGTCATTGAACATAGTAAAGTATTGAGTACCTTATAATTGAGTTGATATTCTTTCTTTTCCTGGTTAGTGAATGTTCTGACTTACTTATCAGAAATTTTATAATCACCAGTAAGCATAACAAAATTATCCACTCCAGTATTGATAACGAAAGTCTTCATACGATCTCTCCAGTACTCATAATCATTGCCATAAAAAATCGGTGGTCTTGTATGGTTTATATTGTCAATAAAACCAACGTTGATTCCTGCCATTCTTAATAAAAAATCTTTGGCAACCAAACTTGTTTGTTGGAAAAGTTCGTAACGACAAAGTTTGGAATGAAAAAATTCAGAATGAACAATTCAGAATGAAAAAGTTCAGAATGAAGAAGTACGGAATGAAACTATCTTTCTAAGAATGGATGAAGATTAATGAAAAAGTGATCAAGAAAAACTTATATGTGAGTATAAGTATTTCATAGTCCTCCTCTGATACCAATTGTAGGATCGAAATAATGATGTAGATGCTCAATATACAAGAGGGGGGGGGGGGTGAATTGTAAACTTTAAAAATTTACTTAAACGAGGAAAGATCTAAGTTTTAACAAAGTTAAAATAAGAAAATTCACAACAACTCTAATACCAATTGAAGGATTGGTATCTGGTGTGAAGTTACAATATTCTATTTCTATGTACTTACTTAAAACTGGAAAGTGATTCCGAAAAATAGTTTCCAGAAATACGGATCCAGATATTTAAACTTAACCAATGTTTACAATATGAGATTCTACCTTAAAGCATATAGAATATAAACTAATCAGATTACAAGTTTAAAGAAATATAATAAGATTATGCTTTCCTTACAATACAAAATGCAGCGGAAAACAAGTAGCAAAAACTACAAGTAACAAGATATAAATCTTTTAACCCAAAGAGAAGGATATCCAACAACCTTGGATAAAGGTCCCTTGATTTATACATTAAAGCAAGTATTTCTTACCCACACTAGGGTAAGTCCTCGATATGAAGATCAGTGTCTCTATCTTGCTATCCTCGCAAGCCCTCAACTTCAAGGTAGTTGGAACCTCTCTCTTCCCCAGTAAGGAAGCCCTCAAACTTCAAGGTAGTCGGCACCTCTGTCTTCCTATCCCCGGAATCCCTCGAATGTAATCACCAACATTTGGACCCACATGAAGCAATATGAATGAGCGGTTCAGTATGCACAAATAATGAAAAGATTCTCTCTCTAGAAATCACCTTAATAGCGTGTGGTCTCTAGAGTGATCAACTTGTTGTTATATATTTTCAAATGAGCTCCTATTTATAGGCTCGGTTAGAACAGTCAGCTCCCTCCTCTAACGGTCATATTTTCCTTAAAATTCGGAGGGACCTGTACACATGTCACTCAACCAATGGTTAGTTAAAAAATAGAATGGACGACATCATAATGTATAACTGAAAGCACGACATCGTTTTGTAATAAAAACAAGTGTAAGAAAAATCCACACTATAGTTCGGAGTGTATGTAAATTAAACATTCAGAGTCTAACCAAAAGAGAATTTGGAGTCTATAATAAATGGATATCTGGATTCAGTTTTATAGGAGTTTAGAACCTAAATTCTGTAGAAATCCGGAGTCTAAATTTCTAAGGGAATTCAGAGTCTATTTCATCAGGATTCAGAATCTGAACTTACATAGTTTGGAGTCATGCTTTTAAAAGTTCTTAGTCGACCTCATTGAAGTTCGGAGTTGAACTTATAAAAGTTAGGAGTCGATCTAATAAAAGTTCGGAGTCGAACTAATAATAGTTCGGAGTCTAACTAATAAGAGTTCGGAGTCGAACTAATAAAAGTTCAGAGTCGAACTAATAAAAGATCATAGTCAAACGTCATAAGAGTTCATAGTCGAACTAATAAAAGTTTGGAGTGGAACTAATAATAGTTCAGAGACGAACTAATAAAAGTTCAGGTTCGAACTAACAAAAGTTCAGAGTCTAACTAATAAAAGTTCGGAGTCGAACTCATGAAAGTTCATATCCAGAATTCGGAGTGGAACTTCATTACAGTTCACATCCAAAATTTGGAGTGGAACTTCATTACAGTTCAAATCCATAATTCGGAGTGGAACTTCATTATGGTTCATATCCATAATTCGGATCCTAAAAAACAGAATACTCCTATTCTGGACATTATATGATTCTGGGGTTTTGGGTATGAATCTGGTTTTTGATCTTAAGAAAAATATTCATATGTATAAGAAAATCTAGTTTAGGGTAAATTTCCTTAAAATATAAAATTTTCCTTATGGAAGTAAAATATAGATTTTTTTAAGTATAAGGTGTTTGTGGTTTTCAAAACAATAAGGAATGGAAAAGTCATAAGGAAAACCTTATTGACTCAACAGTAATTTCATGGAAAACAAACACTTTATCCTTCACCAATATTCTAGGATATTTTCCTATACTTAGAATTATCCATATAGTAATCCTTAGACATATCCCTAGGTGTCTCTCAAATATTTTCCCATCCATGTTTCTAAAGGTTTTGTAAACCTTGCTCTAATATCAGTTGTAAAAACCCACACATTCCATTCATAGATATTACAACTTAATTTAATAATTTTCATTATATAACAAAATGATCCACACTAGAATAGTTTTGGTATAGTGCCTTTAGAAACATGGAAACATAGAAAACTTGTTCATAGGTGAATTTCATCTTATCCCACTAATTTATTCATATCTAGAACCCTTCCTAGTCTTATCATATATAAAACCTTTCTTCATAACCTAGGGAAGAAACATAATAAAGTGTGATATTAGATTCTTATTAAGGGTAAATGAGAGAAATATCAACGATCACATAATAATAACATGAGCATAAGAGTATGAAAACATGATATTATCTTTTGAAAACCAAACCCTTCATATAATAGATCATAAACATAAGTCATGGAATAAATATTTGTTGTTTAAAAGATATGAATCAAAATGGAATTAAAGAACTCGAGCCATGGGATCATAATATTGGTATAAGATGTTGATTTTTGGAATACACATAAACACATAAAATCTTATGTAAAATATTTCTAAAAAGAAATCCACAACATGTTAGGCTTGGGTTAACCACCCATTTTCCAAATTTGGGCTAGGGATAAACTCTTTTGTAGCCTCATTTAGGGTTGGGTTAAGCTCTTGCACACCCTATTTTAGACTTGGTATAACCCCCCATGTACTATCTTTCAGTATTGGGATAACCCCCCATTTACGCATTTACCTCATATAACATTAGTCATAACCCAATGAATTGGAGGGAGATATATGTACCACACATCACATAATATATACATCTTTTTCCAAAAGATCATAAAACATTCATTATATCATAACCCATGAAAAAAGGGGGTTTATAATAATTTCATCATAGAATAACCCGAGGAAAAATAACAATTTTCATAAAAATATTTTTAACATAGACATAAACCATGTAGAGAAATAATAAAGATGGTACTATTGGATTATATCCTTAATAAATATTAATTAACATAAAATATTGTCATCTTAGATGGAAAATTATTTTAAAAGATCAATTGGAACATTTCTTGAGTAAAATAACCTTTTTATTTTAAAAGCCATATTTTTTAAACTAAAATTTCACAAAACATTGTGAAAATCATTTTATTGAAAAATTACACTGAAAAATTATAAATGAAGCTTTAAAACAATGAGTGGTCATGATGGATGCAAATTATGTTTATTCTATACAAGTTAAAACAAATATTCCATTAAATTTTTTGATAAAAGAAAAATGAGATTTGTTTGGAAACTGTTAATAATATTACTTAAAAGTGTATAAATTAAATTAAACAATCATATAGTAGTACTAAAAAATTATTTAATTATTTATAAATAATTGATATATAAGAAAAAGGGTTTATAAAAAATGATAGAAATAAATTTGGTTTTATTTAAAAACATTATTTTGGAATCATGAGTACATAAAGAGAGTAAATAAAAATTAAAAAATCTATTATCATGAAATAAACAAAGGATAATAAAATTTATGTGTTTCTTTATAGTTAGATCATAATATCTCATCATTGGAAGAATAATCATAAACAACCCTGATACACAATGTGATTGTAACATCAAACCCTTATGACATTGGTAATTTTTGAAGAATAATCCCCATTAAAGTATAAAATAAAATGAAACATTAAATTTCATGAGAATAAATAAATTCATTATTTAACATGTTAAATTTTCTGAATATACAACTTATAGAAGAAGATAGGTGTATAACATAACATATGTCCCAAGGTAGACATATTTCTCTCACCATAAGTATCTACTTATTTTGTACATGTCCAAACCTCATGTATAATAAATATAGGTTTATTATAAATATATTAATGAAGAATACTCAAATTTATCACACCATATATTATTTACTTATGACCTTTTATTACCTATTTATTAATAATTCTTTGTTAAAATCATGTTTTAGGTAATAAATGTTTCGATTTTCATATATGTTTTGGTTTGGTATCGTCAGTAAAATCATTTTTAACTTGGTTAAATAATATAAAAAATTACAAACATGATATAAATATCATATATATTCATTTTATAAGTACTTTTAGTTATTAATTTAAGCTATAGATAGAAAATTATTTACATCATTCATGGAGACGGTAGGTCATACGTATGCATGAATGTTGTTTCCATTTTCTCTATGGATGAAATGAAATAAAGTTAAATAATATATTACCTATCTAGAATAATTATTATTTTATAAATATAAAAAATATTCATTAAATTTACCCTTATTACCTTCTATTTAATGCATATGTTAAATAAATACTCACATCGCTTCATGAGGTAGTAGTCCGTTATACACACTAGCTATGTTATCACATTCTCATGGAATAGAAATGTAAAATGTATATGTGATATTATAATTCAATAATTATAATAATATCATATATATAACATATAAACATTAAATACATCATTATATCTAACTGTGATATATGGTGATGGAAAATGAATATTGTCGGTTCATGAGGTGATAATCCTTTGTACACACGATCGACGATTTCATTTCCCATATGATGGAAGAGGAGATAAATGTAGGTCAATAATTAACATAATAAAAATCATTATATGGGATATAATGGTGTTATAATATTATCATAGTTTAAGAATTTTTTAGGATTTGGTAGAAGAAATAAAACAAAAACACAAGTTTAATAATTTTACCTATTCTTTAAGGAACCTATTAAATTTTATATTAAAAGTCTTCTTAGGGGGGTTTAATAATATATTTAAGTTATATATTATCTAGGGACATAATTAAAGAATATATTTGGGAAGAAGTTTTAAAGAAAAGGGTTTTGGAAGTTTGAATATGAGAGGAGAGAGAGTGTCCTTTTATATGTGGGGGATAAGACACAAATGAAATTTTTGAAAAGAATAAAGTGTAAAAACAAATTTCACATGAAAAAAGGATAAAAAACGAGTCATTATATTACCATATAGGTTATAATGTCTAAATATGACCACGAAATATGACCTATAAAAAATTTGAGTTCATTTTACCCTTTATCGTTTTAGTTTAACTCCCCAATAATCTCAATATAACCTTAACCATGATAATTAATTTTTAATATATTTAATATTAATTTTGACCAAATATTTATATGAAATATGTATATATTATTAATTATTATGATTCAAAAATTGGAATAAATTTTTAAAAATTCCACTCATATAAGTGATAATTTTAATTTATAATTAAACTCAGCGACATGATGAAAAATAGTTTTTTGAAGTGAAACATTTCAAATGTTTAAAAAGTTTTTATATTAATATTAAATTTGAAATTGATTAAAACAAATTTTAATTTTAAATACATTTTAAAACAAAATTTAACAATATAAATTCTTTAAACAAAATGGTAGTTTTCAATAAAAACGAATATTTTTCACTATTACACCCAAAATTAATATTTTCAAAAAAATACCAAATATTTACCCTAATATATTTTTGAAAATTTTATTAAAAAAATAATGTTTATTTTTTTCTAGTAAATTTTATAAAATTTCTATAAGTAATTTTATTATTTCCTCAAATAAATAAATAAAAATATATTTTTTGGAAAAAGTTATTTTTCAAAGTATATAAATACTTGACAAAAAATTTATTACATTCTTATTAATATATTTTATTTATATACAACCAATTTAATTAATTTTAAAATTGTATTTATTCATATCCATACCTCCATGTTTAACAACTATCTTATAATGGCCCTGTTTAAATAATAATTTTAAGAGTATATCATAGTTTATTAAAAAATGGCGTTTCATGTAATGAAAGATATCAATGAAATTAAATTTAATAAGAAATATATTTCATAAAATATCAATCTATTACATTGAAATTTTGACATATTATCATATATTAAGTGTGAAAAAAATAAGATATTCTAAAAAATAAATAAATCCAATTATCAATATTTTTTTAATACTTCTTTGTCATGAATTTTGGAGGTACCAATTTATGTATGAAAATTTTAGAATAAATGAATATAATTTTTTATAAGTATTTCGATTCATTTTTGGTTGTGTTTTTTAGATGAAATACTTATTTATTGATGTTTTCTAAGAAAATCATGGGAGGTAGTTGGATATTGTTTTATAGATTATATATGAGCACCGACTTTATACTAAATCCAATACATAAAATTTCTAATCACATGAGGCGGGGTTACATGATCATTTTTCTGATAAAGGAATTTATGATGATCATGATAAGGATAAAGTGATTGTGTCTTGAAAAAAAGTGAAGAATTTATTTGGGATTCAAATTTATTCGGGTTTGGATATGTATTACCATAAATTCATTAATGATTTTTCAAAGTTATGATACCTCCTGAGAACCTTTAGTCCAGTAAATTGATTTTTCAATGAAATTGGAAATTACATGAGGTGTGTGAGAAATTTAAGAGTTTTCATACTCTATCCATAATATTGAGTATTCTATAATCATAATTTGAATATGTGGTGTTTTTTTATTGGTCTTGGGATATGACTTGATGTTTGGGGTAAAGTTATGGATTATGGGTCTAGATAACCAAGAATTCATGAGAAGAACTACCCTATTGATGATATGAAATAATTTTTATTACCTATGAATTAGAGGTGGAGGAATTACCTTTTTAGAAATAGGTTTACATTTTATACATATTTTAAGAGATTGAAATATATATTCTCTTAGCTTGATCAAAATATAAGATAATATAGTTTAATGAATTATACAAAAATTGATTATTTTTAAGACCATGAATACAATATGAATGAGAATATAACGGTGGACGAATTATATAAAAAAATTATAGCTGATGAATTGAATAAAGATGTGGAGTAGTGAGAATTGAAGGTTTTATTAGTACACTTTCACCTTGAGGTGTAGGAGGCAATGAGAGGTGTGGTTATCTAAAGCATTATAGTGACATCCATTTTGGAAGACTTTATGTGAGAGGAGAAGTTGTTCAATGTGTATTTTAGAAGGATGTAGAAGTCTCTAAATTATAGGGAGACCATTAAGGGATAGTTAGTTATAGAAGATTCAATACATTATTTTAGAGGATGGATAATTGTTCTTGTGATACTCAAAAGTTATGTTTAGAAAAAATTTCACTATTTGAGTTGGGATGTGTATATAAGATTTTTGAAAATATATCATGACATCAGGCAAAAATTCATGTGGTCAAAATTATAGAGCTACATAACAATATTTGTTTCTAATGGAGTGAAGTTAAAAAAGTAAAGGTAAATAATTGAAGATTGGTAGTTCCATTGTATCGTTTACTTATTTTACTATAGAAATGGTAGGATATTTCTATGTACATAATTATTATATTTAAAATTTCAATGTGTATGTATGATGGTTTTTGGGTCATAGAGTGTTATATCTTGAAGTTAGTGAATTTTTCCAAGACAAGAGGCAATTTTAGTTAATGATATTAAAAGGAATTAAGTGGTGGAGGATATTAGACATCATAGGGTTCCAAATACTATTGTTTCATATAAATATACTTGGTTCATAAATTAATTTTATAAGGGACTCAAATATTCTATGGGGACATAGTTAATGATGACTAAACAAATAATCCTTAGTTGGATCGGTATATAGATCATATTATTTATGTTTGAAAAGATACACTTTGATCTTGGGTGATTGATTTTTTAAATTATTATTAATATAATATTTATTTCGCGGAATACATATATAATAATCATTATGAGTTATTTATATTTATAAAACCATTTTATGCATTTCATGGTCAGCCATGTTGGTCTCCATTGTGTTTTCCCTATGTTTGTGGAAGGATTCTTTGGGGATATAGTTTAGAACAAGAGATGATGAATAGTGTTGTATTAATTTTTAAATGTTTAATTTAATTTAATATTTTGTATTTATCCTCTATTGATCATTTATTATGACTTTTGATATTTTAGGTTTGAGATCATGATTTTTTTTGACAAAAAATATGTTAGGCGTTTATTGATGTTGAAAAAATGGAAGTAGTTTCCAAGATTTATTAGATATTTTTAGATTATTGATTAGATTAGTGAAATTTATTATTATTTGGAATTACAATATTATTATACATACATTTACAACATTTTAAATGTTTCTTAGTGTAAGAATTATCAGGCATATTCATCTCATTTCTTATAGTGGGAGACAATTAATGTGTAAATTGATTCTTTATTTGTGGATAAATCGATTTTAGAGTTTTCATTATAGAGAGATAATTCTATGGGGTGGGGGGATTATTCTGTTTTCATGGTTGCTAAAATAATATGAGATGGGTTGATAAGAGAAATTAGAGAGAGAATGAGGGAGATATGAGATAAAAAATACAATATTTATTCATAATTTACCTAACCTAGTGAGTTTTTAGTGATGAAAAATAACTGGAAGGAAGAATTTAAATACCTTGGATCTAGCACATATGTTCCCATTTTTATTTTTGGTGATTTTGGGTAGAAATTTTCGTTTTTGAGGATAAAGGGTGATATTGCCTATTATTTACATAGTTGGATTGACCATTCTAACAAACTATATGTTTCAAAACAATTCCACCAGAATCTTCATTGTTAGGAATATGTTTTTTCTATTCATGCGATCTAAAAATGTAACCTCAAAGGAAAGATTAAAAATTAAAATGTGGATAGATATATGTTTTTCAAAAATCTCAAATGCTAACCATACTTATGGGGGGAATATAATAAATATTTTTCTATTGGGATTTTTTTTCTTTTAAAACATCCATTGATATTATAATTTGATAATGGGTTATTTTAGAGTATCTTGGGTGTGTCATTAATAATTATTCTTTAATTAATAATGGGTGATTCATGATTATTGATAGGATTGATATATAATGGAAGGTTATAATTTATTTATTTGCATGATTCATGGATCATTCCTTATATTATTCTTATTTACTCTTGATATCTCTCAAATAAAGACTTTGTAAATTTATATTCATGAAAATTTTTATTTAGACTGAGTTATGTTGTTAATTAATTTTGGGATATGAATGATTCAAACATGTTAGGTGACATTTGTACAAGATAATTTGTGTTTTATTAAATATCATCATGTATATGTTGGTAGATCCAATCCATTTTTTGACATTGGATAATTAAATATGTTTTATTTATTGATTAATAAGGATTGTTAAAATAAATTTCATGGTTTTGGTGAAATATTGATTATGTTCAAAGAATGGAAATTAAAAAATTGTTTTGTTTGGAAATTAGGTTTTTTATTATATTAGTATATTATATATAAAATTTTAATTTAAAATTGAGTTTTCAAGGGATTGATTTGAATTATTTATAAATTGATTTTTGGAATTTCATTTTTATTATAGTTCTTATTTATTAATGTATTTTTGAGATTTCATGTATTTATTGAGAAATGTTTGAGTTCATGTGTAAAATTAATTTGGTTAAATATTTTTTATAGATGATATATGTTTTATCCATGGGGATATTATTGTTTAGAGAGAACATGTTAAGTAATATGATGACTGGGATAACCAAAAACAAAATTTGAAATGCTTTTATTTTGAATTTTGGATATATGAATATGGTTTCATAACATACTACTACCATATATTGATTGAATCATAGAAAATGTGTTTTTTCTAATATATTATGGAATGTAGATATTTGATATAATATTATGATCAAGGATTTCATAGCATGGGAATTTTTCTTAAAATTTTTATTTTTAATGGATATTGTTTAAAATTAGAATTTCTCATTAAGTTTCGTTGGAAATTATAAATTCTCTAATAGGTTTTTAGAAATGATTAATTTCCATTAGATATTTAGGAAATGATAAAATTTCCCTTGTTTTATGAAAAACTATGTTTTCAAGGACTTTAAGAAAGATTATGTGTTTTGGGAAACACATTTATTTATGGAAAAAAATATGAGTTGAGAAATGTTTAAAATCATGCCTAGTTTGTGATTTTAGGAAATTATAAAAATTTGAAAATTATGATTATGACATGTTTTGGAACAAAAATTTATTTTTAATATACATAATTATTTTTCTTTCGACTATTTTTTGTACCATTATTGATTAACGTTACATAATTAAACTAATCAATAATGGAATTGTGGTTAAGTTATTGGATAAATCCAAGTGAGTAATACTCACCTTTGACATGTTTACATTGGTGAAAATGTAGACATGATTAGATATGTCATAGAAATATAAGAGAATTTTCTATTCATCAACGATGAGAAAAATATGGGTTTATTTCAGTCCCAATGTTGAATGAAAATGATTTTAATAAAAATGATTTTATATTTATCTTCATTTTATAGTTTATATTTCAAGAAAAAATAATTCACTATAGTTTATTATTTCTACCCATCGCTTATCAGTAGACTTTAGATATCCACGGATGCATTTGATGCAATGTGGCATACCACCTCGAGTCTTAGGGGTTTTTCTCCAAGATCTGGGTGTCAAATTATTCATGAAGAGTGGGTCTAGATATGAATTTCCACTTCATATACCATTAAAGATAAAAGAATTATTTGTAGCTTCCTTTTTAATATTTTCTTATATTATGAATATTCTTGAGTTACTCCATCACAAGTAAAAGCATTGAATGGAATTTTTTTTGATGAGGTGTAAAAAATGATTTGGATTATCAAATGAGGAAGGGTGTTATTATTGGAATATTTCCCCAAAACACATTATTGAGATATATTATTTATATGTAGTTTTTAAAAAATATGAATTTGGGTGACACTGTTTGATTATTATTATTATTATTATTATTATTATTGTTATTGTTTTCATAGATAATACGATCATAGTATGGTGGCTATTATGTATTAATATATGGAATTTCATATCCTTAATTAGGAGATAAAATCTCACTAGGTTTCTCTTCATTATTTGGTTGAATTTATTTGGGACCCATGTGTTGAATGGGATTAGGGTTGGTCATACTAGCTATTTCAAATACAAGTGATCACTAATGTCATTTCACGTAGGGTTGGTCACTATAGTGGCTGAATTATTGAGATAATTGGGAATAATTCGAATAATTAGTGGGTGGGAATCATTGTCAAACATGGGTTATTCAACGGCCACTCTAATTAAAAAAATAAAATGTGGGAATTCATCATGTAACCGTATGATGGAAAATTTACTTGGGCATTGGGAGGTTATCCGTTACATGTGGAAACCTCTCATTCATGAAATCAATTAAAAATAATATGTCATTTCATACGATTTGTCCCATGATCCTAATTTGTTCATAAAAAAATTTAATAACAGATTATTGGAATGTTGGGGTTGTAAGAACTCTATTATATTTTGAGGCATGGTTTATTTGTTTTCTATCTTTTCTAACTTTAATTGATTAAATATGGACATATATGAGTTCTTGTTTAGGCCATGAAGGTCTCAGGGGTGTTCAGGGATGGTTCGGATCTGAGAACCCAAATTTTGGGGTTTTTTAGCGTGGATCACAGTTAGTGAAAACCGTGTGGGTAAAGCCACACGATTTTAATAAACCGTACGAAGCTAGATAGTGGAGGCCTACATTCTGCACATTTTGATGAAACTGTGTAGGAGGTGGTGCACACCTGTGCGGAATGGTCTAAAATTTTAGCATATTTTGACAGAGGATATTCTTATGGTTTGAAAACAGTTTGTGAACCATGCATGTAACCCATATGAGCATCCCTTTCTCCTACAATAAACCATGCACCTAAACTATGAGACCCAATTTTATGGGTAAAATGATTTTCCCCCTGAAATATTTTATAAATTATATCCCTTTCTACCTTATTCATTGCACACCAAAGAAAAAATGTGGGATCTCTCATTTGAGCATATTCAAGGATTTCATATCCCTTTTCCATTTGATATTAGATTTGAAAGGGGTTCATCTCTTTGGATCTATACTAGTAAGGGATTGATTCCTTTTTAGCCTTTATCGATTCTTCTAGATATAAATTTCTCTATTTGGATTTAGGATCCTATGGACTAATTTCCCATTCTTCATCTATTCTTCATATTTATTCCAAACCATGATAAATCCGAGTTTGATACTGGATGAGGTATCTGGAATGATCCAAAGGTAGGTGGTCATGTGATTTTCATCAAAATTCTGTTCATTTATATATGCCGAAGTGCGGTGACCCCATATTTGGGGAATCACCTTAAATTGGAACTAAACCCTATTATTTATTATCATGGATTAGGTAATTGAATATGTCAGATTATGCATTTTATAGGTTATACACCTTGATAATGGCCACCCCATGGGTGAGTTTCCCTGATTGACCCTTTATGGATATATGCCCTGGACACCACATTAGGTGTTCCTTTTTCCCCTTTCAGGGGTTGGTAAAAATGGAATTGATTATTAATGGAATTGGAATATTGATAGATTATAATTGAATTGGTAAAAGGGTATGTGATGGTTGACTTACCCCTTGAACATTGTATTCCATTCCTTGTTTAAGAATGTTGGCTTTGTAATGCCTTTCTGATGTGAGTAAAGTGAAGGCTATGGATTGAATTACTGTAATTATGGATTTTCCCATGTGAGTTATATTATTGAAAATCCATGTGATTTCTTGATTGGATAGTTAGAATTTTCATTTTAAAAATGGTCATATAAGTATTTGGAAAGCATTTGAACTGCTAGACCTTGTGACCTATTTGAGACCGTGCTATGTTAGGGGTTGATTAAGCATGATAATCTCATTAATATGATACTCCCATGTGATTCATCTTATTTTATATCCATGTACTAGATTGTTATACATCTGTTTCTTGTTAAATGAATTATGACCACATGAGTAATTGAAAGGCCACTCCCCTTGAGGTTGGCCAAGTCTTGATAAACCCTTTGAGGCATGTTGAATATTAGATGCCCTTGGTTTTGGCCTTTGAATGATGAATTAAATGTTTAAATGTAAATGAAAAGGGTAAGGATAATAGCCTTGACTGACACATGGATTCAAATTAGTATACCATAGGAGGACTCATGTGACTAGTGATCTTTATACCTTGACTAATACATGGATTCACCTTAGGATTCCATGGACTAACTCAATGGATAATACGATATTTTCAGGAGTAATACATGGATCCAAATGAGATATTCTATGGGAAGACTCATTGAGACATGACTTATATGTTGAGTGATAGTTGGAATCTAATGGATTACCAAGGATAGACTTAAGGGGCATTTCATATATACCGACTAATACTTGGAATCCATGGGATTGTAAATTACTGACTCAAGGGGAATTTATTATATATCATGATTGATAATTGGGGTTTCCTTAGAGGACCTCTAGGGATGGACTCATATTTCATGGTTGTTATACCTTACTTAGATCAATACCAGGTTTTTGAGATGTTCGCTATGGATGGTCTTGTGGGGTGTTGGTTGAAATTGTTCCAGGAGTGATACTTGAATTCCATATTAGGACTATCAAGGATGGGATATGGTTCTAAAATGAATTATAAATGAAATGAATTATGACATGTCTTCCATGCCAAAGCACAGGATTAGATTCAGTCTTAACTTATACTTGTTTAGATAGCCATCCGAGGCATCTATTGTGCTACTGGTTATATGGGGGATGCTGGGCTGGAGCCAGATCTTGAGACTTATAAATGAAATTGAATTTAATTGGTAATTGAATGTAAATGAAAACCATATCATGTATTATTTTTTACTTTTGAGTTCTCCCTTGCATATTTTTTTCTTATTTCACACTGAATGCTATATATATTCACAAACTGATTGGTACAGACCTTGGGTGGTTTCTTTATGGTATTTAGTCTCACACCTGATTTGGGCCATGATTTTGGGCCCAAAAAGATTATATGATTGTAGGTAATGATAATGGTATTTTCCCTCCTTTTGGTATTTGAGACGATTCTTAGGAGCAGGAGTGCATGGGATAAAGACAAGGCTTGCAATTCTACTAGGATTCTTTTGGAAGGTTTTCTACATTATTAATATGGATCGTACATCTTTCATGTATTCTTGATTTGAATATTTTATTAGAAACATGTGACATGTATCATCATCTTGAGCATGACATGAATTATGGTTTATTTATACTATCAGTATTTCGCTGTTATATTCTTTTTCATGGATTTTTTGCTTCCTCTATTCAACTTCTATTGTTTTTACTATACTAAACTCTACTAATGAAGGAATAGTCTTCCCATAGTCTCACCCAGGCCCTCACTACTAGTTACTAGCCTCTAGAATTTGGGGAGATGAACTTGAGGCCATGTTACTGTAGGGTCTCGAAAATCCCTCCAAGGAAAGAAAATACCCTTGAAATCGCTTTTTAGAAAGAAGAAAGTACTTCTACAACTCTAAAAAGGTGAATATACTCAATTTGAGTTGAAAATTTTATAATAAACATGAAGGAATTCAATTTTTAAAGGATTCTCAAATGCCCCACATACTATCACTGGGAAAGGTACACGAAGCAACCGAATCGCGAACCAATATGTATGCAGAATGACCTGTGAACTACTGGCCCCCAAAGTGATGACCAACGAATAAGGAATACCGCAAACCATGTCACTAAATAGTTTATACATGTGCAGACTATTTACATAACTTTCCGCGAACCTATCAGTTCACTGAAAATGAAAACAGGCGGGGCTTCGAAAACCATTATCGTGAACCAAAACCTCCACAAACCCTAGTTGACTGAGTCTTATGTGGGTCAGGATATTACTTCAATGGGCTGCCACAAATGGTGCATTATGCCTAGTAGATATGATTACTCTGATGCTCTATAAAAGGAGAACTCTAGAAGTACAAACACACACAGAGGAGAGAACGACATAGGTATATCTAGTATGGGTGAAAAGTGGATGAAGAGTGTAGAGGGTGCGAGAGAAATTTATCCTGCACCCGAAGAAGTTTGTGGGACCCCATCCATAATAAAAAACTGTTCGTGAAATTCATCCCGCAGACCATATGTAGAAAGTAGTTTGCATACGCCTCCCCATGAACCATATTTTGAAGACCCTCCATAGCCAACCAATAAACCAATAAATAATTATAATAAAAATGGTTCGTAGGTGCCCATATGTGGAAAATGGTACACGGATTCCATTATGCATAAAACAGTTTGCAGAAACCCATATGTGGGAAACAGTTTGTGGATACACATATGGAGAAGAAAATTTGCGGAAAGCTCCTCTGCGTACCATCATCAGCGACCAACTCCTCCACGTACTATCCTAATCGGCCAACTCCTATGCATCTAGGTCTACGCAGAAAACAGTTCATGCCCACCAGTGAATACCAAGGGGGTTGCGCCCCCACATCCCCACTAGGTTTTAGTGTTGGGTTATAGTCACGACCCTCTGGGCCGGTCCCTTCTCTATAGTCACTGAACCCCCAGAAAAAATGAAGAGTCACACTGGGAATGTTTCCGGATGGGTTGATGAAATTTCCTATCACACACTTATTCTGCCCAAATATTTGTCCCATAAAATTCCAGAGAAAAGATATTCCTCATGAACCTCCCGAAAACCCTATCACCTACCTTCTATACTAGGTTGACTCCGAGCTCCATGGACAATCACAGCCTGCATGTTTCTTAATATGCATGAACACATTTTTTACATCCATCAAACTCTGTGTCTCTAGTGATGTCGGATTCTCATAAACCTCCATGGCCATCAGAAGTGGAAGGACAGTGTCCTGTGGACACCTTTTCATGACTATGCACATTATGCCCCAGTTTCTCTACATATATTGGCCACAAAATTGGCCATCAACTAAAGGAAAATTCTTCCTCAGGAGTGTCCTTTCCTACCATTGTACACCTCAATGGCTTTCAGGACCCATATCATTTCTCCTGATATGAGAATCCTTAAAGTCACGGTTTACACTTTCCTTCCCTATCATGTTTGAGGCATGTCAGAACAACCCGAACCGATTATCCTATAGTTAATAATGATTTCTATAATAAGTGGTCCTCATCGCATGACCATAAACTACAAGTCCCCAAATAGTCCTATCCACATGACATTAAATTGTGGTTCCAACGTCCAAGATATATGACTTTAAACAATAGTATACCAGGATATTTATAGATATTAATAAACATACATGGCCATTAGAAAATGAAAGCCAGTGTTCTAAGGACACCTTAGATTGACTATGCTGATCATGCCCCGATGTATTTGCATATGTTTCCCATAAAACGGTCGTTAGCAAGAAGAAAATTCATCCTCAAGAGAGTCCTTTCCTACCTCTGTATGACTCAATGGCTTCCATACCTCATATCATTTCTCCGAATCTAATATCCTCCATAATAATGTTTTACACTCTATACCTCTCATGCTTGAGGCATGCCATAATACCCTAACATGATTATCCTTCAGTTAATAATCATTCGAGCTATATGACTCTAAACTGTAGTATACCCCATATTACATTCGGGGGATTTTACACTTTAGTAAGTCCCTAAACTTATGAAGGAGGGCCATGTGACCATCAATGTAATTTCACATTGAAGGGTTCATTGCACCGTGCCCTCGCCCATGGTTTCCCTTGCCTCTTCCTTCACGTGCTCTCCTTCCCCCACCAATAGGAGAGGAGGCATGTTCATTGTTGAATCTGTGACATCCTCTTGTTTCTCACACTGGTCATAACTCACATGGGCTTAGATTTTGGAGAGGGTAGCAACATACCCCTGATTTTGAACAATGAGAACTCTAATTCTTGACCAAATTAGGATATGTAGGATTCCTATCAAAGGACTGAGCTCAAAAGAGTGACCATCCAAAAGGGTCAACCCAACCATGATTGATCAGATGGGTAGCTCCCACGCATAATCCCCACACCACCCGAATAAAGTGGGTTTTGATTCCTCTCCTACGGATATGTAGGAAACCCATATTATGGGTCCGATCTGAACATCAATTACCTCCCATCCCCCTGGATGATGATAAACTCTAGAGGGGATTATTATATGGATCAAGTTAGCATCACCTCCATTGCGTCAAATATATCCATACCTATGATGATCATGCAAACCAAGGGTAGCCTATGGACACACTCTTTGGGAATGAACTGAGGATTCACAAACATATGAACAAGACTTAAATCTATAATAGAGTCCCAGAATAGGAAAAAAATCCTCCCCTGGAAGGGTGCGGTGAGCCTGACCTCCCATCCTCTCAACCAATGGAGTCCTTATGTGTCCTTGCCTGAATCATAAACCAACGAGTGCATGCCTTTGAAAAAAAGGTCTATGAATCATTGATACCAGGTCTGTTGGGCATTCTTGGCTCCATGAATAAACTCATCGGAGATTATATGATAAAATTATATCCAAGAAGGACCGATTGCACAAGTAGTTTACCCCATGAAATCGCCTGCTAGGATTATCTGACTGTGGTACCTCTTTCAACATATGAAAAAGGTGAATTGCCCAGTCCCTGTAGGGTCAATCCATATTTCTTTAAAGGATAATGACTCTGAAAAGGTAAAAATTAATGAAATTATGAACTCAATGATCACCTGTCTCTATAAAGAAAGAGGCAGGTGATGATTCTCATTAGACCATTTTCGCACCACCCAGAAACTCGCCACCTTGGAGGTGGAACAGTGACCCACCATGGTTGGGGAACCTTTTAGTGGAATCTTGGTCTAAGACATTACAAAGTTATATTAGAGGTTCTTTTCTTGGTTTTCATTATTATTTGGTGATAAAAGAAATTTATATGAAGGAATAGGGATATGGTAATGAACTATGCCTGAGTGTAGCTGACCCATGTACAGGGAAAATACAAATTACCTAGAATTGAATTGTTTATGTCTAGATTTTGAGCTATTACAATTGATATGATTCCACCAATGAGTGATGCACTCAATTTGTGTTTTTATTATTGATATGATTTTCAGTTTTATTATGTTTCCACCTAATGAGATAAGGGTATTCCATCTCATGCATCATATAGAAAATTGTTATAAATCACATGCCATTCATTTTTTCCATGCCATTTAGAGAGAATTACCCTTTTCATGCTATTTTGATAGGTGTTATGATATATATCCCTACTATTGTGATAGGTATATTTGAATATGTTATGGTTTGAAATAGTTGGATGACATGTTTTGGCCCCTAAGGTGTATGTGACCTCTTGGATTGGATATTAGTAGATCATGGTTCAACCTTAAACTAAAATATGTTATGATATGCTATAGGTGGATGCCATGATTTGATTCTTGGGAAGTATGACCCCCCACAGATCTGAATTTGGCATACCATTGGTTTTCCCTTATTAAGGGAATGCGATAAATATGAGATGGGTATCAATTCAATGAATGTGAATGTGAACTCAATTTGAAATAAAATTAATATATAAACAAGTGAAACTAATGTGGGTTATGATATATAACTTGACAAGATCCGACCTTAGTAGTGGTATTTTGTTAGCGTCTCTCTCTTGTTTGATGCCCAAACCTAACCCATGGAGAAGGAAGAGGGGTGATTTCTTCTAGAGGAATTATTTTACCTGTTCTATCTTGATATATGCAGTTTGAGGTTCAAACCCTAATAATGAAATTATAATGAGGCGTGTGTTTGGAATTATAGAGACATTCCACCACAAAAAACCTCCAGCTATACTCTAGGAGGGTGATGATGATCATACCACAGAGGTTGTAGGCCAAGGGGTTTCTGTGGATCCTCTAGTTATGCCAGATATAACACTAGGAGTTGTGCCAGATATAGGTTTTGAGGCATATTTCTGCAGTGGGGTTCTATGTTTCATACATATCATTCATGGAGTACTGCAACTAGCTCCATCTATGATAGAGTTGACGCATGAGTTTTAGCAGCAACATCCACCCACAATTTTGGTGGATGGTGGACCACATGATTCATAGTCATGGATGGAGATCATGTTGTCTATCTTCGACCACTTAGAGACACCTCCTGACAGGGGGTAAAGATCGCTACGAATATTCTGTGTGATTCTTCTAAGAGATGGTGGGATGTTATCAATCATACTGATCATCATCGGGAGATGCACTAGATAGTGTTCCATACAACCTTCAACACTTACTTACACCCTGATACTTTGAGGGATGATTAATCCCATGAGTTTTTACATATGGAGAAGGGTGCGTTATTATTTATGGAACACTAAGACCATTTTATAGAGCTCTAATAATTCACACCTATTCTAATGGGTAAAAAGATATCGAAAGATTGATGATTCAAGGATAGTCTTAGATATGAAATCTGACTGTGGGTGAATGTCTTCCGACTTGCCACTATATCTAGGATAGTGAACTATGAACTGGTCATTAAGGGTAACCTTTTGGAATTTTGAGGGGTTATTCAGGGAAGATTGGCATTGAGATCTGTAACTACATCAAATGGTAGTAGGAAGCATCTTCTGGATCTTCCATGCGGTGATACTACCAGTAAGAATATATATTCAGGTATGTAGATAAGGTTTTACCAGTGTGGTAGGATATGACTTATGAGGCAATAGTTTATGATGGGCCTAGCCATGTGTTGATATTATAGTAAGATGGGATATCTACAATGCTTCTACATAACATTTCCACTAGCATCCAGTGAGAGAGGGTCTTCACCAACTCCATGTTTTGGAGCAGGGTTAACAACTTCTCACCTAATAGTGAGCTGATGTACGTCAAGCCGTTTAGGCCATGGTGGTGGTCGTGGCTATGGTATCCAGACCCCAGGATCATAGTGACAACATGGTGGATTAGATCAGGGCATCAATGTAGTGTCACATGGCTGTAGTATAGGCAATATGTATATAGTGCAACAAACCCAACAAGAGTAGGATTCTGAACCTTCTAATGTGAGAGGTACTATTCTAGTTTCCTCTATTTAAGCTTCTAAACATTTTGATATAGGTGCTTCACATAGATTTATATCGGTTCCCATTGTAGAGAGCCTTGGGATCTATGTTTATACTTATGATGGAATGAGGACTCTAGACACTCTGTTAGGGATTAGGATGGAATGTGTGCATTAGTACAGGAAGTACCCCTTACGGTTGGTGGGAGTAACTTCATATCAGAACTCTACATCCTCAAGATGATAAGATATTATGACATTCTTAGGATGGACTATTTGGTTCCCTTTCGTGCCTTTGTTGATTTATATTTTCATAGAGTGAGTCTCACATCACCAGAGGGAGGTGAGTTTCTTCAAAAATTGAATGGGATGTCCAAGTGAGTTGAGATGGACCCAAACATCATGGGTTGGTAATAATGATTGACCATATTGCGAGTTTATATATGAATGATTCCATAATATGTCAGACTAATTTTCCACTATTAGTTGATCATTTCAGGGACGTTTTCTCAGAAGAATTTTCAAGATTACCTCCAGTGAGATATGTAGAGTTCCCTATCGATCTAGAGTTAGGATTTTCAAAAACGTCCATTCCTCCTTATAGGATGTGTATGATGGAGTTTCAAAAAATCAAGAGGAAACTAGAAGATTTTGAGGAAAAGGTTTTAATCTGACCCAATACTTCTCCATGGGGTTCACTGGTCATTTTTGAGAAAAAGGTGGATGGTACCCTTAGGCTACGTGTGGATTATCAGAAATTTAACTAGTTGACAATTAAGAACTAGTATCCAATGACAAAGATAGATCATCTCTTCGATCAGCTCTGAGGAGCTCAAGTCTTCCCAAATATTTATTTCAGATACAATTATCATCAGGTGCATGTTAAATCATCAAAGATACCTCTCACATCCTTAAAGAGATGCTATGGTTTGTATATGAAATTTGTAATACCATTCGGTCTCACGAATGCACCAGTGGTCTTCATGGTAATGATGAACTATGTGTTCCATCCTAATATTGACTCATTTGTTGTGGTTTTTATGGTTTATATCTTGGTGTTTTCTCGCATTCAACAGAACCATGCCACACATCTTGAGATCATTTTAAATACACTGAGAGAGAATCAGTTATATTCTAAGATCACAAAGTACCGCTTTTGGATGGATTAGATTCACTTTCTTGGTCACATCCTCTCTGATACAGGGGTATTAGTGGACCCATATAAGGTGAGAGAAGTAGTTTCCTAGGAGAATCCCAATAATTTATTTGAGGTGTGGAGTTTCTTAGGGATTTCTGGTTACTACAAGAATTTTATACAGGACTTCTCATACTTAGCATCCCCATTGTTGGGTTTGAATAACAAGGTTGTGAAGTATATTTGGTCATATTCTTATGATATGTGCTTTTAGGAGATAAAAGGGAGGATGAATTTATCACCGATACTTATTTTTCCAGAGCATGGAAAGATTTACAATATATAATACGATTCATCAGGTATTGGGATGGGAGTAGTTCTTATGAAGGGGGATTGAGTTATTCTATAAGGGTCTTGATAGTTGAGGCCACATGGGAGGAACTAACCGAAACATGATCTCTAGTTAGCTATAGTTGTTCATGCTTTTCACTGTTGGAGACATTATTTACTCGGAGAGTGTTTTGTGGTGTACATGGACCAAAACATCCTCAGGTGTATATTTACACACCGTGATATGAATATAAAGAAATGTAGGTGCATCGAATAACTTTAGTATTTTGACTTGGGGCTTTCCTACATGCTCAGTAAAGGCAATAGAGTGACTAATCAAGTGAGTAAGAGGAGTTAGATATAGGTAGGGAAGTAGGCTAGTAATAAGTGGTAGTTTATGGTGTTGTTTTCTAAGATGTTATTAGAGGTTCAGTATAATCAGAGGTAGATGTTTCTATCATCCTTAGATATTATATATACCCTATTGGACAGAGTGTGGATAAGAAAACTATCATATTTTGAAGGCTTATTTCTATGGTAGAGTGTGGTAGGTGAGGACCCTCCTCTTAATTAGACTATAGGTGAAGATGAAGATATGTGAGTATATGGTCATGAATGGATCTATTCATACATGTATGAGGAGCCGTTGCGGGATTTTCATGCTTTATCTTGGGCAGTGCATCCTGGTGTCACCATGATGTATCAGTATTTACATCATAAGTATTGGTGGCCATGCATGATAGGAGATGTAGATGGGGTTTTCATGAGATTTTCCACCTATCAACAGGTGAAGGCAGAACACCAGCGACCAACCAAACTTTTACAGTATCTACCCATTCCTGAGTGGAAATGGAATAACATCATGATGGATTTTGTGATATGTTTATTAAGGTCTCTTTGAGTTAATTATGACATATGGTTTGTTTTTAATAGTATCATGAAGGTTTATCATTTAATTCTGATCAAGTAAAACTTTATTGTTGATGATCTTGGAATGTTGTACATCCATGAGATTGTATGAATATATAGGGTCCCACGATCTATCATTTTAGATAAGGATTCTGTGTTTACTTCTTGTTTATAACAAGAGATACATAGGGTTTTGGTTATACAGGTGTTTTTGAGTATGAAATACCACCCCCATACATATTTCCAGTTAGAGTTCACAATTTAGGTGCATTAGGATATAATGTGGGCATACATCATAGATTGCAGGTGCTTTGGGGAGAGGAATATACCCCTGGTTGAGTTCACATACAATAACAGATTTTAGGATACTATTTAGATAGCACCGAATGATTCTTTCTATGGTATGCCATGTTGATAACCCCTATGTTTGGTGGAGGCAAGAGAGGTAGCTTTGCTAGTAACTCATCTTTTCCATGAGACCACATAACAGAAGAAGTTGATTCAGATGTGGATAGACACTGTGAAGTCTCCTATGAAGTATTACGCTGATCACCAAAAATGACCTCTAGAGTTCAAGGTTAGGGATAATGTTTTCTTACATGTTTCTCCAAGATTGGGACACAAGAGGATCAAGAGATAGGGTAAGTTTTCACTGAGGTATGTTGGGCCATTCAAGAATCTGGAGAGGGTTAGACCGGAAGCCTATCAGTTGTAGTTACCTCAAAGGCACTGGGCTATGCATGATGTCATCCACATTTCTTAGCTACAACATTGTTATTCATACTCATCTCATTATTTTCATCCATAGGATGTTGAATTATAGGCTGATGCATCCCATGTGGATAATTCTATAGGAATTATGGATCGTAGAATAAAGGTTATCAAGGTAGGTCCATTCCTTTATTACGGGGGCTATGGAAGCACAACCAAATATTCAATATGATATTGGAGAGGGATATTGATGTATGATCCCAGTGGATGAAGTTATTCTGAGATATTCATTCACCACCCTTGGAAGGGAAATTCTTGGTTAAATTTCTCTAAGGGGGAACTTTTCTAAGAACCTAATTCTTCATTAGGGTACAATTTCTTTTTTTCCATATTTTTATAGTTTAATTTCTTAATTATGTCCTTATTTTTATTACCATTGGGATCATAAAGGTTTTAGGGGTGTCCGAGGATGGTTTGGATCCCAAAACCCAATGTTTGGGTATTTTTATCCCAGCGAACGATTAGTGAAAACTATACAGGGCATGCTACATGGTTGGAATAAACTGTGCAAGGCTGAACATTGGGGGCCTATAGACTGTACAATTTGACAAAACTGTGTGGGAGGAGGTGCAAACCCATGTGACATATTCTGCAATTTCTATATATTTTGATAGAGTCTCTTCACACGGTTTATGAACCATGCGGGTAAACCATGTGAGTGCACCTTCCTTCTACAGTAGACTGTGCGACTTGGTGCACAGTTTGAAAAATCATGTGACCCAATTTTTGGGTAAAATAATGATTTCCCCCGAAATGATTTACAACTTAAAACCCTTTCTCCCTTATTAATTGAATATTAAAATGAATATGTGGGAGATATTATTTGAGCTTATTCTAGGATTTTATATCCCTTCACTATCTAATATCTTATTTAAACACGGTTCATCTCCTTGCGTCTATATCGGTAAGGCCTTGAATCCTTTTTAGCATTCCTTGATTCTTCTAGATATCGATTTTACTATTTGGATTTGGTATCACATGCCCAAATTTCATGTTTTAATTCGTTCTTCAGTTTTCTTCCAAACCAGGACAAATATGAGCTTGATACAGAACAATCTATCTATAACAAGTCTAAAGTATGTGGTCATATGATTTTTGTTGAAATTCGGGTCATTTATATATTTCGGAGTGCCGTGCACCCATTTTTGGTGTATCTCCTTAAATTGGAATTGAACCTTATTATTTCCAATCATGGATTAGGTAATTTAATAGGCGGTATTATGAATGTTATAGGTTGTACACATTGACAAGGAACACCGCATGGGTGAGTTTCCTTGATTGAATTTTTATTTCTTTATGCCTTAGACACCCATTGAGGTGTTACTTTTTCCCCATTCACGGGTTATTAAAAATAGAATTGATTATTAATAGAATTTAACTGTTGATAGATTATAATTGAATTGGTAAAAGGGTATGTGATGGTTGACTTCCCCATTTACCCTTGTATGTCATTGCTTGTTTAAGCTTGGTGGCTTTGTAATGCCTTTCCCATGTGAGTAAAGTAAAGGCTGTGGACTGAATTTCTCTAATTATGTAATTTCCCATTTGATTTATATTATAACTAAGCCATGTGATAGCTTTATAGGATAGTTAGAACTATTAAATTAAAAATGAACATATGAGTACTTGGGTGGTTCTTAAACTATTATCCCTTGAGAGATATTTAAGACCATGATATGTTATAGGTTGATTAAGCATGGGAAGCTCATTAATATGATATTCCCATGTAATTCATCCAATGTTAATTCCATGCATTATCTTTTTATACATATGTTTATTGTTAAATGAATTATAGACATGTGAGTATATGAAAGGTGAAGCCCTTTGAGGTTATCTAAGGCTTGAAACAACCTTATAGGTGATTTTTATATTATATGCTATTGGTATTGACCTTGTAATATTGAATGAAATGTTTAAATGGAATTGAAATGGTTAAATGATAATAGACATGAGTGACACATGGATTCAAATTAGAATTCCATGGACAGAATCATGTGACTGGTGATCTTTATACCTTGAATGATACATAGATTCACCATAAGATTCCATAGACACGCTCAATAGTTAATATGATATTGTCATGAGTGATACATGGATCCAAGTGAGAGATTACATGAATGAACTCATTGAAAATTGACTTATATGCTTAGTGATAGTTGGAATCCAATGGATTACCAAGGACGGACCTAAGGAGGACTTCTTATATGCCGAGTGATACTTGGAATCCAAGGGATTTCAAAGGACGGGCTCAAGGGGTATTGCTTATATGTTATGAGTGATACTTAGGGTTTTTAGAGGACTTCCAAGGGTGGACTTGTAAGACATGAACATTATACCTCACCTAGGGAGATGCTAAGTTCCTAAGAGGTTCGCCAGTGATGGGATTTTCAGGTGTTTGTTGATATTTTAATTGGAGTGATACTTGAATTGCAACTTAGTAATGTAATGGAAAATCTCAGGTTTTGAAATGAATTGTAAATAAAATGACTTATGATGCATCTGAAAGCCAAAAAAATAATATTGGTTTGGTCTTCACTTGTACTTGTTTATGGCCTTATAAGTTATCCATTGTGCTACCAGTTATACAGGGGATTACAGGCTTGAGATGGATCTAGATACATATAAATTCTATTCAATTGAATTAGTAATTAAATGTAAATCGAAACCAAATCATATTGGATGTTTAAATGTGTGTTCTCCCTCTCTTACTATTTTTCTTATTGCACACGACATCCTATATATATTCACTGATAGATTGGAACAGACCTTGGGTGATTGCCTATTGAGATTTTGTCTCACTCTCTATTTGGGTCATGATTTTGGTCCAAAATAGATTATATTATTTCGGGTAATGATAAGGGAAAGCACCCTCTTACTGGTATTTGATATGTCCCTTAAGATAAGGGGAGAATGGGACCAAGACAAGGCTTGTGATTCTACTAGTATTATTTTATATTTTTCAAACTTTTGTTATATGGACTGTACATTTTCCTTGTATTCCTGATATGGATATTTTATTAGAAGAATGTGACATGTTTCATCATCTTGTGTTTGACATGACTTCTAGTTTATTATAATATTAGTCATCCATTGTTATATTCTTTTTCAGGGATTTATTACTTCCTCTATTGAACTTTTATTATTTTATGCAGTGTTACACTCCACTAATGATGGAATAGTCTCCCTATAAACTCACCCGAGCCTTCAATGCCAGTTTAAATACTCTTACATTTTGGGAGATTCAATTGAGACCATGTGACCCATCAGGATCCGGGAACCATTCACTATCATCTAGGTTCGAGACATTACGGGAGTAATCATTATGGATCAAGGATGTGTTATGATTAAGGATTACCCTATTGTGTGTGTGTATGTGTGTTTTCATTTTCAATTTTTAACCCTTTTATGTAATACATATTAGAAATAAAAATATTATTATCACTTTGTTCATTTTTTTCTGTTTGAATTATTTTGGTTTTGGTACTTCTGGTGCTATTATTATAATAATTATATCTTGTCTTGGTTTAAAATGAATTTTTCACTTATATAAGAAAATGTACAAAATAATATGTCATATAAAACAATATAATGAGATATTTTATTATTTGGTGTAATCATACTGGGAATTTTGATCTCCCCTTGTGTGTGTACTCCAGGAATAAAACATTATGTTTGTGAATGTATGATTTTTTTGTTATATAGAGGTTTATAAATACTCTTTAGAATTGTTTTGATTATATAGGATTGAATCCCTAGGAGTGATGGAAGTAAAAATATGGGATGACTATGTTTATTATATTTATTATTGGTTGTGTGGGAAATAATATCCATATAATTTATATATGATTATTATTTATATATATTTCCTTATATTCATGATGTGAATGCCATATGTATAGTTTTTTTAAAATCATTTCTATTATACTCAAGTTATGGTATCCTAATAGGGACCGAAGTGTTTTTATCTATATGTAAATATTTTTGACTGAATGAAATATAGATGAGTCACGTATGATTTTTGATAGAGATATTTCATTAGACCTTTAAGGGGTTGTAAAGAGAGAAATGATTTCCCCATGATTTTTATAAACCCATAACATTAGTCATTTTACTTTGATGACCAGAGAAATATACACAAGGTTAATTGTAAACATTGGTCAAAATTTTGGCCATCTTAGGTTGAGGAATTAAAATAATCTTTATATCTATAATACCTAACCTTGTTCATATAGAGTTATTTTATACTTTTTAATATATTTTATTTAAAATACCACACCATCAAGGAAAACTTTCATCACTATTGAAGTTAATTTTTCTTACCAAGGTAAGAATATATTTGTTTATAACTACAACACTAAATAAAATATATATTTTAAAATAAATGACCATTAGGGAATAAATTTCTCTACTATTGGGGAATAAAACTATTCCATAAATGTGGAAACACATTTTTATCGAATATGGTGTCACAAAAAAACATTACTTCTATCATCCCTTTAAGTTACTATGAAAATTGTTACAATCATATTAAAAATAAATTTTATTGAAGGAATATACGTTTATTATTCCATTAAAAATTTAAATATGTTCAATAAATTTTTTTTGGCGAAGTTAGGAGTGAATTGAAATCAAAGAGAAGGAATGATAAATCAAGAAATTATAGAACCTACAATTTTTTACCTTTGCATTTCATGTTTAGAAATAGGTAAGACTATGATATACTTTTAATTCAATGATAAAAAACTTCACAAGGGAGAAATATTTTATTTATGGGGGAGCGAATAGAGCCGAAAATTTCAAAAAATTAACCATTTTCCATGAAAATATCCCTCAATTAATTAAATATAATTTGATCCATTCTTAGGATTGGAAATTTGATTGGATTGAAGTGAGGACTAAATTTAAATCATAGAGGAGGAATTATTAATCATGTAATTAGTGAATCTATGATTTTTATCTTTTAATTTCATGTTGATACTTAGGCAAAACACTCATTCATTTGGAATTCGATGATAAATATTTCCCAGGTTTGAAATATTTTATTTATGTGGGAGTGATGAGATCCTAAAAATTTCAAAAAAATTATCTATTTTTATTGATAAGTACCCTAAATTAATTAAAATATTAGAAAAATAATTTATTTTTTATACTTTGTAAGATTATGTAATTTATTTTAAATTTCATTAAAACATAAACTTATAGTGAATTTTCAATTTTGAATTAATTTGGAAAAACCCATTCTTTTATTTTTTTTAATCCGGAATGAAACTGTCAAATGGATTTAATTCTAATTTTTTTGTTCAATATAGTTTATTTTGGATGATCACACATTAGTTTTATGTTAATTAAGTTATAATATTAAATTTATTTGGTAATGTTTTTTATAGATTCAATCAATTTATGATTTAATTAAACAAGTGAAAATTTTGGAATTTGATAGATCACATGATTATTTATTTATGATTTAATTTTTAAAATCATTTTCAATATTAAAGTGTTAGAAATGACAGATCAAAATTTTATTTGAATTCCAAAAATTTATTTTTTAATTGAATAGGTAATTTTTGGAAATTAACTTTAAATTTTACTATTATTGAATTTTAAATTAGAAAAATAAGAGTACGAAACAAATATGCTCAGGTAAAACAAAAATTTTGTAAATCCCTAGAGTGAATTCATGAAAACTTGATGAGGTCATGCAAAATAACTAGAAATTATTCTAATTCTCAAAGAGAATATAATTTTTTTATAAAATAAAAGGCATATAGCTACCATGTTAAATAATTTGGTATACACTTGAATTAACGATGGTTGTTCTATATCTACCTTATAACAACCCAGGTTAGTAACTTACAACACCACTACAGATCTCATAAAAAGGTTAATTAACTATAATCTCCAACTTCTACGTTTAACACACTAGTCCTTCCATTTTCATAGTCAAATGAAGTTGAATCATGGTAATTGACCATGGAAACTCAAGCACAATATATCATGCCATCTTCATGGTTTACTGTGATAAATCTATCAATCATATCTCAGCCCACCATGTAATATTAAATAGTCTTACCTCCCCCCCCAATCTGATAACAAAAAAAGAAGGAAACCAAAGTACTCCACAATCGATCAAGGAGTTGTCTATTCATATTTTACTAGATAAGATAGACTATTAAGGTATAATAAATTAAATCAAAGCCTCAATGGGGATTATTCCATTAGAAATAAGAATTTACGACACCCTATTAAACTCATGAAGCTTATTGGAGAATATAAACCAAACATGCCTGATCAATGGAAGAAGATATACTTTGAAGAGTCAACCTATGTTCACTAAGGAATAAGTGTGGTGAGTCCAGTTGAATCCGAGATGCTAATCTCAAGTGTATGTTTGATGGGAAGAGATACCGGCCACCAAACTGATAAATTCCTGTCACCTGTAGAAGATAAGTTCGATCCACTAAAGATACCGAAGAACTTTACAGCACCATGTTCTAAGATGGAAAATTAAAAAATAACTTTAAATATACCATATTTGAGTTGATGCTGAGTACATATTTTGGAGATCATGATCAAGGATAAATAAAGATAAACTAGAAAACTTGTTGAGAATTAAAAACCAACTTAAACTGCTGATGAAGAAGATGAACCTGACGATCCATTAATAAAATGAAACCAAAACCAATGCCAGTGTATAATGTGGATGATAACCCAAGATTTATCAAACTAATAATTTAACTGCTAAAGTCATGCTCAATAATGGAAGTCAAGCTGCACCGCTTGTTGAAAATACAAGGGTCACCTAAAGAATCTTTATGCAATCCAACCATTGTAAAAGAAAATTTTTATAGAAGATGAATCAATTAAGGTTTATATTAATGTAAGGTTCCATTGATCATTACCCATCGAATATGATAGGGACACTGAGATAAAAAAAATTCAAAAACCAAAGGAAAATTTTATATTTGTCTGATTAATTATGTTTTATTTTCTCATGATGCAAAAAATAAGGATAAAGGTTCCATGGTTATTTCCCCATTCACCATATGAATATACATGGAATAAAGAGCACGATATGATAATCATAATTACCAAGTGAAACCCCAATCATTTTCTGTTTCAATATAATGAAAATATTGATAAACAAAGCCTGTTTAGTTTTTATGAGCTTCAAATAAGGGATATTATCTCATCTGGTGATGATGTTTGGTATACCAAATGATCCATGATGAAAATATGATATAATGAATGTTGAAGTTGATGGAATCATGATTTTTGAATTTATATCATCCTTAGGGTTTAAAGAAAATGATACAACTGATCTATAACTAGTATAAAGTGGTGAGAGTAATTAAGTTCTGAGGAGAAGAGCTTAGAACCATGTTGGTTGAAGGAAAAATCTTTGAGATTTTGAATCCCAACTATGATGACATCTAGATCCATTAAAATTATACTAAAAATAAAAATCCCTATCCCAAAATGTACACCATCTCCTTTCTTTAAGTAGAAAGTGATTTATAATGAATCTATAGAGTAAAAAATCATATCTATTTGATCCTTTGTGAAGGAGTATAGTGTTAAATAATGGTGGATGAATATTCTAACATAAAATATTTGAGTACAATGATTTAGAGAAATCATGACCATCGAGTTTTTCATGTGGTAGGAATATAAATAAATAGACGTGGAAATAGAATATTTGGAATAAATCAGACTTACTGGGGTTTTTAGAAATAAATCTGATGCTAATCACATGGTCGGGAAATTGATGATTTGAGAATTCAGATAATTACTCTCTAAAAGAAGAAGTATTCAATAGAAAATGAGGCCACTTATATGATCATCAAACCAGTACTACTACTGCTTTTTTCAGTAATTGTTTCCTTTCATTTCTTTTAGCTATAATTCTTCTGTGATGAGATGAGGATATTCCCCTTACCCACTGTAAATTAATTTCAATCATAAATAAATTTTCTTTACATTGATCTTTCAAGATTTATTTTAATATTTTTTAGGTTTTAAAATATTTTATTCTACTTATTCACTTTAAATTTATCTTCCTTATATTTTTGTATTGCAAATGCATGCCACTCAGACATAGTCCACTACATGCGATAGGGAGTAGTGGTTGAAGAGAATTGTGATTAGAGATATATAATCACAAGGATATGTGAGATTTGGGTTTAGGTGGTTATTTTAATCCTATTAAAATAAATATAAATATAATATAAATTAATCTAAGTGAGTTTTTAATCAGTTAGATAGAGAAAATGAGAGGCTCAAAATATAATTATTAATTTACAGGCAAGGTAAGGGGATGATTTAAGTTCAGGACACTATATATCAATCTGAATTTAAAAATAGTTGAATTCTATTACTATTTTACAAAAATTGAACCCACAAAACAAAATAAAAATTCACCCATAACTCTATCATCTCCAAGAGACAACCTGAGTCCATTACTACTACTACATTTTCTTTGGTTCAAAAAATGATTTTTTAGCACCCAACAACTTGTCCTCATAAAATCATAAATAATTAGATGATATATTAAATTAATATAAAAATAATTATGTTATAAATATCATATATAATCATTATTTCCATCATTATGATCAATCATGTGAGGTGGTGATGAAAAACAAATTACAACGATTTGAGAAGTAGTAGTGTGTTGTCCCCATGAGTGATGGTTTTATTTCTCATTTGATAGAGATGGATAAGGATAAATATTATGAAATAAATATAATAACACTTATTTATATGTGATATATTGGTATTATTATATTATAATGGTTAATAAATAATTGATAGTGGTAAATGAATAAGATAAATGAAAGTGTTTAGTCATTTTTACTACTTATTATTTGCAAGAGCTCCTTTAGATATCCTCTTAAGGTCCTTAAGATTAGTATTTTGTGAATAAAATCCCCTCTTGAACATGGATACATATTTTGGTGATATATTTTTGTAGTTTTCTATTGACATAAATGGATCAAGTGATGGGATGAAGTTCCCTTTTATAAGTGAAGTTGGTGGCACACTTGTAATTGTTCAATAGTTTTAAATATTACTAAGTCAATTTCTTGGAAAATAGACCCCAAATTGAGTATATTTTGAAGGTTATATAATATAGGGTTTAAATAAACTCATATAATAGATTTTTTAGATGTTTTTAGTCTATTATAATGCTTAACTCTTTAGATTAATCCCCCGGTAAACCCATTTTAACCTTAACCATGATAACAATTTTTTACAATTTTTACTATACATAATTTCCTAAAATAAAAGTGAAATTATTAATAAATTTAAACATGATTATTCAAAATATTTAAACATTTTTATAAAATTTAATTCCTATAATTATTAGAAATTAATTTAAAAATAAGCCACAAAACATTACAGAATCCACTTTTTCATGAAAATGAATTTTCAAGCATAAGATGATCATACATTTACTCTATGACTAGAAATTTTCATTATAAAAATTTAAATTAATATAGTTATAAATATAATCTATAAATATAATATTAATTATTAATTATTATATATTATTATAATTAATTAAAATGGAAAAACATAATTAACTTAAAAATAGTTTTTTGGAAAAATATCCCTTTTAACCTCAAAAATAATCTTGTTGTTATTTATATCAAATTAAAAATCAATATATGATTGATTATACATATTTTAACTAATTATTATAAATTATAGGAGTATTATTTCATTACTAATTTTAATTTATTCATTAAAGCTTATTTCTAAAGGGAAATTTAAAAACATTCTTATACATCTATTTTGACATAGTATATTCTAAATTGATATTCATCCTATCAGATAAGTTTTTTTTTGTGATGAAACATTGAAATATAAAGTTTACTATAGTTTCAAGAAAATACAATTGTCACTTAATATAATTAAATCTTTTTTGTTACAATCTATCATTCTTTATTGCAAATAATTTAATTGTTTATTATTAAATTTAACATTCAAGTGTTAGACATATTGATTCCCTTATATCCTTTGATTTGGAGGTTCCATTCATTGAGTATTTTTCATGGATTATTAAAATAATAATTATACTGATAAATTAATTCTTGTGTTTTATATAGTTATATAGAACCATATTCATTTTATGGAACTTCTGCTGGTAGTTCTCATGAAATGTTTCAAAAACTCCCCTTTTCAGTGATTATTGAATTAATAAAAGAAGTCAGTTTATAGGTAAATATACTTCTGAATATTACCAAAAAAATTATAAAAACATAATAAATTAATAATTATCACATATTATTACTATAATTTATGTTTTCATAGTTATTCATGGGATAAACATTATAACAATGTCAATGTAGGTGGTAAAACCGACCAAAACAAGAACATGTTATAATAGTTGAATGGGTAATAACATGTTATGGTATAATTATAATATAAATTTTATAGAATATTAATGGGATAAAATAATTTTTTTAAAGTGATAAAAAACTGAAGAATGTGTATATTAATAAGATAAATGAAATATAATAGTATGAAGTTATTACTTACGAAGTGTCTTTGTATGCTCGTTTTAGGAGGTTAAATTTTATGATGACCATTTTTATCAATATTATTAATAGAATATAAAAATAATCCTTAAAATATAATAAAAATTATATAAATATCAAATTTAAATATTATATCTCTTTTATAACCATTCATGGAAGGCAGTGATGAAAAATAAAATGCATCATGTATGGAGGCGGTAGTCCCTACATAACATGGGTGATGTTTTCATTTTCAAATGGATGGGAGGGAGTTTTATAATGGATTTTAAATTAACATAATAAAATTTAATAATAAGAATAATAATGATTTAATTATATTATAATGGTTATAAAAATATTTAAATCTTGTGGAAGAAGAGAGAAACCTAAAAGAAGTCGGTTAAGTCAATTGCCTCTTCCTTTGGTATCCTCCCTTCAATTAAACTTAAGGCCCCTGGAAGAGAGGTTTATGGTCACAAAAGATTATTTGGAACATTTAAATGTATGTTTTAGTGTAATTAGGGTTGTTTTGTAGATAAAACTAAACTCATATGTGTCTTTTGAAAGGTTAGATTGAATCCCCATTTATAGGCAAAAATAAATAGTGTTTCCACATATATTAAGTCTTTAAGGGCCATGAATGAAATTTTAAAAAGACAAGTAGATCTTAAATAGAATATTTATTAAATTATAGACTATTTAATACCTAAATTTACAAATTATAATATTTCTATGATTTTTTAATCAATTTTAAATCAGTTTTAACATTAATACCCTTTTAAGTCATTTTAGGGTTATTTTCATCATTTGACTACAATGATATCTAGATAACTATGGGATTTTATTTTAAAACATAAAATTAATTTTCAAATATGAAAATTACCTTTAATTAATTTAAGGATCCATTTTACTCAAATAATTTTACTTTTAAATTTTTTTAAAACCATTTACATTGACTTTTCTATGGTTTTTACAAACACTGTGTTGACGCTTCATAAGCGTTTTAGATAAATATACTATTATTTAAAAATAAAAATAAATTACTAAAAATATATAATTTATTCATAATAAATATTATCATATAGAGTATTTCATTACGTTTTTTATTATTATCCTGTCCATAACTACCTTTATAAGATAATATTTGTGTGTGTGTGGGGGTGAAATTTTTATAAATATTAATATCTTATAATTAAAGGAAGATAATATTCAAAGAAAGTGGATCCAAAATTGATAATAATTTTAAATATAAAATCATTATTCCTATAAATCCACTATCCACCCATTTAAATATAATTTTTTATTATATTTTGTGACTTTATTAATTAATTTATCTTTTACCGAGGTGACTACTTTTCAATATGGTATATTATTTTTATGACTAAAAAATAAAATGAAAATTATAACCTAATTTGAAAATGATGGTTCAAAATTTTACAACCATTTTACAATATTAAATTTATATTTATTTAAAAAATTAAATTTAATAAAAGTTTTCCTAACGCAACAAAAATAGTTTTTAGAAAAATGTTTTTAAAGTATAAAAATGAATATACCCTAAAATCTTGTATAATATTGATTCAAATGATATTTATTATTTTATTGATAAGAAAGTATAGTTATATGAATTTAAAAAAAAATCCAAAAACCAAATGGTACCATATGAAAAATTAGATAAAGGAAAATATACAAAATTTTTTTAAACCAAATATTACTTGTATTGCAAAAAATGTAAATAATTGGTTTGTAAATTAAAAATGTTACTTTAAGTAAATTATTTAACTCTTAAAATATATTTTATATTGATAAAATGGTTATATAATTTTTAAGTGAGTATTATATCATGATTGTTTCAAATAAGATACAATTTTGTGTAAAAAATATATTTTTCATTATTCACCAAAATATCTACATTTCTTGAAAAATAATGAAATTTTTTCCTAAGATAATTTTGATATGATTAATAAAAAAATGAATTTATTTTATCACATTAAAATTCTAAAATTAATAAAATTAACTTCTAAATAAAGACAAATAATACATGAAAAAAGTAATTTATTTAAAATAAAACCTTTTTGTTTTCATATGAAAAAACATGTCATTGTTTCGTATCTTGAAAAAAATTATTTATCATATTAAATAATAATATTAATTTATAAAATTAACATGAATATTTATTTATAATATATTTCATAATCTTATAATTCTTTTACAATTAAAAATAAGAAATTACGTTAAAGAAATTTACCTAACCTATAAATAAAACACCATTATAAGTTGAAGTAAACATAATAATATTAAACGTATTATTATTACCGAATTATTTATATAATATCTTTTGAGGATATAAATAAACATATATAAGTGTTTAAAGAATATATATAAATTTATAATCATGAATATTAATAAACCATAAAAGTGTTATCTTATTAAAAAAACATGGGTTCTCACATTCTTTACCCTTATAGAAATTACATCCTCAAAATTTTATATTGAGTCCAAAGAGAAGGGTTTTATAAATAAATAAAGTAAAACATTCTTAAAATCTATTTCTAAGGGTAATATATGTATTTTAAAACCATAATAATCAATTGAATCCCTAATAATGAGACCTATAAAGTAAATAGAGGTATAAATAAAACATAAGAAGTGAAAGATGAAAAAAATATACAGAAGTGGAAATATATACATTCTATATTACCTGTTTTTAATTATTATTAATTATACTAACATAGAAACGAAAATAGAAAATTTCCTTATGAATATATATAATGGGAAATATTAATTATTCATAATAGAATACATATTTATCATTCAAAATAAGAAAAATATTCCTACGAAATTATAAAAAATAATTAATGAAGAAGAACACAACATTAAAATGTAATTTCCTAAGAGTGGAAAAGAATATTCCATTTTATAAATAGAATGGTAGAATATATATATAATAAAATAACATAGTCTAAGAAGATATATTATGACTAAATAAAACATTTCTGAGTCATGAAAATTCATTTTAAACAATGTTGTTTGTGAATTATAATTCTATAAGATAGGAAAAGAGACTATCAATTCCTTAGAAACTAAAGTAATGTATTCCTTTCAAGATTTTTTTATTTGAGTAAAATAATTTATATAAAAAAAACAGATTCTAAATATTTGGAAATTTCATTTCTATGTTAAGTCCAGGATAATATTAAATAATATTTATAAACCATGGTTATAATTTTATAAGGCCCATGACTATGAATTATTTTATAATGAATACCTTGATAGTTTGATGATGTTTTATATAAAAGGTTTGATATATTTATAATATTTTTTTCTTGAGTTTGATGTATTATTTTAGCATTAAAATATGAAATATTCTAAAATATACATACTAATTTTTATTCCTCTTCCATAAGCAGAATATCATCCTTTAATTCTATGTTTCGATTAGTTTCCCCCTTTATTTCATCCAATAGTCCAAATGATAGACATCAAATATAAAATTTTCATTCTTTAAGCTTTAAAATCAACTATTAATGGATTCATAGATCCAACAAAATATAAATTTCATCATTTAATGAATTATTTTTTTATAAAAATTCTTTTCTCTAATTTCCAACTAATTAAAAGAACCCAAAATACTTAACATGAGTAATGATAATACCAAACCAAATATGAATAACCCATCATACAAAAAATTAGAAATTTAATCTCTAAAATCTTAATATAAAAATAGTAACCCATGTTTAACTTATTTAATTCCATAAATAACTATACCTTAAAAAAATTTTACACATGTTTGACCAAATGTTAAATGAAACAATCAAAGAAACATAATGAAATATTCTTCCAAAATAAACATAACATTTATCCACAAACAATATTAAATAACTCATAATATCATACAATAAACAAATATATAACCTAATAAAATATTCTACCAAAATATAGAAATATTTTCCAAAATTAAATTAACCCATTTTCCAAATTATCCATATTTATGTCAACACCAAGGCACATACAAACATAAATGGTTATCTAAACCTCAATCATGTATTCTTCCCAATACCAAATAAAAATCTCTGCAAATTTCCTTAATTACCTAAAAATAATACCTAAAAAGGGGTATATATTCTTTTTAACATATTATAAACCTTAAACGTATAAATCTATAATGGTATCCACAACTATTAAATTATCGTCATCATATTACTTTATAACATCTATAGTTATTTAAACTATGTTATGTTACCAACCATGAAGTCATAGACCCATAAAACAAGATACTGTATTAAAAACATATTATTTAAAAATTAGCATTGATACCAACTAAAACAACCAAAATTTTACTATACATAATAAAAAACCAATATTTAGTCACTTACATACCACAACCCTTTTAGGTTTAGTGTTTTATAGAATAAGGAAAAAAGTTCAATTAAAAAAATCATATATTTGCATCCAATTTTCCCCATTATACAATGATTTTATTATTATAGAATAAATATTCAAAATCTCCCACAAGAATTATCCATATATGATACCCCTCTAAAAAATCACCCCCAATACTATTCTTTATAACCCGGGGAAATGGAAACATAATAAGGGTGAGCTAAATTTCTCAATAATGGGTAAACAAAACTAAAATAAATTTAAGATCATAATTGATTATATGATATACATGTTGGTATGAGATTATAATAAAGTTTCATGAAAACATTATAATAAAATAATTCCCAATAAAACATGGATCATAAATCATGAGTCATAACATGAAGCTTGATATATGGCATAAGTAAAAGGAGTGTTAAAAACACAATTTAATAGTCTAGATCGATAAAAACATAACAAAGATACTTTTAAAATTCGTAGCTCTATAATCACATAGAACCATATCATAATAAATAATAAAATGAAAAGAATAACCCCGAAGGATACATGGTACATCATATTTTTATCACTCCCAAAATTACCCTTACAATGAAATAACTTCACTAGTTTTTTATATTATAATTGTTTTTAGAGAATAAATCATTATCCAATGTATCAAAGCCCTATAAAAGACTCACCCATCATCATATATAATATAAAAGAACTATAAAATGAATAAAAACATAGTGGTTTTCACTTTTACCATATAGCATATAAAAAATTTATTTGAACCCTTAAGAATAAGAACTTATAATCATCACATAATATAACAGGAAATATCCTATTCCTTGATAAAATTTTAAAGAAAAAAATTGAAATAAATGTGAATTTAATTTATTTTATAAAAAAATAAAACTATAAAAATAATCATCATAATAAAGAATGGACATGAAAACTTGAAAATTTGATCAAGTGGTAGGCATTAAAAAACATTATTTTCACACCTTTATAAATAACATTAAAAATAACCCATATTAAAAATGATAGAAATATTCACTTTTAAAAATATGTAATGAAAATAAAATATAGTTGAAAATGAATTTAAATAATAATTTATGTATATATAATAATATTCCAAAAAACAATATAAATATTATGGACATGGAATAAAATAATATTTCTAAAGGACTTCAATAATTTTATAGAAAATATTTTAAAGAAAACCCCTTATTGATTTTTAAATTAAAATAACTTGAAATAAATAACATGAAAATGAACCTTAAATGCTATTAATTAAATAAAAAATATGATCTAATATGTAAAATAGTAATTATATACAACATATAATTGAATATAGGTTCATAATACATAAATGTCTCAAATAAGGAAAATTGTGATGAAAAACCTTTACGACTTTAGTAACATTTTAATTAAAACTCCTTAAAGGAGGGGACTTGAAATGAAATATTAATTAAAATAAATAAGGATATAATTGTGAAATAAAATTTCAAATAGGTAGTGAATACACCATATAAATGAATAAAGGTGCATAACTTGAAATATTTTTCAAGGAATGAAAATTGAGATAAAGAAATCTTATAAATTTTATAACACTTGAATCAAAATACATTGAAAGAAAAAACTTGATTTGGATTTTAAATACCATTAATTAAATATAAAAAATATTATATTAAATTAATGGTTAGTGAACCAATGTAACACCATATAATTGTAATAATGGTTCACAAAATAAAACATGTCTCGATAAACTAAATTTGGGACCTAGAAACCCATACCCTAGACTTCCACTTGGTTCGAAACACTATAAATAGACTATCATATATATATATTTTATTCATCTGAATAAGAAACTTATTAAAATTTATTTTACTTTATATCATCCATTTTTCATTTATTATTACCCATAATTTATTTTTTTTATTGTTAGAATTGACATTTGGGCATTTATCATTTTTTCTCCCTTAGAGCTATGGTTTAGCAGTCCCAGTACTTGATCCTTTTTCATGGATTCATTACCTAAATAATTTTCATTATATGTTAATTCACGTGTTTTATATAGTTCTAGAGTCACATATTCATTTCCTGAAACCAATGGTGACTGTTCTCATGAAAAGCATTTAAATTTTTTTTAGATGAATATTCAATTAAAAAAATAATTGAATTTATAATTAAATATAAATTTTTATATTACCAACAAAAATTATAAAAAAAATTATGTTTTTTATGATTATTTCCTCTTATTTATATTTTTTTAATATTTTATGGCTCATTCATTAAATAATAATTATAAGAATGTTTTTGTTGATGATAAAATTAACAAAAACAACGCCATATTATAATGGTTGATTGAGTAAGAAAATATTATTGAATAATGATAAATGATTTTTAAAGAATAATAATGGTTTAAAAAATATTTTTAAATTGATAAAACAAATCGAAGAAAAGATATTTGAATTTGATAAATTAAATAGACGAGTAATAAGTTATTACTTATGAAGTGGCTTGGTAAGATCATTTTAGATGATTAAATTTTATGATAAAAATTACTCTTAATATTATTAATATAATGGATAAATTATCTTTATTGAATCATATTAATTTTATTAATATCATATTAATTCATTAAATCCATTGTGAAACAATCCATTTATTCTAGAGATTAAAAATAAAATATATTGTTAATGGAGGTGATGGTCCACAAAAAACACGAACAACATTTTCATTTTCAAATGGATGGGAAGGTCATAGATAATGATTGTTACATAAAAATAATAGTGTTTTACTATTCTAATGAAAATTTTATCCTATCATTAGTATGGTTATTAACAATGTTTCAGAGATAAAGGATGAAAGAAACATGGTTAAGACAATTACCCCTTCCTTTGACAACCTCCTTTTGATTGAAGTTAAGGACTTTAAAAGAGAGGTTAATGGTCACACAAGGGGATTTTGGACATATAAAAGGGAGATTTGAAGGTAATTTTGTTATATTTTATATATATTATAAAAATCATACATGTCTTTGTAATGGTTATATTTTGTCCCCTTTTTTGAAAAAATTAATTGTATTTTTACAAATATTAAACCATTAAGGGACAAGAATGACATTTTAATGAATAGTGGATAAAAATGGAAAATAGATTAAACTATATTCCATTAAATATATCACATGACTCATTATAATATTATTACTATTTTAAATTAATTTTTAATTTTTTATAACATTAAGTACTCTTTAAATTCATGTTCATAGTTATTTTCATAATTTGCATCTAAAGATATATAAATAACCATAAAATTAAACTTTAATCATTAAAAATACTTACAAAATATAAATTTTATCCCAAAAAGTTTTGATATTATTTATTTAATCCAAATTTTATCACTTTCAATAATTTTTAAAACAATTTTATTTTATTTTTCTGCACAAACATTTTGTCAATACTACGTAAGCACTTTAGATAATTATACAATTAATTAAAGTTAATAAAAAATTAATAAAATAAATTTAATTTTTAGTAATAAATTTTATCTTCTATATCTATCCAAAATGCATGTTTATTCTTACCCTTATCATAATTACATTTTTTTCATTAATAATTGATAGGAGGACATTTTTGAAAATATAAATTTATTATTTTAAATGAAATGTTATAATAAAATAATGTGGACCAAAAACAGATAAAAACTGAAAATATATAATGGATAAGGTGATAAATACTTTATAAAACCATTTAATGATATATGTTTTGATATTTTATGAACTTATACCTTAATTTAACCATTTTACCACATTTAACCCCTACTAAGGTGACTACCTTTTATTTTGGAAACATATAATTATTTAAAAAACTAAAATTTTACATATTAACTAATTAGAAAATTATGAATAAAAGTTTAAAATAAATTTATAAGATTCAATTTCTAGTGGTGGAAAAAATTAATTTTAATAGAAGTATTCTTAATACATAATTTTTTTTTAGAAAAATGAATCTGTTTAAGCATAAAAATGAATCTACAAGAAAAATTATTTATAGTATTGATTCAAATGAAATTTATTTCTATATAGATGAAAAACTATATTAATGTGTATTTGAAATCAATATAAAACCTAATGGTACATTGTGAATATTTAATTAATGGAAAAGATCCCAATCTCTTTTTATTAAAAACAAATATAACATATGTTCTAAAATGTCAACATGGGTTTATTAATTAAAAATGTTTTTTTAATTAATTATTTTACTCCTTCATTAATGTTTTATTCAAGAAAAATGATTTATAAAATTTTTATGTTATTATTATAACCTTATTATGTCGAAAATTTATGGTTTTGTGTAAAAACTATATTTTTTATTATTCACAAAAAAATAATCCTTTTTAGAAAAATCAATAAGATTTGACCTAAGATAATTTTTTTAAGATTAATCCAAAAAATAAGTTCATTTTAACAAATTCAAATTCTAAAACTTATTAAATTAACTTTGAAATAAACCCATATAATACATGGGAAAATAGTTTATTTAAAATTAAACTTTTTTGTTGTCAAATGAAAAACCATATCATTGATTCATAATTTGATAAAAGTTTTTATCATAATAAGTATAAATATGAATTTATATAATTATCATGGATATATATTTATAAAATGTATAATAATTAAATAATTCTTTAAATATTTCAAAATAATTTATTATGTTAATAAAATTTACCATACCTTTAAATAAGACATCCCTTATGAGATAAAGTAAACATAATAATCTTTAATGTATTATGATTATATAATTTATTATATAATATACTTTTATACATAAAATCAACATATCTATGTGTCTAAATCATATATATAAATTCATAATCATGACTATTAATAAATCTTAAAAGTGATATCATATTAACCATACATGGGTTTTCATAATCCATGAATTGGAATGCGGTAATATTAATATATTTTTCAAAAACCAAAACCATGATAAACATTAAAAGGTATTTCATGGGAAATATTTTTTTGTGGGAGAAGTTAAAACTAGAATATATCCTTATATGGTATATGTTGATTGGAACTAATTGGGTTTATAAAGAAATAAAAATTTCTTAATGTGATAGAAAGTGTAAAAAACCTTATTTTCCATAAGATACATCTATTCATTTGAAGGAATATAACAGAAATTATGAATATAACTTTTTTAATGGGATCTCATTCCGTCAATGATGGTATATAAAAGCTTTATAAATATCCCTTAGAAGTATTCAAAATACCCCTTCATCTTAGGATAGTCCACGGGTTATATGAACCATCTAATTCATAGGCCAGATCATCTCTTCCTCATATCATGGTCGAACAATATATTAAAGATAAGGGAGAATGAGAGATAAAACGTAGTGTTTCTCGCACAATTTAAAAAATACTCAAATGATACTATTTCATAAGGGTTGAATAACTTTATTTATCCCCAAATGATAAAAAATGGATTCCATATCATTTAAAAATGTTTAACTATAATTGATACATTTAAAAAATAAATAAATATACTACAAGGCTTTATCCCATGTGGTTAAATCCTACATTTAATCGTTTAGTTTTTGAATAATCTATATAGATATATGAATCATATTAAATTTTATCACATTACACTGAATTTTATTATGATAAATTTTAGTGGGTGTAATAGGTATTCTAGGGCTTCCTCCTACGCATAAGGGGAGAAGAAATATAGGGTTACCTCCTGCCGCCGCCTCCTTCCTTCGTCCCACATCGGCATGCTTCACTCCTCATGCTCCGTTGTTCATGGTGATGACTCATTCTCACAGTAGTGGTTTTGGGCTCAGCCTTCTCGGCGACACTCATTGTTGGACATCATTCTTTCTCGATGCCTCTTTAACGGATAGGGTTCCTCAGCGGCAAGGTATCAGACCAGAGTATGAGTTCCACTTCCATGGTATGAGGGAGGAGATTCGTCCTCGAATGAATGAGTTTGGTGGTTGGGAACGACCTCTGTGGGAGTTTTGGATGGCGGCAATGAGATCTAGTTCTGGTTTGTGATTGGGTTTTCTTTCGGTGTTCTGGTGATGGTTTTTTGCATTTTGTGTTTTGCATATGCTATTCTGTTTTGGATGGATTTTGGGATGGTGTTTCATGGCTTTCTCTGGTGTACTTCATTCCGGCGATGGTTCTTCAACAAAGGTAGGGTTGTCTCCCGCTTGCCATCTCGCATGATTCTTATGAAGATTCTATTTGATTATGGATGAATATAGGTTGGGGAGAATCGTTTTTTGGTTTAAGTTTTGAACCTCTGTGATGATTCAACTTTACTAGTGTGGTGTGATTGTTCTGACGATGTTTGTGTCAATGTTGATGAGTTGCGGTGATGATGAAGATGGCGTCGTGTGGCCTTGATTCATGTAAGGCGTAGGACTGGAGGAGTGCTTCTGTATTTTGATTTTTGAAATTAGAATGATGAATTCTGGATGGGTTGTTTTGAAGGATGAATGTCGATTTTTGGGATGTTTTTATTTTTGAATCTAGAACTTTTTAAGGATCCCACTTTCCCATAAAGTGAATATTTGGAAAATTTAGAAAAAAAGGATTTGGCGGGAAATAAGTACTCCACAAGAATTGCCATATAATTTAGTTACTATAATGCAAAAACCATGATATTGTGATCTCCACTACGAAATAGTTTACATCAGAAAAAATCATGAGGTTTCTAATACTATAATGTCATGGTTTTAATTTAGGTTATATTTCATTAACTCTATCACTTGCACTAAAGATTTATAAGCCATATGAAAATATCATCTTATATAACATCAAGTGTAACAACTTGTGATATTATATAAAAACAATTAGGGTATGATATCATACTTGTTAACCATGTGTTACGTCATATATATAAAATTATAAAAATTACAACCAAAACCCCATTTTGATATCCACTAAAACAATTATGAATTATAACTCAATATTTTTTAAAAAAACTATTATTATTTATACAACCACTCTACGTGACCCCACATTCCATTATAGTGTTTAAAATAATAATGAATTTTATAATCCCTAATAATAAGAAATGATTAGGCTCTTGTAAAACATCAATGACACTCATGATTTAATTACATCTGATATGATCTACAACAAAAACATGTATATCTGTATTTTTATTCATCATATAAATCATAAGAAATATGTTTAGTTATATTATGAATTTTTCTTAGACATTTAGTGGACATGAGACATGGAGTATTAAAACCATGTATAAACAACTTATGTACTTTTCATTCTATAAGTATAGATTAACTAAATTTGAGAACTTATCACCTATCATTCTCCATTATTGATGAAAACATCACATTCCTCTAATAAAAATAGATAATAGGATAACATGTACCGTATCTTTTTATCAACATACACATCCTTTGTCCATGTTAAGAAAAGAAAAAGATGTCCAACCCATTATAAAAGAGGAAACTTCCTATCATTGTTAAACTCAACCAATGACTAGATTGGAAAAATATATAAACAAATATGATTATCTCAACCTCAAGATTAATATAAACAGATATCATAACATGATGTTATAATTTTCCTAACTTTAAAATGATAATAAAACAATATTTTGTTTCAAATTTATAAGTATTTTTATCAGAAAATTTATTTTTTTAATAAAAATAACATTATACATGATTTTAAGGCATCATTTATGGGTAAAATAGGACTTATAGGCCCTTCATAAGGGTACATAAGAATTTAAATATATTTTAAAGGGTAAAATCCCTTTACCATATGTTGCGCAGTGGTAGGTCCGCCATGCGTAAGGGTAAGGATGCGATGCATAAGGGTTGGCCCTAAATATAAGAACTGGGTAAGGGTCATCCAACACCACGTAAGGGTCATCTAAAACATCTTAAGGGTATTCATCTACGTAATGGTACCTACATAAGGGTAACCATATGTATAATAAGGATAGTACATTGTTTAGTAAGAGTAAGAAGTGGATTACGTAAGGGTACCTACTTCTACATCAGGGTACATATGACATGCATATAAGAAATATGGATTGAGTGAAAGAAAACTAGATTATATGTAGGGGTAACCTAGGTTATTATCTACTCATGTATGGGTAAACCAGAGTGTGAATAAGGGTAACTACCTATATAATTCTAGTTATTTAAGGGTACTGTCCCACATAAGGGTAGTTATGTAGTGGTAATTGAGGCTATATAATTGTACTTAGTCACTGTGTAAGGGTATGTAGAAGCCATGTCATGGTACCAATGATTCTCCAAATTTTTCATATGGGTATCCTAGGTAAGGGTAGATATGTATAAGGGTAAAACCATGTTACCCTTATATAGTTCTATTTTTGGAAAAAATGTGTTTTTAAAACCCTTTTCACATGTCTTCTTCCCCAGCTCAACCTACAATCTATTTAAATGGATTTAAATGCCATAAATCAATGAAAATAATTCATCTAATTTTTGTTACATTAAGTAAGATGTTTAAAAAGACTTTAAATTCACCACCTTTATGAAATATATTGGTGGAAATTAAGTTTTTAATTTTGTTGCAAATTTATGAAATGCTATGTACATGAAAATGATATTTTTTCTAAATTTCCAAACTCTTTCAACTTTAGTTTTAGTAGACCCATTGAGTCTAAAAATCCTATTTTTTACTTTTTTTAAGTTGGAAAGTCCTTATATGAACAATATGATCCTTTATTATAAATTCTTGGAATTTAAGAACCCTCATCTCTCCCAATTTTATTTTGGGTGCATCATTTCTGAAGAATAATTCTTGGTGAGTTTTTATATTCTCTTTATTCTTTTCTTTATGCGAGACAACGAATCTAAATCTTCCTTTACATCAGGAGAAATTTAATAAAGAATTATTTAGTGTTAATAAAATTTAAATGTTAAAAAATGATAAATATTTAATATCACATGTGAAAGTGGATTTCTAATATTTATGAAAAAATGGAAAATATTAAAAAAAAATCAAGGATTATTATAGAGAGAATTATCAGGAATGATAAAGAATAATAATTATGAATTTTTTAAGGTTTATAATTGAGAAAATTATCATGAATGATAAAGGATAATAAGTATAAATTTATCTAGGATTATTCTAGAGATAATAACCAATAATGGGGAAATATAATTAGTATAGATTATTATGGATTATATAATAGTGATCATGAAAATATCACATGTAAGTTTTTATTTATTTTTAAATTAAAATTTAAGTATTGTATCTAGGAATACATGGTGAACCATGGACATCGACAGGTCAATGAATATAATAATAAGGCTTGGGAGGAGGTTTTCTTATCTTTATTGGTTCACACTCTAGCTTTTAAACTACACATGGTGGTTTATCCTTGATGTTGATGTTGAATTTGAAGACTTTGAGGAATGAAGTTCCTTCTCTTTTACAGATCTCATTTACACGTGTTTCCTTGATATGATTCTTGTGTTGTCATACATAGATTCACCATGCTTGATTGTGATCCCATGTGGGTGTGTGCTTATCCCATGAGACCCATTATGGCATTTGATTCCATGATAATTTCTAGATTATCTTGTTTAAATTTTTGATTATGATCACATGATGTTATGTATTGCTACTTTATTCTCTTGATGAAAGGGTTTTCATTTATTATCTACCTTTTTATGTATTTTACCTTTCTTGTGGGTATTTTTCTCGGTGATCAGAATAGGTAGACTATGACACCCCAAACATTTTATCGTATGTTTCTCATAAATACATTATATTCAATAGATAACCTATATTTCATAAAGAATTTATTTTATTTTAAACAACACTTTTTATTTATGAGATAGTCATAACCTATCCATTAAACTTAAAATTTTCACTTCTATGTTTTGAATTTGAAAAACAGACATACACGATTGTGATCAAGGGATATTTGGAGTCTGATAGAACCAATACAATTTTCAGTGAATAGTAACTTTACCTTATGAATAGTAACATACCCTTATGAATAGTAACTTACCCCTATGAATAGTAATATGACCCCTATAAATTTTATCCTTACCCACGGATGTGTACATAAATTTTGGCACCATAAAAATGAAGATGAATATTTTAAGTGCTGGTATTTTTCGATTAAACAAAGATTTTAATTAAAAATTTAATTTCTCAAGTCTATAAAATTATTTTAGAAAAATGGAGTTCATTTTTGGATTATACACGTCCAAAAATGGTTATGGTGATTTTTTTGGATTTATCTGAAATACTTTTATATTTGGTGAATAGTAAAATACATTAATTCACCATATAAATACCTTATAATTTAAATTCACTATTCCTAGAATCATGAGTGATGTAAGAACCCAAATCTATAACTCAAATGAACTTATTACTATTCTAGGTCATGAAATCCTCACAATTTCTTGTCTTTTGGAGAAATAATAAATTAATGAATATAATATTAATGGAACAGTCCTCCCCTACACTATATAAACTACCCCTCACCACCTCTTCCCCCACACCACTGAAACTTCAATCCTTTCCTAAATTATACTCAAATATATCCCTAAGCTCCTCCCCTACGTCCAATACCTTCTAGTCTTAACAAAATGCCAAAAACAAAGGCCTTGAGGAGATTCTCAGGGAGGAGTACTCAAGAGGTGAACCTCTCTTCCTTTTTCTTTCAACTTATTTTACAAGTTACATAATTTTTTTTTCTCTATCCTCACCTCCACTCATACAAATTCTATTATAATTCCAGTACCTTACATGAAATTTAATTTTATCTTGATAATTTATTATTTCATCATCATCTATCTTCCCCCCCCTCTTATACTAAAAATGAAAACACCGTCCGAGATGTGTTAATTTATCACATTCAATGATGAAAGGTTAACAATTTCTATTATTATCTTCAAGACTAGTCATGAAACATTTTTAATGGTTTTACGAGATAATAATATATGTATTTTACCTAATTCAATGTTCTGGAATCCTTACACACTCATAATATAAAATAATAACATAAAACAAGTTCATTATGCACAAAACTCCTAACTTAATCCAAGCGCTTATCATTAACTTTTATCTAATGCGTCATCCTCAAATTATATAACAAAAAATAATTATAATTTAATTTATAATGTCAATAATAATATATATTAATAATTATGTATGTTTAACCACATTTCCATTGAACTTCCATTCATGAATACAAGGAAACTGATCATGAAAATCAAGGAAGAGAATGCTTCTAAAACAATAAAATTGCACCTCTTAAACCCATAAAAGAGGGCATGAATAAACTTAATACGGTTATAATAAATAAATTAAATGTGGACTAGGTTCTTTAATTTTTAAATAATTAACCTAAATTTTATTATTTAGGTCATTAAGATAAATTGAGAACACCTTCTGTCATAAGGTAAGGGGTTTCTTATCTCACTTTTAATTCTGTGAGATTTCTATTATTTTCCACTTATTTCTTGCATATGGTGTATTGTGTGCTTCCATTTGATATATATTATCATTATTCTCTTTATATTCATGGTTTTTTTGATTAATTTTATGGTTATTAATGTTTTTTTCATTCAAATCAATTGATTACAATGTTTTAAGGGACTTTGTCTCAATTTTCATTTTATTGAGACTTACTTGGTATTGTGCACCTAATCTTTCTTATGTGGTGCATCCAACTCCCATTTGTGATCATTTTTCATTTGAAATTGTAAATATATTATATATAAATATTCTGGTTTCATTTATATAATTATTGTCATAAGACGTATAACCTTTTACATACAATGTTTATTAGGAATGTTTTTTTAACTATGGAAATATTGATAAATCTATGTCCTATACACTATACAGATCTTGAGAAGGAATATAGTAATTATATTAAACCTATTTATAATGAATGATTTGGAATTTAATTTATGGTCAGGGCCTGCTATAGCTCCTCAATGCATCAACAAGTCCCACGAGATAAATTAGTTGGTGATAAACCCTTCAAGTTTGTTTCCAAAAATCTGACAGGTTTTTACCCACAGACTGAAAGCATTTAGACGATAAAATGGTATCATGTGATAGATACATGAAATCCAATTAATAATAATTCTAATTATTCATTTTTAGTTATTACTATCCATGAGATTTTCCCTATGGAAAATTCTATGGATGTAGTTTAAATATCAGTTTACTAATGGCGTGTGTTTTTCATTTATTCACCATGCCATATTGACTATAACAATTTGATTGTCATTCAATTATTTTTTATTCTTGCTTCTACTATTTTCAACCCTTACTAAGCATTTTATCTCACCCCTTTCATATTTTTACCTTCAATATGTTATGAATAGGATACCATTTATTGAGTTCTCATGGATGTAGTTTATTAGTTTTTGTTATGTATTGTATTTTGTTACCTTCCCATTGTAATGTGAGCTTCATGTATTTATCTAGTTTCTTCAAGAATACTAAATTGCACATTCCTTCAGGATTTCATTACTATGAATCATGCCAATGTAATAAGTAATGCACTGTCTCCTGGATTCTGGGGTCAGGGTGTTACAGTTGGCATCATAGGAAGTTTAGTAGAAAACATGGAAACTAGATTAAAAAAATTAATATTAGGGAACAAATCTATAAGGTAGTATTTGAGGATAAACATACAAGAAAATCCAAGATTTTTTCTATGGAATAGATTGTGTGGATATTTCTAGAAAATAAATCCCTATATGGAAACAAACAAGTTGAGGTGGCTCTGGAATAAATGTACCTAGGAGGGAAAACTATGACAAGGTGTTTCAAGATTGATCCATGGTATCTTGGTGCAAAACAACAGGCCTTGTTGTGCTCTTGGTTTGACACTCTCATGGGATATACTTTGGATAATTCACATTTTCTTTACAATCCATTATGAATGACTTGAATGTAAATTTTTCCTCAAAGAAAAAATGTTTATGAGATTAGCTATGCATAGAATTTCAATTTATGCTATGTACTTTTCTAGTTGAGATTATGAATTATGATGCATAACCTAATCTAGTGTATTCAATTATTTAGAAATAGTGCCTAATGGAAGAAGGGGAATCAATACTCATAGACAATGTCAGGATTTCCCCAGTGAGAAATTCAACATAGACAATGTTGGAGCAGATCAAATCATGATAATATTGTAATAACTTATTCAGGTTGTGAGGAATAACCATGACACACCTGTGTTGGATCATTTAATGTGGCAGAAGCCCCCATCTTTTAGTTGGACTACTAATCCAGTGGTAGGTGAGTCGTGGGTCATGTCCCTTACAAATATATACATGGCGTTAAGATGCAATGAAAATGAAAAGGTAGTGCTGGGAGTGTATTGTCTCAAGGGTGACAGTAATCAATGGCGGTCCTTGATCCAAAATACCATAGAAGATGAAGAAATAGAATAAATTGAATGGAATACTTTTAGGGAAATATTATTCAACAAATATTTCCCTCATGGGCAACGAACCAAAATGAAGAATAATTTTCTTGTCTTAAAGAAAAGGGAAGAATACAATGTTGCAGAGTATGTGGCTACCCTCATAAGACTAGCTAGGTATTCCATAGATTATTTAGGTGACGTAGAAGCCAAGATTGATCATTTCTTTGAATATTTTAATCCAATTCATCAAAGGGAACTATTTTCTCAATCATTTTCATCATATGATGAAATTTTATTAAGTTACATCAAAAAAAGAAGGAATTTTCTAGATCAAATTTGATCAAGGTAAATCAAGATAAGGGTGGCATTATAATAACTGTGTAAAAGATGAAGTTCCAATGAAGAATAAGGTAATAATAAAATTTCCATTGTGTGATATAGGTAGAAATAATCATCCAAATAAATGCTTGAATGTAATGATAGTTTTCTACAATTGTGGAGTAAAGGGTCATAGATCTAATGAATGCAAGTAGAAGAGACAAGTCTATGATGTTCAATGATACAACTATAGAGATATGGGACACTATGAAAATGATTTTCCTAAGCTCCATGGAAAATTTCCTTAGAAAATTCCATGAGACAAAGGTAAAGCTTATGCGATTACTATTGAAGAGGTTGAAGTTCATAGTGATGAGGTTGAAGGTATATAAATTTTCCCCTCAAACTTAGACAATTCTTTATTTGATTCTATATCACTTCATTTACTAATATCTTATTAGTTTTCTAAGAAAATTACACATGTATAATTTGATTTAATAAAGGAGTTCTGAGTCAAAACTACAAGGGGATGCATAATTACAACAATGATGTGTCGATAAATCCCCATCATGACACATAAACATGCTTTAGGTGCTAACCATATCATCATACCGATGATTTAATTTGATATAATTCTTGGTATGAATTGGCTATCAAATTATGATGTGAATATCTATTGTAAGAAGAAAAAAGTTTCAATTTTTGAAAATGGTGTAGAATCCCTTATCTTTACAGTAGAAACCTCAACTTATGATTCTTATCAAGATCCACCCCCAGTAACTCTACTGAATGGAATTATTGGAGAGGAAGAGAACCCAATATATTTGGGTGAGGAAAGAAATATTCAAATTGAATATGTACATATAGTTCAAGAATACATTGATGTATTTCCATAGGATTTTCCTAGACATCCTCTGTAGTGGGAATTTTAGTTCTATATTGATTTAATTCCCAATGCAAGAACTATATCAAAAACTCACTATAAAATAGCCACTAAGGAATTAGTGGAGCTAAAGAAAAAACTAGAGGAAGTGAGTGAAAAACGGTTTATTTGACCTACTGTTTCTCCCTAGGGATCCCATGTCCTCTTTGTCAATAAGAAAGATGGATCCACGAGGCTATCCATTGATTAAAGGGAAATCAATGCTATTATAATATAAAATAAGAATCCTCAACCACAAATTGATGATTTATTTGATCAAATCTATGGAGAAAAATATTTTATGAAGATTGGACTTCGATCTAGATATCATCAATTGTGTGTGAGAAAGGAAGATATTTCAAAGACATCATTTTAAACTACATATGGGCATTACAAGTTTCAATTAATTCCTATTAGACTGAATAATAAACTTTCTGTTTTTAGGGATCTAATGAATAGAGTTTTTACAGAATATGTTGATGACTTTTTGGGGTATTTATCAATGATATCCTGGTATACTCTAAAAGCTATGAAGACCATGAGATTCACATATATATTATTCTGAAAACTCTTTGAAGAAATGAATTATATGTGATTTTTAGAAAGTGTGAATTTTGGATTTTATCGGTTTCTTTTTTGGCCATATTGTTTTTAAGGATGGAATCTCAGTTGATCCTACAAACACAAAGGCAATCCAAGTGTGGACCACGCCAACGAATATAACCGAGGAACATAGTTTTATTGGCTTAGTAGGTTACTATCGGAATTTCGTTCATAATTTCATCTGACTGGATAACCCTCTAACAAAGATCACATATAAAGGGGTTAGGTTTGTATGGATAAAATAATGTATAGAATGTTTTGAATAATTTGAAAGAAGACTAGTTAATGCTTCAATTTTGACTCTTTCATTTGGAAATGATGGATTTGTAGTATACAAAGATGCATAAAATAATAGACTTGGTTGAATCCTTATGCAGAATGATAAGTTTATTCATTATGCATCAAGGTAGTTAAAGACTAATGAGAAAAATTATCTTACTCAGTATCTTGAGTTAGAAACCACAATATTTTCTCTAAAAATATGGAGACATTATCTCTATAGATAAAAATGTGAGATATATATGGATCACAAGATTTTGAAAAATATAGTTTTACACAGAAATAACTAAAAATGAGGCAATGGAGATGGATCAAGTTACTCAAACACTATGATTGATCAATACACTACCACCCAGGAAAGGAAAATAAGGTGGCAAATGCATTAAGTAGGAAATATCATGGACTTCTGACCCAAATTATGATTGAGAGAGATCCAATATTAAAGAAACTACTAAATATGGATATGAGAATTGTTAAGGAAGAGGAAAAATAATTCCTATTACAAATTATTGATAACTATCTTTACTAGAGAAGATAAAAATCTATCAATCTGATGATGAGAATCTACAATATAAAATTAAAGTTGTTAAGGATGGAAGATTGGAAGACTTTGTATATGAGGATGGAGTTTGTAAATTTGGGAAGAGGTTATACATTCCATCAGTAATTGAGCTAAGAAAGAACTGTTAGATGATTCTCATAGATAAAATTTCTCTAGACACCTTGGAAACACTATGATGTATAGAGATTTGAAGAAACATTTTTGGTGGGATAATATGGAGCGAGAAATTGATAACAATGTTTCAGGGTGTCTAGTTTTTCAACAAGTGAAGGCTGAGGGACAACATTATAGAGGGGTCATGAAACTTCTACCTATTCTTATGTGGAAGCGGGATGAAATTATGAAGGATTTTTTCTCAAGAATACTGAGGATGCATTGAAGGAATGATTCAATATGGGTAATTGTTGATTGTCTCATAAAATCAGCACATTTCCTCGCTATAAGAGAAGATTTACCACTTGATAACCTAAAAATATTGTATATTAATGAGGTTATAAGACATCATGGTTCACCTCTATCAATTATTTCTAATTGATACACCTAGTTTACATCAAAATTCTGGAAAAGTATTCAGAAAGATTTGGATACTGAGCTTTATATGAGTAATACTAATCACCCCCAAACCAACAAACAGTCTGAAAGGACTATTAAAACACTGGAAGACATGTTGAGATCATGACCTCTTGACTTTCAAGGCATATAGGATAAATACTTTTATTTTATGAAATTTTCGTACAATAATAGTTTCCATTATAGCATGCAAATGGATCCATATGAAGCATTATATGGAAACATGTGTCGAACTATAACTTGTTGGGATGAGGTTGGGGAGAGGAAACTTATAGGCCCAAAACTTATGTTAGAGACAAATACAAAGGTAATGAAAATTTAGTCCCATTTTAAGGTAGAACAATGTAGGAAAAAGAGTTATGCTGAAAACCCACAAAAGGATTTGGAATTTCAAGTAAGAGATCATGTAGTTCTAAAAGTATCTTTATGGAAGGGAGCCCTAAGGTTTAGTTAGAAAGGGAAATTGATCCCCAGGTACATCAGACCGTTTGAAATTATGAAAAGAATCAAATCTGTATATTATCATTTATTAATGCAACAAAGTCACTCTAAAGTTCATATTGTGTTCTATGTGTCATTTTTAATGAAATAAATGCCAGAACCAATGCATGTACTCACCTATGAAGAAATAGAACTAGAACCTGATTTATCATAATATGAGGAGGCTATCGAGATTTAGGACATAAGGGAGAAGGTATTGAGAAATTGGAAAACTTGACTAGAAAATATTATTTGTAGAGACCATAAAATGGAAGAAGTAATGTGGGAACCTGAGGATTTTAGGAAGAAGAACCACCCACATATTTTTAGGGAGCATTATACATGAAAAATTTTTAGGATGAAATTTTTGAAGGAGGGGATAATATATCACCCCAAACATTTAATGGTATGTTTCTCTTAAATAAATTCTATTCCTTAGATATCTTATATTTCATAAATCACTAAGCTTCTTTGAAACAACACTTGGTTATTTAGGATATAGTCATAACCTATCCATTAAAATTAAATTTTCCACTTTTGGGATTTGAATTTTAGAAAATGGAAATACACGGTTGCGATTAGTGTGATATTTGGAATATAATAGAACCAAATTAATTTTTAGTTAATAGTAATGTAACCTTATGAATAATAACATACCCTTATTAATAGTAATATGAACCTTATGAATGATATCCTTACCCACAAAAGTATAAATAAATTTAGGCAACATAAAAATGAAGATGAATATTTTATGTGTTGGGGGTGACATTTATTAAGGCCTCTGAGCAGCTTCTACCACCTCTCCCATAGTGGCTAGGGTTTCAAATCTTCTTCCTCCCCCTTCCCCCTCCATCCTGGATTTGCACGGCTTCTTCTGGTACTAGTTCGGTGTGGGTGTGATATGGATTCAGAGGGGCGCATCTGGAATTCGGGGTTTGTTTCATCAGATCATGTTTCTGGTGTAGATGGGTTGGTGGTGCTCCAGAGAGGGGCTTGACATCTCTCCTTGATGGATTCTGTAATGACTTCTTGACATGCAATGGAGTTCAACCTATTTTCCCTTTCGTCAGTGATGTCTTGGCGTAGTTTAGATGGCTCAGTCTGTTCGGCACTAGGATAGTTATAGATTGGGGTTTCAGGTTCTATCTGGTGACTCATCAAGCGATTCCGGTGATTTTCCAGAGGGACACTGCGTTGATCTGTAGTTCATTGGAGGGGGAGGCATTGTGTTTCTGCTGATTTGTTTTTTTCAGAGTTTTGGGATTTGATGATTTGGATCCGTCTGATTGGCTATGATTTTGGTTTTTTTCTGGGTTTCTTCTTTGATGTTGCTCGTTCCTCCCTACATTTCCATACTATTTTTTTCCACCATGCCTGGCCTGCTTCGGAATCGATGAGGGCTATTTCTTGGTCTGAATGAGGGTGATTTATGCCCAGAGTGGCGCTTCTAGTTCAGGACGACCCATATCCTCTCATCAATGGAGTTCCCTTGGATTTATGTTGGTCCAAATAGTCCTAGGATACAATGGATTTAGTTCGTTTCCCTTGGAATGTCTTCTGGGCCTCTAAGACGGTGGTGGTGATGTGTATTGTGGAGTGCGACAAGATTCAACCAAGATAGTCATTGATGGTGGGGACACGGTCTCGTGATTGGTGGTGATGCAGCTAGATTGACCACATGGATTAATCCCAAAGGAGGTTTCAGAGCTGGCGTTTCATCTTAGTAGGGCTTCTCAAATTTTTTGTTTGAGAGGTCATGGTGTTATCCATCAGATCAGGCCTACTCTTTGACACATGACACTTGCTTGCTGAACGGTCATGCTTGGGTGGAGGGTTTTGTCACGATTATATTCTAGGGTAGGGATGCTCCATGTTTTTGTCTTGTTTTCTCTCTCTTTAACCCTCGGTTCATGTGATGTCCTATTTCCATGAAGTCCAAGTCCCCTTTATTACCTTAAAAGGGACCTTATCTTATCGTATATAAAAAAATTGAAGGCCTTCGGGCCGTTGGATGGGAATATTTAAGTGTTGGTATTTTTCGATTAAGTATTTATTTTAATTAAAAATTAAATTTCACATATTTATAAAATTATTTTTCAAAAATGGAATTCTTTTTTGGATTCTAGACGTTGAAAAATACTTGGGATGAATTTTTGGTATTTTTATGAAATACTTGAATTTTTGGTGAATAGTAAAATACATTAATTTACCGTATAAATACATTATAATTTAAATTCACTATTCTTATAATCATGAGTGAGGTAATCACCAAAATAACAAAATCATATGAACTTATTTGTATTCTAGGTCATGGAACCCTAACTATTTCATTTCTTGTGGGGAAATAATAAATTAATGAATATAATATTAAGGAAACACTCCTCCCATCCACTATATAATCTACCCCTAACCCCCTCTTCCTCCCACACCAATAAAGCTTCATTCCTTTCCTAAATTCTGCTCAAATATCTCCCTAATATTCTCCCCCACATCCATGACCTACTGGTTTCACCAAAAGGAAAAAACAAATGTCTTAAAGAGATTCTCAAGTAGGAGTACTCAAGAGGTGAACCTCTCTTCATTTTTCTTTCAACTTCTTTTACAAGTTCCATTATTTTGTTGATCTCTCCTCACCTCCCCATATCCAGATTATATAATAATTCTAGTACCTTACATGAACAGGAATTTTATCACTCTAATGCATTATTTCATCATCAGCTATCTTTCTCCCCCTCTGATAGTAAAAAACAAAACACCATCCGAGATGTGTTAATTTATCACATTCAAGGACGATGGGTTTATAATATCTTTTGATATCCTAAATAATGATCATGAAACTTTTTTAATGGTTTAAATAGATCATAATATTTCTATTTTTCTGTATTTAATGATATTTAATCTTTAAACACTCATAATATAAAATAATAATACAAAACAAGTTCATTATGCACAAAACTACCAAGTTAATGAAAGCGTTTTCATTAACTTTTAAATAATGAGTCATCCTCAAGGTATATAACCCAAAATAATTATAATATCATTTATAATTTCAATAATAATATATATTAACAATTCTGTATTTTTAAGCACATTTCAAATGAACTTCCATTCATGAGTACAAGTAAACCGATCATGAAAATCAAGGAAGAAAATTCTTTCAAAACAATAAAATTGAACCTCTTAAACCCATCTAAAAGGGAATGAATGAACCTAATAAGGTTATACTAAATCAATTAAATGTTTATGAGGTTTGGTAATTATTAATTAATGACACTTAATATGATTATTCAGTTCATTAAAATCAATCAAGAACACCTTCGGGCATAAGGTAAGGGGATTATTATCTCACTTTTAATTCCTCAAGATTTCCATTGTTCACCACTTATTTATTACATGTGGTATATTGTGTGATTTTATATGATATATATTATCATTATTATATTTATGTTAATGGTATTATATGATTAATTTTATGGTTATTAATTTTTTTCATACAAACCAATTGATTATAACTTGGTAAGGGACTTTGTATCAATTTCCATTTCATTGAGACTTACTTGGTACTATGCACCTAATCATTATTTTTTGGGGTATACACTTCCCATTTGAGATCATTTTTCATTTTAAATTGTAAATATATTATATATCTATATTATAGTTTCATGGATATGATTATTTTCTTAAGTCGTATACCCCTTTACATACAGTGTTTATTTGGAATGTTGTTTTAACTATGGAAATATTGATGAATCTATGTCCTATACTCTATACAAATTTGAAGAAGTCATACTTTACTTGTATTAAATATATGTAAAAATAATTATTTTGAAATTTTGTGATGGTCGGGGCCTGCTTTATCCCCTTGATGCATCGACATGTCTCATGAGACAAATTAGTTGGCGACAAAACCTTCGTGTTTGTTTCCAAAAATTAGATGGGTTTCTACCCACAAACTGAAACTATTTTAATGGTATAGTGGTATTTTTTGCCCAATACATGAAGTCCAATTAATAAGAATTCTCTTTATTCAATTTTCAGTTATTACTATCCATGAGTTTTTCACTATAACACAATCTATGGATGTAGTTTTATTATCAGTTTACTAATGGTGTGTGTTTTTCATTTATTCTCCATGCCATATTGACTATTCCAATTTGATTGTGATTCAATTTTTTTTATTCATGATTATTCTAGTTTTAACCCATATTGAGCATTTGATCTCACCCCATTCATCTGTTTAACTTCAATTGGTTATGAAGAGGAGACCATTTATTGAGTTCTTCTGGATGTAATTTATTAGTTTTTGTTATGTATTGTATTTTTTTACCTTAAAAATGTAAATTGAGTTTCATGTATGTATCTAGTTTCTTCAATACTACTAAACTAAAAATTACTTCGGGATTTCATTCCGTTTAATCATGGAAATTTAATAAGTAATGCACTAGCTCCAGGCTTCTGGGCTTAGGGTGTTACATAGACCATCATGACATGATTATCACTTAGAGGGGGAGTTCACATGACTTGGGAAGATGGAGATAAAAGACCTAATAATTGGGTGGAGATACAATGATATCACATAATTCCATATATTGGATGCACTCATTACATTAGGCTTCTTGATTCCTAGTTGTTCTATGAGTACAGTGCCATATTGAGCACACACTGAATGCCTAGTTGATTTATGAGAAGCATTACATACTTGATCCTAGGAAAATATGAGTTTTATAGACTCATGATTCCATGGGGTTGTTAGGAAATAGATTTAATTTCCAAGTGGATAGTTCAATTACTTCATAATTATTCTAATTATCATTCTATAATGATACTAAAGAAGGTACTACCAGGGTCTATGGTGGCTTGGTTAGCGCATGAACATTTGGTTTCAGATTGTATGTTTTAATATTTTTTATACATTTATTATTATAATGGAATGCGACTACTATACATGAGGACACTTTTTTAAGGATCCATTGGTGGTTTCCTACTGAGTCTTTTACTCACACCACACTTGTGCATTTATGTGTTCTTATAGATTCCATGACTAGGGATATGATGAAGGGAAAGGGGATTTTGGAATATGGTTGAGCTATCAATCATAGACCCGAAGGAAATATCGAGAAATAATCCATGGATCACTATAGATTTATTTATTTATTTATCATCCACACCTTATACATTGGTTTGGATTTCCAATTTGGGGGCCCATTAATTATTTTTATGACATGTGTACTCTTTTGGTTATTTAGTTTGCATTTGATACAATGATAATTATATTATTTACTATTATCTTTGTTTAATACTTCATGAAATGATACTTAGGGTATAGTTTCCAAATTGATGGACTAAGACACTCGCTACTAGTCGATAGCCTCTTGAATACGATGAGACACACATGTGGTTATGCAGAACTTAGGTTCAAACCTGATGGTTCAGGTTAGGGTGTTATAAAAGGTTCTGATGATAGATTTCTTTTAAAACATTGATAGTGGGATTGAAAATGAATCATATACAACAAGTAAACCAATAAAAAGTGCATGAAACTCTATGTGGTTTATTTAGTGGATCATTTGGAGCATAAAAGTTTTTATGCCTCATGAGAGAATTTTATATATCTTTACCAAACCCAACACACACTAATCATCAAATTTCATTACATCCTATAAAACATCATGATAACCATATAATAAGGATTATTAAAAGTCCCACATTTATAGATGAATTATTTTTTCACTTCATAAAAATTATTTGTCCAACAAGAATATAACATAAATTAGAGAATATAAATTACATAATAATGTTAATTATATATATTCTTAAACTCCATTATATATATATACAAAATTCAAAAATAAGCACCCATCTAATTATATCACATATTTTTAAAAAACCAGAGGACTTAAATTCACTACATTTTTAATACATCACTATGTAATTCCAACAACATCACTATATTGGAACTGATAAATCACACCTGAAAATTCCTTTAATGGGTTAACATCGATAAAGAAATATTTTTTGAATAATGGTGTTATTATTTTCCATACACCTTAAATTCTACACATTGTACATGATAATCATAATTTTATAGTTAAAAAAATCCAATGTTAGGATGTAAATAGTTTATATTGATTTAAATACCTTGAACTATTTCTTTTATTTTTAATATTTTTTTTGAACAATTATATTAATTTTTTTATCTTAAATAATATGTTAAAAAATTTAAATGTGAAATAATTATTTTCTAACCTATCAAAGACACCTTCAGAAAATAACGTTTCATTAACATTAGACTGGACTGGTATAATAATTTATTTTATAATATTTAAAATATATCCACTGTTAAACACACTCTCACTAGCCTTGTAGAAGTTTTATTTTTAATATTTTTTTTCTAAAAAACAATTGTTTTATATTAAGAAATAAAATTTATTACCATTAATTAGAATATTTAGTAAATAAACTATTAATAACCACATATCATATGAAATTTAATGTTTTTATAGGAATAAATTTTCAAAATAAAATCATTATTTCTTAAAATATAACATGAAAGGGTGGGGAAAACTCTTTACCACGAATTTTAATAAATAAATTAAATAAATTTTTTAGTCTAAATTAATTATTTTTACCATTTTAGTTTAAAATCATGTTATATAGTAGGTAAATTTATAAACCATTCATATTAAATCATTCAACTAATTTATTTATAACAATCATTATTTACAAACACAATTCTATTACAAAATTATTAAAACTAATATGATAATTATAATCTCATTTGAAATTTCCAAATAAAATAAGAATGAATTAATACTTTTAGTTCCATTACCCTATAGAATCATTTCTTTACAATTATTTTGAATAGACCGAATGGCCCGAAGGCCTTCTTTTTTATTTTATTATAGATAATCCTCCTTTTAAGGGTTGATGGGGAACCCGTACATGACCCGTAGGCCTAAGGCACAAGGCCCAACATGACCCGTAATACATGACCTGAAGGCCCAGAGGCATACCATGCCCAATACATGAACCTTCAGGTATTTTGGGGAATAACATATCTAATTATTATTATTTCCAAAATGGAATCATTTCCTCTTTTTATTAATACCTTCATTAGGTTTTAAAGACCCTATAATTCTATTGAAATTTTCTAGTTGTACTAATATGGATTAAACAATTTTTCATATGTATTATATTTTTTTCGTAATATTGGACCTACTAGGATATTATTTTCGATATATTTAAGATATTGTGTCAACTTATATTTGGCCTATTCTTATTATATATTTCATTGAATTATCAAAACATTTTTTGAAATGGTTATAGAATGAAGAGAATAGTTGAATATCACCTTCAAGAAGACCCCAAAATCACAATGTCATTAATGTAACCAATTGTATTAAGAAAATTAGTATAGATTGGTATTTCTTCTACTCTTTTTTATATAAAAATACCCTTGATACCTCAAAACACTCAGGAAACATCGAGCCCATTACCATCAACTTGAAACTGACAGTGACAGCCTTGAGCCACCCGTTTAATGCATGTTGAAAACCATTAAGAATCCATCATTTCTAGAAGATCATGCTGCCTTCCATCATGATTCACCAATGTCATCAATTCCATACTATCACCACTATCTTCATTACTATCCTATCATCACACCATTTGTTGAATAAAATAGACCAACAGAGCCCCTTATCATCAAAGAGTCCATTATCACCACTATAAGACACCAAATTGAAACAACAAAGACCATTTGAACAATAAGATGTACTATCTCCTAAACACTACCATTGTCACGAACCATCCTCGGGGCCCGTGCCGTGAGTACCCCAAGCCCTCCTTCCATAGGCCAGGGGCTGGCGACTAGCACCAAAGGTGTAAATCCCAATAAAAAGGGAAGTCATTGCCTTTATAAAAGTAAATAACACAACAGAGTAATAGTGGAAGCAACCACTAAGTAAATAAGTAAAACAAACGTGCTGAAAGTACAAGGGGCCAGAAATACATGCCCAAAAGAAAGGTACAGCTACAACCGAAAGAAAAGTACTACTCAAAGGGCAATAGCTGAAAGGTGATGAGCCGCTCCTGGATTGTCCTCAGGCTTCCTACCTTAAGGGTAGGTACAGATCTCCTCCTCAGCACTCCACGTCCGTCCGTCTCCTCCGGGTACCGACTCGTCGTGAGATCCTCCTCTGGGCACTGAATCGACGTGATATCCACCTCCATCCACCAACTCGTCGTGACATCCTCCTCCGGGTACTGTCCAAATCTACAAGCCTCAACAAAGATCAGTGATGTCCGTTGTCTGCAACCAACACAACATAGTGCGGGTGATGTCCGTGCAGGGGTGAGTATACGATACTTAGTAGAGACCCCGAGACCCCATAAGGTCTCCCAGAATCCACAAAGGATAATCCACAAAGCAAAGATACAATCATGAAGTAACAAACAACTCTACTTAGGTATATGCCCATACATATACCTAAGTCGTCAATTCTAGCTCGGCTCCAACATCCAAGCCCAAGTTCGATCACGCCCACATAGGATAGTACAACCCAATCCACATAGAAAGTACAAATCATTCTTCATAAGAAGAAATTAAATCATATCAAAGATAATGATTGAATGTAAAGACTCAGCTCACACAGGTATACTTCTTCATAAGGAGATAGAGACGATCAGATGATGTAGCCACTGATTCATCTAAGATGGGACCCACGTAGGATACTAGACCAGCAAAGTTGTCGGACCCATGTAGGATACAAGTACTGTAGTCGTCACCGCCGAACCCATGGAGGATTTTAGTACGGTTGTCGTCATCGTCGAACCCGCGAAGGATTACTGTACGAAAGTATTCACCGTCGAACCCATAGAGGATTCCAGTATGGTTTTCATCACTGCCGAACCCACGGAGGATTTCAGTGCGGTCGTCGTCATCGAACCCATGGAGGATTCCAGTACGAAAGTCATCACAGTCGAACCCACATAGGATTCTAGTACGGTTGTCGTCACTGCTGAACCCACGGAGGATTTCAGTGAAGTCATCATCGTCGAAACCACGGAGGATTCCAGTATGAATGTCTTCACCGTCGAACCCATAGAGGATTCCAGTACAGTTGTCTTCATCGTCGTCGCAGTCGCAACCAGCTCTAGGGTTCCCGCACACAGCATTTTCGATTCAGGGAGGGTCTGCTCCACGAGCCACGGGGGGGGGGGGGGGTCGATACATCAAACTGACACATAGTCGCGAGTTTATGTATACCAAAGTTCTGTCTCGACAAAAGGAACTCAACGTGACAGACAGCGCGTCAATCAGACGCTCGGTCTGAGAGTTATTGGTTTTTTAGTTCCAGGGGCCCGGTTGGATTTTAAGTCAAAACCAACCTGACCGCACTCCAACTGCGTCCAAACCTCAAGGAAAGTAAGACAAAAGCCTCGTCTCACTAAGAAGAATTCAACAAAGTCGATGGTACGTCAATCGAACGTCCGGAGGTCAAGTTATAAGTGTTTACACTCCGAGGGCCCGGTTGGTTTCGTGCTCAAACCAACCCGACCGTACACAAAGTTCTTAGAAACCTTGAGTGTAATATACTGATACGACCATCTCGATCCATGGATCGCATCTCAACTGACGATGTGTCGATCGAAGCTCTGTAGCCTTAGATACGGGCATTTGAATGGAATTGTCCGAAAATAGGGGGTTTTGGGCCCGGACCGACCCGGCCCAAGACCCCCTGGGTCAGCCCAAACCGGGTCGACCCGAACCAGGTTCAGGTCCAACCTATTAGGGTGCGGCCCGACCCAGTCCGGGTGGCCCGGCTCGGAGTGGTCGGTACGTCCTGGGCGGCCGGTTGTCCTGGCCCGGGCGTGGCCCGCATGGCCAGCTCGGCGCTGGCCGAGCCTTTGGGGAAAGGGGGGGGGGCTTTCCCCCTTAATTAAAACTGCGACCCCACGTGGGGGCCACACTTTTGCCAGCTGGGGGTTACGAACCCTTGGATTCTCAAAAACCAACCGGTGAGTCACCGCAGGACCTGCCGGTCCCGCCCCCTGTGCACTGGCGGCCGGCGGCTCCACTCGCCCTCTCCTGCTCCGCCGCGGCCAAAGGCCGTGGCCTTGGTCCGACTAGAGCGGTGCAACGGCGATGCACCCCTTCGATGCGGCCCCGCTCTGACCGCGGCCTCTTCGTGGTTCTCTGACACGAGACGACAGTGCCCCTCCCCTTTGTCGCGGCCCGACTCTGGCCGCGGCTTCGTTCGGCCTCAACGGTGCGGCGCGACAGCGCCACGCTTCTTCGCCTGTTCCTCTTTCTTCTACGCGGTACCTTTGCACCGCGCTCCCTTGTTCGTACCACGACAAGTACAACATCAAAAGGGGAGGAGGGTCTGCCATGTTTGTGCGGTCCGACCTCCTCCCATTATAACGATAACAGGCGGATCATGGAAAGGACAATGGATGACACAGAATAATTCATGAGCAAAAACAACCCCTACCTCAAGGTGTTGTCGAACGAGAATCGTCATGGGAAAAGATGTCGCGGAAGATGGCGTCGCGGAAGAGGATCATGGGCGTCGCGGAGAAGAGGGTCGTCGGCATCGCGATACACGATGTTGCATCATAGATCTCCGAGGAATCAACGTTCTTCGTCGTCCTTGGTCAGAGGCTGACGTTCTTTGTCGGTGATGGTGCGGTCATCGCATTCTTAAATGAAGAAGATGAGGATTCCATGGCCTGAGCAATTCCTCTCCAATCCTTCTCGCACAACGAAATAACACTTAATGAAATAAGACTCTGTCTTTTTTAAATAACACACACAAGACAACATTCAATTTGAAATTCAAAATGAATTCAATAATTGATTACATTGAATAATGTAATTCAATTCATTAATTAAGAGATTTGACTTGGAATTTAATAAGGGGGTGCGGGTGTGTTACAAAATAATGGGGGTTTGAGGAAGTTGAGAAGGTGGGGCTCGTGTGGGGCCCACCTCACTAATATCCTATCATGAGGGGTTAGGATATAGTGGGTCCCACCTTAACTTTTTTATATAGGTTTAAACTACTTAGAACATAAAATAAAAATTGTTGCACAACTTTTATTTTATTCATTAGTTAACCCTTTTTTTTAAATTACCACACCCGAGAAAATACAACTCCAGAAAATGTGTTCTTAAGCAATTACTGGTGCTGCTGTTTCATCAGTGCCCTCATTTTTCAATTCCATGCACCGGTTAAAAATATAGAAAAACCCACTCGTTCATTCACTGAACGTACCCGAGCTAAACTTCAGAAAATGATTCCGGGCACACTGGGCCTCAGAATCAGGTGCCGTCAGAAAATGTGTTCTTGTAAAATCCCAAATAAAATTAAGAAAACATTTCCCTTGAATTTTACAGGTCTTTACATTACTCCCACCTCAGGGCTTTACATCCTCGTAAAGATACATCATAAACTATGGAAACAAAAGCAGGAAATGTGCATGCATCTGAGCCTCCCACTCCCAAGTGCTCTCCTAGAGGCTCACGTGCTGCCATCTGATGCGCACTGGAGGAATTGACCGGACATGTAGGACCCTCTCCTGTCGATCCTCTATTTCCACCGGGACCTCCACAAAAGTCACCCCATCATCAAAGGCATGCGTTGGGTCGTGCACGTATCTCCTCAACTGAGATACGTGGAAAACGTCGTGCACCTAGTGCAACTGAGGTGGATGGGTCAAGCGGTAAACCACATCGCCTACCCTGTTGAGGACCTAGAAGGGTCCGATGAAGCGGGGAGATAGCTTGCCGCCATGGCTAAAACTCCGTAATCCACGTCGAGGTGAAACCCGTAGGAAAACGGGGTCGCCATCCTTGAACTCCAGCGGTCTCTGCCTCCTGTTAGCACAAGACTTTTGTCGGCTCTGAGCTGTCCTCATCCACTCTTGGATGACCTGGACCTTCTCTGGTCCTACAAGAGCTGCTAAAATTTCTTCTTGCTGATAAGATAAATCTGGTCTCATCCCCTGGATGAACCACGTTCCTTGCCTAATACAGTCAATCCTAACATGAATGATACTAATCCATTCCATGGATGACGTCGTAAGGCCTCGACGCTACTACCAAGAGATCCAACAGTTACTCTCACCTCCAAGGGTCGAGTCACTCTGTTGGTAGCAGTGTGTGGTCACTAGGTCTCCTCCAGTAGGAATCTAAAAAGTGAGGGTCAAGTCAACAGTTTTAAACCTTAACCTCTTAGTATAAACTACATAAAAATGACAGGGAATAAAACATCACAAGAACACGTGTCTTTTATTACTGCAGCTCAAGGTACAAAGACACAAAACATCAACAAGGCCAGAAGCAACATGAACAAAAGACTTCATGACTAGAGCTAGTCCCGCTGTTATCCATCAGCTCCCAGAGCGCCATGGTTGTAAGCCTCAGATGCCAGAAGCTGAGCTCTCCCCTATCCACTCATTCCCTGCGGTCGGGGTGGTCTTCCGGGTGGTGGCAGTGGTAGGGCATCAAAGCGTCATCCACATCCAGCTGCACGGCCAGCTCCTCTGCCTCGTCTGCCTGCTCCCTGCGGACCTCCATGATCGAACCTCTTCCTGGGAGGTCCCTCTACTGCCTGCTGCTCATCAGCAGGATGAGTGGGGCAGTCTCGATCCATGTGACCCTCCTGCCGCATGCGTAGCACTGTCTGCTCCTCGTGTAGCTGGCTCTCCTTCGTGTGCCCCGCACAACCGAATCTACATCCTGAGATTGCCCATATGATGGTCTGGCCTGCTTGGACCTCTGCTTCACCTGTCTACTGCCATCTACAGAAGACTCTGCTACGTTCCGCCCTGTGGTAGGTCTCACAGCTGGTGTAGGCTCAGCAAGAAAGCTCTCTATGAGAAGGGCTCACTCCAGTACTCCTTCCCACGCCAGAATGCTGAGGGAGATCATCGATTCCCTGATCTCATGCCTCAGTCCCTACTCGAAGGTCCGAGCTCGGAAGAATGGGTCTCGTACCATGTCCGTCAAATAGTGCGAGAGATCCGTAAATCTCACCGAGTATTGGGTGACCGTCAAGATGCCCTGTCGCAGCTGTAGTAGCTCCTGAATGTGCACCGCACGGAGGGTGGTTGGGACGAACTCCGATCGGAAGAGGCTCACAAAGTCTGTCTAGAGGAGAGATTCCTAGTTGTGCACCTGGAGCATCAAGCTCCACCACCTTCATGCTGCCGCGTGTAGGAGACTCGCTGCAAGGATCACCATGAGGTCAGCCGGTGTCCCCACTAACCTGAAAACTCGAACAACCTCCTCCAGCCAATCCTCAGCTGCCTGTGGGTCTGTCTCCCCGTGGAACCTGGGCGGTCTCTAACGCTGAAACTCATGTAGTACACTAAGGATACGTGCACTCTCAGTGGATAGGGCTGGTGGCATCGGTGGCTCGGCGGGTAGAGGTACCGCCGGTGCCTCCGCTATCAAAGGGCCCTACACCGAGGCCTCGTCACTCGGTGGGATGTTGTCTCGCACAATTATCAGAACCCTAGATGGCTGCCTTCATTGGGCCATCCAAAAAAGAAACAGGTGTGCCACGGTCAAATAGTATACCTGGTGAGATGAAAAAAAGTATCAAGAAAACTTTTGAAACACACAAGCAATCAATGTTTTCGTGCATTGAGTCAGAAATCAGAAGTTAGGGTCCTAGTGTATGGATACGTCGGCCGCCGCACCAACACTGGACTTTCGGGACTGATAACCACACTCAATACCCTTAACACTATTGCTTCATATAGCATAAAGATCAGAGTCATGAGTTATGCGGTATAACCGAACTCCTCTGATACCAATTTGTCACGACCCGTCCTCCGGGCCCGTGCTGTGACTACCCCAAACCCGCCTTCTATAGGCCAGGGGATGGCGACTAGCACCAAAGTCATAAATCCCAATAAAAAGGGAAGGAATTTCCCTTATAAAATTAAATAACACAACAGAGTACAAGCTGAAGCAACCACTAAGTAAAGCAGTAAAAAAAACGTGCTGAAAGTACCAGGGGCCAGAAATACAAGCCCAAAAGAAAGGTACAACTACAACCGAAAGAAAAGTACAACTCAAAGGGAAATAACTGAAAGGTGACGAGCCACTCCTAGATCATCCTCTGGATTCCTACCTAAAGGGTAGGTACAGATCTCCTCCTCAGCACTCCACGTCCGTCCATCTCCTCCGGGTACCGACTCGTCGTGAGATCCTCCTCCGGGAACTGACTCGACGTGATATCCACCTCCGGGCATCGACTCGTCATGAGATCCTCCTCCGGGTACCGTCCAGCTCTAACAGCCTCAACCACAATCAGTGATGTCTGTCGTCTGCAACCAACACAACGTAGTGCGGGTGAAGCCTGTGCAGGGGTGAGTATACGATACTCAGTAGAGACCCCGAGACCCCCGAAGGTCTCCCATAATCCACAAAGGATAATCCAAAAATGAAAGATACAATCATGAAGTAAAAACCAACTCTACTTAGTTATATGCCCATACATATACCTAAGTCTTCAATTCCATCTCTACTCCAACATCCAAGCCCTTGTTCGATCACGTCCACACAGGATAGTACAACCCAATCCACACAAGAAATAACAACTCATTCCACATAAGAAACAAGTCAATCTTATCGAAGATAATGATTGAAATTCAAGACACAACTCACATAGGTATACTTCTTTGTAAGGAGATAGATATGATCAGATGTAGCCACTGATTCATCTAAGATGAGACCCATGTAGGATACTAGACCAACTAAGCTGTCGGACCCACGTAGGATACAAGTACTATAGTCGTCACCGCCGAACCCATGGAGGATTTCAGTATGGTGGTCGTCGTCATCAAACCCATGGAGGATTCTAGTATGAAAGTCTTCACCGTCAAACCCACAAAGGATTCCAGTACGGTTTTCATCACTGCCGAACCCACAGAGTATATCAGTGTAGTCATCGTCGTCGAACCCACGAAAGATTCCAGTACGAAAGTCTTCAACGTCGAACCAACAAGGAATTCCAGTATGGTTGTTGTCACTGCCGAACCCACGGAGGATTTTAGTGCAGTCGTCATCGTCGAACCCATGGAGGATTCCAGAATGAAAGTATTCACTGTCGAACCCAGAGAGGATTCCTGTACGGTTGTCATCATCTTCGTCGCGGTTGCAGCCAGCTCTAGGGTTCCCGCACACAGCATGCTTGATTCCAGGAGGGTCCGCTCCACGTGCCAAGGGGGGGTCAATACATCAAACTGACATGTATTCTGGAGTTGATGTATCCCAATGTTCCGTCCCGACAAAAGGAACTCAATGTGACAGACGGCGCATCAATCGGACGCCCGGTCTGAGAGTTATTGGCTTTTTCGTTTTAGGGGCCCAGTTGATTTTTAAGTCAAAACCAACCCGACCACACTCTAAATATGTTCAAACCTCGAGCGGATTAAGCCAAAAGGTACGTCTCACTAAGAGGAATTCAACAAAGTCGACGGTAAGTCAATCGGATGTCAGGAGCTCAAGTTATAAGTGTTTCCGCTCCGAGGGCCCGTTTGGTTTCGTGCTCGAACCAACCCAGCCATACCGAAAGTTCTCCGAACCCTTGAGTGTAATATACCAATATGACCATCTTGATTCATGGATCACATCGCAACTGACGATGCGTCGATCGAAGGTCCGTAGCCCGAGATACGAGCGTTTGAACGGAACTGTCCGAAAATAGGGGGTTTTGGGCCCGGACTGACCCGGCCCAAGACCCCCTGGGTCGGCCCGAACAAGGTCGACCTGAACTGGGTCTGGGTCCAGCCCATTAGGGCATGGCCCGGCGCGGCCCGGTGCGGCCGGTCCACCCTGGGCGGCCGGTTGGCCTGGTGCGGGCGCGGCCCGCATGGCCAGCTCGGTGCTGGCAGAGCCGTTGCGGAATGGGGGGGGGGGCTTCCCCCCTTGATTGAAACAGCAACCCCAAATGGGGGCCGCTCCTTTTCCAGTCGAGGGTTACGACCCCCGGGCTTCTCGGAAACCGGCCGTTTTGACCGGCCGGTGAGTCACTGCGGGACCAGCCGGTCCCGCCCCCTGTGCACCGGCGGCCGGCGGCTCCGGCCGCCCTCTCCTACTCCGCTGTGGCCCCGCTCCTTCCACAGCCTCTTCGTGGTTCTTTGGCGCGGCAGGATGGTTTCACGCCCCTTCGTCATGGCCCGACTCTAGCTACGGCTTCATTCGGCCTCCATGGCGCGGCGCGACGGTGCCACGCTTCTTTGCCCATTCCTCTTGCTTCCGCGCGGTACCGTTGCACCGCGCTACCTTGTTCGTGCCACGAGAAGTACAACATCAAAGGGGGAGGATGGTCGACAATGTTTGTGCGGTCCAACCTCCTCCCGTTATAACAATAAAAGGTGGCTCAAGGAAAGGACAATGGACTGAAAGGAATAATTCACAAGAAAAAACAACCCCTACCTCAAGGTGTTGTCGAACGAGAATCGTCGCGGGAAAAGACGTCACGGAAGAAGGCGTCACGGAAGAGGATGGTGGTCGTCATGGAGAAGAGGGTCATCCGCATCGCGGTACATGGCGTTGCGTCATCGATCTCCAAGGAATCAGTGTTCTTCGTCCTCCTTCATCAGAGGCTGACGTTCTTCGTCGGCAACGGTGCGTTCGTCGCGTTCTTCAAGGATGAAGATGAGGATTCCAAGGCTTGAGAAATTCCTCTCCAATCCTTCTCGCACAACGAAATAACCCTTAATGAAATAAGACTTTGTCTTATTTAATTAACACACACAAGCCAACATTCAATTCGAAATTCAAAATGAATTCAAGAATTGATTACACTGAATAACTTAATTCAATTCATTAATTAAGAGAGTTGACTTGGAATTTAATAAGGGGGTGCGGGTGTGTTACAAAATAATTAGGGTTTGAGGAAGTTGAGAAGGTAGGGCTCGTGTGGGGCCCACCTCACTAATATCCTATCATGAGGGGTTAGGATATAGTGGGTCCCACCTCAACTTCCATATGTAGGTTTAAGCTACTTAGAACAGAAGAAAAAAATTGTTGCACAACTTTTATTTTATTCATTAGTTAACCCTTTTTTTAAATAACCACACCCGAGTAAATGAAACTACAGAAAAGGTGGTCCTAAGAAATTACCGGTGCTGTGGTTTCATCAGTGCCCTCGTTTTTCAATTCCGAGCACCGGTTCAAAAGATAAAAAAACCCAATCGTTCGTTCACTGAACGTACCCGAGCTAAACTTCGGAAAATGATTCCGGGTACACCGGGCCTCGGAATTAGGTGCCGTCAGAAACTGCGTTCTTGTAAAATCTCCAAGAAAATTATGAAAAAAAATTTCTTGAATTTTATGGGTCTTTACATCCATTCACACAAAAAAAATCCCAGAACCTTTAATGATAGAATCACACCCAACTGACTTGGAAATGGGTAGTGGATATGGAAGCTAGAGTAGAGTGAGAGTGGCATGAAATCTACAATGATCTTTCAAGAATCCATCACCATAAAACCATAAAAACATCATCTATGATCCAACATAACCAAAAAAGTGAGCGAAACACCATTAGAAAACTCCAATAGAGTACCGAAGAAAACAACTTCAGCAGTAAGAAGAAACATTATAAATCCACAACCTTGGACTATCTGATTAAACTAGAATCAAATATGGTAGTTCTCACCATTCGAGTGAGGCCCCCAAAACTGACTCACAACCACCAAAACCATCCCTAAACCACCAAAAGATCCTCATATTGACCTGAATAAGATCAAGCACAAGGGTAAGGGTAGAAAGAGGATAGTAGGGAGAAATGGAAAAGGGGAAGCCTCCAAACCTCACACCAGCACAATTGCAGACCACCGAAGTGACTTATTTCCAAAACATGATGGATTTTAACACAAAGGTTCAGATTATAATTTCAAAGGTATGATCGACAGATAACTGCAAACCACTAATGAACAAACCAGAAAAATATATCTAGTTAAACTATAGTGGAGAGGAAGAAGAAGGAGAAGAAGGAGAAATCAAGGATGCCAAGTTAGAGATAAAACATTGAGCAGGGTGAAACAACCAGAGACTGGAAGAAGAAAATCATGAATATAGGGAACAAGAAGAATGGACCAACTGATCCAATAAAGGGTTTCTATAATAAATAAAACATTCTTTATTTTTAGGAACTAGTCATAAATTGTTATGAATATTTTGATGTTACATCCCTTAAAATTATACCTTTTCAATATTGATCTTATATTTTAGTTTTATAATAATGATATTATATATATGAAAAATAATTTATATATTGAGTATCATATTTTACAATCATTTAATAAAAACATTTATCACATGTTATCCCACTAAAATGATGAACCATTTTTGTTACATCATACTTATCAGTAGTTCAATATCTATATCTCATTATGATCTGGTTAAACTTTATCATTTTTCTCACTTGATAACTATTTTGGTAGATAGTAATTTCTACCATATTATATATGTATCATAGATATTTATCATTAAAATTCTATACACAAATGCATAATAATGATTTATCACAAATCAATTTCAATGGTATAATATATTTTAGGGATTCCTCAATATTTTGACCAATAGATTACATCATGTATGATAACTTAATATTATTATGATCACCTCTCACATGATCACATTATACATGATAAACCATGAATTCCTTATCCAATTAATGTCACATGAACAAAACGATTATGGGCTTGATGATTTTTTCTTTTTAAATAATCAATCACTTTGTGTTTTTAAACAATTTTTACCATCTCAGTATCTTATCTCATGTATTATTTTCTTTAATGAAATCTTATAAGTATTTAATTTTTTATATTATACCATAAACCAAGTTGATTTCTTCTAAACATATTAACATGTCAAACTTTATAATACTCATAATATATTTTATTTACCCAAAAATTGATATCCACTTATATCTAGAAAAATCTAAATGAAACTAATATATATGGTGTAAGAAATCGGATCTTCATTTTAGGTATTGATCTTGATTTTCAGTTGTTTATTAGGAAAAAGGAAGGAATTTTAATTTTTCTAAGTACACACTGTGTACATATGAGAACACTCCATGTACTTGGGTACTATGTACAACCATGTATTGTCCGTGTAATGTCCAAGTACATGTCCGTGTGATGACCTGACTTACCTACTTAAGACAGGAGCCGATTAAGGCTAATACACAACGTGTACATTAAATGAAAACTCTGTGTACTTTTATTTTTATTTGATAAACTATATATGGGTCATGTCTTATCTTCCAAAACACATTCTTCTGACCATGGTTCATATAGGAGAATTGCAGAATGACCAAAGAACTTCAAAACCCTACTAATTATCCATTAGAGATCTGATTGAGACACCGTCGAGTGCGTTGGAATCCCACCATGGAGATCTCAATTCTCCCAAATAATTTAATCATGATTCCTCCTCTCCAGTGAGTAATTCAAGGCTGTTAATTTTCCATATTTTTTTATCTATACCGTTCTAGGCCGATTCAAGGGTCAATGTTCAAGTATATCGATCATACGATATAAAGGTAGGTGGTTTGTGCCTTTTGTTGATTGAATTTGGATTATATAGGCTAAAAGTGACATATACCCACATTTAGGGTATTTTGTGTTTACATGTTTATTACCTGTTATGGTTTGGTAGTTTGATAAAGTGGGTTTTTCATATGTGTAAGGTAAGATTCCTTGTTTATGGGACACCCCATGGGTGTGTTTCCCTAGTTTGACTATTTATGGATGTTTGAACTAGGTTGCCTATGAGACATAATTTATTTCCATGATTTGAATTTTTTAGGATAGATTTTGATTGATTATATGAATTGGATGTGTTATTCTTGTGAATGTTATAAATTTAGTAGTTATAGATTACAAGTTCTTCCTTTTCATGATATGAAAACTATTTTTCCAATGGACCATGAGAGCCTTAGACTAAGAAAACTGTTGGGGTTTCCATGTTTATTTACAAAAGACCATGAGAGCCTTGGTGTATATATTGACCCAGGGATATTGACTACGAGAGATACCTAGGAGGTCGTTTAGGATTTGGTTATGCTATGTAGACCCATGGGTATTGACCGTGAGAGCTACAAAAGAGGTCATTTATAAGTTATTGATGCCATGTTGACCTAGAGGTATTGACTGTGAGATCTTACCAGGTGTTTATTATTTAATGAATTGGTGCATTGTTAAACTAAAGGTGTTAGACTATGAGATATTTCTCATAGGTTTGTTTATGAATAAATGAATGATTGTGACGAGTCTGCCAAGACTAAGCACAATATTGGACTTAGTCTTACTTGATTGCTTAGATGGTCTTCTATGGAATTTTTTTCCACCTTAACATAGGGGATATATATCTTAGGATAGATTCCAATATTACATTATTCAAGGGCTGAATAATAAATTGTTTAGATGATTTTCTATGGAATCTATTTTCCAAATTATCCATTTCTGATGTCAAGCTATGTGACACCATTCCCTACCAAACGTGTCACATAAACACTTAACTGTCACCACTTAGGTGGTATTTCCAACCAGGTTCAACAATCGATCCACAAACAATCCATTCATACACACATGTTCAGCCACATGACCACCCTTACCTCGAGTGTCACCATGGAGTGAAAGCACATAACCACACTCCCACCACCTTCATCTTTTCTGCTCAAAAACAACTTCCAGACCTCATATCACAAGAACCGGGGAAACCTTTTGAACGAACTAGGAACAATGAGACCTATTCACTAAATCTTGGTACATATTATGCATTGAAACCATCTCTGAAGCATCACCCATGATTCATACTCTAAGGTACTTGCACCACTAGAATAACCCCCCACAAGGTCACCATTGATATTTTTGAAACCAACATCGTATAAGCACAAATCGAGAGGTACAACCAACCATCAACCTTCCCACTTATCCTTATGTTACAAAACTGCACCATGCAGCACATTATGTCCCACTTTCAAAGTCCAAAATATCCACATGTGTGACACAGACCCAAAAGCACTAGAAACCCTATCCGACCTCTCTCATGGGTCACCTTGAAGTTTGAATGAAACCATCTCTCTTGAGTGGAGTCAAAAATGGGAAAAGACATTGGTTCTCTCTCCAAACCATAATTATCATGACACAAGAAAAGCAATGTGCGTGAATGGAACTCTCACTCCCATTCTAACGCATGAAATTCAATGCAAACCAAACAACCATCTTCTCTAGGTTCCACAGCGAAGGTGTACACATTCATCAGCATACAAAAAATCATCCCCCCCGTAATTCGAGTCACAACTTGCAAGGTCTCTACTCACAAGGTCACAAAGACCCAGTCACCATCCTTAGGGTCCAGTATGCTCTCCATTTTGTCACCTAACACGAATGATTCCTCATTCACATTTCCAAACAATTACTCACAACCCAAAAGCCACATCACTACCAATGGTTCCCCAAACACACCCCCTAGGACATAGTATGACCAATAAGGCCTCACAATCCAATCCCAAAATCTCTACTAGGGCAATCTCACTTCTACAACCCACATATACAAGGTTCAAATGGACAAAACCAAGGATACCCACCTTTTCACCCAACCATTATCATTCCAAACATGTCATTCACTCGACACTTAAAATAAGGACATACATACTTTAACCAGAGATGGAATGATACCACGTGATCAACCTTAAACAAACCATTTTTCACACTTTACCCCAACGATCATTATCACACTTAGAACACTACACCCTACCATACCTATGGAGGTCTTGGTCAACATGGGGTAACCAACTCACATAATAACAATTCTTTCATCAATACATCTTCAACCAATTATTCTTTTATAGAATTCCCCTTTCCTCTTGAGAACACTTCCCATTTTACATCCAGATAAAATCATCATTTTAACTCATTATCACCTTTCATTAGGCAAAATACATTACCAATTTTATAATCATTATGCACCCATTTTTTTAGACACCAAATCAACCCTTACAATTTAAAACCACCCAAATCATTAACCCAATCACAATATTTCCTCATACACGATATTTCTTAACTATTCATTCACATTATTTTCATTCACCCACATTAATTACAATTATTAGGAATCATTTTCTTTGATCTATCAAGGAATTAAAATGAATTCTACTATCTATTCCCCGCACACCCATCCCGTGTGTGTACCTATAACGATGTATGTCACCTATATCCTTGGGTGCCTAAAATGATGCATGAATCCACAACCTCATGCCATTCTGGCTGTGAGAAAAATATTATAAACCAGTCAAATCACACAAAATGTACATCACCAAACGGTGAAATATCATTCAACTGTAACGACACACATCAAGATCCATAATCCCCACCCTGGGTGACTGGGGCTTTCCCTCATACACGGGTTTGTTAATCCCAAGAACGAGCTCGTAACAAAGGACTGAAGCATCCTAATATCCTTTATAGCATCCCAAAATAAAAATAAGAGAATATAACTCCTGTAATACCACTTTGTAATATCCCTATCTTAGAAGCCACTAAACCAGTGCTTCGAGCTAGGTCGTCACATGACATGAAGGGCGCCTCCCCATATGCTAGAGGTTCTAGACTAGCGGTGAGGGTCTAATAAGTCTTGTGGGGAGACTATACCCTCTTCACCAGATTAAGTCAAAGAGGAATGGAATGAAAATAATATAAGCAATATGAAACAACCAATCAACATGTATAACCAAACATTTCCCAAATGGATATAATACAAATCAAATACAATAATGCCATGCCACAATAGTAGTGCATGTGAATGAAACCCAAAAATAAAACAAATCACCAAAAATCCAAACATGTCCTGAATCTATAACTGGATCCTTATCCATTTAAATAACAATCCCACTCAACATCTTAGTGTAGGGACCTTACCCTCATCCTGAACTAAAACCAATAGATCTTCTCGGGTACCCAACAACGGCCCAAGAAGGGTGTGAGTACAAAAATTAGTAGGCCACCACCAATGGTGTCTACAAAAATAATCCACACAAGGGTCTATGGAAATCAATCACAATGCATGGGGTAAAAAAAATAAAATCCCTATCTCACTAGGGACACACATATCACATCAACACATACTCTTCACCTCGAAGCCTCAGCCCAGGTGAGATGCTGTTGTTAGGGGAATAGAGCCAATGCCCCCTTCCCTAACACGTTCACTTTGTGTTTGAGTTTAGAGCCTCAATCTAACTCGACCCATGGGTGTAGAACCTCAAGTCAATACCTCACACTACCATGCCATGCACACATGATTATTTATCATATCACTACAACCATACCATACCAAAATTGAGCATATTCAATGTCATTGGTTATCACAATTCATAACAACAACATGGTAATTAATACTAGGCCATAACCCATTAATACTTTTTCCATTTTCAATTCATATCCATTTATCCATGTTCCCATTCTCATTCCTTAACCCCTTATATATATTCAAAAACCCCTATGCCTTATCCAAATTCATCATTGACCATTTATTAACTCATTTATCCCATTTATCATTCCACAAGAATTTACACACTTATACATTCATGTAAACTTCTCATATCACATAACACAACCCCTTAATTACATTCAATCATTTAGACACATCACCTAATTCTCATGTATTAACCTAGTTCACAAATTCATCTATTCCCTTGTTACATCCCATTAACATTTTCCCTATTTCCCTTCCCATTACCCAATTACAAGTTCACCATTTAACATGCCCGAATTCCATTAGGCATTTCTAACCAAAAATTTAGGAAACAACTGACATAATCTCTTGCAACTAAATTTACCATTTTCATGTCATTACAATAACATATCATGATATTTTATCCCTATGAATATTTATCATCATTCAATTTACAACCTAATACACCATTGAACATGTTCTACTTGGGATTCACACTTTACTCAACAATCCTTGACATAACCCTACCACTCTCTAGGTTCGGGATTTCCAGTGCACCTCACGGGTGGCCCTAAATTGATCAATTCATCCCCAAAACATCACATAGAGATTGTGAAGGTTTAAGTTTTCCACTTAGACTCCCATTTTTATCACACAATTCAACGAAACCATGAATACAAAATGGGGAAACAAGAACACCAACTTCCATGAACAAATTAAAAATACGACTATGGGATAATACTTATAAATCACCTACCTAGTATCCGATGACGAACACACTCTTAGTCGTGGCCTTCGACCCAGATTCAAACTCCCCTTGAATCCTGAAGCTAAACCCCACCTAAAAAAGAGGGTTTTAGAGCTTCAAAAGAATATGGGAGAAACCAAAAGCCATAATCCTAAGAAAAGAGGGGTGTAGATGATTAGACTTACCCGGATCCTTGATCTGCAATCAACGGTGCTCTAAATGGCCAAGAATCAAAGGAAAACCACATCTTGGAAGCTTGGTTCTGAAATGTTTTTCACTAGGTTTGAATGGTATGAAAATAGAGGAAAATCTCGAGACGAGGTTTTAAATCCTGAAATGGAAATTTTGTAAATTTTCAAAATTTTCTGGGCCGCAAGGTTTACCCCCATGGTTTTCCAAAATGCGCACAAACTTTCTGGAAGCTACTGTCTGAAGACACCCATTTCGCACAATTTCTTAGTATCCCAAATGGTTTTCCCAAACCGTGGTCAGACCGTGCAAAGGATAATATCTGAGGATGGATGGTCTGCATGATCTATCCGAATAGTTTCCCCTAACCGTGTGCAGAATGTGCGCTTAGCAATACTTGACCTGACTTCTCTTCTATTCTCACCTCGAGCCTTCGGGGAATCCTCGAGCCTTCAAATGAACTTTGAGAAACACTTATATTTCCAAAAAGGGATCCCTAAACCATGAATTGAACAAAACATACCTTAATAAAATCTTGGATCTTATATAGAGAACCTTCTATGATTACATCTACCCTGAGAGGTTGATGTCTGACTGAGCCCGGGAGGTCATGTATTTAAAGAAGGGTTCTCTTTCAATGATGGATTAATCATCTCACTTCACTAAGCTTTATCACTTCACACTGTTTTTGGGAGGCGATGAGTTATCACTGGTTAGGTGGTTTGAGGATGGTATTAGGTATGAAAAATGATCATAGAACAATGTTTTTAGGTTGAATTCAGTGTCTTCTATAGTAAATCAGGTGCTGAATATTGAGTGAAATTTGAGGGGGTTTGGAGTTGCGAGCCAGGGAGGTTCAGCATCAAGGGATGGTATTCATTTGTTTGATAGTAGGAAGCACTGTAGGTAACCTTCATGTGGTGATTCCAGTAGTAGGGATATATATTTAGGTAGCTAGGTGTGGTGATACCAGTGTGGAAAGTGTGGGAACAAGAGAAATCAATGCCTGAGAGACCTAGTTGAGTGTCGATATTGTGGTAGTATGGGTCATCTTCATCATTTTTTCTGGTTTTTCTCAGTAGAAGCTAGTGAGAGGGGATCACTTATGACTCCACATTCAAGATCAGGACAACCAATTTCTCATCAGTTAGGGAACTAGAGTTAATCAGAAATTTTAGATTGAGGAGGTGGTCATGGAGGGGGTATTCGGAAAATAGGTTTTCAACGAAAATAGGGTGTACCTACTTAGGGTAGTAAGGTAGTGTCGCAGGGCCGTGGTACAGGCCAGACTTTTGCAATGGAGCCAACCGAATAGGATAAAGATCCTAGAACCTCCACTAATAGAGGTATGATTCTAGTTGGTTCAGTTTTAGCTTCATATCTTTTTGATACATGGTCTTCCCATAGTTTTATATTAGTTTCCGTTGTGGAGAGATTCCTTTTTTGTATCTTCACTTTTGATGATTTTATGATTATATACACTCCATTGGGGATTAGGATAGCTAGTGTATATAAGTGAAAGGAGTAACCTCTTGAGGTTGGTGGGTTCCACTTTTTATGGGACCTCTATGTCTTAAGATGATAAGATTTAATTTATATTCATAAAATGGACCGGTTGGTCTCCTTCCAAGACTTTGTTGACTACTATCACCGTAGGGTTAGTTTCAAATCACCAGAGGGTGGGTCTTTTCTACACAAGGGTGAATGGGATGTCCAGGAGAGCAGGGAGGGACATGAAAATCATGAGTTAGGAAGAATTACAATCTAGATTTCTAGTTTATTTATAGATGACAAGGGGACTTATAGATGGACATTCCTCCAGTGTTGGATTGTTTCGGAGATCTCCTTCTATAGGACATTGTAGGTTTACCTATAGAGATATAGGTATATTTCTCTATTGAGCTTGTGCCAGGAGTAGCACCAGTTTCCATTCTTCCTTATAGGATCGCTACAACAGATTTATAGGAGATCAAGAAGTAGTTGGAGGAGTTGAAAGAAAAGGGTTTCATTTACCCAATACTTCTTCTTGGGGTTCTCCAGTCCTTTTTGAGAAGAAATAAGATAGTACCCTCAATCTTTTTTGTGTATTATCGTAAGCTGAACCAGTTGAAGGTTAAGAACCGATATCACTTTCCAAGGATTTATGATCTCTTTGATCAACTTTTAGGAGCTCAGGTTTCATTGAAGATTGAATTGAGATCCTATTATCATCAGTTTCATGTTAGACCATCAGATATGCCTCTTATAGGATTTTGGAGAAGGTATGGTATATACATGTATTTGGTTATGTCATTCAGTCTCACGAATGCGCTGGCATTTTTCATGGCACCGATCAACCGAGTGTTCCATCTTTACTTGTATTATTTTATGGTGGTCTTTGTGGATGTTATCATGATATACTCACACTCGACATTACCATGATATCTATATTGAGATCGTATTGATTACACTGAGATAGCATCAGTTATACGATAAGTTCTAAAAATGCCACTTCTGGATGGACTAGATTCACTTCATAGGTCATGTCATCTTAGACACAAGAGTATCAAGGGACCAAGAGAAAGTGAGAGCAGTAGTTTCCAAGGAGTAGCTGAAGAACATCTTTGAGGAACAATGTTTTCTGGGGATTTATTGTTACTAAAAACACTTTATACATGACTTTTCCCACTTAATATCACCACTGAAGGGGATGAAAAATAAAGGAGAAATGTTCTTGTGGATAGATTCCTACGATTCAACCTTTTAGAAGCTGAAAGGGAGATTGACTTCATCACCAATAATGATTTTTTAGAGCCAAGAATGATTTATACCATTTATTATGATGAATCAGGTATTAATCTTGGAGTAGTGCTTATGTAGGGGGAAGAAGTCATTGTGTATGGGTATTGACAGTTGAGGCCACATGAGAGGAATTACCTGACATAGGATCTTGAGTTGGTTGCAGTTGTGGATGATTTTCACAGTTAGAGACATTGCCTTTTGGGAGAGAATTTTTTGGTATACACTGACCACAAAAGCCTCAAGTATATATTTAATTAGCATGATCTTAATTTGATACAACAATGGTTGGTTGAGTAACATTAGTCTTTTAACATTGATCTTTCCTACACGTCTGGGAAAGGAAACATAGTGGATGATGCGCTGAGAAAGAGGAATCAAATATAAACAGTTCAGGAGGACAACAGCAAGTGACATCATATGGATCTGTTCTCAAAGATGCATTTGGAGGGGCATGATAGACATGGGCATATATTTCTATCTTCTATAGTTGTTACCTATACTCTACTGGATTGAGTGAAAAAGAGGTAGCTATCAGATTCTGAAGGCCTAGTCCTAAGGGAGAGTGTGTCAGGTGAGGAACCTACCCATGGGTGGACCATTGGAGAGGTTGAGGTTTTACATTTTCATTGATGCGTATGGGTGTCAAAAGACATACATGAGAAAATTTTTCAAGATTTTCATGCCTCATCATGGGAAATTCATCCTTGTGTCACCATGATGTATCGAGATCTACTCCATCACTATTGGTGGAAAAGAATGGTGAGGGATGTTGCTGATTTTGGTATGAGACGTTCCACCTATCAAGAAGTGAAGACATAACATCAACGACAATAAGGAATTTTACAAAAGTTACCCATTACCTAGTGGAAGTGTAATGGTGTCATAATATATTTTTTGATAGGTTTACCAATGTCACCTAGAGGGAATGATGCAGTTTGGGTTGTTTATGACAGACTCAAAAAGGATTCACATTTTTTACCAATTAAGGAAACCTTCAGTGTAGATGAATATGGAAGGTTTTACATCCAACAGATTTTACATTTTATTGGGGTTAAACACTCTACCATTTCAAATATGGACAAATAGATTACTTCTCGTGTCTAGAAGGGACTACAGAGGGCTTCAGGTATACATGTACTTCTGAGTACAACTTACCATCCCCAGATATATGTCCAATCAGAGAACACGATTCCAGTTTTAGAGGGAATGCTCTGAGCATGCATCATAGATTTCAGTGGCTCTAGGGAGAGAAATGTTCCCCTGGAAGAGTTTTCCTACAACAAAAATTATCATGCAACGATTCAGATGACACCTTATGAGGCTTCATACATTAGGCAATGATGATCACCCTTATGTTTGCTGGAGGCAGGAGAGGTAGCTATGTTGTGACATCGTCTTTTTTAGGAGACAACAGAGCTGGTGGAGTTGATTCGGAAGAGGATGGATACTATACAATATCTCCAGAAATCTTGTGTTGATCAACAGAGATAACCTCTAGAGATCGAAGGTGGAGATCATGTTTTCTTATGTGTCACACTGAGGTTGGTACGCAAAAAGATAAGGAGATTGGGGAATCTTTCACTGAGATATATCGGTCCATTTGAGGTTTTGGAGAGATTTGGGGAAGTTGCCAATCGGTTGTAGTTACCTTAGAGGTACCGGGCTATGCAAGATTTTTTTCATGTTTCTAATATATGACAATACTTTTCAGACCTGTCTCATGTTTTTCAACTCTGGGAGGTTCAGTTAGAGGTGGATGCATCCTTCTAGGAGCACCATATTCAGATTGTGGATCCTATTAAAAAGGTTCTCTAGGACATTCTGTTCTTCTGATATTGGTTCTATATTAGCACGAGATAGTATAGGATGAGACTTGGGAGAGGGAGGCCGACGTACGATCGTAGTGGCCAGATTTTTTCACTGACTCTTATTCACCACCCTTGGAAGGGTAATTTGGGGAAAAAAATTTTAAGGGGGGAGTTTGTAAGAATCCAGATCTTTATTTCATGTATGGATCTAGATTTCAGGTTTTTTTATTTAAAATGAAAGAATATGTATTTTTCTATGTACACGCTGTGTACTTATGAGTACACTCTGTGTAATGGCTGATTGCCTGGCTGTGTGATAACCTAACTAACCTACTTAAGATGGGGGCTGGTTGAGGCTAATACATGGTGTGTATATTAAATGAAAACTCCATGTACTTTTTTTATTTGTTAAATCTTAGTTAGGTCACGTCTCATCTTTGGAAACACTTTATTCTATCCTTGGTTCATACAGGAGCATCCCAAAATGATCGAAGAACTTCAAACCCCTCCTGATTCTCCTTCCGAGCTCCGATCAGGAAACTTTCAGGAGAATTGAAATCCAACCGATGTGTTCTCCATTATCCTAGAGATTTTATTGCCAATTTATCCTCTCTTGTGAGTTATTTAAGTTTAGTATTTTTACATCTTTTTGAAGATCTATGTTGTTTTAGGCCAATTCGAGGGTCGAAATTCAAGTATATTGATTGTACGATATTGAGGTAGGTGGTTTGTGCCTTTCATTGATTGTCTTTTGATTATATATGCTAAAAGATTTATATAACCATGTTCGGGGAATTGCGTATTTTGATTTGGACCCTGTTTATTACCTGTTTGGTTTTGGTAGATTTATAAATGGGTTTTTTCATTTTCATAAGGCTATATGCCTTGTTTACGGGACACCCCATGGGTGTGTTTCCCTAGTATGACTGTTTATGGACGTTTGACCTAGGTTTCCTGTGAGGTGTTCCATGTTTACAATTCTTGAATTGGATAGGATATATTTTGATTGATTATATGAATTTCATGTGTTATGCTTTTGAATTTTATACATGTAGTAGTTATAGCTTACATGTGTTACCTTGTTATGATATGCGCATTGTTTTTCCAATGGAATGTGAATGCCTTGGACCAAGAAAACTGGGGGGGATTCCATGTTTATTTATATAGGACCGTGGGAGCCTTGGTGTAGATATTGACCCAAGGGTATTGACCATGAGTGTAAGAACCCGGTTCTTATTCTTGAGGTATAAGTTTCTTTTTTTTTCTTTTCCTTAAGTGTTTTTGAGAAAATAAGGAAAACGGGGAAAAATAACTAATTTTTTGGGTACATAGCTTGTACTTTTCCACACGCCATGTACTTTGGCCATGTGGGTTGAACACAAAGGGTTTGTATCCATGCTGGCGATGAATGGTGTAAAAACAAACTACACACCGTGTAGTATTTATTTACACGCCGCGTAGTCAGTCGAAAGACAAATAGTAAGGTGGTGGAAGCAGCCACCAACTGAGCGACAGTACACATCGTGTAATCAGGAATACACGTCATGTAATCATGTCGATAGATGAACAGTGCTGCGGTAGAAAGAAGCCGCCGAAGGAATAGTTAGAAAATGAAAATTACACACCGTGTACTCAATAGTACACGCCGTGTAGTTTGTTTTTTTCTCTTAAAATGGGCAGTAGCCTCCTCTATTCACAGTGAAGGATTAAAACCAGAGGATAGCTCGGGAGGATGACCAGAGCTTTGGAGATGACCCAATCGAGCACCGGGAATCCGATTCCGCCTCCTTCGATCTCGTTGGAACCGTACAGGTAAGCCCTCACCTCTTCTTGAGCCATTCTTACCAATTATTTTATAAGTGGATGTTATTTACATTTGAATGGGAATTCTTTTACATCAGATCTAAGTCATTCTTGGATGATTCGAGGAGCGTCATTCACGTATACCGATCAGGGGCAATCGAGGTAGGTGGCCTGGTGTATTAATTGTAACTTTTATGTGTCTTTTTGTACCAATTTGCAATGAACCCATGTTGGGGTGTCGTGTAGCTAAGGCCTTGGCTATTTTAAATACCTATAATTGCATAGGTAATTTAATAAAATTGTAAAACTCCTGCTTGGGATCACTTCTTGGATCCAGGACCACCCCTGGGGTGTGTTCCTCTAGTTATCTGTTTGGCCAGGTTACCTGAGGGTATACCGTACATTTTATCATGTATTAAATTACCTTGAGAGGAATTGTATATAATTTTCTTGTTTATATGTTAAGAATGGCCCAGTTACTTGTTTAGCCTGATGGCAGTGTTGTGATTAGCCTATGGGCAGCACTCTGTTTAGCCCGAGGGCAACTTCTTTCGTGCGTGTGGGTAGTAGATTCTATGCCTATGGCCGGCACCTCGTACGCCTATGGGCATTATTCAATATTCCTGTCAGTAGATTCCTCTAGGTTGGGATTCTCTTTACCCAAGGTTAAGGGTTTACTTGCCTAAGGACACTGACTGTTTACTTAGAAATTCACTGTGGTGATTTCCTTATATTTAATGATTAAATGAATGTTAAAAATGGAAATATAACTGGTACAATTAGTTACTTCTGATTACTTCTTAGTTTATTGCATTTAATACTACACACTATTGTTGCACATTTACACAGACAGTTGGGCACAAACCTTTGGTGGGAGCCTACTGGAATTTATTTCTCACACCCTATTTGGGTCATGTCTTCAACCCAAACAGACTATATTGATGTAGGTGTGGATAAGGGAAAGGGTCCCTATATAGGTACTTTATTGTTGCAGGGGAGTAGGAGAGCATGGGACCGAGCTTAGGCTTGCGATGCTGCTGAGTTCTTGTTGCACTATTTTTCTTTATTTGTTTTACCTTTACTTTCCATTGTATTGTATTGTTGTGTAACATGTTCTGGCTACTTTCATAGAACTAGAGATATGTTCCATCATTATCTATATAACTGTTGGTTCTCTTTTACTATAGTTGTTCATTTCATTTATGTATGTTTTACCTCTTCCACTGCTATTGTATGATTTATCTTGTATTCTGTTGTGCTACACATTGACAAATGAGGGCATAGTTTCCCCACTATCAGACCTGGTCCCTCGCTGCTAGTCAGTAGCCTCTGGCGTTTGGGGAAATGCGCTTGAGGTCATGTGACCAACCAGGTTGGGGGAACCCGTAGAGTGACACTCGGATCTGGGACGTTATAAAGTGGTATCAAAGGATTTGTTTTCTTTGACTTAATTTTTGGAGCCTTAGTCAGGGTTAGAACGGAAATGGTAGTTGGTAATAAGTTTTTCCTGGGAGTAGCTAACCCGTGTATAAGGAAAATCCAGTCTACCTCGTATTTTTGCAATAATTCTGATTTTTCAAATTTTACAATTGATTTGATTTTCACCTTTCGGTGATGCACTTGTGATTGTTCTATTTATATGTTATCCATGGGTCCTATTTAGTTTCATCCCGATGAGATGAAGGTATTCCATCTCATGCATCATTTAGGCATATTCTAGAAATCACATGCCATGCATAGTTCCATGCCATGTAGGCGCATCAGAAATTGTATGTTGTTGTGATAGGTGTTGTGCTAGAAACGTATGTTGTTGTGATAACATCTTGATAAATACATGCTATGTGATAGTGTATTTTTGTGTGAGACTGTTGATAGGATGGTCGCCAAACTATGGTTTCTGGGAATTATGGGCCCTCAATGACCAGAATTTGGTGGATCATTGACTTGTTTACTTATGTATAACATGTGTAAGATTCCAACCTTTGATTCGCGGGGAGTATGTGCCTTCACGGGTCGTAATTTGGAACTTAGGTGTTGTTTTTCAGTATTTACTGGGTTACAGAGTAGTTTCAGAGGCATAATGTCCGGAAAACCCAGGATACATGCCGTGTGGTTCCTCGGACACATGCCGTGTGTTCTTCTTTTTGGGAAGAACTGAAAACTTTTTGAGTACATGACATATACCCTCAGTACACACCATGTAGTCTCTTCCTGTGTCATAGACCGTGTGGTTGGGGATACAGGGTAGGGAAAGGCTTGGGAAAAACACTTCGTGTACCATACGTACACGCCGTGTAGTGTTTACCTAGAGTCCGCTCGTGTAACTAACAACACGGATGGAGGAGACATTGAGACATACACGCCGTGTCCACCTCGGAACACACCGTGTAGTCTGACCTAGGGACCTTCCCGTGTAGCTAAAAACATGGGTCGGTGTTACCTCTTCTTGAACACGCCATGTAGTCCTTACCAGTGGGAGACCATGTGGACTTAGCCATGTGGATGGGGAAACATGGTGGTGTACACGCCGTGGTGGGTGTAACACACCATGTGGTGTTAGCCGAGTAGTCGACCATGTCACGAATGACATGGGTAGTTGGAAATTAAACCATACATTCCATGTAGATTATATACATGCCATGTAGTCTTATTCAAAGTGACCCTTGTGTCTTAGCTGTGTAGAAGGACTCGTTCAGGGAAAGAGGATTCAAGTACAAACTGTGTATTTAGAAGACATGCCGTGTGTTTGGGGTGTTACATGGACAATTTAAGATGGAGTACACGCACATGTGAATGGTTTTGAGAACACGTCATGTAGTATTTATACAATCCATGTAGTCAAGTATTGAAAATTTTGAAAACTTTCTTTCTACATCTCCTTGTTTTCGGTCTTTGAGAATCTTTATCTAAGGTGTGCGTTTGACCTTGTAGATTCATGCCGCCGAGATGACCATGCGTTGTTCACCAAGAGAGTGGAAATGATTATAATCTAGATATGGTATGCCATGGGTTACCAGTGAATCCTCTAGCAGATCCAGATATGGCACCAACCGTTATACCGGACACAGGAACGAATGCACAGTTCTGTGAAGGCTTCATGCAGTTCAAGCAGACCTTTCAGGGAGCACTGCTGGCTGCCACATCTATGGCTGAGCTAACTCCTATCTTAATGTAGCAACATCCACCTGCATTTTCAGGGGATGGAAGACCATAGACCGCGAAGTCTTGGATGGATTCATTGTAGACTATTTTCGAGTATCTTGAGACGCCTCAATGGTAGAGGGTCAAGCTCATGACTTATATGCTGCATGATTCCACCAAGAGGTGGTGGGATGTTACCACTTAGACAGAGAATCACTGAGACATAGCATGGGAAGATTTTTAGACAGCTTTCTTTGACTTATTCTTCCCAGAGACGCTGAGGGTAGATAGATCTTGAGAGTTCATGAATCTGCAGTAGGGTGCTATGTCGGTGATGGATTATTCTACTCGTTTCACTGAGCTTCAGCATTTTTCCCATGTTCTAGTAGGTGATGAGACATTGAGGGCAGACTCTTTGAGGATGGTCTTCGATATGACATCCAAGCACTGGTGAATGTTTTCAGGTTGCCTACTGTACATGATATTGTGAACTAGGAAGTGATTACCAAGCGGAATCTGAGGGAAGCTAGTGGTGTGGGCCATGGCAGCTCAACACCAGTTTCTGGTACTATTTCTACCTTTAGGAGGAAGAGATAGATGTAATTATCTCACGGTGGTAGTACCAGCCAGAAGAATGTTTCAGGTGTCTTGGTCATGTGCTACCAATGTGGTAAGGAGGGGCACAAGAGACTGTAGTGTCCACGTGACCCAGTGGAATGCCGAGCTTGCGGCAGGATGGGGCATCTTCAGCACTTTTGCAGGGCGTTTCCAGCAGTGTCTAGTGAGAGGGGTTCTTTGTAGACTCCACATATGGGAATTAGACCAACAACTTCTTACCAGTCGAGAAAAAGGAATAGGTCAGGGCATGCAGGCAGAGATGGTGGTTGTGGTCGTGGAAGCCAGACACCAGGATCTAAGAGGTAGCAGGGCAGGACAACTCAAGGTAGCTAGGCTATGTTGTTGGGCCATTACACTGGGCAGGCATATGCAGTGCAACATACCATACAAGAGCAGGATCCTGGATCTTCTACTGTCAGAGGTACTATTCTAGTAGCTTCTGTCTTACCTTCAGTACTTTTCGATATAGGTTCTACACATAGCTTTGTATCTGTGCCTGTTGTGGAGAGCCTTGGGATCTATGTTTCTTCTTCTTCTGATGTTATGATGCTAGACACTCTATTGGGGACTAGAATGGCTGGTGTGCGTCAGTGCAGGGAGTTCCCCCTTGAGGTTGGTGGGTGTCACTTTCTTTGGGACCTCTATGTCTTGGAGATGACGAGCTATGATGTCATTCTCGGGATGGACTGGTTGGTTCCCTTTTGATCCTTTGTAGACTACTATCATCGCAGGGTGAATTTCACGTCACCAGAGGGTGGGGAGTTTCTTTACAAAGGTGAGTGGGATGTACAGGCAAGCTGAGCTGAACCAGAGCATTGTGTGTGAGGTTGAGTCACAGCCCAGATTGCGAGTTTATATCTGGATGATCAGGGGACTTGTTAGAAGGACATCCATCTAGTGGTTGATCATTTCAGGGATGTCTTTTCGGATGACTGTTCAGGTCTACCTCCGGAACGTGACGTGGATTTCTCTTTTGAGATTGTTCTTGGAGAAGCACCAGTGTACATTTCTTCTTATAGGATGGCTACACCTTAGTTACAGGAGCTCAAGAGATATATAGAGGAGTTACAGTCAAAGGGTTTTATCAGACCCAACACTTCTCCTTGGGGTTCTCCAATCCTTTTTGTGAAGAAGGTGGATGGTACCCTTAGTCTCTATGTGGATTAACGAAAGCAGAACCTATTGACGGTCAAGAACTGATATCCCTTACCAATGATTGATGATATTTTCGATCAACTTCAAGGTGTATGAGTGTTCTCAAAGATTGAATTAAGATCTGGATATCATCAGTTGCATGTTAGACCATCTGATATACCTCTCACATCCTTCACGAGTAGGTATGTTCTATATGAGTACTTGGTTATGCCGTTCGGACTCATGAACAAACCAGTAGCTTTCATGGCTCTGATGAATCATGTGTTCCATCATTATCTGGATTCTTCTATTGTAGTATTCGTGGACAACATCTTGGTGTACTCTCACACTCGACAGGACCATGCCACCCATATTGAGATCATGCTGAGTACACTGAGAGAGCATCAGATATATCCTAAGCTCTCAAAGTGTAACTTTTTGATGTTCCAGATTCACTTCCTGGGTCATATCATCTCAGAGGGAGGAGTTGCAGTAGACCCATAGAAGGGGACATGAGTAATTTCTTGGGATAAGACTAAGAATGTGTTTGAGATATGGAGTTTCATGGGCCTGGCTGGTTACTACAGGCATTTTATACAGGACTTCTCCCGCTTAGTAGTGCCATTGACGGGTTTGACTAAGAAGGGTGTGAAGTTCGTTTGGACAGAAGCTTGCGAGATATCCTTCCAGGAGATGAAGGGAAGGTTGACATCATCACCAATCCTGATACATCCAGAGAAAGGAAAGAGCTATACAGTTTACTGTGATGCATGAGGTATTGGTCTGGGATCTGTGTTGATGCAGGGTGATTGAGTAGTTGCATACGGGTCTCATCAGTTGAGGCCACATGAGTGGAATTACCCAACGCACGATCTCGAGTTGGCTGCAGTTGTTCATGCGTTATGCTATTGGAGACATTATCTCTTGGGAGAGAATTTTGTGGTTTTCACTTACCAAAAAATTATCAAGTATATCATTACTCAGCGTGACTTGAATCTGAGGCAGTGAAGGTGGGTCGTATACCTTCAGTCCTTCGATTTTGAGCTTGCCTATACATAGAGTAAGGGTAATGCAGTTGCTGATGCACTAAGAAGAAATACTCAAACACAGGCGGTTCATGATGCTAGTGGTGAGTGGCAGCTTATGGCATTGTTCTCGGAGATGCATTTGGGGGTGCATGACAGTCAGGGGCAAACATATCTTTCATCTTTAACTGTGACTTCTACCCTCTTGGATAGAGTGAGGATGAGACAACTATCTCATTCAGAAGGCCTAGTTCTATTGGAGTCAGTGGCAAGTGAGGAACCTCCTCTTGGTTGTATGATATATGATGATGAGGTACTGTGTTTCCATGGACGAGTGTGGGTTCCATGGGATATACGCGAGGAGATGATGTGGAGTTTCATGCTTCAGCTTGGGAAGTACATCCTGGAGTTACCAAGATGTACCGGTACTTGAGACATCAGTACTAGTGGTCGGATATGAAGAGAGAGATAGCTAGTTTTGTTATGAGGTGTTCCACCAATCAAGAGGTGAAGGTGGAGCATCAGAGGCCAGCCGAACTGTTACAACAGTTTCCCATTCTACAATGAAAACGGGATGATGTCATGATAGAATTCGTAACTGCGTTGCCGAGGTCGCCTCAAGTCAATGATTCAGTGTGGGTTGTTGTGGACAGACTCACAAAGGTAGCTAACTTTTTTCCGATCAAGGAGTCCTTCAGAGTTGACGAGTTTGGGAAGTTGTATATCTGAGAGGTTGTACTTCTTCATGGGGTCCCTCATTCTATAATTTCAGATAAGGATGCTCGTTTTACGTCTCGTTTCTAGAAGAACTTTCAGAGGTCATTGGGTACACAGGTGCTTCTGAGTACAACTTACCACCCTCAGACCGATGGTCAATCATAGCATACGATACAGGTGCTAGAGGACATGCTGCGTGCATGCATCCTAGACTTTAGGGGCTCCTAGGAGAAGCATATACCCCTAGTTGAGTTTTCCTATAATAATTGTTTTTAGGAAACTATTGAGATGGCACCTTATGAGGATTTATATGGTAGGCCATTCCGATCACCTTTGTGCTGGATGGAGGCAGGTGAGGCATCTTTTCTGGGACCACGTATCGTCCATGAGACTTCTGAGCAGGTCCAGTTGATTTAGAAGCGGATGGCTACTGCACAGTCTCATTAGAAATCTTATGCTGATCACCGCAGACGACCCTTGGAGTTCATGGTTGGGGATCAAGTTTTCTTGCGTGTTTCAACGAGGTTGGGACACAGGTGGATTAAGAGACAGGGTAAACTTTCACCGAGGTATGTGGGGCCATTTGAGATTCTGGAGAGAGTCGGGCCAGTTGCCTATCTGTTGTAGTTGCCATAGAGGTACTGGGACACGCACGACGTCTTCTATGTATATCAGTTGCACCGTTATCATCCAGACCCATGTCACGTCTTTCATCCCGAAGAGGTTGAGCTTCAGATCGATGCATCCTCTGAGGAGCATCCGATTCACATCGTAGATAGAAGCATGAAGGTTCTCTGAGGCTGGTCAGTTCCCTTCGTACGGGTGATATGGCAGCATGGAAAAGTGCAGGATGAAACCTGGGAGCAGGAGACCAACATACATAATTAGTGGAAAGAGTTGTTCTGAGCTTTATCTTCACCACCCTTGGAAGGGCAATTCAGGGACGAATTTCTTTAAGGGGGGAAGTTTGTAAGAACCCGGTTTATATTCTTGAGGTATATATTTCTTCTTTTCTATTTTCCATAAGTTTTTTTGAGAAAATAATGAAAAATGGGGAAAATCACAAATTTTGTTGGTACCCCCCATGTACTTTTCCACACACCGTGTACTTTGGCCGTGGGGGATGAGCACACAGGGTGTGTAGCCATGCTGGTGATGAAAGGTGTAAAAACCGACTACATGCCATGTAGTTTGTATTTACATGGTGTGTAGTCAATCAGCATGCGAATAGTAAGGCGGTGGAAGCAGCCGCCAGCTGAGTGAAAGTACATGCCGTGTAATCAGAAATACACGTCGTGTACTCATGTCGACAGATGAACAATACTGCGGTGCAAAGAAGCCACCAAAGGAATAGTTAAAAAATGAAAATTACACGCCATGTACTCAATAGTACACGCTGTGTAGTTTTTTTCACTTAAAATGGGAAGTAGCCTCCTCTGTTCTTAGAGAGGGCTTAGAACTGGAGGAGAGGTTGGGAGGATGGCCAAAGCTTTGGAGATCACCCGATCGAGCACCGGGAATCTGATTCTGCCTTTGTCGATCTCATTGGAACTGTACGGGTAATCCCTCCCATCTCTTTGAGCCGTTCGTACCAATTATTTCTCAAGGGGAAGTTATTTATGTTTGAATGGGAATTATTATACCTCCGATCTACTTCGTTCTTGGATGATTCAAAGAGCATCGTTCACATATACCGATCAGTGGCGATCGAGGATGGTGGTCTGGTGTTTTAATTCTAACTACTGTCTGTTTTTGTGTACCAATGTGCAACGAACCCAGGTTGGGGTGTCATGTGGCTGAGGCCTTAGATGTTTTAAATACCTAGAATTGCATGGGTAATTTAATGAAATTGTAAAACTGCTTCTTGGGATCACTGCTTGGATCCAGGACCACCCCTGGGGTCTGTTCATCTATTCAGCCATTTGGCCAGGTTACCTGAGGGTATACCCTAAATTTTAGCATGTCTTAAATTACCTTGAGAGTAATTGTATAAAAATTTCTTGTTTATATGTTGGGCATGGCCCGGTTACTTGTTTATCCTGAGGGTACTGTTGTGATTAGCCTATGGGCAGTTCTCTGTTTGGACTGAGGGAAACTTCTTTCATGCCTATGGGCAGTAGATTCGGTGCCTGTGGGCGACAACTCATATGCCTATGGGAATTACTTAATATGCCTATGGGAAGATTCATGTGGGTTTGGATTCTCTTTACCTGAGGGTAAGGGTTTACGTGCCTGAGAACACTGACTGTTTACTTAAAAATTCACTGTGGTGATTTACTTATATTGAACAATTAAATGAATGTTATAAATGTCAATATAATTGGAATAGTTAGAAACTTTTGAGTACTGCTTAGTTTATTGCATTTACTACTACACACTGCTATTGCAAATTTACACTAACATTCGGGCACAGACCATTGGTGGGTGCCTACTGAGATTTATTTCTCACACCCTGTTTGGGTCATTCTTCAGCCCAAACAGACTATATTGTTGCAGGTGTGGATAAGGTCATGGGTCCCTATACATGTACTTTATTGTTGCAGAGGAGTATGGGAGAATGAGACCGAGCATAGGCTTGTGATGCTGCTGAGTTCTTGTTTCACTATTTTGCTTTGTTTATTGTAACTATAATTTCTATTGTATTGTATTGTTGTGTAACATGTTATGGCTGTTTTTTTAGAACTAGAGACATGTTGCATCATTATCTATATAACTGTTAGTTCTCTTTTACTGCAGTTGTTCATTTCAGTTATGTATGTTTTACCTCTTCTGCTGCTATTGTATGATTTATCTTGTATTCCGCTACACAACACTTTGACAAATAAGGGCATAGTTTCCCCACTATCAGACCTGGGCCCTCGCTGCTAGTCGGAAGCCTCTGGAGTTTGGGGAAATGCACTTGATGTCATGTGACCAACTGGGTTCAGGGAACCCATGGAGTGGAACCCGGATCCGGGATGTTACAATGAGAGAAACCCAGGAGTTAGTTTATGATTTGTTTATGCTATGCTGACCAAGGGTTATTGACTATGATAGCTACCAAATAGGTCATTTATAAGTTATTGATTCCATGTGAACCTAGGGGTATTGATCGTGAGATCTACCTAGGTGGTTGTTATTTAATGAATTGGTGCTATGTTAAACCAAAGGGGTTAGACCATGAGATCTTTCCCAGAGGGTTATTTATGAATGATTGAATGATTGTGATGAGTCTTCCTAGCCAAAGAACAAGCTTGGACTTGGTCTTACTTTATTGTTTAGATGGTATTATAAGACACCTGTTTGTCAAATTTACACAAAGGGATATAGAGCTTAGGCTAGATCCCAAGATTACATGATTCAAAGGTTGAATAATAAATGTAAATGAATATAATTGAAACTTTAGGATTGTATACTTTTGAGTACTTCCTAGTTTATTGCTTAATTTCTATATATTGCCCACTATATATATTTACTAATAGTTAATCACATATCTTTTAGTGGTTTCCTACTAGGATTCATCTCACACCCTGTTTGGATCACGTTTTGGACCCAAACAAACTATATGGTTGCAGGTATAGATAAGGGAAAGCTTTCTTCTTTATCAGGTACTTGATTACTATTGGAGCTGGAGGGCATGAGACCAAGCTGAGGCTTGTGATGCTATTGAAGTTTACTACTTTTCTGTAATTTGGTTTCAGTACTCTATTTACAATATTATAAATTGTTTGGATACTTTCCTAGACACATGTGACATGCATCATTTATATATATATTCACCAGTTGTTTTATTACAATAAGTTTTCTGCCTTTTTTACTTCAGTTGTATGGTATTACTGCTTCCGCTATTATTTACCATTTTCTTTCCACTATGTATACTCTACCAATGAGGGCATAGTTCCCCCATTATCACACCATGGACCTTACTGCTAGTTGGCAGACTCTGACATTTGGGGAAATGCACTTGAGTTCATGTAGCCAACCCGTTTTGGGGCACCTTTGGGAGACACCCCGAACCGGGATGTTATAGAGTGGTATCCAAGGAAATTATTTTCTACTTTTCCTTACTATTTGGATAAAATATACAGGGATATAAAATAATGGGTATTTGGTAGTAAGTTGTGTTTGGGAGTAGCTAACCTATATACAGGGAAAATCCAATTTACCTCGAATATTTCATTTCTTTTGGTTTTTCAATTTTTACAACTGATTTTATTTCACCATTAGGTGACACACTTGTCTTTTTTGTTATTATTTATATCATTATGGTTCTATTTCTGTTGCAACTCGATGTTAGGATGGAATTCCATCACATGCATCATATAGGGACTTACTAGAGATCACATGTCTTGCATTCTTGTCATACCATTTTGGGTGCATTACAGACTGCATGCTATTACAATAGATGTGGTTCTATATATGCATTTTATTATGATAGATTATATGATAGAAATACCTACTATTTTGATAGGGTATTGGTATATGTAAAGTTTCATTTGAATGGATTCCAAACTTTGGTACCTGAGGTGTTATGGGCCTTCTTGGATCAGAATTTAGTGGATCATGTTTGAACTTTAGTTTAATTCTATTAAGGCATGATATGAAATTGGATTCCAAACTTTGATTCTCGAGGAGTATGGGCTCTCACGAATCAGAACATGGCATGACTTGGCCAGAATTTTATGTTTTTAAGGGTTTCAGAGAAGTTTCGGAGGCTTACTATCTAGAAACCCAGAAAACATGTTGTGTGATGTTATGAAAACACGCCATGTGTTCTAATGTTCAAGAAAAATTACTTTTCCAAAGTACATGCTATGTACTAGGACTACATGCCATGTAGTTGTTTATCATGTGAATGACTGTGTGAGCAGAGACATGGGGTTTGTAAAATTTTGGTAGAATACGCCATGTAATGATTGTAAACACCGTATTTTGAAAGACCATGTATCTAACCATGTTAATAACAACACAAGTGGATGGATCATATGTTGTACACACTATGTCTAGATTGTACAGGTCATGTAAATTTCAACCATGTATCCCGCCATGTGACCAAAGACACTGGTGGATGAAACTTAGGTTGTACACAACATGTCTAGATTGTACACGCAATGAAAATATCAACTATGTATCCAGCCATGTGACCCATGACATTAGTGGATGATACTTAAGTGGTATATGTCGTGTAGTGTTGCACCATAAGAGAATCGTGTAGTTCTAGCCATGCAGAAGAACCTGGGTAGGAGGGAATTGTCATGTACATGCCATGTCTCAAGAGGAACATGCCATGTGTAGGGGTGTTACACAGCTAGGATTTGACGAGGTACACACCCATGTTAAAATCTTAAGGAAACATGATGTGTAGTAGTTATACATACCGTGTAACCCTGTTTTGTAAACCATTAATGATTTTGTTATATTTTTCTAGTCATTCACTTCTAAGTTTTTGTCCTTGATATTCTTGAATTGAGGTGTGCATTTAACATTGTAGAGTCATTAAATCAAGACATTATCCAGTTGTATAACAGGTAGAGGGTGGTGAACAAACACTAAAAATGGTAGATTAGGTATTTCCAATAGACCCTCTCATCTTTCCCATCTTGGAACCAGTTGATATTTCAGACATAGATGCTGACACACAGTTCCATGAAGGCTTTATGAGGATTATGAAAACTTTCTAGGGAGCACCACATCCTATCCTGACTATGGGAGAGTTGACGTGGGAGTTCTAACAGTATCATCATACCACCTTTTCAGGGTATGGAGGACAACAAACTATACTGACTTGGTTGGAGTCCATGATTACCATCTTCGAGCATCTGGAGATGCCTCCTGAGTGGAGGGTGAAGCTCACGATGTACATGATATGTGATTCTTTCAAGAGATAGTGGGATGCTATATCGCACGAGGGACGCCACCAGTATATGGATTGGGAAGAGTTTCAGAGTTTAAAATCCCGAATCCAGAAGCCACTAAACTAGTACTCTGATACGGGTTGTCACATGACCTCAAGCGCGCCTCCACATATACCTGAGGTTGCTGACTAGCGGTGAGGGTCTAATAAGTCACGTGGGGAGACTATACCATCTTTACCAGAGTAAGTCACCGCAGAAAAAAATGAAAATAAGTTAGGTAATGTGAAACAACCAATCAACATTCAAAACCAAACATTTCCCAAACGGGGTACAATATAAATAAAATATTACAAGGCCATGCCACAATAGTAGAGCAAGTGAATAAAACACAAAAATAAAATGAATGACCACAACTTCAAATGGGTCATGACTCCAAGCCCATATCCTTCTCCATGTACATCCTAAGCCCACTAAACATCTTATTGTTGGACCCTTTCCCTCGTCCTAACCTGCGACCAAGAGATCTGTTCAGTTACCCAATAGCGGTCTGAGTAGGGTGTGAGTACAAAACTCAGTAGGCCACCACCAACGGTGTCTACAGAATATCCAGTCTAATAGATAGAGCATGTAAGTCCAAAAATAAATGGTAAGTAAACAATGGATAGTTCGGCTTCCATAAGTTAACAGGTTAATTAAATTTATTCCTATCATTTATCCCATTTACATTCCTTATACAATCTTCATTACTCAAACCATTTAATCACATGTTCCCTGGGTTAGTCATAAATATCATCTACACAAGGGTCTAAGGTAATCAATCAAAATGCATGGGAAAAAAATCAATTCCCTATCTCACTAGGGACTCACATATTCTAACAACACATTCTCCTCACCTTGAAGCCTCAGTCCGGGTGGAATGCAACCATTAGGGGAATAATTCCTCTATACCATTCCCTAACCCATGCATTTTGGGGTAGAGTTTAGAGCCTTAGTCTAACTCAACCTGTGGGAATTGAACCTCCAGTCAATACCCCAAACTACCAACCCATGTGCACATTATTATTTATCAAATAACCACAAACATACCATAACACAACCAAGTATATTCAATGTCATTAGTTATCTCAATTCATAAAAACATGATGGGAATTAATACTATTCCATAACCCATTAATACATTTAGAATTTACAATTCATATCCATTTATCCAAGTTCCAATTCTCATGCCTTAAGCCCTTAAGTATATTCAATAACCTCTATACCTTATCCAAATTCACCATTGATCATTCATTAACCCATTTATCCCATTTATCATTTCCCAATCATTTACTCACTTATGCAATCAAGTACAATTCTGACATCACATAACACAACCCCTTTATTACATTCAACCATTTAGGTTCACCACCTAATTCTAATTTATTAAACCATTTCACAAATTTATCCATTCCCTTGGGACATACCATTAACATATTCCCTAGTTCCCATCCCATTACCCGATTACAAGTTCACCATTTAACATGCCTTAATTCCCTTAGGCATTTCTAACCAATAATTATGGAAATAATGGACATAATCTCTTTCAACTCAATTACCCATTTTCACATCATTAAAACAAAATCTTATTCTCTTACCACCCTAGGTATATTTATCATCAATAAATTTACAAATTAATACACCATTTAACATGTTCTATATGGGCTTCACACTTTACCTGGAAATCCTTCACTTAACCCTACCACTCTCTAGATTCGGGATTTTCAGCGCACCCCATGGGTGGCCTTAAAATTGTCAATTCATCCTAAATGCATCCCATGGGGATCTTGATGGTTTCAATTGGTCAAATAGACACCCATTTTTATCACCCACTTCAATGGAACTAGGAACAAAAAAAGGGGAAAACAATAACACCAACTTCTATGAACAAATCCAAAATGAGACTAAGGGATAATACTTGTAGACCACCTACCTCGTATCCAATGACGAATGCACTCTTATTCGTGGCCTTTGATTCAGATTAAAACACCCCTTTAAGCCTTAAACAAAACCTCACTCTAAAAATAGGGTTTTAGAGCTTCAGAAGAAGATGGGTGAAACCACAATCCCTAATCCGAAGAAGAGAGGGGTAGAGAGGATTAGACATACCTAGATCTTTGATCCACAACCGACAGAACTCCAAATGGGAAATAATTGATGGAAAAACACCACTAGGAATCCTGGGTTGGAAAGGTTCGTCACTAGGGTTGTTGGGGATGAAATGGAGGAAAATCTCAAGATGGGGTTTTAAATCCCAAAATGAAAATTTTGTAAATTTTTCAAATTTTCTGGGCCGCAAAGTTTACCAAACCATGTGGAAGATACTGTATGGAGACACCCATTTCGCATGGTTTCTAGGGATCTCACATGTATTTCTCTAACTGTTCTTAGACTATGCGAGGGCTACTGTATGAGGATGGCTGGTCTTCATGGTCTATCCGCACGATTTCCCCTAACTGTGCACAAACCGTGCGCCAAGCATTGCTTGTCCTGATTTCTCTTCTCGTCGCACGACGAGCCCCCAAGGCACCCCCAAGCCTTCACATGAACATTGAGAAACAATTTTTTATCCAAAAATCTAGCCCCAAACCATAACATGAACAAAACATACCTTAAGAAAATCTGGGATCTTACAACATCCCCACCTTATAACGGCTCATCCTCGAGCCACTCTTCCAAGAATCACTAACTTTCATAACGAGGGATCATGTCACAAGGTCTACCTATCCACTATCACTTTCCATGTTTATGGTTGTATATCACAATTCCTTACCGAACATGAATCAAGGGCACAAACATTCCCCATAAGCCTTCCTCATCGAAACCACAACCCAAGCTGAAACTCCTCAAGGTTTCATCAATTTAAACTGTTCTCACCATGAGAACTTTATCGAAAAAACATCAGTGACAACACCTAACTCACAACAAATTAACACTTAATAGACAACATTCCATAATCATGGGGAAACCAATTGGCACCTCATTGGCCCGATCTTCTGCACAACTCATGACCCAAATCACTTGGTGTTATTTTCTATTCACCCAAATCTAATGGTGACCCAACCCGGTATCACCCGAAGGAAAACACAGGATCCTTCCAACCATGTTTCCTGAAGATTTCATTCCATAACCACAAAAACTAATGCCACTAAACACTTATAGGTATTGACTAACTAAACTCATACCAAGGCTCACTATCAAGGCTAACTTACCTGAATGATGAACACTCAAGTCCTTCAAACCTAAAACATAGATTATGTCATCAACCAACCATTTATCTGTTATGGTTCTCTTCACCATTTTTAGTTATTTGGAACCTCCTCTATTGAAAAAGGACTACCAGAATTCAATCTGACTTTCCCATCACCTAACATGTTCCAACTCACCACACCCAAGTATCCATAGAAGCATTATGCTGCCTTGTCATACAACCGCACCATCAAAACCATTGGGAAGACATCCCTACACTATCCATTCAAGGACAAAGATTATCCTGACCTCACTCAGGTACATATTCATTTCAAAAGGTTTTTTCCACTACAACATGAACCTAAAGGTGGGTCACACTCACCTCACCCACCAAGATTACCATCTCAGGTCGGAACACCTTAGAATGTATATCCTCAGAACACCCACCTTCCAAAGATGGTATGCTACCCCTTTCTCACTTTTTCAAGGTTCTTACTTCCTGGAAGTCTATCATTATAATTCCACACACCCATTGGGGTCATTTCTTGAATTCCAGTAGAATCCCATCATCAAGGCACCACTTCCCTATAGACCGTCATCGACTTCACTCTTGGTATGTCACCACATCACATGGACATGGTTCGCTCATCCTCATGACATTCCAAAATCACACAAGGGAAAATTACCTAAGTCTAACACCAAACTTAATTGTAGTTATAGGACCCCATCTTCATTTTCCACAACCTATTGTCATATCTAACCAGTACCTCCTACGACTTGGAATAGACCTCAAAAGATTCACTTAGAACCACCCTGAGCTCAATCCAACACTTGGCTCACTTGTTACCACACCCAAGTACACATGCCTTTTTGAGGAATCTGACACGCACCTCGCAAGTTCCTCATTGGAATCCAGGTTCCACCACATCAGCACGATGTTCTCCTCTCTACATCTAGGCCAGAATCACCACTACCCACCTTAGGAGTGTTGTTACCACTTCTCTCAAAAGTTATTTCAACCACCACATCTTATACCAACCCCAAATCGAACCCCAAACTTAGACATGGCCAACCAACTTTCTACAAAAAAAGAAAATGAACGTCACCCAGTGCCCATTCCAAACCTCTGTGAATGCCACCCATGACATTTGTCATCATTCGGTTCACCCTGAGGACCTCACCCAAAACCATAGTGGCGTTCATTCCATATTACAGCTCCACATAGTCCATTTCCATGCATGTAAACTCCATGTTTTCCCTCATCCAATCTAAAAACATCACATCTCTTAGAGTGATCCAAAGCATATCAACATACCTCGGATGATGTAAAGATGTTTTCATGCTCATCACTAGCTGAGATATGATAAGAAGTCATCGAAAAACACCACCACCAACTTTTCAATTTCTGATGTCAAGCTATGGGACACCATTCCCTACCGAACGTGTCACATCAACACTTAACTATCACCACTTAGGTGTGATTTTCAACCAGGTTCAATCATCGCTCCACAACCAATCCATTCATACACACAAGTTCAGCCACATGACCACCCTTACCTTGAGTGTCACCATTGAGTGAAATCATATAACCACACTCCCCCCACCTTCATCTTTTCTACTCGAAAACAACTTCCATACCTAATATCACAAGCACTGGGGTGACCTTATGAAAGAACTAGGCACAACTAGAACTATTCACTAAAACTTGGAACTTAGTATGCATTGAAACCACCTCTAAAGAATATCCCATGATTCATAATCTAAGGTACTTTCACCAATAGCCTATCTTCTCACAAGTCACCTTCCCACTTATTCATATGTTGCAAAACTGCACCATGCACCACTCTATTCCCCAAATTCAAAGCCCAAAACATCCACATGTGTGACACACACCCAAAATAACTAGAAACCATATTTGAACTCTCTTATGGGTCACCGTGAAGGTTGAACGAAACCAGATCCCTTGACTAGAGTCACAACCAGGAAAATCCATATGTTCTCTCTCCAAACCATAATTATCATGACACAAGAAAAGAAATGCTAGTGAATGGAACTCTCACTCCCATTCCGACACACAAAACTCTTTGATTACCAAACAACCATATTCTCAAGGTTCAACACCGAAGGTGTACACATTCATCAGCACTACGACAAATCATCCCCCCAAAATTAATGTCACAACTCGCAAGGTCTCTACTCACAAGGTCACCAAGACCTAGGAACCATCCATAGGGTCCAATATGATCCACGTTTGGTCACAAACCACAAACGTTTCCTCATTAAAATTACCAAACAACACCTCATAACCCAAAGTCCACTTCCTTACCAAGGGTAACCTAAAAAAACCATCTAGGCCAGAGCATGACCGGTAAGGCCTCACAATCCAAGCCCAAAATCTCTTCTAGGGAACTCTCACTTCCCCAACCCACACATAAAATGATCAAACCAAAAACACCAAGGATACGCACCTTTTCACCCAAAAATTCTCATTCCAAATTTTTCATTCACATGACACTTCGAATAATGACTGACATAATTTACCCACAGATGGAAAGATCCCACGCGGTCAATCTTCAACAAACCATTTTTCATATTTTACCCCAACAATCATTATCACACTTAGAACACTACCCCCTACCATACCTACCATGGTCATGGTCAACATGGGGTATCCAAATCACTTAATCATAAGTCATTACTCAATATATATTCAACCAATTATTCCTTTACATCATGCCCCTTTCCTCTTGGGAATGTTTCCCATTTCACATCGTGATAAAATCATCATTTTAACTCATTTTCATCATTCATTAGGAAAAATCTATTAACAATTTTACAATCATTATTCACCCCTTTTCTTTTAGACATCAAATCAACCCTAACAATTTAAAACAACCCAAAACTTTAACCCAGTGTCAACATTTTCTCATACATTGTAACGACCCAAATTTTCATTAATGGAAATCCCTCTTGATCTAATTAAATGTCTCTTTATGTTTATATAAAATGTAAACTTCTTTGGTTTTATGTTACAAATTTTTAACATTGCTAATATAGTCGTTGAACAGTGATCACATGATTAGTATAAATATAGGACTTTAACAAATCAAATTTACTCAGACAAAGGAAGCAATGGCCTCATCCAGAAGAATTTCCCTATAAGAAGCCCATTTTTTGGAGCTCAGAAAAGAGGTGGAATCTTTGGGAATATCCCTTGACCAAGCCCAAGATGATCTTCATCATGTCAAGCTCGAACGTGATCATCTACGGGAAAAGTGGAAGTTGATTGAAATTACAACTCGAGCGATGTTATCCGAGCCACCCCAAGAGTCTGTCACCATCGCACACCATACCCTAAGGTCTTATGCGGCTATTTTAAGGGGTTATGTAAAAAATAAGTAGTACTATGTTCATGTACATTATTTTTTGTATATAATAATTAATATAATCTCTAGTCATTTTTGATACATTGTAAATAGTTTTTAAAGTAAGAATGGTGTTTTTAGTTATTATTTCATTAAGAAATCTATTATATTAAATTAAGGGATTTTTGAATTAAATAATATTTTAATAAAATAATAATATTATTATTAAATTAATTTTTATTAAATATAAATGATCTTATAATTTTATGAATGCAATTAAATTTTTTTATTAACGTTTGAAATCCATTTCTGTCAAAACCCGTGAATTTTCAATAAATGTCGGTTTTTATTTTAAAATTGAAAATTAGAATATTTATAAAATTATTTAAATAAAATAAATGTCATTTCTGGAATCATGACATCGAAATTATCCCACGATGAATTTTTCATAATTTTTTGAGACAGTCAAATTTTTGGGTAAAAATTAAATACCGTTTAAAAATATAATGTGTTTTATGACATCATAATGACTCAACAGTTATGTAATAAAATACTATAATCTTTATTTTCGGCCAATATATGTTTTACCATTAAAATAATGTTATTTTGGGTTTGTTTGACTTAATTTTCAAAGCATTAATGGACCCCTCAAGACATATTCAACACCTTGCCCTTTTAAATTAATTTCCATGGGAGTGTGACTCACCTCCACATAAGCAACCCTAATATTTTAAGAAGTTCGGACTTTTCCCTTATAAAATATTGTTTTCTTATTACCTTTTCCAAAAACCATGGGAAAAAACCATGGGATGGTTTGTGTTTTGGATTAATTTAATGTAAGAGGACCCAAACCTAAATAATAAAGAATTCCCTCGCCTTTCCTATATAAACCCACCCAATCTCCCACTTACTCCTCACTCAAAGCCCTTGGAGTTCGTCCAACCTCTGCCCTACTCTCTCTATAATTCTTCCAAGGTGACCCATGCTCCCAAGAAGCCTCTCACAAGCCTCTCTCTAGCCTTTTGAAGCACACTTCCAAGTAAGGGTTTTTTCTTCCTTTCTCATTTTTGTCCAATTTTCTTTAAGTTGTATTGCCATTTTAATTTAAATTATGAATGTTGGGGTATGGTTTCACACCTCCCTAATACTGCCCTTTTTATGTTTGAATGATGGGATACCCCTTTCTCTCTCATTAAATTCCTCCCATGTACACCCGTTACTATGCTGAAATTCCGAAAAGAACTTCTCTCTCCTCTTTTACATTCAAGCAATACATTGGTATCATTATTCTAAATTCCATTACAATTGTTGGGACATGTATCTATATGACCTACTTACTTTACATTACATGTAAATATGATGAGGAACCCCTTTCTCTCTCATCACACATTTTTTATGAATTATTATGTCACGCCGTTACGCTGCCGAAATCGCACCGCTTTTCTAAGCCAATGCCATTGTGTAGTGGATACCATGCCCATTTCTCCATCAAGGGTATCCACCTTTATGCACCTTTTCTTATTGATTACAATGTTTCATGTATTAATTATACATTCCTTTATCGTGGAATAAATTATTATGTTTTATGAATCCGTGTTTTATGATCCATGTGGCACACTTATGCATGAAATGAAATATTTAATAAGGGTGCGCCCTTATAGCGCTCCAATGAATTGGGTAAAGTATAGTATCATGATACGTCATGTGCAATGAGTGTTAACTCATTATAATTCAAGTTCAATGAGGGTTTACTCGTGCTTTATGTGCAATGATGATTTACTCATGCTCTATGTGCAATGATCCTTGGCTCATACTAATTCCATGTTAAGTGTTGTTACCACATTTCCATGTTATGATTATCATGCTTTATCATGACTTTATGATCATGTTTATTTTATTCTCTATTGATATTACTATTTTATAGCATGTGTTGTACTCCTCATGTTATTCCATGTGTACTCCCTTACTGGGCTTTATTGCTCACCCATTTCTTATGCATGTCCTCAGGTTATCCCATGCAATGCTAAGTACGAGGGAATGTAGTGGTCATGTAAAGGAAGTTTTCAATAAAGATGTTGTATTTCATGTTTTAAGTTTTTATGTAATGATCCTAATCCCCAAAGACACTAAACCTCTCAATCTTCTTTGTTGTATCAATTGATGTTTTATGTAATAAATCTTGTTTAAGTTTGTAATAAAAGCATGGTTGTCATAGTTGGTATCAGAGGATATGTTTAGTCATTTTTTGGATTAGGAAACCCTAGTAAAGCCTTAGATACAAGACTAAGTATAATAAAAACATCCCTATGTTTTGGTAAGTACTGAGTAAGTGGTTTATCAAACAAATACATCACTGTTTGAATACGAGCAGGTAGAGGAGGCTCTGGCACAGATGTATCCTAGGGGTAAAACCCGAAAACACCGATTTGAGATAGACTCAAACAAGAACTGGTGCATGACAACGGGCCTTGATGCACTCTTGGTTACAACAATCCCGGGGGATATGTTTTGATAAATTCAAAAGCTTAGTATGAACCCTTATTAAGGGAATTAAAAAAATGCCCCTATGAATATATGTTAGAAAATAGATCATGAAAAGCCTAGATTGAAGCCTATAGACTCTTGAGTAAGGAAATAAAAGTTTATTTATGAGTCATAAACTTTTGTCTCTGGAATACCCTTTATGTGTTACCCCTAACTTTCCTTTTATTCCAGCCAATGGCCTATAATAGGAGGACTCAGGCTAACAATCGTTGTGAAGATCAGTGTGATGACTGTACTAATGAGGTGCCCAGTCCAATAGGAGCGGGAATAACAAACTTTGTCACACTTCTCTCTCATATAACTCAAGTTTTGAATAGAAACACGGGTCAAGAGGAATGTTCAACCCCCCCACCCCCCCACCCCCCATGAAAGAACAAGTCACTATCGAGATCTTCATGAGACAAAGGCATCCTACTTTTAGTGGATCATCTGATCCCAAGATCGCTGAACAATGGATCAACTCCATTGAAAAGATATTCTACATCCTCCAATGTTCTGGAAAAGAGAAGGTTCTCCTGGCGGCTTATCATATGGAGGGTGAAGCTGATCAATGGTGGGCATTGATCAAAAATACAAAGCCTGAGGAGGAGATCGAGGCGTTGGAAGAGAAGGATTTCTGGAAGATGTTTTTCGATAAATATTTTCCGCGCACCCTCTGGCTTAAGGTAGAAAGGGACTTCCTTTCCCTCAAGCAAAAATATGAAGAATCTGTTCGAGCGTACGAGGTAACCTTTACAAGGCTTGCACGATACACTTCCGGCTTTGTCGTTACCCTCGAATGCAAGGTTGGCTGCTTCTTTTGTGGGTTGAATCCTAGCTTGTGGAAAGCATTAGCGATCTGTGTCTTTGACAGCTATGAGGAAATTTTCCAATGATCCCACATGTTAGAAATGGAGATCGGGGAATCACAGGGGTATCATGGGGACAAGAAGCATAAAGGAGACTTCAATGCTGGTGGTCCGATGGATAAATCCAATGGTGAAAAGAATATCTAGCACCCCACTTTCCAAAAGTGCGGAAAGAAGAACCATGGAAATTGCCTTAAGGAGACGAGAAAATGCTTCAGGTGTGGAAGAGAAGGGCACCTAGCTGTTAACTGTCGGCAAGAAAGACCCACGGCTGCGATAGAGGAGAGGAACGCTCCGTTCGAACCTCAACTTGTTGTTAAATGCTACAAATGCAAAGAACTGGGTCATTTTGCAAATTAGTGTCCTAATCCAAGGGTTTTCGGAGACAACCAATAACCTCTAAGGCAGTAAGGAAGAGCTTTTGCCATCACTTCTGCCTAAGTGAACCCTGAAAACGAACTGGTGACAGGTACTCTAGTTATTCATTCAAGAATAGAGAACATACTTTTTGATTCAAGTTCTATGCATTCTTTTATATCTCGAAAGTTTAGTAGAACAATCACAGCACCACCGAAAATCATAGAAGTAAAGATGTCGGTGAGTACAGAAAATGGGGAAATCATTGCATCGCATGAATATAAGTTCTTCCCTGTTATAGTCTGTGGATTTAATTTCCCAGTGAACCTCATCATACTCCCTCTGGTGGAATTTGATGCAATTCTTGGCCTGGATTGACTTTCCTTATATAGAGCCAACATAAATTGTCGGGAGAGGGAAATCACACTCCATATAGAGAATCGACCATTAATTCATTACAAGTGTCAGGAGGAAGATGAATCTATTTTATCTCCATCATCTCAAGAATGGATATTACTACCTTATGAGCATGCATATCTAGCTTAGATGATTGAGTCCAAGTAAGAAACCATCCTTGAAGAAATGCCTATTTTTAGGGAATTTGCTGAAGTGTTTCCCGAGGAACTGCCTGGTCTTCCTCCAAGAAGAGATGTTGAGTTCTCAATTGAACATATACCTAGGGTGCTACCAATATCCATGAATCCATATAGAATGGCCTTTGTTGAGATTGAAGAGCTGAAGAAACAACTACAGGAGAATCTGGATAAAGGGTTTATACGCCCAAGTGCTTCACCATGGTGTCCACCAGTCCTCTTCGTTAAGAAGAAGGATAGGTCAATGCAGCTTTGCATAGATTATCGTGAACTTAACAAAATCATGATAAAGAAAAAGTATCCTATCATAAGAATCGATTACTTGTTTGATCAGCTGCGTGGAGCACAATACTTCTCCAAGGTGGATCTGCGGTCGGGATATTATCAAGTAAGGGTGAAGAAGGAAGATGTCCCCAAGACTGCTTTACGTAAAAGGTACGGGCACTATGAATTCATAGTAATGCCTTTCGGACTCACCAATGCTCCAGAAATATTCATGGACTTTATGAATAGAGTCTTTAGAAAATACCTTGACAAATTTGTGGTAGTATTTATAGATGATATTCTAATATACTCCAAAACCAAAGAGGATCATGAGGAGCATTTAAAAATTGTACTAGAGACTTTGCGTAAGGAGAAGCTCTATGGAAAGTACAACAAGTGTGAGTTATGGTTGAAGGAGGTCTCATTCTTGGGCCATATCATCACAAGCAATGGGATATCTATGGACCCCTCCAAAACAGATGCAATTGAGGGATGGCCTAGGCCAACATCGGTAATGGATATCCGTAGCTTCTTGCGGTTAGCTGGATATTATCGACGATTTGTGAGAAATTTCTCACGATTGTCCAACCCTCTTACCAAGCTAACTCGAAAGGGAGTAAAGTTTTTTTGGAGTGATGAATGCGAAGAAAGCTTCAAGGAGTTTAAAAGGAGGCTTATCACTACGCCCTTGCTCACTTTACCCACAAGTGGGGAACTTTTTGTTGATTTCAGTGATGCTTCAAAGAAGGAATTAGGTTGTTTGCTGAGGCAGAATGATAAAGTTATATCCTATGACTAAAGGCAGTTGAAAATCCATGAGCGAAACTATCCAACACATGATCTGGAGTTGGCAGCGGTGATCTTTGTCTTGAAAATCAGGCAGCATTACCTTTATAGAGAGAAATGTGAGTTATATACTGACCACAATAGTCTTAAATATATATTCACACAGAAAGAGCTTAATATGCTCTAGAGAAGATGGATAGAGCTAATAAAGGATTATGTCTGTTCAATACATTACCACCCTAGGAAAGCGAACAAGGTGGCAGATGCCCTAAGTAGAAAGGACCTAACAATTCTATCAATGATTAGAATTGAGAAGGATAAAATCTTGTTAGACTTGATGAAGATGGATGTGTGGATCATAAAGAAGGGAACATCATCAATCCTTTCACAAATGATTTCTCAACCATCACTTTTGGAAAGGTTAAAGGATTCTCAAAAGGATGATGTGGGAATTCAAGAAAAAGTGGAAGCTATAAAAAAGGGGAAATCCTCAGAGTTTAATGTTAATGAAGAAGGAATTGTGCGGTTTGGGAAAATAATATGTTTTCCATCAATTCCGGAGCTGAAGAAAGAACTTTTTGATGATGCACATAATTCAACATTATCTATTCACCTAGGGAGCACAAAGATGTATCGAGATCTCCGAGAAAACTTTTGGTGGGATAATATGAAGAAGGAGATCGCTGAATATACATCAAAGTGTCTGGTGTGTCAGCAAGTGAAGGTATAGAGGCATAAGTCTAAGGGGATGATGTAACCATTGCCCATACCAGAATGGAAATGGGAGGACATCACCATGGACTTTGTCACTGAACTTCCAAGGACATCCAAAGGAAACAATGCAATCTGGGTTGTTGTGGATCGTCTTACAAAGACTTCACACTTCATTTCTATTCAGGAGTATTTCTCTTTGGATCAACTGGCACAGATATATATCATGGAAGTGGTAAGGTTTCATGGAGTACCACTATCTATTGTGTCTGACTGAGATCCAAGATTCACCTCTAAGTTTTGGAAGAGTCTTCAACATTCTCTGAATACTTAACTGAACTTCAGTATAGCCTGTCATCCTCAAACTGATGGCCAATCCAATCGGACTTTCCAAACACTTGACGATATGTTGAGAGCGTGCTCAATAAACTTTAAAAGATGATGGGATCAACATCTTCCTCTGGTTGAGTTCTCTTATAAAAACAGTTTCCACTCGAGCATCCAAATGGCACCATATGAAGCCCTATATGGGAAAAGGTGCAGAACGCCGATATGTTGGGATGAGGTCGGTGAACGTAAGCTGCTTGGACCAGAAATGGTTGAAAAATGGTGGAGAAGGTGAAAACCATTCAGAAGCATATCAAGGCAGCCCAGAGTCGGCAGAAGAGTTATGCAGATAATCGTCGACGAGACCTTGAGTTTAAAGTTGGAGACATGGTGTTTCTATACATATCTCTGTGGAAGAGGGTCATGAGGTTTGGAAGGAAAGGGAAGTTAAGTCCAAGGAACATCAGCCCGTTCGAGATTCTGGATCGTGTTGGGGCTATGACCTATCGACTAGTACTTCCACCTGCCAAGGCCAAAGTACATGATGTCTTTCATGTATCCCTCTTAAGGAAGTACATACCAGACCCATCACATGTACTCTCTTCTGATGTGGTACAATTGGAAGATGATCTTTCTTATGAGGAGCAACCAGTGAAGATCTTATATCGTAGAGAAAAAGTTCCACAAAATAAGACAATGAACCTCATCAAGGTGTTGTGGAGAAACCACATGTTTGAAGAAGCGACTTGGGAATCGGAAGATATGATGAAGTTGAGTTACCCACATTTGTTTTAGTATAGGAAAAGGAAAATTTCGAGGGCGAAATTTCTTAAGGGGGGAATACTGTAACGACACAATGTTTCATTAATGGAAATCTCTCTTGATCTAATTAAATGTCTCCTTATGTTTATATAAAATGTCAACTTCTTTTGTTTTATGTTAAGAATTATGATTGTTTCTAATATAGTTGTTGAACAGTGATCACATGATTAGTATAAATATAGGACTTTAACAAATCTAATTTACTCAGACAAAGGAAGCGATGGCCTCATCCAGTAGAATTTCCCCATATGAAGCCCATTTTTCGGAGCCCGGAAAAGAGGTGGCATCTTTGGGCTTCGCCCTTGACCAAGCCCAAGATGAGCTTCATCATGTCAAGCTCGAATGTGACCGTCTACGGGAAAAGTGGAAGTTGATTGAAATTACCACTCGAGCGATGTTATTCGAGCCACCCCATGAGTCTGTCACCATCGCACACCTTACCCTTAGGTCTTATGCGGCTGTTTTAAGGTGTTATGTAACAAATAAGGAGTATTATGTTCATGCACATTATTTTTTTTGTATATAATAATGAATATAATTTCTAGTCATTTTTGATACATTGTAAATAGTTTTTAAAGTACAAATGGTGTTTTTAGTTATTATTTAATTAAGAAATATATTTTATTAAAATAAAGGGTTTTTGAATTAAATAATTTTTTAATAAAATAGTAATAATATTATTAAATTAATTTTTATTAAATATAAATGATCTTATAATTTTATGAATTCAATTAAAATTTTTTATTATGGTTTGAAAGCCATTTCTGTCAAAACCCGTGAATTTTTAATAAATGTCGGTTTTTATTTTAAAAGTAAAAATTAACATATTTAGAAAATTATTTAGATAAAATAAATGTCATTTCTAGAATCAGTATTTCTAAATTATCCAACAGTGAATTTTTCATAATTTTCTGAGACAGTCAAATTTTTGGGTAAAAATTAAATACCGTTTAAATATATAATGTGTTTTATGACATCATAATGACCCAATAGTGATGTAATAAAATACTATAATATTTATGTTCTCACAATATATGTTTTACCATTAAAATAATTTGATTTTGGGTTTGTTTGACTTAATTTTCAAAGCATTAATGGACCCCTCAAGACATATTCAACACCTTGCCTTTTTAAATTAATTTCCAGGAGAGTGTGACTCACCTCCACATAAGCAACCCTAATATTTTAAGAATTTCGGAATTTTTCCTTATAAAATATTGTTTTCCTCTTCCCTTTTCTAAAAATCATGGGAAAAAACAATGGGATGGTTTGTGGTTTGGATTAATTTATTGTATGGGGACCCAAACCTAAATAATAAAGAATTTCCTCACCATTCCTATATAAAACCACCCAAGCTCCCACTTCCTCCTCACTGAAAGCCCTTGGAGTTCGTGAAACCTCTTCCATAATCTCTCTATAATCCTTCCAAGGTTCCCCAAGCTCCCAATAAGCCTCTCACAAGCCTCTCTCTAGCCATTGGAAGCACACTTCCAAGTAAGGGTTTTTTCTTCCTTTCTCATTTTTGTCCAATTTTCTTTAAGTTGTTTTGCCCTTTTAATTTCAATTATGAATGTTTGGGTATGGTTTCGAACCTCCCTCATACTGACCTTTTTATGTTTTAATGATGGGAGACTCCTTTCTCTCTCATTAAATGAATCCCATGTACACCCGTTACTATGCCGAAATTCCGAAAGGAACTTCTCTCTCCTCTTTTACATTCATGAAATACTTTTGTATCATGAATCTAGATTCCATTACAATTGTCGGGACACATATCTATATGACCTCATAACTATTCATTACATGTAAATATGATGAGTAACCCCTTTATCTCTCATAAATCATTTTTATGCATTCTTATGTCACACCGTTATGCTGCCGAAATCGCACCGATTTTCTCAGACAATGCCATTGTGTAGTGGATACCATGCCCATTTCTCCATCAAGGGTATCCACCTTTATGCACCATTACTTATTGATTAAAAAGTTTCATTATGAATTCTACATTCCTTTATCATGGAATAAATTATTTTGTTTTATGAATCCATGTTTTATGATCCATGTGGCACACTTAAGCATGAAATGAAATATTTAAGAAGGGTGCACCCTAATAGTGCTCCAATGCATTGGGTAAAGTATACTATCATGATATGTCATATACAATGAGTGTTGACTCATTATAATTCAAGTGCAACGAGGGTTTACTCGTTCTTTAAGTGTAATGAGGATTTACTCATGCTCTATGTGCAATGAGCCTTGGCTCATGCTAATTCCATGTTAAGTGTTGTTGCCCCATTTCCATGTTATGATTATCATGCTTTATCATGCCTTCAGGCTCATGTTTATTTTATTCTCTATTGATATGACTTTTTTTCTAACATGTGTTATACTCCTCATGTTATTCCATGTGTACTCCCTTACTGGGCTTTATAGCTCACCCTTTTCTTATGCATGTCCTCTGGTTATCCCATGAAATGCTAAGTACGAGTGAATGTAGTGGTCATGTAAAGGAAGTTTTAAATAAAGATGTTGTATTTCATGTTTTAAGTTTTTATGTAATGATCCTAAGACCCAAAGACACTAAACCTCTCAATCTTCTTTGTTGTATCAAGTGAAGTTTTATGTAATAAATCATGTTTAAGTTTGTAATAAAAGTAGGGTTGTCATATACATGATATTTCTTAACAATTCATTCGTGTTATTTTCATTCACCCACTTTCATTAAAATTATTAGGAATAATATTCTATTATCTATCAAGGTAGTAAAATGCATTCTACTGTCTATGCCCCACACACCCATCCCGTGTGTGTGGTTATAACTATGTATGTCACCAATATCCTTAGGTGCCTAAAATGATGCATGAATCGACAACCTCATGTCATTATGGACATGATAAAAATTTCATAAATCAGTCAAATAACACAACATGTACACCACCCAACGGTGAAATATCATTCAACTATAATGACACACATCAAGAACAACAATCCCCACACAGGGTGACTTGGGGTTTCCCTCATACATGGGTTAGTTACTCCCATGCACAAGCTCAATACCAAGGCTTGAGACATCCTAATATTATTTTTACCATCCCCAAATAGTAAGAAGAGATTATAACTCCTATGATACCACTTTGTAACATCCCTGACCCATAAGCCACTAAATAAGTGCTTCGAGCTGGGTCATCACATGGCCTCAAGGGAGCCTCCCCATACGCCAGAGGTTGCCGACTAACGGCGAGGGTCTAATAAGTCATGTGGGGAGACTATACCCTCTTAACCAGAGAAAGTAAAAGTAGACCCCAATGGAAATAATGGAAGAAATATGAAACAACCAATCAACATGCATAACCAAACGACTCCCAAATAGGTATAAAACAAATCAAATATTATAATGCCATTCCACAATAGTAGTGCATGTGAATAAAATCAAAAAATAAAACAAACAACCACAACTCGAAACATGTCCCGAATCTATATCTGGATCCTTATCCATTTAAATCCCAAGCCCACTCAACATCTTAGTGTAGGGCCCTTTCCCTCTTCCTGACCTACAACCAAGGGACCTGCTTCAGTACCCAATAGCGGCCCGAGCATGGTGTGAGTACAAAACTCAATAGGCTACCAAAAATGGTGTCTAAAAAATACTCAATCTAATAGATAGAGCATATAATTACAAAAATAAATGGTATGTAAAAAAGGGACAGTTTGGGTGCCATAAGTTAACAAGTTCATTTAATTTATTCCTCACATTTATCCCATTTACATTCCTTATACAATCTTCATTACTCAAACCATTTAATCACATGTTCCCTGTGTTAGGCATAAATTTCATCTACACAAGGGTCTAAGGAAATCAATCACAATGAAAGGGGTAAAAAAATCAAGTCCCTATCTCACTGGGGACCCACATATCACATCAACAGATTCTCCTCACCTCAAATCCTCTGTCTGGGTGGGATGCAACCATTAGGGTAATAGAGCCTCTGACCCCTTCCCTAACCTGAGCATTTTGGGGTTAAGTTTAGAGCCTTAGTCTAACTCGACCCAGGGGTGTAGAAACTCAAGTCAATACCCCACACCACCATGCCATGCACACATGCTTATTTATCAAATCAGTACAACCATACCATAACAAAACCAATCATATTCAATGTCATTGGTTATCAAAATTCATAACAACAACTTGGGGACTAATACTAGGCCATAACCCAACAATACATTTACCATTTACAATTCATATCCATTTATCAAAGTTCCCATTCTCGTGCCTTAACCCCTTATGTTTATTCAACAACCCCTATTCCTTATCGAAATTCATCATTGAACATTCATTAACCCATTTATCCCATTTATCATTTCCCAAGTATTTACACACTTATGCATTGATGTACAATTCTCATATCACATAACACAACCCCTTTATTACATCGAATAATTTAGGCGCACCACCTAATTCTCATGTATTAACCTACTTCACAAATTCATATATTCCCTTGTTACATAACATTAACATATTCCCCATTTCCCATCCCATTACACAATTAACAGTTCACCATTTAACATTACCTAATTCCCTTAGGCATTTCTAACAAAAAAATCAGGAAACAATCGACATAATCTCTTGAAACTAAATTTCCCATTTTCATGTCATTACAACAACATATCATGATCTTATTTCCCTAGTCATATTTATTATTATTCCATTTACAAGCTAATCCATAATCGAACTTGTTCTACATGGGAATCACACTTTACTCAACAATCCTTCGCTTAAACCTACCACTCTCTAGGTTCGGGATTTCCAGTGCACCCCATGGGTGGCCCTAAAATGGTCAAGTCGTCCTCAACGCATCACAAAGGGATCGTGAATGTTTCAATTGGTCACTTAGACACCCATTTTTATCACACACTTCAACGGAACCAAGAACACAAAAAGGGATAAACAAGAACACCCACTTCCATGCACAAATTCAAAATAAGACTATGGGATAATACTTGTAGATCAACTAACTCATATCCAATGACGAACACACTCTTAGTCATGGAATTTGATCTGGATTAAAACACCCCTTGAATCCTCATCCTAAATCTAACCCAAAAAATAGGGTTTTAGATCTTCCGAAGAAGATGGGAGAAACCACAAGCCCTAATCCGAAGAAGAGAGGGGTGGAGAGGATTAGACTTAACCAGGGCTTCGATCCACAATCAACGGCACTCCAAATGTCCAGGAATCGAAGGAAAACAACCTCTTGGAACCTTGGGTTAGAAATGTTTATCACTAGGGTTTCAAGCTATGAAAATAGAGGAAAATCCAGAGCTGGGGTTTTAAATGCTGAAATAGAGATTTTTTAAATTTTCCAGCTCTTCTAGGCCACATGGTTTACCTGCACAGTTTTCCAAACTGTGTGCAAAATGTCTAGAATCTACTACCCGAAGATGCCCATTTCGCAAAATTTCCACGTATCCCGAATGAGTTTCCTTAACCGTGCTCATACTCTGTGAAGGCTACTATCTGATGATAGATATTCCGCACAGTCTATCCATATGATTTCCCCTAATCGTGCGCATATTGTGCGCCTAGCACTGCTTGGCCAAACTGCTATTCTCTTCGCACCTCAAGCCCCCTAGGCACCCCCGAGCCATCAAATGAACTTTGAGAAACACTTATTTATCCAAAAAGGGTTCCCCAAACCATAACATAAACAAAACCTAACTGAATAAAATATAGTATCTTGCACATATAACCTTCTATGATTACATATACCCTGAGATGTTGAGGTCTGACTAAGCCTGGGAGGTCATGTATTTCGAGAAGGGTGCACATTCAGTGATGGATTACTCATCTTGCTTCATCGAACATGAGTGATTCACACCGATTTTGGGAGGTCATCAGTTATCACTAGCTATGTGGTTTGAGGATGGTATTAGGTATGAAATCTGATCATAGGACAATGTTTTTAGGCTGAATTCAGTGACTGCTATAGTAAATCAAGTGCTTAATACTGAGTGCAATCTGAGGGGATTGGGAGCTGCGAGCCAGGGTGGTTCAACATCCAGAGATGGTATTCCTTCATTTGATAGCAGGAAGCACTGTAGGGAACCTTAAAATAGTGATTATAATAGTATGGATGTATCTTCATGTAGTTAGGTGTGGTGATATCTGTGTATAATGGGTAGGAACAAGAGAACTCAGTGCCTGAGAGACCCAGTTGAGTGTCGATCTTGTGGAAATATGGGTCATCTTCATCGTTTTTCCAGATTTTCTCACCAACAGCTAGTGATATGGGATCAGTTATGACTCAACATTCAAGATCAATACAACCAGTTTCTCATCAGTTAGGGAAGTAGAGTTAATTGGGAAGTTCAGACCGAGGAGGTGGTCTTGGAGGGGGTATCCCGACAATAGGTTTTCAAAGAAAACATGGTGGACCTGCTCAGGGCAGTCCGGTAGTGTCGCATGGTCATGGTATAAGTCAGACTATTGTGATGGCACCGACCCAACATGATAAGGATCCTAGAACATCTACAAATAGAGGTATGATTCTTATTGTATTAGTTTTAGATTCATATTTTTTTGATACAAGGGCTTCCTATAGTTTTATATCAGTTTCTGTTGTGGATACCCTTGTGCATTGTATATTCACTTTTGAGGATTTTATGATGTTGGACACTCCATTGGGGATTATGAAAGCTAGTGTATGTAAGTGAAAGGAGTACCCTCTTGAGTTTGGTGGGTTCTACTTTTTTATGGGACCTCTATGTCTTAGATATGATAAAATTCAATTTCATTCTCAGAATAGACTGGTTGGTCTCCTTCCAGGATTTTGTTGACTACTATCACCATAGGGTGAGTTTCACATCACCAGAGGGTGGGTATTTTCTACATAAGGGTGAATGGGATGTCCAGGAGGGGAGAGCGGGACTTGAAAATCAAGTGTTAGGAGGAATTATATCCTAGATTGAAAGTTTATATCTGGATGGCCAGTGGACTTATAAATGGACTTTCCTCCAGTGGTGGATTGTTTCAGAGATGTCCTTATAGATGAATTTATAGGTTTACCTCCAGAGAGATAGGTATATTTCTCTATTGAGATTGTGCCAGGAGTATCACCAGTGTCCATTTCTCCTTATAGTATGGCTACACCAGATTTACAGGAGATTAAGAAGCAGTTGGAGGAGTTGCAAGAAAAGGGTTTCATCTGACCCAATACTTCTCCTTGGGGTTCGCCAGTCCTTTTTTGCAAATATTGAAGAGAATACCCTCAGACTGTTTGTGGATTATCATAAGCTGAACCAGTTGAAGGTTAAAAACCGATATCCCGTGCTGAGCATTGATGATCTCTTAGATCAGGTTTTAGGAGCTTAGATTTCATCAATGGTTTAATTGAGATCCATTTATCACTAGTTAGACATTAGACCATTAGATATTCGTCTTTTATCCTTTCAGAGAAGGTATGGTATATATGTGTATTTGGTTATGTTGTTCGATCTCACGAATACACTGGAATTTTTCATGGCATTGATGAATCGAGTGGTCCATCTTTACTTGTATTATTTTGTGGTGGTCTTTGTGGATGATATCATGATGTACTCAAACACTCTACATGACCATATTGAGATCTTATTGAGTACACTAAGAGAGCACCAATTATATGATAATCTATAAAAATACCACATTGGGATAGACCAGATTCACTTCTTAGGTCATGTAATCTCAGAGAAAAGAGTATAAAGTGACCTAGAGAAAGTAAGAGCAGTAGTTTCCTGGGAGTAGCTAAAGAACATCTTTGAGGCACAATGTTTTTTTTGGGAAGTTTGGTTACTAAAAACGCATTATATAGGACTTTTCCTGCTTAGTAGCACCACTGAAGGGCCTGACAAAGAAGGGAAAAAAATTCTTGTGGATATATTCTAACAATTCAGCCTTTTAGAAGCTGAAAGGGAGATTCACTTAATCACTGATACTGATTTTTTTAGATCTAGGAAAGATTTACAACATTTATTATGATGAATCAGGTATCAGTCTTGGAGTGGTGCTTATGTAGGGGGAAGGAGTCATTGTGTATGGGTATCGACAGTTGAGGCCACATGAGTGGAATTTCGTGACACAGGATCTTGAGTTGGCTGCAGTTGTGAATGCTTTGCATTGTTGGAGACATTATCTTTTGGGAGAGAATTTTTTGGTATACACTGGCCAACCAAGCCTCAAGTATATATTTACTCAGCATGATCTTAATTTGAGACAGGAAAGGTGGGTTGAGTACCTTTTGTCTTTTGACATTGATATTTCCTACACACATGGGAAAGGAAACACAATGGATGATGCTCTGAGCAGGAGGAATCAAATATAGATAGTTAATGAGGACAACATCGAGTGACATCATATGGATTTATTCTCTAAGATGCATTTGGAGAAGCATGAAAAATATGGTAATACATTTCTTTCTTTTATAGATGTTACCTATACTCTACTAGATTGATTGCGAATGAGGAAACTATCAGATTCCAAAGGCCCAGTCTTATGGGAGAGTGTGTCATGTGAGGACCCTACCCATGCGTGGACCATTAGAGACGTTGAGGATTTTCATTTTCCTGGATGTGTATGGGTGTAAACAGACATACAAAAGGAGATTTTGCAATATTTTCATGCCTCGACAAGGGAAATTAATCCTTATGTCACCAAGATGTATCAAGATCTACACTATCAGTATTTGTAGACAAGACTAATGAGGGATGTTGTTGGTTTTTTTATGAGATGTTTCACCTATCAACAAGTGAAGACAAAACATCAATGACTGGAAGGGATTCTATAGTAGTTACCCATTACCGAGTGGAAGTGGAATGTTGTCACAATGGTTTTTTTGATAGGTTTACCAAGGTCACCTGACAGACTCAAAAATGATGCACATTTTTTACCAATTAAGGGAACATTTAGTGTGGATGAACATGGAAGGTTGTACATCCAACAGATTTTACAATTTCAAGGGGTTCCACACTCTACCATTTCAAATATCGATGAACAATTTACTTCTCGTGTCTCGAAGGGACTACATTGGGATTTGGGTAGACATGTACTTTTGAGTACAACTTACCATCCCCATATATATGGTCAATCGGAGCGCACGATTCAGGTTTTCAAGGACATGCATCAAGAAAGCATCCTGGATTTCAGGGGCTCTTGGGAGAGAAACATACCCCTGGAGGAGTTTTCCTACAACAACAATTTTCATGCAATGATTCAAATGGAACTTTACGAGGCTTCATACGGTAGTCCATGAAGATCACCCGTATGTTTACTGGAGGTATGAGAGGCAGCTATGCTGTGACCTCATCTTGTTTAGGAGATCGCAGAGCATGTGGAGTTGATTCAGAAGAGGGTGGATACTATACAATATCTCCAGAAATCTTATGCTGATCAACGAAGATGTCCTCTCGAGTTCGAGGGAAGAGATCAGGTTTTCTTATGTGTCACACCGAGGTTGTTATACAAAAGGACTAGGAGACAGAGGATTCTTTCACCAAGATACATCGGGCCATTTGAGGTTTTGGAGAGATTTGGGCCAGTTGGCTATCAGTTGTAGTTACCTTAGAGGTACTGGGCTATGCATGATCTCTTTCATGTTTCTAAGCTATAAAATTAATATTAAGACATGTATCATGTTTTTCAACCATAGGAGGTTGAGTTAGTGGTAGATGCTGAAGCGACTCGGGTTTTGGCATTGTCAGACTTTGGAATATTCCTATGAATAATTCCAAACCTAGGTGCGAAGACGACATGCGATTCCGAGGCCCGATGTGCCCGAAATTAATTTTATAAAAATATAAAGTATTTTTATACTATGCACATGGTGGGGGTGTGTTATCTCCTAAACAGTAGCTCAGAACAAGAATCTGAGGGCACAGTTTCGTCTGAGGCATGCAATTACCCTAGGCGGGGGGTGTAAACTTTGCGGGCACGGGCCTTCTAGTAGAAAAGACACATGGGGAATTTTCATGAATAAATAGAAAAGTTTATTTATGATATTTGGCTCAAATAACTTTTTAATGGAGACTCGGATCAAAAATCTGAGTCTGTCGTTGCGTTTAGAACGCCCTGATTACCCTTGGCGCGACATAATTTTAGTCAGCACTGGATGTCGGCTCAGTGGCGTATTGGTGGGGAGTTAAGATGAAGTTTTTATTTTAAAAATAATAATAAAAAAAACAAAATCAATCATCTCCCCACACAAACATCTCTTTGCACACGGTGAACCCCTCCCTCCTCTACCTCCGTTCTTCACCGAATCGAGCCACAGACGACCGTTTTTAGCGCCGATCGTCACCAGATCGAGCTCCAGTGCATCACATGCATTGTTCTGCACCCGAAGCTTTGGCGTTTCACCAGGGAGGTAGGCGTTTTGAGTTTTAAAATCCTGGATCCTGATTTGGCTGGTTTTTCTCTGTTTTGAACTTGCAGATGCGTAGATCTGGTCCTAGGGGGCGCACAAATGCCCTCGGATGTGTGTTTGGACCCCCAGGGTGCCCCTGACGGCCCTCGAAAGGTCCGCCGGCGCGACACCGGCAACGGAGGACCGTGGGAATGAAATCGGACCACCATAGGGGTGGAAGTCTGACCACCAATTAGCAGAGACCCCACGAGGGGGGTCAGCCGCGCGGTTCGCCGACCGGAGTGGCCGGTCCGGTTCTCTTCTTCTACACGGGGGATTTAAAACCCTCGTATCTTGATCCTTGGAGATCTGAATCGCATTCCGTCTATGGAAACATGACCCTGATGATGAGTTAAACCCTTTGGTGTGTGTTCAGGGGTTTCAATGTTCGGGATTCTGGCCTGGGTGCTAGAAACGTCAAATAAAATGATGATATTTTATTATTATTCAACTTCGGGTCGTTGTATCTTCCACCCGGAGCGTCTGATTGATGTGTCGTCAGTGGTGTTGGGGCCCTGATGGTACAACGAACCTTTCTAGTTGGTTTTCGGTGGTTGGGACCAAGTTTGTGGTGCGGGCCCCACGTGGCCCGATATGGGCATTTACGGAGAAACACAACTTTCTCACCCAGAGTCCGATTTTGGCGGATGAAAAGTCAATCTTGTGTGTTTTTCTGAGGGGATCGTAATGGTGGGATCCACTTGATGAGTTTCGGGATCGTGGTGTGGGCCCCACTGGAGATGGCTTCGGTGAATATTATATTTTTCACCGGGTGTCCGTTGGGGAAGATCGAGTAGTCGATCCCGTTTGTTTTTTGAGGGGATCGCTGTGGTATGATCCGCTTGATGGGTTTGGGGATCGTAGTGTGGGTCCCACATGGGCCAGCTATGGTGAATAGTTCATTTTTCACCGGTTGTCCGTTTCGGGTGAGTAAACAACCTATCCTCCATGTTTTTCTGTGTGGATCGCGATGGTGGCCTCGGTATCGGCCTTGGAGGTGCGCGGTGTGGCGTTGTGGCGGGTTGATCGGGTTTGTGACGTTTGGATTAGCAGTGGTTGAGGGTACTTCCTTGGTTCGTTCCTATGAGGGTTCGCGCAACATCACAACCTTAGTATAGGTTTGTGATCCTCTCGATGGTTTGTTTTATCTCTTAGAGTTGTGGCATCTCTCTGGTGGATCCAGAGCGGGATCCTCTAGCATTGTTTCCCTACATCGGGTTCTTGGTGTCGCTCTGACTGCTTATCCACCAGCGACGATCCCCTATTTTGCAGGTTAACCCCATAGGGTTTGTGGAATCATCAGGAATATGATCCCCTGCGTAGTGGGCCGTGCTCAGTAGGGTTGTGGCATTGTCGGGTATGAAATCCCCTACTCATAATGAGGATTATAGTAGGGTTGTGGTATCATTTGTTATATGATCCCCTACTTAGCATGTGGTTTCGGTAGGGTTGGTGCATCATCGGTTCGAACCCCTACAACGCGAGTTGTACCAAATAGGGTTTCAGCATCGTCGTGAATGTCGTGACATGGGTGAAGATCCTCTATCTGAGTGATGTGTTTCTAACGAGCGCTAGATCGGGTTGTGGAATCCCCCAGAAGATCCTGGGAGTGATCCCCTATCTGTGAGATCTACAAATGCCAGATCGGGTTGTGGTATCCCCCAGCAGATCCTGGGAGTGATTCCCTATATGTAAAAACTTCATATACCAGTGTGGGTTTTGGTATCCCCTAGAGGACACTAGGAGCGATTCCCTATGTGAGGAGTTTGGTGTTTATGTTGTTTCTGCTTGGGTTCCTCAGTGACGATATCTGACGAGCGTGATCTCTTGGGTGAGCATCTGAGATGTTTGTGTGGGTCCTGATGGAGTGTATCTCTTGGACGAGCATCATATGGGATGATAGAGACCGTGGAGTGTGTTCCCCTGGTTGTGAACCTTTGATGGTGATGAGGTTGGTACGTCATGTGGCTTGGTGCGTGAGATGTGTATATCTGGATTGTTCATGGTGTTTGTATGGTCATACACCTGAGCTGAGATGACTAGTCATGTTTAGCCAAGGATGGTCTAGAGATGGAGTTTCTCTTTCGTTTGGGTTCCCTCTGACTGGGATGAGCTGACTGTTGCCTTTTAGTTGCTCCCTTTTATTTGGGGGGTTTTGAGGTGCCTACTGAGTATTTTTATACTCACCCTTGCATGGGCTTTGCCTGCACATGTTTGTGTCTTGTTCAGACCACATGCCTTTCAATAGAGTTCCAGGAGGACCCGGAGCAGGCAGAGCTTAGTGAGCGGGTTTGACCCGGGTGTTTACTGGAGGTGTGTCGAGGAGCTTACCGACCTGTGTTTTTGGCAGTGTCTTCCCTCCTTCTGAGCAGGTTGGACACTTTTGTAGTTTTCCATTAGTGGGCCATGTTTTTACCTTTTTATAATGCTGTTTCACTCTGGTTTGGAATAGATGTATGCATGAATTTTCTTTTCTGTTTTTTATATATCTGCACTATTTATTGAGGTGTATGTGGGTGCGTGTGTACAAGTACCTTAGGCTAATGCCTCCCTTGTGTGTGATTGCCTACTCGACGGTAGATTCTAGCCCCTAGCCTATTGGAGGTGGTCTTGGGTTGTCACAGCTTGATCCCCATTGGGTCGGGTTGTGACATAGTGGTAACAAAGGAGGTTTCACCTTTGGGATCTCTGAGTGTAGGTGTTCTAGCTGTGAGTTTGGTTTGGGTTGCATAACGGTAGTGTCAAGATTTTTTGAGTTCGAATTTCAGTCCAGGGACTCCAGTATTGGTGCGGCGGCCGACGTACCCATTCACTAGGACTCTGATAATCTGCCTTTCAACTCAGGACGTTTGGACAATAGTCGCATGGACATAATGGTACATGCATAATATAGGACTGGGTTTTTGGGATTCCCTGGTTCTTCTTGAGTCAGCTCTCCAGATATACTCTTTGAATATGGTGTGTCTTGATTGTATTTCAGGATGCCTCTACGACGACAACCAATGAGAGTTCTGGAGTGAGATTGTGGTGACGATCCGCCCCGTGTAGAGGCTATGGATGAGGGTGTAGGTTCTGAGGCTTTACCTCTAGGTGGTCCACCAGTTGAACCACCACCTGTTGAGTAGATGGTTGTGCTGATAGTGTAGGATGAGGTTTCACGTAGGCTGAGTGTGTTGCACGAGTTCCAGAGGCAACGACCTCTGAGGTTCCGGGGTGATCCCGACCCTCAGGCAGCTGATGATTAGTTCGAAGCAGTCGCCAGAGTTTTCTGCCTAGTGAGGACATCCCCAGATCAGATGGTGGTCCTAGCGGTGAGCCTTCTATATGGTTCGGTCGAGCGATGGTAGATTTTGGTGCACAGTCCCATGATGAGGAGACGCTCATGTGGACACAGTTTGAGCGGATCTTCACGGAAGAGATCTATCCCATTACACTGAGGTTAGTGCAGATCCAGGAGCTTCTGCAGCTTCGACAAGAGGGAATGACCATGTTGGAGTCCTCAGTGAGGTTTACAGACCTATCCCCCTACTCCCTGGATATGGTTCGGGACCCATTCATTAGGGATCAGTCCTTTGAGCAAGGCCTACACAGATAAATCCATGCAGATGTGGTTTCTTTGTGTCTGCCCACCTATGCTGGAGTGCTGGAGCGAGATTTGGTGGTGGAGAGATTTCTGGTTGAGTAGATTCATCCCATCAGTGTTGGGAATGTGTAAGATGAGACGTCGACAATTGGTAGCTGATGATAGTTTCAAGGGTATGGACGTGGCTGACGTTTTCGGAGGCACCCCCAGGATGGAGGATCTGAGGCTCAGGGCTCACAGGGCTCGCAGGTTAGTTTTGGTCAGCCGCAGGAGAGGCGGTGTTATGATTGCAATGTTCGATGACATCTTGCTAGATATTGTCTAACCCATTGTGCTACTGAAAGGGAGCCTATCAATAGACTGCCTTGGTAGAGGAAGCGTCTCGAGCAAGGAGGTCCAGAGGGCGACAGATGTAGTGATAGAGCTGGTGCATCCGCAAGAGGATGTTGGCGATATTAGATTCCACCACCACCACCGCCCGATGGTCCACGCTGAGCACAAGGAGCTAGAGGGCAAGGGCGAGGATAGCTGCATGCCCTGGAGGCTGTTGACCCAGAGGCCCCACAGATGGATAGAGGTACGCCTTGTGTTCTTTCTAATTTCTCTAGTAGTTTGATAAACACTGTTTAGCGGTACTCTTCCATTTCAGTTTCTTGCTCGAGTTTTGTTCAGGGATTTGGTAAGACCCTATGTGGGTGTTGTTCGGTGTGCTTCGAATGCTTGAGGAAGATGGATCCTTCCCGCAACGAGACACATTTTTGTGATGTGATCAAAACCGTCCGGGTGAGTTAGTGCCGCCCAAAGCGGATAGTGTTGAGGTGTGATGGATTAGTCCCTCTGACTTATGTGTTCAGGCAGGGGTGCTTGTTGGTGAACTCAATAGAGTGGGAGACCTAATCGGGAGTCCACTTTCTTTCCTTATGCTTATGGATTTTCGGGGACGAAAATATCTAAGGTGGGGAGGATATAGAGACTCGGGTTTTGGCTCAGTCAGACTTTGCAATATTCCAATGAATAATTCCAGAGCTAGGCGTGAAGACGGCGTATGATTCTGAGGCCTGGTGTGCCCGGAATTAATTTTATAAAAATATTAAGTATTTTTATACTATGCATATGGAGGGGGTGTTTTATCTCTTAAACGGCATCCCAGAACAGGAATCTGAGGGAACAGTTGTGTCCGAAGCGTGCCATTTACCCTAGGCGGGGTGTAAACTTTGCGGACACGGGCCTTCTATGAGAAAAGCAACCAGGGGCTTTTCGGTAAATAAATGGAAAAGTTTATTTATGAGTGTCGACTCGAATAACTTCTGAACGGGGTCTCTAATTGAAAATCCAAGTCCGCCGTTGCATTTACAACATTGTGTTTACCCTAGATGCAACATAATTTTTTTCGTCACCAGGTGTCGGGTCGGAGATGTGTTGGCGGGGAGTTAAGATGAAGTTTTTATTTAAAATAATAATAACAAAAAAAAATCAATCATCTCCCCCCCACAAATCCACTCTGCGCACGGCGAAACCCTCCCTCCCCTACCTCTGTTCTTCACCGAATCGAGCTGCGGATGACTATTTTCAGCACCGATCGTCAGTGGATCGAGCTCCAGCGCGTCGCCGACGTCATTCTGCACCCGAAGCTTCGGCGTTTTGCCGGCAAGGTAGGCGTTTTGAGTATTAAAATTATGTATCCCTATTTGGTTGGTTTTTCTCTGTTTTGATCCTGTAGATGCATAGATCCGGTCCCAGGGGGCGCACAGATGCCTTCAGATGCACGTTTAGACCCCCGGGGTGCCCCCGGCCACGACGGGTTGCAGGGATGAAATCGGCCACCCCAGGGGCGATAGTTCGGCCTCCAATTATCAGCGATTTTGTGAGGGGGGTAGGCAGAACGCGCGCGCTGTGCTATGCCGCAATGACAAGGGCCGGCCCAGACCGGCCGGACCGACCGGTTCAGGCCGGTCCGACCCTCTTCTTGTATATTGGGGTTTTAAAATCCCCGTAACTCGCTCTTGGAGATCCAAATTGCCTGCAGTCTATGGAAACTAGACCTTGGAGATGAGGAGAAACTTTCGGTGTGGGTTTGGGGGTTTCGAAGTTCAGGATTGTGGCACGGGTGCTAGAAACATTGAATAAAATAATGATATTTTATTATTATTTGACTTTGGGCCATTGTATCATCTACCCGGTGTGTCTGATTGACATGAAGTTAGTGGCACTGAGGCCCTAATGGTATGGAAGACTTTTCTCATTGGTTTTCGGGGGTTGGGACTGAGTTTGGGGTGTGGGCCCCACGAGGCCCGGTTTGGGCGTTTATGGAGAAATGCAAATTTCTCACTTGGAGTCCGATTTGGGCGGATGAATTGTCGGTCATGTGTATTTTTGTGAGGGGATCGTAATGGTGTGATCCTCTTGACAAGTTTCAGGATCGTGGTTTGGGCCCCACCTGAGCTGGCTTCAGCAAATAATGCCTTTTTAACCGGGTGTCCGTTGGTGATGATCAAGTAGTCGATCCCCTATGTTTTTATAAAGGGATCTCTATGGTATGACCCGCTTGATGGGGTTTGGGATCATAGTGTGGGCCCCACATGGGCTAGCTATAGTGAATTGCTCCCTTTTCACCGGTTTCCCGTTTCAAGCGAGTAAATTTCCTATACTGCATTATTTTCTATGTGGATCATGATGGGGGCCTCGGTATCGGCCTTGGAGGTGCGCAGTGTGTCATTGTGGTGGGTTAATCGGGTTAGTGATGTTTGGACGAGCCATGGTTGGGGGTACTCCCTTGGTTCGTTCCTATGAGGGTTCGCGCGGAATCACAACCTTAGTATAGGTTAGTGATCCTCTCGATGGGATGCATTTTTTGTAAGAGTTGTGGCATCCCTCTGCTGGGCTCGGAGCGGGATCCTATAGCATCGTTTCCCTAGATCAGGTTCCTGGTATTGCTGTGACCGCATATCCACAGGCGGTGATCCCATATCTAGCAAGTTAACCCTGTAGGGGTTTTGGCATCATTGGGAATACGATCCCCTATGTAGTTGGTCATGCTTAGTAGGGTTATGGCATCGTCAGGTATATGATCCCCTACTCAACATTAGGATTATAGTAGGGTTGAGGTATCATTGGTTATATGATTACCTACTCAGCATGTGGTTTCGATAGGGTTGGTGCATCGTTAGTTCGATCCACTACAGTGCGACATGTACTATATATGGTTTCGGTATCGTCGTGACAATTGTGAAATGGTTGATGATCCTGTATCTAAGTGAAGTGTTTCTGAAGAGCGCCAGATCGGGTTGTGGAATCCCCAAGTAGATAATGGGAGTGATCCCCTATCTATGAGATCTACATATGCCAGATCAAGTTGTGGTATCCCCCAGTGGACCCTGGGAGTGATCCCCTACCTTTGAGATCCTCGTATACCAGTGTCAGTTCTGGTATCCCCTAGTGTACCCTAGGAGCGATCCCATATCCAAGGAGTTTGGTGTTTAGTTTGTTTCAGTGTGGTTTCCTTAGTGACGATATCCGGTGGGCGTGATCTCTCGGGTGAGTGTCTGATATGTTTATGTGGGTCTCGATGGAGTGTATCTCTCGGACGAGTGTCATCTGGGATGACAGTGATCATAGACTGTGTTCACCTGGTGGCGAACCATTGCTGGTGATGAGGTCAGTTCCTCATGAGGCTTGGTGTGTGAGCTGAGTATATCTGGAATGTTCATGGAGTATGTATGGGCATACACCTGAGTTGAGATGACTAGTCGTGTTTAGCCAAGGATGGTATCGAGATGGAGTTTCTCTCTTGTTTGGGTTCCCTCTAGTTGGGATGAGCTGACTATTTCCTTTTAGTTGCATCCTTTTTATTTTGGGGCTTTTGGGGTGCCTACTAAGTATTTTTATACTCACCCCTTCATGGGATTTTCCCACACATTCTTGTGTCTTATGCAGACCACATGCCTTTCGATGGAGTTCCAGGAGGACTCGGAGCAGGCGGAGCTTAGTGAGCGGGTTTGACCAGGGTGTTTACCGGAGCTGTGCCGAGGAGATTACCGGTAGGTGTTTTTGGTAGTGTTTTCCCTCCTTCTGAGCAGGTTGGAAACTTTTGTAGTTTTCCTTTGGTGGACCCTGTTTTTTCCTTTTTGTATTTTTGTTGCACTTTGGTTTGGGATATATGTATGCATGCATTTTCTTTCCAGTTTTATATATCTTTGCACTGTTACATGGAGGTGTATATTGGCTCATGTGTATATGTACCCGAGGATAATTCCTCCCTTGTGTGTGATAGCCTACCCAGTGCTAGACGCCAGCCCCAGGCCTATTGGAGGTGGGCTTGGGGAGTCGCGTCTTGAGCCCCGCTGGGTCGGGTCGTGACAGATTCAACCTTCTAGGATCCCCCTATTCAGATTGTGGATCATAGTACGAAGGTTCTCCAGTTCCAGTCTGTTCTTCTTGTATAGGTGCTATATCAGCACGGGCAATTATAGGATGATACTTAGGAGAGGGAGGTCGATGTACGATCATAGTGGCCTAATTTCTTCATGGACTCTTCTTCACCTCCCTTGGAATGGTAATTTGGGGACAAATTTCTTTAATGGGGAAGTTTGTAAGAATCTAGATATTCATTTCATGTATAGATCTTGATTTCAGGTTGTTTTTTGATTTAAAAGGAATGAATATGTATTTTTCTAAGCACACACCATGTACTTATGAGTACACGCTATATAACGACCGGGTGCATGGTCGTGTGATGACTTGGCTGACCTGCTTAAGATGGGGGTTGATTGAGGCTAATACATGGTGTGTATCTTTAATGAAAACTCCATGTAATTTTTTAATTTGATAAATTGGATTTAGGTCACATCTCATATTTGGAAACACTTTCTTCTAACCTTGTTTCATACATGATCATCGTAGACTGACTGACGAACTTCGAACCCCTCCCGATTCTCTGTTCGAGCTTTGATCGAGACACTGTCAAGTGCATTGGAATCCCACCGATGAGTTCTCAATTATCCTAGAGATTTTATTCCAAATTCCTCTTATCTCTTGAGTTGTTTAAGTTTTGTAATTTTCCATATTTTGGTAGATCTATGCCATTCTAGGCCAATTTGAGGGGAAAAAATCAAGTATATTGATCGTACGATATTGAGGAAGGTGTGTTGTTCCTATCATTGATTGTATTTGGATCACATATGCTAAAAGTGTCATACAACCATATTTGAGGTATTGGGTGGTTTGATTTAGACCCTATTTACTATATTTTTGGGTTTGGTAGATTTATAAATGGGTTGTTTCATGGGCATAAGGTTAGATGACTTGTTTACAGGATACCCCATGGGTGTGTTTCCCTAGTATGACTGTTTATGGAAATTTGGCCTAGTTTTCCAATGAGGTGTACCTTGTTTCCAATCATTGAATTGGTTAGGATGAAGTTTTATTAATTATATGAATTTCATGTGTTATGCTTGTGAATGTTATCCATGCAGTAGTTATAGATTACAAGTGATACCTTGTTATGATATGTGTGTTGTTTATCCAATGGGCTGTGAGAGCCTTGGACCAAGAAAACTGGGGGGTTTCCATATTTATTTACATAGGACCGTGAGAGCCTTGGTGTAGATATTGACCCAGGGGTATTGACCATGAGAGCTACCAAGGAGGACTTTTATGATTTGTTTATTCTATGTTGACCAAGGGGTATTGACTATGAGAGATACCAAAGAGGTCGTTTATAAGTTATTGATTCCATGTGGACATAGGGGTATTGACCGTGAGATGTGCCCAGGTGGTTGTTATTTAATGAATTAGTTCTATGTTAAACCAAAGGGGTTATACCATGAGATCTTTCTTAGAGGGTTGTTTATGAATGATTGAATGATTGGGATGAGTCTTCTAAGCCAAAGCACAAGCTTGGAATTAGTCTTACTTTATTGTTTATAGGGTCTTACGAGACACCTGTTTGTCACTTTTACACAGAGGGATATAGAGATTAGGCTAGATTCCATGATTACATTATTCATAGGATGAATAATAAATGTAAATGAATATAATTGAAACTGTATGATTTTTTACTTTTTAGTACTTCCTAGTTTATTTCCTCATTTCTGCATATTTACTGCTATATACATTCACTGAAAGTTAGGAACAGATATTTTGGTGGTTTCCTATTGGGATTAATCTAACACCCTATTTGGGTCATGTTTTGGACCCAAACAGAATATATGGTTTCAATTATAGATAAGGGAAAGACCCTTCTTCATCAAGAACATGATTTCTATTGGAGCTAGAGATAATGGGTCCAAGCTGAGGCTTGCGATGCTATTAGAGATTACTTATTTTTGGAACATTGGTTTTAGTATTGTATTTCCAACATTGTGACTTGTTTTGATACATTCCTAGAACCATGTGACATGCATCATTTATATATATGCTCCAGTTGTTTTATTACTATCATAATTCTTCTATTTACATCAATTGAATGGTATTACTGCTTCTGCTATTGTTTACTATTTTCTTTACACTATGTATACTATCCAAATGACGGTATAGTTTCCCCATTATCACATCGTAGCCCTCACTACATGTCAGAAACATCTAGCGTTTGGGGAAATGCACTTGAGGTCATGTGACCAACTGGGTTTGGGGAACCTTTGGGCGCCACCCAAAACTAGGATGTTACATATGGTATATGAAACATTTTTATATAATGGATTATAATCATATAAAATAGAATTAACTATATGAGAAACATTAATAAAATTGTAGACAACACCCAATTTCCTGGACAGATCCAAATCTACTCTATAGCTGAGATGTTTATAAAAAATCCCCACTATTAATTGATAAATACTTAATAAAGAGATTAATTCCAATTAAATTCTACCATATGATATTTTTAAACCCAAATCAACCATTTATATTAATCTCATAACCTAAATAAATATTAGTCTTGGCTAAACATGAATAATTATTATGCCTTACAAAAAACTTAACTATTTATATTCTTAGTATAAGATTTATAATAAGTTATTTAAATGATTTAAACAAAATAATGCAATAATTCATCTAAAAAAACATTATATTCCATAAGAAAATCAATAAAGGAATAATTTAAATTAAGGAAAAATTCCCTAATATAGACTCAAGCTAAACATTTAAGACCATTTCAAATTTTCTAAATAATAAATAATTTATAATTTAATAATAATATATATATTATATAAATAAAAACAAAATTTTTACATTTATTTCAATATGAAACTATTCATATGATCATTTTAGATGTTATTCAATATGAACTTATTCATATTTTAATTATTTATATTTATAAATATATTAACCATTTGTATTCCATATGAATAATTCATATTTTATGTAAATATTTTGCATAATTTTCATATCAAATACATACTTTTAATTTAACCTCAATATAATAAACTAATCCTCATTTTCTAATTGTATAAATAAATTTATAAAATAGGGCATTTAATATAAACATTTCATAATATAATTTATGATTATTTTTTTTAAAAATGAAATCTATTTTATTTATCATTATTATTTAATTTATATTTATTCTATAATCTAATAAACTATATAAATATATTTTAAATCTGGATCAACTCTATTTAATTTTTTTTCTGGACTAGATCCATTTTCGAATTATCATTGTCTTGTAGAGCCCTCCCTAAAAATGATTATTTGAGAATAATAAAATAAAAATATTCATTAGGAAATATAAAATAACTTCATTTTTTAGAGTAAATGAGACAACACTTATTCTCACTTGAAAAATGTTTCCAAATGAACCATGATGCTTTATATTAACTGAAACCATTTTAGGTGTATCCTAAATATTTAAAACTATTGAATGAATAAATGGATTTTTTTAAGTGATGTCATGGGTTTATCATTTAGATAACATTACTACTAAAAAATGATATATTTAACAATTAACAAAATATTAAATTCTAATTTAATGATGGAATATGTCCCCCATTCATTAATGAATGTGTTTTATGTGTTTGGAGAAAAACCAACATTCCAATGGTGGGTATTTGTTATGATGAACTAATGAAACATGGAATAAATGTTCAAGAAGAGAAGATGGGTGGTTATCTTATCCCATGAAAGGCATTATTTTCTAGTTTGGGGGTTCCATAAAGATTTATGAATATCTACGAAATCCTTCACGATAACAATACTATTTACCCTTATCATTAAATTAATCCATTGATAAGATTCACCATTGTGAACACATATATACATGAAAGTTCCTCTATCTATTTGTATTATATGTTCACCATTCCCTACTCATATTGGTTGGTTATGATCTAGTTCAAATCCACACAACCAAGAGTTATAGTTATTGTCACCATACAAGGTGGATATATGTTTATAAGACTTGGGATTATACCAATGAGATTGGATACCTATATATAATGCTTAAATCTACCAAACACTATATAGTTTGGTGTTTTTCATGAGACACATCATAATTCTTAAGATTTTATGAAAAGGACCGTTATGTTTCCTTTTATGTTTTTACATCCATTTCCAATGAGGTATCTTTTATAGTGGTGAAATTAGGACCAATGATATTAATTCTATGTTCGTATATCTTGGATCAATGATATGTCTTTCACGTCATGAAATAAGGGATAATTATGTTCCTTTTAAGATCATGAAACGAGGACCAATCATGTGCATTTTTTGGTCATAAAACCAAGACCACGGTACTATTTTTTATCTTTGTAAGACTATGAACAATTACATAAAATTTAAAGTCATGGGAGATGCACTACTAGATGAAGTGGTCCTATAATTTTTTGGTGTTTAAATTTACCATAAGTGGACCTTTATGGTTGTTTATTATTTATTGTTGACTGGATAAGGAAGAATGAATGGACATATGAGTTATATGATTGAGAAATGGGGGGGTTGTGACATACATTAATGTGGAATCCCATTTATGTATCTATATTATTGACTAGAAAAAAGTGAGGTTGATCAAAAGATCAACCAAACACCTAGTGGATAAAGAATAAATCAAAAATGGACAAGGGGGAGGGGTTAGGAAATTTGGGCCAAGATAATTCCTAATTATTGTTCAACTACAAGGGACCTCATCATCAATGGAATACATGTTTGACTATATTCAAAAGATTTTACCAATTAAGGAGTGATACTGGGGTACATCCATCATAAGATGTTAACTTCACATTAATAGAGCAACACATTATCAAAATGAGAGTATATTGACATTCATAGTGACCCAATCATGAATGTATGTTGGATTTGGATGATCCAATGATGAAATACGCCTTTAAAAGGTTTTAAACATAGATTAAGGAGTCCAATAAGGTCTTTTGAGTTATTAGGAGGATATAAATACCCATTAAGGGAATCCTTCACTAAAGAGGTGCTCTTAAGTCGGATTTTATGAAAAATCACACCATTGAAAATATTGTAAAATTTACATAAATAAGTACCAAATTCACATAATAATAGTGTTGTCTATATATTTTTAGGGACTAACAATTACAAGGGGTTTACTTTCTAGCCATAATATAATAAATTCTAGAGAATACCTCCACAAAACGACTACACAAGTCTAGTGGAAGAGTCTCATAAAATATTTATGGAAATAAACCCACATAATTCTTATACAGGTAAGTAATTTCCATGAAATTAATATATAGACCATCACCCCACTCTTTAGATTTAAATTAATTTCTACTTGGGTAATTCTTCCCAAATATCTTCTCATGAATGATTTTCAGAAAAATGATGCATTTTCAAAAACAACATGCTTCAAGAAAATCATCTCTCTTAAAAATGTGTGTTGGGGTTCTTATTATAATAACTCAGATTATCCTAGTCCATTATATTTTATCTTCTGGGTGATGAAGGTTTTAGAATAAGGTTATAGGAAGGAAGGTGGAGCTACAAGTGAGATAAATGATAGATAAGTACCTTCTGGTGTGAATATATTAGGTTATGGTGTGGAAATACCTAGAAAATTCATATGTAAGGGTGGATAAGTTTTTTAGTAACCCTTAAATATGGTTCCCTTGAATCATGAGGAGTTTCAGTTGTAGTTTAGAGTTACCCACAATATTCATAGATAATGGTGTATAAGGCTTAAAGTTAACCTTATATGAATTTCCCTTAAATATTAGTTTTCACCATTATGATAAGATTTTATGTAAAGACCCGCAAATTTCAAGGAAATTTGTTTCTTAATTTTCCTTGGAATTTTACAAGAGCGCAACTTCAGACGGCACCTGATTCCGAGGCCCGGTGTGCCCGGAATCAATTTCCGAAGTTTGGCTCGGGTACGTTCAGTGAACGGTTGAGCGGGTTTTTCTATCTTTTGAACCGGTACCCGGAATCGAATTCTGAGGGCACCGATGAAATCGCAGCGCCGGTATTTGCTTAGAAACGCCTCTTCCGGAGTTGCGTTTGCTCAGACGTGGTTTTTAAATTTTGGGGCTTTAAGTCAGAAATAAAATAAAATTTGTGCGACAACTTTATTTTATTTCACTTAAGCTGCTTGGAAGTAACTTGGAAGCCACTTGAACTGAGTTAAAGCGGATAGGGTGCTATCCGGAAATATCCTACCCCTTGTTAGGATATTTGTGCGGTGGGGCCCGCATGAGCCCCGCCGTTTCATTCGCTAAGTAACGCACCCGCGAAAACCGGTCAAAGTAACTGAAAAGTCAACCGACGCGTTTTCTTTACTTTCTTAACAGACCATTTAATTGGGCGGTTTATTTCGTGAATTAAATGGGCTGTTTCATTCGTTGAATTAATTCAACGAATTTAATGGGTCGTTACTTATGCGTTTTGCGTTTGTTGGCAAAATAATAAAATAGACAAACTTGTCTATTTTGGAGGATCCTCCTATTGTGCGAGATCCTCTAAACCTCCACCCTCCTCGCGAAGAACGCAAAGAACGCGAAGAACGCGAAGGACGCGAAGAACGCCGGCGACCAGAATTCGACGACGCACACCGTGATCTGCGACGTCGATGAGCTCTACCCGCGACGTTCTTCGGCGACGCCTCTTCTTCAGCGGCCGATCCTCATTCGGCAACTAAGGTGAGAATCAGATCGTTTAATTCTCCCTTTTTCTTTAATTTCAATAACAACGGATTTAATTAATTAAATCCGTTTGTTCTAGATCCGGAGATCGTCGGCGCGACGTTTTTCCCGCGGTGCGACGAACGTCCCTTCCGCGACGAGCGATTCCGCGACGACCTCACGTCCGACGACGACTTCGAGGTAGGGGTTTATTTTCTTGATGATTCTTTCCCGTGTTTATTCTTTTGAAATAAAGAACCCGATCACGGAACAATTTTAATTTATTTAAAATTGTTGATTGGTTTTTCCTTTTCCCCCGTTGAGTTTATGACTAACGCGGAGGGTGCGGGTCTAACGAACAAGACCCGACAACACTCCGCCGATCTTTTGTTGTGCGGATTTGGCGGACGACGACGAACCGTGCGGCAAGGGCGATCCGTTGATCCCGCAGTGAAGATCGGCCCCCGGGAGGAGCAACGGCGCAGACGGGAGGCGAAACGGGCCACCGGAGCAACTCCGGCGGCCCGCGGAAGGCGGCGGCGGTGCCCGGCGCGCCGCCGTGGAGGAACCCGCCGCGGCTGAAGCCGTGGCGGCGGCGACCGGTTCCACGGCCGCGCGGAACCGGGGAGGGACGCGGCGGCCCGGCCGCGTCCGCGGGGCCGCGTTTTCCTCCAAGCCGCGGGTCAAACCCGCGGCAGCTTCCTTCGGCCGCTCGGCCGAAGCCGAGCCGGCCGGTCCGGTCGGCCGGGCCGACCCAGGGGGGGGGGGGGGGGTTCGGGCCGGGTCGCCCCGGGCCCAGAACCCCCGTTTTCGGGCTCTCTTCGGTCTTTCGCCCATATCTTGGGCCTGGGACCTCCGATTGACGAACCGTCAGCGGCTACGCGATCCTTGGATAGAGACGGTCATTTCGGTATTTTACACTCAATGTTTCGGAAGACTTTGGGTTCGGCCGGGTTGGTGCGTACACGAAACCAACCGGGCCCTCGGAGCGGAAACGCTCATAACTTGAGCTACGGACGTCCGATCGACGTACCGTCAGCTGTGGTAGTTTCTCTAAGTGAGACGGAACTTTTGGCATACTCCGCCCGAGGATCGGACACAGGCGGAGTACGGTCGGGTTGGTTTTGCCCTAAAAACCAACCGGGCCCCTGGGACGAAAATGCCAATAACTCTCAGACCGGGCGTCCGATTGACGCGCCGTCTGTTGCGTTGAGATCCTGTTGTCGATACGGAACTTTTGGATACATCAACTTCGGACTACGTGTCAGTTGATGTATCAGCCTCTCGTCTCGTGGAGCGGACCCTCCTAAACGAGCTCGCTGTGTGCGGGAACCCTAGCGCTGGCTGTGACTTCGACGACAGAGCAGAGATCCTCCGTGGACTGCGACGACGGCAGAGCAGAGATCCTCCGTGGACTGCGACGACGGCAGAGCAGAGATCCTCCGTGGACTGCGGCGACGACTGTGCAGAGATCCTCAGTGGACTGCGTCGACTACTGCACTCAGCGATCCTACGTGGATCAGTGCTACAGGTTCTGTGTGAGACCGATCCTATGTGGGTCCTTACTACCGGTTCTGTGTGAGCCACTGCCTACAGGTTCTGTGTGAGCCCGATCCTGTGTGGGTCTTTTGCGGGGGTTAGTACCTATCGATCCTTCGTGGGTCCAACGACTTAGATGTATCAGTGATCATCTTTGAGGTCATCTGAAAAAGTATACCTGGTTGATCTGAATCTTATGTTACTCTCCTTTGTGGATTGTGTTGAACTATCCTATGTGGATTTACTGTTTACTCTCCTTGTGGATTTGAGTCTTGCTTTCCTTTGTGGATTGAGTTGTTCTTGAGCTCGTGAGCAGAGCTAGAATTGGGGACTTAGGTATATGTATGGGCATATACCTAAGTCGAGTCATATGTTACTTCGTGATTGCATCTTTCTTTTGTGCTATATCCTTTGTGGATTTCGGGAGACCTTCGGGGGTCTCGGGGTCCTTACTGAGTAGCTTATACTCACCCCTGCACGGGCTATGCCCGCACCTTGTTGTGTTGGATGCAGACGACGGACAGCGCTGATCACGGTTGGGGCGTGGAGCAGGACGGTACCTGGAGGTGGACCACTGGGCGGGACGTGCTCGGAGCGGACGTGGGACCCGAGGAGCCTGGAGGCTATCTGTACCCACCCTTCAGGTGGGATTGCCAGTGGACGACACAATGCCGCCGTCTTTTCTTCAGTTGGTGTTCTTTACTTTTTCAGTTGTACTTTCAGTTGGGCTTGTATTCCGGCCCCCTTTACTTTTCTGCACTTTGTAGTTACTTTCCGCTTGCTAACTCTGTGGTGGTTGTTACTTATAAAGGCAATGCCTTCCCTGTTTACCGGGATTTTACGCCTTGGTGCTAGTCGCCAGCCCCTGGCCTATGGAAGGCGGGCTTGGGGTAGTCACGGCACGGGCCCCGAGGTCGGGTCGTGACAAATTGGTATCAGAGGTGGTCGGTTCTACCGCAGACTCTGATCGTCTTTTCCTTCTATATGAAGCAATAGTGTTTAGTGTATTGAGTGTGTTTATCAGTTCAGGGAGCCCAGTGTTGGTGCGGCGGCCGACGTATCCGTACACCAGGACCCTGACTCCTGATTTCCGACTTAATGCATGAAAACATTGATTGCGTGTGTGTTTCAAGTTTTCTTTGTGATTACTTGTGTCAGCTCACCGGGTATACTGATCTGCTTTATGAAAGTCTCAAGTTTTCCTTGTGATTACTTGTGCCAGCTCACCAGGTATACTGTTCTGACTGTGGTGCTCTTGTTCTCCTTTTCAGGATGGCCCCGCGACGACAGCTAGCTAGGGTTCCGAGTGTAGGGCGCGACGGCAGCCCACCGAGCGACGAGGCCTCGGTGCAGGGCCCTTTGCCAGCAGTGGCACCGGCGGTAGCTTTACCCGCCGAGCCACCGATGCTACCAGTACCAGACGCTGACGATGCACGTCGCCTCAGGGCACTGCATGAGTTTCAGAGTCAGCGACCGCCCAGGTTTCGCGGTGAGGCGGACCCCCAGGCCGCCGAGGACTGGCTGGAGGCGGTGGTACGGATCTTTAGGCTAGTGAGGACACCAGCAGATCTCATGGTGATTCTCGCGACGAGCCTCCTGCAGGCGGCGGCAAGACGATGGTGGAGCTTGATGCTCCAGGTTCACGATGAGGCATCCTTGCTCTGGACGGACTTCAAGAGCCTCTTCCGCTCTGAGTTCGTCCCGGCCACCCTCTGAGCGGTGCGCATCCAGGAGCTTCTCCAGCTGCGCCAGGGCAGCATGACGGTCGCTCAGTATGCGGCGAGGTTCACTGACCTATCTCGCTACTCGACCGACATGGTACGGGACCCCTTCTTCCGGGCCCGGACCTTCGAGCAGGGCTTGCGACAGGAGATTCGGGGGTCGCTGATCTCCCTCAGCATTCCGACCCAGGCGGGAGTGCTGGAGCGAGCCCTCCTGATCGAGAGCTTCCTGGCAGAGCCTTCTTCAGCGGCGAGACCTAGCGCAGGGCGGCAGGTAGCTGAGTCTTCAGCAGCAGGTAGCCGACGGATGACTCTCAGGTCCAGGCAGACCAGACCCCCACGCAGACGGTCTCAGGACACCGGCTCAGCAGTGCGGGGCACACAGCGGAGAGCCAGCCTTCCGAGAGGCAGGCTGTGCTACTCCTGCGGCGGGCAGGGTCACATGGCTCGTGACTGCCCGACTCTCCGACCAGAGGAGCAGCAGACGGTGGAGGGGCCACCCAGGCAGAGGCAGAGGGTCGACCGTGGCGGTCCGCAGGGAGGAGGCGGACGAGGCAGAGGAGCTGGCCGAGCAGCGGGTGGTGGGCGACGCTTCCAGGCTCTACCCCCACCACCACCAGGAGGGCCACCTCGACCACAGGGAGCTGGCGGGCAGGGACAGGCCCAGCTCCAGGCAGTGGAGGCCTACGACCCCGACATACCAGAGATGATTCGAGGTACGATCTGTGTCTATTCCACCCTTGCTGCAGTACTTATAGACACAGGAGAGAGTCACTCTTTCATAGACTCTGCCCTTGTTCGGAGCTCGGAGATTCCGACTGAGCCATTGGCTCGATCCTTACGGCTAGAGACTCCTACGGGAGCAGACTCGACGATTACGCACTGGTGCCGGCAGTGTGAGCTTACTCTAGGAGGCCAGAGCTTCGGCTGGGATCTCCTTGTAGCGGCGTCGAGGCCTTACGACGTCATCTTGGGCATGGATTGGCTATCCACGGTTCATGCCCAGATCGACTGTTTTAGGCGCAAGGTGCGATGTGTTCGCACCGACGGGAGCAGGTTTACCTTCACCGGCGAGAAGGGAACCTTTGCAGCACATGATGGACTTCCGCGGAGGAGAGTGCAGCCCATCTCTCATCAGTTGTCTAGCCTCATCCTAGGAGCAGTGGACATGCGGAGTCCAGCTTTTCCTGCAGTGGTGGACCAGTACGTGGACGTCTTTCCCGACGACGTTCCAGGGCTACCTCCTCGTAGAGAGGTAGACTTTTACATCGACTTGTGCCCCGGGACAGCCCCGATATCTACTCCAGCTTACCGGATGGCCCCCGCCGAGCTTCGAGAACTGCGGGTACAGTTGGAGGACTTGCAGAGCAAGGGGTTTATCCGAACCAGTGTTTCACCCTGGGCTTCCCCGATTTTGTTCGCCAAGAAGGCGGACGGGAGCTTGCGACTGTGTGTCGACTATCGTCGCCTGAACCAGGTGACAGTAAGGAACAAGTATCCGCTACCACGGATTGATGACCTCTTCGATCAGCTCAAGGGAGCGCGTTGGTTCTCGAAGATAGACCTCCGGTCAGGCTATCATCAGCTCAGAGTTCGAGACGAGGACGTGCAGAAGACGGCCTTCAGGTGTCGGTATGGCCATTATGAGTTCTTGGTTATGCCATTCGGCGTAACCAATGCTCCAGAAGTGTTCATGAGCCTCATGAACAGGATCTTCCAGCCATACCTCGACCGATTTGTCGTGGTCTTCATTGACGACATTTTGGTATACTCGACGACTGAGGAGGAGCATGCCTACCACCTGCGAGTTGTGCTAGACACACTCCGAGAGCACCAAATTTATGGAAAGCTCTCAAAATTCCAGTTCTGGTTACGTGAGGTCCATTTCTTGGGTAACATCATTTCTGAGGCGGGAGTTGCAGTGGACCCCGCGAAGATCGAGGCAGTGCTAGCTTGGGAGCCACCCAAGAGCCTGACAAAGGTGCGGAGCTTCTTGGGCCTAACCGGATACTATCGGAGATTTGTGCCGGACTTCTCCAGAGTTGCGGCACCACTCTCAGCTTTGACGAAGAAGGGGAAACCCTTCGTGTGGTCAGACAGATGTCAGCAGAGCTTCCAAGAGCTGAGGAAGAGGTTGACCAGCGCACCTATCTTGAGGTTGCCTGAGGAGGGAGTTGGATACGTAGTTTACTGCGATGCATCAGGGACTGGACTCGGGTGCGTCCTGATGCAGGAGTGGTCCATGATCGCCTACGGATCACGTCAGTTGAGGCCGCATGAGCAGAACTACGCCACTCATGACCTGGAGTTAGCAGCAGTGGTCTTCGCTCTGAAGAATTGGCGGCACTATCTGATGGGCGAGCGCTTCACAGTCTTTTCTGACCACCAGAGTCTCAGGTATATCTTCTCTCAGAAGGACCTGAACCTGAGACAACGGAGATGGCTTGAGTTCCTCCAGGACTATGACTTTGAGATAGTCAATACTCCTGGGAAGGGGAACGTGGTAGCCGATGCCCTTAGCAGGAGGACGGGCATTCAGCTACTTGAGGAGGCGACGGAGCAGCTAGCCTCCTTACAGATATCCTTCGTGGATAGAGACAGAGCAGCCTTTCTTCAGTCTCTCACAGTCTCTCCTCCACTTCTACAGCGGGTTAGAGAAGCTCAGCTTGGGGACGCTGACTGTGAGACCCGGCGTGCACTGATATCCTCAGGTCAGGCGCCTGATGGCTTCTCCCTTGGAGCAGAGCACGACATCCTTTTCAGAGGACGTACCTTCGTACCAGTCGCTTTACGAGAGGAGGTGCTGAGAGAGTTTCACACTTCTCCCTTGGCGGTACATCCCAGAGTGGCGATGATGTACCAAGATCTCAGACGACAGCACTGGTGGCCGGGCATGAAGAAAGCTGTGGCAGAGTTCGTTTCACGATGCCTCACCTGCCAGCAGGTGAAGGAAGAGCATCAGGTACCAGCAGGCTTGGTACAGCCCTTGGAGGTCCCGGAGTGGAAGTGGGACGGCATATCTATGGACTTCGTGACTGAACTTCCACGCACTTCCAGAGGTCACGACTCCATTTGGGTGATTGTCGACCGACTCACCAAGTCGGCACACTTCTTACCCATCAGAGAGCAGGGCTCAGTGGAGAGATTGGGACGTCTTTACGTCCAGGAGATCGTACGGCTTCACGGTGTGCCATCCTCTATCGTCTCCGATCGAGATGCTCGTTTCACTTCCCGGCTTTGGAAGGGGTTGCAGGAGGCGTTCGGGACGCGGCTCCATCTGAGCACAGCCTTCCACCCTCAGACGGATGGTTAGACTGAGAGGACCATACAGACACTCGAGGACATGCTCCGTGCATCTGTTCTCGACTTTGGTCGCAGCTGGGAGGACCACCTACCCTTGGTGGAGTTTGCGTACAACAACAGCTATCACTCCACCATCGGGATGGCACCATACGAGGCGTTGTACGTCAGACCCTGCAGATCACCGTTGTGCTGGACAGACCCTGGGGAGTCAGCACTCGTGGGACCAGAGATGGTCCGAGCCACGACAGAGAAGGTCCAGATCATCCAGGAGAGGATGAGGACAGCTCAGAGCCGGCAGAAGTCATATGCTGACAGGAGGCGGAGGCCACTAGAGTTCGAGGATGGCGACCACGTCTTTTTGCGTGTCTCACCTCGACGTGGTTTACGGAGATTTGGCCGAGTCAGAAAGTTGTCTCCACGCTTCATCGGGCCTTTCCAGGTCCTCAGCAGGATAGGAGAGGTGGCTTATCGCCTGGCTCTACCACCTCAGTTGCACCGGGTACATGACGTCTTTCACGTGTCTCAGCTGAGGAGATACGTGCACGACCCGACGCACATCATCGACTTTGGGGAACTGGACGTGGACGATGGGGTGACTTTTGCGGAGGTCCCAGTGGAGATCGAGGATCGACAGGAGCGGGTCCTACGTGGGCGGTCGATTCCTCTTGTTTGCGTCAGATGGCAGCACGGGAACCTCCAGGAGAGCACTTGGGAGCGGGAGGCTCAGATGTGTGCTCAGTACCCCCATCTGTTTCCCTAGTTTTTGATGTATCTTTATGGGGACGTAAAGCCCTGAGGTGGGAGTAATGTAAAGACCCGAAAATTTCAAGGAAATTTGTTTCTTAATTTTCTTTGGAATTTTACATGAGCGCAGCTTCAGACGGCACCTGATTCCGAGGCCCGGTGTGCCCGGAATCAATTTCCGAAGTTTGGCTCGGGTACGTTCAGTGAACGGACGAGCGGGTTTTTCTACCTTTTGAACCGGTACCCGGAATCGAATTCTGAGGGCACCGATGAAATCGCAGCGCCGGTATTTGCTTAGAAACGCCTCTTCCGGAGTTGCGTTTGCTCAGACGTGGTTTTTAAATTTTGGGGCTTTAAGTCAGAAATAAAATAAAATTTGTGCGACAACTTTATTTTATTTCACTTAAGCTGCTTGGAAGTCACTTGGAAGCCACTTGAACTGACTTAAAGCGGATAGGGTGCTATCCGGAAATATCCTACCCCTTGTTAGGATATTTGTGCGGTGGGGCCCGCACGAGCCCCGCCGTTTCTTTCGCTAAGTAACGCACCCGCGAAAACCCGTCAAAGTAACTGAAAAGTCAACCGACGCGTTTTCTTTAATTTCTTAACAGACCATTTAATTGGGCGGTTTATTTCGTGAATTAATTGGTCTGTTTCATTCGTTGAATTAATTCAACGAATTTAATGGGTCGTTACTTATGCGTTTTGCGTTTGTTGGCAAAATAATAAAATAGACAAACTTGTCTATTTTGGAGGATCCTCCTGTTGTGTGAGATCCTCTAAACCTCCACCCTCCTCGCGAAGAACGCGAAGAACGCGAAGAACGCGAAGGATGTGAAGAATGCCGGCGACCAGAATTCGACGACGCACACCGTGATCTGCGACGTCGACGAGCTCTACCCGCGACGTTCTTCGGCAACGCCTCTTCTTCCACGGCCGATCCTCGTTCGGAAACTAAGGTGAGAATCGGATCGTTTAATTCTCCCTTTTTCTTTAATTTCAATAAGAACGGATTTAATTAATTAAATCCGTTTGTTCTAGATCCGGAGATCGTTGACGCGACGTTTTTCCCGCGGTGCGACGAACGTCCCTTCCGCGACGAGCGATTCCGCGACGACCTCACGTCCGACGGCGACTTCGAGGTAGGGGTTTATTTTCTTGATGATTCTTTCCCGTGTTTATTCTTTTGAAATAAAGAACCCGATCACAGAACAATTTTAATTTATTTAAAATTGTTTATTTGTTTTTCCTTTTCCCACGTTGAGTTTATGACTAACGCAGAGGGTGCGGGTCTAACGAATAAGACCCGGCAACCCTCCGCCGATCTTTTGTTGTGCGGATTTGGCGGACAACGAGGAACCGTGCGGAAAGGGCGATCCGTTGATCCCGCAGTGAAGATCGGCCCCCGGAAGGAGCAACGGCGCAGACGGGAGGCAAAACGGGCCACCGGAGCAACTCCGGCGGCCCGCGGAAGGCGGCGGCGGCGCCCGGCGCGCCGCCGTGGAGGAACCCGCCGCGGCTGAAGCCGCGGCGGCGGCGGCCGGTTCCGCGGCCGCGCGGAACTGGGGAGGGACGCGGCGGCCCGGCCGCATCCGCGTGGCAGGCGGACCCCCGCGGGGCCGCGTTTTCCTCCAAGCCGCGGGTCAAACCCGCGACAGCTTCCTTCGGCCGCTCGGCCGAAGCCGAGCCGGCCGGTCCGGTCGGCCTGGCCGCGCCCAGGCCGGACCGGACCCGGCCCAGCCGGGTCGGGCCGAACCGGTTCGGGCCGACCCGGTGCGGCCGACCCAAGGGGGGGGGGGGGGGGGGGGGGGGGGGGTTCGGGCCGGGTCGCCCCGGGCCCAGAACCCCCGTTTTCGGGCCCTCTTCGGTCTTTCGCCCATATCTTGGGCCTGGGACCTCCGATTGACAAACCGTCAGCGGCTATGAGATCCTTGGATCGAGACGGTCATTTCCGTATATTACACTCAAGGTTTCGGAAGACTTTGGATTCGGCCGGGTTGGTTCGTACACGAAACCAACCGGGCCCTCGGAGCGGAAACGCTCATAACTTGAGCTACGGACGTCCGATCGACGTACCGTCAGCTGTGTTAGTTTCCTCTAAGTGAGACGGAACTTTTGGCATACTCCGCCCGAGGATCGGACACAGGCGGAGTACGGTCGGGTTGGTTTTTCCCTAAAAACCAACCGGGCCCCTGGGACGAAAATGCCAATAACTCTCAGACCGGGCGTCCGATTGACGCGCCGTCTGTTGCGTTGAGATCCTGTTGTCGATACGGAACTTTTGGATACATCAATTTCGGACTACGTGTCAGTTGATGTATCAGCCTCTCGGCTCGTGGAGCGGACCCTCCTAAACGAGCTTGCTGTGTGCGGGAACCCTAGCGCTGGCTGTGACTTCAACGACAGAGCAGAGATCCTCCGTGGACTGCGACGACGGCAGAGCAGAGATCCTCTGTGGACTGCGACGACGGCAGAGCAGAGATCCTCCGTGGACTGCGGCGACGACTGTGCAGAGATCCTCAGTGGACTGCGTCGACTACTGCACTCAGCGATCCTACGTGGATCAGTGCTACAGGTTCTGTGTGAGCCCGATCCTATGTGGGTCCTTACTACCGGTTCTGTGTGAGCCACTACCTACAGGTTCTGTGTGAGCCCGATACTGTGTGGGTATTTTGTGGGGGTTAGTACCTATCGATCCTTCGTGGGTCCGACGACATAGATGGATCAGTGATCATCTTTGATGTCATCTGAAAAAGTATACCTGGTTGAGCTGAATCTTATGTTACTCTCCTTTGTGGATTGTGTTGAACTATCCTATGTGGATTTACTATTTACTCTCCTTGTGGATTTGAGTCTTGCTTTCCTTTGTGGATTGAGTTGTTCTTGAGCTCGTGAGCAGAGCTAGAATTGGGGACTTAGGTATATGTATGGGCATATACCTAAGTCGAGTCAGATGTTACTTCGTGATTGCATCTTTCTTTTGTGCTATATCCTTTGTGGATTTCGGGAGACCTTCGGGGGTCTCGGGGTCCTTACTGAGTAGCTTATACTCACCCCTGCACGGGCTATGCCCGCACCTTGTTGTGTTGGATGCAGACGACGGACAGCGCTGATCACGGTTGGGGCGTGGAGCAGGATGGTACCTGGAGGTGGACCACTGGGCGGGACGTGCTCGGAGCGGACGTGGGACCCGAGGAGCCTGGAGGCTATCTGTACCCACCCTTCAGGTGGGATTGCCAGTGGACGACACGAGGCCGCCGTCTTTTCTTCAGTTGTTGTTCTTTACTTTTTCAGTTGTACTTTCAATTGGGCTTGTATTCCGGCCCCCTTTACTTTTCTGCACTTTGTAGTTACTTTCCGCTTGCTGACTCTGTGGTGGTTGTTACTTATAAAGGCAATGCCTTCCCTGTTTACCGGGATTTTACGCCTTGGTGCTAGTCGCCAGCCCCTGGCCTATGGAAGGCAGGCTTGGGGTAGTCACGGCACGGGCCCCGAGGTTGGGTCGTGACATTTTATGGTTGTATGATATCATGGTTATTCGTTTTTGAATACCATTGCACCATGGTTCCCCTATTGCGACAAAGTTTGCTTTGGGGTTGCACCATGTTTTTAGACTACTGACAATTCTAGTGAGACTTACTTGGTTGAATCATGACCTTCATTGATTATGTGGAGAAAATGATGTTTTTAATATGATATTAGAGGATATATATGGGGGGTCTCATTATAGATTTTTGTAGTGCATTAAATTTAGCCACATTTTGGAATGACAATGATAGATCATATATGGATTCCAAATATTAGAAGTCTAATTATAAATATGAAATCTAATTTAAATTATATTGAATTACTTATTGAATATTATATAAACTAAGGTATATCTTTGGAAAACATTGAGTTACCATCTATTGATTTTATACATCTTCTTCAAGAGATCAACCCCTTTGCAATTCAAAATGCGTTTCTATTATATTATTCTTTACTATCCCTATCATTCTTCTTAAATATGTTGTAATAGTTGTTATGATTTTCATTTTTTCCCCTCTGTCAACCTTTCAATATCTTTTATTTTTCTCTAGGTTATTAAGGTTTTCTATATATGTTATAGAATTTTTGATCGTCATCCTCTCCTTGTTCTTGGGAAGTGATGTTAAAGCCTCTGATGAGGTAGGGGATTCCATACTTCTTCTTATTTATGTGAAATTATGTAACTTCCATACCACTATTTTAATTGAGTAGATACTATAAATAAATATAATAAATATACTATTCATAATAATTAAATTAAATGGGGAATTAATGGATCTCGTGATCTTTATATTAATTTCAATTATTGGTATATGGTAATGATTACTGATTAAAGTTACTATTGTTAAGTTAATTTTTTTATTCTAATGATCCATATGAATTACCTATCATAAAAGGATAATCATTTAAATATGTTAATGAAATGGTTTCTTTGAAATTATGAAAATTAGAAATTATTTTTATATTATCCTTTTAATTCATATAAAAAGAATGATTAAAGAGTGATTTCCTGATTTGATTCTATGGTATTTGTTATGTCATTTGATGTTTTGGACTGAATTTCCTTTGATATGGTTAGAATTTTCTTGTTTAGGGTATTTTTTTCTTGGTTTGGGATAATTTTATGAGTTTCACGGTGAGTGTTGTTGCTGGTCTACTTTTCTTGGGTTGCAGTGACATAGTTCACGTGTGAAAGGTGGAATGTTGTGGAATTTTTTGGATTGGGAAGATGTGGTGGGTGTTTTACTTTAATTGTGTGGATCTTGATATGGCCATGGGAGGTGTAGAATTTTAGGTTTTTATAGTTTATCATTGTCATGGAATATAGATGGTAATAATGAATATGATAATAGGAAGTGCTGTTCAATTTAATAATCAGTGGGTTGTTAATGAACTGTTAATGATAAAAATAAATGTTTATTTAATGAGATAAACATGATTGATGGATATTAGATGGTTTTAAATTGAAATTGAATGAATTATGGAATCATGAATATAATTTGGATGGGAAAATAGTAAATATATAAATATGAAATGATATGATTTAATGAGAGGATAACGATTCTTCATGTGGGTGTATTATGAGAAATGGTATAGCATCCCACCTTTTTATCACATAAACTTTAATTACATTTTACAAAACTGAGGATCTTTAAGGTTTAGTGTCTTGGAAACCAGGAACTTAAAACATGAAAACAACATAAAGAATTCTTCTTAAACACTTGAAAGGCTTCTCCTCATGTTCACCCTAGGCTCATTACTGAATCTCATAACCTGGGGACATACATCAAAAGAAAGGGTGAGCAGAAGGCCCAGCAAGGGAAACAAGTGAAACATTTTACATATGAACTTGGGATACACCAATAAAGTCATGAAAAGAACTTTAAGGCATGAAAATGAAATCATGAGGCATATCATAATAAAAATAAAACTTTTTCATAACTTGAAGATGTGGCTACATCATTTAACATAGACAATCATGAACATATCACCAAGGTCCATCCCCAAGAAGTCATTTGAAAATTACCAAGGTTATTCACCAAGGTATCATGAAAATTGTAATCTCTAGTGGTTACATCATTACCCAATGCATTGGAGCGCTATCAGGGCGCACCCTTAAATTTTCCTTTATTATCATGTGAGACACATATATCATCATCAAACATTTCATAAATAACCCATATAGCATAAAGGAAATGGGTTTCATTTCATAATCATAACTTTTTAAAAACTGCTTTAAAGACATGATCTTTATATCACTTTAAAACCCACAGAAAGGGATGGTGGGTCTCATGTATGTAAATCCCAGAATTTAAAATAGAACATTTTGGTATATATGTGAATACCCCTTTAGAAGAAAGAGCTTTGAGTATTCACTTAATAAAATAAAAGGACTTTAGAAAAAGAGATAGACATTTTGAGACAGAAATTCTGCAGCATAACGACAATGTTCTGAGGTTTTAGAAAACATTGAAATGAGAGGGGAAATGGGTCACCCACTCATAAATGATCCATAAAACAGTAGGGTGAAAGAATAAGAAGGACATATGGACATGGTAACGAAATTTTAGGGACATACCATTTGAAATGAAAAACATGGAAGGAAAAAGATTAGATTTCTCTTATGAAAATTTGGCAGCCTAACGGCATCACTTAAACTTCAACAAAATTGAATTGAAAAGGTCAAATAGGGTCTCTCATAATATGAACATAAGAGTCCAGTATGATAGATATAGAGATCATACCCCAACATAATATAAAGGAACTTGAAATAATTGACATGAAAGTAGAACTTCAAAACGAGAAGGGTGAAGAACCACTTAAAAATTCGGCAGCCTAACGGCGCCACTTAAAACTTCAAAATACTGAATTGAAGCGATCAAATGGGGTCTCTCATCATATGATCATAAAAGATCAGTATGATAATTTAGAGATCATACCCCAACATAATAAAAAGGAACATGAAGGACTTGAATGAAAATAGAACTTGAAAACGAGGAAGGTGAAAGAATCCCTTAAAAATTCGGCAGCCTAACGACGCCACTTAAACATTCTTAAAACGAATTGATGAGAGCAAGGGGGGGTCCTCTCATCATATTAACATGAAATAGGCAGTAGGATGAATATAAAAGAACATCCTCCAACATAAGAACATGGAGTATAAAAGAAATGACATAAAAGAGATTACTTGAAAAGAAAGAGAGGGGTCGGATCCCTTACCTTAAAATGTAACTCTTAAACCTCAAAGGTTAGGACCTTGAGGGCTTGGGGGAACCTTGGGAGGACTCCTTGGGAGGTAATGAGACCAGAACTTCGTTGGGGAAGAGTGGGGAGTCGAATGGATGAGAGGATGGCTTGGTATTTATAGGGAATGTGAGGGGACAAGGCATTAATGGCAAAGGGACACCTCATTAGTGGTTTTGGCAAAACCATGGGCTTGCCCATGGTATTTGCCCATGGTATTTGCCCATGGTATTGGCCACTTGGGACACCTCATACCTTATCTCACTATTCATAATTCGAACATATTGATTACAAACTTAATACATCATTTAATGATGTCATTAAACACCCGTAACTTAAAAACTGTATTTTCACTATTCATCAAAAATTCAACTTTCTCAGAATAATCCCAAAATTTCACCTTAACCAAATATCAACGCTCTGATTACAAATATGAACTCCATTTTATAAAAATAATTTTCTAAATATTTTTAATTTTATTTTTAAATAAATACACTATTCATCGAAAATTCATTTTTTTCAGAAAAATCCCCAAAAATTACCATAACATAATATCGATGCTCTGAGTTCAAAAATAAAGTCATTTTTATAAAAATAATTTTCTAATTATTTTTAATTAAATTTTTAATTAAAAAACACTATTCACCCGAAAAAACTAATACTTGAATAATAATTAATGAAACCGTTATTTAACTATTTTATTGAATCACATTACTTAATCAAGGTGCCTAGATTATTTTAAAACTTTCTTTAAGTGAGATTACTAATCCATTTGGTCATATTACTAATCCTAATCATAAAATCACTATTCATAATTTACTATTCATCAAAAATCAAGTTGGTCTTATTAGACTCTAAATTTAGTACTGAACATAATTGCAGAAGACCATTTTTTGAAAATCATTACACATTTTTAATTATTTAGGGTTTACATAAACATATTTAAAATATCCTTTTTCTAAAATTCATCAAAAATCTGCATACTATATTTATCCGGTCATTTCAAAATTCTTAAACATCATCATAAGAATAAATCCCAATTTTTATTTAAAACAAGGATTACACAAGGTAGTTACGGTCTCGTTACATAACCCCTTATAATACCAGCATAGGACCTAAGAGTAAGGTGTGCTAGGGTGATAGAATTTTGGGGCGGCTCAGTCAACATTGCCCGAGTAGTAATTTCTATCAGTTTGAACTTCTCGCGAAGGCGATTCCGTTCTAGCTTCACATGATGAAGTTCGGCTTGGATTTGGTCCAGAGTAAAGCCCAATGGTGCTACCTCCTTCCCAATCTCTGTTAGATGGGCTTCGATCGGCCCAAGGCTACTAGGTGAGGCCATCAAATCTTCTTTCTATAATAATTAACCAAGATTACTTAAATTTAGAGACAATAATCAAAACATTTTGTTCACGGTGGTCATATTGACCGATGGTCATATAACACTCAAATACCAATGGTCTCATTTTATTTATAATCATGTTTATCAAATAAAACATTTTTTTTGAGTATAAAAAATAACACATGAAATTAGGAAACAAGATTTATTCAAAATTTCGGGTCGTTAGAATCTTCCCCCCTTAAGAAATTGCGTCCTCGCAATTTTTTTTAAATTGGGTTTTGAAATTTCATTGAAAGTCCCACATCGGAAAAGGAGTCAGTAACACCATTACTTTAAAAGAAAGAAAAGGAAGTACAAAGGCCACCCGAGTTAACCCACACTCGGGTTCCATGTAGGAAAACATGGACATGGAGGAAAAAACAAAGGGTCAGTTCTGAGAGAGAGTGATAGAGAACATGATTAAGAGAAAGTTAACCATGAGAAAATCCCAAACTTATGATGTGTGTAAACGGTCTTTGATTACCTAGTAGGAAACGTAAACCAACAACATTTTTGTTTTACGTTTCTTTTCATAATTTTGAGGATTTCATTTACTACATAGAACAAAAACATAAGAAAATATACCTACCTTCAAGTAGAGTTTCATCCTTTAACAAGTCCCTACCAACACTAATCTTTTCTCCAAATGATGAGAATTCAAAAACAATTGGTCTCATAAAAGCACAAGAATCATCTTCTATAGAATCACATAATCTACAAAAGATTAACTATCTATTTATTCTATCTTTAAACATTATCCCAAAAACTGAAAGGTTAAGGTAAAACAACTCTACAAAAAGAAAGAATCCCATAGGAATAGAACCTACTTTTAAATCTTCAAAGTTCCATGGTACTACCCAACGTTCATCATAGACCACTCCATAAATAACGGTCCTTAAAATTCCTCAAAACAAACCAAACTAAGATTGAAACCCAAATACAATAAGGATTTGATAACATAGTCTTTCAAAACAACTTCATTGTTCATCTCCAGACAACATCAACCAATCCTAACATCTTATAAAAAAAGTAGCTAACCTAAACATATTTTACCCAAGATAGGTTAGTCATTCCCATAAGTAACCAAGATTACTATAATTTCACCTTAAATTCATCGATTCTTCAAAATATAAGTCAACCTTACTCCTCAATTAAAATACCGTAGTAATCTATTTACCTCGATCAAATATGGTTCCCAAAATAATGAACGTCTTCCAAAATAATAATCATATTTTAATCCCCTAATCATCTCTGACATATTAATATGGAAATTGTCGCATTTCTTATCACATTGGTTGTTGGGACACGTTATTCCATTTCCCACCATTAACTAAGAAGATAAAGTATAATTAGAGGCTTAAATACTTAACCAATAATCATGAAAAGGAACTTAAAGCATATAAGGATAACTTGTAGAAGAAAAGTATACCCTAACTTGTGATCCCCTAGGTTCCCATCTAGGTTATCCATGATCATATATTCTTATGTGAATCTTTATTTTATTTTATCTTTGTTCCTTTAATAATGGTTCATACCAAGCTTATGAATTTACCAAAGCATATCCCCCGGGAGTGTCGTAACCAAGAGTGCAGCAAGGCCCGTTGTCGTGTACCAGTTCCCGTTCGAGTCTAGCTCAAAGCGGTGTTTTCGGGTTTTACCCCTATGTACATCTGTGCCAGAGCCACCTCTACCTGCCCGTATCCTGACAGGGATGTATTTGCTTGGCAACCCTTACTCAATACTCACCAAAATACCAGGAAGATTTCCTATATTAAACTTTTCTATAGGGTTCCTCCTAGAGTTTTCATATCCTAATTTCCACAAATAACTAAACCATCCTTTGATACCAACTATAGCATCCCACCTTTTTATCACATAAACTTTAATTACATTTTACAAAACCGAGGATCTTTAAGGTTTAGTGTCTTGGAAACCAGGAACTTAAAACATGAAAACAACATAAAGAATTCTTCTTAAACACTTGAAAGGATTCTCCTCATGTTCACCCTAGGCTCATTACTGAATCTCATAACCTGGGGACATACATCAAAAGAAAGGGTGAGCAGAAGGCCCAGCAAGGGAAACAAGTGAAACATTTTACATATGAACTTGGGACACACCAATAAAGTCATGAAAAGAACTTTAAGGCATGAAAATGAAATCATGAGGCATATCATAATAAAAATAAAACTTTTTCATAACTTGAAGATGAGGCTACATCATTTAACATAGACAATCATGATCATATCACCAAGGTCCATCCCCAAGGTGTCATTTGAAAATTACCAAGGTTATTCACCAAGGTATCATGAAAATTGTAATCTCTAGTGGTTACATCATTACCCAATGCATTGGAGCGCTATCAGGGCACACCCTTAAATTTGCATTTATTATCATGTGAGCCACATATATCATCATCAAACATTTCATAAATAACCCATATAGCATAAAGGAAATGGGTTTCATTTCATAATCATAACTTTTTAAAAACTGCTTTAAAGACATGATCTTTATATCACTTTAAAACCCACAGAAAGGGATGGTGGGTCTCATGTATGTAAATCCCAGAATTTAAAATAGAACATTTTGGTATATATGTGAATACCCCTTTAGAATAAAGAGCTTTGAGTATTCACTTAATAAAATAAAAGGACTTTAGAAAAAGAGATAGACATTTTGAGACAGAAATTCTGCAGCATAACGGCAATGTTCCGAGGTTTTAGAAAACATTGAAATGAGAGGGGACATGGGTCAACCACTCATAAATGATCCATAAAACAGTAGGGTGAAAGAATAAGAAGGACATATGTACATGGTAACGAAATTTTAGGGACATACCATTTGAAATGAAAAACATGGAAGGAAAAAGATTAGATTTCTCTTATAAAAATTTGGCAGCCTAACGGCATCACTTAAACTTCAACAAAATTGAATTGAAAAGGTCAAATAGGGTCTCTCATCATATGAACATAAGAGTCCAGTATGATAGATATAGAGATCATACCCCAACATAATATAAAGGAACTTGAAAGAATTGACATGAAAGTAGAACTTCAAAACGAGAAGGGTGAAGAACCACTTAAAAATTCGGCAGCCTAACAGCGCCACTTAAAACTTCAAAATACTGAATTGAAGCGATCAAATGGGGTCTCTCATCATATGATCATAAAAGATCAGTATGATAATTTAGAGATCATACCCCAACATAATAAAAAGGAACATGAAAGACTTGAATGAAAATAGAACTTGAAAAAGAGGAAGGTGAAAGAATCCCTTAAAAATTCGGCAGCCTAACAGCGCCACTTAAACATTCTTAAAACGAATTGATGAGAGCAAGGGGGGGTCTCTCATCATATTAACATGAAATAGGCAGTAGGATGAATATAAAAGAACATCCTCCAACATAAGAACATGGAGTATAAAAGAAATGACATAAAAGAGATTACTTGAAAAGAAAGAGAGGGGTCGGATCCCTTACCTTAAAATGTAACTCTTAAACCTCAAAGGTTAGGACCTTGAGGGCTTGGGGGCACCTTGGGAGGACTCCTTGGGAGGTAATGAGACCAGAACTTCGTTGGGGAAGAGTGGGGAGTCGAATGGATGAGAGGATGGCTTGGTATTTATAGGGAATGTGAGGGGACAAGACATTAATGGCAAAGGGACACCTCATTAGTGGTTTTGGCAAAACCATGGGCTTGCCCATGGTATTTGCCCATGGTATTGGCCACTTGGGACACCTCATACCTTATCTCACTATTCATAATTCGAACATATTGATTACAAACTTAATACATCATTTAATGATGTCATTAAACACCCGTAACTTAAAAACTGTATTTTCACTATTCATCAAAAATTCAACTTTCTCAGAATAATCCCAAAATTTCACCTTAACCAAATATCAACGCTCTGATTAAAAATATGAACTCCATTTTATAAAAATAATTTTCTAAATATTTTTAATTTTATTTTTAAATAAATACACTATTCATCGAAAATTCATTTTTTTCAGAAAAATCCCCAAAAATTACCATAACATAATATCGATGCTCTGAGTTCAAAAATAAAGTCATTTTTATAAAAATAATTTTCTAATTATTTTTAATTAAATTTTTAATTAAAAAACACTATTCACCCGAAAAAACTAATACTTGAATAATAATTAATGAAACCGTTATTTAACTATTTTATTGAATCACATTACTTAATCAAGGTGCCTAGATTATTTTAAAACTTTCTTTAAGTGAGATTACTAATCCATTTGGTCATATTACTAATCCTAATCATAAAATCACTATTCATAATTTACTATTCATCAAAAATCAAGTTGGTCTTATTAGACTCTAAATTTAGTACTGAACATAATTGCAGAAGACCATTTTTTGAAAATCATTACACATTTTTAATTATTTAGGGTTTACATAAACATATTTAAAATATCCTTTTTCTAAAATTCATCAAAAATCTGCATACTATATTTATCCGGTCATTTCAAAATTCTTAAACATCATCATAAGAATAAATCCCAATTTTTATTTAAAACAAGGATTACACAAGGTAGTTATGGTCTCGTTACATAACCCCTTATAATACCAGCATAGGACCTAAGAGTAAGGTGTGCTAGGGTGATAGAATTTTGGGGCGGCTCAGTCAACATTGCCCGAGTAGTAATTTCTATCAGTTTGAACTTCTCGCGAAGGCGATTCCGTTCTAGCTTCACATGATGAAGTTCGGCTTGGATTTGGTCCAGAGCAAAGCCCAATGGTGCTACCTCCTTCCCAATCTCTGTTAGATGGGCTTCGATCGGCCCAAGGCTACTAGGTGAGGCCATCAAATCTTCTTTCTATAATAATTAACCAATATTACTTAAATTTAGAGAAAATAATCAAAACATTTTGTTCACGGTGGTCATATTGACCGATGGCCATATAACACTCAAATACCAATGGTCTCATTTTATTTATAATCATGTTTATCAAATAAAACATTTTTTTTGAGTATAAAAAATAACACATGAAATTAGGAAACAAGATTTATTCAAAATTTCGGGTCGTTACAAATGGTGTGGTTGGTTCATGCTATATTGATGTAATTTGGTGTTATTTTGTGGAAGTGGTAGTATTTTGACTGTGATGGGTATTATTAGAGTTGTTTTGTATTAACCCTTGTACTGATATTGTGTGTTGTAGGACCTTAGAACACTCTGAGTGGGGAGGGGTGAATTAGGGAGTCAAATTTTTATTTCAATGAGCAGAATCTGATCCCCACATTGGTAGAAACATGTTAAAACAGTCTAATGGAAACACACAAATATTAAAAATTGATATATAAAAACATAAACAAAACACAAAAGTATTACTTGTTTCACCACTAAGGGATAGTATGAGGATTATACGCCAATATTCTGTTGATCATAACTGAATCCACTAAGATTCACCAGATATCATGGATTACAAAATATCAGACAGAATAACTCTATACCAGGCTCACTGAATTTAAAATAATTTTAGGTATAACACATTGCTTCCCTCAGATCACATTAATAGACCCCATTACACACTATCTTTGCTAAATTCTAACTCATTTTATTGACTTGAAGGATGAATTAATGGTTTGGGAACATAAGTGTTTGTCCTTGATTAGCATGAGACTATTCATGCACCATAGTTCTGAAATAATGAACTTTAATGCACTATCCACTCAAACTAGATGTTCAAAATTAGTTGTTCACGTAAGAACCTTTTTCATAACTCTCTCCTTTTTAAAACCCCATTTTTTATTTCAAATATGTTTTAATTTTATGAACCCACATGCTTTTTTGATGCTACCTACCTTTGTGTAACTCCAAACCTTCTCAATGATCCCATCCTTCATAAAACTCGAAACTATCAGGAAACTCTCAGTCTTCATGACAATATTTTCCTGAAATGCCTATGTTTCAATTAGTTCTTAACCTTTCCTTTCATTATTCCTCAACTCACGAAGAGTTACTGTTTTTTAAACAATTACCTTCCCAAAATACCTTAATGAAATTAGATAGATTCTCCCTTTTTCCAAATTTTCTATGTGTCTTAAAATGATGAGTGGTCATATATTTATAGACATCACCTTTTATCAAATCATTCAAGATCACCATGTCCTTTCCAAAAACCTTATTATTGATGTTTTTGGATCTTATTTTTGTCATGAAACTTGGGTAAAATTATTCCATTCATGAATATTCTTGTAGACATGTAGATTATCATCTTTCCATCACGCCTCATCCATTATTCACAAAACATCTTTTGCAAACCTTAAACCATTTTCAAAACTACATGCCTTCATGAATATCTATATCTTCCAGAAATTATATTTGTGAAACTTGAATCTTCATGAAACCCAATGAATTTCAATATTTTTAAATACTTAGTCCTGGAAATCCATCTTTCAAGAAGATCATCCCTTCCTCTAGATTCTGAGATTCAAAAATTTAAAAATCACTAGGAAATAACGCCAGCTTAAACACTAAAGAAACCTACACCATAAGATCACATAGATTTTAGAATACTTGATCTAACTAGTGTGGATTTAATGAAAACCAAAAATAAATTCCATTTTCATATATGAAAACCCTTGGTTCCTAAAATACCCCCTTTAGTTTTTTTGGAAATATTCAGATAAATTATTTAAAGCACCAAACTCAAAAGAAATATTACTGTCATGAAATAACTCATCCATCACTCTAAGTCTATGTGAACAAATCTCATTGTAAAAAACAAGAGTGTAAAAAGTTATTTTCATTCCTCAAGAGACCACAAACCAATGCACATATCCTTAAAACCTATAATTGATTGAATTTTATTCTCCCAGTTTGTAAATAAAACAAAAAAAACCTATATTGGGACCTTAGTATGAGAAAAACATCCCATTGGATTGTAAATCCCCCATATACCTACATCACATATACAAACAGAATAAAACAGTTAAAACAAATGGGTATAAGGGATGAAACACAACCTCCTCCTGGAACGATAGATGGCTGAACACTGAGGTTTAACCAATGTTTCTTGAACATTGGTGATGCCAATGGCTTAGTTAGGATGTTAGACACTTGATCATTAGTTCTAACATGCTCCATTTTAATCACACCTTGTTCATAATTTTCATTTATGAAGTGATTTATAATATCAATATATTTGTTATGAGAGTATTGAACTTGACCTTTCATAAGATTGATCATGCTGTTGTTGTCATAGTGAATCACCATTGACCATCTCACCTCATCACCAATATCATTTATTTGTTTCTTCATCCAAAAAATATGAGTGCATTCATTTTTCATAGATATATACTATGGTTCATCCATACTAATATAAGTGATTTCTTGTTTCTTTCTCAACCAGTTCAAACTTTTTTTAATGAAGAATGTAACCCCAATTATGGACATTAAATCCACTATATATCTAGCCTATTCAGTGTCATAAAATGATGATAATTCATTATCTATACCTATAATAAAGTATAATGAAAATTTGATAATACTGTAAAAATATCTCATGATTATTTTAACAGCAAAAAAATGTATTCCTTTAGATTACTTTAGAAGAAATACACTATACATGCTGCAAAGATGATATCAAGAAATGTTACACTCAATTATAATAATATTACAGTGATCCTTTTGTAAAAGGTGGGATCTAGATATTTCCCATCCTCATTATTGAACATTACACAATGTGACTTTCTAAAAGGTTAGTTTTTTTAGTTGATGCAATAGTTTTTTGGAGTACTTATCCAGTGTCGACATCATGATGTGACCAGAGGTTACACATCATGACTCGGGACACAACCAATCTTAAAAGACATGTTTAGAAGTTTTTTCTTATCCCTTTGTATCCAGCCTCCTCCACTCTCAAACATAGACTTTTCCTAGGTGATTTTCATATGTGCATTTCCTTCTAAATTGGCTTGTTCAATGTCTGATCTTCGTTGAAAGAATTTTTCATATCTCTGTGTGAATAAACTTTCCAAAAATTACTTTATTTTAATCAAAGTATCACCCTAGGGTTGCATTATCAGATCCATTGATCTATGTTGGATGATCCTTGTTGTCTTCTTCTAGATCTGCTGTACAATCTCACTCTGGCAGCCTTTTCCTTAGTCAATCATGGTGCGGTGGGCATTTGTTCTTGAGTTTTGTAGGTTTATTTCTTTCTATAGACCCATTGTGTTCATATTCTAATCAGCAATGTGATGTGTATTGTATTAGAGGGACTTAGTTGTCGTTGTTGGGTTTTCATTGTCGGTGGATCCTGTTGTAGGCCTGTGCGACCTCAGTTTTGAGGTTGGTGGTTCCATCTGTATCTTATGATAATGGATATTGTTATTTTTATTCATAAACAGATTCATATTGAAATTGGAATGATTTTTTATGTGTTTTGAAAAGGGTTTTTAATGAAAAATCAGTTTTCCTTGGTAATTGATAAATGGAGAGAAAATGGGTATTTTCAATGAATTGAAAGAGAATTTGTGAAATGGTTTTGAAATGGTTTTCAAAGCATAGAAATGATTTGTGGAAAAGAGTACATGGGTTACCTTCTGTACTTAGGTGGAATTTTTATCATGGGGACAACATCCATTTTTTGTGATTATCAAGGATGTTTTTCTTGGGGCTTCCCTCTATTACCTTGGACCATTGTTCAAGGGGGCATATATCAACATTTTGGGGGTTTTATTTATGGGGTATTCATATAATTCCTAGGCATGTGTTCTAGGATTAGATTTTTGATCTTGATTATTATGGTACAAGTAGTCTACAACCATAACCTATATAATTACTTGGTGATTTGATTCCTATTCTTCTGTTTTGTAATGATTGGATTTATGAGTCAGCCTTGATGTGTATATTTATGATTTTTGGAAAACGATATAGAAAAATTTGCTTTGAAATCAATATACATTAATTTTTTTACTGTGGAAAATGGTAAATATTTACCATGTTTTCTATAAAACTACCTTACTTCTTATCATGCCGTGTTTTTATTTAAAATGAGCATACATGATTTTTTATACACACTTGTTATAAAACACTTGGGTGGGATCCTATTGAGCATGTTATCTCACACCCTAAACACCTCTTCAGGGGTGTGTAGACCTTTTTCCATTACAGTGTAGGGATTGGTAAGGTGTTGTAGTGACGTGGTGAGGTTCATGTCAATTGGTTGGCTAGCTGGTGGTGAGATAGTGGGAGTCCGTCCCTACCATCATTTAGAGCATATGTTTGGTTTTTAGTCCTTTGTAGTTATAATTGTCTTAGAGTTTTTAGATACTTTTTCAGGTTTTTTTGTTTCTGATAATTTCTTATAGCTATGGAATATATATATATATAAATTAGTATTCCATAGTTTCTTTCTTTCTTTATATATGTATCCCATGTGGTTGTTCTCATTGGGAGAAATCGTTTCCTCTGTTGTGTTGTTTTATGCTTGGGTGCTTGTCGCTAGTAAATGGGGATTTGGAATTCCCTTTGGGTTTGTGATAGAATGGGTCAGGTTCCTGGTTTGAGGGTAACCTGGTCAGTTGATAATAGTTTTGTATCAAAGGAGGTTTTTCCTCAAGAGTCCATATCTTGAGATATCTGTCAGTATGGAGATAGGATTGTCCGTACTTGAGAGGTATGTTGTGATAAGTTCCTGGATAGGTCTTATCGTAATGAGGCTCAAGATGCCATGAGATGTTGGGATATGTATCTCTATTATTGGTTTTTATTTTATAAATCTCAATTTTTGATTATTTATTTTCTAGTCTGGATTGATATTTTTTCAGTTGTCTGATCATTCTTATGTTTTGATGTGCGGAAGTATTCTTATGATACATCTTCCACAAGTTCCTTAGGAGGGTGTAGCTGATGCTCCTCAAGGGAACCCAACTATAGATCATAACCTCATCAAGACGATTATACGATATGACTGTACCATTTATCGGGATATACCACGAGCTCATAACACTATTGTTGAGGTACAACTAGGAGTTGGAGGATAGAGAGAGAGATCACAAGAGTTCTTGTGTGAGAAGACACCATCCATTAAATAAAAAACTGAACCTCAAGAGATAGATTATTACATAAATAATATTGATCAAATATTCAAATTTATGGAGACACTCAAGAATATCAGGGTGAAGTTTGCAGCATTGAGACTCAAGGGTTCCACTATGCATTGATGGGATTCTATGGTCCAGAAAAACAGACATGCAGGGTCAGATTGGAAGCAGTTCAAAACCCAATTCATTCAGTAGTTTTTCCTAGATTCTTTGATGTTTGAAAAGTATCTGGTGTTTCTGTCATAGTATCATGGAGATAATTTGGTGTCAAAATACACCAAATGGTTTGCTGAGCTTGTTCTTTTTTCTCTAAATGTGGTAAACAATTACCAGTTGAAGGCACCAAAGTACCTACATGAATTGCAATTGGATATCAGATCATATGTCTTTATGATGAAACTTTCTACCTTCACGGATATAGTGGAAAAAGGCATGATGGGAGATATAAATATGGATGGTGATGTTGGATTTTCCACCTCTTATCTTCCATCAGGTTGACTCTTAATTATCAAACATGGGAAGAAGTGGAAGTGGAATGATTATTGTAGGAGTAGTGGAGGTGGGTCTCAGCAGTGAGCCTCCTCCACAACATCTATTATAGTGGGTAATTTTCCTATGAATTTCTATCAATGTGGAAGTGGAGAGCACACCAGATGTCCTTGTCCCATTCCCTCAAAGATGTGAAAGATCTAGAGATGTGTTGTTCATCTATATAATTTCTATCAGGCTATGACTACGCCTCATTATAGTCAGGGTTCATCATCTCCAAAGGAAACTACGGTGTAATAAGAAGCTTCAAAGACTATATGTCTCCAATATCAGGCCTCAGTAGTAAAGCATTGTCACATAGTAGATGAGTGTGTAGTGGATGCTGATGTTGGTTCGACAAGAGTAATAGGTACTATCCTTATTGTATGTTTAGTAGGAATTTCTTTGTTTGATACCAGTTCTTCCCACTTGTTATATCTTCAAATTTTGTTGATATTCTTAAACTTCCAATGGAACTTATGTCCTTTAAAATGGAGTTTAAAACACTTCTTGGTATGAGGAAATAGAAGTGGTTCATGTGTGATTCTTATTTTTTAACGATAGCAGATATTGAGTTGGTTTGGGATTTTCTCATTATCAATATAGATCTCTTTGAATTTATAATCTGTATGGATTTCCTTGTTTCTCATCGATATGAGGTTTACTATTATCATCAGTGTGTTTTTTTCTTGCAACCAATGGGATCCCTCAAGTGTTTCAGGGCGAATGGGACTTGACTTCAAGTCGTAAAGGACCTTTCCCTCTGAGATCTCAAGAGTTTTCTTGTTATTGTTTCATTTGAGATTGATTGAGTTTCTTTTATTGATGTTTTAACCATTATTGTTCAATACATCCCTAAAATTTTCCTTGATGATTTATCCAAACATCCTATAGATAGAGAGGTAGAGTTTACAATTGATTTGGTGTTAGCTACACATTTGATATCTATACCTTCTTATATTATGGAACCAAAAAAGCTAAAAGAGCTCAAGATTCAGTTGGAATACCTTTTAGAAAAAGTATTTGTTCAACCTAGTGTTTCACCTTGGGCATCCCCAATGCTATTTTCTAAGAAATTAGATGGTTCACTTCATTTTTTGTGTGCACTACGGAAATTTGAATCTGGTAACAGTTAATAAAAAATATCCTTTACATTGTGTAGATGAATTGTTTGATTAGTTGAAGGGTGAAAAGTGGTTCTCAAATATTGGGATTCAATTGGGTTATCATCTTCTTAGAGTTCGGGAGTCTGATATACTGAAAACAACCTTTAGGTGTAGGTATGTAGATTATGAATATATTGTGATGAATTTTGGTCTGAATAACTCTTCAACAGTTTTATGGATTTGATGAATTGTATATTCCATCATTATCTTGACACTTTTTTTGTAATGTTCAGGGATGATATCCCATCTTATTCTAAATCTAAGCATGATCTCAAGAAACATCTGAGTTTGGTTTTGGAAATTATGAGAAATAATCTTCTCTATGGAAAAATTTCAAAATGTAGTTTATGGATTTGAGAAGTAATGTTCTTGGGACACAGAATTTCTGAGCAAGGATGATCAGTTGATCCCGAAAAGGTAAAGGATATTCTGTTATTCAAGGAACCATGAAATGTATTTTAAATCTGATGCTTCCTTGATCTTTTTGAATACTACCGATAGTTTTTCAAGGATTTATCTAAGTTGGCATCTCCTTTAACTGATCTTACCAAGAAAGAAGTAAAATTCATGTTAGATGCAAAGTGTTAGTCTTCTTTCAATGAACTAAAACGACTTATAACATCGACACCTATTCAATATTACCTAAGCCTGATAAGGGATAGGTGGGGTTTTGTGATGTTTTGGGGGATTTTTTGGATGCGTTCTTATGTAGGATGACCATGTGGTAGCTTATGGATCTCGTCATCTTCAACCGCATGAGAAGAATTACCTCACTTGTGATTTAGAGCTTACTGTAGTGATGAATGAACTTAAGTATTGGTGGAACTGTATTTTTTGGGAAAGGTTCACGGTCTTCTCTTATAATAAGATTCTTAGTTTTATATTTTATTAGCAGGACATGAATCTTGGACTGTGGTGACATCTATATGACCTTCAGACATTTGACATCGATATCACCTACACCCCAGAAAAGGGGAATGTTGTTGTAGATTCTCTTAGTAAGAATTTACCTTTATAGACTATCCTGGAATCAAAGTAGGAGTGAAACCTTATGGGTCTTTTCAATAAATCACACTTGGATGACTAAGAGGATGTTTCAGGTATGGTTTTGACCAGTGTTCATTTATCATCATCTCTCACGGACTCTGTTTTGAATAGTTAGTAGCATGATGACGAGTTTAGTAAAGTTCTAGGAAGCCATTATGGTGGGGAGACCATTCCTGGTTGGTCTCTTTCTTTTGATGGAATACTTCACTTTAGGAAGTGAGTTGTCATCCTAGAATATGTAAGTTGTTCAGTATTTTTTCATTTTTACATCTCTTCATGGGTCATACATTCAAGAACTATGAAGATGTATTATGACATGAGAAGAAGATCCTGGTGGCCAGGTAGGAAGTGTGACATCACAAAGTTTGTGTCTCACTGTTACACCTAACAACAGATAAAGGCAGAGCACTTGAAACACTCTGGTTTGCTTCTACCTCTTCCGGTGCCTGATTTGAAACGGGACGAGGTATCCATGGATTTTTTTGTTGAATTTCCACGGACACCCCAAGGAAAGAATTCTATATTGTTGAATATTGATCGATTAACAAATTATTCCCATTTAATTTTGATTAGAGACACCACTAAGGTTGAATATATAGGAATGCTGTATGTGTAGGAGATCATAAGGATACATGGGAGTCCTTCTTCCATGGTTTCAGATATGGATCCAAGGTTTACCTCAAGGTTCTGGAGGAGTCTTCAAGAGGAAATGGAATATAAAATCAAATTGAGCACAACATTCCATCCATACACAAACGGTAAAATGGATCATGTAATTTAGATACTTGAGGACATTATTTATGCATGTGACTTGGATTATATAGGATCATGGTATAACCATATGGGACTAGTTGAGTTTGTATACAATAACATTTATCGGTTTTTAGTAAAAATGTTTCCCATTGAGGTGTTGTATGGTTGTGCATGTAGACTAACTCTTGGTTGGTTTGAGTTTGGTGAAATATCTATAGATAAACCAATTTTGGTTTAGGAAACACCTGCGAGGATTTAGGAAGTTTATCAATGTCTAGTGATAGCCAAGAGTCCATAGAAATCATATGTGGATCAACAACATTGACCTTTGTATTTTTTTCATAGGTGACAGGTTTTTCATGATTGTTCCTCTTCTTTTAGGTCACTGTCAACTTAGAAGATAAGGAAATTTCGATATGAGATATGTTGGATGGTTTGAGATCACTGAATGGAACAAAATGGTTTCTTATCAACTATAAATTCTGATATAGTTGATAGGTATTCATGTTTTTTCCACATATCCTAGCTTAGAAAGTACCACCCTTATCCCACTCATGTTTTGAGTTGGGAAGATATTGATTTCGAGCCAGATGATTCTGTTCAGTAGGAACAAATTGAGATCAGTGACTCTTATGCGAATGTCTTGTGTGGGAATTCAATTCTGTTGTTCAGATTTCTATTGAAACAAGGATTAGATTCTCATGAGACTTGGGAACTCTAATCGCCGATGAGGGAGCAGTGGCCTCATCTCTTTTCAGGGATTACATCTTCTACATGACATCGTAGGGATAAAAATTCATTATAGAGGGGTGTTTTTAATATCCCATTACCTTTATAGGGTATTTTTTCTCTCTATATAAAAGTTTTTTTGGTTTTAAATCTTTTGAAGTTGTTTTTTAAATTACTATAGGCTACAGAATAGGTTCACGTCATGTAACTATGTTACAAACCTTGTACTGAGTAATGGATGTATAATGTGAAAGGGGAGATTTGGCTGTGAAGGGTTACACTTTGTGACTGGGGATTACACAAAATTACTTGCTAAAAGTCATTTTTTTAGCTGAGGTGATAGGATTTTTAGTATACTCATCCTGCATGGACATCATGATATGACCAGAGGTTACATGTTATGACTCATCCCATGCCCTGTTTTAAAACACGTGTTTGGTAGTTTTATTGGACCATTCTCTACAGAGTCCTCCACTATCAAACAAAGACTCTTCCTAGACTATTTTTAGAGGCTCCTTCCCTTTCGGATAATCCCATTCGATGTCTGATCTACATTGTGAGTATGGTACATCTATCTAGGTGAGTAACCTTTCTTCTAATTACTTTATTTTGATTGCGGTATAACCCTAAGGTTTCATTACAAGATTCATTGATCTAATTTGGATGAACCTTGTTGTATTCTTCTAGATCCATTGTACAATATCTCTCTGGATTCCTTTTCCTTTACCAGTTGTGGTGTAGCAGGTATTCGTTCTTGAGCTATGTAGGCTTCTTCCTTTCCTCTAACCCCTTGTGTTCAGATTTGGACCTACCATGTTATGTGTATTGGATTCAACGACCTTCATTTTCTTTATTGGGTTTTCATTATTGGTGGATCCTGTTGTGGGCATGTGCAACCCGAGTTTTGAGGTAGGTGGTTCTGTCTCTAGACGATGATAATGGATCTTGTTGTTTTTCATTACAAACTGATTCATACTGAAATGGGCATTATTGTTTTCTATGTACTAAGAAGGTATTTTAATGGAAAATGGATTTCTCTAGTTTTTTATAAATGTATAGAAAATGGGTATCTTCAACGAATTGAAATGGAATTTGTGAAATGGTTTTGAAATGGTTTTCAATTCATTGAAATGATTTTTGGAATAGAGAACATGGGTCACCTTGGTTACTTAGGTTGAAGGATTCCCTTGGGGACATCATCTATTGGTTTTTGGTTATTAAGGAGGTTTGTCTTAGGTATTCCCTATATTTCCTAGGTATTTTGTTCTTGGAGACTGATATTGACATCTTGGGGGGGGGGGGGGGTTTAATCAAGGGGTATTCCTCTAATTCTTAAGCAGGTGTTCTATGATCATATATGTGAAATTGATTATTATGGTATGAGTAGTCTATGACTGGGGCCTATAGTATTCCTTGGTGTTGTGATACCTATGATTCTATTTTTTTACTTCTTGGATTTCAGAGTTATACTTGATATGCATGTTTATGATTTTAGAAAATTATATGAAAAAAATTTATTTTGAAATTGATATACCTATTTTTGTTTCGAATTGTAGAAAAATGGAAATGTTTACCATGTTTTCAATAAAAATACCTCTCTACTTATCATGCCATGTTTTTATTTAAATGGCGAGTACAAGATTTTTTATACAGAGACTTATTATGGAACACTTTAGTGGGATGCTACGGAGCATGTTATCCCACACCTTACACACCTCCTCAGTGGTGCATAGACCTTTGTTTGACTTATGGTGCATGGAATGGAAAGGCACCATTTTTAGGGAGTGATTTTTGTGTCATCTGGTTTGGTAGCTGGTGGTGAGATGGTGGGAGTCTGTCCCTAGCATTGTTTGGTGTAGATTTTTGGTTTTTATTCCTTTGTGGTTTGACGTTTCATAGAGTTTTTAGATACTTTTGAAGTTGTCTGTTTCCGTTGTTTTCATACAATTATGGAATATATTTATATATATATTAATTAGTAATTTTTTATTTCCTTATTGATTAATATATGCATTCCATGTGGCTATTTAGGATGGGTGATTTCAATCCCTATGTTGAGTTGTTCAATAGTCAGGTGCTAATCACTAGCCCATGGGGATCAAGAATGCCATTTGGGTATGTGCCAAAAATGGTTAGGTTCTAGGTTTGAGGGTAATAGGTTTGGTTCATCACAATCTCTCTTGTATACCTTTCCTGATAAATGAAGGTGTAGTCCTGCTTCTGAATCACCAACCCCCCCCCCAAATAATGGGAGTTTTCCCATTATTGGAATTTCAATTTATTATATAATGGGATTAAAAATTATACCTCTAATCGATTCCTTCTTCCATGAAATATAATATCATCCACATACAGAAACACCATAAATTTATCACTTTGAGAATACCATACACGTGGTACATGTTTGAGACCATAAATAACCTTTTTTACTCAATAAACCGTTGTTTCATCATTTATAATCTAAAATCCCACTAGTTATTCAATATAGACTTATTATTGAATAAAACTATTTAATAATTCCATTTTGACATCAATTGGATAAAATTTATACCCTTTTTGAATTTCCATGGGCAGGAAGAGATTAATCAAATCCATTAGATTTATTGGATAAATCATTACTTAAACATCAATGGCTTCAATCTATGCATATTTTTTCCACACCACGTGTTCCCTATTTCTAATCAAAATTATCAGCTCATCAATTTTTTTAAGATCCACTTTTTTCCAATTACATTGTGATTTTCTAGTCTCTTGAAAAGATCCATAGTTTTGTTTTTTCAATTTGATCCAATTACTCATTCATGGCCTTAACCCGGGATTCATCCTCCACTAATTCATCAAATTTTGTAGGGTCCACAATTTATAGGAGATAATAATGTGATTTATTTCTGATTATCATTGTTTATGTGGGTGTGGTCCAATATCCATTTATATTGGATTGATCAAATTATTATCTTCTATTACTTCTATAAAGTTCTAATATATTTTCTTCAGTGGTGGTTTACTCTTCTGATTTTACATATATATGATCAACATTTTCATAACACATAACATTAGCCAAGCATTACACAATTTCTAAATTTGAATATGTCCCTGTTTCACTTTCTTATTCATATTCAATCATTTCTAAATACATGCTCCTGAAGTTTTTCATTATTTTATCCTCAATGATCTTTAAATAATTTCTTTTCAAAATCATTCTATGATGATTATTATACCATTTTATGCTTTACTCTTCATTGATTATCCAAGGAACATTCCATAATCTATAGCATCATGATACATTCCATTATTTCATTATTTGTTTAAGATGAAAAATTTACTATGAAAAACATAAAAATACATTATTTAGGGTTTTTATCCTTGAAATATCTCATATAGTGTCTTATCATCTTATATAAATATCCTTGTTTTATTTTGAGTGCACAAAACAACATGAACAAAAATTTTCCTGTAATGATGAGAAACACAACTCTTAATCAGTTTAGTTTTTTTCCATATTATTCACTTGTTGATTTCTATATTCAATGACCCCATTTTGCTGGGGCTCTCTCACTGAAGACACATCTTACGTGATCCCATTTTTTGAGGTAACTTTCAAATTTAATGGATGTAAATTCTATTCCATTTTCATATCATAATATATTTATGGTGTACAATGTTTCATTATCTACTCTTCCTAGATATCAATTAATGCTATCAATCACTTTCCGTTTACACTATGTAAACATCATATATTTCATTCCAATATAATCATCAATAAAAATAATGTATTATTTCTCTCCATCTGCTTCAACCTCATTCATTATACCACATGCATCTGTGTGGAAATGGTAAAATAGATTCAATGACTTTTTGTTCCTATACTGATAAGATTTCTGGACCATCTTTTTTCTTAGGCAACCATCCCACATATTTTATTGATCAAGCTTCAAATTGAGAATTTCAGAAACATGCTTTATCATGGATATGTTTTTTATGCTCTTTTGATTAATGTGACCCAACCTACAGTGCTAAGTTGTTTTCCACCTTAATTAACTAGTAGAAATTGTGGCTTTAATGTTGATAATATGTCATTAGATTATTAGAAACCGACAAAATAATAATTTTTGGGGAATTTTTGGCGTCTGTTTTGTCTAAAACCAATGCCAAAAATAAAATATGTTTATTATTTTGTCTGTTTTTTACAAAACCGATTCCAAAAATTAAATTTTTTTTTGGAGTCAGTTTCTTACAAAACTGATGACAATATTAAAAAATATTGCATCATTTTTTTTAGAAACTGACTCCATAAACCATTAAAAATAAACATGAGTATCGTGAAATCCTCATTTTCAGATCTCAAAAAAACATAAGCTCTGAACTCATGAAGATTCTAACAACCATCCAGGGATCCTCAATGGTGTTTTTTTTCTTGAGTTTCTTTATTTTTAATCATCATTTCATGATCAATGGACCACATTATTTATTTCTCTATTGTTGTTTCACCATCCACATAAGTATTTGGTGTTTGGAAAACATTTTTCTTGATTTTTTTATTTCTTTTATTTATTCATTTATTCTACAAACATTTTTTTAAATCTTGCTGTATTTATTCTTTTAATGAATTCAAGGGAGAAAATTCAGATTGTGGTTAATTTTTTCTTTTTGAACTCCAAATTTTGTATTTTTTTTTAAATTTAGAAGAAAAATTATTTATCATTTAGTAATAATTTTGAGTTATTGATTCATTTGTTTGTATTTAATTTTTTTAATTATAAATGTTTTTGTTAATGTTTCTTTATTTTGATAAATTTTATTTTTGATCAAATTATAATTTTTCCCCCAAAAATGATATATATATATATATATTTATATGTGTATAGATATATCTGTGTGTGTTTATGAGTGTGTGTACACACACACAGATACCTATATATATATATATGTATGTATATTATTTAAACTTAGTACCTATGTTATTTTTCATTTATCATCCTAACAAAATTATGTACATTTGTATTAACATGACACACATCACACAAAATAAATACTAGTAGTATATTAGTTTTTACTTTATTCATAATAATTATTGATATTTTTAATCAAATTAAAAATCAATTTTATTATAAGTTTTTATGTTCAAATTTTATATATATATATATATATATATTTAAATGTATATATGTTTTAATATATTCACTAACTATATTGAAATCATAGGTTATTAAGGGATAATAATTGGATAAATTAATGAATAACCACTTGTGAATATGAAAAAGAAGTTGATGATTTTTTGAAATTTTCTAAACTAAATATTCAATACAAAGATTTAATTTTCTATCCATATGTAAAGAGTTTGAATATAAGAATGATATATTATATATAAATCAAGGATCATCTTATTTTCTATGGTTTTAACCTTAATTATAGACAATGGATCTGGCATGGTGAATGAATAGAAAATTCAATATCTATTATTGATTAAAGTATACATAAATAGGACAAGGATTATATTAAAGAATTAATTGTTGAATTTGGAGATGAAACCATAAAAAAAACAGCTACTATTGATTGATTGTATAAATATTCCCAGAAAACATTTTTCCTAGGTTGTAGTAAATATACATTGTTATTTGTAGTTTTGAGATTAGTCAACTTGAAAGAAAGAAATGGATGGAGTGATAAAATTTTCTATAATATACTTGTGCTTTTAAAAGACCAAAATCTAGAATCCAATAGGCTTCCAGAATATAATTTTGATAATTCAATTATGGTTCATTATTAGGTACCAGAATAAACAATTTTACCAAAGAAATTATGTACCTTCCAATAAAAACCCATTTTAAGGGTCAGTTTTCTATTTCAATTTATGAAATAAATGTTATAAGGACATTTATATGAGTGTATCTCCAATGGTAACTTACATCACCCTATTAATTCACCATAGTGGAGGATATTTGATTTTTTTTTTGTGATTTTGGAAGTGAAGTTTGAAATCTCAGAAATAGATTATGTTATGATGGAATGAATCCATGTTGGAGCTCAAGTAGCCAAAATTGTTCTTAGCCTTTTTTGGGTAGCTTTCAACATGTTCCCATATATATGTATGAAGAAAAAAATTGTTAGGATGATCTTGATGATTTTTAGACAAAATAATCTATGAAATTGTATTGATGTGTATGTTTCATCATTAATTAATGATTTGAAATGGCTATGGTAGAAATATATTAATGCTTTCTATACATACAAGGAAGATTATTTTCTTTTTCATGTTGTGATGATGTTCACTATATAAAACTTTCTTGTATATGGAAACATATCTAGATATAGTTTTAAGGGATATAAATTATATCAAATTTGTGAATAAGAGACTTAATATTATCAATTGATTAATGGAAGAAATACAATGTACATTGGACATCAATGTTTTGGGTGAATTTATAATCCTTATCATAGTCTGGAAAAAATCATTTAATGGTTAACAAGAATACAATATTCCCCCATAACCATAGTCAGTTAATGAATATTACGATAGGGTGAAAAATATTGATTGTACATTTGGAATGAAAAGAAGTTCTAGTCATCAAAAAAATATATAGAAGAAACATTATATCTTTTTCGAAGTAACTTATTAGATATATTTTGGTATAAAAAAAACATTGAGGTTATGCATGCCAAGCAAAACCAATGTGATAGTTTTATTGGAACATTGTTAGGAATAAAAGTAAATAAAAAATATAAATTGCATGCTCAATTAGACAAGATATCAATGAGAATACATTTAGAGATAGATCCCACAATGAATGGAATGAGAATATATTTACCTCTGGTTTGTCACATATTAAGAAATATTGAGAAGATTATTTTTTTTTCAATTTCTTCATGTTATTAATGTACCTAGTGGTTCTTCAAAAAAATGTGAAGAATTTGATTTCTTTGAAGGACTGTAAATTAATAGGTATTAAATATCCTGATTTTCATATATTTATATATCATATTTTACTATCCACATTGTGTGTTATCTTACCGACAACTATTATAAAGACTATAGTCATGTTATGTAATTTTTTCAAATCCACTTGTCGTTAAGTCATTGATCCAAATTTTTTAGATGTGTTGGATAATAAAGATGATTTTACACCTTTTGTACATGAAATGTATTTCCCACAAACATTTTTTGATATAATGGTTCATCTGATGATTCATTTGGTGCATGAGATAACAATATGTGGGACCATTTATTTATGATGGATGTATCATTATTAAACCTATATGAATATTTTTAAGGTATATGCTAAAAATACTTATTGAATAGAAGGATCTGTTGTTAAAAAATATGTATCAGAAGAGGTTATTGAGTTATGTACAGATTATTTGAATGAAGTGGAGAATATTGGCCTCTATTTTTTTCATGGTTTAAAGAGTATGTCATCACACACACACACACACACACACACACATACATATATGAATAAGAAACATTGAAATGGTTGGAAGGTGGGACATCTCTAAATGTGATCACATGGTCTAGTTTTCATATTAACATGTACAAATTTTACACAAAAAATCTAGATGATAAGAGTATGATTCAAAATATTGGTGTAAAGGTCGTCGCTGAAGCACTTCATTTTTTGAGTGAAAAGACAAAAACCAAATTTCTACATCAACACCATATTTTGGAGTTCTTGAATACATATGGAAAATTGATTATGTTAAATTTTGATTCATTGTGTTTTAGTGTAATTGGATTAAAAGTAATTGTGGTGTGAAATATGATGAATATGTGTTTAAAATGGTTGATTTAAAGATATTTATTTACAATTAATAAGCATTTATCATGGTGACACATGACAAGAAATTATTTTATGTTATTGATCCATAGAATGATCAGTGGTCCATCATTTTTCAAGGGAATAGAATCCATTTGGATGATGAAGATTATGGTGATGTTATTGACTTATATGAGGCTTCTTCCTCTATTATAAGATTTTTGGATAACAATGACTATAACATAGATATCGGGCATACAGTTCAAAATGTTCCTATAGAAAGGACATAGGAAATCACTAAATTACTCTCCAAATTATTATTGTAATTATTTTTGATATATTTATTTTCTTAAATTTACATTTGTAAAAACTATGTTATTTAATATTTATTGGGTGTTTAGTTATATATATTTGATTATTTATACAATTTTTTTGTGTTACCTTTTTATATTCTACAGTTATTGTTAAACTTTTTTTCATTTAAATACTTGATGTATATTATTATATCTTGGTTAAAGTTAGGAATGTGAGAACAATTTTTCTAAGATTGATATTTAAATTATTAAATGATTCAATCATTTTATAAGTAATTTTTATATTTAATAGTTTACCATGAATATTTTTTGGTTAAGAATCATGATATCATAATTTTTTAAAAAACTTATACTTGTTTTCCACTTTTTTACTTATTTTTTTTCATTTTAATAATTATTCACTTGTCTAATAATATAGAGCT